>CM059019.1:36433703-37737453 GCA_030272315.1 Paspalum vaginatum
TCTTCTTCATCCCTTCGACCTAAACACCTGAGAATATACATCTAGACACGTTCATTAGTGCAAGTGTTGGTTGTCAATCAATTATCAAAACACAACCATAGAAATATGGCACATGAGGCCATTTTCCTTGTAGCCGCGCCACTCGCCGCCTCTTCCTAGGGCTGCACCGCCGCCGTCTCCCCACGGCCACGCTCTTGGCACCGGCGCCGGGCCGCCCCTGCTGCGTCGCCCGAGGGTCCCGCGCGTGGAGCTAGTGGCGGACCTTCCTTCCTTCCCCTCGGCTCCTGAGGCTGCGCCCGCCTGCCCGCGCCGTGTGCTCGCTGTCGCCTCACGTCCCGCTGCCGCCCCTGTCAGAGCGCCGCCGCCGGCATCCTCACCACCAGCGATTGCCTACCCCATGCCTCTGCCTGGCCTTTGCGCCCCCGCGCAGCGCCGGCGTCCGCTGGAGCGCACGAGCAATGCGGGTGGTGAATTGCAGCGGTGAACTGCACGCCCTACCCCTATCTCCCCGTGGCCCAGCATCCACGCCAAATGTAGAGTGGATGGCATCCAACTCCATATTCTTCTCGCTCATACATGTGGTCAACTGTATCCATCTCCTACCGTTGGACAAGGACGAGACACAACCAGAGGAGGGTGAGGCCGCCGTCAGCGGATCCATGGAGGAGGGCGGTGGGGAGGACGGCACGGGGAGGCGAGCCGCGGTAGGGAGGCAGGCCCGAAGGCAGTCGTTGGAGAGCCCAGCGGAGAGGAAGATGACGGAGGCAGCCGTCGGTGCCACGCCTTGCCTCTAGGCCTGGTAGTGTGCTTGGTGGCGAGGGCAGATCTAGCTCCATGAGATGACGAAGGTAACTCTTAATTTGATTGAGATTTGTCACATATCATCTGGCTAGCATTATGTCTCCTTTCGTCATCAACCATATATAAACACGTCTTATCTCACTATGAATGTCTATCTCTATATATGAATTAAAGAACACAAGCAAAGTCATAGAAAAAAACAATCTCAAACTGCATGAGTTAGGGTTCCACGAATCAAGCAACATTAAAGTCTGTACTTTATCTTATTGCAATGATTCTCGACTCCGGTAGAACTTTAAGGTGGAACCTTTTAAGTTGAAAGGTTATCTTTTTTTATCTTTTCTTCGATATATAGAATGTTCGGACATATACAACCCGGGCAATTGTTTTCATGTGGCGTGTGCCACAGCACCTATCAAACTTTGGACGACAATTCCCATATGCTCTTAGTGAAATTTGTGGTGGGACAAGGTGAGTTTGAAAGATTATCTCTTTAGCTTTCTGTTGAGATGTAGAATCTACAAAACAAAGTATATATGCAAATGGCGTGTTCGTTCCCGTTTGATCTGCTCCTGTAATCTTTTGTCGAGCTGTAGAATGTCCAAAAGGAAGTATGTATGCAACTGGTGTGTGTTCGTTTCGTTTGGTCCATTCCTGCAGTCTTGTATATCAAGATGTAGGATGTCCAAAACGAAAGTATGTATGCAACTGGTGTATTCGTTTTCGTTTGGTCTGTTCCTGCAGTCTGAATCGAGCCAATGAAAATGAATTCAATTCAAATATTGTTAACTGCAGTCCGAGTCGAGCCAACGAAATTGAATTCAATTCAAATATTGTTAACTCAACAATCTAACCCCCAGTTATACAAAGCTATGTATCATAATTTTTTTGGCAAGTTTATAGTATCATTCATACTACTATATTTAGTATCTGACCTAATCCTTATCTGGTATCATTTGACGCTACTTAGATTGCCCAAAGCTTCAAATCAGCATTTTTCGTGTGCTTCTTGATCTCTATCCAGTTACATCGGTGATTGCCATAAACAAAGCCCAATGGGTGGTGGCCAGGTCTTTAACGTTTAGACCTGGTCAAACATTAGCTCGGGTCGGATCAAGGTCTGGTCACGGGTTGCATAGGACGGTCCGCGCCCAACCCAGTCTAGCGCTAGGTCAGGTCCTGTTGGGCCCGTACACTCTCCGCGGACGTGTCAGTCGGTTTTTTTCATTGGGTTGGGTTTTTTGCTCTTTGGTCGTTTTTTTGGTTGGTCTGAAATCATGACCCGCATCCAACTCGTCGATTGTTGTGGATCAAAAAATAAGGCTCGTGCCCACACAGCGCGTTGCTTGAGTCGGGTCAGGTTGGGTGACCCATGCCTAGATCTACCTTCAACGACCCAATAGAAGCCCCAGTGCATGACCAAAAACGAACACCAGGTGACCAATGCCGAAGCCAGCGCTGGATGGCTAAACTCTCTTGCGATTACCGAGCGAAATGAGTAGGTGAGGCTCAGCCTTTTGGCTCCATCACCCGGCCGCCTCCTGGATGGCTGCGGCGCTGCTTACTACGCTACATGCGATCTTGGTTATCCAAAAAATCCTACACGTGGAACAATGATGAGCTAAAAATCTAGCCGAAGATAAATAGGATTTCCGAAATCGAGATGCCCGGCCACATGCTACCACAAAATCGAATTGAGGTCCGGCTGCTAGCTCATCGGCACTGCGCCGTGAGGGAAACCCAGCTCGTGTTGATCTGATACAGAAAATTTGCTTTCTATCACTCACTACTGTCCGATTTCAATCCAATGGTTCACATCTATGCTCCCCTCATTCGTGCGCGCCCCGTTTTCCTCGCACTGCCACGGCGCCCCTGCCTGGCTGCCTCCCCCACGGTCACCAGCCCCAGCCCGCGCACGACCTCGTCCACGGCTCCCGATGCCCCTACCAACTTCTCCGCCCCCCGGGCGTACTCCACACCATACCTCCCGTACGTCGGCCGACGACCTCCCTCGGCCATCCCTCTATGCCCGGGCACACAAGTGAGACCCAAACCCCCCAAACCTCAAAATTCAAATATCTAATGTAAATTTAGGTGACTGACATAGAAGATCTCAGTCATCTAAAGATGAGAGACATAAGGGTAGGTGTTAGGTTTGTTGGAGTTAGAATGGAAGGAACAGCCTAGCCAAGCAAAATCAGAGGAACATCTCTACAATCATATCGAACAGCCTATTCAGACAACAAGGCTTGTATGGATTTTGTGTGCAACCATTTCATTGCCACTTTATGTATGTTTTATTATCTGTAACAATATAATTGGCTATTTTAGTCATGTTGTCTATCATACAAAAGTGACAATCTGAGTAATCCAATTTCATTTACTCCCTCCTATTTTAAACGCACACCGCGGTTGATGGAGTGAGGGGCCAGTGATGCGAATTTTATGTACTCTTAGGTGTAGCTGCTCTCACCTTAAAAAAAACTAATGTGAGTATGGCCACATACTAATTTATCTGTTTTTTTTTATGTTTGTATACTTATTTTAGGATAAGCTAAAGTTATACATATAAAAAGATTGCGAAAGGTTGATAATATCTTCAAACAGTACATATAAACTAATATGTCCACATAGTTCATATACATACCATTGTTGCCATAGATAAACCCAAGATCTTGTGATACAATCTTTTGATACACAGTTTGTTGTAGCTACTCACTGAGTGCACACAATGCAAATCAGCTGATCAGGCCCTTGATTATTTTGTAACCAGGAAAAAATGCAGTAGTGTGATTGCGGCTTCAATTCTTATATGCAGGATTAGAAAATCAATATCTTAGTTGCAAAATTGCATCAAATACAATGTTCATTTCAATCTCAATTGTGAATTGTACACACTAGCACCTATGCATTATGTATACAAGTCTCTACTACATACTGATTTGTTTTATTCTGCCTAAAGCTCTAGACAAAGAGGGTGTTTTAGACAAAGAGTTTATTGGCAAAGCTTTAATGATACGAGAGAAATTCCATATACTACAATCCTTAGAGAGATAACTTTCAATAAACCTTAAAATATATAGTGAAGAGATTGCTAGTTTCAATGCAAACTTAGTAAAATATATCATATAGGAGGCAGATAAATATTATGCTATGGTAACTGAAATAAAACTTAAACATATTAATTACTTTTTTTTTATTTGTAGATCGGCCGATTTTATTAGAGTCAGTACTACCCTTGGAACGCTTAGGGGTGGGTAGGTTATCGTTTGTTTATATGTATTATATATAAGACATGTTGCATTCAATATATGAATTTAAAATGTTTTATGCTGGTTAGTGCATGCTATGGTTATCAACCTAAACAATGCCATATGAAAACTCTAATAGAACTTAAACATATTGATTACTTCTCTTATTTGTAAATCGGCCGATCTTATTAAAGTCAGTACTACCTTGGAACACTTAGGGGTGGGTACGTTGTCATTTGTTTATATGTATTATATACGAGACATGTTGCATTCAATATATGAATTTAAAATGTTATACCGATTAGGTTTTGAACCCGCATGCTATGGGCATCAACCTAAATAATGCGATATGAAAATTCTATTTTAGCAAGATTTTGCCCAAAATTGCGAAGACGTGGAAAAGATAACAATAAGGGTGCAACTTGTACAACTGTTATTTGTGATACTAAGGTTCTGCATGTGAGAATATCTCTCTAAATTGTGTTTTATTGTGTTATGGGCGCCAGCCAAGCCTTCCTCATTATTTTTGTTTACTATTAACTATGTTTGTTAATTCAAGATAAACTTGTAATGCAGGCACTATCAAAAAGAGTCACAACATATTTTTAGCAAAAGGTAGCCGAAGTCGTCCTTCGGATGAGGACCCCATCCGAAGACCCTTCGCGAGAAGAAGTGGTGCAAAGAGTAAACCCCTTCTTCCAGCCCTATGTTGCTTATATATAGTGGGGGAGATGGTTGTTTTTACGTGTTCCATTAGTCTTTCTAGATATTACAAGCATGCCCCTTTTTCTCACAAGGAGTTCCTGCTAAGCCTATTTCCTCACCTCCTGCTAAGCCTATTTCCTCAACAGTAGCCACTCAATTATTTTGACTTAGCGAGTACAACAAGGCAAAATAGCTAGCTTAAGTATGGAAAAGGCCTAGCTTCTACTAAGTCCTTGGGTGTGAGAATCGCCTTCATTACCGTGCCCATGCGTACGTCTCGCTAAGAATTTCACCCCAAAAACTTTGTGGGAAAAAAGAGAAAAGAGCACGTACACACATCAGACATCTACGTATATATGAAAAGTGTACAATCTAAACGCTATGTCTCTTATCACATCCAAGAGAGAGAGACACCGATAACGATATGGGGTAAAAGCTTCGCTGTTTGGTTCTGCTTCACTGCCTACTTGGTTTTGCTTCTCTAATATGCTGCACTGCTTGGTTCCTTCTTCGCTTCAGCTCCCCTTGGACTTTTCAGGGCTTTGTTTTCTCGCATAGAAGTATATAATACATATCTCAAATAGTAATATTCCAACACAAAATAGTAACATTTCATCGCAAAGCCTTCGCACAGATGATATATACTATTAATAGTGATCACGCCTCTGCATTAATCTCTCTATCGCAAACAATGCCGCTGTTTACTAAACCTTTTTTTTCCCAGGCATCACGTGGATCGATCAGTCCATGATCAAGGGATCGATTGGATCACACATTCCCATTTGCCACTTGCGAATCAATGTGATTGTGCACATGACCATGTTATTCACATATACCACAACAGTACTGTGTATAGAGACGTACCGCTACTGTAGTAGAGCTGAGAAAAAGTGGCCGTGCTGCATGCACCAGATATAAACAAATAGATAGGTAGTACTACAACGGGCACTTGCAGTATGCCAGTATTGGTTAGTTTTATTGCCTTCTCGTGAGGGTCACATGGTGATGATTTTGTCAACGAGTGAGGACATATTAAGATGGGGATGAGATGGGAGGTCGGTGGGTTCAGTTCAGCTGATTCTATCCGTCCTAGTCTAATCACACATTTCTTATATAATTTTCTACGCCGTTTAATGGGCTGGCTGTAGATGGGGATGGGGCTGCCTAGCCCTGCACGCGTGAGCTCGGCCTATACGGACTCTACGTACCGGCCTTGGTGTTTGAAGCTCCCTTGCATTCAGATAAATAACTTTTAATTAGTAAAAACAAGCAGTTGTGAGTTGTGACAAGGTTTTGCTGCACAAAACAAAATAATTAGTGCGTATATACGAAGCGTCTTTTTTAGCAGGGATATTATAATGTTTGTTTCTATGTCATTGAATATTGAGAGACAGAGATACCGGTGAATTCCCACGTGATATGGGATACAATGAAATTGATTGAGATAAGCCCTAAGTATTACTAAAAAAATGCACACAAAAAACAAACTCGTCGTTTCAAAGAACAATGTGATTAACATCAAAAGTTTGCTAAAACATTACTCTACGTGGTGGGCTTTCCTCACTAAAACGTCTATCCAACCGTCTACATTTTAAACTGCCTTTTTATCTACCGTGCGCGTAAGTACAAAACAGTGCTTTGGGCACACAATGGACAGCATTGGTGAAAAATGACTAACTCAGATGAGTAGACTGTAAAATACAATATAAAAAACACAATTCATCGTTGGAACTTCCTGTAAACCGACTTTGCTGTTAACCTTGAGACAAACCTAGCTGACCCAATGTATCCCAACCTGAACACCCTAGGCTATTTTCAGGCTGAACCTGAATAATCTTTCCGTGCACGTCTGTTGCAAACTTATGCAACCTTCGGAACCACCGTTCTAACTCCCAAACTGAACAGTGAAGGAAAAAACCATCGCCACTGGTGCATGGACCTGGTGCACCTGCCTTCCCCTCCCTCACACCTCGCCTTCACACCCCCTCTGCCTCTCCCTCCCTTTCCATCTCCCTCCAACTCGTCCACCCAGCGACCCCTTCCATCTCCCTCTCTCTGACTCTCTCGACCAGCTGCTCGTCCGTTCGGCGGCGGCAGGGCAAGCGAAGCCATTTCTTCCGTCTCAACTGCGTCTCTGGATCATCATCGAGGATCGGCGGCGAGAGGTAAGGTTTGATGCCTTGTAGATTCCTTCTGTGCATGTTTCTTCTCCTGCGTTTCCTGGCTGCATCGTCATAGTCTCCGGTGCTCTGTTGCCTCGACGATCCGATCCGGGGTTCTTGAGTTCGTGTTCTTTCTGTCAATCCCCTGGGATTATCAGGATTCAGAAACGACGCGTGTTTCAATGTTTCATGTTCCGGTCTCCGTCCATCTAGATGTAGGCGCGGATATGTTTTTTTTTTTCAGATGTGATTTAATTCGACGCCCCTGTGTAATCAAGTTTCGGACTTTGAGTTCGTTGATTCTAGGTGTACGGGGTTCAAAATTATCTGACATGCATATCCCCGCTAATGTTTGTTGTAAAATGAGTTGGCACTGGTGCGAACTGGCCTCCTAAACCCACACCTACGCCCACAAATATCAGCCATGTCGTCAGTGCTAGATAAGCTGTGCGAATATCTGTCAAGAATCTGACTGCGATCTTTACAGCGCGGAACCAGAAGGGAAAATAGAAGATTTATAAATATAAACTAAAAGAATCGCATGATTAGCCACATTATGCTAGCCTTAAGAGTTAAGATTGACATACAGAGGCATGGATGCGGATATTCTGGACGTTTTCTGGTCCATTATTGGTTCTGGTATATATTGTTTGGAGTGGTTTCACAAAGTGGTTGACCTGCATTGATAAGTAATTTTCAAACCATTTTCAGTTTCAAGTCGGAGAATATATTTTAGCCTCTTCGTTTGGTTGGAATTAGTTGAACTCAAAGGGGGGATAACAGCTCCATGACTGCCAGCTTGTGTACTTCTGGAACAAGTTCTAAGTACTAGGTGATGAAGACCTTGAAAAAGTGTATCCAGTAACCAAATCTAATAGGGCAAAGATGGGCAATAATTTTTTATTGAAAAAAGAAGTAGAACTGCTTTATTGCGCACGACGCACTATGGGCTGTTACGTTTCGTGTTGATGTTTCATTTGTGACACTCACATCTTCACCTTAAATTGCAGCATCTGTTCTTTCAATGACTGAAGAAGTGGTCAAAGAGGCCATCACCTCAACGCCTGCATCAGCTGAACCAAAATGCGAAAACCTCCTGATAAGTTCTTCAGTAGCTGTAAATCTCAGCAGTGTGCCACCTGAGGTTAAGAGGAAGGAGAAGCCAGTCCCACATTACCTCAGAGCATCCACTAGCTCTTGCCATGACAACTGCAAGTTTGGGATCAAGCATTCCTCTGAACCCAAGAAGTACTGGCCTGTTAGTCGCAAGCAGTTGCGCCGTGCGAGCACCGGGAACCAAGATCATGGCCAGGTTCGGGTTGAAATCATACTTCCACAAAAGGCCAGGCCAAGAAAGGAAGACCAGAAGCTAAATATTTCTCATGTAAAAAGTGGTAGTGCTGCTGCTCCTGCTAAACCTGAATTCATCACTCCCAAAGCGCCACTTGAAACAGTACCTGATCATTCTGAGATCATTCACTGCATGGAAGATTTGTCAGCTGAAGCATCTGGACATTTTGTGGCTGAAACCCTGCCAACCGATGCGCAACGCTCGAAGATCTCTCATGATGATGTGGCAGGCTGTGGAGATGGTGAGTCGTTGGATGGAGCTGAAAGCATTGAACTGGAGATGCCATTAGCTATCCAGGACATAGATGAGTCTGACGAACACACTGAGGACGCCATTCTGCCAGCTGGCAATGTGTGTGGAGTCGAGGAACAGACACTTGTGGGTCATGTGCCTGATCATTCAGCAAATGAGTGTGCAAGTTCAGATAACAGGACTCATCAGACTGTGATACCCTCTGAGGAGAAACAAGCCGAGCTTGGGACTAAATCAGAGAGTCTGCTTAAGGAGTCTGTAAAACCGAAGGCAAAGGCAACATCAGGTATGACCAGAGGCAAAGGCTCAAGTCTGAAAAGTGGAAGAGCATCGCATCTGACAACTACTCGTACAGCTGTTGACATCTCTAATGGACCAAAGACAACGAGAAAACCTGCAGATGCTACTGCTGCCACCAAGTTCAATAACCCAGAGAGGAAATCCAGGCCTACCGTTATGTCAGCTGTACAGGAAGTTAAGAAGACCAAAGTACCCTCACCATTTAATGCAACAGATTCATCTGTGAAACCTGCTAGGTTGGCAAAGCCGAAGACTTCGACAGCGAAAACCACAATATCTCCATCACCTCCTTTAGTGAAACAGACCGACAGAAAGACGACAGGGAACAATGTTGACAAGAAACAAGCTCTGAGAAAGAAGCAACAGGATAAGGTAATAACAGGTCCAGTGAAACTTTCACGTTCCGTAAACATGTCTGGCAAGTCTATCTCGAGTGTGAGGTTGAGAACAGTCAGAAAAGAGAAAATTGCTCCCCCAGTCAAGAGCAGCAAGAAGGTTTCTGGAACAGAAATTTCTAACGTTGATGCTAAGGATGCTAAACAGAGGATTCTGAAGACGGCTTCACCAAAAGTGCGAAAACCGGAGGCTAATAACAAAGAGAGTGGACCTCGCAAAGGTACACTGGCATCTCTCGAGCTGATTATTATACCATCGATACTTAATCACTGTGTTTGAACAGGTATAATTTTTAGTGCAAGTATTAAGTTATTTCGTGGTGTGTGCAACAAAACATTTTAGTCATTGTACAAATTTACAATGTTGTGCATCTCCTCTTCTCAAGGCGCCTATTCTTTTTTTTTTCTGAACTGGGGTACATTTCCTCTTGTTTTGTTCAATTTTTTTTTTCTGAACTGAGGTGCATTCTTGTTAATGCAAACAGAAAACACATGTATTTCCATTTTCGGTAAATTATTTTCTGTCTTTTGGTATATACTTATTCTGAAGCAAACATATACTCCAAGTTTTAATGCGCATATTCTTTTTTGTTTTTTCTGAACTGGGGTACATTTCCTCTTGTATTGTTCAATTTTTCTCTGAACTGAGGTCAATTTCTTGTTAATGCAAACAAAAAACAAGTGTATTTCCATTTTTTGGGTAAATTGTTTTCTGTTTTTTGGTAGATACTTGTTCTGGAGCAAATATATACTCCAAGTTGTAACCATTGGCAAATCTATTTCTGATGTACGTAGTAAGTTACATTTTTTGCACTGCACGAGGATGACAATTGTTTTTGGCTCTCATTCTACAGAAAACCCAGACACCCCAAGAACTGCAACCACAAGAAGAGCAAAGGCTGCCCCCGCCACTCCCTCAAGCACTGTAGCGGCAGCGCCGGCGCCTCGCAAGCTGACGTTCCGGCGTGGCAAGGTGGTGAACCCCGACGAGAGCAGCGGCAGCACTCCGAGACGGCTCCGGTTCAGGCCCGCCGTTGCCGCCGCCGACGCGGCCGTCAGAAGCCGAGGCGTCAGGCTCGGCAGCAGGCGGGGCACAAGCAGCGGCGGCGCAGCGGGGAGGCCTGCGGGCGCCGAGGTCGTCGTCCTGCGGCGGCGGCAGCTGCAGGACGGCGACGAGGGCGCGAAGAAGAAGCAGGAGCAGGGGCTGCTCAACAACGTGATCGAGGAGACGGCCAGCCGGCTCGTCGCCGAGGCGAGGAAGAGCAAGGTGAAGGCGCTCGTCGGCGCCTTCGAGACCGTCATCTCGCTGCAGGAGACCGGCAAGGCTGCTGCTCCTGCTTCGGCTCCGGCAGGTGCGCTGCCATGAGCGTTTCTTGATCTGCAGCGCGCGTGATCGTCATCGTCTTGGAATTTTGGACCTCATCTCTTTTTTTGGGGCTGTTTGGTGGCTGTATTAAAACGTGGCGCTTTTCAGGTTTGCTCGCTTCCATGTAAATTGAGTGGGTTCCTTTTTTATTCATGCTGGATGATACACCCTGTACTAGAGGAGAGTTTCTTACAGGTCTTTGTGCAAGGGTATTGGCATTGTACTGCAACAGCAAGATGATGTGCTGCTAAACTAGTTTGCTTAAAAAAAGAGAGGAAGTAATAAAAACAGATACTCCAGCAGATTATTAAACTCTGTTTCAGACTTTGAGCGGCCTGATCCTGAACGAACTGGGGACTAATCTTCCGTCAACATTCTTCTCTGCGTCTTGTTTCCCTTCAGCGCATCTTGCTTTCAACAAGTACACACTGCATTTTGAGCAATATGCAGCCCTGACCTTGGGAGTCTCATTGGCACATGGGGATCTTGTAGAATTTAATGTGAAACCGTTCAATTTCACATTAAAAAAATTGTAGAAAGTAGGAAAAAATTCTCGCATTCTAAAGGCTCTCAATGTTCATGTTTCCTACCCGGCAAGGTCAAGTGGGATGCAGCTCACAAGACACAAGCCTGTCAAGTCATACCTTGCAGGCTTGCACATGTTGAATCTATTGGAAGGCCTGAGCCCTGAAGGCCGTTTTGATCGTTCTTGATGGCTTGACTGGACCGTTGACCATGGAGAAGCCAGGTGAAAGCCAGATGGAACGGCTGACTTGGTCAAACCCATCCAAGAGCTGAAGCATGCTATTGGATAGTACGAATGGGCTTTTGGATAGTAGTAGAGAGAGACGGCCGGCCCAAGCCCAAGTTTGGATTTATTGGACGGAAGAAATGGATTCGTTCCGCGTCAACATTGGAGCGAAGAACGACACCACCAGCCACAGGACTCCAACCAGGCCCTGCACGCGGCAAACAACGGGCAACGGACCAACGGAGGCATTGAACGTTCCGAGTGGATCAGCCAACAGCGGTCTGACCGCAAGGGTTTCTAGACTCTGAAAAAAAAAATAAAGTATGAGATTTCTTGTATGTATTTTGGATGTGTATCTAGATTCCAGATTCATCAGTGTCTATATAAACTTATATAAAGAAAAATGCGAACCAAAGCTTTTATAATCTGAGATGGGGTAAGTATTAATTGTTTTGTTTCCGATGACCATGCCAATGCTCAATACATTAATGCCTATTGGAGTAACTTTAGATTTGTGTGTATGGATGGCCAATTTTGCTTTATTAGATTTGTGTGTATTTGTGATGGGTGGACTAAAATTGAAGGTCAACATACGAGGGAAGCCATAGGTACGTAGGCAGGCCAGCCAGAAGAGTTCCACCGCGAAACCAACCAATTATCCAGGCATCTAGTCCGGTTTACGATTTTGGAGCAGTTGAGGTGAACAAATTAAGATCCCAGAATACTTGCAGAGCCGATCAGCCTTAGCGATTATCCAATCATTTGTGCAAGAATCATCCATGACATGCTTTGGGCTTAGGTTATGTCCAAGAGTTCATTCTTCTTTCTTATTTCAAACTCCACTCCATACGTCACGTCAGATACAGTGCAGAACAGCACAAAACAGTGCAGAAATCCTCGTTTCGAGAGGTACCTTTGGAGCAAAAGCCTTACATGCCCTGGTCACCATCTGGACCATGTTCCTGCACCTGTACCGAGTTGGACAAAACCAATCATCATGATGGTTGATGGTGAAGAAGGCGATGATGGTTTAAGAACACATTCCTTGAATGTTAGTAGAATTAGGCGAAGAGCCGAGGATGCTGATCAAATTATTCAAATCAAACCAATAAACATGCCTTTTTCTCCAGCTGACCATTTGGGCAATAATGCTGACCATTTGCACGCCGAGGAAGAGCAAGGTGAAGGCGCTGGTCGGCGCGTTCGAGACCATCATCTCGCTGCAGGAGACCGGCAAGGCTGCTGCTGCTGCTGCTCCGGCAGGTGCGCAGCCATGAGCGTTTCTTGGTTTGCAGCGCCCGTGATTGTCGTTGTCTTGGAATTTTGGACCTCTTCTTTTTTTTTATTGCTTGGTGGCTGTATTTAAATGGCTTTTGAGGTTTGCTCGTTTCCATATAGATTGAATATTTAGATGATGTGATGTTAAACTAGTTTGCTTCAAAAAGGAAGTAACTCCAATAAAAAAGATACTCTACCAGATTATTAAACTCTGTCCTGAACATTGAACCAAAGTAGAATTTAAATATAGGCGGTGGAATGTGCTTTCTGTTGAATTAGCCTAATCTTCCAACCACATTCCTCTCTGGTTCTCATTTTGCTTCAATGCATTTTATTTTCAACAAGTACAAACTGCATTTTTGGGCTCAATGTTCATGTTTCCTACCTGGCAGCTGCAAGGTCAGTCGGATGCAGCTCACAAGCCACAAGTCATACCTTGCACATGTTGAATCTAAATTCCAAGGCCATTTTGATCTTTCTTGATGGCTTGACTGGACCGTTGACCATGCAGAAGCCGGGTAAAAGCCAGATGGAACAGCTGACCTGGTCAAACCCATCAAGTAGCTGATTCCTGCGGATGAAGTTAACGTGCGAACCCTCCGTGCCACGCCACCACAGTCCTCTGCCGCCGCCTCCGGCCACCTCATCACCTCCACCGCTGGCGTCTCCGTTGACTTCGGTGGCTCCCACCGCCTCCGTCGCAACTCGAATCCGGCCTCATCGCTCGCGCCGCCTCCTCCAGCCCTAGCTCTGGTGGCTCCCGCCACCATCGCCCTCCACCATCGCTAGCTAACCAAGGGTGAAGATGTCTCACCTCCTCGCCACCACCACCAACTAACCAAGGTGAAAATGATGCACCTCCTCATCGCCGTCCCCGCAACCGGCACCGCCCAACCGCCTTCCTCCGTCACCTATGGTCGGCGGCTACCACCTCCACTGGCTCGATCTGCCTCCACCGCTGGGCCTGCGCCCTCCCCCAACCCCCTCCTCTAGGTCCAGTGATGACAGTCCCCTCCCGGGCAACCCCGGCCTCGAACCCTTGACCCTGGCTCGCCGGCAATGCGCAGCACCCGCACTTAGTAGGCCATGGGCCGCACGGAGTCACACGCTCAGGGCGGAGGGGAAGGGGTCATGGGGTAGCGTTTCTTTAATGAAAGAATTACCTATTTGGCCTAAAAAAATTTGACGTTTTCTTCATTAGCTTAGAAAAAAAATTTGTTCTCTACCTTGGCACTTCCGTCCATTGAAAATTCATTAAAAATCGAATAAAAATGCTAAAATTTCAAACTTTGTTGAGTTGTATTTCTTGTTAGTAGATCTATAAAATGGTAAAGATAGAGATCCACAAAAATATTTTTATGCCCTAGGCTTGTTGCATGTTATCTAAAATAAAAGAAATGCCAAAATGGGCTAAATAAACTCCAAAAATCATGAAACTTAGACGATAGCTTTCGTATGATAATTTCGCTCTGTGGTGATTTTTGCAGCCTTAGAATTTATAGTTAAATGACAGATCTACCATTATATTAATTTTTAGATATAAAATTGAAATGGAAAATACTTGCTATAGGAAGAGTGCTCCAAATATTGCACAAAAAATTTTGTGTTCCCTTTGTTATATATGTAGCTCATTGTAAAAGTTTGAACCTCAGCATATACATCTTAATGGGTGTTTTGAAAATGATAATGATGTTAAAGTAAAGTTAGATAATAGAGAAATACTTATTTAATGCGCGTAATAAATTCCATTAAAAATCTAGAAGCAGGTTAGTTATGTATAGAGACCAAGAAGTGTTTTTGGGATTTTCTTGTTACTTAATTTGACATCATTATGGCTCCAAATGGACAGAAATGCCAAAAAAAACGAAACAAAATTTCTGAGTCGAGTATGGAATAAATTTTTTTCTTGGACCAAGAAAAGAAGCGCCAAAATTTTTTGGGCTAAGTAGATAATTCTCTCTTCTTTAATTCTACTAGGTGCTCACCATGTACGAATGGGCTCTTGGAGCAGCATTAGTTAGAAGTAGTGGAAAGAGACGGCCGGCGCAAGCCCAAGTTTGGATCTATTGGACGGAGGGACCGACGAAATGGATCCATTCCGCATCAACGTTGAGTGAAGAACGAAACCACCAGCCACAAGACTCCAAAACCTTTATAATTTATGATGTAACGAGGCTAAAATTCAAGGTCAACGTACGATGGAAAAGCAGCACTGCAGCAGGTAGGCAGGGCAGGCCAGCCGCCAGCCAGAGTTCCATCGCGGACTCAACAACCAACCCATCCCGGTTTACGATTTTGGAGCAGTTGAGGCGTCCAAATGAAGATCCCAGAATACTAATTGCAGAGCGGATCAGCCTTAGCGATTATCCTATCATTTGTGCAAGAAGCATCCATGACATGCTTTGGATTGGAGTAGATGGATGAGCATGCCTTACGTGGCCTGGTCAGCATCTGGAAATAATCAACCATCATGATGGTTGATGATGAAGAAGACGATGATGGTTTAAGAACACATTCCTTGAATGTTAGTAGAATTAGGCGAAGAGCCGAAGATGGTGATCAAATTATTCAAATCAAACCAAATAAACATGCCTTTTCGTCAGCGGACCATTCGGGCAATAATGCTGACACCGACAGAGCGGAAAAGGCATCAGGCGGAGGAGGAAGGTGGAGAGGAAGCGCCTCTCTAGTGTTGCATGCAGACTGCGTCGTGAAAGATGTCTATCTACCATTGACTTGCCGTCACGATCTTCTCAGTTTCTGAATCAAACGTGAGACTAGGACAATTCCCACTTTCATCGGCAAGCAGACAATCAGACATCACATCCCAGCACCAACAGACTCCAATAATTATCCTTGCTTTGCTCTTTTCTTCAAGCCATGGATGATGGATGACTTCAACTCTTCAAGGTCATCTCCCCTTGATTTCTGACAAACGGTAAAGTTCAAATACACCTTAAATTTATTTTTTTTGTAACCACTAGAGTAAAATGTTATGTATAGATGATATAAGCTGAGATATATATTCAAGATTTTTTTAAAAAAATTTTGAAATTTTTTTATTAGGATTACACGGTGATTGCACTAAAACCTCGATTGCACGTGATATGTCCCCGTGCAATCAAGGTTCGCCAAAACCTCGATTGCACGTGATATGTCCCCGTGTCAGGTTTTGGTGCTTTCATCATTATTGTTGTACTGTAGAGATCTTAGTATACTAGTAAGCAAGGCGGAGAAAATCTATGAAAAAAGACTTGCTTGCAGATTACTGGACCACCGTTGGTGCATGTCCAGTGTCCACTGCCATGTTGCATGGGGACCTGGGGCCCACACGCCAGGCATTGATCCGATCCCCTCACGCCTGCCACCATTGACCAGGCTACTGTCTGAGAAATTTCCATCCCACAACAAGTACTGGTACGACTGCATGAGGAAGTTCGACGCATCTGAATGCAATCGACTCACTATTTCCACAAAATCCTTTCCCAGATTCCGCCATGAACTGCTTTCTTCAAAGTCCAAATTCCAAGAAACCAAACTGGAACCACACGTCTGGACCCTTGGATCCGATCTCTGCACCCCAAAACACCGCAGGACCTGCACGTTGATTGTTTAATCCGGGGGCCTGCCGCTTCTGTTGCCTTCAGATTGGGGCAACGTCTTCTCTACCCAATAGAAAACAAACACAGTCTGGGCGTCTGGCTCGCTCATAAGACAAACGCAACTGTGACTTTTCAGGACACGGGTGATGCGAACAAAACCATCCCTGTACACGTACTTAAATTTGGAGGGAGCTGCGTAGCTTTCTGCGACGACGGGAGGGGAGGGAGTAGCTTGGAAGGCAGAGATACAGTACAAAGCGAAGCGGCAACCACCGCAGCCGAGATTTGCTCAAGAATCTCCAGTCCCTCACCGGCTCGCCCCCATCCCACTCTCTATCCACGAGCACGAGCTGCGGCTGCGCGCGACCTTAAAATCCACCCTCAGGAGTTTGATTCCGGCCGGGACTGGGATCGTGGCGAAAGGTTCGAGCTTTTCTTGATTCGCGCCGCCGCCTGCATTGGGAGGAGCAGAAGGCCCGCCCTGTTCTTGGACGTTCTTGGGAGTCGCTGAGCCGAATTACGGGGCGTCCGTGGGTTCGGTGGGGGTTTTTCAGGTAAAGAGTGGTCTGTGCCTGGTTTCCTCTCTTGAATTTCAGTCGGTTTAGTAGGTGAATCTGCAGCGAATTGCCAGGGGGCGTCGGGCGTTTGGATGTAGTGTAGCCCGTGTCTGCGGTTGTTCTGGTTTCGGTTCATGGTTCCGTGCAGTTCAGATGGTTGTTGGGAGGCGAGTGTGGTTCCATGAATCAGTTGAAGTGTTCTTCTGTGTTCGGATTCAGATGGGTTTCTCTTGGGTTCAGTTTTTTTTTTTCCCATTTTGTGGGATGAAACCACGTTTGCTCGTACGTGAGTCTTTAAAGAGGGTCTTGTTCAGATTTGGAAAGGAAACTGCAGCTACAGTTTTTTCTAATGATTTCCCATCTCAAAGGCATAGGGCCCTGTCACGGTGCCTTCGTTGGCAATTCGAGAGGAACATTTCGTGGATTTGCCAGATTTTGCTTCCCTCTTCGGCGGATGAAATTCCTCCTTTATCAGAGAAAAGAAATGTTTTCTTTACCTTAAGACATAGTTTTTTTTTCAATAAAGGAAACATAGGTGGACGAGCTTATCTTGATCCTATGTTAAAATTGAGATATTTCGAGGTGCCTTGGTGAGTTGGTGTCATAGTGCAAACGATGGTAGTTTCATGATTGAGACGTCGACCAAGTGGTCTTCTTAAACAAAGCAAGCCAAACAGTTCCACGTACTCCATTCTGGCCTGTTAAAATAAGAGCAGATACTATAACAAAGTTGAAACGGCAGGAGCCACTTTCAGCTCTACTGATGGAGTAGAAATTTTGACCTTTCCTACCAACTATTACCTATATTTATAATAAGTCGAAGCCGTTCTAATAAGTATCAGTTTGGTTGACACCATTTGCAGGTTACTGAAAGCAATGAGGCTATCCTTTCTCTTTCTCTTGCCTCTTCTCTATTTGCCTGCGTGGGCTCGATCAGAGGATTATTCAGATGTAACAGCAATTGTTCGAGGCTCCGAGACGATTGCTTCAACCAGTGACGAGTTTGTTTGTGCCACCATTGATTGGTGGCCTCCGGAGAAGTGTAACTATAACCAGTGCCCATGGGGAAGGGCTTCTGTCTTAAATTTGGTTAGTTCCCATGAATATACTACCATTTTATGAAGTGATGTCTGGTGTATCTGTGAGAGCTAATTTGTGTTCTTTTGTGAATTTTCTCAGGACTTGACTAATCCTTTATTGGCTAAAGCTATCCAAGGTGAAATTTTTATACTATTAAATCAAATAATTCTCACATTCAGTGTTGAACTCCCATATGGATGTTGATTTCTTACACTACCTAAAATTAGATGGCAAAACATCACTGTGCTTCTCGGTAGTAGACCCCATTTGCTGTACAATTTATCTACTGCTGAAATTTATACTTGATAGCCTATGCCATCTTTATTTTACTAAGCTACAAAAAGAGAAAAGTTTACGTCCTTTTCCATAATGACTAAGTATATTACCATCATGAATTTATTCCTTTCCCACACTTGTTCTTGACTCCTTGTAGCCTTTAGCCCACTGCGAATCAGAGTTGGAGGCTCCTTACAAGATCAAGTGTTGTATGGCACACCAAATTTAGGATCACCATGTGACCCATTTACAAAGGTTTCAGGTGGACTGTTTGGGTTTTCTCAAGGATGCATAACCTTGGAAAGATGGGATGCTATAAATGATCTGTTTCTGAACACTGGGTGAGACCTTCATTCTATAATTGTTTACTGCCTCTGCATTTTCTTGAAGAGATTTATTATAGGCAGGATCAATTGTTGAATATACCAATCTTGGAACCTTTTGTTTTCGTAAACCTGTGCCAAGATTCAAGAATATCCATGTTATGTTCCTTTGGAATAGTATATTACTTCATAAGTTCATCTAGCTGTTTCCTAATTTTATTTTGTTTTATCCCTTCAGTGCAGTTGTTACATTTGGTCTTAACGCGCTTCAAGGACGACAGCAGATAAAATCAGGTGTTTGGGGAGGTCCTTGGAATTCTAGCAATGCTCGAGAATTCATTGAATACACTGTTTCAATGAACTATCCTATAGATTCTTGGGAATTCGGTAATGCAGTGTTATAAAATTCTTATTTCATTCTTGCAAAAAAAAAATCTTATTTATGTAATACTTATATAAGATGTTGTATTCATGTCACAGGCAATGAACTAAGTGGAAGTGGAATTGGTGCTAGTGTGGGAGCTGAACAATATGGAAAGGACCTAGTTGAACTCCAAACCATCATCAACGAGCTATATGGAGATTCCAGGAAACCATTGGTAGTAGCCCCAGGCGGATTTTATGACCAAAAATGGTTTGCTCAGCTTCTTGATGTCTCTGGGCCAAATGTTCTGAATGCAATGACTCATCATATTTACAACCTTGGCGCTGGTGAGTCCTTGAGTAATCTTTATTTTATGTCGTGCATCCAAGAGGACACTGTTTATGCTAACTTCAATCTTGATCAGGTAATGATCCACAAATTCCAAACAGAATTTTGAACCCAAAATATTTGAGCAGGACTTCTGATACATTCAGAAGTCTCCAACTCACAATACAACGCCATGGACCATGGTCTTCTCCATGGGTTGGTGAAGCTGGCGGTGCATATAACAGTGGCAGCCGACTCGTGTCCAATACTTTCCTCAATAGCTTCTGGTGATCACTTGTCAGATGAAACAATATTCACATCTTCACCATTTTTCCTTTTATCACTCTCACATGTTCTGTTTCCACTAGGTATCTTGATCAACTGGGTCAGTCAGCAAAGTATGACACCAAGGTTTACTGCAGACAGACGCTGATTGGTGGCAATTATGGGCTTCTTGACACCGACACCTTCCTACCAAACCCAGATTACTACAGGCAAGCCTTTGTACCAAATATGCAGCTACAAACTTGATTTACTTACTTTGATATGCATTAGACTAAACCACAATATCTGTTCAGTGCCTTGCTGTGGCATCGGCTGATGGGTACGGGAGTTCTTTCCATAGACACCAGTGGTTCTTCGTACTTGCGTGCCTATGTGCATTGCGGGAAGCAAAAGGTATGGCTCTGCTGCAAGATGTTGATAACTCAACCATTCTTGCACAACTGCAATCATCAGTCTGCTTCTGATAGCAAGTATAGGTTTCTGGATTTCAAGTTAACATATTGGCTCATTTCTTGGTTACAAAACGTTCTTACTACAGGGTGGCATCGCTCTTCTCTTGCTGAACCTGCATCGAAGCATGGGGTTCATGGTTTCAGTCAGGAACGACCTTAATGTCCATCTGGCAGAGGGGCAAGGGATCACAAGGGACAATGCCTTTGTCCATGGCCTGAAAAGGACAGTTTCTTGGGTCGGGAGCAAAGCCTCTGACGGCTTCTCCAATAGGGAAGAGTACCATCTCTCAGCGAAAGACGGGAACCCTTTTGCCCGGACCATGCTCCTGAATGGAGTTCCTCTCGAACTCACCGAAGATGGTGACATCCCTCCATTGAATCCAGTGCAAGTTTCGGTCAACTCACCAATTTATGTTGCTCCTCTGACCATTGCATTCGTCATCTTCCCCGATTTCGAGGCTGAAGCTTGCGGCCGATGATCAACTGTAGATAAGATATCATGAGGTTTTCTGCTATAATAGAGATGTTCTGAAGAACACGAACACTGTAAAGATGTGTTTTTTTATTTTCTGACGTGCCCTAATTGGGCCGTCCATGTTTTCCCAACGGATAATAGAGTTTCCTAGTTACTGGTGTCATACTGGTCAATGTCAACGCCTCGTCAACTATACAATTTATCTGAGAGAAATGTACAGCCTTTCACCTGATATCAATCCGATTCTCAAGAAAATTGCACCCTCAAATCAACTGATGTGACTGGCTGAGTCAATTATGTTCTGTTCAGAGCTGTATTGATCTTCACACTGACTAAAATAGTTGAATCCAAACTTCTCTTCCATAAATCATTATGTATTGAAATAAAATCATTATGCATTGAAACACATATACATGGTAAATCTAATGGGAAGAACAGAAATCAGAAAAACGTTGAGCAAATGTGCAAGGTATGCTTTGCAAAATCAAAATCCCATGCTTTTCACATGGTAAGCTGTGTATACTCTTCATCAATTACAATAGTGATGGGGCTACCATCAATTCTGCCAAATCAGGCAACTTATATATTGCTCCATCAAATCAAATACAAAAGAACCATCCTAAACAATATTGTAATTTCATGAGCTATGATACAAATGGAATAAATTAAAGGAAAGGGATCCTAAAGTAAATGGGAAAAACATTTTCCTTTCTGTTCATTGAATATTCTCAATCAGCACACGTAACTCTGTGGGGATTACTCAGCTCCCCGGTTACCCTTCACAGCCTCTCATGTCGGTCTCCAAAATAACGAATTTAATTTCACTTAATATATGCTTTTATTTATTGTCACATCAATCTACAACTGCGGCTCCATTATATGACAGTTTCTTATGAATTCATTTGAGTAGTTCACATGTCTTGTCCAAAATGGCTGAAGATGCTTAAAACCAATCTCCAGCCATGGTTTACTTTGCCCATTATAATGTATAACTGCTGCTTGTTCAACACTACTGATATCTGTCTTTTCTTGATAACCCAATCCTAACAGATGCCAGGAAGGATCGATTGGATGAACATGGCCTTTAAATGCTATAAGGCCTGGTGGTAACGTTCCAAGCCTCCAAAGTGTGAAGTTTGACTTCAGATTCTGCATGCAAACGAGTAGGGCAGTAAAGCTCATAAATCTGTACTTCCAAATGTAAAAAGACTAGAATGATCAACTCAACTGGAAAGTAATGTTGATAAATTTTCGCTTGCTATATACAAAGTAACCTCACATGCTTTTTCTATCAATCTTTTAGATTTTAAGCAGATCAGCAGACATCAATTGTTTTTTTTTCTATTTGGTGCCTTTCAGAACTCTACCCTGAGTAAATGATAATTTAGTTCAAATAAGAGGCATATTACACTTCCAAAAGTTGTATACATTCTCTTGTTTACAATGAAATGGCAAAAAAATTATCTATTCTTACCTCCTTGACCCAATGATGGTATTTATCTTTGATCTTTGTCTTCCTCCATGCGCTCAGGTCAAAAATATTCATGCCATATGCCCAAGCACACTCTGAAGGGTCAAAGTTATTCGAGATGAGGGGATGAGAGAAGTTAAAATAATTCCTGAACCTCTTAGACATCACCCAACTGTCTCCACCACTGCAAGTCTCAACAGCGCCATTAACCTTCCCAGCTAGATCAATATCCCAAAGTGGTGATAGGTCATGCTGGACAACAACATCATCATCAAGAAATACAACCTTGTGCAGGCTTGGGAACAACTGCATTCACAGATTACAGGTGTACGTCATTGTGGAACTTACAGCAAAATGGATGTAAGTCAACAAATATAACTGCATTTTGCACAAGTTTGTGCTCACATACAAATTTTATATCCACAGGTAGAGAGAGATCAAGATATCTCAAGAAAAGGGAAAATGTATTTATTCACATCACTTGCTTATTGATCCCAACAAGACCAACTAACTACAACAGATCACAATGGCTAGTTTTACAGAGTAAAAAACTAAAAACTTGCATTTTTTTTCAGCCCATCCATCAATGAAATAATATGCATCATGCATGATTGCTTCTTTTGAGGCACCAGTGCATAGAGGCATCATAAGACGGGATAATAATGGGATGAGGCAATCAAAAGGGATCTGAAAGAATGAGATGTTTTGAGAGAATTGTGTTTGGATAGAAGTGCTTGGAAAGAGCCTATCCATATGCCAGAATCTTGATGGTGACTCTTGTTGAGTTTCAACTCTAGCCTACCCCGACTTGCTTGGGACTGAAAAGGCTTGGTTGTTGTTGTTGGTTGTTTTATGCATGATTGCTTCTTTATCAAATATGCCCAGAGTTGATAAAACTGTACTAAGAAGTAGGAAACTGGAATAGTACCCAGAGGAAAATTCTAATACCTCAGGCAAGTATATCCGGATGTGATTGAGCACAGAAGTATATGTTGGATTTCCTGACTGCAGCTTGGCTGCAAATACCCTTGGGCTGTCACTGGCACTGGTTCTTGCAAGGTGATTTCCATGGTAACGATCTCTGGCAGTACGTTGAGTTTCTATAGCTTCAAGTACAGGAACATTTTCTTTTGTTAACCAATCAAATTGGTGAACACCCTTCACCTCAACGATAGCAGGATATAGAGAATTCAAAGCAAACCACGAGTGCATGGCAGGGTAGGTCTTTTTGTCAGTAATAACATGGAAGACTATCCTCTCAGGCTTCAGTGATGATCTAACTGTTGATCTCACCACAACTGAGGCAGCAAGGATGTTATCGGATGCTAAAACAAAATGGTAATAGGAGTTGTCCGAAAGGCGCGGCACCAACTCAGGGGGTGGTAGTTGTTTCCTTGCAAGGGCATTTGAGGAGTACTCATCGGTTAAACGCAATGAAAGGCAATAAAGGCCTTTAGGAATAGCAATTGCAGCATAGTGTTTGTTTAGCTGCTCCGATAACCTTGATGATCGCAATTCCTTATCCATGCTCTCCATCTGCACGATACAATATAGAAAATAAGTATAAGAACTACAATTTGCTGATAAGAGCGAAGCAGAGGAAGTCATTTAGATGACATCATGACACATGGTGATCGCTCACACTCACTAAGTGCTTTAGCTTCGTGCTTCGCAGGGCATTGTGCAAGTACTAAAAAGATTAATGTGTGCCATACTAATCTACTGTAAAATTATTCATTACTCTAAAATTGAGTCCTAATACAGCATTACAGCACCCTATTTACGTCATTCGATCACGTTATTAAGTTATTAACCTTCAGATCCAAAAATACTTAAGAGATAGGTTCAATTAGATACCTTTTGGTTGACAGGGTGTAAGTTTGAGAAACACTGAACCCATATGCATTGTTAAATGAAAATATACCCTTTCATGGGAAACACATTTCTACATTCCTAGAGTACCCTTTGGACAATATAGAAGTGCATACAAATCTTTTCCTTAGTGTTGATAGTACAAGAAGACATCAATAAATAATCTCACAGCAAAGCATGGATAGTATACCCGTCGAATAGCAAAAGAAAATGGCATTCAGTATCCTATGACAATCTGGTTTGTGCATCAACTAAGAACGAACATAAGCTAACAGTGTGCTGCCAAAAATCAAGTGCTTGCAGGAATAGAGCTGTCAATGATTAAATAAGTACGGAAATAACGAAGCTAGCTTACCATAGCCTTCAGCTTAAAAGCAAATGACCTTAAATCATAGTCGTTATTCTTCATATCCCAGATAAATTCATCAAAAGATTCTGGAACCTTTAAATCAACAGGAGCTTCCTCAGAATTTATTTCATCAAGCATTGCATACAAATCCCTCACAAGTCTCTGCGCATTGGATTAATAAAAGTTCAAATAGATAACACAAATTATCCAAATGGAAGAAAATAAAAGATTGAAGGACATGTAAGTACCATGGAACCATCGTTTCCCCTACCAAGAAGGCGCGGACCTAATCGTCTTCCCAGACAATCTGATAATACAGGCTGCTGATTAGTAACAGGATATTGCCCAGACATAGTATACAAGTACATTTTATAAAGAGAATTGTGCATTGAACAAAAACCGTGTTGCAACAAAAAGCTAAATAATGAAAACCCACCCCATGCTGAGTTATATATTGCCTCAAACCAGAAACAATAATAGATACTTCTTTCTTTATAAGATTTTAAATTTTATTCAAGTATATAGCTGAAATTCTGGGGGTAAGAAGTTCCTGAAGATAAGTGGGAGACCCTTCTTAGTTACTGTGTCAATTATTCTTATATAATGTCCTAAACCTGGCAAACAGATCCCAAATTCCACTAAGCATGGCTTTTAGTCTTTCAGACATAAACCCAGGCATTTCATTCCAGCTTTATGGCAAACAAACTATTTCCCTGCAGCAGCATCAGACCTTGCGCAGCTGTTTTTTCAAGGGAAAAGTGCACAAAATTTAGCCCTCTTGCTTATTGTTGTGTACTGTGGAAAGGTTGGGTGATGGAATAAGATGTTAACTTTTAAGCTTTTATACCAGTAAAATGCACCTAATTTCTCACTTGACCATGAAAAAGATTATGTATAAGAAACGGAAGTCTCACGTGTTCCAGAAGAAACATTAGCAAGTACTTCAGATGGTACATAAGCAGTAAGCGTCCTCCTCTAGAGTTACCTTATATATAAATAGGGACAAAAAAAGCGGTTTCTGGAAGCTTGAGCAAGCCAAGTTGGCACCTTGGCAGTTGATCAGCTCACTAAGCATGTATAGAACTGCCCAAAGAGGTGATAGATTCTAGTCTAGCAACAGCAAATGCGTGAGACACGCTAGTCACGACCAAGACAGTTACATGTGCGTGCTGTGGTTCAAGGATTCAACCAGGTTACAAGCAGCAAATTTATCAGCCACCTTCCCATCATCCACCGACCAAAACACGCGATTCACGCTTGCCGCACGCACATTGAGCATGTCTAGTCAAGCAGCGCACCCTCTAACTGTTTTTAGTACTAACAATGCGCAGCAGCATTAACGGAATGTTAGTAGTAACAGCCATGTCGTGCCTCAAGAAGTGAAGCAGCAGCAGCAGCGGTGGCAGAGCATCGTACCTAGGGAGGAGCACTTGTTGAAGCCCTCGAGCGTCATGAGGGCGGTGAGTATGAAGACGAAGGGCAGGAGGAAGGCGAGGATGAGGACGGTGTGGAAGACGGTGCGGTAGGAGAAGTGTCGCGCGGCGGCCTTGAGCCTCATAAAGTCTAGCAGGCCATGGCTAGTGGAGATGGTGATGCTCCTCATGCTGGGCGAGAGCCGGATCTGCATCCTGGCTCGCCGCCGCCTCCCACGACGGCCGCTGCTCCCTCTCCTGCCCCCGGGGACCAGCCGAGCATCGGGGGCCGCGGCGGCCGGCGCGGGCGCTCAGAGGGGGCATGCCAGCCCGGTGCCGTGGGGGCCGGCGGCCGGATCCGGCATTGGCGCGCGGGGGTGGGCAGGAGTAGAAGGGAACCGACAGTCCCCGAGGGGGGAAAAAAAAAGCGATCTTGGTCGCTCCGCGGGCCTCGTCTCTCTGACCTCCCCCGCCGAGTTCTTGATTCGATTTCTCACCGCCTGCCTGGGCGCGACGAATCCCGCGCCCGGATCAAGAAACCCCGGCGGTCGGAGGGATTCCTCGCCCGGCTTCTCCTCCTCCTCTCCTCCCTCGGACGGGCGGGCGGGCGGGGGAGAGCGGATCGCGCGGGAAGAATGGGAATGGGAATGGGCGGGGTGAGGGTGAGAGTTTGATCTGGGGTTCTCTTGTCGGCGGTGAGGTTCCGGATTGGGGATTAGGCGGAGGGAGGAGTGGGGAGGAGGTGGAGGGAGAGGAAGCGACGAGGAAGGAAGGAAGAAGACGAGGGATTTGACCCGATGAACAGGGGCGCCACGGCACGGCACGGCACGTCGGGACAGGTCACGCACAGGTCAGGTCGGCGCGGGTCGGAGCCCCCCGCGTCGTTGGGTTGGGTGGGTCAAACCGAACGGCTCCGCTGTCCGCTCGGTGGTGGCGGCTCCGGCTCCGGCCGGCGAAGAAGAAGAATCGCTCGCGCTCGGGCAAGCCAAGTATTCCTACGCGGCAGCACGATCACACCCCCTAGCCATCAGCCTGGCGCATGGATTTTTTTTTTTTTGGGTCAATTTTTGGCCATCCATGTGGAAGTTTTTATGGAGAAAAATATCACTGAAAACGATGTCTCGTCATTGCTCGCACGTATACGTAGTATTTTCTCTGGAAGTAGTTTGTTCGTGTTCTAATGTTGTCCTAAACCGACGTAATAGTTTTACTGGTAATAATATTCACTATGCTACGTACATGTTTGTACTCAATGAAAGGCACGTTACGTGGTTCTTATTTTGAATGGATTTTTACCTTGTCAAACATGCGTGCGAAAATGATGTCGGTGTATTTATCTTAGAGAGAAGCGGCGAGACAGCAAGTCGCTACCATACAAATTTGTTCACGTAGACGCGTTACGTGCTTACGTGGACTCTACCAGTCTTCCATATGATCGACTGAGGGAGCTGTGAATATTCTAGCTACACACGTGTAGAACATATTTTCTTTGTATCGTGTTGAAAAAGCAATACATTTTCTTTTTGAGCGCATTGCACACTGTTATTTTGAAAAAAGAAAACAATACATTTTATTTTCTAGGGCATTGCATATATTGGCATATATTGCCTATATTATTTTGGAGCATCAAGAATAAATCCCGTGGCAGGGGACAGAATAAAATCGAGAGGTATATGGCAAAGTAGTCCATCAAGTTAGCAATGTAAAATAAGAAGGACGATCGGCACAAATTTCATTTCGGTACACGTACCTCTTGATTTAGACTTGATGTTGCTCTTTTCTTTTCCATCCACGACCAGCACAAGCCCTTTTTTTACTGCCAAAGAGCTTGTGGTCCAGTGGTAGACCCATCTCTTTGGTACTCTAAAGTTATGAGTTTGATCCTTCGCGGGTACGAATTTTCTTCATGCTAGGGTTTGGTGTGTGTGGGGAGGGGGGGGGTCGAGACCCGTTTATAGATGGCCAGATGGGCCGTGCCACCCGGGCCGGCCCATGACACGGCACGCGTAATAGGGCCGCGCCCCGGCACGGAGCGGCAGCGGGCCGTGCCAACCCGGCACGAGGGGCGTGCCGTGCCTGGGCCGCCTCCTCGGCACCCAGTGCTGGCCCGCTACGGCCCTCGACCCCCCCCCCCGCACCGTTGCCCTGGTGCCGGCATATATAAACACCCCCCGCCCCCCCACTCCCCCGCCCTCTCAGTCCTCTCCCATCCGCCGCAGCGCGCCTGCGCCACATTCCCCAATCCCCACTGAAACGGTGAAACCCTAGATCTCGCTCTCCCGCTGGCGCTCAGCGCGTCCGTCGTCCTCGGTCCTCGCCGCCGCACGCCGGCAACCACCGCCTCCCTCGACGACTCGAACTCGACTCGACGTCTCTCTACCCCGCTGGCCGGAGCACCGAACCGCCGGTTCCGTTGGCCGCGCCCGTGCCGTGCCGTCCCGTGTGGCCATCTATATGCTTCTGCTTGTCCTCCTCCTTCATCCCCCTCCCTCCTCTTCTTCCTCTCTGTTGATCTGGAACTACTCTTCAGCACAGTTCGTGTATGCAGCCGACGGAACCGGCGCTCCTGCTTAGGTACGTCCAAACTCCGAACCCTAGTTGTCCTCTGTCCTCTCGAAACCCTAGATATAGGTGCTGATTGAGTTCTTTTGCCCTCTCTTTTTTGATCTTGCAGGCAGTGAGGAACCGGCGCGCCAGCGATGGAGAATCGGTACGACCCGACCTCCACGAACCACGAGCTCGTGTTGTTGGGGCAGACGCCAAACGATGCGGATGACTTAGGCGCTGATGGGGAGGGGTTGTTCAGCAGCGGCACCACTCACGAGTCTCGAATCGACCCCGGTGATGGTGCCGGTGCCGAGCAATCCCCGGCGGCTGGTACTCCTTCGCCGTCCCCGACTCCGACCGTGAACAAGGAGAGGAAGATGAGGTGTACATCTGATGTCTGGGATGACATGGACAAGATCTTCACCATCAAAGGTGGCCGTGAGGTAAGAGTTGGTGCCACCTGCCATTACTGCAAGAAGGACTTTGCTGCCCGTACCAATATTGGAACGGGCCATTTGTCTCGTCACCGAGACAGATGCAAACGCCTTCATGCTCCTGGGCAGCAGAGGCAGTCCATGCTGAGGTATAATCGTGATGGTACTGTTCAAATGTGGGAGTATAGTGCTGAGGTTGCTAGGATTTAGTTGTGTCATTTGATTGCTAGATTAGACCCCTTTATGCTTTGGTGAATCTGATGCATTCGAGGATTACACTAAAACTGCTCATAACCCTAGAGATGCTAATGTTTCTAGGCAATCAACAACTAGAGATATGGAAAAGTACTTTAAAGAAAAACATGCTAAAATTCTGGAGAAACTGAAATATGTTTCCTGTGTTGCCTTAACTTCTGATATTTGGAATGGAAATGCTAAGGAAGACTACCTTAGCGTTGTTGCACATTTTGTTAATCCTGATTGGCAATTAGAAAAGAGGATCCTTGCTATGAGACTCATTGATGTCTCCCATTCTGGTGTGAACATCGCTGAACGTGTACATGCTATAGTTCAGGAGTATGCATTAACCGATACAGTGTTCTCCATTACTTTGGATAATGCATCAGCTAACACCAAAGCAATGGATACACTTTCATCTTTGTTTTCTGGTTATATTGGTCCTTTATTAATGCATCAGCGTTGTGCATGCCACATTATTAATCTGATGGTTAAGGCTGCATTAGATGTACTGAAACCCTATCTCGATGATTTTAGAACTGACGTATCTTTTTTGAACTCATCTACCCAAAGGATTGCTGCATACAAAAGTTACTGTGTTGCAATGAATGTACGCCCCCGAAAATTTGGTTTAGACATGGATGTGAGATGGAACTCCACCTATCTCATGCTAAAACACATCTTGCCTCACAAAGAAACATTTGAGGTGTTTATACAAACTCACCATCCAAATAGGGACCTCTTAACTAGGGGTCATTGGTATGTAGCTGAAAGGATCTTAGAATTTCTTGAAAGGTTCTATGATTCTACTGTTGTCATGTCTGGTGTGTACTATCCAACATCACCTTTAATGTTGCATCACATTATTCATATGCATAGACACATGAACATGTATGAGAATGATGACTTGCTTAGGCCTGCTGTTGTGGAAATGAAAGACAAGTTCTTAAGATACTGGTCTGAAATACCTTTGCTTTATTCATTTGCATTCATACTGGATCCTAGAGCTAAGCTTAGAGGTTTCCACAATGTGCTTCACCTTTTATCTCAGCTCACTGGTAAGAATTTCTCTAAGTACTCTACTTCTGTGAGGGCTTCTCTAACTGATTTATTTAACAAATATGATAACAAATTTGGTGCTGTGAGAACTCAAGAGGCCTCCAACTTCTACTCCTGGTGAAGGTAGGAGTAAGTATGCATGGGACTTGGTATTTCGGTGCTGGTTCAGATTGTACTTGTGCCAGTTCCATGGGACTTGATACTGGAACCGCTGGATTTGGTGCCAGTTCCATGGGGCTTGGTACTGGAACCACTGGATTTGGTGCCAGTTCCGTGGGACTTGGTGCTGGAACAGCTGGATTTGGTGCCAGTTCCATGGGACTTGGTGCTGGATCCTCTAACCCTGCACTCTTGAGAAGAACATCCGCTACTTCTTTGCTTCATGCAGCAAGTAATCCTCCTAATGTTGGTTCTGAACTTTCATCTTATCTAGACAGTGATAATGTGCAGAAGTTTGATGATGACTTCAACCTCTTGGACCTGGTGGCATGATCACAAACTCACTTATCCAGTTCTCTCAATCTTGGCCAACGATATTCTCTCTGTTCCTGTGTCTACTGTGAGTTCAGAAGCTGCATTAGTCTTGCAGTGAGGGTGATCGAAGAGCGGCGGCGTCGACTGGCCCCTAGCATGGTGGAGATGCTGTCGCTGCTGAAGGACTGGGAGGCAGCAGATGCAAAAGGCTGCAGCACACTGCCGAGGACAAATCCTTGGAGGATGCTTTCGAAGACATGTACCTTGATGATGCGGCCTGAGCCCTGCGTGGCTGTGCGATGAGCTCTTCGTGGCCGTGTATTTTACTTTCTGCCTTTATTTTATGTATTGAACATTTGAACTGAGAACTTGAATGTTGATGAACTTATTTGAATTATGAGCTTGGGCTGTACTCTTTTTCTATGCTAGGATTTCTCACGAGGTGTGAGTTTTAACTAGATAGGTTTTTAACGAAGCAGCCATTGCACCAGTTCGATCTATTTGTGAATTGCTGTGTCTCTGTGATTGCTTTCTTCTTTGTGTTGAAATGATCCTAGGGTCTAGGCTGTTGTTGATTGATATGAACTTGTGGTCTTGTGCTTGTGCTCAGTTTTCTGAGAAATTTGAGTGGTGGCTTGTGCTAGCGGGTTCGGGCCGGCACGGCACTGGCGTGCCTGCAGGTCGGCGTGCCGGCACGGCACGCTTAAGCATTAGCCTTGCCGTGCCTGGCCGATGGTTGGGCACGCGTGCTGGCACGGCACGGCACGGCTGAGTAGTCGTGCCTGGCCGTGCCGTGCCTGGCGTGCCGTGCTCCAACCCTGCCAGTGCCGTATCGTGCCGTGCCGCCCGTTTGGCCATCTATAGACCTGTTAGAGGTTCAATCATCTTAATAAAAAAACTCGGGCTGTATCTCCCCGCTGGTCTCGTTTTTTTATTTTTTTTACTTAATCATCGGCTACTTTGTGCCGTGCAACAGCATGTGCAGCGTGCACGGCTAGCCGGGTGGCCAGCACCCCCGTGCGCTGCGTAGCAATGCAGCCTGCCTTAGAGGGGCGATTTTTTTTAATTTTTGTATTTTTTAAAATCAATTTTTATAAAAATATACCATGGTTGGCATCTTTTGCAAAAATATACCTTCGGCGTCCGGACACGGGGCACCAGCCGGGCGCCAGGTCCCTGGCCAGCAGAACCAAACGCGCTGGGGCGGTAGGGTGGGCACCAGACGTCGGGCGCCAGGGCCAGGCGGAACACTATCGTTGTTCTGTCTATGTCTCAGACTTTCAATAACAAATACGTAGGACTACAGCAACCTAACAGGGCCAACATTTAGTACCCTCATGATTTCAGCTCTGATCATGAGAATCGGATCTAAAATTTTTTAAGAATCTGGACGGACCTAACACTTAGAAAAACATATTGTCTCTTAACTATAAGAAAAAAAAGACAATTGTTTTAAAACACTGTGTCCGAGAATTTTGTATCAAACATATCAGATTAATAGATTGTGTTGGACCATTTCTCCTAACGTGTTCTTAAAATTCAGAGGCATACTAACACGGAGATTTGCTGTATCACATAGGATGCTAGGATTAAACTCAGTTAGTGGCTACTGCATTTACTAAATTTAGTTGAGCATCTGGATAAACCGTTGTTGCTTCACATGGATTGCATTATTTAGTTGACTCTGGATAACTGTTGCCGTTTCACGCGAATTGTGCCAGTGCTCCAAGCCGTTTTGTTGTCTGTACATGTAAACATAGCTTCTTTTGTACTGGCAGAGGAGCCCGTGCAGACTTGCCCACACTGTGGGTCTGCCTATGGCCCAAATAACATAGGCGTGATACTGCGACGACAAGCTACAAAATTTTCGTGCACGATAAAAGTAAAACCACTTAGATAATGAAACGTAGTAAAAGCGTGCAAGGTAAAAATTTTATACTGCCATGTTCAAGTCTGCAAGACAGTAAAAAAGGCGTGCATGTATAAGACTGTGGGATTACAGATGGACTATAGATGTACTGTACCTCTAGGGCGCTTGCAGCCACGCTCGTAGAAGCTACGGTAATCGTGGAGGGGTGTACATACCTGGAGCCTGGCCTTCGAGCGCCAGGCCCTTGGCGCCTGGTCTCCGGGCGCCAGGTGCCCCCGGTTCCGTGGGCCAGGGACCTGGCGCCCAGCCTCCGGGCTTTAGGTCCCTGGCGCCCAACGTCCCGGACGTCGGAGGTATATTTTTAGCAAAAGATATCAACCTATGGTATATTTTTGTAAAAAAAAGATTTTAAAAAATATATAAAAAAAAAAAACTCTGTAGAGGAATATGACAGCGGGCTGAAATATGCAGGCGATGGCCCATTGTTTAGAAAAAAGGCCCAATAACGGTTCAGCTCCTTATCTTCCTCCTGCACATTTCTCATCTAGCTGGATGCCTGGATCACGTAGCTCGATGGAATAGCTGCCATAGTGACATGGCGTCCGGACAATGATGCGCGGCCTCATAGTCAAAGAGCATGGAGTATTCGTGGCAAAAACAAGGTATGGCAAACACCATAAAGAGTCCTCCGCACCTAGTTAAATATCACGACCATACTAGAAAAAATATAAATTCTAAACCCCTAAGTGACAACTCAAATATAAACTTACCGCAACAACGCCACGCACCCACGGTAAACCATTCACTCGATTCCGGCTAGAACTCTATCCTAGATCCGGACTACAACTCAAATATCAGTGTAATCAAAATATACACATATTCTACACAAATCTAACAAAGTCCACCTCCTCGAGTATGTCTGCCCCTTGAAGTCATCCATCTTAACCTCTGTGCACCAAACTTGAGTTGATTCCTTCTGTCGGTCACATAGAACGACCTGGTGAGGCTGATCCCACAACCGCACCAATTACTGGTTAGAACACTATGACTCTACCTTCAACGACACTCTCTTTTAGTTTGTACCGGTGCGCCTTAATTTCTCACCCATCACCACCATCTAATCAACATGCATGCATGAACTCAATCCTCTTGCCACCTGATACAACCAACATTCCTCATGCAAAAGCACAAGCGAAATGAGATTCGTCGTAAGCCCTGGAACATGTTTCACACATTTGAGTATCACTTCTTGCCTGCTACACATCGTGAACTTGATGTTGCCTATCCCTATAGCGTGGTAAGTCGGGCCATCTCCTAGGTAAGCAAAACCACTACGATCACCCTCAATGTTTGACAAAAACCTCTTCACTTCAATTTGAGGGGCTCGCGGAGCTTTAATTATCATCAGCTTGGACCACCGCTGTTTCATGTAGTACACCTACGCCATCTCCTTTGATCATGTACAAAGTCTTTACTCACAAGCACCTAGCAGCCAAAGGGAGATTGAGAGCATCAGAGGATCAATCCGAGAAAAAGAGTCTTGATTGGCGACCCAATAGGTAAAGGCAATCTACGGTCAAAATGGTAGGGTGTATAAGGCTATCTCCAATGGTTTCCTCTATCCTCATTCTTCAAATTCAAACTCCACTCTAGTCTATAGCATAGAACAGTGATAGATTCCTCATTTTCGAGGGAAACCACTGGAGAGAGCCTAATTGACAGCCTTGGACAAGGTGTGCTGATACCCTCCCAGTGACACATTGGCAAAAGTTCCACGCACAAGATCAGTACCTATCAGTTTTTTCCATTGACATCCATCTAGATGAGGTTGGTTTTTAGAAATGACACTCACATGTTAGCGTTAGCAATAGTCTTGTGTGAGCCATTAATGGTAGCACATCAGCTCGGCGCATGTTTTTTTTCCAATTTTTGGCCATCCATGTAGAATTTTTTATGGAGCAAAAATATCACTGAAAACGATGTCTCGTCATTGCTCGCACGTATACGTAGTATTTTCTCTAGAAGTAGTTTGTTCGTGTTCTAATTTTGTCCTACACCGACGTAATAGTTTTACACTTTTACTGGTAATAGTAGTCACTGTGCTACAAGTCCTGTACTCAATGAAAGGCACGTTACGCGGTTCCTGTTTTGAATGTTTTTTTACACAGCCATGGAAGTTTATCTACCTCTATAAAAGAACGAGTTTAAACAATAATAATTTTCACCCAAATCGTTTTTACCCACCATTAATTTCCACCGTTAGATCTAAATTGTATAAAGATCTAATGGTTAATTAATATGTCCCATAAGATTAATTTTGGCCCACCAATGTCACGTAGGAATTCTTACTCTCCACAGGAAGAAACGCCGTTTCTGCTATGTATTTTAGATTTAATCGATGTACTTTTTGCACCGGCAACTTCTACCCGCCCAACCAGGCATCGTACACTCCAAGAACATCCAGTTGCATCGTCCGGCACGGCCAGCGTGCCAGGTTGGAGATGGTCCAACCTTATTGGCTAAAGATAGATTGATAATATTTCAATGATACATCAACTCTCTTCTCTCTGGCTTAATTACAAAATCAAAAAGTTTGTAGAGGGACATTGAAACGCTTAGATAGAAAATGAGTTACCATGAAAGGAGAAATATTATGCTTTATTTATGGACAATGCTTGGTCAAATTTATTTATTTTAATAACTATTTTTTCTTACCATTGCATTATTTTTTTGTTTTTAAGCCATCAAATAGATCAATGTACGTTGCACGCGCGTGCATTCCTGCTAGTTATGTGAAACGTGGGTGCGAAAATGATGTCGGTGTATTTTTCTTAGACGCGGCGAGATAGCAAGTGGCTACCATACAAATCTGTTCACGTAGACGCGTTACGTGCTTACGTGGACTCTACCAGTCTTCCATATGATCAACTGAGGGAGCTGTGAATATTCTAGCTACACACGCGTACAATATATTTTCTTTGTGTCGTGTTGAAAAGGCAATACATTTTCTTTTTGAGAGCATTGCACACTGTTATTTTGAAAAAGAAAACAATACATTTTATTTTCTAGCGCATTGCATATATTACCTACTCCCTCCGTCTAAATTTATAGATCGTTTGACTTTTTTTACACGAAGTTTAACTGGCTCGTTTTATTCAAAAAAATTACGATTGTCATTTATTTTCATTGTGATTTGCTTTAGCATATAATATACTTTGACTATAAATTGAATTTTTCTACATTTTCACAAATATTGTGAATAAGACGAACCGGTCAAACTTGATGTCAAAAACGTCAAATAACCTATAAATTGGGATGGAGGGAGTATATTATTTTGAAGCATCAAGAATAAATCCCATGGCAGGGGACAGAATAAAATCGAGAGGTATGGCAAATTAAGTAATCCATCAAGTTAGCAATGTAAAATAAGAAGGACGGCCGACACAAATTTCATTTCGGTACACGTACCTCTTGATTTAGACTTGATGTTGCTCTATTCTTTTCCATCCATGTTTAATTTTTTTACTTGTTTATTTTTTTTCTCCCTTGAAGCAATCATCACCTACTTTTGGGGACCTCCTATATATCTTGTGGAAGAAGGTTAAACTAGCTATCTTAGGCCCAGTAGGCCCACTAGCTTTCTTTTCACTTATCATTGTGTCATTGGAATTTTTTTAGCGCAATTTTTTTAACAAACAGCACGGAAGACACTAAGTTCATGTAAATCCAACATAAAAGCCATTTTTTATCTTTTTTTTTATATTTGCACATGCTTCAACAATTTATCTAACTTAGTTCAACAATCTGGAAAATGTAACTCAACATTTCGTGTAACCTAATTGAACATTTCTATATAGAAATGTTGAAACGGTATATCTAAAATGTTGAAATAGCACCTTTCAAATGTTTATTTTAAAAGGATGAACATTAATAACCAATATTTGCAGGGCCATTATTTTGTTGCATTAATAGTAAATAACAATATGTTAAACGGATTCGAAATATGGTGCACGGTTGAATAGAAAATTCACTTGAAAGCTGGAAAACGCAACTGTCCCGGTCCGGCTCTCTGCATGTGCTCACCGCAGCCTTTTTTTTTAGAAAAACCGCAGCCTTCCAGTGCCTGGCAGATGGACGAACTGGGCCAGCCCACTTCACCAATCACGGATTCGCAGCGCTTCTTTCTCGATTTGCACAAATATCAAAGGTGGAAGATATGAGAGCTTCTGTACATCCGGAAGTTATATAGGATCTGCGCTACTTTTGTGCCATGCAACACAGCAACAGCATGTGCACCGTGCACGCCCCCTGCGCTGCGTAGCAAGCAATGCAGCCTGCACTAGAAGGATATGACAGCGGGCTGAAATATGCAGGCGATGGCCCATTGTCTCTGTGCTCTGTAAAAGAACGAGTTTAACGAATAATAATTTTCACTTGATCGTTATTTATCCAAATTTATACCCACCATTGGATCGTCCAATACAATGTGGTCTAACGAAACGATTTAATCAATGTGGGCCCATGAATCTAAAATCGCAAGGACTCACGGCGGTCTTAATAAAATCCGAAGCGTTGGAACGACCCGCAGCAAGATCGTCCGCACGAGAAAAACCGCAGAGATCGTTACGTAACCAAACTTACTGCGTTTCTGCCACACTTTGTAACACTTCCGCCTACTTTTTTCACCCTTTTTTTCACCCACGCGAATTCTACAATCCTATAAACATCCGTAGATCAAATGCAAGGCCCAATAAAAACATCAAAAAATATTTGGCCCATCATAAAACACATATTTAGATCGAAACATACAACATACAATTTTTAATACCAAATAGGCTTTTCAGCTTTGTACAATCATGCATATTAGTCAAGAACATGGACAGATAGCAAGCAAGAGCGGACGGATAGGAACGTGCAACAACAAAGAAGAACAGAGCGGATTAAGAAGCAAACAAAATTGAAAAAGAGGAGGTGCAGGCGGGGCGAAGGAGGCCCGCCGCCGGAGGAACCCCGCTGGCCATGGCTACCGCGGGAGCCGCTTTCGGCAGCGCCCGGCCGGATCCGGCAGGAGAACGCGCCGACGGGGTGGGGAGGAGCCGCCTCCGGCTGCGGCGAGGAGGCCATGGTTGTGTGGATCCGGCCGGGAGGAGGGGGCGCCAGCAAAAGGAGGGGGGGGTGCCTGGGCCTCCGGTGCCACGGCGCGGCCGAGGAGGGGGAGGAGCGGGCGGCGTAGCGCGGTGGCGGATCCGGCCGGGGAGGAGCGGGTGGCGCGGCGTTGTGGCGCCAGCCGGGAGGAGGGGCGCCTAGCTCGGTGACGCACCGCGCCAGTAGCCTCTGCCCTCGGTTGCTTGTGCGGCAGCCGCCGCCGTCGGGTGAGAGAGAGGGGAGAAGGAAAGAAATGCTAGGGTTAAGGGAGAGGTGGGCTTGGGCGGTTTTTGATCCGCCCGGGCTCACATGAGCCATCTGATTTGATTGGATGGTGCAGGGAGGCCGCCGGGTGGATGGGCCTAACAAGCCAAAAGAGGAGGAGGCGGGTTTAGACAATTTAAAACAGGCTGTCCAGATTCGGCCAGTTTGAGAGGCATGTACCACAAATTAAATCAAAATATTGTTTTGTTAATATTTAATATTTGTTGCTCCGATGAAGACATGTATCTCACATTCATATCCTTTTATACCGAATGTTTTTTTGCCACGACAAAATTCGCGTGCCGCGCGTGCATAACCTACACAATTGTTTTTTACATTAGACCTTTGTTTTATATTGAATGTTTGTTTGCCACGATAAAAATGCGCCTATCGTGCATGCATAACCTACACAATTCTTTATTACATTAGACCTCTTCTTTTTACTTAAATAGATATTTTAAATATAAATTTAATAATATCTTTATTTAGACATTTTGATTGGTTTAGAAAAAAAAAGCCCAATAACAGTTCAGCTCATATCTTCCTCCTGCGTCCTTCTCCTCTGCATCACGTAGCTCGATGAAATAGCTGACATGGCGTCTGGACAAGATCCGCGGCCTCAAAGTCAAAGAGCATGGAGTATTCACGGCAGCACGATCACAACCTAATAGGCCCATGGATTTTATTTTCAATTTTTGGCCATCCACGTACAAATTTTTATGGAAAAAAATCGCTGAAAACGATGTCTCGTCATTGTTCGCACGTACTAGCTAGCATTTTCTCTAGAAGTAGTAGTTTGTTCGTGTTCTAATTTTGTCCTAAGTATTATGAAAGAGCTGTGAATATTCTAGCTAGACACGTGTAGAGTATATTTTCTCTGTAGTGTGTTGAAAAAACAATACATTTTCTTTTTGAGCGCATTGCATAGAATATCGGCACATGTCATACTATTACTACTAATTAGATATTCTTTTAGATCATCTAGATTAAATCTCACGACCGTGAAGATAAATTCTAAACCTCTAATTGCAACTCAAATATCAGGGTACCACAGTAACCTGCACTGCCCACGCCAAACCATTAGTCATCTTCTTGTTACAACGGGTCAGTTTCATATTTATGGATCCTCTATATTAGAGTTTGACTAGGACTCTATTCTATAACCCTAATTACAACTCAAATATCAGCGTAACAAAAAAAATGTACACATATTCGACCAAATCTAACAAACTCCACCTTAGCAAATATGCTTGCCACTTCAAGTCATCCGGCTTGTTGCCTTTTGTCTGATCGGTGAAACTTGAATATGACGATCCTGAAACTGCACACCATCTCTTCTTCACATGCCTGGAATCAAGAAAAAATTGGGCTGATTTGAGCAGTTGACTAAGGTGTTACAGTCTGAATCATCAGATTGGGAAGCAAACTCAGGGCTGGTGGAATGTGGAACTCTAGTTCTAATCGCAACGACCCAATTGCAAGAGCGGAGCTCTACCAACTGAGCTGCACAACCAAGGCATTGCGCTCTATCTCAATCTTGGTGTTTTGGTCCATTTGGAGAGAGTGAAATGCTAGAGTCTTTAACAATGAGCAGGCTCTCCTTGGAAATCAAGGAGAAGACAAGTCATTGGAGCTTGGCAGGTGCCATGCATCTTGCTAGCTTAGTTGCTCTCTTTTGGGGCTCCTTTAAAATACAAGATTTTTAAAACAGGAGAAATAGAAAAAACACAGGGTTGAAACGTCTATGCAGCTGAATTCCTATAGGAATATATAACACAGAAAAGCTGCAAAACATTTGGATACTACTTGTATGCAATGCAAGGAGGAAACAAACCATGAGGGCGGACTTCATGTTTTTTTCCCTCCAAAATCTCTATAGAAGAGCCCAATTCATAGGAATTCCAAATGTTTTGATAGGATTCAAAGGATCTCATAGCAATATTTCATATAGAAATGGAATCCTTCATTTTATTTCTTTGGTTTTCCTCCATCCAAAAGGAGGTCTGACTAAAACATAGCACTAAATGGAGTTTGGGCAATCTTCCTTTATTTCCTGTGCAGCTCTGTTTTCCAGATGTAGTAGCGGTGGATATGCAGGACACATATGGATACACTCTCACAAGAAAGCGCCAAAGCCACGATTCCCAAATGATAATACTTTTAAAAAACCATCGGATTTTTTCTATTTATTTTATCATAAGTGATGCAGCATAAAAACTACTGAGCAAGTAGACTGGTACTCGCTCCACTAAGGTCCAAATTGAGTTTTTCCGTGATGATGGCAATGCCAAATCCTCCTGCCCATCCGACGTACACCCGTTGGAACACAAGATTTTCTTTCCGTGGCGCAGAGCAAGCAGGGCTAACGTGTTGTTTGGTCAATCTCGTTGGTGATTCCTTGCGCGCTGAAGACCCGTGCGCTGGCAGCACTCGCGCGTTTGTTAAGAGGCTCGGACGGTAATGGGTATCCGAGCGCCAACAAAACGAAAGGCACGCAGGTGGACAGCTCCCGCAATAGGTCTTTTTCGTGTAGGGACAACATCCCTTGGAGTAATGTTTAATTCTTATTGTCTCATTAATTATAAATCTATTTCAAAATATGGTTGAACCAAAGTGTTGATTAGAATCGTTACAGCTTTGATGTCAAACGAGAGATGTGAGTCCACAAGTTGCTTCTTTTTTTTCTCTTTGACACACGGGAGAGCTACACGTTTTTTATTAAATTAGCAAAATGCCCATGCCTTGTAACGGAAAATTTTTTTAAACACCTTTAGACCAATATATATAAGAATATGCCTCATGGATAAATTCTATATCCTATTGTTTTGAATTTTTCTGTTGCCTGCGAGCGAATGCTGCTCTTGCCGTCTGAATCGGATTCGCGAATAAATTTTACTTTATATTGTTTCGACGATTCTCATTGACTGAGAGCGAATTTTAATATGGTTTTAATTGGGTTGGAAAGGTATGATTTTAACTTTCTATCGATATATAGAATGTTGAAAACGGAGTCCATATGTGATCTGGATGTTCGTTTTCGCGTGTACTCCTTCTGCGGTCCGAATTTGGTTCATGAATAAATTTCACGTCACATTGTTTAGATGATTTCCGTTGACTGAGAGCGAATTTTAAAGTGGTTTTAATTGGGTTGGAAAGGTTATGATTTTAGTTTTTTATCGATATATAGAATGTTGAAAACGGAGTCCGTATGTGATCTGAGCGTCCGTTTTCACGTGAACTCCTTCTGCAGTCCGAATCCGGTTCGTGAATAAATTTCACGTTACATTGTTTCGACGATTCCCGTTGACTGAGAGCAAATTTTAAAGTGGTTTTAATTAGGTTGGAAAGATTATGATTTTAGCTTTTCATTGATATATATGATATATATAACGTTGAAAATGGAATCCGTTTGTGATTTGGGCGTCCGTTTTCGCGTAGACTCTTTCTGCGGTCCAAATTCTATTATTGACAAGCGGGTCCCATATATCAAGATGGACCGAAACCTTTATTTGGTTCCACCTGTCATGACAGACTGAGAAACTATAAAATCTTATTTGCTTTAATATTATATAAGTAGAGAAAAAGAAAGTTCAAGACAAATACATGCCGAGCCCTCTGCTAGTGTTAGTTTTTCAACACACGCGCGCCTAAACACAAACAAGTTGCTTTCCTTAATGTTGACATAAAATGCTTCATGCTTCCCTTTCATTTTGTGTTACACATTTACAGTACCTCATAGTTTCTGCAATGTGCACTTGGAGTAACTGTCCCCTCCCAAAGCTTTGGATACAGCTTCTGACTATTTAAGCGGCTCGTGAGGATGATAATTGATAAAGCAAATGCCTAGAGTAGCAGAGTTGAGTGACTCGTACTCCTAAGTAGCACAAGCACTCCGTGGGGGAGAGCACTGCAGAAAGATTTGGGTAGGCGATTATGGGTGCACGTACGAAATCCATCTGGGTTCGCGCGTGCTGTCCTTTGTGTTCCCAGTAATTCACACTCTACAACACACTATGAATTCATCTTGGTGCTGTTTGAGACATCCTCTTAATTAACTTTTCAACTCTCACGGTTACATGCCATCTGGATGATAATGTATCCAGTTTTCATCCACTTTTCTTCCTCCCTCCTCCCTCCTCACCTCACCTTCTTCACCCCGACCCTAGCGGCCTCTTCCTTCTACCACGGCAGCGTGGCGGCGCTCCTGCCCGCCTCCTCCCATGGCCTCGACTAGCGATGTGGCCCCACGCGCCCCGCTTCCTACCGCGGCGGCTCGGCCATCTCCTCCCGCAGCGGCCCGTGCGCGGCAATGGCGGCTTGGGCGCCGGGAGTGGGAGAGGAGGAAGGGGATGGAGGCCCGCGGCAGCGCACCAGCCTCCTCTTGCGACCTCGGCCGGCAGCGTGGCCCCGCGCGCCCGCTTCCTACCGAGGCGGCTCGGCCATCTCCACCCAAAGCGGCCGGTGCCTGGCAATGGCAGCTCGGGCGATGCGAACAGGAGAGGAGCAAGGGATGAAGGCCCTTGGCACCGCCTCGCATCGCCGCCGCCACCCTACCTCGCGCGCCTCCTCGGTGCCGCCCCACCCCGCCTACCTCGCTGCTACCTCCTCTCGTCCTCAGGTGCAGCTGCGCGGAGGTCACCGTCGTGGCCGAGGCCGCGCTCTGGTCACGAGCAACGCGCCTGAGGGGAGGGGAAAGCGGCGAGGCGGGCAGCACACCGGATGGTGAGGGGTGCGCCGGCCTGGGGGTGGAGGGCGGCGCCGCCGACGGCGGCATGCTGGGGACTCGACGGACACACTGAGCAAAAACAGAGTAGAAAAGTTTCACATGTTTTTTTTAGGCCCCACGATCTACATCCGACACCAACCGAAGGTGACTGACAGAAGTACAAACCCTCAATCGATCGATAAAGAGACAGACCCTATACTTTAACTATGACTTTAATTTTTTCAAATTTTTGCAAATTGTTCCATACATATAATTGTAGATATATACATAATAAAATCTATAAAAACATTGAGATCCTACTAGTTATTGTTATTTTCTGGTATTTTCCCAACAGAGGAGAAAAATTGAAGTTGGAATCTTTTCAAATTGAACACCTGCATATGAATGTCAAGAGCAGGGAAGTACGAACACAACATATATTTGGAAATTGCTTGCCATAACTGAACCACTGCAACTCAAATTCAAAATACCAAAATGGTCGAACATCAAATACAGACATAGGCAGGTAGCATAAATAAGCAGCAGCTTGGATGAAGCGCAATAAACCTCAATTTGTTTCAGCACCAAATAAATCTAGTTCTCATATGACTCTCATAGTCTCATGTCATCCAAGTGTCAGATAGGTTAAGCTATGAGGAAACCGACGTGAAGGTACTTGTCATATGTACGTCGCATTAGCGTTACTGGTACGTCAACTCCGTGAGAAGCACAAGCTAGCATGAAACATAAATATTAGAATTATATATAAACTTGAGACTCACAATTAATCAAAATTGCTATTAATCAACATCTGACATATGTTCATACTTTATTAGAATGTTTAATTTTTTCTTATCTATCTATAATAGATTTTAGATAATTAACATTTATAATTTATAATTATATAATAGTAGTAATTTATATGCAAATTTAGATGTTGCTTTAAATTATCTTTCACAATAACACAATATGTAATCTATATATAAATTATTGGATACTTTTAATTCATTTTCATAATAGTAATTTATGTGCAAATCTAGGAGTTGTTTTAATGGTCTTTCATAATGGCATAGTGAGTAATTTTTTGGAAAATATAATGGATCTAATTGCTAGTATTATTGAAGACTACTTGATATATGGCCAGATGTTTTTGATTTTTGTAGGAATTCCTATGATTCTTTTTTTTCTAGCATGCCTCGTAGTTTGTGCTTCTTTTTAACCTCTAATTAGTATATATCTATAATAGAATTTCTGTGTAATTGACATTTATATTTTACAGTTGTATAGTAGTAATTTATATGCAGATTTAAGGTTGCTTTAAATTTCTTTCACGATAACACAATAGGTAATTTATATGTAAATTAGGGGATACTTTTAATTCATTTTTCATAATGGTAATTTGTGTGCAAATCTAGGAGTTTCTTTAATTCATCTTTCATAACGGCACGATGGGTAATTTATATGCAAATTTAGCGATTATTTTAGCTGACCTTTCGTAATAGCATGGTGGGTAATTTCGGTGCAAATTTAGGAGGTTACTTTAGTGGTCTTTCATAATGGTATGGTGGATAATTTTTTGAAAAATGTAATAGATCTAATGGCTAGTATTATTGGAGACTACTTGATAGACGGATATATGTTTCTGATTTTTGTAGGAATTTTTAATATTTATCTTTTTTTCCTGGAGTGTTTAGTAATTCGTATTTCTTTTTTAACTTCTAACTAGATGTATGCCCTGTGTTGCAACGGAAGTTTAAAAAAATCTCAAGGTGATTAATGTTTTAAGTCTACAATTTATGTGGTAATGTAACTATTAGGCCTAAATTTTAATGGCTAGACTCCGGCTCCATCTAAAATGACTTAGGCTCAAGTTTCTCTGATATGGCTTGCAAAACTACTTCTCATGTACATACTGCACGTGCATCTACGCATGGTTCATTTGTCATAGAACTTACATAGCCATAGCATTTTCATTGCCTTGTATGTACCTGCCTTTTATCCTTTCTACGCATTATTATTTATTTATCCATCCTGTTATTAAAGAGCCCTCATATCAACCAAGTATTTCCATATTGTTTGAGCACAGCCAGGAAGCCAACAAAGAAGACCGATACCCTAAGTTAACATTGGTTAATAAGCTCAAACATGTGCTTAAACGAACAGCTCCTCCCACCGTGCCGCCGTCGCTTCCGGCGTCTGCCCCACGCACGCGATGGCCCCCGCCCCCCGCAGCCACGTCCGGTGTCGAGGGCTCGAGGTGCTCCCATGCCGCCACGCCCCGCGACCTAGCTAGCGACGAACTCATCGTTGTCGCGCTCGCGCAGCCGCCGCAGCTGGCCCTCGGCCGGCCCACCTTCGCATGCCCGGCCAGGCTTGCCATCCAAAGGTCCTGGTTGTGCAGGAGCCGTTCGAGCACGCGCTTGGCGCGGAGGCGGAGCTGCTCCTCCGAACCGTCTTGGCTCGCTGCGGCTTGTCCAGGTTGACGCCGCAGATGGGGGCGTGGTCGTTCCAGACTTCCAGGTGCCGATGTCCGTGGCAGAAGTTGGGGATGCGCTCGATGGGACGCCGCCGGCACGGCTTGCATTGGTGTGCAGCTCGATCGCCTCGTTCGCCTCCCGCGCCCACCGCGCCAGCAAAAGACGTTGCCGCGCGCAGCGGTAGGCCAGGCGCTGTCGCCGTCCGTCGGGGAGCCAGACGACCACGATGACGCAGCCGCCGCCGGCTGCAGTGCACGGCTTGAGCCACGGACGCGTGTACTACGCCAGGCCAGGGAGACCATCGGGATGTTGTCGCGGAGAAGCTACATCTCCATATGCATGCCGTCTCCTGCAGAGACGGCAGGTGCTGCTAGCTAGCGTCCGCATGTCCTGGCAGACAAACGCAGGTAGTAGACACAGAGCACTGCGGCTCCTGCAGTGGATTAGAAATTAAGCATGCGGCTGAAGCGGTGGCTTGCAGGCAGTCTGCAGACGCTCCTGCTTGCATCCCTAGACGCGGCCCTGCAGGCGGTGCCCGTGGCCAACCGCTCGTTGTGCAACTACTTGAGATCCGTGGCCACTTCCTCGCTCAGCCTCTCCAGCCAAGCAGGGAATGCGAACTTTAGAATAGCTTTGCATAACTTGCTTCGTTCCACTCACAACCTTTGGCTATGAGCGATCTTATACTTGTGTCGGTATTTGGCTAAGAGTGGCCTTATAGGTGCCGCTCTAAGCCAAACTCCCCTCCGTCCTCGTCGACCCTGGTCGTAATGACCGGGGCTTGGGTTCCGGAGTGGCCTGATCTGCCCGCTCTGCGAGCTCGCAGGTGCTCCACCGGCAGCCTTCTAAGTTGAGGCTTCGGTGTTGTGTAGCTCCCAACCCAAGGGAAACACTTGTTCCTGCTGCCCTGGTGATGCATGGCCAGCTGTGATTCCCGCGGTCGCCGTGTCGCTTGCCTAACTGCTTCCCGCATCCATAGGCAGTGGTTGAACACGAGCACCCGCTGGAACTATCACTGATGTGATATTGCAGTCTCCACGGCAGCAGCGCGTGTTTTGGGATGAGGTTGTCGAGGAGGATCCGACACACGGCGGTGGTGCCCACGCCTCTTGGCACCACTGCAGTCAAAGCCGTCGACGCCGTGGCCAAGGGGCACTGCAGGGGAGGACCTGCAGGGCTCGTGACTGCAAGGGAGCTGATTGTCGAAATCGGCCCCTCCATCCCGCGGATCCCGAGCAGCTTCTCCGTCTCCGTGCCCCATGGACAAGCGCTGCAGCGAGTCGTCGGCCTCCAACCTGAGCCCCTCATGGAGGATGCTCAGCACTTTTGGAGTGTTGATGACACTGGCGTGCTGGAACGGAAGAACTCCAGTTCCAGCACACGCCAAGCGCTGCAGATGCTCACAAGGTCACCGGAGTATACAGCTCTCCCGGTCTCTGGCCCCCTGCGTAGGGCCCAGAGCTCCCTCTGATCCAAGTCTTCAAATGTATCATATATCTTGTAATCTCGTGAACGAAATGATCCTTGTCTTGGTTCTTGATGATCTCTGCTTAATTGATACTGGAACCCGGTCAAGGGTTCCAGTTGTCTCGAATAAGTAACCCTGGGGCTCTGCCCAGGGGTTATGTCTCAAATATGCGACCCCGGGACACCTCCCAGGGGTTATGTCTTCTTTCTCGCACCGGGGTTCCCGGGGCAACGCCCAGGGGTTCTGGAAATTGCTAACTGGGCCAACTCCTTCGGCTAGCCTCGGGGAAGGTGCGCCCCCGAGGTTACGGCCCGGGGTTCAAACTTCGGGCTTGACTCCTAGGGTCGGTTGTTGTAGGCTCGGTTCGGGGCTCACACCACGGGGATGGCCCCGAGGGTTGATCACCAGCTCCTAGGCCCCCGGGCCTGGTTGAAGTCTCGGGCAACCCTCGGGGGGTTCGCTCTTCTTATGCCCCCGCCTCCGCGGAGCATGCCGCGCAGGCCCAGGGTGGCCGCTCCGGCGGCGGCGCTGCTCCAAGCGAAGTCCGAGAGCGCGAGGGTCACTGCGCTCTCCAGGGCGTAGTAGGCGCCGAACTGGCCGGCGACGTGCGGCGACCCGTGCTCACGGCGCGGACGGCGCCAGCGAGGCGGCCGCCCGCGCCCCTGGGAGAGCCGCGGATGGGGCCCCTGACGAGGTGCAACGCCGAGCCGCCCGCTAGGCCACACGAGAAGGACAAGCCCACAAAGCTAATGACACCGGGGTGCCAGTACGTGTCGTAGATCGGTAGCTTACCTCCCATCTTGCCCGCCGGCGGGGAGCGGCGACGTGCGGCGCAGAGCAGGGATCGACCTCGAAATTCAGCGGCTAGCTAGCCCCTAGCTAGGGCTTGCTATTAATTATTTGATTTGAAGGCCTAGCTAGTATTGTCGCCCCAACCATGTAGTCCGACTTGTACCGTGGAACTTTATTTGATTTGGATACATGTAAGAATGCAACTCGAGTTGGCGTCGAATTTCATTTCATTCTGCTACGAGCCTGTGGCCTGTTGTTATTAGTCATGCAATTTCTATCTATTTCCCCCAAATCGAAATTTCTATTTGCTACTACTCGAGCCTATTTTTGTTTTTTTTTCATTAGTATGGAAAATGTTGCCGTTCATTACCAACATGTTTTACTTCTCGTATTATTTGCGTTATTATTGATCGCATTCATACACTGGCATGACGCTTGGCACCTGAAATAACACCGTATTTGAGTATGTCTTGTACTTCGCAGTATATTCCAAAATGTCAAAAATACAAGATAAATAGAGGTAACCTTTTGATTTGGTCGACATGTGCTCGGACGCAGGAGGATCCAAGAGGCAATCATGTGGAACATGGGCTTGAACGAGCCTAAATTCTATTGGGCCGAATTCCCATAGGAGCGGTAGATCATTAGTAGGCCATTCAATTCCCCTTCTAAAAAAAGTAGGCCATTCAATTCGAACGGACCCTCGTCCAGAGTTGGGATTGGATGGCCCTATTAGGGCATCTCCAATGGTACTTCCTAAATGAGTTCTTCAAAATATTATTTGGCACTGTTTTTGCATTGTAGCTGTGGGACGAGAAGTGCTATTGGAGATAGACTTAAGGTCTGTTTAGATGCCTCTATGAGGAGCGGGCCTGTCTCCACAGATGCAACGTGTGCCTGTTTGGATGCCTGCACACGGCGTTGGGCCTGGCCCTGCTCGTGCAAATATCGGTCCTAGCCAGGCTCCACGGGAACGCCAGAATCGAGCGTATCTCTGCAGCCAGGCTCACCACGTGCTTTATCGGCAGTGCACAGAAAGTGAAAAGAAGAATCTTGCAAACAGGAAACCAAACACTGTCACATTGCATGCACTCGCCTGTCTAGATGGAGCCTGGCTGCCTAGGCACAGGCATCCAAACACGCCTTTAGAGCAGCTCCAGAGTGTATAGCACACCTTCACATGGTGCCAGCAAGGACATGTCATGTGGGGTGCTAGCTTAGCTCAAAATGCTCCAGTGTCTTAGCTACCAAGCGATGCTAGTGGTAGGGCCCATGACTAATAGAATAAAATTTCTTGTTGTTTGGCAGTTGTAGGGAGCAGAGGAGCACGCAAAGCAATGGATAAAAGAATGAATTTTCTATTGCTTGCACGGCTGCAAAATCTAGCACCGGTGCTTGGCAATTCTAGCTTAGCTTCACTTACTCTAATGTATAGCACTTCCTTTTCATCTTTCTCTCTCTTCTTAGCACCCCTTTAGATTCAACATTGGAGGTGCCCTTATACAAATTGATTAGCTCTAAAAATATACTCCCCCATCTCTAAAAGAATTTAGCATTCAATTCTTGTTCCACAAAGAATGCAGTGATCAACACAACATCATAGTGCCAGGAGATGTCCTAGTTGATGTGTCTATCAAAATTGTTTCTCTATCTAGATAAGACAACCTACTAGGCACTCACTCCATTCTAGACTATAATCCACTTTAGCTCTGTCTTGGGTCAAAGCTCTCTGTTCATTGAAAAGTCACTAACATATCTAAGGCTATACATACCGTCAATTTTGATTCCATTAGATATATCACGAAATATGTTTTAATAGCACATTAATGATACTGTATATATCATTATACTTTTGTAAAAGCTTCGCTAGACAAATCTTACTTATGACAAAACTAAAGCAAGCTGTAATTTAAATAGTTTGAATACATTCAGTAATATTAATGGTTGAAAAGAGGGATTTTTAATTTATGTCTAAGCAAAAATGGCGTACCTCTAAGGGGAAAAATTCTTCTATTTCTACATTTTTCTATAAAATTGAACTGTTTTATCTGAGATGCATGTACGATTACTGTTGTGTTTTAAACATGCCCTAACTGTCCTTGCCTGACGACTATCAGTTCAATTTCGGACCATCTGAAAAATCATGGTCAGGATTAAGTACTCTGTTCACTTGCTTCGGAAGTTGCTTAAAAAACGTATATACAAGGAATGAAGCAGAGTAGGAATGAACCGGCAGGCGGCAGCAGCCTCCAAATCGCAGGCGCACCGCATCCTCCGCCCACGCTGCCCAGAAGATGCCGCCACCGCCACCACCACCACACTAACCTCGCCGCCCCACCCCCCTCCTTCCACTTCCACCTCCACCTCCCCCCCCACCACCACCCCACCTCCACTCGCACACGCCCTCTCCCTCCCCCGCCCCGCCATGGCCTCCCACCTCCGCCTCCACCTCGTCGCCCCACCGCCTCTCCCTCTCCACCGCCACCGCCTGCACCCCCTCCGCCTCCCGCGGCCGCCGGCGCCACCGCCGGGCCCCTCGCGAACCGCGGCCCGGGCGCCGCCGCCGCCTCTGCCGCTCCCGCGCCGCCTCCGCCCCGTCCGGGCGGTCGGGGGCGGCGTGGAGCGGGAGCCCAAGGAGGGGGACGGGGCCGGGGAACCCGGGCTCGTGGGCGAGGACTCCGCCGCGTTCCGGCTCGGCGACCAGAGCCTGGCGTCCTGGGCCTACTTCGCCGTGATACTGGCCGTGGTGCTCGCGGCGCTCAACGTGCTGTGGATCGACCCCGGCACCGGCGTCGGCACCAGGTTCCTCGACGCCGTCGCCTCCGTCTCCGACAGCCACGAGGTGCGAGTGCGACAAGCTTTTGTACTCTGAGCTCAAGTGGCGGCGGCGGCGGTGGGTTAGGACAAGGCTTGGGGTACTTTTGTTGCAACTGCTAGAAGAATCGTTGTGGCTTACTGGTTCTTGGCATGTTGAATGTTTGCGATAAAGCAGAGGAGCTAACAATAGTAGCCTTCCCTCCCTTTAAAAAAAAAAACAATAATTCAGAGGTAGTAATTGCTAATGATATGCAGTATGCAGTCGTAATTACTTGTAATTGCAACTCGTAAGTACTTAGTAATTGCAGATCCTATTAGAAAGTGTGTTTCGATAGTTATAAAGCTGTGCCAGTGCTATTGCTGTGAACCTATCGACAGTAATCGAGGAGGCAAATACCAGTCCAGTCTAGATCAAACATAGGAATGCCATTGCAAAAGGTTAATACTAGGGAAAAATGCTAGTTCTGATGGGCTCCTATTCTACCAGTGCTGTCTGTGAGGGGTGAGTGCTTCCCATGCCCCTTTCTTTTCTTCCCAATATCTTCTGCACTTCATTGCAGTACGAGACTACTGTTCTCCCATCAAAGGTTTTGCTTAACCCTTAGGTGCTGTTTCCACCAACGTGCTCCTGTTGTGCTTCTCCTTTCTCCTTCCCCTTGGCTTCAGATTCAGCTCAAGAAACTCATGGCTCGTTGGAACCAACCTGCTTCCTCTCACCTGCTACAGTATATCTGTCAACCAGTCAACCAGAACTGCTTGGGTGCTATATCTTCTCCCTCAGTGACAACACCAGTGATCCTTGCAGTGACTTTCTCAGCCCTCAAGCCATCTATTGGCAACTGCTGAATGCTGATACTTTTGCTTCTACCCTGGATGCACCGGCATCGGGTGAGGAACAATGCCCTCTCCTCCACCCAGTGGCAGCTTCACACAAGTAGGCAGCTGCCCAGAACTGTCTGCCAGGAAACTGGCTGGTGTTGTAAACCTGGTTGATTTCTGCCCATAGGCTGAAATGCCAGTGCCAGTCAGTATTTGACAGCACCAGAACTCCGATTATCAGCAAGTACAGAATGGATTTGGTGCTGCTGAAATGACTTGGAGCTTTTCTATTTACTTCTCTATATATAGCTGTGTTAGAGATACAATATTGTCTGCAACAATCTCCTACTCAATGCAGACAGAACTACTATGATTGCATATTATTCTCCTTAACTATCATCTGAAAACCTGCTAGCACTAATGGCTATGAGCCTAGATGCTAGCCTGAACCTGAACACACGCAAGATTATTGCTAACACCCATTTGACCGTAGATTGCCTTTACCTATTGGGTAACCAGGTTAACCCATTGTGTTGGCTATTGCTTTATGGTTCTTGGCATGCCAATTCTTGCAAGAAAGCAGAGGGACTAACAAGAGCAGTTTTCCTTTCTTTTTAAAGCGCACGAGTACTCCAATGTGTATGTAAAGAATCAAACTAACTTCACAATGAGTATTGGGATTTCGACGATTGCTTCTGTAGTTCTGATCCAAATGAAATGAAACAAACGCTGAAACATCAAAAATCAATTTAATCTGAACAAGAAAATTTGTATCAGGTCTGAATCTAGAAAATGTTGAGGTACAACTATAGTTCTATCAAAAATGTTAGGGAATTTATATGCTTGAGGGGCTATCCCTTTTTTTAATTTGTATTTTTCAGTTATGTTCTTTCACATCTTGTTTTATTTTTTATTACCTTTTGTTTGGTGTTTTCTCGATGTATACAAATTTAATTAACATCTTGTATGTTACTATAATAATACATTTGTCATACTTGTTACCTTGACAAATTGTGTTGTACTATAATAGATACACATCTTAAACATATATGATTCTCTTGCAGGTCGTGATGTTGCTCCTTACCATAATTTTTGCTGTGGTACATAGTGGTATGGCAACCCTGCGGGAAAGTAGCGAAAAAATAATAGGGGAACGTGCTTACCGTGTGCTGTTTGCTGGAATTTCACTGCCTTTGGCAGTCACTACTATTGTGAGTGCTTTGCATTCTTTTCCTTAAGACAGATGGACCTCAATGACTAAATCTTACCTCAGCCTTATAAAGTTGCCATATCTTTTAAGGTATACTTCATAAACCATCGGTATGATGGTATTCAACTGTGGCAAGTTCAGGGCATCACTGGTATCCATGAACTTGTTTGGCTGTCATCGTTCATTTCATTCTTCTTTCTGTATCCATCCACTTTCAATCTTTTGGAAGTGGCCGCTGTGGACAAGCCTAAATTGCATATGTGGGAAACTGGAATAATGCGTATCACCAGACATCCACAGGTAATTCATTCTATGAAATATTTGAAGGCTCTTTATTATTGCATAGCATTTTTACTATGACCACTTAAAGAAGTATTGTCCTGTAGATGGTTGGCCAGGTGATTTGGTGCCTTGCTCATACAATATGGATTGGTAACTCGGTTGCCGTTGCGGCCTCTGTCGGACTGATTGGTCACCATCTCTTTGGTGCTTGGAACGGCGATAGGAGGCTGGCATTACGCTACGGTGAAGCCTTTGAAGTCCTGAAGAAGAGAACAAGCATTGTGCCATTCAGCTGCAATCATTGATGGGCGGCAGAAACTACCATGAAAACTATTACAAGGAGTTCTTTCGGCTACCTTATGTCGCGATCACAGCTTTAACTTTAGGCGCATACTTCGCTCACCCATTGATGCAGGCATCCAGCTACCAACTTCCGTGGTAGTACTATAAACTGAATGTACATATGATCATTACTGAAAATCATGACCATGAACAAAATGAAGAGAGCAAGGAATAGAATTTTTGTGCTCCTTAAGTATACTTCGATTAACACCATGTTTATTAATCTTCACTATCATTCTTCATATGAGTTGTGTGCTTTTGTTTGTTCATGCTGAAACTGAGCTCGGGGTGCTCGTCACGGGCATCTAATTTGTGAATCTAAACAATGGTTCTGTAACCTCTTCCCAGTTTTGCTACTCGAATAAGCCCTGTGCTGAAAATGGTGCGGGCCAACACAAAATCAGGCAAAGAGACAGCCAGGAAGGCAATAGACATCTGCTCTGAGAACCAAAAGTCCAGCGCTGAGCCTGAGAGCATTCACATTTTTATGTCTTTCGTTCATTGCATGAAATTTTGTTAGTCACTGACAACTAACAGAGATATTTACGATCTAAGAAATCTTACAATTACTGATTAGAGATTAAAAAGGAAGCACGAATTTCGAAACGCGCTAGAAAAAATGATAAATCCTAGAAATTTAAATAAAATCGGAAACATTAGCCTTCCATCGAGTAGTATCAGATAATACTAGCTATTAGATCTATTATATATTTTTAAAAAAATTATCCACCATGCCATTATAAAAGTTCACTAAACTACCCTAAATTTGCATATAAATTACCCACCATGCCATTATCAAATATGAATTAGAATAAGCCCTTAAATTTGCGTACAGATTACTCATCATGCCATTATAGACATTAAATAAAATAATCCTAAATTCAAAAATAAATTACTCACCATGCTATTATGACATATGAACTAAATAACTCACTGAATTTACATATAAATTACCACCAGTACCATTATAAAAGATGAATTAAATTAATCATAGGTATTATAAAAGATGAAATCAAATAATCACCTCTAATATTCTATAGATAAAATAAAGATAATATCTGAAACTCTAAACAACAAAAATATATTGATATAAAAAATTAAATACCAAAAATAGACACACATATATATGCTTCAAAATTATTAACTGATACTACTATTATCTATCAACTTTTAATATGTATGTATGATATCTCCTAATAATCCAGATACCAAAGGGGTGCATTACTGACGAAGGGGCCGGCCTATAACAAAACAAGTTCACCAGTCCATATCGTTTAGCCACTTAAACTGTAAAAGCACACACCAGAACCAAGTCCAGAAATAGACAATTAGACACAGAGGGTCTAATTCTGACACTTGCAACCTCCACATGCGCCCTCCTGAGTTTTAACACTAAGATAGCTGCAGAACACATTCCGCCACCACAAACGACTCACCACACCGATACAAGATACTCCAAAACATTACACCAACATCATGCCACTAATGGCCCCTTGGGTGAAGGTAGAGATGGCGCCAGACGTGCTGCAGCTTCTTCTCCGGCTTGTCGCTGTGGAGGTGGTGGCACTGGCGGGTACTTGTTGCTGCTCTTATGCTTGCGGAAGGATGCAGGTGGATCTGCCACTTCCTCATGTTTTTGAGCTGCCTCGCTTGTCAAAAGCGTTGCAGCCTGTACTTCCTCGGCCTGTGTTTGAGCTTCTTCGTGCGCGAGAGACTGATGTGCTGCTGGTGTCCTCTGTGAAGGCAGGATCACGGCAATCTCGAAAACAGCCGCTTACGTCACACGAGAAATGCAACCTGAAAATGCGTGTGCTATTTTGCTACATCTGTTATTTTGTTCTTCTATTGTTTGGTATCATTATTCATTCTTGCTAGTGAAAATGTGTGTGGCAATTGGCAAGCATTGGTTGTTTTTAGAATTTGCTTCGGAAGCTATAGTTATTCTTGTAGGATTCCTAATGACCCAAAAATATTTTACATATTTTTTCAATCTTGTTGGTGCTTGAATATTTCCTCTTAATTTAATTCAAAAATCGCCTTATCTATGAATGTCAAATTTGAATGATGTTAATAGTTAATGTGCTAAATCTAAATGTTTAAAGTCGTAGATTAAAATTAGACAAATAAAAAAGTTTAGGATAAACAAATTATTTTTTAGTAAAAAACCGTGAGGGTGTAATCGTCACTTCGTAAAGTAATTAAGGGGCGGAGCTTCATTGAGACCAAGGGTCATGCCCTACCCCGGCCCCATCTAACAAAATTAGTGAAACAAATTCTTAATATCACTTCTTATATGTTAAAGAGTAAAATGCACCTTAGGTCCCTTAACCTTTCTAGCGGTGTCACTTAGGTCCATCACTTTGAAATTTAGCTTTGGGTTCATAAACTTTTAAAAATGTATCATATAGGATAGGTCCATACACCACTTAACATTAACAAAAAATTACATATAAAATCATATACACATCCATAAATTATAAGTCAACTTTATTAGCTCTGTCTTGATGAGACCTACATGGTGGAATTGGCATTGACCACTTCGCCCCTATTTAAGTGGTAAAACAAATTTAAGCGCTAAAACTTATTTTCATTTATTTTTATCCCAAAATAGAAAGCATTATTCATGAAATTTTTATAGAAACATATACTGACGATTATTGTGACATTTATTAAGTAGTACAACAAGTCATACGGTTCTTTTCATTCAAAATACCATAATTCATAAAGATATCATTTCTTTAAGAAAATAGCAACCACTAACCATGATAAATTTATACATGTATACATAGAGCATAACATGCACAATTGTATTTTTGCAAGGTTTTTAGATGCATTAAATAGTAGATATGAGTAAAAAGTAACTAAACATTTATTTAGCATAAATAGGGGTAACATGGTCATTTTACATGTCAAATCTTCCATTATGTAGATATCATCAATACAAAGATAAAATAAATTGATTTTGTAATTTCTAGATATGTAAATGATTCGATATGTAATTTTTTGTTAATGTTAGATGCAAGTATGGATCTGTATGACTTTAAGAAAATTAATGCACCCAAAACATCAATTTCTAAGTTAATGGATCTATGTGACACCCGAGAAAAGTCAGGGGGGCCTCCTGGTGCATTTTAATTACTCTGTGGTAAATACACACGGATAGTAGCGACCAATTTTTGGCATCAGTCGCCTCTCAAATATTTACCAATCTCTAGAGCATAAATGTTAGTCCCATTTCATTCTCTTTAAAGAAACTGAGCACAAAATTATGATGACATTATTGGAGAACTGCACTTTGTACATGGCAGAAGATATCAAACCCATCTTCCTATTACTAATTAGAGGCTCATACTTGGAGCCTCCACGTTCATTCTTACCAAACGTGCTAAAAAAAAAGATAAATCTTAAAAATTCTTAGAAAATCAGAAACATCTGGCCGTCCATCACGTAGCTTTAATAATACTAGCTATTAGATCTATTATATTTTCTAAATAATTACCACCTTGACATTATTAAAGATAAATTAAAATGACCCCCTAAATTCGCATATAAATTATCCACTATGCCATTATGAAATTAGAACTAAAATAACCCTCTAAATTTATATATAAATTATCCGCTATGCCATTATAAAATATGAGTTAAACAACTCTCTAAGTTTATATATAAATTAGCCACCAAGCCATTATAAAATACGGATTGAAATAACCCCTAAATTTGCATATAAATTACCCATCATGACATTATGAAAGATAAATTAAAATAACCCTTAAATTTGCATATAAATTACCAAACATAAGATTATGAAAATGAATTAAGAAAATGACCTCTAATATTACAAAAAATAAAATAATATCTTAACTCTAATTTACAAATATATATTGTTATAATAAATAAATAAATAACAAAAATAGACACACACATATTTTTAAAGTATTAATTTCTGCTACTATTAAAGTTGTCTATCAATTTTAAATTTTAATACATGCAACTTTGAAACTTCAACCCATGCGAGAGCATGTATTGATGGATAATGACAACATGAACACACAAAATATAGTGATAATCATGGCCTTTGCCAACGTTGTTACGTTGTCTGTTGTGTCAGCTTCCGAGGTGCCCACAGGCTAAAAGGACCATACACAGCCGGCCGGGACAGGGGAGAACCGTTCGGGTACCCGTCCGGGCCGGCCTAGGTTTTGCCTCCCGTTGCACACGCATGCCGTGCGTCAGGCTATGCTTTGACCAATAGGTACCGCTGCATAAAATGTTTTTTTTTCACATTTGCTGTTAATAATAAATTTGATTATAAATCTGTATTTTTTTGTTTAAAAATATGTTGCAATGAGTAGGGAAATCAAGGTTCAAAACTTCGTAAAAACTAACAATCATGGTACCATTCTTTGTTTCCCCGAAACAGTCAACAATTAAAAAAAATCACATGAACCCCTAGGCCATATGCTGAGGCTGAGCTATCGGGTACCCGCGCGGCCTGCTGGTTATCCATTGCTTGCTGCGTTTCCCCGTCGTCACCGGGTACCCGGCTTCCTACTCGATCGGCTACCCTGCCCGTACAGGCCAGTCAGCAAGCTCCACGATGCATGGTCGATCTCCTTTCCATGCCACCCCTAGCCCATTGCGTGCATATACTGATCAGCTCAGCTCTCGGGTACCCGCGGCCGGCTCTGCGTTCCCGGCCCGTCACGGTACATACGGCTGAGATGATCAGATGCAGGAGCAAGTCGAGATAGAGCAAGGGGAGCTCGATCGGGTACCCGCGTCGCGTTGCACCAGCGGCGACGGCGAGCATGCATCTTGCCACGGCGTGCCTGAGCTACTTGCTGACGATCAGCTCTCGGCCGGGTACCCGCGCGGCCTGCTGGGTTTCCCGCCCGTCCTCACGATTATAAGGTCGGCACCGCGGCCGCAGCCAGAACACGCTCCGGCCATTGCTTCTTTCCTTCAACGCCGCTCTCCTCCTAGCCTGCTACACACGAACTTCTCCTCCTCTCACACACCACGCACGCACCGCGATCAATCCCTTACTGAAAATGGCGTTCCCGCCTGCCAGGCTGATGGAGCTGATGATTGAGGCCGGGCAAAACGTGGCCAAGCTGCCGGCGGCGATGGTCTCCTTCGGCGTCGCCCTGACAGCGGCGGCGCTGTCGCTGATCATCTTCAAGGCGCCGGCCGGCATCTTGCTGCGCCTGCACGGCAGTACGCCCGAGTACGTGTACTACGGCGGTCTCATAGCCACGGTGGCCTTCGGGCTCGTCGAGGCGTTCTTCGGCTACTGGGTGGTGCCGCGCGACCTCAACAGCTGGCGTGCCTTCGGCAAGACCATGCTCTGGATCTCCATCTTCCCGTTCGTAGTTGTGGCTGCTCTCGGAGGGTTCGCGTTCGTGAAATAGTAGCCTTGCTGTGTTCATGCATGGTCATGTATGTCTTGTGTGCCTGTAGTATGTACGTATGTATCCCATTTATTTCCATGTATACCGCATTACTACTATAGTATATGATTCAGCTTTGCCTGTGTGTGCACGAGGGTGCAGCGTGTTTGTTCCTCCGCTAGCGTACGTGAATCAGTATAAATATATGTGGAACTATATATGTGATCTATATATCTTTGTAATACAAATACGCGCAGCTTTGTCGCGTGTTCGAGAAAAAAAATATCTTATGTAATGTATGCTGCTGCTGCTTGTCTTATGTATTCACTTGGCAACAATGTTGTGCAAAGCCACAAAACGTGTATCCGTGAACACACGTTTCCTCATGTTCAATTATGTTGTTGTAAGGAACTAAGGATCGAGCCCAAGGGCGAAGGGGTGAATTGGATCTTTTGAAAATTTCTAAACGAATATTTTTTTACCTAATCAAAGCAATGCCTGAAAAGGACTAATTCAAGCCAACGGTGCATAAAAGAAAGACGATCACATGAGCATGCTAAGAGCAAACTAATAGAAGAAATTCACTAAGGCAAAAAGTAGCCAACTAGATGAATTCAACAAGCCAAGACACATGATTGAGCGAGAAAGAAACACTTGAAATGTAATGTAAAGAGGACATGAGACACCCAGGTTGTATCAGCGGTTAGAACTAGTTTGGCAACCTCATTTCCTCTAGTGAGTGGAGGGGATGGAAGAGAAATTAGTTTATTTTTTTCTCTATTTCCTCCAATTTCTAAGAAAAATGAGGTTGCCAAACTAGCCCTTATTGACACCCATCTTCAGTCCATGTTGGCACACTAATATTGTTATGAGTCCATTTGCACCACCCTCCTCCATGGCTCCACCCTTGCAGACATATACACTAATAACTTGTTAAAACACACGCTTGTACATCATATCCTTATGATATGTGTGTGTGTCTTTATTTTGATGATAAAGTCGCCAAATGCATCTCACTATCGAGAAAACACATTGTTGCGGCTAAAAGAACAACTGCCTCCATTTCGTAAGGAGTACCAATATAATTTTGCAAGCCATCTTATATTTGTGTTAAGGTTAATTGACGCATATGTCCCTTAATTTCAACTGTCCGTGGTGCATCGCATGTCACCATGCAGAAAATAACTTAAGAAAATATATTGGTTAGCACTCTTTTGTAGAAAATTTTTGATGTGCTATATTGGCACTGTTTATGAGACGAACTAGCCGACCTATGCTTAGTTCATATACAATATTTAGATACGAGAAAGAACCATAGTAGCTTTAGTTGTAGAAATATTTTTAGAAAAAACACCTTTTATTAAAAACATTAATTTTAAAGACATTATAGTTGTGATTCTCATTTGGAACCACGAAGAATAAAATGGATTATCGTCTATACGAAACTATGAAAAATAAATGTTACTCCCTTTTGAAAGGGGAGAGCCGCTCGGGTACCCGTACGTCCGGCCATCGGTTTTGCTTCGCGTTGCACGCATGCATCACTAGGCTGTGGGAGGGAGCCTGAGAGGACGACTGGACAAGTGGACATGGAGGGGAGCTCGGTACCCGCGGCAGCGTGCTGGTTATCTCCATTGCTGGGTTTCCCGTCGTCACTCGACTATAAGGCCTGCTCTGCACCGCGGCCAAATCAAGAACATGCACGCTGCGGCCATTGCTTGTTTCTTTCATCTCACCGCTCTCCTAGCTTGCTAATTAATGATTAGAAGGATGATTGTGGTCTAAACCGGTTTTAAACTAAGGTGGAGATGAATAATGTATCGGTTTAATTATCTAAGGGATTGGTTTGTACCAACTAAAACGTAAAGAATAAATGTCACATTTTTAAAATATTTAAGAGAGGAAAAGTACACTTTTTTCTATGTACTAGTAATTGGCCAGTGTGTTGCAACGGTAGATAACAAAATTCTAAAGTGATATGTTTATTGCCACGTAGCAATATCCGAAATAGCAATTCTCTTTAGGCTTAGTCCAATATATCTCTATCCTATCGTCTAGATTCAAACTCTACTCTGACTATATTACGTTGCATGGTTTCACAACTCAAGCCCACCCCACCCCCTTGTTAAGAGAGTTGAAGCAGAAGAACAACATTTTTGACCTGCTTAAAGTGAGGTTATGCAAATGCTATATGATTGTGTGTACATCGTTATGGGACTAAGAAGATACTGAAAAAGTAAATCATGAGCAGCAACTAATCCATTAGCAGTTCAGCTTCAGCACAGTGTCAAGTATTAGATTACTAAGCCAATTTGAGCATATATGCTTTAAGATGATAGAAAGATATAACTCATGCCTTGACGTCACAGAAATTTCAAATCTACAGCAAATTCATAGGCCAGAAAGATGCTTTGACACAATTATCAAGCGAATATCTGGATCACCTAATTCCTCAGTAAGCATTTTTTTTCTCAAATGTTAAATCACTCTCAAAGATTTTCTTTGCTGATAATTTTTCTAAAATGCAGAGGGGATGACTATTTGCTTGTGCAAATTGATGGTGCTGCCATATGCTACCTGTGGGCGTCATGTACCCATGGGTACCTCACGGACTCGGTTTACTCGCACTCTAGCGGGTGGGCCGAGTGGTTTTCCTTGCGGGACACGCCGCAAGGTGACTTGAAGGCTAAGACAACTCGTCTACGCGGATAGATATGGATTTTTTAGGCGATGCTTATCCCAGTGATTACGGGATCGTAATCTGTTAAGTCCTACATAGCTGGCTTGTAATCCTAGCCCCCTCGCCTATATAAGGGGGGCTAGGGGCCATAGGAAAGCTCGTTGGCTCATTCTATATGCTCTGGTGCTCAATGCAATCCACATACACCCTATGCAGGACGTAGGGTTCAACGATTTGGCTGCCCAAACGTGTCTATATCGCTGTGCTCATTGTTTTGTATGCTTTCGCAATCCACTCGCCTACCCCCTTCGATCACAAAATCGTCACGTAGGTTACCCCGTGGTGAGCTACCGGGACAAAGCACCGTCAGCTGGCACGTTAGGTAGGGGCTAGTACGCGAGATAAAGAGTTTGCGATGGCTCCATCAACTTTCCACACCATCAGCAAGTTCCAGCTGGGTGAGATCTTCACTTTCAGCGCAATTACTTTCATCATCAACAAATTCAGCGACATGCGCATGGTGAACGACTGTGCGCAGATCCGGGAGCCACGGCGTGCGTCCACCGCGCCGGCGCTAGTGATCCCGATGATCCCGCTCTTGATAGGGGCAAAGAAGATCCGATATGTGAAGCCTCCAAACCCCTCCAACCACTCAGCGTCTAGATCCAATCTGTGCCCGGGTGCAAGCCATGCTCCACTCCCGGCAAAACCGTCGGTCTCCAGGGCCGATCTGGGCCAGGGAGGACCTTGGCAGACGGTCATCTCCAAGTGCTTGGATAGGAAGTCCCGAGCTTACTCGAGCCATCAAGCGGATGCTCCGGCAACAAAACGCTCAGCGCCGAGCCCACGTCCTCGCCCGAGCGGTAACTGCTCCGCAACAAGCAGCCGCGCAGCCCTTGGGCCCAACCTCCGCGCGGAAGGGTCCCGAGCTCGTCCTCACCGTCACACGGCAACTCAACCAGCAAACCACTCGGCGTTGAGTCCACGCCCTCGCCCGAGTGGCCCTTCATCTTCCACGACCACTCCCCCGACGTCGAGGCCCAATCTCCGCTCGGTCGGGCCCCCGACGGCATCGCAACTGGGCACGGGAGCCCGCTGCCGCCCGGTCACCTCCTTGGCCGCATCGACGACGGCGGCCCCCATCAATGGGGCAGACTTCCCCCTCTAGAGGGGACCAGAGCACCGACACATAGCTAGCCCACTGCCCCCTTCGGCCTACGCGATGCGGCAGCCGAGTTTTAGGCTCTGACACGGGAACGACCTCACCAACAATGGCCCGCACCACTCACAGATGACGACATCTACAACGCAGTGGATGAGTCGCTGACAGGCCTACGCCTAGGACTCGTTGTCAACTCAACCATGGCCGGTCGGACGGCCAAATGGCGCAGGTTACGCCCACTGGAGCCTGCGGCGGTGCCTCCTTCAACTCCAGTACCACTGGAACATGACCCCTCCACGGAAGTGTTCACGGTGACGATCGAAGAACAGCCGATCCCGGAGGACTCAAAATCTTTCGATGGGTAGACTCCGGGGGCACGGGCCGCACGCCAGGCACGCAACGCCGACAAGCAGCAGCATAGGGACCAGAGAGCCAAGGACCTATCCCGGTGGGACCCCATCTCCGACGATGAGGACACTGTCCCCAACGAAGCTCCGGCGAACAAGCCGCCTCTCTCGCAACTACGACAGGGAGAAGAGGCGAAGGGCGAGGGCGCAAGAAGAATCCAAGCTCTGCAAGGCGGAGCAATATGATCAGGATCGCCGCCTAGCTCGTAACCTTGAGATCGAGTTCGATGGGGCCTCGAGCACCCAGAACTACAACCCTCGGCACTACCTCATGGCGATAGGGCTAGAGGTGGCAAAGCTCCCCCAGTCAATGACCAAAACCCACCTGGAGCAGTTGGCCCAACGTGGGCTAGCAATCATGGGCGATAAGGAGACCACGTACGACGACGACGAAGCAGAATCCTTGGCCATTGCCACACCGACAGACCTCTGTGACACCATCAACAAGAACTGCGATCTCCGTTGCCGCCTTGAAGATAGGAGGCGTGAGGCACGGGAGAAGGAGCTCAAATGCTGGGAGCAGTGGGAGAAGGAGAACGGCCCACTCAACTATGGGCGGGCCGGTGGCACTAGGCAGGGCCCCCAAGAGCCTTCAAAAAAGAAGGACGGCTCTGCACCGAAAGGATCCCCGACACACCGCACAACTACGGTACACGTCGACCCACCTCACGCCACGTACGATGGAATTCATGCCTTCTCCTCGCGTATCAGACCCATCCAGTGGCTGACTACCTTCAAGCTAGTCAACATCGACAAGTACGACCTGAAGGAGAGCCTGAGCGCCTAGGTGCAGATCTATGCACTCAGTGTGAAGGAAGCTAGAGGTGACACCGACACCATGCTGGCATACGTCCCCATCATGCTATGGTCCCAGGAGCTCAGATGGCTGCAGAACCAGCCGCCGAACTCCATCCACGACTGGGACCAGTTCTACGAGGAGTTCATCACCAACCTCCGCAGCACCTATAGCCAGCCCGCAACGGAGCGGAGCCTGGCGCGTCTTCGACAAGGCAGGAGCGAGTCCCTAAAGGACTTCGCCAGGCGCTTCACCTGAGCTGAGGAACCAGGTGGCCAACGTCCCCGACCACGCCGTCATCAACCACTTCAAGTGTGGCCAGCGCGATGAGAAGGTCCTCGACAAGCTGGCAAGGAAACCATCGGCCGACGTGGAATCCTTGTTTGACATTGCCAACAAGATCTTCCACCGCAACAAGGGCCATTAAGACAAACCCACGGTGGGTCGCGAGTCTAGACGCAACAACGACGATCGATGTGAAGACCGCCGCGATAGGTGTCGAGGCAGCGATAACTTCAGGCGACCATGGGAGCGCAAACGCTACCACTACAACACAGTCTATGCCACCGATTATGACAACAAGTGACCTCGGGTGACAATCGAGAAGATGCTGGACAAACAATGCCCACTCCACCCCGAGCACCGCCACCTGTACCGCGCGCTACAGGCAACTTAAGTACCTGCTAAGAAGAGGAAACATGCTGCCCTCGAGGAAGGGAGGCGATCACGATAGCAAAGGCAACCACGACGACAAGGGGAAGCCCGACCGCCGCAACGATAATGAAGGACGTGGCTTCCCCTGCATCAACAACGAGGTGTCCGTGTTGTTCGGCGGCCATGGTTCCAGGGAAAGCAAGCGGAGACAGAAGTTGATTGACCGCCAGGTCATGATGGTGCACTCGCCGACTCCTACGTACTACCAGTGGTCTGAAGAACCGATCAGCTTCAGCCGGGCAGACCACTGGTGCGACTTCGACATGCCAGGGTGCTATCCACTCATCGTCAGCCCCATCGTTAAGACATCCATTCTGCACAAGGCACTGATCGGCAGTGGCAGCGGCCTCAATATTCTATTTGAGAAGACTCTCACCAGCTTAGGACTCAGCGTGGAAGACCTCAAGAACTCCGACACCCCCTTCTATGGCATCATCCCAGGAAGGGGTTCCCAACCGCTCAGGCACATCACTTTGCCCGTCACCTTCGGCGATGAAGACAATGACCGCTTTGAGTACATACGCATCAAGGTGGCAACCATCGACTGTGCCTACAACGCCATCCTCAGCCTCCCAGAAATCGCCAAATTCATGGCAGTTCCGCACCACTCTTACCTAGTGCTCAAGATGCCAGCGCCCAAGGGCGTCCTCTCTGCCACAGGCGACTTCAAGGTGTCATACGAGTGCGACCAGGCCGCACTCATTGCTGCAGAAGACCTCGAGCACGAGGCAAGCCACGAGGAAGTCAAAATCCTAGCGGCAAGCCTGCAACCCGCCGTACCCTCCATGGAGACCAGTCGTAACAGCATGCAGGTGGCAGAGAAAACCAAACGCATCGACCTAGGCTGTCGGATCCCTCCAAGCAAGTCATCATTGGCTCGAGACTAGAGCCGAAATAGGAAGACGCGCTTGTCCAACTCCTGCGTGCCAATTGGAACATGTTTGCCTGGCAACCGTCTGACATGCATGGCATCCCAAGGGAGCTGGCTGAGCACACACTAAAGATATTTCGAGACGTGAAGCCAGTCAAGCAGAAGCTTCCTCATTTCTCCAATGACAAGAAGGAAGCCATTAGGCTAGAAGTAGCACAGCTATTAGCAGCCGGTTTTATTAGAGAGGTGTTCCACCCCGAGTGGTTAGCTAATCATGTACTTGTCTTAATAAAGAACAATAAAGAGTGGAGGATGTGCGTTGATTGTACAGAGCTCAACAAACATTGCCGAAAGGACCCCTTCGGACTGCCACACATCGACCAAGTGGTGGACTCTACAGCAGGACGCACTCTGCTGTCCTTCCTTGACTGCTACTCGGGCTACCACCAGATAGCCCTAGCACCAGAGGACAAAGAGAATACCTCCTTCATCACCTCATACGGCGCATACTGCTACAAGACAATGTAGTTCGGCTTGAAGAACGCCGGGGCTACGTACCAGAGGTGCATACAAGCCTGCCTGGCCAATCAATGGGGGAGGAACATGGAGGCCTACGTCGACGATGTGGTGATCAAGACAAAAGACCCAGGAGACTTCATCAAGAACATAGAAGAAACATTTTACAGCATACGCAAGTACCGGTGGAAATTAAATCCGGAGAAGTGCGTCTTTGGTGTCCCCTCAAGCAAACTCCTGGGTTTCATCGTCAGCAATAGGGGCATCAAAACAAACCCAGATAAGATAGCGGCGATCACCAATATGAAGCCGCCGACCTCCCTAGAAGCAAGTACAGAAGCTTACCGGGTGCATAGCAGCACTCAGCCGCTTCATTTCATGGCTCGGCGAGAGGAAGCTTCCCTTCTTCAAGCTCCTCAAGAAACTAGACTCTTTCAACTGGACAATAGATGCACAATAGGCCTTGGATGAGTTGAAACAATTCCTCACCAAGGCACCGGTTCTCACGGCCCCAATCAGGGCCCAGGATGACCAACCCACAGAAGAATTGTACCTGTACCTGTTGTGCACCACGCACGTTGTCAGTTTGGCACTCATCACCGAACGGCAAGACCTGGGGCATACCTACAAGACCCAGCACCCGGTGTACTTCATCAGCGAGGTACTAAGCGACTCGAAAGCGAGGTACCCCCAAGTCCAAAAGGTACTGTACACTGTATTGATCATGGCCCGTGAGCTGAGAGACTACTTCAAAGGGCACCGAGTTGTGGTCATCACCTCTTTCCCTATTGGCGACATTCTGCGCAACAAGAAGGCTGCAGGACAGATAGCAAAGTGGGCTTGTGAGTTAGGAGCCTTCGACATTGACTTCAAGCCTAGAATAGCCATCAGGTCCCAAGCCCGGGCAGGCTTCGTCATAGAGTGGACGGAGCAGCAAGTCGCAGTCAACCTAGAGCGACCCGAGCACTGGATCATGTACTTCGATGGCTCCTTGATGCTAGAAGAAGCAGGAGCAGGAGTTCTACTAGGTCTCCCCAAAGGGCGAGTAGCTTAAATACATGCTACAACTGAACTTCAAGCTATCCAACAATGCAACTGAGTACGAAGCACTGCTGCACGGACTGCGCATCACTGAATCCCTCAGCATCAACCGACTCCTACGGCGACTCCCTCGTCGTGATCAACTATGTGAACAAAGACTGGAGCTGCACAACCAAGAAGATGAGCACCTACTGCACAGAGGTCTAGAAGATGGAAAACAAATTCGTGGGGCTCGAGTTCCACCACGTCTTCAAGGAAAAGAGTGCCGCCGCAGACATACTGGCCAAGTTGGGATCCACGAGAGCAGAGGTGCAATCTGGCATCTTCGTACAAGTACTAGAAACCCCCACAGTCAAGGAGGGTGACCAAGAAGAGGCGCAGCCGAGCGCCCCCGCAGATCAGATGGTACTCGACTACTCGTCATAGGAGAAGACTGGCAGTCCGAAATCCTGAAGTACACCAAGACTGACAACCTCCCAGAACCCAAAGCAGTAGGCGACAGAGTGCATAGAAGAAGCAAGTGCTACACCCTAATAGGAGATAAGCTCTACAAGCACGCTGCCGCATTAGGGGTGCTCATGAAGTGCATCTGACACGAAGAAGGCCTCGACCTGCTAGGAGAAATCCACTCAGGTTTTTGCGGCAACCACGTAGGAAGTCGGTAAAGCATTTAGAGCCGGCTTCTACTAGCCGACAGCCAAGCAAGACACTCAAGCTGTAGTCAGGACATGCGAAGGGTGTCAGTTCTTCGCTCAACAACAACACTAGCCTGCATCGGCACTCAACAACATACCACACTCCTGGCCATTCGCGTGCTGGGGGCTGGACATGATTGCCTCATTCAAGAAGGCTCTCGGTGGCTATGATCATGTTCTGGTGGTGATCGACAAGTTCACAAAGTGGATCGAGTACAAGCCTATCAAAGAACTCATAGCCAAGAAAGCAACAGACTTCATTAAGGAAATCATCCATAGGTTTGGCATTCCAAAAGAAATCATAACAGACCTAGGGACAAACTTCACCAGAGGAGAACTCAAGGAATACTGCGACAGCTGCGCCATCAACGTTCGCTAAGCCTCAATAAGCCACTCAAAGGCAAACGACTAGGTGGAAAGAGCGAATGGACTCATCTTGCAAGGACTCAAACCTCGCATCTTCGACAGACTCAAGAAGTACGAAGGCAAATGGCTGCAGCAACTCCCATATACAGTCTGGGGGGCTGAGGACTCAGCCAAGCAAAGATATCAGCGGGCACACTCCTTTCTTCATGGTCTATGGGTCCAAGGCTATCATCCCAGCTGACTTGATCCATGGGGCTCTGACAATGGCCTTCAACAACATTGCAGAAGTAGAGAAGTCAAGGCTGGAAGACCTCAACACGCTGGAAGAAGATCGCCTCGACGTGGTCCTGCAAGCGGCCAAGTACCAGTAGTCGCTAAAGCGGTACTATGACAAGAACAGTGAAAATAAAAACGTTCAACCTCGGCGACCTCATGCTGAAGCGAAAAAACACGACCGTGTGTCAGAATAAACTAAGATCCCTGTGGGAAGGACCGTACATCATATCAGAAGTACTCGGCTTGGCCACATTCTGGCTCGAAGATGAAGACGGATTCAAGCTAAAGAACCCATGGAACTCAGACAGCCTGCGGAATTTCTGTACATAGCCCAAAGAGGTCTGTACACCTAGGGGCCCCAACACTCCTACGCCAACCGAGTCCTAAGCACGCAGGCAACATCACCTCCCAAGTCATTCTTGGTGTAAACCTCCCAAGTCCTAAGACTCGATGACATTGGCAAACTGCTGACATTGTACGAGTCTAAAGTGCTCCTATTTCAAGACTCCCGCAACCAAAGTTGTGATGAATAAAAGCGAATTTGAGACATTCGACTTCCGTGATCTATCCACGCAAAAGAGTCCGAAGAACTCGATGTCCAAAGACATCCCGCTATGACTTAAGTCAGTAAAGATAGAGCTGAGTGCTGTGTCACCTGATGCCCAGACTATAGCGCGGCCACACAAGAGTCTTAAGTACTCGAGTCCTAAGACTCCCTGCTACAACTAAAATTGTAATGAATCGACTGACAAATTACATCCCGATGTGCTATCTACGTACAAAAGAGTCGTAAGCACTCGAGTCATAAGACTTTCGCTACAACCTAAGTTGTAATGAACTCAGGACCACGTCTAATGCACACGGTCGACCAGGTTCACGCGCTGCCTTGCTATAAGAGTCCCAAAGCACTCAAGTCTTAAGAGTTTCGCTACAACCAAAGGTTGTAATGAATGAGGGCCTGAGTCCTAAGCACTTAGAAATATGACAAAAAAGCGCTCTACGAATCATAAGAGTCTGAAGTACTCAACATCCTAAGACGTACACTGCAACCAAAGTTGCAATGACTGGGGGCGAGTCTTGAGCACTCACGATCCCTCCACGTGACACAAACTGTGATGTCAGGGTCCCTAAGCACTCGAAAATACATGAAAAAGATAGCGAAATCACACACAAACCGAGCTAATTGTACTCCCAACAAAAGCTACAAAACCAGGGCTATAAAACCCAACAAAGTTTGACAAGACCAATCAAACATTCACAAGCAGGGTCCAGTGCAACCCACTTAAGCACTCCAGTATCAGAACCACCCTAGGTACAGCCTATGCCAATCCTCGAGAGGTCCAAATATAATTTGATCTGCAGCATAATCTCCAAGAGGCCTGGCAGCGGCCACATAGCTGCTAAATAATTCCATAGTGGTCACGGGTTTATGACCAGTGGCTACCACCGTGAGGTCCACATCAGGATAATGGGTCTTGAGGACAACAGTAGTATCCATAACGACATCCTTCATTGCACCCCTAAAGAACACCTCGGCGTCCTTGAGAGCAGTATCCACACGCTCAGCAATAGGCCTCGGCGGACCCTCCGGTGCAATGGCGACAAGTAAGCCAACTATGCCAGTATCCAACTAATTCTTCTTGGATTCCAGCTTACCATACTCCCAAGAGATCTGGACGCACATCTTGTTGGCATCCTTGAGCAGTGTATCCTTCAAAGACAGCTGCTCAAGGTCTTTCCGCTGGGCCTCCATGATAGCATTAATCTCCTCAGCATACTTGGCACTTCTGCTCACGGCTTTTTGTCTGCACGTTTCGCAAGCAAAGATTGGGTCCAGCAAGAAGCTTATAGGATATGTCAAGATCCTTTGGAGCTATCTCATATGCGGTCTTCTGACTTGCCAACTTGCCTTTAAGGCCCGAGCACTCTGCCTCGGCAGCATCCTTCTTCTTTGTTAGTTTGTCTATGGTCTGGGCTTGGTCCCGGCAAGTAACTGACACTCAAGACATTAACTCAACTTTTTCTGCAACACAAGACATGCAGGCAGTCAGAGCACAACACACCACACCACACCAACACCTAATGGAAAGGAGCATCACTAACCAGTCGCCAGAGCTTGAGCAGCAGCAAGATCCTCTCTTAATTTGGCGTTCTCCATGCGGAGTGCTGAAACTTGGGTGGTAGCAAGTTCCTCCTGAAACGAGCATTCTCGTCACATACCTAGAGTATCTCCTAGCACGGGCCCCTGAAGCAAAATTGATTTGAGCCAAAAGAATAGCGACAACAAGTCAAAATAGATGAGTCCTCACCGGAAGCTCAATGGCAAGCCTAGGGGCTGCGTCAATGACAGATTCCATATGACATGTGTCTACTCGAGACTCCGGAGCAGCTTCCATGCCCATGGGGCAATCTACTCCACCTGCCTGCCCCAGCTGACCTCCCGAAGCCAAAGCTACACCCTGCATAGGAGGCGGGTCTGATGGCTCAACATCACCTGATATGCAGCGGCAGACAGAATGTTAGACATATTACAAGCGTGATGAATGAGTCGGCAAGGTAACTACTTCAGAAACCTGCATCATCTGTTGAGCTTGGGGCCGTGTGCCCGAGCGCTACACTCAGCTGGACAGGGTCATCGCCAAGCTTGGGGGCTCCACCCTCCAAGTCATCCGGAGCTTGGGTTGATTGCTCCTCAGCAACTCTTTGGTCACCCGCATCTTCGGTCTGACCAAGGGCGTCCGACGTATCAACAAGAGTCCGTTCGCCATCCTTGGGGGCTTCGAGCGGCACCTTACTAGCACTGTAGCAAGGAATGGGATTCAATTACAAATACAAAAGGCAACGAGAACAAGCCATAAAGTAGTCACTCACTTATCGAAGTCCCTCTGTTTCCTCCTGTACCCCTTGCGACAGGACTGCACGGGGGATTCTTTAGCCTTAGAGGACTCGACGATGGACTTGTCCTATGAGTCAATCTCCGCTAACTTCCGCTTGTGCCGCCTCTAAGCCAAAGTCTTGTTGTCCGAAGGCAGATCATTCTCCAAGGGGTTGACAACCACTTGGGGTCCGACGTGTCAACCTTAGCTGCTGATACCTTCCGCATGGCTTGATGGGTTTGGCGCGGAGCGGGCTCGACAATCCCTCTGGCTTCACTTACTGAGTGCTTGATACCTTCATTTACAGGCAGCCGTTACTCGCCAATATTGATAATGAAGTTGGCAGGGCAACTCTCGGCGTCAAGGCGAGAATAATGCTCTCTGCAACATCCTCATCAGCCATCATCTTGGTCTTTAGATGAGACCCCTCCGGCATGGGAGGATGCGACATATACTTCATGGCATGTCTCTACACAGTGTGGCAAACAACTCAGAATAGGAAAACGCACAAATCAAGAACGGATACGACAAAAGAATCCATACCTCTGGTGGAGGATGATAAACCAAAAGTGACTTTGGTACCCCAAGATTAGTTACCCCGCCAGTAAAGAATTGAGACACTCTGAACAAAACCTCTTCCTCATCAATGGGCTGATTATCTTCACGGGTTCGATCATCTAACCCTGAATACAAGAAAGCCGGATGCACTCGGTCCTTCAGCGGCTGAATCTTATGATGCACAAAGTCAATGGCAATAGCCATGGTAGTGAGAGCACCCTTCTTCAAAGCGTCAATATTGCCTAGTAGCACTCAGACCTAGTCCATTTCAGCTTTAGGAACAAGCTCTAGCCACTGATCCATGGACTTGGTATGTGACCAGCACTCTCAGGGACAAACAATGTACAATTCTCCAACATGAACCACTTGTCCTTCCAATCCTTGATGGATGACGATAGCGGTAGTGCAAAATACTCCTGCTTTTTACTATCGCGAAGTTGCAGTGTGGCTCCTCCAAGATAAGCATAATGGTTGTTCCACAACTGAAGCTTGCAGTAATAAAGGTAACACCACAAATTGAAATGCGGCGTGATTCCTAAGTAGGCTTCACACAGATGCACAAAAATGGCAAGCTGAACTATGGAATTCGGATTGAGATGCGGCAGTTCAATTTTATAATAGTGAAGTAGACCCTAAAGAAAAGAGCAAATCGTGAGTGTCAAACGTTGCCAGAAATACCAAATGAACACTGGGGTGTTAAAAGCATTCTTCCCTGGATACTTGTAATTGAACTGTGTCTCCCACAGATCTGATTCCTTAGGGAGGCAGCAATCTGAAGTCTACCAAATTCTCCAAGTCAGAGTCCTTGACGGTGGATGGCATCCACACGGCAAGACGAGGCTGTCGGCTAACAGTCGGGATGACCGGCTTCAGCATCGGTATCCTTGAAGTTCTCGGTGATGGAGGATTGACCCTTCTTCGGTGCCATGCTGCTGGGGTTCTGATGGGCGACCTTGAATCACTTGCTCATGCAACGGGCGTATGGAAATGGGGTCGCGGCGGCGCGGGAGTCGTAGGCAGCACGACGGCGCAAACCCTAGCGAAATGGGGGAGAACCAGCAGTTTGGCCATATAACGCGTCCCACTTAACAGCGTCAGAAGCCCAATCGCCATGTCCATTCAAAGATGACGTGCAGGCGATAGACTGGCAGGCCGCATTCGTAACTGGCGTTTAGCTCGAGTCACAAGTACTCGGCTAGACCCACTCGGCCAAGTGCGATGCATTGTCCATATTACAGGTAGTCGATGCCACAAGTGAATGCACTTGGCAGTATGCATAACTACCTAGCATAACAAGTCAATAGACAGAGTAGAAGGAGGTCTCTAAGGTGCAAGTACGTATAACCACTCAGCTGGTACAATATACGCACAGAAATGGACATCAAGACAATTTATTTCAATTGTTACAATGGATTGAAGGAAGTTCAAAATCATGTTCAAAGCCTAAGGCTATAGGGCATGGCCTTACTCTGTAAAGACAACCTGTGCAGAAGAAAGGAGTCACCCAGCAAGGGCTAGGAAGGCGACTGCAAGGATGAGACTTGCAAGTGCCTTGGTAAAGGGGTCCAAGACCCTCAGCACAAAACTCTGAAGATTTGGCCCCAAACTCCATAAAGGCATCTGAACACCACGACGACACCACCCATCAGACTTGCTCCACCATAATGGATAATGGTTCGTAAAGGCAGCAACGTCACCATGGTCAGGAGGAGAAGACCACGTTAGGAGTATCTCCCATTCTGACCCCGAGATCAAGACGCACTCGAATGGACTTTAGGATTATCTCACATTCTGAACGATCTATCATCTACACTAGGAAGGAGCAGAGCGACATGAAGAAAGGCTGCGGCAGCAGGTGACTTCATATTCTCAAACATTGCTACTCGGGATGCAGCTCGACCATAGCAAGGGATACTATTTATAGCCATAGCATTGGGAAGAGATTAGAATGAATCTTATGCAGAAAAGGAGACTTAAAAGCAGAAAGTAATGGCAGACATAAAAGACAATACATTAATGGGAGCGTGGGTGGCAGTTGGCAAGCGAGCCATTACAATGCATAAAGGGAATCCAATGCGCGTAAAAGTACCCGATCAAGCCAAGTACTTCAACTTTATTCAAGACAGTAGTGGCATGCATGACTGCAGAGACATGGGGTCTCAAGCAGCAGCCCGACCCACTTCCTGACCACTCGGCAGCAACCAGATAGTGCTCGGGCGCACCTTAAGCACTCTGGCAGCTCTGGCATCGTCCTTGGGTGTTTAGGGGAGCACTCGGAATCGTCATAAAAGGAGGCAATAAGGCAAGAAAACCTTTTACCCCCTCTAGGCAACCTCCAACGAAGTATTCCATACCTCATGGAGCTTGGGGGCTAGGGAGGGGCAAAAGGAGAATTTAAATGTTGAATTTTTTTCTTTGGCAACATGTTAGTTGAGGCAGCTCAAACGTTCAAGCCGATTGCTACACAAGTCGACATGAAGCTTGGGGGCTACTCATATAGAGTTCATCTAGCGATGACCTCCATATAGTAATATGTTTTCAAAGAAATATGACGACCTAGAAGACCTTCAGGACGATTTGTGCTAAAACCTCATGAAGCTCGGGGGCTTGTGGGCATCATGTGCCCATGGGTACCTCACGGACTCGATTTACTCGCACCCTGATAGGTGGGCCAAGTGGTTTTCTTTGCGGGACATGCCGCAAGGTGACTTGAAGGCTAATGTGACTCGGCACGCGGATAGATACGAATCTCTTAGGCGATGCTTATCCCAGTGATTACGGGATTGTAATATGTTAAGTCCTATGTAGCTAGCTTGTAACCCTAGCCCCCTTGTGTATATAAGGTGGGCTAGGGCCATAGGAAAGCTCTCTGGCTCATTCTGTATGCTCTAGCGCTCAATACAATCCACGTACATCCCATACAGAACGTAGGGTTCAGCGATTTGGTTGGCAGAACCTGTCTACATCGTTGTGCTCATTGTTCTGTACTTTCGCAATCCACTCGCCTACCCCCCTCGATCACAAAACCATCGCGTGGGTTACCCTATGGTGGGCTGCCGGGACAAAGCACCGTCACTACCAACTTTTCTTGACATCACTGCACCATACTGGTCAGATGGGTAATGCATTTATGAGTGTTTTCACCAGACACTTCAACACTTTTTCTAGAGCCCTCTTTGCTTAAGACTCTCGTATTTCTAAATATGTTATCTGTCCTTAGTGGTAAGATGAAAAAAAGTGTTTTTTCTCCTTTCTTTCCGCTTTATATATTCATAGGTATGTATTTAACAGTGTTTTTTTGCATTTGTGTTAAAAAACCGGACAAATGTAAAACACATGTCCACTTTCAAATTGGTAAATGTGTAAAGAAGGTGCTTATTGAAACCCATACAAGAAATATGGTACATGTTTTTTTGTGTTATAAGTAATTTGATTAATTTGATCTGGTACAGCCTATTAATTTGATCTGGTACATGTGCTAGTGTTTTTATTAATTTGATGCAGATTATACTCCAGATTCTGGATCATAATCATTGGCAACTTGCTTGTATAAACTTTGCTCATAGGGAAATAAATTATTTTGATTTATTTGCGTTGCAAAATCAGTGGTGAGACCTTTTACATCCTGTTATAAGTATATTTGCTTTGCTTAGGACATGTTAACACTTGCCAAGTTTCATCCTGTTGATATTCCAGGTTGCTAATTTCATCAAATTACTAGAGCAATATCGTCGTATGAAATTGAATATTAATTCATTTGAAAGTGTCACGGTACCATGTCCTAAGCAGTCCAACATGTATGGATGTTTCACTAGTCACACTTTATTTCAAGTTCCAAAATGTCATCTGTTACATTTTTTTTGATTGACAAGTATTGGTTGTGGGTTTTGACCATGTTGGTGCTCAATGTAGCAACACCCAGCTTGCATGTGGATACAGTGCATGCTAATAAAATTCCATTGACATATCATTAATCATACATTCGTTGTCTTGCAGAATTTGTAGAAAAATAAATATATATCTAATTCATATGAGGCAAGTTGCATTAAATTCTATGTGTTGTCCTATATATGAAAATAATTTATGGGCTTATAAAATATTTCCTATATCGAATATCTGATAATAACAATAGTTGTTATGTATTGTTTAATTTAGAGTAAATTTGTGTTAAGTTTAATAATCATGAAACCAAATATGATGGTTATAAATTCATTTATTGAATAGAGCTAAAATGTTTTGAACGAATCCAAGAAAGGGAGGGAGAGGTTAGTGATCGAAGAGTTATTCATCCCCTTCCCCAGCCCTTGGGTTGCTTATATAACGGGGGAGGCGGTAGTTTTTACACATTCCATTAGCCTTTACAAATATTACAACTATGTTCCTAGTTCTTGCTAATAGGCCCCTACTAGGTTTGCTCCCCCATCAATAGCCCCTCAACTACTTTGACTTGGCTGGCACAAAAGACGAAGTGGCTAAACTACAGAAGAGGCCTAGTTCCTATTATGGCTTCAGCAGCGAGGAACAACATCACTACCACACCCCGTGAGTACATCTCATTAGAAACTCCACCCCAAAAACCATGTGGGAAAAAAAGGATGGAGAAAAGAGCACATACACCTATCGGGCCTATGCAAGTATGAAGTATACAATATGAGTGTTCGTTGTCTCTCGGCAAAGTTGTAGATGGCGAGGGTGCCTGGCGAGCTCCTTGTCCTGAAGCGTGTCGGCAGAGTCGCTCTCAGTTAGTCATAGATGTCGGCGAGCCACTCAAACCAAAGTGTGTCGGCGGAGGCAAAGAGGTCGACAGGTCCACTCTCAGTAAGTCATAGACGTCGAAGGTGTCAGCGAGCCCCTTGAGCCGAAGTGTGGTAGTGGAGGCAAAGAGGTCGATGTAGCTGCTCTCGGTGAAGTCAAAGCCGAAGGTGTGATCGAGCCTTTCAAGCCGAAGCGTGTCGATGGAGGCAAAGAGGTCGATGGAGCTGCTCTCAGCGAAGTCACAAAAGTCGAAGGGGATAGTCGAGCCCCTCGAGCCAAAGCGTGTGGCGGAGGCAAAGATGTCGACACTGCCGCTCTCGGCGAAGTCGCTAACACCGAAGTTGTGGTCGAGCACTTCAAGCCAAAGCGTCTCGATGGAGGCAAAGAGGAAAATGGAGCCGCTTCTGGGTGATGTCACAAGCATCAAAGGGGTGGTTGAGCCCTTCGAGCTGAAGCATGTTGGCGGAAGATGAAGATGTCGACGGGCTGCTCTCGGTGAAGTCGCGGACGCCGAAGGTGTGGTCGAGCCTTTCGAGCCGAAGCGTGTCAGCGGAGGTGAAGTAATTAGGTGAAGTTGTTGGGGAGGCTTGCTCTTTTCCCTTCACATCTTCGCTTGTGATCACCAGGCAATACATGATTTCTCAGGACAAATTGATTTTTTAATGTGCCCCTCTCTAGCCCCTTTTGGTTGGTGCTCATAAGCATGTCTCTTTGAGCAGCGGAAGTAGTTAAGAATGCTAACTTAACATATTTCACGCGGCTTGTCCAAAGAATGGTTAGGTTTTCTTTGAATCCAAGTAGAAGATTTATACCTGACACTAACACACTTTTTGGTGCACGCCTCAATCGACTGCTGAGGGTACTTTCTTTTCTTATTTCTTCTTCTTTTTTGTTGATGCTAACACACTTTTTGGCGTGCACCCCCGATCATCGGGTGAGGGTATTTTCATTTTTTTTCCATTGACACTGATGCATTTTTGGCGTGGGCCCTCGATTGATCAATGGTCGAGGGTATTTACATCGTCTTCGACCTTGGTCGACAGGTGCGTAGACTCTTGGCTCTATGGCCTACTGTTGTCTACTTTTGTCTAGTGCGTAGACTCTTGGCTCTATGGCCTACTGTTGTCTACTTTTGTCTAGGGTCTTCAGCATAGTCGTACATAACGCTAGCCACGTAACTCTTCCCCCATGCAATGTATTGTTGTGATTGCATATGTGATATATATAAAAGGGATGAGTGCATGCTTTTCAGTGAGAAGATTATACCTTCAGTTAGATCAACTTATTTTTATCGTTTGTACTGCATATGAAAGCCACAATGGATGTTTGTTTCAGTAAATGTAGAATATTACTTGTGACAATGTCATTGTTAACGAAGACTAATTGCTATAGGAATCCAATGATATGCCATAACCATTTCCATATCGAAGACCAATTAGCATAGAAATCCGATTATGCTGCGTGACTGCTTCTGTACCCCAGACAATTTTGAGATAACCCACAATGTTTAAGCCATAACATAGCTACAGTGATATGACTTAGTCAAGATCAATAGTCACAGGATAATATTTGTGCAAAAAAGAGGATCAACTGTACTACAAAGGGCCATAGTGTATTAAAAAAAATGAAGTGCTCAGCTAAGTATTTGATGATGTTTTTGAGAAGAGCAGTAATTCGTTCAAGTAACGACTTAAGCAAAGCCAAAGTACTTAAGTAAAGCCGAAGGTATAGCTTCGCAAAGTGGGAGAGCTACTCACTTAGATCGGTGAAGCCTGCATGTTGGATAGATATGATAGTAAGAAAAACAAGGAATTTCCATCTTTGGTGACTTAAATGTATTATTTCTTTCGTTTTAAAGTGGGCTAAACCGTCGTAGAGCAAAGTTAGAGCGTGCTCTTCGCTGAGTTTTGCTCAGTTAGCACAATCCCTTAGGCACGTTTCTATGTCTAGAGCTAATTTCTTTGTTTAAACAATAGAATTACTTTTCCGATGAGGTGAAGATGATATGATTTTCGGAAAGAGAGGGAAGTTAGATGAGCATAGAGCTAAATTTACACAATGGATGGATACTTACAGTGGTCTAACTTGCATGTTAGAGAGAGGGAATATAATTAGCAACTCAAAAGTGACAATTTTTACTACTAATATGCTACGAGAGTGAGAATGTGAATTGCCCACGAGTCTCGACTGAGATTGGGTGCCCAAGATAGCTTGGTACATGAAAATGATCCATCTCTCTCCCTTTTATTTATTTATTTATTTATTTGCACACGTAACATGCAAAGGTGATGACTCACACATGAATGAATTATATAATATTTGGCAACACATGATCTGCGATTAGTAATGGTACCATTAGAGCAAGTAAATAAATGAGTCACGCAAGGATGTGAGATACCCACAAGAGGTGTTTATAAAGTATAAAAAGAACAGTTGGTTTTCAAGAGCACGAGGTCATGTAAAAGATTTATAGGTAAGTGCGTTGAAAAACATGACGGGAACGAAACATTGCTGAATAGCTAGAGGCAAGGTTAGACCGGTGTCACCGGACCGTGCAGATGGACGTGCAAAACACTGTCTGCGCACTATAGACAGAGTGGAGTTTGAAATACAAACGGTTAGATAGATGAGTTGGTGACACTATTTTAAGGCTAATCTGCAACTAGAATAAAATCAAATCAAATGTGGACTGAATGACCACGAGCATGTTTGTAGCGCGGTGGTGAGGGCATTAGCTACTGAAGCAAGGCCACTGGATTTTTCGGAGCTCAGGAAATGTGCTGAAGACAACTGTAGCCTCCGAAGCCCACTGATCGATAACTTCCGAGCTTGAGGCCCGCGACAAATATTCTGCTGTTTTTGGTGGCAGTGGCAAGGTAGCAGTAGTTCTAGAGTTATTGCATCGTGTGTGCAGGCTAGATCGATTTTCTTCCAACCAATTGATTCTTTAATCGCTCTGGGTCTACTTTGGAGTTTGGAGCACCTGACTGTGAATTGCTACCAACACACAAGGATAGCACGTGCGAACCCAGATGGGTTTCGTAGCTGCACCCATAATCGCCTACGCAAATCTACCTGCTCTGCTCTCCCCCATGGAGTGCATGTGCTACTTTCAAATCACTCAAATCTGCTACTCTAGGCATTTGCTTTATCATCCTCACGAGCCACTTAATTGTCATCTGTATGTTAACAGCTAGCGTACCAGTTTACTGTTGCACGTCAACAGCTAACCTACTACAGACCTCGAAAAGGAAGGGGAAAGGAACATCAAAAGTGTGCGTCAGGAGTAGACAACGCTGGTCGAATTACAAGTGAGTTCCCACTGTCGACAATCAAAATAAGAACACAGATGTAACTGTAACCCTTCGGTAGCAGGATTTCTGAACCAGTTTTGAAATTTGGTACTCTTGCATGAACCTCAGTTACTCTTCTCTCATGTAACTCTGGCACTTCGTACAGCGTTGCTCACCTTCAGTCCGGCAGCAAGAACTCCAAGATTTTCCGGGTAGTTAGCAACATGTTTCTGGCATTCCACAATCTGATGGTACGCCTTCAAGCACATGTCCTTATCGATCTTGCCTTCATATTTATGGGCATCCCCCACAAGCGTCTTCACCTCATCTCGTGTAAGCATCTGAAAACAAAGCATGATTCGGCCCGTTACATGAATGCCAAGCTTCCATAAGATGGAACACGTACGTTTTAAGATTACCACACAGTTTTACCTCTTCCTCAGATATAATGCTTTCTGCAGGGTAACATATGATCTTCAGAGCCGTCGCGAGCTCCATCAGATTCCAGACTTCACGGTCGACACCAGACAAATCCTTAATAACTTCACTAGCCAAGCACAATGCCTTAGCATTTTTCACATCGTGATAAGTCGCACCTAAACAAGATGCCTACCGCCATAATAATCTCATCATTAACTTGGGTACAAAAGAACATTCTTTCATCACTAGTAAAAGAGAAAATGTAAATGTTTTTTTCCTTCTAAAATGCCCCATCCAGGACAGTTACTCCAAGTGCACATTGCACAAACTATGAGATACTGTAAATGTGTAGCACAAAATGGAAGTTAAGCATAAAGCATGAAGCATTTTATGTCAACATTAAGGCAACTTGTGAACTCACCATCTCTGGCTTGACATCAATGCCGTAACGATTAAGATTAATCTTCAGTCCTTGGCTCATTGGGAGACGATCCTCTGTCATGGGCGGCACATGCTAGGAAGGCAGGGCCCAACAAAACATACAACACTACAAAGGCAAGAGCAGCACCGGATGAGAAGATCGATCGAATATTCAGAACACAAAGCATCTCCTCCTTTTCCTGAAAGCTTCCTCTACGGCTGGTCCTTTTCTTCTTCCCCGAAATCCTCTCTCTGGTGCTCCTCTTCCTTCTCAAGATTCTGCTGATTCTTAGATGTATCTCTAGTCCTAATTCCTCTGCTGCGCTACCTGTTCCCCATACTCTGTTCATCTCTACTATATCGGATATCAGTGCTTGTTGATGGTGGTTGTGAGGGGTTGCTAACCATTGGTATTCAGAGCTGTCCGATTTCCTGGAATTTTTTCTCTCTTCCTTTGGCATGGAAGTGGTTCCGGAGATCACTGCTAGCAGTTGGGGTGACTGGTGGTCTGATTTGGACAGGGAGAGCACCTTGCAGAAGTGTGCTTGCAACCTGTTCGATGGAAAGCTAACCAGCAGTTTGGAGGAATGGAGGTTGCCAAATCGCATCCTTGAGGTCACCGTCCTCGAGGTCACCGTCCGCAATGTTTGCTATCCTGTCACTGAATCTGTGCTTCGTCAAGTATTCCGTCCATTCGGTGTGGTGGAACAAGTGCATATGCTTGGTGCTTCAGATCAAGTGTTGGCTCAGGTGGTCTTCAAATCAAAGCTTGACGCTGTAGAAGCCTTTGGGGACTTGCATGGACGAAACATTTACGATGGATGCTGTCAAATGGTCATCAATTGGGGTTCATCTCTTGAGTGCTTGGATTCGCCGGATATGAGTTGCCATGCCACTATGCCGAGCTCGAAAATGCTCCAAGCTTCTGTAACATCCACCATGGCCAAGGAGTGTGTTAGTGAAGCCGTATTTGCTACAGCAGCTGCACCGGCAACCTTGCTGTCCACATTGACTACTGATGCGCCTACACGCATGAGCATTCCCCTGGAGGTTCATTCCACTTGCTTCAGCGCCAACAGTTCGGAGGAGTATCTGCTGGAGGCGTCCCCGTGTGGAGAGCATGTCGTTGCCGCTAACTTGACGTGCTGCAACACCAGCGTGCCTATCGAGCCTGTTTTCGCCATGAGTGCGAGCAACATTGGCACCATGACAAGCTCACCATCGGCACTGCTAATGGCAGTCACTGACACCAGCGTTGATTCTGCATCAACCCCGTGCCTCTCTGCTATACCAAGCAACGTCGCCGTTGAAGTCCCCACTGTCAGTGCTCTGACATCAGTGAACAAGCTACTTGCTGCGCCAACGAGTTTGATCTCTCTGTTGTTCTCCATTGTTGCTGCACCAGTGCCGAACGCGTCCCCAAGCAGTCCTAATGCAGCATCAGCTTGCTACAAGGCTGATTTTTCCTCGCAGATTAACAAGTGCTGCTATCTCCAAAGCATGCAGAGCAGGTACAACAACAACATTATCCGTGCTCACTTAATTGGTATTGTTCCGATGTGTCTGGCCCCCAATGTACATGATGAACACAAGGTATTTAGGCGAGTGAACGATATGATTCAGCACTACTTTTGCCTCTGCCTGGGAAGGTTGTTGACAAAGGAACATGGCCACCACCTAAGCAATTAAAAATGAGTCTGGTTCGCAACCAAGTCTATGGTTGTTTTTCCACACTGCTTATGGGATTCTTGCATGCTGGAGGTTCCATTGGCCTTGCATCTAGAGCAGCAAGAATTCAGATGTGTGCCTTCTGTCATTACAGATTTCCTAGAGCACATGATGGTAGTATTTATAAGGTCAGTTCAGTTTAAACCTTGGTCGCTACCTATGCACACAAGAGCTAGATTGATTCTGTATGCTCAGTTTCCAATGTGTCTCTTGATGTTAATTCTAGTGGTAACGCAGCGAAAGTGTAGTGTTATGGGTGTGCATGGCTTGATTACACAATCTGCACCAATGGTTTCTACAACAAGATTACACTTTGTATGGGATACAGAAAATATGCAGCTGCATGGTGGGTTATTCTGGAATGTGATGGTAAAAATTCAGCACAAGCTGAAAAGGGTGCACATCTACACATCAACTGAAATGCAAGTGTTTGCTGAAGCCATTGACAAGAGCTCCTATATCAGCTTTTTCTGGGCAACAAAGATGCAGGGGTGCTTTGCTTACTGCTGGGAAACTCGAACGGCTCATGGTGTTCATTGTGATTTCATTCTAACGATGGATGTTTTCCTGTCTTCACTCACAGTAACAGTATTGTTCTTCAAAAAGAAAGTGTCGTTGCCATGGGATCCAGGATTACTGCTGCTGTCTTACCTCTGTACCAACAACTTGGCGTCTTCAAATTTCTTGGTTTCTTGGTGGATAAGGATTTCACTCCTTCTGAATTTATTCAAGTTTCTTGGTGCTACTGTTTTGCTTATCCACCTGAATTCTGTGCAAGGTCTTGAGAGTATGCTTTGAGCCATGGTTCATTTTTTCCCTATAAGCCTGATCGGACGGCTGGCTGCCGCTTTTTTTTTGTGAGATGGGGCACTGTTGGCTACAGTGATTCTGTGAGAAGCCGAACAGCAGCAGCCAGCACAAGCCCGCCAGCACAGTGATTCAAATATTGGCTGCCCTTTGAAGGATACTTGTGAGCTGCTAGGAAAATGTAAATTGTTGGAGAGAAAGGCTATGTTCAATGCTCAACTGGATAGGTGCACAAGTCAAATGCAGCAGAACTGTGGTGATAGGTTATTATCTCGCAATGTTCAGTTATTCCAGTTCAGCATTCAGCTGGTTGGACAACACTGTGAGGGCTTTGCCAGTAAGCATCCTTGTAAGTCATCGTGGGAATTTCAAATGACCATGCGATGGGATCCTGGTGGTTATATTTCATCGGCTTGGGGGCAAGCCGATACTCAAGAAGGGGGGAATGTCATGGGCCGGCACATGCTAGGAAGGCAGGGCCCAACAAAAGATACAACACTACAAAGGCAAGAGCAGCACCAGATGTGAAGATCGATCGAATATTCAGAAAAACAAAGCATCTCCTCCTTTTCCTGAAAGCTTCCTCTACGGCTGGTCCTTTTCTTCTTCCCTGAAATCCTCTCTGGTGCTCCTCTTCCTTATCAAGGTTCTGTTGATTCTTAGATGTATCTCTAGTCCTAATTCCTCTGCTACGCTACCTGTTTCCCATACTCTGTTCATCTCTACTGTATCGGATATCAGTGCTTGTTGATGGTGGTTGTGAGGGGTTGCTAACATCCTCGTTTCTCAACTTTATTTTTTTCTTGGGGCACTAAAATATGCATGAGGTTCCGCAGGCCCCCACATCACCTCCATCACAGTTTCGTAAAACAGGCAAGGAACATCCTGAAAGAAATGGCAGAAAAATTGGTGCTCGAGGTTGTCCACAAACATAAGCAAACAAAGGCAAACAAGTGAGCTTTACAAACCAAGACTCTTTCAATGATTCCTCTATACTCAGGCTTTCCAACAGCCATTTTCAGCCCAGGTAGGTGCCACGCCATGATCAACTCAGCAAGCTCCCAATTCATACCAGTATCATGAATGGCGCTGGACTTGTCCTTGAACTCACGAAATTCACACAGCATAACAAACTGATAAAGAAATAAACAAAGGACAAGCATGTTAAGGCTAAGGGGCAAAAAAGAAAAAGAATCCAATCAAAATCCTGCTGTGTCCAAAATTGAGATACTTGTAGGAGACAAACAATCTTAAGTTTGATCAAATTCATATGCAAATATATCAAGATCTATTGTGCCAAATTAGTCTTGTCAGATCAATTATGAAATATATTTTCATTGCGTACTTATTTGGTGTTGCAGATGTGGATTTTTTTTCTATAAACCTGGTCAAGGATGAGATAGTGAGATAGTTTGGCTTATGACAAACCTAGAAATAGCTATATTATATTTGGATGGAGGGAGTATCACACAATGCCTCACAATCACTGAGGCAATCAATTATGTAGGCATTTATTGCAATCAAGGTTTGGAAAATACAGTCAGAGCAAGGTTAATAATAAAGCCTACTATGAGCTATACGGTGTTGCCATATTATATGTAACCAACGAAAAGCCTATTGGTCGTGGTGCATTGCATATCACCGTGCAAAAAAAATAAAAATATCTAGATTGACACACTTTACGGAAATTTTTTGATATATTAGATTGAAACTCTTCATGAGAAGGAGATATAGCATATGTAAAAGCGCAAACCGGCCGAGCTATTTCATAGAGAACATTTACATTTCAAAAAGAACCATAGTAGCTTTGGCTATACAAGTATTTTCGTAAATGACATGTGGGCCGCTGTAAATCAGTGACAATAGGCTAGGATGGCAAATCAGCTGTCATTCATCCTGGAAGGGCTAGTTTATCGACCTCATTTTTTTTAAACTTCAAGAGATTGGAGGGGATTGAGAAAAAATTAGTTCATTTTTTTCTCAAACCCTTCAATTCCCCTCTTATCCCTAAGAGAAATAGGGTCGTCAGACTAGCCCTAAGAGTAGAAAAAAATTAGATATACCCCGGCCAGGGAGGCGAGCAGCTCAGGTACCCGTGGTGCACACCCAATGCCGGCGTCACCGAAAGGCGAAAACACACAATCTGGTCTGGGGAGCAGGTAGCCGGGTACCCGCCTACTTGGGCCGTGTTTACACTGGAAGTTTTGCATCACAGACAGTGTAAAAGTCATAGTATCAGGCTGGGGGAGGAGGGCGGGTACCCGCGTCCGATCCATGGCTGAGATGATGGCGAGGAGCAACTCGAGGTAGAGCTAGGGGATCTCGGGTACCCGAGCATGCATCTTGCCACGGTACCTGAGCTTCTTGCTGACGATCAGCTCTCGGCCGGGTACCCGCGGCCTGCTGGGTTTCCCGGCTGTCCTCACGCTTATAAATGTCGGCACCGCGGCCGCAGCCAGAACAGAACACGCTCCGGCCATTGCTTCTTTCCTTCACCGCTCTCCAAGCCAGCTATACACACAAACTTCTCCTCAATCCCATCCCTTACTGAAAATGGCGTTCACGCCGGCCAGGCTGATGGAGCTGATGATTGAGGCCGGGCAAAACGTGGCCAAGCTGCCTGGCGGCGATGGTCTCCTTCGGCGTCGCCCTGACCGCGGCGGCGCTGTCACTCATCATCTTCAAGGCGCCGGCCGGCATCCTGCTACGCCTGCACGGCAGTACGCCCGAGTACGTGTACTACGGCGGTCTCATAGCCACGGTGGCCTTCGGGCTCGTCGAGGCGTTCTTCGGCTACTGGGTGGTGCCGTGCGACCTCAACGGCTGGCGCGCCTTCGGCAAGACCGTGCTCTGGATCTCCATCCTCCCGCTCCTAGTTGTGGCTGCTCTCGGAGGGTTTGCGCTCCTGAAATAGTGATGCTGCGTTCGTTCATGCATACGTGGTCATGTCCTGTATGCCGTGTGGTATGTTTTGTGTTGCATTTCCTTGCACATGTACTAAGATTCAGCTTTAGTTTGCTTTGTGTGTGTGCACGAGGTGCAGGTGTTTAGTTATTCTGCTATTGTGGTGTACATGTAAGAATATTAGGTCCAACCATTTATCTTATGTACTCAGTACGTATGATGTTTTTCTTGTCTTATTAATCTTATATTGTGTATGTATCTGTTACCATAGATAATTCCTCGTTGTCAATTATGTGGTTGCAAGGAAAGATGGCTCAAAAAATAGAGTAAATTGCGCCTTTTCAACATTTTCTAAATGAAAATTCTTAACCTAATCGAAGCACTAATTGAAAATGACTAATTCAAGCCAAAGGTGCATAAAAGAAGGATGATCACTTGAGTATGCTAATAGAGCACAACGCAATAAGACCAAACCAGATGATACTGTATTAACTAAGACTAAGAGATACAAAAAATTTTCTCCTAATCTTACCTTAATTCAAAATCGATAATCCGAGCTCAACAAAAGTCCTCATAAAATATCTAAATATTCTCAGAAAATCCCCTCCAATATTTCCTCAAAGTTCACCACAAATACACCCCCCCACACACACACGCAATCCCTCTCAAATTCCTTCCAAATTTAAAAACCAAAACTCAAAATCAGAAAAAGGAAAAATCCCCCTTTTCCCCTCTCCTTCCGGCCCAGCTTGCCACCCACCCCCTCACTCTCCCCCGGCCGAACTGCCCACTCCTCCGGCTGTGTCCCAACTTTCCCCCTTCCTTCCTGCGGGCCAGCTCTCTCGCCGGCCCAACTCCACCCGCTCCCTCCCTCTCTCTCTCTGACGGGTGGACCCCGTCTACCGGCCTCGCTGACGATAGGGTCCCACTGTCAGTCTCTTCCTTCCCCCCTTTTCTCCCTCCTTCCGTCGGCACGCACTGCGACATGAGCACATCACCCCACCCCACTCCTCTGTGTTGTTGCTGCTGACCCTACGCCGGCGCCTACATCCGCAAGTCATGACATGCCGCCTCACCGCTCGGGCCTCACTCATCGGCGACCCCGTCACTGCGTCAGTCCCGTGCCGTCGCGTCACCATGTCCTGCCTCTTAATCATCTGCCTAACCGCCGGATCGCTCCGCCTAACCTTGTCCATGCATTATCTAACCGTCATCGCGCCGCCACCTATAAAAGGGCAACGCACCCCTTCGTTCTCCGCTGCACCATGGCCGACAGCTTCCTCTCTCCCGCACACCCCTCCCTCGCAGCTGCGCGGCCACATTGCCTATGCATCACTGCAACACTCTCCCCTCTGCCATCTCCATTCTCTCCCATTGCGTCGCCGCCATGAGATCGCCTCTTCAATTCTCTAGCGTCGTCGCACCCTCCGCTGCGGGGACCCCCTCCACTCCCTCAATGCCGATTTGGCCACCACCACCGGACTCACGATGACTTGCCGATGCCCACACCGTCAGCCTCCTCATCAGAACCAACCAGAGTCCGACAAATTAAATCGCAAGTGAACTGTCGGTGCACCCTTACTACCCCGCTGGGGACACCCCACCTCTGACCACCAACCTACACCCCGATACCCCCATCCGTTCTGCCATCTTTTTCTCCCCCTCGCTGGCCAGTTCTCTGAGGGACTCAAGTGTACCGAGTTTGGTCTTTCGTCCTAGCTGTGATGAGTGCTTGTCAACACCGAAGACTTGCTGAAGGATGAGCAGAGCACCTCCTAAGGGTGACCTAGAGGAAAGTCCACCAAAGCGTGACCTAGTGGCAGCACCCGAGTGCTACCGTGGTATGACAAAATCCATGCCGAGCGGACTGGCAGGTGGCATGGGCTGCGATCCAAGTTAGGCTCGGCCCATAAGTGTGACCTTAGGTGCAGGACGGTGTCATGAGCCATAAAGTAACTCAATACTGGAGGTCCATCAAGCGTTTACTGGTTTGAGCATCAAAACCGAGCCTAACTATCGTTTCCTGGTTCGAACGTCAAAACCAAGGGCCAAAGCCATTTCCTAGTTCTATCGACAAAACCATGGGCAGCTTACCAGTATCCCAGAAACTGGAGTTACCCCTGAGGGATGAGCTACTGGATATGTGAAGGACATCAAGCGAAGGCAGAGAAACCAAAGATGTCAAGGACTCCATCGTGGGCGTTTATCCGAGTTCTTGCGGTCTTTTCTAGCCCCAACGTGCCTTCTTAGTGTAAGAGTATGTAAAATAGGGGGTTAAGTGCAAAACTGCCTTAGGGCTTAGTCTGTAGTACAAATAAGGAGAGGGCTGGTCATTAGCTCTTACTCTTGGTTGGTTTAGGGTTTGCTTAGACCTAGGTTTAGGCTGCCATTTTTGTTCCCAAGCAAGAGCAACATGTTTAGTGGGTTTTAGAGTGATCTAGCCCCATAGAAAGAGGGTAGGAAGTGGGAGGCTGCTTGGAGATTGAGTTCCACCTTGTATTCAGACCTTGTGACCTAATTTGGAGTGAAATAGAATGGAATTCGTGGCCAAATCTTGAGTGCTTGTGTGCAGCAATCTCTTTCCCTCCTTTCCCTTTGGTTTTCGGGTGATTTCTCAAGGGCTTTTGATGCTTTGGTTTGCCTACGAGATTTTCCCTTCTCTTTTGCTGTTTTGGACTTGCAAGGATGTGGAGATTATATCTTAGAACATCTCAATCCCACAGGATTGCCACTGAGCAAGTCGGTCTTGAGTTTTCCCCTTTTTGCCCAAGTATTCCTCTCTTCACGAGATCTGAAGTTCCAGCTAATCCCGTGAGTTTTTTTGGTAGATCTTTTGGGAATAGCTTTGGAATAGGAGCTAGGATAGCCTGTGCCAAGTTTCATGAAGGTTGGAGAAGATTTGGACAAATTTTGAGTTTGGGAGCTTAAGACTCGGGCCAGTTTCTGGTTGCACCGGACTATCCAGTTGAACTACCGGACTATCCGGTTCAACCACCGGACAATCCGGTTGAACCACTGGACTATCCAGCAGGTCTCACCGGACTATCCGGTTCAACCACCGGAGAACCACCTAGACTATCCGATTCAACCAGTCTGCTCTGCTCTTCCTTGGAGTTTTGGAGTTTTTGGTTCTGATTTTTGTGCTAATGCTTCTGCGTGGTATTCCTCTATGTATCCTAGGGCTAGTAGCTTGTCCTTGCTACGTGTGAGAAGAGAGGGTTTTGGGGGTTGTAGGTTTTTAGGTGTCGACCTATTCACCCCCCTCTAGGTGTTCCTTTTCGGTCCTCATCCTCACCGCCAGAACTGCCTTGCCAGCGGTGAACCACCAGTGAGCCGTCACCGTGGGCCGGTTTGGTCCTACCATTTATCATATGTACTCCATACGTATGATGTTTTTGCTTGTCTTATTCTTATTATATTGTATTCACTTGCTATGACAAAACGGTGTGTCGGTTTACCATAGATGATTCCTCATTGTCAATGATGTGGTTGCAAGGAACGATGGCTCAAAGAATAGAGTAAATTGGGCCTTTTCAAAATTTCTAAATGAAAATTCTTAACCTAATCCGAAATGGTACTTGAAAATGACTCATTCAAGCCAAAGGTGCATACAAGGAAGACGATCACCTGAGTATGCTAACAGAGTACAATGCAACAAGAACAAACCAGATGAAATTAACTAAATCCAAGAGATACTAACTAGTTAATTTGTATGAGAAACATAGCCCCCAAAAGTATGATTTTTGGCTCTGACATTTATATCCCTACGTTGGAGTCTAATAGTGATTTTGCAATTGCTTTTTTAACTTTGTGAATTTACCCCTATATTTTGAAGTAGAAGATAAAGTTTACTCGTGTTCAGTTAACGCTTCTTAACAGTAGGTGCCAAAAGACCACCATGCCTATACGATTTTACCCTTATTTTTTTAATGGATGGTAATAATACCTCTATTCGTGCCATCGCTAGCAGGTCGCACCTAGGCGAGTGTGTCGCCGCCATCAGTTCTCTCCATGTCGCGCCTCGCCCAGGCCACACCATGCCTAGGTTTTCACTAGTGGGACTCTAGAGGGTTGTGTATGAAAGGATTAGGGGCATTCTAATCTATTCCCCCTATTTCAAATTTTTTCTATTTGTTGTAAATGGTTAGTCTAGCTGCATCTAACACGGTAAGAAATAAGGGTATGAAGTCTTCATTTTAAAAACTTAGGGGTAAAACCACAAAATTCTAAAAATGAGGGTAAAAATATAATTGGAGTTGCTAGCAGGCTGTGATGATCAATCTCCCATGATTTTATTTATTAATAACAACCCTAATTGTGTTACTAATGAGTTCATTATATGAAAGTCTATGTACCATAATGTGCTCATTTGTTGAGGACCGCTCAACCTTCAAACCATATTCATTGCCCATGATTCTGGGATCTAAATGCCACAAATAAGCAAGTAAGGGCATTTGAAGATTAGTTGCTAGTTTATAGATGGAAGTGTACTATCAAGGTAATCGAGGTGAGTAGTTTGAGAATCTTGCTCACTTTCAAGTTCTCTGCGGTCCTATTGCACAACCAACTTAAAATATGCTAAATTCTATCACAAAAATATTTGTATTCATAAATAAAAATATTAAACAAGGAATTGTTTGTATTCCCGCAACTGATTCAAAATTTATTGTGTGTGTGATTACACACCACCCTAAAGACAGGCTGTTTTGGAGAGCTCCGCTTCCTATTTTTCCGTTCCGCTTCATGTTTTCCGCTCCGCTCCAACTTTGTCGGGCAAAACAGGTATAGCTTTATAAACTACAGCTTCAAAAAAAGTGGAGCTAGAGAACAACTCCAAAAACATCCTAGAGTTGTTCTAAAGATGCTACCGAAACATTATTTGGGAAACTCCTCATGGAGTTGTGAAAAAATTACCCAACATGCCATCAATTACACACAGTACAGATTCGCGTGAAAGAAAAAGAAGACCGCCTCCACTCAACTCCATCCTCCGCTACTCTTCTGCCACCGCCCACCTCCATCCCCACTAGCTGCGCCGCTCGCCGTCGCTTGCCGGGCCAGGCCTCCTCATCACGACATGACATCGCCGGCCGGGCCACACCGCCTCGCCTACATCCCCTCCTGCCGAGCAGTGTTGTCTCGCCTCCAGCCTCGCCTCCATCCCGCCCTCCGCGCTCGCCTCCGTCGCGCCCTCGCTTCCCGTTGCCCACCTCAGGGCTCGTAAGGCCGCACCACACGCACCAGATGTGGTCGTTGTCGGTGTTATGCACCGGCAGTCCAACCGGGGGTACGTTATTGGCCGGGTTTATCGTACAGAGAGGTCATCGACAGGTGTTTGATGGTTACCGAACACAGAGAACACATGATTTAGATAGGTTCGGACCGCTAAACCGCATAATACCCTACGTCCTGTATGGCGATTTGTCTTTATTGATCACGAAACAACTAGGTCACGAGCCGAAAGCGCGTCTCTGGACTCGGGAGCCTAGCGATTATGAGTAAGTACAAAGATTCGATGATCTATGAGGGTCCCTGCCGGCTGGTTATATAGTCCCGAGCGGCAAGGTTACAATCCAACCGACTTCGACTCAGTCTCGACTAAACTCCTACTAGGACTCATCGGCTTTTATTAGCCGACCGGTCTACCACTCAGCCAGGCGCAACCTGGTCAGATTACAACTCGACTCATATCTTGCTGGTTGTCAGGTGACCGTTTCTCCGCCATCCGAGGTACCCTGAGGTTCTATCCCTCACAGTTGTCGCCTGCTGCGTCCACCGCCTTCTCTGCGCTCGGTGTCGGAGGAGTGCTACCGCTGCCGTGACATCACGACAAGGACTATGCGGCGGCCGAGAGCCTCCGTGTTGAGCCGCGGCGTGACGCCATGATGTGGGATGGCGCGCAGAGGCCGCGAGCGCGGCATGCCGCGACGACCGGGCACAATTGTCCATCCCCAATGAAACTATGTTTTTTGAGAGCTAGAGTTGCTCAGCAAGCCAAACTAGTGTATCTACCCACCTCAACTCTAAGATAGAGTTACTCTAACGTAGAGTTGGTGGAGTGGAGCTATATATTTTAGAGTGGAGCCATTCCGAACAGGCTCTAGCTCCTCTCTTGCACACACATACACTCACTTCTATAAATACACACTTACATATCTTATTCTTATTAACACTCTGAAGAGACTTGGCCCACGTATAAAGTCACCACGTGTGCCTCGCAATCGAGAAGCACATAGAAGAATAACTATATGTAAATACCACAATCTTGATAAATCTGGATTTGTATTTGAAAGGGACATTATATTGTAGTTTTAGTTGTAGAAATATTGCCATAAGAAATTATAAATACTACAGTATAAATCTATAAAACAAAAACATAACATTAATTTTAAAGACATATATACTCGTGATTCTTATTTGGAACCACGACGATGAATAGATTCCTTTTGGAAAATAAAAAATACATTTATATCCCCCGACCCTGTTGAAAGGTACTAGGAGCCAGAGCCGGGGTACCCATGGTGGAGTCTGGACAACCTTGCCAGCATCACCGATTCACCGTGCACCTGGGAAGACTAATCTCGGGAGTGGGCACGACGCACTCGGCCTTACTTTTGTGCTGCATCACTAGATAAACTATAGTTACGACCGAAGGGAGCTTTTATGATCATTTGGAATCGTGGGAGTGTACCCATATATAGCCGGCTGGCGGGACTGGGACAGAGGAGAGCTCGGGTACCCGTCCGCTTCCTGCGGCATCGATTTTGCTTCGCGTTGCATGCATCACAATGTGGAGTCTTATCAGGCGGGTGGCGGGCGGGTACCCGCGTCCATGGCAAGCGAGGACTGGAGGTGGAGGGTTCCTGGTAACTCGTAACTCGTAAGGCTAAGTCAATCAGAATGGAGAGAGAAGGAAATGGTAATAAGGACCGTTTCAACGGACTGACTGAAAGAATTATCTATCACTATTTTAATTTTTTTTTTCTGTTTACAGTAGTGTTACAGTATCACTACAATATCGATTTGTATTATAGGCAATTCATTTGGACACTCCACTCTAACCATGCTTTGACCAATGGACTGCAAAGTACGAGGTCGGGGGGAGGGATGAGTCTCTGCTAACTTTATGTTAGCGGCACTTGTGCAAGTGATAAGTGGGCCTCACGCGACTGTGACCTGCACGTCAGCCATACGAGTTCCGGTTTCCCTCAGGAGAGCCAAGTTCGTCATATTTATTCTTAAGAAGAGGTACTGTTGCATAAATTAATTTTTTTCACATTCACATATTATTGTAAAAATGTATATTTCTTTTAAATTTATAACTTTTTCATTAAAATTATGTTACTATAAGTTGCAAAATTCAAATTTATGTCACAATCTGTCTTCATCTAGATATTCTAAGTTTTCTTAAGCTTGAAGTTATTTTTGTGGTTTAAATTTTGTCTAATCTTTACTAGATTTATTAAAGGGTTATCCTAGCTCAAAGTGTACTAGGTGTAAATGGTAGTTTAAATGGTAAAGTCTATTTTACATTTTTATATTTGTCATGATTGTTTGATTTGCAACCTGAGATTACAAAATTAGAGACAAGACACCTCGAACTACACAATCAAAGAAAACGCCCTTGAGCTGGTTTGAGGGTGATTTTTGCTGGAATGTGTTGCGGGTCATGCATGCAATGGATCCCATATCTCTTTCTTCTCTATTCCCTTCTTATCTTCTCTTTCGCACCAATGCCTGACATCACCCATTTCCCCTCACCACCGCTACTTGCTCCCCCTTCTCTCATGTCATTGCCACCTCTGCCCCTCTTCTCGGGTTACCGCTTGCCCCCCCCCCTCCTCTCACGTCATCGATACCGCGCGGTTGCTCTGGTGTGAGGCATCAGCAACATGAGTAGTAGTAGAGGGGAAGGAGGGGTTCAAGTTGAGAAAACTACCTCCGTGACCCCAAAAAAAAGTGTTGCTTCCTTCTTTGGCTTAAAAAAAAATTTGGTTCCTTACTTGATCCTGAAAATTTTGTTCCATGCCTTCCTTGCCTTTCCGTCCATTCCTGTCATGTTTTCCATCCCAGGCAAGAGAGAAAAGACATTTTCCCTCTGGTCCCACCTGTCAGTCGCACCTCTTTCCTCTCCCTATCTCCTTTTCTCGCCTGGCGGCACTCTGCATAGAGGGTCGATGGTGCTTGGCCCCAGGGACCGGCAGCGCTCCATAGGAGGGCGGCGCGAGGTCCGACGGCACTCAGCCCTCATCCCACGGCGTGGCCCCGCCCGGCCGCCTCCTCCCACTGCGGCACTGGCCCTGCCTGGGCGCCTCCTCGCCCGGCACGCCTCCTGCTGCGGCCCTGCCCTCGCCCGGCCACCTCTTCCCGCGGTGGCATGACCCCGCTCGAGCGCCACCCGGACCTCCTGACCTCGCCCGAACCTCCTCCAGCTGACCTCCCACGGCCTCGTCCGGACCTCCCAGGATCCGTCCTCCGGACCCTGACCTATCCTCCGGCGGCGGCGCCCCCCCCCCCCGCCCAATGGCATCCGACACACATCTGCATCGTCGCCGACACGTTTGTCGCATGGAGGGTGGACGTCACGCGGCGGCATGGGTGGCGCGGCGGAGGAGAAGGGCGGCCGGTGGAGGGAAGGAGAAGGGCAGTGGCCGGCACGCTTGGAGAAAGAGAGAGATGAAAGAGGTGCGGTTGACAGTGGGACCGGGGGCAAAAATATCTTTTCTCTCTTGCCTGGGATGGAACAAAATTTTCGGCGTCAAATAAGAAACCAAATTTTGTAGGACAAAGAAGGAAGCGGCACATTTTTTTTTGGACCAAGGAGATAATTTTCCCATTCAAGTGTGTCATGCTGCAAGAGAGAGGGAAGGGAGAAGAAAGAGAGACAATCTGGCATACATGACCTATATTCACCATAGGAGCCCGACCATTCAAAAAATCATTGTAAAGATATTTGGTTCGCTTTAAATAGTTTGAGGTGTCATATGTCCGGTTTTATATTGATGGGTTACAAATCAAAGAACCATAACAAATAAAATAGATCTTGACATGTGTTGACCTAGTAGTATTAGAATTTGAGGATAAAAACAAGATTCTGATAATGGTTTAAGAGATAAAATAGACCTTTTCTAAACGAAAATGGTCCGTGAGCCTACTTATCACTCCAGATGGACAGGCCGGTGCGGCGGCCGGCGGGGGCTCGCCGTTCTCAAAGTGCTGGTGGCGGAGGAGCGACCGTCCGACCTCCGACGGTGATGGAGCCTAGGGAGCATGTCCACGCACTCGGTACGCATCTCTGATCCAAAACAGAAGCCCTATTTGTTTCCCTCAAAAACCCAGTGGAAAATTCAATCGATCTGGCCCCGAGGGTTCATGGTTGGGCTTGCCGTGTCATCCCACATGGCAGCGATGCTGCTGCCGCCTGCTTATTTGGGGATCCGTGTGATATGATGCTGCTTTGCTTAATTGTCCAGTTTCCCTGCAGAAACGGTGTGGTTTGATAGAGGTCGCGTATTGATTCAGTAGCCTAATTGTCTTACAGCTGAGTAGCTCACTGATATGGCTTAATTGTCTTCGACTATCCTATTTGTCACACTGTTAGACAGATCCTAATTCTAGGCTAGGCAGGATCCTAAAAGCACACAGATTCCTGCCTTCAAGTATTCCAATCTGGAAATTCTTGCTATTTATATTTCGCACGAGATCTATGTGGCTTCAGTGCCCGGATCAAATTGCTTGAGTATGTTGATATGTTCACATCTACCCAACCCAGAGTAGACAAAGTTATACAGAAGCTGCAGCTCCAAACCATAGAGATCCTTGCCGAGATGCCTATCATCAGGAGCAAAGGACGAAGTGATCACTGATGAACTGTGAGTCTGCAACAAGCCAACTTTGCACCCCCCACATCCGCATCCCAAACACCCCAAAACAGAGCACTACCATTCAAACACAAAATTTCAGCATCTATATCCCAACTCCAATTCATCATATTCCGAAATCCACCTCCAGTTTCCAAATTTGTAAGATATTACACCTCCGGTACCAGATCATAGATAGATCAAGTAATCCAGGGATCAGTTGGTAATAGATTTTACTTAAAGATACGATGACCCCGAAATAGAACTCGACGACTGAACCATACTCGCACTATTTGTAGGATAGACTAAGCCTGAAACAAACTGAGAAATGGAAATGGTGACAGGAACAACTCCGGCTTTACCATCTGATTCACCCAGTATTTATCTTCTGAACACATCAGTGCCAACCACCAAGGTCACCTTGATTGTTCCCGACTTCAGCTTCAGTGCGTATCCTCTTCTCCAGTCCCTGAAGAAAAACAGAGCAAGTGAGAACCAGTGATAAACACAGAAAACAAAACTGAATAAGGCGAGTAGGGCATTTGCGGTCAAAACACCATCATAGTTCTCCAACAATTGTGCAATGAATGGCCAGATGTCTGCTTCCCATACAGGGTCGGTGACATTTGCACTTCCTGTGTCATTGTGCCTTGGCAACTCTTGATGCTTGCTTGAGCATTTCTCATTATGCCTTTTGAGGTGAGAGGTGCCATTCTTTGGGTGACCATTGTAACATATGTCACAGAAGTGGCACACCGCGTACACCCTGTTAGGATCTGAGGTATAAATCCTTGTGAAATTGAGCCAAACGTCTGATCCACCATGGGGAGCACTAGTTCTCTTGCGCTTTCCAGATCGTGATTGGTCAACCTCAGAGACCAAGCAATCTTGGAGCGTGGTAGTGTAGGCTTGCACCTCATCTTCGTGCACACCTATAACAAAGAAAAATGGAGTAGGGAGTGTTAGTCTTGATCCTCGGGAAAATAGATTAGCTCAAATTATTGTTGTTGACAATCTATTCATTTTCACTCTACCATTGTAGTACTCTTCGTCGTCGTCTTCTGCATTTAAACACTTGTCCAACTCGCTGAAAGAGTCAGAGATCATATCTTTGAGATTTTGGAATACCTTGCGAAACACAACGGCCCCCTACAAGTAAGCACACGCCAATCATAATTAGAATTCGCGTAACCTTGGCGCTACAGTTTGTATTCTGGATGCGTCATCGAGCTTCTTATATGCATAAAAGAGACCAAGTAAACTTTTCACATGGCCAGGCTATACTGCTATTTGCTACTAGTTACTTGAAAATTCTTCAGTGAGACAGACTTACCTGGAGAAACAGGCAAGGGGGGTTGTAGTCATCAACAAGCTGGATTTCGATCATGATATATGCCATCTTGTTGCCGTCTTGACCCTGGGACTGCAGGGCCCTCTTCATCCCACCGTACCGTGGTGGTGATACGGGAAACTGATCCGTGCGGATGGCAGTGCGCCACTTTCTAATCTCCTTCCAGCACCCCTGATGCGTCATTGAGCTGGTGACGTAGCCCGAGGTGGACAGGGGGTCCAATGGGTCCAGCTTGGTGAGGTCGGCGTTGATCTCCATCTTTTCCTGCTGGTAGAGATCGTGCGCTTGGCGGAGGTCCTGCAGGATTTTCTGGTCCTCGGCGGACCAGCAAGGACTGTGGCCTGAGCATGCCAGTCTGTGCCTTCTGAGGTGTGAAGTGCCATCAATCTTGGAATGGGCGTTGAACACATTATCACAGCCGTGGCACACTGCATGCACCACTTCAGGATCCTTGGTATATATCTTGGTGAAGTGCTGCCACACATCTGATTCCTTATTGCGAGGCGCTGCAGGCCTAGATGACGATCCACCTTCTCGCAAATCCTGCATGAACACCTTCCATTCCATTATGAGCAGGACTTCTGAAAAAAAAAATGTGTTGTTTGTGTCTTGGTGAAAGTGCTGACGAACAAACCTCTGTTTCTCCATTGTGAGGAGCGCAAGCATGTAGGCAATCCCTGGACCCAGAAGGTTCTTCTCCACTTTGCAGATCCGCCTGGTTCAACTTCCTCTCTGCCAAAACCCGCTGGCACCGTGCGACTCTGGATTTTTTGCTCAAATGCCGTGCCTCGTCACCTTCGGGCTCACACACAATATATAGTGAGTACTGAGTACTGAATATTGATAGTGGAAGAATGTTGAAACAGAATTAAGGAGAATCATGAGCATTGCAGGGATGGCACATACCGTGGGAGCAATTCCTGAATACCTTACGACAGACCAAATCCTCCTGCGAGTAAACACAAATGGGTAAACTGATCCACGCATCCCTTGGTGTTTTGAGAAGTGTATTTAGGATCATCGAGCGCACTTGAAAAAAAGAATTCACTGAAGGCAGTAAGCTGGTTTCAACACCCCAGCTTATTTATGAGAAGTGTATTTAGGACTCAACATGGGTGTTTGCTATAATTTTCAACGGTAAGCGACATATCTATGAACAATGAGATATGCATCATCATCATCATCAGTCTTAATAGAGTAGTTATATATGTAAGGTATGTACCTGCAGGACCAACCCCGGTTTGTTCTTGTGGGCATCGAGAAGCTGGTACTCGTGTTCAAACCACTCTGTCTCGTTGCCGTACTTATCGCAGAAAACCTTGGTCGTCTTGATCCCGAGGTAGGACGGCGAGCCAGAGCCTTTGCCTTGGTAACGGACTGCAGTGAGCTTGTTACCTTTCTCTTTCCAGGACCCACCTGAATAAGTCCACGAGTTCGGCCACAGGTCAGCAAAGATCTTCGTCGTGATGAAGGGAGACGATGGGAGCAGCCATGGGTCACACTTGGCCAGGTCGGCGTTGACCTGCAGCACCTGGGACAGAGCTCCAGAAAAATCCCCGGAGAGCGTAACGATCCCAAGGTGGGACAGCGAGCGAGAGGGCGAGGGGCTCTTGAAAAGATTAGCTTCTTCTTTCTCCTCCCCCTCCTCTCCTCCCCCTCCTCTCGTCTCCTCCTCCTCCCCCATGGACCCCATGGATCCGCCGCTGCTCGGATAATCCTTGCTTGCCACCGGATCGGATAGAGTTAGTGGAGCAGGCAGCTAATCATGGGAGGAGTATGTAAGGACAATAGGCCTGGAGAAAAGCCAGAGAGTAGGCAGGCCGTGCGGATCTGATCATGCAAGGCTGGAGCTACAAGTGTTCTAGTTTCTTTATGGGCTGTGACGAGGAACTGAGGTGAGGACGGCCGGGGCAGCGAGGGGGGAGGTCACCAGGCTCGCGTCGTGGGCAATCTCGAGCTTTGAGTTGAGATGGCAATGGCGGATGGCTGGCCTTGCTTGGCCAGCACCGGATTTATCGCCAGCAGTGCCGGTGCGCCGCCGCGTCGGGCTATCCGGCCGGCCCGGCGCCTGTAGGCTCTACCAGACCACGCAGTTCAACAAAGTCCCACACGTTTAAAACTTTAAATACAACAAAACAACTTTTATCATCGCTGACCGGTCTTCGGGCTTCCCCCCAACCCGACGCGATCGGCGTATTATATTCTTATTTGCTTCGTGACCTGGCCACCTCCTCCCTCTGCCATTGCGGGCCTGTTTGGTTCACAGCGTGGCTCTTCTTTGCCTCGGCGGATAGTAGCCCTGTAATACTCCCTCTCCCTCCGGCACGAAATCGTTTTTTTATTTCAATGTACTTCATTTAATCCTTTGTTTTATTCAATTTTTTTAAAAAAATTTATGATTATTTTTTTGTAATGTAAGGTATTTTTATATAACTTCTTTTTTGAGTTTTTAGATTAAAATTTTAAATAAGAAGAGTGATTGAACATCGGCAGAATAAAAAACGGTGGTTTTTTTTTTGAGACGGAGAGAATAAGCTGCCTTTTGCATCCTAGCCTAGGAGTTCACAATGTCGGGGCTGGGACTGGGGTTGGAGCTCAGTTCGGACCCGTCTGATCGTCTGTACTTGAAACTCTATTTTATTGTTTATATTCATGTTCTCTTGATCTCAGTCTTAGCTGTTGTAACATCCCGGTTTTTGATCTTGGAAGTTTTTTTTCTAATCTCTCTCGAATTCAAACCGATTTTTCAAAAACCTTGTTGTGATCATGTGTATGTATATGAGCTCAATAAAATCTCCAGATATGTCAAAATATTTCTCCACCAAATTCTCCATAAAATAATTTCCTTAAAGGTTTCCCCAAAATCCCTCTCAAAAGCTCTTCCAAATTCAATCCAAAATCCAAAGAAAAAGAAAAACCCTTTCCCCTCTCTTCGAGACACCACTACAACCCACCTCCTCTTCCCCCTTCTCTCTTTCGGCCAGGCCCGCCGCTGGCCTAACTCCTCCCGCCGAGGCTTCCAGCGCCCGTGTGCCCCGTCCTCTCACCGACCGGTGGAACCCACCCGTCAGCCCCTCCCTCCTTGTCTTCTCCCTCGCCCGTCGGGCGCACACGCGCTCCCCAGGCTCCGAGTCGCCGCAAGACACACCGGCCCGCCACGCCACGCCAAGCGCTGCCCTGGCCCGCACCACCACACCCCACCTCTCGGCGTCTCCCTTCCCATCTCTTGATCCCCTAGCCCCGCCAGCACTTGATTGTACTCTTGCTCGTTGTGACAGTCTCTGTTCGACTCACCCATAGATGGTTGCCAAGTCTTCTTTCTGAGCTAAAGGTTTGTGGCCTCCGATCGTTAAAGCATCGACGACCCGTATCTGCTGAATGCTGACGATGGCCATGGGATGGCTGGCCAGCACCCCATTTATATTTGGAAAAAAATCTACATTACTCCTTGATTTATCAACACCAGCCTACTTAACCTTCTCACCTATAAAATCGGGTATTCTACCGCCAAACTATGCAAAACCATTTAAATACTTCCGATGGTGATTTTGTAGGCGGTCTTGTATGTATGGCGGTACACGTGGACAATGACATGACAGATTCACGTTTCAACGTTTATTTCAACCCCCAATGATGCTTGGCTACATAACCCCTCACTTATATAAATGGATATTCAGTCTTCACCTAGAGTACGCAGTATCTATATAATAGCATTAACTCCATTACTAACATACGCAAATTGACATTTTTTGTGTTACTGTTACTGAATAAAAAGTAAATTAGGTTAAAAAATTAGCAGTTAAAAGATTAATTTCTCAGTGCATAGAGGGATAAAAAAAATCAGAGCGTGAGCTCTATACCCGTGAGACAATATAAAACAACTATCATATAAGTTAATATTGTATATTCAAAGAGACAAAATATTCATTTGTATAAGTGAGAGGATATATAAATGTACATCGATAGTTTCAAGAGTGAATTGGACTTCGAACGTATCTTTGCCATATCATTGTCCACGTGTATCGCTGCATAGGCAAAACCAGCTAGGGGGCTATTTAAACGGTTTTACATAATTTAGATGTAGAATGCCCGGTTTTATAGGCGAAATGATTAAGTAGTTAGACATTGATAGGTTAGAGATGATTTTGATTTTTTTTTCCTTTATATTTTATAGCAGTGCGCCGCTGCGCGTCCGGCTATCCGGCCGGTCCGGCCACTGGCTCTGTCTCTGCCTCTTTCCACACATTTCAACTATTAATTCAGACAGCTCCTCCTTTTAGTTTTTACAGCTTATTAATTATCATTGTTCCTTATTTTAACCGTTAGCTGGTGTTGCTGTTGACCAGTCTTCGGGCTTCCCCCAGCCCGACGCGATCGGCGCATTTGCTTCGTGTCCTGGACTAGACAGCTCCTGTGCCACGCATTGCATCCCAGCGTGATACTTTATTTCTATAGAGGTTTGGAGGAGAAAATAGGGAACTAAGAAAAAATAGTTTTCGCTCCTATCTCTAAGAAAATTGAGGGTTCCCAAATATATTAACTGTTTGGAAATGTTTGCGGAAGTTAGACCTCTACCCACTAGTATGACTGAGGATATGGGAGTTTTATTCTTATTAAATGAGTAACATGTTAGCTATTATGATGATGTAGTAATTAGTTAGCAAAGAAAAAGATTAAATGAGTTTCATCGTCTGGACGAAACCTTGCATACATTGTTTCCAAAGTGCTCGTGTCTTGTATGTTGTTTATAAAAGTGCACCGAATGAAGCTATTCATCGCGGGTGCTTATTTCAACTGTAGTTTCAATCTTTTTCTTTACTTATGTAGCAAATTAGAAGCAAATATAAAATTTTCCACTCAGAATAACCTAAGAACCCAAAACCGAAACGAAGGAAATACGAAACTGAAACCTTAGATCTCAGGCTTGTATTCCGAGATCAAGTGTCATTGTTATAGTAGCAAATGACATTGTAGCTACATTATAAATAGAGTAGAGTTTGAATATCGATGATGTGATAGACGATTTACTGGAGTCAGCCGGGATATGGAATGGTGCTTTGCAGAATTACACTTGTGTACAAGTTAATTGCTACATTTTTGCAGAATTACACTTGTGTACAAGTTAATTGCTACATTTCTAAAATATTCGCTACACTACACAATCATATCTAACTACACAGTGGATGCTTTTCTTTTGCTGTAAGTATCTAGAAAGTATCTGAAAGGCTTTAGTACCGGTTGGTATTGCTTTAGTATGGGTTGATGTTAAAAACCGATACTAAAGAGTACAGTACCAGTTGGTAACAACAATCAATACTAAAAGTTTTCGTGAGCATTAATGTCTGTATACCTTTCCACCCATAGTATGTGTTTATATTGCCAACTAATACCAGTGTCTCTCTAGGGACTAGCGTCTTTCCAACCGTTATTAAAAACAACATCTGTACCGGACGCAAATGTTAGCCAATTTCAATGTCAAAGTGTTCTTAGTTCCTTGATGCCTTAGATGATTATACACAATCTGAAGCCATTCACCTTCGAGCGTGAGGCTTAACTCTGAAGGTGTTCTGGTCAAATGAGAAAATCACTACAGATGCCCTGATAGTCTCTGGCACTTGCTATGTCAAAGCCAAAGGGTCCCCCAACATGCAAAGTACTCCATGGCTAAGCTATCAATCTTTTGATGCAATCTACTATGCGCCAAAATTTAGAGGCTGAACACAACTCAAACTAGACATGGGATTTAGACTAAACACAACAACCACGGAATCCTTTATTTGATAGTTTTGAGTGAAACCATGAAAACTTTGGCCGTCCTTGAATAGAATTTGAATTTAAGCAATAAACACACACACACATATGTTTAATCCGCAAGTCACAAACTCATTAGTAGCACAACTATCATTATCATTAATTACAGGAAATCATTCCCTTAGGAGCGAATGTTTATGTTGCTAAGGCTTCTCATGTTTATAATAACGCTCTTAAGCCAATTCAAAAGAATGGTAAAGAGGGAGATAGAATTTACATCTGATCTTTCTAAATGTGATGGAACCTTTAATGCAAGAGAAAGATATTAAGGCCGGAATGGGGAGTAATATAAGTATGTGGTACAACACAACGCATTTGTCACTGACGTGTGGGTCCGCACCCATTCGTCAGTGACGATGTCACGGGTGATGCGGCGTGGCCGTCCAGGTGCTGAAGACGCCGCTTCTCCTCATGCAAGGCTCTGCGAAATCCGCGCAAGAACAACAAGCACAGCTGGTCCGAATTCAAACGGCCAAACTCCACCCGCTGCCTGCGCAGGATCCCGTTAGCGGTGCCGGCGGCCGGCGGCGGCGAGGCGAACCATCGCGGCGCAGCCTCCGTCCCGGCGGCGGCGGCAGATGGGGCGATGCCTTCCTGGGCAGGGACTCCGACCGGCGCGGGGAGGCTCCGCTTCGGCCGAGCAGAATTATCCCTCGTCCCGTTTCCGGCGGCAGCACGGTAGTACTGCAGGGCCGGTTGCTGGAGGAGGGCGACGCCGTCGTCGTACATGGGGTCGAGCGCCGGATGAGGAAAGATCCCCGTACTGACGCCGGTCGACCCGCCGGTCTCTGCTGCCGCGGTGTACGGGAGCGGCTGCTGGAGGGGCCGTCGTCGGAACGGGGATTCTTGCTCAGCCGCCGGCGCTGGGCTCTGTCTCCATGGACGTCGACGCCGCCGGCGTCGTCGTCCATGGAGACAGAGCCCAGCGCCGGCGGCTGAGCAAGAATCCCCGTTCCGACGACGGCGGTGTTCCACTGGCACTGCTGGGCGAAGCCGCCGCCGGTGTACTCCAGGAGCAAACCGTCCACGCCGAACCGCTCGTAGCTGTGCTGTAGCTGCAGCAGGAAATCCTGGTCGTCCCCGGCGCCGGCGGGAGAACCGGTTCCTTGGACGCCCCAGTTGGCAGCCTCGTGCTCCATGGACGGATGGATTTGGTGTGCGCTGGACCTAGGACTAGGAGGCTGAATTCTTGGGCTCTGCGTGTGTGTGTTTCTAGCTGGGAATGGAATCCAAGACTCGATGGAGAGGGGCTGAGCCGGCCTCAGCTTTATATGCACGAGCACGAGGACGATATGGACCGGGGCACCGGGCCATTTGTGACCCGATCGGCCGCTGTCGGGTGCCCGGCCGCGCCCCGTGCTCCGTCTGACCTGGGTGGTTGACATTTTGGTAGGAGGACGACGGAGACGGGCTGGTAAAAGATTAAAACTTTCGCCTTCCAAAAACAAACCCAACTTTAGCACTACCATTCGCGTATGCGTACTCTCGGGCATCTCCGGCCCCAACCTGTCGGGCGACCGATGCCCCGAGCTCCTGGCCGGACTGAATGTTGCTCGTAGCAGCCAGGATTACCAAGTGCATCGTGCTCTCTCGAGCGACGAGAATATTTTGGTTTCTGTTACTGCAACAGTCCAATGCATATATTTGATTAGACAAATAAAAATCTTAGAATAAACAAATTGTTTTTTAGTAAAAAAACCGTGAGGGTGTAATCGTCACTTCGTCAGAGTAATTAAGGGGCGGAGCTTCATTGAGACCAAGGGTCATGCCCTACCCCCATCTAACAAAATTAGTGAAACAAATTCTTAATATCACTTCTTATGTGTTAAAGAGTGAAATGCACCTTAGGTCCCTTAACCTTTCTAGCAGTGTCATTTAGGTCCATCACCTTTTAAATTTAACTTTAGGTTCATAAACTTTTAAAAATGTATCATATAGGATAGGTCCATACACCACTTAACATTAAAAAAAATTACATATAAAATCATATACGCATACATAAATTACAAAGTCAACTTTATTAGCTCTGTCTTGATGAGACCTACATGGTGGAACTGACATGGACCACTTCGACCCTATTTAAGTGGTAAAACAAATTTAAACGCTAAAACTTATTTTTATTTATTTTTATCCCAAAATAGAAATCATTATTCATGAAATTTTTATAGAAACATATACTGACGATTATTGTGACATTTATTAAGTAGTACAACATGCCATACGGTTCTTTTCATTCAAAATACCATAATTCATAAAGATATCATTTCTTCAAAAAAATAGCAACCACTAACCATGATAAATTTATACATGTATACATAGAGCATAACATGCACAATTGTATTTTTGCAAGGTTTTTAGATGCATTAAATAATAGATATGAGTAAAAAGTAACTAAACATTTATTTAGCATAAATAGGGGTAACATGGTCATTTTACATGTCAAATCTTCCATTATGTAGATTTCATCAATACAAAGATAAAATAAATTGATTTTGTAATTTCTAGATTTGTAAACGATTTGATATGTAATTTTTTGTTAATGTTAGATGCGATATGGATCTGTATGACTTTAAGAAAATTAATGCACCCAAAACATCAATTTCTAGGTTAATGGATCTATGTGACACCCGAGAAAAGTCAGGGGGCCTCTGGTGCATTTTAATTACTCTGTGGTAAATACACACGGATATAGCGACCAATTTTTGGCATCAATCCCCTCTCAAATGTTTACCAATCTCTAGAGCATAAATGTTGGTTCCATTTCATCTCTGTAAAGAAACTGAGCACAAAATTATGATGACATTATTGCAGAACTGCACTTTGTACATGGCAGAAGATATCAAACCCATCTTACTGTTACTAATTAGAGGCTCCTGTAGGAGTCTTTACGTTAATTCTCACCAAACGCGCTAGAAAAAAAAGATAAATCTTAAAAATTCTTAGAAAATCAGAAACATCTCGCCGTCCATCACGTAGCTCTAATAATATAATACTAGCCATTAGATCTATTATATTTTTTAATAATTACCCACCTTGACATTATTAAAGATAAATTAAAATGACCCCCTAAATTTGCATATAAATTATCCACTATGCCATTATGAAATAAGAACTAAAATAACCCTCTAAATTTATATATAAATTACCCACTATGCCATTATAAAATATGAGTTAAACAACTCTCTAAGTTTATATATAAATTAGCCACCAAGCCATTATAAAATACGGATTGAAATAACCCCTAAATCTGCATATAAATTACCCATCATGCCATTATGAAAGATAAATTAAAATAACCTTTAAATTTGCATATAAATTACCGAGCATAAGATTATGAAAATGAATTAAGAAAATGACCTCTAATATTACAAAAAAAATAAAATAATATCTTAACTCTAATTTACAAATATATATTGTTATAAAAAATAAATAAATAACAAAAATAGACACACACATATTTTTAAAGTAATAATTTCTGCTACTATTAAAGTTGTCTATCAATTTTAATACATGCAACCTTGAAACTTGAACCCATACGAGAGCACATATTAATGGATAATGACAACATGAATACACAAAATATAGTGGTAATCATGGTCTTTGCCAACGTTGTTACGTTGTCTGTTGTGTCAGCTTCTGAGGCACCCACAGGCTCAAAGGACCATACATAGCTGGCCGAGACAGGGGAGAGCCGTTCGGGTACCCGTCCGGGCCGGCCAAGGTTTTGCCTCCCGTTGCACACGCATGCCGTGCGTCAGGCTATGCTTTGACCAATAGGTACTGCTGCATGAAATGTTTTTTTTTCACATTTGCTGTTAAAAATACATTTGTTTATAAATCTGTATTTTTATGTTTAAAAATATGTTGCAATGAGTAGGGAAATCAAGGTTCAAAACTTCGTAAAAACTAACAATCATGGTACCATTCATTGTTTCCCCGAAACAGTCAACAACTAAAAAACATCACATGAACCCCTAGGCTATATGCTGAGGCTGAGCTATCGGGTACCCGCGCGGCCTGCTGGTTATCCATTGCTTGCTGCGTTTCCCCGTCGTCACCGGGTACCCGGCTTCCTACTCGATCGGCTACCCTGCCGTACAGGCCAGTCAGCAAGCTCCACGATGCATGGTCGATCTCCTTTCCATGCCACCCCTAGCCCATTGCGTGCATATACTGATCAGCTCAGCTCTCGGGTACCGCGGCCTGCTCTGCGTTCCCCGTCACGATATACGGCTGAGATGATCAGATGCAGGAGCAACTCGAGATAGAGCTAGGGGATCGGGTACCGCGTCGCGTTGCACTAGCGGCGACGGCTACCATGCATCTTGCCACAGCGTGCCTGAGCTACTTGCTGACGATCAGCTCTCGGGTACCCGCGGCCGCAGCCAGAACACGCTCCGGCCATTGCTTCTTTCCTTCACCGCTTTCCAAGCCTGCTATACACACAAACTTCTCTCAGACACCACACACGCACCGATCAACCCCTTACTGAAAATGGCGTTCCCGCCGGCCAGGCTGATGGAGCTGATGATTGAGGCCGGGCAAAACGTGGCCAAGCTGCCGGCGGCGATGGTCTCCTTCGGCGTCGCCCTGACCGCGGCGGCGCTGTCGCTGATCATCTTCAAGGCGCCGGCCGGCATCCTGCTACGCCTGCGCGGCAGCACACCCGAGTACGTGTACTACGGAAGCTGCATAAAATGTTTTTTTTTTTCACATTTGCTGTTAAAAATACATTTGATTTTAAATCTGTATTTTTTTAGTTTAAAAATATGTTGCAATGAGTAGGGAAATCAAGGTTCAAAACTTTGTAAAAACTTCGGCAAGACCATGCTCTGGGTCTCCATCCTCCCGCTCGTAGTTGTGGCTGCTCTCGGAGGGTTTGCGTTCGTGAAATAGTAGTCTTGCTGCGTTCATGCGTGTGGTCATCTTGTGTGCATTAGTATGTACGTATGTATCCCATTTGCATGTACTACTATGATTCACCTTTGCCTGTGGTGTGTGTGCAAGAGCGTGTGCTGGGTGTTTCTTCCTCTGCTAGCGCACGTGGTATATGTGTGTGCAACGATATATATGGTCTATATATCTATATACCTATCTTGTGTGTATGATTCTGCTGCTTGTCTTATGTATTCACTTGGCTGTGTGCAAAGCCCAAAACGTGTATCCGTTGACATGCATGTTTCCTCATGTTCAATTATGCTGGGCGAGGGGTGAATATTTTTTTAACCTAATCAAAGCAATGTCTGGAAAGGACTAATTCAAGCCAACGGTGCAAAGAGAGACGATCACATGAGCATGCTAATAAGAGTACAGCAAGAACAAACTAGTAGATGAAATTCACTAAGCCAAAAAGTAGCCAACTAGCCAAAAAGAAACACATCGTTGCGGTGCCTAAAAGAACTACTGCCTCCATTTCGTAAGGAGTGCTAATATTTTGTAAGACATCATATTTGTGTTAAAGTTAGTTGACAAATATCTTAATATTACTAATTAAAAGCTCAATTTGAAGCCTCCATATTAATTCTCACCAGACGTACTACGAAAAATGACAAATCCTAGAAATTCTCACAAAAATCAGAAACATTTGCTCGTCCATCGTGTAGCTCTAATGATAATAGCGATTTGGTCTATTATATTTTTTAAAAACCCTACCATTATAAAAGATAATATAAAATAACCCTTTAAATTTATATAAAAATTACCCGCCATGCCATTATAAAAAATGAAATAAAATAACCCCATAAATTTATATAAAAATTACCCACCTTGCCATTATAAAATATGAATTAAAATAACCCTCTAAATGTGCATAAAAATTATCCACCATGCCATTATAAAATATGGATTAAATAACCCATAAATTTATATATAAATTACTCACCATGGCATTATAAAAGATGAATTAAAATCAGCCCGAGATCTGCATATAAATTACCCTATATGCTATCATGAGAGATAAATTTAAATAATTCATAAATTTGCACGTAAATCACCCACAACACCATTACGAAAGATAAATTAAAATAATCAATTCTAATATTACTAACGATTAAATCTATATCTATTATCTCCTAATAAAACTCAAACCCGTGCGACAGCACGGGTTAATAAACTAGTGTCCCTTAATTTCCACTCTCCATGGCGCGCTGCATGTCATGCAGAAAATAACTTACGAAAATAGCTTGGTTGGCAGTTGGCACTCTTTTGTAGAAAATGTTTTATGTGCTAGATTGACACTCCTTATGAGACAGAGATATAACATATATATAAATGAAAGATCCAACGGCCTATATTTTAAACTCCTTTCTCACTTCATTGCGTGCTGTGTTTTGCACCCCATTCAGGCTCTTTGACAAGCACAACCAAACTAGCCAATCTATGCTTAGTTCATAGAGAATATATGGATATGCGAAAGAACCACACAATAGCTTTAGTTGTAGAAATATTTTTGTAAAACCACTTTATATAAACACATTGATTTTAAAGACATTATAGTTGTGATTCTCATTTGGAACCATGAAGAATAAAATAGATCATCGTCTATACGAAACTATGAAAAATAAATATTGCAAGTTATTTTATCACCTCCTCGGTCCCCTTTTGAAAGGGAACAGCCGTGTCAAGAGGGAGGCGGGAAGGCCGGGTACCCATTGCCAGGGCAGCATCACCAGAAAAACTCAATCTGGGGAGCGAGTACCCGCCCACACTTAGGCCGCACTGCATCACTGGATAAACCAAACAGTTACGGCTCGATGGAATTTTAAAAAACTTGTCATCATTTGGAATCGTAGCAGCTTTAGCACATAACTCTTGTGACTTATGAGACTGCATCCACATAGCCGGCCGGGACAGGGGGAAGCCGATCGGGTACCCGCCCGGCCACCGGTTTTGCTTCGCGTTGCACGCATGCATCACCTTATCAGGCTGTGGGAGGGCGGGTACCCGCGTCCATGGCTGAGAGCCTGAGAGGGACGACTCGAGAAGTTGACATGGAGGGGAGCTCGGGTACCCGCGGCAGCCTGCTGGTTATCTCCATTGCTGGGTTTCCGTCGTCACGATTATAAGGCTGTCCGCAGTGGCTTAGGTAAGAAAAAGGCGCACTTTTATTATTAAATTAATTTCTAAAAAACATGCATAATAGACTAGGGATAAACCATAGGTAGCATAAAATAGCATGTCCATACAACAGATAGAATCTATCTCAAACAATGAGCTCATTGTTTACTTACAGCGTGGAACGCTCCAGCGTGGCTAACGATGAGATTGGAGCTGGGAGCTTGACGGAGATCGTAGACCGTCGCAGTGCAGATCAGCCGATGAAGTTGAACTCGAGCGAGGAGTCGCATGATCGCTGTCCAAAAACCTGATTCGCCCCTAACCCGTGTAGGTTCTTCAATGGGCCGAGGTTTCAGAGACACTTCTCTCCCCGCCGCCGCCGACACACCGGTGGAAGGGATCAGCACCACAAACAAAGAGCTCTCTCGCCAAAAACCATAGATAGATTTCTCGTGTTGAGTTATGAGTACATACCCACGGGACAGCGCCCGCTTTATATAGACGAGATAGCTCAGGTGACTTGGCGCAAAAGAAAAGGAAACCGACTTTGAAAAAGATCTCGTGATAAGATAAAATTCGGTTTCAAACTTAACGCCCAAAGTCATAATCGGATTAGGGTAGAAAACAGCAAAAATTGAGATGGAATTTAATTCGCCAGCCGCCACATCGCAAGTCACAAGTCACGCGATTATTCACTCAAAAAATACGCGAATACGCGCGCGCGTGCGCCTTCCTCTCTCTCATTCTTCCATTCATGGAAGGACAAGAGACTTACTATATAACTTGGCTATTCTCCACCTCAACTCACCACGTGGGACTAAACCCCACCACTACTCCCATGCATGAGCGGACCTTTGAGATTTTTCCTAGAATTTATTGGACATAGTAGGATTAAGGCCCATAAATTCCAACAATCCTCACCAAATCTCAAGGACACAACATGCCCGACTCTCAAATGTCATCAAATGTTGTTTGATATACCAGTGTTACGATGGAGACTGTTAAGTTGAACATCCACCTTGATCAAAGCGCTACGCTAGACCACAACTTTCCAATGGACTATGCCTTGAATTGGTATTTTTTCATGACCTAATTTCACTCAAGGATCTAACTGATACTTGACAGCCATAAGGCTACACCTCCTTAGGTTGGAGCTTATAAGTCATACTCCTGTGTCTTTTCATGAGCTCCCTAGAGATTTTCCACATCTCACGGACCGTGACCAACGGTAAGCTCATATAGGTGTGTTTGTTCAGGAATAACCTATAGGATAGTATCTCGTTGTTAAGCCTTTCAAACACATTAAGATAAATGTCAACCTGCCATAAAAAATGAGAGTATTGCATCTTCACTAGAGAGAGTAGTATCGTATATACTCTCCGGTCACACTAACGGTTTGTTTTTCTGAAGGTCCTAATTCACGGGATCTCCGATCATAGAGGTTTAGGTTGCCATCGTGTGCAACTCAGGTGGTGTCTATCACCTTCCTAGATAGACCCTTCGTAAATTGATCTGCCAAATTCTTAGCTGTATTAATATACTGAACAGCTATCACTCCGGAGTTTCTCAATTTTCTGACAGATTTTAACCGTTGTTTCACATGCCTTAAGGACTTGAGATTTTCCTTTGAATTTAACACTTTTGTAATAACCGTTTGATTATCACAGTTCATAAGGATCGTTGGAATAGGTTTTTCCACTATCGGCAAGTCCATAAAAGCTTTCTAAGCCATTCGGCTTCAACGGTAGCTGTATCTAATGCAGTAAGCTTAGCCTCAAAGGTTGACCTCGTTAATATGGTATGTTTGCACAACCTCCATGAAACAATAGCTCCTCCATGATAAAGACATATCCACTCATTGCCTTTTAACTCATCTGCATCAGAAATCTAATTGGCATCACTATATCCCTTGAGTACTTTCGGGTACCTAGTGTAGTGAAGTCCATAACTCATTGTACCACTCAAGTAGTGCATAACTCTCTTAAACGCGCTCCAATGATCATCTTCTGGATTAGCAGTAAACCAACTCAACTTGCTAACCGCAAGGAGATGTCAGGTCGAGTAGCACCGGCTAGGTACATGAGTGAACCAATTATCTAAGAATATCTCAGTTGGTCTCTCTCTCAAGCGCGCTCCAATGATCATCTTCTGGATTAGCAGTAAACCGACTCAACTTGCTAACCGCAAGGAGATGTCAGGTCGAGTAGCACCGGCTAGGTACATGAGTGAACCAATTATCTAAGAATATCTCAGTTGGTCTCTCTCTCAAGCGCGCTCCAATGATCATCTTCTGGATTAGCAGTAAACCGACTCAACTTGCTAACCGCAAGGAGATGCCAGGTCGAGTAGCACCGGCTAGGTACATTAGTGAACCAATTATCTAAGAATATCCCAGTTGGTCTCTTCCTGGCCCCTTATTCTTTCGAATAATTTTGCTAGGATCATATGGTGTTGGAGAAGGATTGCTATCCAAATAACCAAATCGGCTCAATATCTTCTCAACATAACGAGATTGCATAAGAGTAATGCCATCATCACTTTTGATCAGCTTGATGTTCAAGATCACATCAACCTCACCCAAGTCTTTCTTATTAAATTTCTAGAACAGAAATGACTTCACTTCATTGATTACCTCAATGTCAGTCTCAAAAATTAATATGTCGTCTACATACAAACACATGATTACACCTCTGCCCCCACCATAGCGGTAGTACACACATTTACCATCTTCATTAACAGCAAAGCTTGCCTGTGTCAGAGTATTATCAAATTGCTCATACCACAGCTTTTGCTAAAAGAACTACTGCATCCATTTCGTAAGGAGTGCTAATATTTTGTAAGACATTATATTTGTATTAAGGTTAGTTGACACATATCTTAATATTACTAATTAAAAGCTCTTTTTGAAGCCTCCATGTTAATTCTTGCCAGACGTACTATAAAAAAAGACAAATTCTATAAATTCTCACAAAAATCAGAAACATCCAGCCGTCCATCACGTAGCTCTAAAAATAATAGCCATTAGGTCTATTATATTTTTAAAAAATCCTGCCATTATAAAAGATAAAATAAAATAACCCCTTAAATTTATATAAAAAGTACACATCATGCCATTATAAAAGATGAAATAAAATAACTCTTTAAATTTATATAAAAATTGCCCACCTTGCCATTATAAAATATGAATTAAAATAACCCTCTAAATTTGCATAAAAATTATCTACCATGCCATTATAAAATATAAATTAAATAACCCATAAATTTACATATAAATTACTCATCATGGCATTATAAAAGATGAATTAAAAGCAGCCCTAGATCCGCATATAAAGTACCATATATGCTATCATGAGAGATAAATTTAAATAATTTCTAAATTTGCACGTAAATCACCCACAACACCATTACAAAAGATGAATTAAAATAATCACTTCTAATATTACTAAGGATTAAATCTATATCTATTATCTCCTAATAAAACTCAAACATGTGCGAGAGCACAGATTAATGGACTAGTGTCCCTTAATTTCCACTCTCCGTGGCGCACCGCATGTCATGCAGAAAATAACTTATGAAAATAGCTTGGTTGGCAGTTGGCACTCTTTTGTAGAAAATGTTTTATGTGCTAGATTGACACTCCTTATGAGACAGAGATATAACATATAGATAAATGAAAGATCCCACGGTCTATATTTTAAACTCCTCTCTGACTTCATTGCGTGCAGTGTTTTGCACCCCATTTAGGCTCTTTGACAAGCACAACCAAACTAGCCAATCTATGTTTAGTTCATAGAGAATTTGGATATGCGAAAGAACTACACAATAGCTTTAATTGTAGAAATATTTTCGTAACACCACTTTATATAAAAACATTGATTTTAAAGACATTATAGTTGTGATTCTCATTTGGAACCATGAAGAATAAAATAGATCATCGTCTATACGAAACTATGAAAAATAAATATTGCAAGTTATTTTATCACCTCCCCGGTCCCCTTTTGAAAGGGAACAACCATGTCAAGAGGGAGGCGGGAAGGCTGGGTACCCGTTGCGAGGGCAGCATCACCGGAAAAACTCAATCTAGGGAGCGAGTACCCGCCCCACACTTAGGACGCGCTGCATCACTAGATAAACCAAACAGTTACGGCTCGATGGAATTTGAAAAAACTTGTCATCATTTAGAATCGTAGCAGCTTTAGCACATAACTCTTGTGACTTGTGAGACTGCTTCCACATAGCCAGCCGGGACGGGGGGAAGCCAATCGGGTACCCGCCCGGCCACCGGTTTTGCTTCGCGTTGCATGCATGCACCACCTTATCACGCTGTGGGAGGGCGGGTACCCGCGTCCATGGCTGAGAGCCTGAGAGGGACGACTCGAGAAGTTGACATGGAGGGGAGCTCGGGTACCCGCGGCACCCTGCTGGTTATCTCCATGGCTGGGTTTCCGTTGTCACGATTATAAGGCTGTCCGCAGTGGCTTAGGTAAGGAAAAGGCACAGTTTTAAGATTAAATTAATTTCTAGAAAACATGCATAATAGACTAGGATAAACCACACATAGCATAAAATAGCACGTCCATACAACAGATAGAATCTATCTCCAACAAGAACTCATTGTTTACTTACAGCGTGGAACGCTCCAGCATGGCTAACGATTAGATTAGAGTTGGAATCTTGACGGAGACCGTATAACGTCGAGTGCAGATCAGCCGATGAAGTTGAACTCGAGCGAGGAGTCGCGTGATCACTGCCCAAAAACCTGATTCGCCCCTAACACATGCAGGTTTTTCAATGGGGCGAGGGTTTGGAGACACTGCTCTCTCCGCCGCCGCCAACACGCCGGTGGAAGGGATGGAGGCGTCTGAGTTGCCACGAAGCACCGAAGACAGAGAGCTCTCTCGCCAAAATCCTAAATGGATTTCTCGTGTTGAGTTATGAGTACGTACCCACGGGACGGCGCCCGCTTTATATATGCGAGATAGCTCAGGTGACTTGGCGCAGAAGAAAAGCAACCCGACGTTGGAAAAGATCTCGTGATAAGATAAAATCCGGTTCCAAACTTAACGCAGAAAAGTCATAATCGGATTAGGGTAGAAAACGACAAAAATTGAATTGGAATTTAATTCGCCAACCATCACATCGCAAATCACAAGTCACGTGAAAAATACGCGAATACGTGCGTTCCTCCATTCATGCATGCTCAGTTTTACCTTTTACTTGCACTCAGTGTTTGACCGTACCTGAGCTCTTGCTTGCCCACTTACACTGCAATAATAATGCATGACAACGGATAGAGAGTGCACCTCACCTTCATCATTGATGGGTTCCACTAAACTGGACTTTGAACCCCCAAAAAAGACTATATATCCACGGTATTTAACGCAAAATATGTTAAGTTGCATTGGACTATCCATACTTAAAATCCTAGTTAAGTGCGTTTGCTATACGTGTGTGATTGCTTCGGTTCAGTTAGCTAGGGAGAGGCAGTAGTGTGGAACAGATGAATGGAGCACGCGAATAATGGCCAGGTAAGATGATCAGCGACAAGGTAACACCACTTGGAGACAAATTATATTGAAGCAGGGATCAGAGTTTCTTGGCCTGGCTTGGCGTAGCTTGCTGCCAATGGAAATGGAGTTAGCCCCCGGCGGAAAAGTATAGAGATGTCCAAACCGACAGACAGGGACTATTCCACACGGACGTCACCACAGCGTAGCCATCCATCCACCTCTCCTTTAAAAAGCTCACTCAGTCGTCTCAGCCCACAAGCTCTGCTCTGCTATAGCTATAGCTCTTCTTCTCACCTCCGCTCCCTGCTCCCATCCACGCACAACACAAATCCATCCTCGCTCGACCCCCGGCCCTTGGATCCATCCATCAGCTCATCAGGCAGCAGCCTGCATCATTCCTCAACCCCCTGCGCCTCGACCTCGCGTGCGTGCCTGCCGGCCGGCCGTGTGCATGCAGTGCATGGCTCAGGAGGGCTCCGAGGCCTCCGTCGCCAGCTCGCCGCCGCCTCCCCCGCCGTCGGCCTCCTCCTCCACGTCCTCCACCGCGGCCACCTGGTGGCGCAACATGCACCACCCTGCTGCTGCTGCCTACGGCGCCGCCTGGCCGCCCCCGCCCGCCGCGGCGGCACGGTGGCCCCGATGGCCGCCCACCACCACCAGCACGGCCGGACGACGTCCTCCTCCCGCGGCGACGACGACGACCACCTCTCAGCCTCCAACGCCACCTTGACGTCCTTCATCACCAACAACACAGCCTCCACCACCAACCACTCCGGCCTCAGCATGGACTCCGGAGCCGCTACCGACCAGGCCGCCGCCGCCTAGAGCCACCTCTGGAACCAAGTCCTCATGTAAGTTGCTACTACGAGAGCACGACACGCACACACATAAACGTATATACGATCCGATCTTTACGCATGGACACTTGCATCATATGCGTGACGACCTCCGATCCATCAACACAACACATGCATAGTACTATATGTCAAGCTCTATGGGGACCCGCCCGTTGCTGATCGATATCACCGCCATCTTGTCGTTCGTTGTCGTAAAGTCAGCAATGTTCGCTAGCGACCTTCCTTTCGTGCTTCTTCTCCACGGAAAACAAAAGCAAATACTACTATATACTATGTATATATAACTAATAATCCATACGCGTGACTGCCCGCTCGATCGGCGGGTATCCGGCGCCTGCACTAACTTACTTTTAAAGTTAAATTCAGAGATCGAAACATTTTTTATAATACACTGTACCAGTGATTAATCATTAGACCGTGCACTGAGTCATCAGACGACTTCCACCGAAGGTATGGTATTGAGAAAATTCTTTACTTGAGTCTGGGAAAGTAGTTACACGTTCTTTTCTTATCCCTCGAAACTTAAAACTTTCATATTTGACACGCAGAATTTGCTTGATGCTCAAATTGGCACTCTGTTAGCTTCTAGCGTCATAAATGGATTTCTTCCGTCATATTTTACACGCATGGACAAAAAACCCTTCCTGTCCGTCCTGCCTATGAGCGTGAGAAACAAATGAGATCTCGAAACATATAGCCCTCCCCGACCCTAGCCGCCCACCTAGCCCAACCCTAGCCGCCATCCCCGGCGGCTCCCTCCAATGTGGCGCCCCACTCCGGCGGCGCCCTCTAGGTCGTGCCTCCTAGGCCGGCTGTTATATTAAAGCTAATTGATGTATTTGGTTGTGGTGCATTGCATGTCGTTGTGTGAAAAAATAACTTCCCAAAAATATCTAGGTTGACACACTTTGTGGAAAATTTTTGATCGACACTATAGGATGTGTAAATACACAAACCAACCGATCTATGCTTAGTCCAGAGAGAATATTTACATTTGAAAAAGGGGACCGTAGCAGCTTTAGTTGTAGAAATATTTTTCATAAGAAATCAGCAATATAGAAAACCACTTTTACAAAAACAGTCGCGAGTCTCGTTTGGAACCATAAGGAATAATACAAGTTTTATGGTGTTTGGAAAAAAATGAAAGGCTTTCAACAAGCGAAATCAAACGGTTTAAAAATATGTTGTATCACAATACCGATATCAGGTGATAACAAATAGGTAGGTCCAGTACCCAGAGTAGGACCGGTACCAATACTTTTTTCTCGTTTAATTTACTTATTCAATAATTCGGTCAGAAAAATAAAAAATGAATGTTACCATCTAGTATCGGTGGGAATATTTTTAACCACCGTAAAATTTCTCGAGTAATAAAATAGATTATCTTTTATTTAAAACTATGGAAAATAAACAATACAGTTGCCAGATATCCCTACACCTCTGTTGAAAAGGGAACTAGAGCCGGCAGGAAAGGGGCCGGGCCACGGGACATTTAATTTTTTTTGCCACTCTTATGGAGGGGTAAAAATTCATTGTTAATGATATGTGGGCCACTGTAAATCAACGACAATCGGCTAGGATGGCAAATCAGCTGTCATTCATCTTGGAAGGGCTAGTTTGTTAATTTCATTCTTCCAAAACTCCAAGAGATTGGAGGAGATTGAGAAAAAATTAGTTTATTTTTTTCTCAAACCCTTCAATTCCTTTTTTATCCCTAAGAGAAATGGGGTTCTCAGACTAGCCCTAAGAGCCGGGGAGGCGAGAAGCTCAGGTACCGGTGGTGCACACCCAATGCCGGCGTCACCGAAAGGCGAAAACACACAATCTGGTCTGGGGAGCGGGTAGCCGGGTACCCGCCTACTTGGGCCGTGTTTGGACTCAACCTTGTTTTTAATCACTTTTTTAAATCATGATCATTTGGAATCGTGGCTCTGGCGCATTCTTGTATCTTGTGAGAACGGCACCCATAGCCGGCCGCCGGCGGCCGGGACAGGGGAGAGCCGCCGCGCGGGTACCCGTCGTCCGTTCCGGGCATCGGTTTTGCTTCGCGTGGCATGCATCACAGACAGTGTAAAAGTCATAGTATCAGGCTGGGGGAGGAGGGCGGGTACCCGCGTCCGATCCATGGCTGAGATGATGGCGAGGAGCAACTCGAGGTAGAGCTAGGGGAGCTCGGGTACCCGAGCATGCATCTTGCCACGGTACCTGAGCTTCTTGCTGACGATCAGCTCTCGGCCGGGTACCCGCGGTCTGCTGGGTTTCCCGGCTGTCCTCACGCTTATAAAGGTCGGCACCGCGGCCGCAGCCAGAACAGAACACGCTCCGGCCATTGCTTCTTTCCTTCACCGCTCTCCAAGCCTGCTATACACAAACTTCTCCTCAATCCCTTACTGAAAATGGCGTTCACGCCGGCCAGGCTGATGGAGCTGATGACTGAGGCCGGGCAAAATGTGGCCAAGCTGCCGGTGGCGATGGTCTCCTCCGGCGTCGCCCTAGCCGCGGCGGCGCTGTCGCTGATCATCTTCAAGGCGCCGGCCGGCATCCTGCTACGCCTGCGCGGCAGCACACCCGAGTACGTGTACTACGGAAGCCTCATAGCCACGGTGGCCTTCGGGCTCGTCGAGGCGTTCTTCGGCTACTGGGTCGTGCCGCGCGACCTCAACGGCTGGCGTGCCTTCGCCAAGACCATGCTCTGGGTCTCCATCCTCCCGCTCGTAGTCGTGGCTGCTCTCGGAGGGTTTGCGCTCCTGAAGTAGTAGTCTTGCTGCGTTCGTTCATGCATATGTGGTCATGTCCTGTATGCCGTGTGGTATGTTTTGTGTTGCATTTCCATGCACATGTACTAAGATTCAGCTTTAGTTTGCTTTGTGTGTGTGCACGAGGTGCGCTGGTGTTTAGTTATTCTGCTATTGTGGTGTACGTGTAAGAATATTAGGTCCAACCATTTATCTTATGTACTCCGTACGTATGATGTTTTTGCTTGTCTTAATCTTATTATTATGTACTCACATGCTACGACAAAACGTGTTTCAGTTACCATAGATGATTTCTCGTTGTCAATTATGTGGTTGCAACGATGGCTCAAAAAATAGAATAAATTGGGCCTTCTCAAAATTTTCTAAATGAAGATTCTTAACCTAATCGAAGCACTACTTGAAAATGACTCATTCAAGCCAAAGGTGCATAAAAGAAAGACGACCGCCTGAGTATGCTAACAGAGTACAATGAAACAAGAGCAAACCAGATCAAAGTAACTAAGCCAAGAGGTACTAACTAGTTAATCTGTATGAGAAACATAGCCCCCAAAAGTATGATTTTTGGCTCTGGCGTTTATACCCTCACTTTGGAGTTTAATAGTGATTTTGCACTCGCTTTTTTTTACTTTGTGAATTTGCCTCTATATTTTCAATTAGAAGATAAAGTTCACCACTATTCAGTTAATGCTTCTTAACGGTACCAATTCCGGTGACAAAAGATCATCATGCCCATACAATTATACCTTTATTTTTTAATGCATTGTAATTTTACCCCTATTCGCACCGCCGCCGGCAGGTTGCACCCAGGCAACTGTGCCGCCGCCGTCGGGTCTCCCCATGCCGCGCCGTGCCTAGGCCACACCATGCCTACGTTTTCTCCGGTGGGACTCTAATGGGTTGTGGGTGAAAGGATAAGGAGCATTCTAATCTACTCCCCCTAGCTATTTCAAAATCTTTTTCTATTTGTTGTAAATGGTTTAGTCCAACTACATCTAATAAAGTTAGAAATAAGGGTAAACAGAGTCTTCATTTTAAAAACTTAGGGATAAAATCACAAAGTTCTAAAAATGAGGGTGAAAATACAAGTGTAGTTGCTAGTAGGGGTGTGGTGACCAATCTCCCATGATTTTATTGATTAATGACAAACCTAATTTTGTTACTAATGAGTTCATATATGAAGGCCTATTTGCGATAATGTGCTCATTTGTTGATGAGGATCACTCAACCTTCAAACCATATTCATTGCCCAAAGATTGGGGGCTCTAGCACGAAGGGTAAGGATTGATAGTTCTAAATGCCACAAACAAGCAAATAAGAGCATTTAAGGTTTATTTGCTAGTTTGTAGATGGACGTCCTATCAAGGGGGTCGAGGCAAGTAGTTTGAGAATCTTGCTCACTTTTAAGTTCTCTATGGTCCTAAAGCTCAACCAACTTAAAATATGCTAAATTCTGCCTATTCATCAAGAAAAATATTCAAAAAGAAAGAAATTGTTTGTATTTCCACAACTGATTCAAAATTTATTATGTGTGTTCTCGCGCACCACAACGGATTCAAAATTTATTGTGTGTGTTCAAAATTTCAGTGTTTTTTAACTGTGAAATTTCTGCGCAATTCTTTACTTTTGTGCTGCATCACTGGATAAAATGAACAGTTTTACGACCGAAGAATCGTGACTTCGCCGCAAACTTGTGAGAGTGTACCCATAGCCGGCCAGAACAGAGGAGAGCTCGGGTACCCGTCCGGGCCGGGTTTTTTTTTTTTTTTTTTTTGAGGTGGCCCGGCATCAATTTTGCTTCTCGTTGCATGCATCACAGTGTGAAGTCTTATCAGGCTGGTGGCGAGCGGGTATCCGCGTTCATGGCAAGCCAGGACTGGAGGTGGAAGGTTTTGCTTGTAACTGGTAAGGCTAAGTTAATCGGAATGGAGAGAGAATGGGAATGGTAAAGTATAGTAGTACTCAATAGCCATGCTTTGACCAATGGACTGCCAGGTGTGAGTGTCTGAGGGAGGACAAAGTTTGTCATATTATTCCTAAGAAGAGCTGCTGCTGCATAAATTATTTTTTCACATTCACATGTTATTGTAAAGATGTATATTTCTTTTAACTTTATAATTTTGTCATTAAAATTATGTGACCATCAGTAGGAAAATTCAAGTTTCAAAACATCATAAAAACTAGCAATCATGGTAACATTATTTCTTCCCCGAAAATTTTGACAATCCTAAAAAATTACATGAAGATTAGGAATTTTACGTGAGCAAAACAGAGGGATAGGCGCAAGGATGTCACAAGGACCATTTTATCTTTTATGCAATACTATCTCCGTTCTTAATATTTGTCGACAATTAGTTTATTTTTGGACTAAAAACGTCAACTATAATAAACATAGGAAGTACTTTAATTCATCTAGAAAATCACTAATACATAAATAAAAGCAATCATAGATCTGATGGGCGTAAAAGAAACTCCATTTATGGACGTCACACAGGAGTACTCAGAAATGAAGTGAAATCACTTGCAGCTTGCAAATCTAATAGAAAACGTTCAGATGATCCGGAGAATATCCAAACCATGAAGATGTTATCAGAGGTGAAACCATGAAGAGGTGAATCCAAACCGGAGTATATACAAAAGAATATTATCAGATCAACACCCTTTTGAAGTTCTCCATCAATAAATCCTGAGACAGCATCAATAAAAAAAGCGCCCCTTGAACATATCCTAAACATTTAAATAACAACAATATTGAACAACAGCCGCCATCACTAAAATTGGGGGAAATATATCTATTCACATATTCATAGAGCTTTTGCCCAAATCATCCAAACTTTGCACGAATAGCATAAAAATTACTATTATACTTTTCTGGATTCGAGTATGGGCGGGAAAACAACCACTCTAGCAACTATTATGACCCACCCTAGGGTTAATTTTTTTAGTCTAGGATACACGAACTTTGAGCATAAGTCAAGGAGGCGATTGTTTTTTTTTCCTTCTGATAATCTATGGGCCAATTTAAAACGCCAAGATCGGTGGATGGTCTGGCCCACTAAATGCTTCAGGAGTTCAGGTTGGTTTACGAACCTGATCCGATTTTTGCCAAGCGGCATTTAGCTGGAAAACGAAAAGGAAAAAAATCCATTTTACCTGCTGAATCGGTTAAAAGTGGTTTTGACCCAAATAGTGTTTTAGTTCAAAACAGATACGGTAAATAGTAGATAAGATTTTTGAACCATAGAAAAATATATTCCATATTCTAAATTTTTTGGAAAAATATAAAGATACATTAGGGCATGAGAAATCCAAACTCGCAAAAATATCTTTAGAAGAGTTTCTAAAAATGATTTTTAGCCATGGAAAAATAATAATATATAGAAAATTTCAAAAATAATATATTTGGTTTTCTATCTTCATTTTGAAAGCTTTGCACAATGAGCATACGAGACACAACCGAGTAAAACACATATCAATGAATGCATTTAGGAATAATGTGTGTTCCATTGTTAATGTTGGTGACATCTCGTATTTATGTTGAAAAAAGTTTTGTAAATTCCCTTAGATGTTAACTAGAATGTTTTATGAAATATATTTATTTAGATAATTTCTATTTTTATAGCTAAAGCTAAATTTGAAAGGTTTTAAAGATATTTTCATGATCTCAGAAGTGCATTGTTTAAGTTTATGTCACAATCTATCTTCAGGATATTCTAAGTTTTCTTAAGCTCGAAGTTATTTCTGTGGTTTAAATTTTGTGTAATCTTTACTAGGTTTATTAAAGGGTTATCTAGCTAGCTCAAAATTGTACTCGGTGTAATGGGTAGTTTAAAAGGTAAAGTCTACTTTACAGATTTATATTTGTCATAATTGTTTGATTTGCAACCCAAGATTACAAAATAGACACAAGATACCCCGAAATACAAAATTAGAGAAAATACCGCTTGAACGGTTGGAGGGTGGTATTTTTGGTGTGTGTTGCCGGCCCTGCACGCTAACACTGTTAAGTGGATCCCATATCTCTTTCGCAGCAATGCCACCATCACCAATTTCCCCTCGCCACCACTACCTGCTCCCCCTTCCCTCGTGTCATTGCCACCTCCTGCCCTCCTCTAGGGCTGCCGCTTGCTCTCTCCTCTCACATCGTCAATGCCACACGGTTGCTTTGGTGTAAGACATCAACAACATGACTACTTACCAGTAGAGGGGAAGGACGGATTCAAGTGTGTCATGCTGCAAGAAAGAGGAGAGAGAGAGGTGGAAGAAAGAGGGACAGAGGGTTGGCATACACAACCTATATCACCATAGGAGCAAGGCCATCCAAAAAATCGTTGTAAAGATATTCTGTTCGTTTCAAATAGTTTGAGGTGTCATGTGTCCAGTATTTATAGGTTACAAATCAAACAACAACAGTAAATAAAATAGACTTGATATGTGTTGTCTTAGTCTAGTATTAGAATTTAAGGATAAAAACAAAGACTACAATAATATTTATAAGATATACAATAGACTTTTTTTCTAAACAAAAATGATCCGTGAGCCTAATTGTCACTCCAGATGGACAGCCGGCGCGGCGGTCGGCGGGGGTCGCGGTTCTCAAAGAGCTGACGGCGGAGGAGCGACCCTCCGGCCTCTGACCATTATGGTGCCTGGGGAGCATTGTCCACGCACTGAGTACGCATCTCTGATCCAAATCCGAAGCCCTATTTTTGTCTCCCTCAGAAGTCAAAACTCTAGTGGTAAATTCAATCGATCTGTGCAAAACTAGGGAAAACCTAGGTCTGGACCGGAGGGAGGGTTCATGGTTGGGCTTGCCGTGTCATCCCACACGGCAGCGATGCTGCTACATCCTGCTTACTTGGGGACCTGTCTGATATGATGCTGCTTTGCTGATTTCTTCAGTTTTGCTGCAGAAACTAGACGGTGTGCTTTGATAGAGGTCGCGTATTGATTCAGTAGCTTAATTGTCTTACAGCTCAGTAGCTGATTGGCTAGGCAGGATCCTAAAAGCACACAGATTCCTGCCTTCAAGTATTCCAATCTGGAAATTCTTGCTATTTATATTTCCCACGAGATCTATGTGGCTTCAGTGCCCGGATCAAATTGCTTGAGTATGTTGATATGTTCACATCTACCCAACCCAGAGTAGACAAAGTTATACAGAAGCTGCAGCTCCAAAACATAGAGATCCTTGCCGAGATGCCTATCATCAGGAGCAAAGGACGAAGTGATCACTGATGAACTGTGAGTCTGCAACAAGCCAACTTTGCACCCCCCACATCCGCATCCCAAACACCCCAAAACAGAGCACTACCATTCAAACACAAAATTTCAGCATCTATATCCCAACTCCAATTCATCATATTCCGAAATCCACCTCCAGTTTCCAAATTTGTAAGATATTACACCTCCGGTACCAGATCATAGATAGATCAAGTAATCCAGGGATCAGTTGGTAATAGATTTTACTTAAAGATACGATGACCCCGAAATAGAACTCGACGACTGAACCATACTCGCACTATTTGTAGGATAGACTAAGCCTGAAACAAACTGAGAAATGGAAATGGTGACAGGAACAACTCCGGCTTTACCATCTGATTCACCCAGTATTTATCTTCTGAACACATCAGTGCCAACCACCAAGGTCACCTTGATTGTTCCCGACTTCAGCTTCAGTGCGTATCTCTTCTCCAGTCCCTGAAGAAAAACAGAGCAAGTGAGAACCAGTGATAAACACAGAAAACAAAACTGAATAAGGCGAGTAGGGCATTTGCGGTCAAAACACCATCATAGTTCTCCAACAATTGTGCAATGAATGGCCAGATGTCTGCTTCCCATACAGGGTCGGTGACATTTGCACTTCCTGTGTCATTGTGCCTTGGCAACTCTTGATGCTTGCTTGAGCATTTCTCATTATGCCTTTTGAGGTGAGAGGTGCCATTCTTTGGGTGACCATTGTAACATATGTCACAGAAGTGGCACACCGCGTACACCCTGTTAGGATCTGAGGTATAAATCCTTGTGAAATTGAGCCAAACGTCTGATCCACCATGGGGAGCACTAGTTCTCTTGCGCTTTCCAGATCGTGATTGGTCAACCTCAGAGACCAAGCAATCTTGGAGCGTGGTAGTGTAGGCTTGCACCTCATCTTCGTGCACACCTATAACAAAGAAAAATGGAGTAGGGAGTGTTAGTCTTGATCCACGGGAAAATAGATTAGCTCAAATTATTGTTGTTGACAATCTATTCATTTTCACTCTACCATTGTAGTACTCTTCGTCGTCGTCTTCTGCATTTAAACACTTGTCCAACTCGCTGAAAGAGTCAGAGATCATATCTTTGAGATTTTGGAATACCTTGCGAAACACAACGGCCCCCTACAAGTAAGCACACGCCAATCATAATTAGAATTCGCGTAACCTTGGCGCTACAGTTTGTATTCTGGATGCGTCATCGAGCTTCTTATATGCATAAAAGAGACCAAGTAAACTTTTCACATGGCCAGTCTATACTACTATTTGCTACTAGTTACTTGAAAATTCTTCAGTGAGACAGACTTACCTGGAGAAACAGGCAAGGGGGGTTATAGTCATCAACAAGCTGGATTTCGATCATGATATATGCCGTCTTGTTGCCGTCTTGACCCTGGGACTGCAGGGCCCTCTTCATCCCACCGTACCGTGGTGGTGATACGGGAAACTGATCCGTACGGATGGCAGTGCGCCACTTTCTAATCTCCTTCCAGCACCCCTGATGCGTCGTTGAGCTGGTGACGTAGCCCGAGGAGGACAGGGGGTCCAATGGGTCCAGCTTGGTGAGGTCGGCGTCGATCTCCATCTTTTCCTGCTGGTAGAGATCGTGCGCTTGGCGGAGGTCCTGCAGGATTTTCTGGTCCTCGGCGGACCAGCAAGGACTGTGGCCTGAGCATGCCAGTCTGTGCCTTCTGAGGTGTGAAGTGCCATCAATCTTGGAATGGGCGTTGAACACATTATCACAGCCGTGGCACACTGCATGCACCACTTCAGGATCCTTGGTATATATCTTGGTGAAGTGCTGCCACACATCTGATTCCTTATTGCGAGGCGCTGCAGGCCTAGATGACGATCCACCTTCTCGCAAATCCTGCATGAACAGCTTCCATTCCATTATGAGCAGGACTTCTGAAAAAAAATTGTGTTGTTTGTGTCTTGGTGAAAGTGCTGACGAACAAACCTCTGTTTCTCCATTGTGAGGAGCGCAAGCATGTAGGCAATCCCCGGACCCAGAAGGTTCTTCTCCACTTTGCAGATCCGCCTGGTTCAACTTCCTCTCTGCCAAAACCCGCTGGCACCGTGCGACTCTGGATTTTTGCTCAAATGCCGTGCCTCGTCACCTTCGGGCTCACACACAACATATAGTGAGTACTGAGTACTGAATATTGATAGTGGAAGAATGTTGAAACAGAATTAAGAAGGAGAATCATGAGCATTGCAGGGATGGCACATACCGTGGGAGCAATTCTTGAATACCTTACGACAGACCAAATCCTCCTGCGAGTAAACACAAATGGGTAAACTGATCCACGCATCCCTTGGTGTTTTGAGAAGTGTATTTAGGATCATCGAGCGCACTTGAAAAAAATAATTCACTGAAGGCAGTAAGCTGGTTTCAACACCCCAGCTTATTTATGAGAAGTGTATTTAGGACTCAACATGGGTGTTTGCTATAATTTTCAATGGTAAACGACATATCTATGAACAATGAGATATGCATCATCATCATCATCAGTCTTAATAGAGTAGTTATATATGTAAGGTATGTACCTGCAGGACCAACCCCGGTTTGTTCTTGTGGGCATCGAGAAGCTGGTACTCGTGTTCAAACCACTCTGTCTCGTTGCCGTACTTATCGCAGAAAACCTTGGTCGTCTTGATCCCGAGGTAGGACGGCGAGCCAGAGCCTTTGCCTTGGTAACGGACTGCAGTGAGCTTGTTACCTTTCTCTTTCCAGGACCCACCTGAATAAGTCCACGGGTTCGGCCACAGGTCAGCAAAGATCTTCGTCGTGATGAAGGGAGACGATGGGAGCAGCCATGGGTCACACTTGGCCAGGTCGGCGTTGACCTGCAGCAGCTGGGACAGAGCTCCAGAAAAATCCCCGGAGAGCGTAACGATCCCAAGGTGGGACAGCGAGCGAGAGGGCGAGGGGTTCTTGAAAAGATTAGCTTCTTCTTTCTCCTTCCCCTCCTCTCCTCCCCCTCCTCTCGTCACCTCCTCCTCCCCCATGGACCACATGGATCCGCCGCTGCTCGGATAATCCTTGCTTGCCACCGGATCGGATCGAGTTAGTGGAGCAGGCAGCTAATCATGGGAGGAGTATGTAAGGACAATAGGCCTGGAGAAAAGCCGAAGAGTAGGCAGGCCGTGCGGATCTGATCATGCAAGGCTGGAGGTACAAGTGTTCTAGTTTCTTTATGGGCTGTGACGAGGAACTGAGGTGAGGACGGCCGGGGCAGCGAGGGGGGAGGTCACCTGGCTCGCGTCGTGGGCAATCTCGAGCTTTGAGTTGAGATGGCAATGGCGGATGGCTGGCCTTGCTTGGCCAGCACCGGATTTATCGCCAGCAGTGCCGGTGCGCCGCCGCGTCGGGCTATCCGGCCGGCCCGGCGCCTGTAGGCTCTACCAGACCACGCAGTTCAACAAAGTCCCACACGTTTAAAACTTTAAATACAACAAAACAACTTTTATCATCGCTGACCGGTCTTCGGGCTTCCCCCCAACCCGACGCGATCGGCGTATTATATTCTTATTTGCTTCGTGACCTGGCCACCTCCTCCCTCTGCCATTGCGGGCCTGTTTGGTTCACAGCGTGGCTCTTCTTTGCCTCGGCGGAGAGTAGCCATGTAATACTCTCTTCTCTCGAGCGAAGTCCACTTTATCCTCTGAAACCTCTGAATTTGGCATCTGGTCTGAAAAAACCCCATCAACTCAAATACCCTAAATCACACACCCCTTAACTTATAAAACCAGACAAAAAACCCTCCTGAAGCAGTTTCATCAACTGGTTTTCTCTTGGGCCAGACTTTTCTTTTATCTCACCGACACTTGGGTCCCACTTCCACCTCTTCTTCCTCTCTCTCCCTCTCTCTTTCGCCACCTCCCCACCGCCAGCACCGCCGCCCTCAGTCCTCCGCGCTTCTCCCGCCGGAAGGCCTCGTGCACCTGCTCAGCCCCGTCGCCTTCTCCGTTTTCCCCACGGCCTCATGCCCAGCCACCGCCTCCATCACATCCGTTGATGAGTGCCGCCACCACGGCCGCCATTGCCGTCGCATCGGCGTGCTCCGCGTTGCCGCCTTCTCTGGCATCCTCTTGCTCCCCGTCGCGCGCACCACCACCGCCTCCATCTACTCTCTCCACTCCACCATTCCTCAGGCTCCATCGCCGCCCCTAGCTTCTTCCCCACCGAGCCACCTAGCGCCGCCGACCCCTCACCGTGGAGGACCACCTCGCGACACTCCCCCGCCTCAAGTTCACCGCCACCGGGTTCTCCACCTCTCCTCGCAGCAGTTGTGCCTCCTCATCGCGTCGTTCCCCCTCTCCTTCACCGGATCGAACCGCCGCCGCAAAGAATCGTGCACCGCCGCCGGTTTGGTTCACCCCAGCGTTCCGATATTCCACACCTTCCCACACGATGAGATCTAGGGAATGTGATCCCCCTGGCCACCTCATCGCTTGGGAGGCAAGGACGAACGGAGCAGGCGACACAACAGCGGAAGTGGAGAGGGAGAGTCTCCTGCGATGGGGTCTGCGAGTGCGGCGGCGGGGAGGCGGTTGCATCGTCCTTGGCGCAGCGGAGGAGGCGGTGCGAGCCCTTCCGCGGGGACGCGAGCGGCTGCTGCGGACGCGGGTGCGCACGGCGAGAGACGGCGATGGAGACGGGGCGTGGAGGAGAGAAGGGAAAGGGAAGAAGACACTCTACGTGGTCCACATGTAAGTGGGAGAGGGGCAAAGGTGGGGCCCACATGTCAGTAAAAACCACTTTGAAAAGTTCGAGGGGGGTAATTTGTCCAGTTTATAGGGTTCGCGGGTGTGTTGTGTCCGGTATTCAAGTTCAGTGGGGTTTTCTAAACTCGGAGGTTAGTTCAGGGAGGTAAAATAGACTTCACTCTACTCCCTCTCCCTCCGGCATCAAATCGTTTTTTTATTTCAATGTACTTCATTTAATCCTTTGTTTTATTCAATTTAAAACAATATGATTATTTTTTTGTAATGTTAGGTATTTTTATATAACTTCTTTTTTGAGTTTTTATATTAAAATTTTAAATAAGACGAGTGATTGAGCATTGGCGGAATTAAAAATGGTGGTTTCTTTTGTGAGACCGGAGAGAGTAAGCTGCCTTTTGCATCCCAGCCTAGGAGTTCACAATGTCGGGGCTGGGGCTGGGGCTGGGGCTCTGTTCGGACCCGTCTGATCGTCTGTACTTGAAACTCTATTTTATTGTTTGTTTACATGTTCTCTTGATCTCAGTCTTAGCTGTTATAACATCCCGGTTTTTGACCTTGGAAGTTTTTTTTTCTAATCTCTCTCCAATTCAAACCGATTTTTCAAAAACCTTGTTGTCCAAAATTGCAAAACCTATGACCTCTTTGACCAAGAAAAATGCCAAGTTCCTTTGGAATCCGAAATGTGAAGAAGCTTTCCAAACTTTGAAAAAATTGTTAACCTCAGCACCAGTGCTAGCTCAACCAGATATTACCAAGCCTTTTGAGGTGTACTGTGATGCCTCCGGTAATGGACTTGGTTGTGTCTTGATGCAAGAAGGAAGAGTAATTGCTTATGCCTCCCGCCAACTGAGGAAACATGAAGCCAACTACCCAACACATGACCTTGAGTTGGCTGCAGTGGTTCATGCACTAAAAATATGGAGACACTATCTGTTAGGCAACACATGTCACATCTACACTGACCATAAGAGTCTCAAATATATTTTCACCCAATCCGAAATCAATATGAGGCAGAGGCGATGGTTAGAGTTGATAAAAGATTATGATCTGGAGATACACTACCACCCAGGCAAGGCCAATGTGGTAGCAGATGCACTAAGCCGAAAAGCTCATTGCAATGTGATAGAGGTCCGACCTACAGCAAGAGTAATCTGCTGTGAAATGAGTGACATTGAAACACCTCCAGGACAGCCTGCAAAACTCTATAGTATCATTATTGAGCCCACAATCAAGGCACAAGTCATAGAAGCTCAGAAGCAAGATAAGGGTATGGCACATATCCGTGAAGGTATTAGCGAAGAGAAGAAGGCGTGTTTCACGCTTGATGACCAAGGCGTCCTGTGGTTCAAGAATCGCCTAGTGGTACCCAAGGACATGGAATTGAGAAAGAAGATACTGGACGAAGCGCACACTTCAATACTCACGATACATCCAGGCAGCAATAAGATGTACCAAGACTTGAAGCAAAAGTTTTGGTGGACCCGTATGAAACGAGAAATCGCCAAGTATGTGTCTGAGTGCGACGTGTGCAAGAAAGTAAAAGCTGATCACTTAAAATCCGCTGGAATGCTTCAGCCGCTGGATATTCCAGCATGGAAATGGGAGGATATACACATGGATTTTGTGGTGGGTTTGCCTCGTACCCAAAAAGGATATGATTCCATATGGGTAATTGTCGATCGGCTCACCAAGTCGGCACACTTCTTACCCGTCAAGACTCATTATACTGCCGCCACCTATGCAGAGCTATATATTGCACGAGTTATTTCCCTACATGGGGTACCCAAGACCATCACTTCCGATCGAGGTTCGATATTTGTGTCCCGCTTTTGGGAGCATCTACAATCTGCTCTCGGAACCACTGTGATTCGAAGTTCGGCATACCACCCTCAAACCAGTGGTCAAGTAGAAAGAGTGAATCAAATTCTAGAAGATATGTTAAGGGCTTGTGCACTGACATATTCCACTAAGTGGGATGAATGCCTTCCCCTGGCAGAGTTCGCTTATAACAATAGCTATCAAAAGAGCTTGGAAATGGCTCCTTTTGAGGCTCTTTATGGTAGGAGATGCAGAACACCACTAAACTGGTCTGAACCAGGAGAGCGCGTTACCTTTGGTCCTGATTTAGTGGTAGAAGCCGAAGAACAAGTGAAACTCATACACCACCATCTCAAAAGAGCACAGTCCAGACAGAAAAGTTACTCGGACAAAAGGAGGAGGCCACTAGTCTTTGTTGAGGGAGATCATGTGTATCTCAAAGTATCTCCGATGAAAGGGATACAACGGTTTGGGGTGAAAGGAAAGTTAGCACCAAGGTACGTCGGTCCATTCAAGATCATTGAAAAGTGCGGAGCCGTCGCTTATCGGTTAGAACTACCACCACATCTGGCTGCAGTTCATGATGTGTTTCATGTGTCACAACTAAAGAAGTGTTTAAGAGTACCGGAGAAAGTGGTAGATACCTCTCAAATTCAGATGGAATCAGATCTCACATACGAAGAACATCCCATAAAAATCCTCGATCAAAAACAAAGATCGACCCGTCGGAAAACAATCAACTTTTACAAAGTTCAATGGAGTAATCATTCCGAAGAAGAAGCCACATGGGAGCAAGAAGAATACCTACACACTAAGTACCCTGATTTTCTGTCATCCACCTCAACTCGGTACGTTATGACAGCTTAGCTTCTGGGGCTAAACTCAATACGTACACCCAACACTAACTACAACCAGTTTAACCACCCACCACACTTCAAAAATCTCGGGACGAGATTTCTTTAAGGGGGGTGGGTTGTGATGCCCCAGGCATCTCCAATGCATTACACTAAAATCATTAGCATAATGACATCTTTTCCAAAGCCTTTTACCTTGAAAAGCATGCATAAACTAGGTCAATTGAGCAACTAAACCTAGTTTTCAGAAAAAGCTGTGTTTGAATTGTGGATATAACTTTAAGGCCATTGTGTTTTTCATAAAACCTTACATACCAAACTTGTAGGTAATCCCATAAGGAATGACTTTGGTATTTTGTGTTTTGGCATGCATGATTGTTGAAATCTAGTTTTGGGTCATTTTAGGAGAAAATGTGACTTTTGCCAAATTCAGCCCTGTTTGGTAAATTCAAAATTTTGTGAAACAAAATTCAAAATCTTGCCATGTCATGAATACCAAAGTTGTAGATCATGAGATTCTATGCAACTTTGGTATAGTTCACCTTTCATGAAAATGCACCTAAAATGGACTTTTATAATTTTCAAGTTGGGGATTTAATTGGTCAAACAGGAGTCAGCAAGTTATTTTCAAATTTAAATCATTTTAAATTTGGAATCTGGTATAGGTCCTTTTGACAAAGTTGTATATTTCAAAAAGTACAACATTTCATTCAATTGGGACTTTTTCAAATTCGGCTCCTAAATTGGTCAAATTTGCAATTTTCAGAAACCTAATCAGCTGGTCAAAGGGGGTGTATTTTTTTTTTCGATTTTCTTTTATTTTCTCGTCTGTATGACAGGCGGGACCCACCTGTCAGCCGCCCGCGCCAGCACACGGACCCGCTCCCTCGCTCGATGCACCGAGTCTATACACCGTACTCACAAATCCTGGGATTGGCCCCACCTGTCAGCCACCGTGGTCCATAGACCGGGTTCACCCACGCACCTCTCTTTTCTCTCCCCGCCCGCGCGCGCCCACGCGGCGCTGCGCGCCGAGCGGCCGTGGCCACGCGCCGGCCGTCCCGGCCGCCGCGGCCACGCGCCACTGCCGCGCGCGGACAGCGCGCGCGCGACGCGCCACCGGGGCGAGGGCGAGGCCGACCCTATATCTCGAGTTCTCCTCCCCGAACTCGAGTTTTCTGCTTTTCCCTTCCGACCTCGCGCGTCCGCCATTGCCGGAACTCGCGCGAGCTCGCCCCCAGCCATCTCCGCCCACTCCCGAGCTCAACCGTCACCGCGCCGAGCTTCGCCGCCCTCGACTCTACCTTCCCGCCTAGACCGCGTCGCCCGAGACCCTCCCACTTCGGCGTATTGCACCGCCGGACCTCGCCGGCCAGGGGCATTCGTCGCCGACCCTCCCCGCGATCTCCCCCGCCGTCTGAGGTAGTGGGTAAAGCTCCCCGTCTTCTCCTCTCTCACCCCGGCACTCCGCGGCGAGCTCCCGAGCCCCGCAGGGCCGGGATTGACCGCGCGCCGCCGGAGCTCCCCCTCCCGTCGCGAGGAGGAAGACGACGGGAGGAGGAAGACGGACATTTTGCGATACCGCCCTCCGGGTTTAACAGTTTTATGTTTCCATACCGGGCACTGTGTACTGAGTCTTGTAAATCTTGCACAGGAACCCTCAGAAGCTATAGATATTTACAGATAGGTCCTGGATCTGTTTATTTTCGATTAAAATGCTTTTAAAAAAGGCTGAAACTTTGAAAAATCATAGTAAAGTGTATAAAAATCCAAAAATAGCAAACTTTGTTGCATTTTGTTCCTAATAAATAGATCTACAGAATGAGAATGATGGTTGAGTAGGAAAAGACAGTTTTGCCCCTGTTTTTGTGCAAGCATGAAAAACCTTGATAAATAGAAAATATGGCTAAAATGAACTCCAAAAATGGTGAAATTTGGGCAGAGACCTTTTTATTCTGTGTAGGCTCTATGAAAATTTTGGTAGCTCAAATGACCACTGCTAATTACCATTTTGCCCCTACATGTGTTTTTAGCACGGAAAATAAACGAAGAAATGTTGTTTATATAAAAATTAGGTTCTAAATGGTTATACCTAGTTTTTTTGTGCTCCTTATAGCATAAAAGAGTTATAGGTGGTAGTAGACATCGATCTTTTCGCATAAATCGATGCAACTCAGTCACACACCGCGTTATTTTATGTGACAAGCAAAGCTGTCGTAAATGATGGCTTGTACGATTTCTTAGTACGAAACAACTTTCGCCCAATATGCATAACTTTATACCATGAATCATAAATTTACTGATTTACTGCATTACGCTCACATCATAAAGCAAGCATTGCACTAATATATGTTCTACTCGCATCATGTCATGCATATAGAGTCCGCGAACGAAGAACCACCGCCGAACCAAACCGTCGCGGAGGAACCCGAAGAGGAGTTACACCAGGAACCAGAGGGCCAGCAGCAGGAACCAGACTACGCTCCGGAGGAATCTACTGACCCTAGTGAAGAAGGTAGGCAGGACCATACTCTACCCAGCAAACAAGTTATACTTGATGATTACGCATATGCATTAGGAGTTGTTTGGAACCAATTGCATTAGACTTCCTGGCCGCCCTGGCCTTAGCACCTATACATAGAGTTCGTAGGACGAGTATGCCTAGAAATTGCTAGGTACGGGTAGACACGAGTGTGTGTACTCGTCACGTAGGTGTTTTCAAAGTTACAAAAAGCTTACAGTCATATCACTTATTACTGTTGCTCATGAAGTTAAATAGAGACCGGGCGGAAATTTACTTCAGTATTTCCTTTATCATGATGTCGCACCCGGACTCCGCCCGAGTCGTTTAAGGCCCGTCCGCTGTTCGTCTGCTGATCGGCATAACATTGCTAAAGTGCTTATCCGGGGAATGGGACCGGAAAAGTCTTTCCTGGGCTCGTCCGAAGCACAGAGACACGTTCCTACCCACTGGTTGAGAGGAAGGTGGCCCGGGGGAGCTTGGTACTCATGACGGGGAGACCGAGATGTCGGCAGGCTCGTCATGGGGGCACAACCCGGGGGCTAGGCGGGAGTGAATCGAACTTGGGACGAGGCAGGTTAAGATTGGGGCTATATGTGGGAACGCGATGGCTAGTAAGCATATACCCCTGGCATGATAGTTATTCCCGGGAATTAAAAATCGATTCGAATCGCTGATGCCCACCAGGTGTGGGAATGCCAATATCACTGTCGGGCAACGTAGTAATTACTTAAACTCTCAGTGCTTAATACTCATGGTTTTTGGAATACTACATGTTTGAGCTGAGTTGTTATCTTGCAAAGACTTACTTTTATGTTGGTAATCATGCAGACAATGAAACTTGTTGTTTATGTTAATTAAGTAGCTGTTAAAAACTAAAGGCTAAGGATCAACTTGCTAGTAAACTGCTTCGCGTCAGCCGTAAGCCAAATCCATTAAGACCTACTGAGTAATTAGTACTCAGGGTTTGCCCCCACATTTTGAGCGCAGGTATGGAATTCATGGTGTGCACCTGTGTTGGAGGCGGGGCATGCCCTCATGTAGGATGAAGTGACTAAGGGGCACGAGGACAACATCGGTGGGCTCGATGTTGTACCTCCAATGCAAAACTTTTGGTGATAACATGGTGACATAAACTTATATTTTCCGCTGTGAGAAATTTTCAAACTTGCTACCGTATAATATTACGTTGGACTGGTATTTTATGTAAAAACTGGTTTGTAAATAAATCTAATTTTATGGTGTTTAACTGTCTGTGATGATGTTTCTGTTGTGGCTCCATCGTGAGTCGGATGTGTATGATGTCGGTTCCTCTGGGAAAGGTAATATCGGGAGTCGAATGACTCTCGACGGACGACCGGGTTTAGTTCGGTCTAACCGCACTGCAAGCCAGAGGTGGCAGGTGTGCTTAGCCCGGATTAAATCGGCGGTTCCGCCACAGGGATGGGGTTGTGTGCTGAGGGAGTGTAGCGGGAAACTAGGGTGCGGCAAGGCTGCTCGGATCCCTAAAGCACTGCTAGACGATGAAATAATGGTGATGGCTTGGTTTGGAATTCGGACATTTACGAACTGTCACTGAGTCTAACTCGTGGGTCATAGTACAACGCTGGTCAGCAGTAAAATCTATGTAAATAGTCCGTGTCCACTGGTATAGATAGGTTATGGTTTGGTTTCGCAACTAGGTTTTCATAAAAACATGAGTTTTGGGTGGAATAAAATAGATTTGGTTGGCAGTGCATGCCAGTGCTATAGGGATAAAACCAGGTAGCAGTGTGGAGAATGTGTTGGCTGGAATGTCACGTACCACGATGACAAACATTTTTAAGAAAAACTCTGTTTTTCATAAAGAATAAAATTTGATAACTAGCTCAAAACCTGCATACAAAATAATTGTTTCTATGCTAAATATCCTGACCTCCAGTTATATAATGCATCTAGTGTTAGCCTCTCCCAAATGCATGTAGTGTTAGCCTTTCTCCAACTCCTTGTGAAGAAATGTGGGCTGCTGAGTACGTATGTATTTACCTTTGCTTTATTGTTTTTTCAGTGCAAAAGTTGACCCGCTTCCGGACCGTGCCTTGTGGAAGTTAGGCCTACGTTTTATATTTCACTGCTTAGGTTTTAAGGCTGTGCTTTTTGTTTTTCGATTCGATAGGACGGATCTGTATCCTTCTGATTTAAAAATGTGATTACCAAACTCCTACGAAATGGTAATAAAACACATTTTAATCCAATTATGGAATTTGCGCGTTTCAGCGGTAAGTTTGGAATTTGTATGGTTAATCCTGCATGACACGGCACTTCAGCATCACAAAGACCAAGATATCTGATCTTCTCCTCAGCAATAGAGTTGTTTTTCTCTGTTTTTGTTTTCGCCTGTATGGCTTCCTGCTAAAAATGAAACGCGTGTCCTTAAATTTGTCATAAACTGGGTTAGTCTGTCGGCAGCTTTCTTCTTTTATCACTTCCTACTTTTTTCCTCAAAGTTACTACCTCCATTTTTAAATATTTTTCCCATATTTCTGTAAAGTTTTTTACAATATAGATGTTCTAAATTATATGAAAAAAATCAAATATTTTAGAACAAAGAGTGTTTTTTGTTGTGGCATCTAATGCTTGTAACTGCTTCTCCTTTCATGCACTTGATTGTACTCTTGCTCGTTGTGACAGTCTCTGTTCGACTCAGCGATAGATGGTTGCCAAGTCTTCTTTCTGAGCTAAAGGTTTGTGGGCCTCCGATCGTTAAAGCATCGACGACCCGTATCAGCTGAATGCTGACGATGGCCATGGGTTGGCTGGCCAGCACCCCATTTATATTTGGAAAAAATCTACATTACTTCTTGATTTATCAACGCCAGTCTACTTAACCTTCTCACCTATACAGTAGGGTATTCTACCGCCAAACTATGCAAAACCATTTAAATACTTCCGATGGTGATTTTGTAGGCGGTCTTGTCTGTGTGGCAGTACACGTGGACAATGACGTGACAGATTCACGTTTCAACGTTTAATTCAACCCCCAATGATGCTTGGCTACATAACCCCTCACTTATATGAATGGATATTCAGTCTTCACCTAGAGTACGCAGTATCTATATAATAGCATTAACTCCATTACTAACATACGCAAATTGACATTTTTTGTGTTACTCTTACTGAATAAAAAGTGAATTAGGTTAAAAAATTAGCAGTTAAAATATTAATTTATCAGTGCATAGAGGGATAAAAAACATCAGAGCATGAGCTCTATACCCGTGAGACAATATAAAAAAAACTATCATATAAGTTAATATTGTATATTCAAGGAGGCAAAATATTCATTTGTATAAGTGAGGGGATATATAAATGTACATCGATTGTTTCAAGAGTGAACTGGGCTTTAAACGTATCTTTGCCATATCATTGTCCATGTGTATCGCTGCATAGGCAAAACCACCTCTAAAACCAGTTAGGGGGCTATTTAAACGGTTTTACAAAATTTAGATGTAGAACGTCTGGTTTTATAGGGGAAAAGATTAACTAGTTAGACATTGATAGGTTAGAGATTATTTTGATTTTTTTCCTTTATATTTTATAGCAGTGCGCGGCTGTGCGTCCGGCTATCCGGCCGGTCCGGCCACTGGCTCTGTCTCTGCCTCTTTCCACACATTTCAACTATTAATTCAGACAGCTCCTCCTTTTAGTTTTTACAGCTTATTAATTATCATTGTTCCTTATTTTTACCGTTAGTTGGTGTTGCTGTTGACCGGTCTTCGGGCTTCCCCCAGCCCGACGCGATCGGCGCATTTGCTTCATGTCCTGGACTAGACAGCTCCTGCACCACGCATTGCATCCCAGCGTGATACTTTATTTCTACAGAGGTTTGGTGGAGAAAATAGGGAACTAAGAAAAAATAGTTTATTTTTTCTCAATTCGCTCCTATCTCTAAGAAAATTGAGGGTTCCCAAATATATTAACTGTTTGGAAATGTTTGCGGAAGTTAGACCTCTACCCACTAGTATGACTGAGGATATGTGAGTTTTATTCTTATTAAATGAGTAACATGTTAGGTATTATGATGATGTAGTAATTAGTTAGCAAAGAAAAAAATTAAATGAGTTTCATTGTCTGGATGAAACCATGCATACATTGTTTCCAAAGTGCTCGTGTCTTTTATGTTGTTTATAAAAGCGCACCGAATGAAGCTATTCATCACGGGTGCTTGTTTCAACTGTAGTTTCAATCTTTTCTTTACTTATGTAGCAAATTAGAAGCAAATATAAAATTTTCCACTCAGAATAACCTAAGAACCCAAAACCGAAACGAAGGAAATACGAAACTAAAACCTTAGCTCTCAAGCTTGTATTCCGAGATCAAATGTCATTGTTATAGTAGCAAATGACATTGTAGCTACACAATAAATAGAGTGGAGTTTTAATATCGATGATGTGATAGACGATTTGCTGGAATGAGCCAGGATATGGAATGGTGCTTTGCAGAATTACACTTGTGTACAAGTTAATTGCTACATTTTTGCAGAATTACACTTGTGTACAAGTTAATTGCTACATTTCTAAAATATTCGCTACACACAATCATATCTAACTACACGGTGGACGCAGATGTTAGCTAATTTCAATGTCGAAGTGTTCTTAGTTCCTTGATGCCTTAGATGATTATACACAATCTGAAGCCATTCACCTTCGAGCGTGAGGCTTAACTCTGAAGGTGTTCCGGTCAAATGAGAAAATCACTACAGATGCCCTGATAGTCTCTGGCACTTGCTATGTCAAAGCCAAAGGGTCCCCCAACATGCAAAGTACTCCATGGCTAAGCTATCAATCTTTTGATGCAATCTACTATGCGCCAAAATTTAGAGGCTGAACACAACTCAAACTAGACATGGGATTTAGACTAAACACAACAACCACGGAATCCTTTATTTGATAGTTTTGAGTGAAACCATGAAAACTTTGGCCGTCCTTGAATAGAATTTGAATTTAAGCAATAAACACACACACACACACATATGTTTAATCCGCAAGTCACAAACTCATTAGTAGCACAACTATCATTATCATTAATTACAGGAAATCATTCTCTTAGGAGCGAATGTTTATGTTGCTAAGGCTTCTCATGTCTATAATAACGCTCTTAAGCCAATTCAAAAGAATGGTAAAGAGGGAGATCGAATTTACATCTGATCTTTCTAAATGTGATGGAACCTTTAATGCAAGAGAAAGATATTAAGGCCGGAATGGGGAGTAATATAAGTATGTGGTACAACACAACGCATTTGTCACTGACGTGTGGGTCCGCACCCATTCGTCAGTGACGATGTCACGGGTGATGCGGCGTGGCCGTCCAGGTGCTCAAGACGCCGCTTCTCCTCATCCAAGGCTTTGCGAAATCCGCGCAAGAACAACAAGCACAGCTGGTCCGAATTCAAACGGCCAAACTCCACCCGCTGCCTGCGCAGGATCCCGTTAGCGGTGCCGGCGGCCGGCGGCGGCGAGGCGAACCATCGCGGCGCAGCCTCCGTCCCGGCGGCGGCAGCAGATGGGGCGATGCCTTCCTGGGCAGGGACTCCGACCGGCGCGGGGAGGCTCCTCTTCGGCCGAGCAGAATTATCCCTCGTCCCGTTTCCGGCGGCAGCACGGTAGTACTGCAGGGCCGGTTGCTGGAGGAGGGCGACGCCGTCGTCGTACATGGGGTCGAGCGCCGGATGAGGAAAGATCCCCGTACTGACGCCGGTCGACCCGCCGGTCTCTGCCGCCGCGGTGTACGGGAGCGGCTGCTGGAGGACGTCGACGCCGCCGGCGTCGTCGTCCATGGAGACAGAGCCCAGCGCCGGCGGCTGAGCAAGAATCCCCGTTCCGACGACGGCGGTGTTCCACTGGCACTGCTGGGCGAAGCCGCCGCCGGTGTACTCCAGGAGCAAACCGTCCACGCCGAACCGCTCGTAGCTGTGCTGTAGCTGCAGCAGGAAATCCTGGTCGTCCCCGGCGCCGGCGGGAGAACCGGTTCCTTGGACGCCCCAGTTGGCAGCCTCGTGCTCCATGGACGGATGGATTTGGTGTGCGCTGGACCTAGGACTAGGAGGCTGAATTCTTGGGCTCTGCGTGTGTGTGTTTCTAGCTGGGAATGGAATCCAAGACTCGATGGAGAGGGGCTGAGCCGGCCTCAGCTTTATATGCACGAGCACGAGGACGATATGGACCGGGGCACCGGGCCATTTGTGACCCGATCGGCCGCTGTCGGGTGCCCGGCCGCGCCCCGTGCTCCGTCTGACCTGGGTGGTTGACATTTTGGTAGGAGGACGACGGAGACGGGCTGGTAAAAAATTAAAACTTTCGCCTTCCAAAAACAAACCCAACTTTAGCACTACCATTCGCGTACGCGTACTCTCGGGCATCTCCGGCCCCAACCCGTCGGGCGACCGATGCCCCGAGCTCCTGGCCGGACTGAATGTTTCTCGTAGCAGCCAGGATTACCAAGTGCATCGTGCTCTCTCGAGCGACGAGAATATTTTGGCTTCTGTTACTGCAACGGTCCAATGCATATATTTGATTTGAGTAAAATTCATGGGCGGTAACTAAAATTGTTCAGAGGTGTCATTCAGATATCCACGTTTTCAAAATGCATTTCTAGGTTCCCAAACTCGCTTATTGTGTCATCTAGTTACCAAGTCTCATTATCAGGGTTAAATGTGCCTGCGTGGTGTGCTGACTGGACGTGACGTGGACCTTGGCATGTGGGTCCTACATGTCAATCACACCTATTCTATTTTTCTCCATCCTCATGATCTCTCCTCTCTCTCTCTGCTTGTCTCCACCGGCGTCACACCCCACTCACTGGCAGCCTCCCATCCCCTTCGCCGCCTCAGGCGCCACCTATCTCCTCCTGCGCGCGCGTCGCCTCCACCCCGCGGACCTCACCGCATGGCCGTGCGCCGCCGCACGTCCAACCTCCCCGTGGGGTCGCGCCACTGCACATCGGACCTCCTCCGCGCCTTCACCCGGCCCCCGCTCTCTCGCCGCTCCCCCTCACACCTCCTTCTCCCTCTCCCTTCCTTCTCTCTCATGCCAAAGTGCGCCGCACCATTGGAGCCGTGCGGTGAGCTCCGCGTCGCCGCCTATCCAGTCCTCCTCTCGCCCCGCCAGAGCGCGCACAGGCTCTACTCTGCCGCGCCACAGCCTCCGTCGCACGTGTGCGTGGAGGCGAAGGGCAGGCTGTGGTGGGAGGCCATGTGCGCCGCCCGCTGGCCTTGCTCGCCGCGCGCCGTCCTGCGCGACGCCCGCCGGCTGGGCGTGCTGCTCGTCGGCCGCGCGTGCCACTCCTTGGGCCGCGTCGCTCGCGGGGATGCGCGACGCCGGCTAGCGGTGCACACCGCTCGTCGGGCTGCGCATCGTCGTGGTCCGGTAGGTGCCGAGGCGGGGGCCATGGGGCGCGCAGCGTCGAGGCTTGGGCGTACGAGGTGCCGTCGACATCGCACAACACGGCGCCATGGGGAGCCGCACCCAACCGGCGAGAGTCTCGTGGGACGGCGCACGGCGAGAAAGGCTGGCGGCCGATGAGCAAGTGGGGTGCGGCGGCAGTGAAGGTGAGCAGGGAGAGAGGAGAGATCGGGAGGAGGGAGAAAAATAGAATAGGTGTGATTGACTCATTGACATGTAGGACCCATAGGTCAGGGTCCATGTCACGCCTAGTCAGCACGACACGCAGTTACATTTAACCCTAATTATGGGTCTGTTTGGCACCTCTTCTCCAAGTAGCCTGGCTAGGATCCTAAGCCAGGCTAGCATAGGCCTGTTCAAATCTGGCCAAGAGAGGTTGTTTGGTTGCAAAAATATCAAGCCAGGCTAGCAACACCCGCGTGTTTGGTTGTCCCCGCTCACCATCTTCCCCAGTTCGCCTCCCCTCCGTTCTCTCTCCTCCGGGCACTTGCCGCCGCAAGACCCTCCTGCTCTAGCCTCGTCGCGAGCCCCGCCGCAGCCGCCAGCCCCTCCTCCGTCGCATCCTCACCTTGCGGCAGCCCCTCCTCCACTGGATCCGCGCCGCTGGTGGTTCCTCCTCCTCTGGGCCTCGTCGCACAACATGCTGCCGGAGAGTACGCCTCCTCCTCGCTCCTCCACGGTCCACCCGAGGTCGCCACCTCTTCGCAGCTCCACAGCCATGGTGGTGGCCACCTCCGCGTCGCCATCGTCCCCCTCCGCGGTGCCACTGCCCCCCTCCGCGGCGTAGCCATCATCCGCAACGCCGCTGCTAGCTGCTCCTCTGACGGATCTGCGCTGCCGCCGAAGATTGTGCCTCCTCCTCGCGCCCCCACGGCTTGCCCGAGGCCGCCGCCTCTTCGCAGCTCCACGGCCTGCCCGAGCCTGCTTCCGCGACGAGGAGCTGCTGCTCCAACGGCAAGGCCTGAGAACGGCCGATTCCGCGGCGGGGAGGAGCTACTGCTCTAGCGGCGGGGCTCATGGCGAGGAGGAGCTGCTGCTCCAGCGGCAAGGCCCGAGAACGGCTGATTCCGAGGCGGGGAGGAGATGCTGCTCCGGCGGCGGGGCTCATGGCGAGCGGGTGGGAGCGGCATCGGAGGAGAAGGCCCGGACGGGTACCCAGCGGGGCTCAGTAGAGGCTCCGGGGGCCTAGCTAAGGGAGAAGGGCCGATTCGGCCGTTTCCCTAGAGCCACCCTCGGGACCTCAAGCTGCATTGTGCAGGCCTGGCTAGGGGGACAGCCCAAGCAACCAAACATTGGACCTCGTATTGCGGTGGTCTGGCTAGCTGGTTGGCTCGGCTACCAAACAGATCCTATGAGACTTGGTACCTAGATAACACAATTAGCTTTTTGATCCTCCTCAGCTATTTTGGTGACATCATCGCGTATGGTGTTGCAGAGCTATGGGTGAGATTAGTGTTTATCTCCCTCTTTGCGATTGGGGTGGAGATTTGGTCCTTCCCCCTGGTGGGATCTGTATCTAGTAGGCTGTTGATCTCGTTGGCTTGCTTGGACTGCGGTACTGAACCTTGGCACCGGATTTGGAGGCAGCTCATACCGTTGTGTTTCTTCCGTCTTTCATGGTGGGAAGTCGGACGATGTTCGTTCAGAGGGTGGAGTTGCAGCTTGGTGAGATGCCCGAATCTTGTGGTATTCCAAAAGCTTTGGTGCCAGGGGCGGGGAGGGGCCAAGGCCCCCTATGACTGAGAATTTTACACTAAAAATTTTTAAATTCAAATAAAATTTAAAATTTTAGTACTGTCGGCCCCTCCTAACCATGAAAAATTCAAGTTTTTGGCTCCGCCACTGTTGGGTGCTCCCGCTGTGGAGACGGAGGGGTTTTGGCTCCATCGACGTTGGCTTCGGTCCGTCGGATCGGAGCTGCTCGTTGGAGAATATGATGTGGACTTGTTTGTAATTTTCAGATTTCTCAGGGCCCTTTATGTAAAAGGGGATGTACTGGATGTACTGTGCTGCAGTAATATAATCTACCCCTTTCGCAAAAAAATAAAATAAAATAAAATAAAATAGGCGATGAAAAAATAAATAATAGCATCGGTCTACTTTGTCCTTGGCCAACCAATAAATGATATCCACGTGCTCCCTTTGTCCCTAACTAATCGATTTGATTTTGTCCTTGTTCAGACAATCTTAAGTCTTTTACTAAAATTAAAGACTCGACCTAGAATATAAATTTTGGATCTCGGAGTACAATTTTATGACACTATAGTTCAAAGTTCTTAAATTATAGAGTGCAAAGGTTCCAAATTACAACTTTTATCTAGGAGTACTAAAGTTTTGAAAATTGCTAGTATGATGTTCCAAAATTAAAAAAACCAAACATTTTGGAACTATAAAGTTTGTAGTTGGGACTAGAAAGTTTATAATGTCATAGTTCAAAGTCCCTAATTATGGGAACAGATCAGCTCAGAACTGACCTCGGACTTGGTTTTGTGGTCTCAAGGCCAAATTCAAGGGTTATGGGTTAGCATGATCTAGTCTTTGGACGTGGTCTTGTGGCCGAATAGCAATATGGGTCGGTCTCAATCCAACACTATTAGTGTGTATTTATACAAGAAGTAGCGTATAGGTACGTGCAATATGAACATGGTAAACCAAAAGCGTCAAATGAAAGGAAAAAACTATCCAACCGGCAATAAGGTAGGAGAAAAAGGAAAGAGAAATAAGGAATTAAAATCGACCTATTTGCTTGATGTTTTTCTTCTTAATTAGTTTCAAAACACGGAAACTACATGTTGGGTATGGGTATGAAATGAGGTGAGAAACTAAAGGACCAAAGAGTGAAAACATTTTTCTTCTATCAGTTTTAGGCCATTTCCAACCCTTTCCGATCTTTTTTCAACTTGTCCAGTGGGGCCAATGTGAGGGGTATATATGTTTTTATTGGATGAAAAATGGTATTGCAAAAACTCACTCTGTTATAGTGTAGATGTAGATAGATAAGCACTTTGGGACAAATAACAGTTGGAACAAGGAATAAAAATCTCTACAAGCAAATATAATGTTAATTCAGCTATACAAATTTGTACGAAGTAGCTACCTACCGTACTAATTATTCTCCGACAATTAGTCCATTTCGCTAAAATTTAAAGATGTGAATGTGGTGTTTTAGTTCTAGGTCTGACTTTCGATGTAGGTCCCACACATACATTTAGTCGCTCTAATGTGCACAAAGTAGTTGACGGTTATACCAAGACATTTCCTACAATTTTAATATTTTTTCTAAAAAAATAAGGTGTGAGCATGATATTTTATTTTAGGGTTCAATTTTTAGATGTGGGCCCATATGTGGGTCTAGCCCCACGAATCTACACAAAGTAGATTATTATTATTAGTCATCTCCAATAAATTTTAGTCAATTTTGCTAAAATTTGAATGTATGAATTATTGGTATGGCTTTAATTTTAGGTTATGGCTTTTAAAATAACACACATACATATAGCTATACTAATATTGCTATATGGTTGAGTGAAGTTAGTGATAAGATCCACCCATATTACTTATCGGATCAAAATGTTTTGAGTTTTTGACCCCCGACCCATTTGCTGTTTTAGGCCGACCCCTGTGATCCATTGTCCTTGTTTTGGTGGGTTGGCTAAAAATACAACGGGCCAACCCGATCCCATCTCTATGTCCAGGGAACATGGCCGAGCGGCACATTATCCAAAACGGAAGCCTTATTTTCCATCCCCCGCAAAACTCTAGAGTTAAATTCAATCGTCCAGTGTAAAACTAGGGAAAACCTAATTCGGGAGCGGAGGTCGTGTGTTTGGGCTTGCTGTGTCACGGCAGACGGCGGTGACGTTACTGCAACTTGCCAATTTTCGGACCCGTGTGCGTGATATGATTTGCTGCACTGTTCTTAGTTTTCATGTGAAATTGAGAAACCAGATGGCATGGTTTGTAAGAGTTCATTGATTCAGTAGCTTAATTATCTTACAGCTGATTCATATAGCTTAATTAACTGTCTTCCACAATCCTATTTGCCATACTCTTAGACAGATCCAAATTCTGGGCATGATCCTAAGAGCACAAAGATTCCTAGCTTCAAATATTCCTATCTGGAAATTCTTGCTATGTATATTCCCACGAGATCTCTGTGGCTTCAGTGCCCGGATCTAATTGCTAGAGTATGTTCACACCTACCCAACCCAGAGTAATTACAAAGCTACTAACAAGACAGATCACCACATAGTATGGGGCGTCATTAGCAAGCAAGGGAATTGACAAAAATCAACAATCTGGACGCTCTTCAATTTAAGTTCCCTCTATTTAAGTTCCCTCTAGAACAAATGAGTGATCATAGAGGCTCAGACCTCAGCTCTGAAGTTTGCATCACTTGAGTGCTTGATCCCCTTTGTATTGTGCGCTGAACCAAGGCAGATCCTTGAGGGCATAACAACCATCCTAAAGAAGGCGTAACCGACCAAGGTAGCATCTGATGTCACAGCAAACACATTGTAGTCTTCCTTTTCTCAGGACTCATGTTCTGCACTCATGTTCTGCAGTGACAGTGAGAGGAACAATCTCAACAAAAAGTAGAAAGAAAAGGTGAAAGGAGGAAGAAGAAGGGGCTAGCACAGATATTTATTTACCTTACATCTGCATGGCGGTGTAAAGGTGCAAAAGTATATTGGTATATAAGTAATAGCAACCATTTAAGAGAGGTAAACGATAAATAACTTGTGCTCACATTCTGTACAATGTACACAATCCACTAAGATTAGCATGTCACCTAGAAGAGCCAAGCAGGAAATAATATATAAACTACTGTAAAAATTTTCCTAGGCAACCAATTCCAGACTAAACAAGGATCATGCATAAATGTGCAGGAAACAGATGGCTTCACACAGCAACACAGATGCAACCCATGGCACCAGCCACACATGGCAAGTGCACACTCCGGCTACTGGTACATTAACCAAATAGCTGTTAACAAAACAATTTAAACTTCTGAACAATGGCCAAGGAAGTAGTACCGCCATCCTCTGAATTTGAAGATCATAAGATCATAGGTCCAACGGAAAGAAAGGCGTCCAGTTAAAACAGTGAACACAATCTCCAATTGTTTTTTTACCTTTGTACAAAGGTTTCAGCACAAGATGTATCAGGACACTAATCGGCAATTAAATCACGACTCTGTACAATTACTAAGCATATATGTTTTGAGGCACGGAAGATACCTCAATACAGAAATTAAATAATGAAGGATGCAAGTAGGAACTGGGGAGAGTAAAAAGAAGGGCAGGAGGCCTGCCAAGAACATACCTTTGCTAAGTAGCAATGTGCCAATGTCCCTGCATTGATCAACATACCCCATGATGTCACATCACCAGAACGATCCAACCTATTTACCAGAATGTGGGGCAACATATCCTTGGTATTAAGAATCATAGATGAGCTTCACCAAAGCCTACTTGTGAACAAAGAAACAAATCATACTTGGATATTGAAATTATACTTGGCAGGATGTGGACCATCCCCTAAGCCTTTCTCCATGATTTGTTCTGCACTGAGATATGAAAGGCTTTGATTGAGTGTGTCTGCAGGAAACCACAGTGCATACACAGCAGCGGAGAGTCGAAGAGACTAAACATGCAATCCTCAACTTCAAATGCATTGGAATTTCTTAGGTACATGGTCCGGCAAACTTAGGACTAATCAACAAAGCATATATGAAAACAACGCAATAGTGTACTTCTAATTTACCTAGAAGGCTACAAAGATAATAGCAATGTTCATACATTTATGTTAATGTATCCTAAAACCATAGGGACTAAAAATCATTTGAGTTAATATCAGGAGCTCCATAGAAGACCAAGGCGGAAATCAAACGCAGGAGACAACAGATGTGGGTCTCCTAAAGCAGCGGTCTGGGCCTAAGGCAAATCAATACCAGATACATTTAAGCTCATGGATTGAAGTTGATTTCAAAGGGTCGCCTGCGAGAGAACACAACATGCACCATACCAAGTAGAGTCCACGATAAAATAATCAGACACACTTCTTTATTAGGATGTCACAGAAAAGTAATCAGAGACACTCATTTCCTGTGTAGAAAGCGGTAAGCTCTTCCTATTAGAGGTCGGATTAGTAGCAACTGAAGTCCATGTTTCATCTGTAGGCAAAGGGCAGCTAGAAATAAGTACCATGAAACAACTGTCAAGGCCGCCAATAGGCAGGCCGCCAATAGGCAGGTAGCTAGTAAGACACACTTCAGGAACAGTTAGTACATGTTCTTTTAGAACTCCATCATCAACTTGTCTATAACCCAACTGGCACAAGATGACTACACAATGCAAGAGCAGATGGATCCAAACAACACATCCTGCAAATTAAAGCTAGGCGAGATATAGCCAGGAAATTCCCCTAGTATCCTACGATTCCCTATTTTGGATATTGTGTGATAATCACAAATTTATTTAGAAGTCTGCTTGATCTGTATATAAATGTTAACAAAAGTACAAGCAGCTCATTGCATAAATATACGCAGTAGTAGAACCGAACTATAATTCATGTCAATATGAGAAGGGAGCAACAACTATACCACATTGTAGGATGAAAAGTAGCACTAATCAGTAGTTAGCCGAACATAAGCACAAAATGCGCAATGATCATATTTGAGAATAACAGAAAAAGGTCTAGGCCTCTAATGCACTGTATCATGATTGTGTGCACAAAAATGATAGATCAATTATCAAAATACAGGTTGAGTAGAGACTACTGAAATTAGTATGGTGAAATGCTTGAGTTAAGACACATTAACTCAAGAGATCAGGGGATCACCAAATTTTTATTCAGATAAGATCTAGACCACATGCAGGTTGAAGCTTCCCAGTGATCCGCTGCACTACAGGTCGATGAGGACACTGACCCAGAGTGTCCAGTGACCACACCGTAGTTCGGCCGCTCACAAAGCACCTGAAAAAGGTATCGTTAGGCCCCCGATTTGTTGTTGGCTAAAAGGATACGAGGATCAGTGATAATTATCTTAAAAATAAAAAGATGAAGATGCAAACTGGATACAAATCCTTCAACTACCTTTCCCATTCTTGCACTGGAGCTGTGTTCACCATTTATTGCACGCTAGCTGCTCCTGTAATTTTTTCCCACTTCAATTGTCTAAATAAACAAATGGAGAAAATAAAAGGCGAACATGTGTTCAATCCTAATCAGCAACTAATTAATCATAGCCAAGTGCAGATGGGCCAAACTTGCGCCATGGAGCACCAAGTACGCACCTTGAGGCACTGGCCCTGGAAGTGATTAGTGATCTCCTAGGAGCTATTGGTCAATGGCAGCAAAAACAGAAACACCGGATTCCATGCATCCACAGTTGGGGCTTTAAATGTTGAGGGGAATGGCTGCCGATCCTACAACAGGTAAGGAGATCAGGCATGGATATGGCGCAGTGTCCGGGGATCCAGTCAAGCAGGATTGATGGGTTTTTTTACCTGGCCGTGTCCTACTGTGGTGCTTGTCCATTGGATCGAAAAATGACCGCCGACGTTGGTGAGGGACGCTGGAACGAGAGCCCGATGCTTTGGAGTGGAGGCACGGCCGCCACCCCCATGTGCCACTCGGTCATGCCACCACACCTTGGCCGCGCTGCCCATGGCCCCTCTGCACCATCGCTTTGTGCGCCGCCCTGCCAGCCCCTCTGCACCCTACTCGCCTGCATGGACAGGGGAGAGGAAAGGTGAGGCTAGACACAGATCCGATGGAGGAAGCGCCGGATCCAGGCCCAGAGGCACCGGATCCGCCTGCGGAGCCCCCGGGCTGCCCACCGCCGCCGTCCTCTCACTAGAATGGTGACGACAGGAGGAAGAGAGAGGCAGTGGGTCACGGGAGAACAGTAATAGGCAAGAACAGAGGGAGCACACCTCAGGACGGACCGGCGCTGGACTGGACGAAGGAGGACCAACTGACGGGGCGCCGTGGCCACACATCCCACCTGCGCGAGCCGGCGCTCAGGGCGTGCGCACATGAGGCCCCGACGGCAGCACGCACGGAGAAGAGGGACCACGGCGACCCGGAGGCCACGATGGGACCGCCCAGATCCACCTCGCCAGTGTACCGGCAAGCACCCCCAGACCGCGAAACCCCACGGCATGGCGTCGCCGGCCGCCAAACCCTAGCCTAGCCGCACATATAGAGAGGAAAAAGCCGGAGGAAAACCGCGGGAGGCGCTCTTATCCTCGCGGCACAGGCCAACCACCCGCACCCAGCGCGCCATACCGCGCCCTGTGGCCACAGCGGCGGGCGGAGGACGGGGGCGAACTATGGCCACAGCGCCCAAGGAAGAAGGGCGCAGCCACCGGCCAATGAGCGCACGCCACCTCCACCTGCACTGCCGCACCGGGGCCCACATGGCCACGCGTCAGACAGCAGCAGCGGGGCTCCAGCGGAGGCCAGCGAGGGGGCCCACGCGGAGCAGCTCCCGGGGCGGAGCGGCTCCCCACGCGCCGCCCGCCGCAGATCTCCCCATCGAGCGGCTACGGTCTAGGAGCGGGCGGAGCTGCCCCGAGCGCCCAGAAGCCCCAGCCCATTGCATGGTCTTTAATTAATTAATTAATAATTAATAATACAGAAGCTACAGCTGTCAAGCCATAGAGATCCTTGCCCAGATGCCAATCATCAGGATTCAGGACCATAGAGCAAAGGACGAAGTAATCGCTGATCAACTGTGAGTCTGCGAAGTCAGCTTTGCACCCCTTACAGGACAGCCCAAACACCCAGAGTACTACCATTCAAACACTAAAGTTCAGCATCTAGATCCAAGATCCCAACTCCAATACATCATACTCTGAAATCGACCTCCAGGTTCCAAATTTAGAAAATATTACACCTCCGGTACCCAATCATGGATACAAGTAATCCAGGGATCAGGTTGTAACAGATTTTTCTTGAAGTCTAAAGATATGATGATCTCAAACAGAACTCGACGACTGAACCATACTCGCACTATTTGTAGGACAGACTAAGCCTGGAACAAACTGAAAAATGGAAATGGTGACAGGAACCATACTCCGGCTTCACTGTCTGATTCACCTAGTATTTATCTTCTGAACACATCAGTGGCAACCGCCAAGGTCACCTTCGTTGTTCCCGACTTCAGCTTCAATGTGTATCTCTTCTCCGGTCTCTGAAGAAAAACAGAGCAAGTGAGACCAAAAAACAAAACTCAATAAGACACGTAGGGCATTTGCGGTTAAAACACCTTCATAGTTCTCCAAGAATTGTGCAATAAATGGCCACATTTCTGTTTCCCATACAGGGTCGGTGGCGTCCGCACTTCCTGTGCCATTGTGCCTTGGCAACTCTTGATGCTTGCTTGAGCATTTCTTATTAGACTATCTCCAATGGCAATGGACAAATGCATTGCATATCCCTATTCCTCTACTATTCCAACTACCCTCTTCTCTGTCTACGTTAACGCTACGGTGATAAACAGTGTATATACAGCTATTTTAGACAACTCTATTAGGATAGACTTACGCCTTCTAAGGTGAGAGTTGCCATTCTTCGAATCACCGCCGTAACACATGTCACAATAGTGGCACGCTGCGTACACCCTTTTACCTTTTGCGTTATAAATCTTGGTGAAGTGCAGCCAAACTTCTGATCCTCCATTGGGATCACTAGTTCTCTTGCGCTTTCCAGGTCGTGATTGGTCACCCCCAGCGACCAAGCAATCTTAGCTCGATAGTGTAGGCTTGCACCTCCTCTTCGTGCACACCTATAACAAAGGAAAACAGAGTAGGGAGTGTTAGTCTTGATCATTGTGAAAACAGATTACTGCAAAGTATTTTTTTTTGTTGACAATCTATTCAATATCATCCTACCGTTGTCGTCATCTGCATTCAAACACCTATCCAACTCGCTGAAAGAGTCAGAGACCAAGTTTGGAGCTGCAAGAGCAGTAGTTTTTCTTTCTAGGTTGAGGTGAGGATGGCCGTGCTAACTAGAGAGTGGCCGATGAGTCTCCGCTGCCGTAGTCGTAGGCCACTGCCACGTGGGCCCGGACCCACCTGACAGTGAGCCAACGGCAGCGGAACTCACGTCAGCGGATTTGCGTCCGAGAGTAGCAGCGAGGGGGAGGTCGGTCAATGCAACAGGCTCCGCGTCGTCGGGAATCTCGAGTTTGAGTCGAGATGCCCATGGGTATGGTTGGCCTTGGCCACCGGCGACCGGCCCATTTATAGGTGTGGGTGATGGCCAATCATTGCCGTTCACTGGTGGTCTTCGGGCATCCCCAATGCGACACGGGTATACCGAGGCTACATGGTTATATAGTACGATATGCTGGACTTAGCCTGTCTCCAACGGCGTGCCTCAAAATGAGGATGTTGGTACTGTTTTAGCATTGTTCTGCACGGTAGATGGCATAACATAGAGTGGAGCAGTATTTGAGAAAAGAGGATCGGGATGCCCCTCAGAGATAGCCTTAGCTAGTTCTAGACGCTCCCGACCCACATGGACCCCATGTTCATGTGCCGCCGCGTCGATCGGGCTAGCCCCGGGCCGGGCCGTGCAACTTGCACGCAATTTATTATATCAAAGCAAGACGACGCTCATGTATATCCTTGTCATGATGTGTTGCCGGTCAAGAAGGTGAAATAGTGTTCCATCATCTGCATTTTTAAAATTAGAAACCTAGAAATAAAGCTCTAAGAAATCTAGAATTTCGAAATCAACAAGTCAACATACAACTCACGGTACCTACCAACACCAAAGACCTAAAAACGGTAAAAGCTTGATGCAACCGCACATATGCTCGTATACGACGAAGTCAAAGCGATAAAAACTCCGTTGTCCTCTTCAAAAGAAGTTAATGAATACAGCATCTAAAGCATATCACGAATCTCCGAAATCCACCTTCTACGCTGACCATCCACCAGACCGATAACCACTGACGATGATTGATATAGAAGATTAGATGGCCAGCAAACCATTGATTTCATTGAGTTGCAAGCAGTTGAACATCTTATCTCTGTTTTGCTTCTACAAAAGGAAAATCCCCTTCTCCTCCGAAGCACATAGCCAAACACCGTCTCAAAAGCGACGCTTGTAGGCAGGGACGCGCCGCCAAGGGCTACGCCGTCACATAGGGTTTTCACCCAAGGGTGTGTTGTGAAAGGTGGGGTAGGGGGCTTACGACGATGCCTCCAGAGAGTAAATGACGGCCACGGCTGCCATCGTCGTCATCAATGATAAGAAGTCATGCCTAGCTTTCGCTAAGACCTCCCCACGCCGGCATTACCACGAGCCACCATCCAAAATCGGTAGCATGAGTCCATTGCACCCTAATGCTTGAGCCCTCGATGGCTCGCGTGAGAAGGGTGCGGCCCGGCCTACGTCCACCACGGTATGCGTCCATTGACAGTTGAGGAGGCAGCGTGGCCCCAACACTGCGTCGGTGCAAGGGCCTAGGAGGCCTAGATTAGGGCAGCCCGACGATGGATCCGGCCGGCAACGACGAGGTTGGTCAGCGGCCTGACGGCACGGCAGCAACCGAACCCCTGGCAACCAGCAGCCGCCAGAAGCCACCGCCACACAGCCCACCTCAGGGACCGGCGAAGCCGGCAAGACACGAGACCCCGCCGCCTCAGAGAGGACGGTGACATGATGGCGGATTGGATTTGACCCCGGAGTAGGAAGACCGGCGGTGTGAACTGTTGCACCTTGCGAGGCGACTGGCCGCTAGATGGAAATTGCCGATGGTCCATCAGATTGGGTCATCTAGTTAATTAAGGTTGCTGTGCTTTTGTAAGAAAACCCTTAATTCTTTAGAAATTAATACAGTACACAGTAGTCTTGGTGCGCATATTAAACGTCGATTGCAAAGCCTACGTACGTTGCAATATCATATAGCATGTTTCACTACGCTTTCTTTGTTTCCATGGAAACATATTTCGAGGACTCTTAAATCTTTCATAATTGCATAATCAAATATATTGCATCCATTCCTAAATCTATAACTTGGACAATCCAAAAAAAAACTAACCAACACCAAATTCCAAATATTGAAAGATACAAGTTTCTTTATTGGTCTAGCTATTGTATGTTCATGGCAACCCTAGCGCGATCCCTACAATATTTAAGCATCTATTTGGAATGTAGGAATTTCACAGGAATTATGCAGGAATTTCAATTTCAGCAAAAATAGAAAAAAATTCCCGCGTTCTAAACAGGGTCACTCAAATGGATCTTGTCTGTTTTTCTAAAGCTACCTTTAATTTTTTCCATCGTCTATGTGAGAAGCAGTATGGACTCATGTGTATACGAAAGAACAAGAGGCCCTATGTGACGCGGGGTCTTGGGTTCCATACTGTTTCTCAAAATTCTAAGTTGTGTGTATCTTGAGTTCTCCCATCTCAGGAAACTATCTCGTATCTCTTCCTATTAATTTCATCATCGTGTCATCGTATTTGTTTACGTGGCATAATTTAGTGAGACGTATTGAAAGGCAAATGAAACTCGGCTGGGAACGTCCTTTGCGTTTATGGTAGCAACCTATAGGTATTCTTGCTAGTATATAATAAATAAATAAACACTTTGGCAATACTAAGACTAGTGTCACCGATGTCACCAGAAAGTGAAAATAGACGTGAAAAACACTGTTTGCGCGCTGTATATAGAATGAAATAACACTATTTGCGTATTGTACGCAGTACGGATGCACACTCTGGTGACACCGGTGTAATGCATGAATATTGCATAGCTCTCTATCCGATGTTTGCGCTTTGGTTGGCCGCGCGCCCTTGGCGGATGCGCGTGCTTTCGTTCTTGTCTTTTTCCTGGATGGACGACGTCGTCTGTGCGTGACTACCAATACCAGCCTGACGCGACGGCGACGCAGTCTCCTGCTGCCTGCCTGCCTGCCCGGCCCGCCCGGTGCGTGCGCCCGGCCGGCCGGGCCGGGCCTAGCTAGGCACAGGCACTCCCGTTTCCGTTAAATGCCACCCCGCTCCGCCCTGCAGGTGTCAAGCCAGTCGTAGTCTTCCTCCTCGGCTCGATCGCTCCAACTAAAGCTCTCCATTCCCGCAGAGAAAAGGATCGATCGATCGGATGGCTGCTAGCTCAAGCCGCCAGCTCGCTGCTCTGACTCCGAGTCAGGCTATGGTGGTGGAAGATGAACGCTTCTCGCTCCCACGCTTCCGTTCCAAACCCGGCGATGCGGAGCTCCTTGGGCACCTCCGCCCGCTGCTGGCGCGTTACTCGGCGGATCCCCTCGTTACCAAGTCCGGCCGGGTGAACGCAGAACTCGTTTGGCAAGACCCATGGAAAATCCCCGGTACGCGCCCTGCGCCATTTCCTACTCGATTAAGTACTATTTTTCGGAACCTGATTCCTGTAGTGCTCCGGGGCTCCAGAGGCCCAGCGCCCGGACGACCCCGATCCGAAGAAGCCGTCGATCGAACCCGATGGATGAGCTCCTCCCTCCACTGATCGCATACGTGCGTGCGTGTATTGCAGGAATGCCGCTCGAGGTCCAGCAGGAGGCGGAACGCCGCAGAACAAGGGACAAGTACTTCGTCACCGATTGCAGCGTCCTAAAGGGCGGCTCCGGCTCCGCCACGTCGCCGGCGACACCGCATGGTTTCTGGAAGCAGCGTGACTTGGGCTGGGGGATTCAGGCCGAAAGCAACGGCGGCCCGGGACGTTTCGCCGGTTTGAAGACGACCTACGACTTCTGCACTGGAGAAACCATATACGAGGAACGCAGCAGCAAGGGAAAGGGAAGTAGTAGCTCCTGGATCTTGGACGTCTACGTCCTGATTGACCACAAGACGAATGTGATCGAGGTACGTAAACATAAGGATAGATGGCATTGCACTAGTACCATATAATTTATACACTCCCTTACTTCATCATCCTATAGTACTCCGTAGTATTTATTTACTCATATAGATAATTTGATACCCTCTCTCTCTCTCTCTGTCTCCCCCCTCTCTTTTCTTTAATTTTCACCTCGGCATGCTAACATATATTATCCTTGAAATTTTGGTAGTGTCCTTTGTTGGCCATCACGGATGTCTCAATTTATAGTTTATACATCAGCATCCTCCAGCCATATGTTTTACTCCATCTGTCTAAATAACAAGTCATTTTAGATATTTACAAAATCAACTTTGCAAAGCTCGACTAAGTTTATAATGAACTCAAATAGAGATCAACTTGTGTGAATCTAACCATATTTATTTAGTGTCGTAAATATTGATACCTTTGTATATAAATTTGGTCAAAATTATAAAGTTTAGAATGACTCGTTTTCTTGGACGGCGGGACTCTACCCATTGTTTCCAAGTATACGACATTCAAGACAAATTACATATTTAGGGCTTCTTTGGAACGCAAGATTCTCAAAATATATAAATTAATAGGAAAAACACAGGATTGGATGCCCATGCAGTTGAATTTCTATAGAAATATATAACACATGAAAGTCCCAAAACATGTGTTTGGATACTACATAGGAAAAACGTATAAACCAGAAGACACTCATGCTTATTTTCCTCCAAAATCTCTATAGAAGAGCCCATTCCATAGGAATTTCAAGGAGTTCTGTAGGATTCAATTATGTGTTAGAAAGGGTCTCATAGGAACATTTCGTATAGGAATGGAATCCTTTCAGTTTTCCTCCGTTCCTAATGAGGCCATAATTGTGAAGCAATTGGCTTGTCCTATACATCATATATTTATATAAAACCCGACAAGACTATTGATTTTTGTAGGATGACTTGGTTATGTGCCACGTATTTGAATGGAACTCATCACAAGATTACGATCCCCGGCCGAGATGCGCCCATCATCATCAATCACCCAAGGAAAATGCAGGTATACTAAAATGGTATCGCTATTCTTTTTACTCAAATAATATGCACACACCCGGTTGTTGACGGAAGCAATTAGCGGAACTCGGTGGATTATTTATTTTCATTAAAATGGTAAAAGCATCTCCTTATTTTCCGTACAAATTTCAATTGTGAAATCATAGCAATTACGTTCTCTATACTTCTCTTTCCCTTTCCCCTGATGTGTTTACTCTTTTGAAAAGCAAGACACTTTGTATTTGGACACCATTTGGTCTTCGTGCTTGGTTTGGGCCCAGTTTCAGTAATTCTGTATTTTTCATCAAAACAAACAATAAGAAATTCATGTCACTAGTAACTGAACAAATGAGTCCTGAAATCGTGTTGACAAGTTATTCTTACTTAATTCTGAAGTGAACAAATGAGTAAATAAATGTGGGGCACTGCTATTTGATGGCGCAGAAATGGTTTACAGCCCGGAGATCCATGGCCAAAGGAACAATTCCTTAATTGAAAGATCTCCAGGACACAACAGCCTGAACAAGCCTTTATCTCCACCGTCACATGGCCGACAGCCAACATGTGTATCTCATCATCAATCTCCCAAGAAAAATGGTAAAGTGTCTCCCTGTTTTTGTTTTCATTAATTTATTAAACTAATTCTGATAATGAGAGTAGCCAATGCAATGGCTGGTATGCCGGCCCCAACGGGCGTGCATTCTTTGTCTCTGAACGCATTATATCTATCTACGCTGATGAGTGGGGCAATGTATATTACATATGTAAAAATAGTCAAGCTGTTTTATCATTTGAATTCGCCTTGTTTTTTTTTTCTGATCATGGGCTGGGGATTTTGTTTCCTGTTCGTGACGTAGGACATGAGGCAGTCCATGGCCAAATCAACGAATTCTCCAATTTAACAGATAGAACGCCTTTATCACCGTCTGCAATTGAAATGCTTCAAAATATTGCGAATAATATGGAGATTTCTGACCACGAAACCACAATGGGTACGTAAGGCAAACCTCAGCTCGTTAGTAAATTACTAAGAATATTTAATTGCTATAGATTGAACTAAGCTTGTTATCATGATTCATGCGAGTTCTTCATTGGTGTTGCCAGAGACTGAAAAATACAAGCAGCTGGATGAAGAAGTGTCTTCAGCTGTTTTGGCAAGGCCCCCAGGGAAGCGTGCAAGGACTAATAAGACTAAATCAGATGTTTGGAAGAGCTTCACCAAGCTATTCACTAAAGCCGTGATGGTATTGGCAGTCTGCAATCACTGCTGCAGGGTCATGACAGGCGATTCCAGCAATGGGACGTCGCACCTAAGACGGCACAAATGCTCCTGCTGCAACCACTCCAACACCGCCACGGCAGCCCAACCGCCAGTTCCGCATCCGCATGACTGGTCGAATTTCCAGTCCGGGCCTAGACGGGCCAAGAAAGCTAGTGCCAATACTACCTGGAAAACGGGCTGATGATAGCCACCGACCCACGAGCATTCCATCCCTGCGACCGATGTTTTAAATACAAGCCATTTAGCGGCAAGTATATGGATCCCGGGCGTGACCGATTCGATCCGAATCCTAATTATAAAGATATAGATGAGTTGTTTTTATATCTATGTGGATATGGATAATCCGAAACTGACTTACGTGCGGATGCGGAGTAGGATATGGTATCACTAAAATCCGACGGATATGAAGTATCCGATATTTGAACACGAATTATCCGATATTTATAATAGGATAATATCCGATTAGTTTGGCAAGTACATAAGGGTCAAAGATGATTGGTTTGTGCCAAAAATACCGTTACTATTATTTTTATTACCGATATGTAAATTATGATGTGAACAATTATACTTAAGTTTATGAATTATTGATCATTGTAAAAAAGTTACATGTAAACATGTATTATCCGATGTTTTTCAAATCCGTTTCCGTTCCGACACCGATCCGACTCCGCACCATTTCCGATATCCTAAAAAATCCGTATCCATGTCCGTAACCGAATAATATCCGCTCCGCTCCGAATCCGACAAAATAAATAGGATTAGGATATGGAAAAGGCATTATCCGCTCCGATCCGATCCGTTTGTATCCCTACCCTCGCACGCCCCCGCGTGCCGGCAAGCGCCCTGCAGCATATGCCTAAGTTGGACCGCAAAGTTTTAGCTTATCAAACGGGCTTGAATCTCTAACTATGAAAATCTTTGCTAATCATGATTAGCCAAGCAGATTAGTTTTGGCTTAGTTTCTTCTATTTAGCTTTTTGAAAGTATTTTATCGAACTGTGTTACAAAATGGTTGTGTCTAAACCTCTTGCAGAGGGTGAAATAAAATTTCTTTTTCTAAAAAAAAGACTGCAAAGTTTTACGGCCATGCTATAGTCCAAAGTTCCTAAAATTGTGCAATTAAGTTATTAAAACATATTTTTTATGTAGGAGTACAAAAGTTTTAAACATGCTAATATGAACTTTCTAGATTCAGAAGATTGACTCTTGGGAATGTAAAATTTTGGATCTCGGAGTACAAATTTATAACACTGTAGTTCAAAGTTCCTAAATTATAGAGTGCAAAGGTCTCAAATTATAATTTTTATCTAGGAGTACTGAAGTTTTGAAAATTGCTGGTATGATGTTCCATAATTCAAAAACCCACCATTTTGGAACTATAAAGTTTTTGTAGTTGTGACTAGAAAATTTAATGTCATAGTTCAAAGTTCCTAACTATGGGAACGGATCAGCTCAGACCTGACCTCAGACTTGGTTTTGTGGTCTCAAGGCCAAATTCAAGGGTCATGGGTTGGCACGGTCTAGTCTTGTGGCCCAATAGACATATGGGTCGGTCTCGATCCAACCTTATTGTTGCGCACTTATCTTTGCCCCACTTGTCAGTCGCACAGGCCCCTCTACGCCATCCTCTCTGCACCTCGGCGTTCCCCCAGTCCATCTCCCTGCTCGCGAAGCCGAGTCTTGTCCTTCATCCCCACGGACTCCTACTTGATCTGTTTAGTGCCATGGGGGACATGTACCCCCGAGGTGTCTACTAGGCGCCTCCTCGTCATAAAAAAATGCTTGCGACAGTACATCAGCCCGCTTTCACAAGGAGGGCACACAAGATCTCTGTTTAAGTGGTCTTGACCTCAGGGCTATATATGGCCAGCCCCCGGGGTTGGCTGACGACTCGTAGGCCTGGGTGCTAGGCCCCGGGGGCCATCGGAGCTAGACATGTAAGCCCCGAGGGAGTTTCCTTCTGAGCGAAGGAGTCCACTACTTGCTGCATTAAATGCGGCAAGTAGGTGGGTCAAAAAGGAGCCCACACACGTCGCGGGCCCCATCATCGCCCGATGGGATGGACAAGACAACACGAGGAGGTCCTCCCTCCCTCCGTGGACGCACACTGCCCCCCACAGTGTTGTATCCAGGTGTCGGCTACGAGGCCGTCGGGTGTCCCGTTCACTAGCGCGGCGATGTAACCGTGCGTGGTGTGCACACGTCAAGCACAGCCGTTGGCACACCCCAACGGGTCAAGAATGTTATGCGGTGTGACGGCCAGTGTGGCGGGCTATGCCGGCTGGTACTAAGACCATACTGCATTACATGATATTGAAACCACCATTGTAGTGGACAATACTACCAACTCTATACTGTGACCCTCCCTTGGTCTATAAAAATGAGTAGTGCTCCCGAGTGGGGGTATCGAACCAGAAAGAAACCCAAGACAATATACTCTGCTGAGCGCTCAAGTTCTAGGCGGCTCAGCTTGTAGCCCATCTTTCAGCTCTAAGGAAACATCCTAGTAGAAGACGTAGGTTGTTACACCATTTTGGTGGCCCGAACCTCTTTAAATCTCTCGTGTTCCCGACGTCCCATTGTGCACGGCAATAGTGCACAAGTCTCTACACAACTTCTTACCTTTCGGGTACTTATACGGTATCCTGGTGTTGCGAAGGATGACAGTCTGCCCACCAACCAATAATCCCCCGACAAGCATGACAAGCGATAAGAATAAGAATTGGATATCAAAGTCCATCCAACGAAAATCGTATAGCTTCAGCAACCCAATAATCGTACCGGGTATTACTCCGTATACGGTACCACATCATCCGTAAAACTTCACATTTGCTCAATCATAAGTCATAACCACCAGCAGCACAACCAGCACGACAATGGTGGATCCAGGATTAAGATTTAGGGGATGCTCATTTTCTTCTTTCTTCCTCTTTTTATCTTCTTTATCTTCAAATTCTTCACATTTCTGTTTTTCTAGTACGTGTTTATGTATACAAATTGTTAGAGGTGTTTGGAAGCTTTTCATTGTCTGCGCAGGGGTAGAGGGTGCAGGAGCACCTCAGCCCTCACTCCGGATTCCGCCCCTGCAACCAGATGCAAGAAAGAATCGCTATCAATTCAAAGAATCGGCATGACCAAGACACACCAGGAATCCTAGCCGCTTGGGAGAAAGCCCAGGATGAAGCAATTCACTCGTCATCTCCAAATCTCCCGAAGGTCTCTTCCTCCGCCTCCATGGTAAAACCCTGTCTTTACTACGGCGGTCTCATGACCACAGCGACCTTCGAGCTCCTCGAGGAGTCCTTCGGCTACTGGGTGCTGCCGCGCGACCTGGACGGCTGGCGCGCCATTGGCAAGACCATGCTGTGGTTTTCCTTCTTCCCCCTCGTCTTTGTGGCTGCTCTAGGAGGCTTTGCGTTCCTGAAATGGTAATTGCGTCGGCGTCCACACGGGTTCTTATTTTTGTCTTCGTACATGAATGTATTTTCATGCACGTAGTATTTGAAATTCAGATACCTTTGCTTATTATGTGTGCACGAGGTGCATGGTGTGTTGTTCTTCCTCTGCTCTTAGCGTGTGGTATATAACTCTATGTATGTATGTAAGGATTTGTGTCTATTATATACGATGTGTGTCTCGTATGATTAATTTGTGGGAGCCCAAAATTAGCATGTTTCCTCGTGCTCAATGTACCTGTCCTGACCGAGACGTGGTCAAAACAGTGAGAAGGCAAGCCGAGACGATACGCGCTCCTGTATTCTAATTCTAATCTATCTGACATCGGATTGAGTGCAGGGATTGGAGTTGATTGGAAGGTATTGAGAGAAATTTTGATCCAGCAGAGATTTAAACACACCTCGATCCATGCGTATTACTTCAATCCGATATTACCTAAACAAAGCCTTAGGGGGTGTTTGGATTCGGAAGCTAAATTTATTCCCGTCACATCGGACGTTTGGACGCTAGTTAGAAGTATTAAATATGGTTTAATTATAAAACTAATTACACAGATAAGGACTAAACGGTGGGACAAATTTATGAAGTCTAATTAATTTATGATTAGCAAATGTGATGCTACAGTAATCATTTGTTAATTATGGATTAAGTAGGCTTAATAAATTCGTTTCGCCGTTTATTCCTCATATGTATAATTAGTTTTATAATTAGACCATACTTAATACTTTTAACTAGTATCAAATATACGATATGACGTGGCTAAAATTTAACCCCCGAATCCAAACACCCGGTCGGTCTCTTTTCGATCTTCCCGGCTAGCTTGAATTGTCCGATTGCCTATCATCACGCATGTCTTGTAGAGTTGTAGATTAGTGCGACACTACCAGCTCGGTCATCTCATATGGTTAAAAAATCACAGTATCCCGCCATAAGGCTTTTTTTGGGATAAGCTAGACCATTGTATAAGTTGCTAGCTTATTGTAATTTTAAACTGAGTGGTTAAATATTGATGCGATAGTTAAAAGTTGAATAAGCATCAAAGAACAATAATTTGGATTTGAATGGAAGTGGCGAGTACCAATCCACAAGACCACACATAATGATAAACGGATACTACTACAATATTGATCCTGACGCAGTGACACCATTAGGCGCGTGAAGATTCACACCGACACGTGGGCCGCCTCCAGCTTCCATCCGACGATGGATCCCAACTTCTTCGGCCTGGATCGAATCTCCAGGTCGCCGGGACCAGACATCCGGCCCCACCTGTCATACACTAAACCAACCCCCATAATATCTCTCCCGACAACACCACACCACCCAATCGCTACTCCATACAGTAGCTCATTCCACCAGGACACCCACCGCTGATTTGTCAACTCCTCTCTCCGCGCGTGGCGTGGCGCCCGCGGCGCGGTCGTTGACCCGATGACCGGCGCCGCGGCCGCCGAGCCCCCGGCCCCGGCGCCCCTGCCGCGGCGGCTCACGGTGCTGCCCCTCATCGCGCTCATCTTCTACGACGTCTCGGGGGGCCCCTTCGGCATCGAGGACTCGGTCCGCGCGGGCGGCGGCGCGCTGCTCCCGATCCTCGGCTTCCTCGTCCTCCCGGTCCTCTGGTCCCTCCCGGAGGCGCTGGTCACCGCCGAGCTCGCGTCCGCGTTCCCCACCAACGCCGGCTACGTCGCCTGGGTCTCCGCCGCCTTCGGCCCCGCCGCGGCCTTCCTCGTGGGCGTCTCCAAGTGGGCGTCGGGCACGCTCGACAACGCGCTCTACCCCGTGCTCTTCCTCGACTACCTCGGCAGCTCCTCCTCCGGCGCCGGGGGGCTCGCGCTCCCGCCGCCCGCGCGCTCGCTCGCCGTGCTCGCGCTCACCGCCGCGCTCACCTACCTCAACTACCGCGGCCTCCACCTCGTGGGCCTCTCCGCGCTCGCGCTCACCGCCTTCTCGCTCTCCCCGTTCCTCGCCCTCACCGTGCTCGCCGTCCCCAGGATCCGCCCGGCCCGCTGGCTCGCGCTCGACGCTCGCGCCGTCGACCTGCGGGGGTACTTCAACTCCATGTTCTGGAACCTCAACTACTGGGACAAGGCCAGCACGCTGGCCGGCGAGGTGGAGGAGCCCAGGAGGACGTTCCCCAGGGCGGTGTTCGGCGCCGTGGGGCTCGTCGTCGGCGCGTACCTCGTCCCGCTGCTGGCCGGCACCGGCGCGCTGCCCTCGGAGACGGCGGCCGAGTGGACCGACGGCTTCTTCTCCGAGGTCGGGCAGCGGATCGGCGGGACCTGGCTGCGCGTGTGGATCCAGGCCGCCGCCGCCATGTCCAACATGGGGCTCTTCGAGGCCGAGATGAGCAGCGACTCCTTCCAGCTCCTCGGCATGGCCGAGATGGGCATGATCCCCGCCATCTTCGCCCGCAGGTGAAATCACCGGCTCCGACTCTCCGGCTCTCCGCTAAAAAAACAATCAATCTTGTCTTGCTTACCGAGATCAAATGTGAAGCTTTCGTCAAGCAATTGAACAAGAAATTAATTGAATCTTGGTGAACGCAACGCAGGTCGAGGCACGGCACGCCGACGTTCAGCATCCTGTGCTCGGCGACGGGGGTGGTGATCCTCTCCTTCATGAGCTTCCAGGAGATCATCGAGTTCCTCAACTTCCTCTACGGGCTCGGGATGCTGGCCGTGTTCGCGGCCTTCGTCAAGCTGCGCGCCAAGGACCCGGACCTGCCGCGGCCGTACCGGATCCCCGTCGGCACCGCGGGGGCCGCCGTCATGTGCGTCCCGCCCGTCCTGCTCATCACCACCGTCATGTGCCTCGCGTCCGCCAGGACATTCATCGTCAACGCCGTCGTGGTCCTCGCCAGCGTCGCGCTGTACTACGGCGTGGAGCACGCCAAGAGGCACGCATGGGTCGAGTTCTTGGCACCCCTGCCGCCGGCTGACAGCTCCCACGGATCAGCCACGGTGCCTGACGATGCCGACCTCGAGGACGTCCGTGCCGGGCTGCTCACCGCCGCCGACGACGACGACGAAGGCGGCGGCAGCAAGGTCGAGTAGCGCGCGTCAAGTTTTGTACATGAATCCGGTTATTTGAAGATTAGCGTACAGTAGTTTCAGTAAATACATACATTGGGCGAGACACCATTTGCGTCTGGTGAATCTCGAATTCAGAATTCAGAGGAGGTGCTCATGCTCATCCGGTGATAGCGTTCATCAGAAAATTCAGAACCGCAAACCAATGGCCTACTGAAGTCTGAACCTTGAAGGGGAGAGCAGATCTCAACTTGTCAAAGGTATTTTTGTTTTGACTCTTGAGTGAGTGTAACGTACGTAGAAGAAGTGTTTGTCCAGCAAAGTCTGCGGTCAACTTCGTCTTTCAGTGAAGTGACGCAACACAAATAATTTGTATCGTAACTATTCAGAAACGGAATCATTTCATTAGGTGGCTCCGTCTGAAGAACTCATAGTTCCATTTGATCTCGCATGGCTGATTCCCGCCGGTGCTAGATTGTCGCAGCTTCCATTCTGCACATCTTGAACGTTTCTGGAATACTTCCGAGACGTTCGTTGAAGTTTGAGCGATGGGCAATGGAATCTCAATAGACAAGGATGGTGAGGAAAGTTTTTCAGTGTCTTCTACCGAAGATCTGAATAAATAAATCAGCAGATTGCAACCCACGACTTGTTGGTACCATATGAAAACGATATATATGCCAATCCAATTCCAATTTCCACCTAGTGGCCATGTCACAGTCGCATGATTGAGAAAACAGAACACGTGAGTTGCGTGACTGAACCTGCAATTCTCTTCACAAGTACCAGTTACCATCATCACCAATCCGACGTGGCCCAGAGGCCGACCAGAGTCACACTTGAACGAACCGAGGTTAATGTGGCAGATGTGTTGCAACAGTGGTACGCTGCTACTCAGTCTGTCCTAATCTACAGGTGTGGTTTGATTTTTTTACACTAAGTTTGACCGATTTGTTTTATTCAAAATATTTATAAAAATATAGAAAAATTCAATCATAGTTAAAATATATTATAGGCTAAACTAAACCACAATGAAAATAAATAATAATTGTGAATTTTTTTTAATAAGATGAATCAAACTTAGTGTCGAAAAAGTCAAATGGCCTATAAATTAGGACGGAGGGAGTACAGTAAGCTATATGTTGCAATATGCAAATACTAGTAATTGACTACTTGTATGGTTTCCACCATACTTGCCTCGAGCCTTAGATAATAGTATTTGAATAGCTTGCATTGTAGTATAGTTTTGAGATAATTTCACCGGCGGTCCTCAAACTTGTCCTGAGGTTTCATCTACATCTCGGTACTTTCAAAATGCACATTTGAATCCTTAAACATGTCCTGAGGTTTCATCTAGGTACCGATACACTCAGAATGCATATTTAAGTCCTTAAACTTGTTCGGGGGTTTCATCTAGATCCCCAGATTGTTTTTCAAGGGCGGTTTTTATTCTTAAAAATAAAAAATATTTAATATTTAAAAATCGCCAAGGGGCCTCTAGCTGAACTGGTTAGGTGGCTCCGATGGCATTCCTCATGTTCTGCCCGTGTGAGCGAATTTCAGGTTGTGGTTAAGGTCTAAGTACCGGCCCAGATCGTTGGTCGTCTCACACGAGCCACGGTGTCGCTATGTAAGGGTGAGGTAAGGGTTCGGGAGTTTTCTCGACCTGTGTGAGGTCTTCTTCTTAACATTTTTAGAAAAAATTGGTACCAGTTCCATATTTTTCTAATTTAAAATAAATTATTTATGAATTTTTAAGTATTAAATAGTTTTTTATTATTTTTAAAAATGAAAACCACTCTTGAAACCACCTATTGACCTAGATGAAACCTCCAAACAAGTTTAAAGACTTAAATGTGCCATCTGAGAGTACCAGAACATAGATGAAACCTTGGAACAAGTTTCAGGACTTAAATGTGCATTTTGAAAGCACGGGGACTTAGATGAAACCTCGGGACAAGTTCGAGGACCGCTGGTGAAATTATCTCTATAGTTTTACAAAAAATATGTACCGTATCCGGTCAACTAAACTAAAAAATGTCGAAGGTAGTAGTTTGCCCAAGATAAAGGGACAAAGATTAAAAAATGCTACCACAACTAAATTTAGTTTGTCCACATAACTATCACTAAGCTTTTCCATAGAGAAGTATTACTTTTAAGAGCATTTCCAACAATTGCCCAGTAATTTGTTCCCAATAAAGGCTAAAGGGGATTTTGGGGCTTCTCCAATGTGGCAATGCCCTGTCCTATATTATTGGAGGGAGTTGCTACTGTAGTTCACCAATATCCCATGCTCATAGCAGAGCACCGATATGTGAGTCCTATGTGTTAGTGGGATTCAACCTTCATCTTTCTTCTTTCTCCACCTCCCTTCTCTCCACATCATTTGCGGAAAAGGCCATGAATGGCAAAGGTGTGCCTAAATTTATGTGAATCCATGAAATTCAGTGCAAATCGACTCAAATCGGCACGGTTGTATTCGAATAATGCTTCGATGGTGCTGGTTCGCCATTGGGGCATGAGCCCTCTTTCCCTTGCGAGCGCTTCCTTATGTCGCTTAGTGCATTGTATAAAGTATCAGGTAATTGGATACAGAGAAAATATATATAGCCACATGACTACAGAAGATTACGATGTCGAGAAAGGATTTTTGCTTGCTGGGTTGAAAATAGTAATGCTTAGTGGGCTCCATCCAACTTTGATCTTCATATAAGGCGGGAAGGGATCTTCAACAATGATGGTCGCCTAAAGGGATTGTCGTGCATGTGCTTCGTATTCTGGTTAAGTAGTACTCTCTCCAGGTTCCAAATAAGTGTCGTTTTGGACATGGCCTAAGTCAAAAATTTTAAACTTTGACTATGAATAACTTAGAAATTATTTAGTTTTGAAACTTAAAAGTCACATGTTTAGATTTGTATTAAAGAGTATTTTCATAAAAATATAAATTTATTATAATGTTCATTTATGTTTTAATAGAAAACATTAGTCAAAGATACATTTTGAAGACCGCGTCGATGTCCAAAACGACATTTATTTTAGATTCGGAGGAAGTAAATGCGTCTTTTTTCTAGTGTGAGATTTGGTCGGCGATGGAAAAAACATGCATGTGAGTATTAAATGAATTATTAGCCCTTCACCACCAACGCTAATTCTGCATAGGAAGCCGCCGTGCATGCGTCAAGCAGCAGAGACATTGTTCTCCCTTGGTCTCTACGCTAGAGGCTTATACGACAATAAAAGCCCAATATGAGTATAGAGCAAAAGAGGAACACAAATACAAATAGCCATGGTGTGGCCTGTTACCTATTGTACAAAATGAAGAATAAAACAACAAAGAAAGCATTAAAGAATATAGCAGAACCAATGATGACAAGTCAGAAGATCCGATCTACTCTTTCCCTAATTATTTCTTCTGCCATGGTAGCTCTCCTTATATACATAGAGATCCTTAGAACTCGTTAGAACTTCGTTAAAGCTGTAAACTGTTATTGTGTCCCCAACTATGGAGTGATTGCGTGTAATGTGTGTGACAAAGTGCCGCTCGTAGGCTATGGTTTTTCCTTACGTGCACGAGCTCACGAGCACTATTGCACGATTACAAACTTCAAATATGAATCCATTGACGAACTAATAATTCACATAAGTAAGAATACGTTGCTAATCATAAGTGTAACTCACAGTTCGCGCAACACTGATACACTGTATTTTCTTCGAACAATAGCGCGGTAATTCGGCAAGCCGACGCCAGCAGGAGCGCTCCCCAGTTCGCATGACGCGCTGACCGAGGGGACCCACCTGTCAGCGAGACATTAGAACTACACAGGGACGCGTAAACTCGCCCCCAAATAGCGCCACCACTGTTCGTCGCTCCCAAACCAATAATTGGGCCCGGGGAAAAACTCCAATTGCGGCGGCCGCGAAAAAAAAAAAAGAAATAATTTCCCCCCATTTTTTCACCCCCAATTCTGACTCGCCGGCGGCGGCCGGCCCCGATCTCGCCGAAACCCTACTCGAGGTGAGCCCCCCGCCGTCCCCCCTCCCCCGGATCCTCTTCGCCCCCTCCCGAAATTTCCTCCTCCCCTGTCCGAATTCGGGCTGCTGCTCCGCGCCGATTCGGTCGGAGCTCGCCGGAATTCGCGGCCGGCGCGCTCCTGATCGTAGGCTCTGCCAGCGCCGGGGGGGGTTCCTCTGGGGTCGATTCCTTCAGCCCCGCTACTGGATTCGGCCGTGGGGCGGCCTCCCGAGCTGGCGTGCTCCGACCTCCGAGGCGGCTCCCTCTGTGCTGAATCACTGCTTCCTGATCTGGTTCCGCAGGTTGGGGCGAGCTTCGGGCGGTGCTCGGGAGGTCGCTTCTCGCGGCGAGCTTGTCCCGCCGCGGATCGCTGGAGCTCGTGGGCGGCGCCGTCGTCGTTGTCGTCTAGGGTTTGGTCCACCCGGAGCTGCTCGGCCGGATCGTTCGCGGGGCTGCATTTGGTGCCGCCGCCGCCGCCGAGATGCAGCCGCCGTCGAGGAAGTTGGCCCGCGTCGACACGCTCGAGCTCAAGTCGCAGATCCTCAAGCGGCTGGGCCACCAGCGCGCCGAGCTCTACTTCCGCGGCCTCAGGAAGTTCCTGGGCTGCCAGCTCGGCCGGGATGAGTTCGAGAGGATCTGCGTGGCGGCGCTGGGGAAGGAGAACATCAAGCTCCACAACTTCCTCATCCAGTCCATCCTCGCCAACGCGTGCGCGTCGGATGGGCCGCCGCCGCCGCCGAGCAAGCAGGCGGCCACTGGGAACTCGCAGACGAGCACCGTGTCCAATGGGACGCTGACCAATGGATTGCTGTCGGCAAGGAGGGTGAGGCCCCTGACAACTAAGAGGTTTGGTGATAAGCCGAGCCCGATCGGGAAGTCTCCTCTCGGTCATCCGGGGGCTGGGGAGTTTGTGTCAGCCGGCAGCAAGGCTATGCAGGAGGTTATCTCTGTGGAGGACGGCGAGGAGGTCGACCAGGCCCGAGGTAGCCCGGTCTGCGTGCAGAGCCAGAGCCCGATCAGAGCACCGCTGGGAGTTCCAATGCCTCTGAGTTCTGAGCCTTCGACGTCCTACTCTTCAGATGTGTGCTACAATAATGGTGAACTGCCAGATTCCCAGTCGCTGTCCAAGTTACTTGATGATAAGTTGAAGGCTCAAGGTCTCAGCCTACCCAAAGAGTGTGCTGATGTGTTAAACTCTGGGCTGAATGCATACATAGGCCAGATGCTGAAGGCCTGTTTAGGTGTGGCGAAAGCAAGGGGAAACAGCAGGATGATGCGCCAAGCAAATGGGCGTATTGCTGCTTCTGTAAGTAGTGGGCAGAATAATGGCTTCCCTTTGGGTTCAAGCTGTTGTTACAAGGCTTCGTTGCTTGATCTTTCAACAGCAGTGCAATCAAATGCTCGGTTAGTGGGGCGCACGGGGGTACGTGAGAAGATCACTTCCCATCTCCACAACAGATAAATGAGAGCAGCTAGTTTTCCTCAGATTTTTAGCGAGCCTTATGCTGGAGTGGGACAAGTGTAGGCAGTGTATTGCAGTACCATTGATCCTGCTGTAGAAACTACAGGTAGTTAGGTGTTGAGGTAAAGTGGAGTTTGAGTGTAGGACTGGGTAGTGTACGTTGTACCCATGGCTGATGAGGATGATACTTCTTAGGATGCAGTACATGATAGTGGGCTTCATTTACCTGTGATTATTCACAAAAGTAACTATAATAAAAGATTCTGGGATGTGTCTTTAACTTCTCTTAACACCCTAGTATACACTAATATTACCATGTGTTTGTGCCTGTGCAGAGAATCAGGTTCTTTGTTTAGAATAGAATATGCTGCTGTTGGATAACTTGGATTTGTTAGCTTTCCTCTTCCGAGGAGTGCATCTGTTTCGCTGTCCGCGGCCAGATTATCTGTTTCCTATTCCTATGTCATTTTCTTCACCGGAAAAGCAAAGCAGTGTTTGTTGGAATCATGTGCGGAGGCCACTGTTGATCATTATTCATTTAGACAGTGTTGCTTCAGCGTGCTATGTAATCCTCTGTTTCTTGTTTTTTCTTTGTGATCTCTGATCTGTCTGGTACTCAGGTCCAGCTTGCCTGGGAATCAACATATAGCTACAAAATCGTACGTATAATATAATTCATTGCTCTGCATCTCAATATGCTTCCGTGGTGATTTGATTTATGCATCTCAACATTCTTCCATCGTGATTTGACTTGTGCATCTCAATATTCTTCTATGGTGATTTGGTTTCTGTGTGGTGCCTTCTGTACGTGTTCTACTATCCTGGATATGTATATATGCACTCTGCTGCAGGCTCTGAGGTTTATCTCCATTTGTCTGATTTGATACATGAGTTTTCTGTTTATCGACTCAATTTTTGTGTCCTTTGAAGATAGATTGAGATTGTTGAACTGTGGGAAGAATTGATTCAGGTATTCAGAAATGAATGTCAGCCCAAGGCCAGAATCATTACAGAAAGCCAAAATTCAGAGAGATGAATTTCAGGTAGGACCACCATTATATAGAGAGGCTTTCCCATTCCATCGGCTGGGGCAGGTGAGGAGCATGTTTGGGTGGGCTTTACGACGGCCATGACTGGCGCAGCCGAGGCTGCATGCCACCCCAGGCTGAGCAAAGCGAGGAGGTCCAGCAGCTCCAACCGCAGCAGAGGCAGAGCACATATGGTTTGTTGTGTCACAGCGATTCTCTGTGGATTCTCTGTGACACTGCATGCGTCCCGTGTCCTCATTCCCCAACAAGCTGAAGCGCTACACCAGCCTACAAAATTCAAGAATGACAACATTCATCCAACGAAGGGCCCGCTCGCTGCAGAGTTGGGCTGACACAGGCAACAAGAGGAGAATGCACAGAGAATAAACTTTGTTAGAAGTTTATGTTCTTTTAACAAATTCTCACAATAAGTTGGAACATCTAAACAATTGGTGGATCAAAACATTAATAGTAGTTAGATCTATTCTGTTTTCCAAACAATTACCTGTACATATTATTATGAAAACAATAGAAAATAACCCCCTAAAACTACATATTAATTACTAGTCATAAAATAAATCCTAATTTATATCTAAATTGCCCATCCTTGATATTTTAATAGACAATCTCAAATAACCCCTAAAATTCCAATTTTTTTTATTTTGATAGATAATACAATAACATCCTATATTTACATTAAAGTTATCTTGATCTTATATTTTATACATAATTACCCACCTCTGTCATTGTGAAAACAATATAAAATAAACCCTAAATTATATCTTAGTTACTCACTCTACCATTATGAAAAAAAGATGAAATAATCTCTAAATTACACATCTTTTAACATATCGACATGGATCTCTAAAACCCATACATGAGTATATGTTGATGGACTAGTAGATGTAATGGCTTGTATTGCTAGAAATGAGTATACGCTATTCTGATTCTTACGAGAATTTCTATAATTTATCTTTTTTAAACTTGTCTTATCTCCTATCTCGTACCCTTACTATTCTTAAATATTTGTCGTGGTTGACTCTTTTTTCACAGCTTTAATTATCCATATTCAAAAAAGTTTATACAAACCTAGAAAATTAAAAGTCATGCTCAAACCATCTTTAAGGATAAAACAAATCACAATGAAATAAATGATAAGATATAACTCTTTTAATACGGCAAATGCTTAAGGTTGTGGAGAAAAAGTGAACCATGACATATTTTAGGAACGGAGAGAGTAGTAGTAGTAATTGTAAATTTGTAATAACTAGTCCATCAACCCGTGCTCTCGTACGGGTTAGAGTTTTAAGGATATAAATTTAATCCATAATAATATTAGAGCTGATTATTTTAATTCACATTTTGTAATTTCATTGTGGGTAATGTATATACAAATTTAGAAATTATTTTAATTTATATTGTATGATGTCATATTGGGTAATTTATATATAGATTTAGTCCTTGTTTTAAATCTTCTATAATGGCATGTTAAGTAATTTATATGCAAATTTAAGGGGTTATTTTAATTTGTATTTCATAATGGCATGGTGGGTAATTTTATACAAACTTAAGGGGTTATTTAATTCATATTTCATAATGGCGTGATGGGCAATTTTTATACAAATTTAGGAGATTATTTTATTTCATCTTTCATAATGTCATGGTGGATAATTTTTTAAAAACTATAATAGATCTAATGACTACTATTAATTATTAGAGCTACACGATGGATGTCAGGATGTTTCTAATTTTTGTGAGAATTCTTAGGATTTACCTTTTCCTAGAAAACAGATATATTATTAGAGCTACATGATGGATGGTGTGATGTTAATTACATAGAAAACAGATCTAATGGCTATTAAGATTTTAATCTGCAATTGATGATATGATATTCTGATTATTGTGCGAATTTATATGATTTTATTTTTTATGTAGCGCATATTGTGAGGATTAATAAGGAGGCTCCAAAAGAAATCCCCAATTAGTAATAGCAAGATTAGACACAAAATATCTGTTTCATAGAAAGGTTTCTAGCATCTTTAAGAAAAAAGTTACGGGATCATTTCGTGGTGTAAATTTGTAAATGGGAAAAATTTTGACAAAAAACTGAGAGTAAATTTGAAAATAGAAAAAAATTTGCCAAAAAAAAGAAAATTGCTTCCATTGAGAATTGAACTCAAAACCTTTCGTAATGGCAGAGACGAGTAATTATTTAGAAAATGGGTCAAAAATATGGAAAAATTTGCCAAAAAAGGAAAAAAATTGTTTTCTTTGAGAGTTGAACTCAAAACCTTTCATAATGGCAGTGGTGGGTAATTACTTAGAAAACAGATCTAATGACTATTAATATTCCAATCTAACAATTGATGATTGGATGTTTCTGATTTTTTGAGAATTTCTAGGATTTTTTTTTCTGGTTCGTTTCGTGAGGATTAAAATAGAGGCTTCCAAAAGAACCTCTAATTAGTAATAGTAAGATGTATCATAGTGATGCCACGTGCCTTTTCTTTTCTGTCCTTGTTTTCTCTGTAGATTTATACTGTTTGCACATATGTCACCAACATCGTAGACTTGATAGGACCATTTTAACTGCATGGAATTGACTGTTTTGTGGCAGTAGACATTGGACAGAAAAAGCACTTTGTCATGTGCACGTTCAGACACAAACTGCCCCTGCGCCCCGCACCCCCCCCCCCCCCCCCACACACACCCGCGCGCGCGCAAAAAAAAAATTATAAAAGGGCGATGGAAAAGAAAGAAAGAAAGAAGTGATGAAACACCCCCAATCATTCAGCTCATAACATTTCAGAATTTACCGTATCATTCATAGCAAGCAAGCCTGGGGAAAATAGAGGTGAATCAGTCCTAGATAAACTCCATGACAACAAAGCCGGTGAGAGAGAGGGGGAGTCAGTTGTGAGAAGGGAACAAGAGGCCTAGAGAATGTGCCCACTTTAGGGCTACAAATATTAGTGTGGGGTCATGAGGGAACTCGTCTTTTCAGGCCCCTCCTGCCATCTCTTTTCTGCGCCTGCTTCCCCTCCCTCTCCCTTTCTCCCCACTCATGCCTCCTTCTTTCGGTGCGCGGCGGCTCAGGTGGCCAGCGTGCGTGCCGGACAAACCTGTCGGCAAACAGTCCCTGTTCCTGTTCGTCCCTCTGATCTCTTCTACTAAACAACAGTACTAATCGTAATTTCCTTTTGATCAATTCATTATTAGCTGTCGTTGTAATCGCATCCGGTACCATGATTTTTTTTGGTCTCGGCCTTGTTTCTGGCTGCAGCATGCATGAATATGTTTCAGCATCAGCATCTGTGTTTTCAGATCGAGATTTCATGGAAGGAGGACAGGATTAACCGCAAAACCATCAGATTTGATTTACAAAAAACGGCACTCTGATTAGCACTATTCCGTACAAATAAATCCAAAGTGCAAAACTAGCACCGACGCACTGCAAGAATTTCGAGTAATACACCCCGTTCATAATCACATCACTGACACTTGCTACTCCCAAATGCATCACATCCAACGTACAAAATAACGCGCTATAAGATTTAGCGTCAGACTTTCAAAAACATTGTTAGCGCATAATAGTTCGCTATTTCGTACTGTAGTAGTATTAGCCTCAAGTCTATAAAAACGCTATAACGACGCTACAGCGCACAATTATTTCGTACTATGATCATATCACATGTACTGCATGCATTTTTGAGCGAACAGTTTTATACATCTACCTAATAACTGTTCTTTAGGTGTTGACAAACAAGTAGACTGACTCCCACACTAGTCACCCTTACGCAATGATGATGGCAGTCATGAATCATGATGACACGCTCGCCTCTCCTTTCAAACCATCGCCATTCCAGCATTTTCTGTCACCCTAACCCACCCCCCCCCCCCTCACCTCGCCCTAATTAATCCAGCTGTTTGTTACTCACACTCCGGCGCAGGCTCCCAGGAGACCGGAATGATGAGAAGGGCCGCGGCTTCGAGGAGGCCGTGTGCCGGGGGGGGGGGTGGGGCAGAATGGAGGCTGCGGCCTGAATTCCTCGCGGAGATCGATGTGCTTGGCTGCTTGCTTTCCCCTCTGAAAAGTTCAGCACTGAATTTTAGCCAACGCCCTCAGCTCGTGCTCGTGCTCGTGCTCGCGAGCTGAGCTGAGCGTGCCATGCATGCTCCCCCTCCCTCCCTGATTACTTTATCATTGGCTGCTAGTAGCAGCAGTACCAGGTTGGTTTAATTTTTGTATCCTCAGTGTGGTTACTGCAACTCTGCATCTGCATCCATGGTGATGTTTTGGATCATTCAGACCAGAATACGGGCTGGGCTGAGAAGCGAGAGGTTTAAGAATAACACAGAGGACAGGCAGACAAATAGGTTTTTGTCAGGTAGTATAACGCAATCCTCCAAGAAATTCAATTAACAGCAGCGATCAGATGAATACTGCAAAATTTGGCATACTTTCAGGAAACAATAACCTGTCTGTCATCGACAAGCTTAAGTTGCAGGACAGCAGCTAGGTAGAAGACGACTGGAAACCCTGCTCCCATTTTGTCTTTCCAGTACAACAAAACGCTGTTCCAGTTGGCTGGTATATTATATGCTTTTGAGAAGCTACACTGCACTGAGCTCTGGCCAGCTGCTTTTGCTGAGGAAACGATCGATGAGCTAGCCGGCCTCCTTTCCCTTGCCCGTCTTGAAAATCATGGAGTAATTGGGGGGGAAAAAAGCCCCAAAACGCCTGACGAAAGTAGCCTTTTGGCTTTACAAGTATACATGCAGTGGGAGAGGAGGCGACTTTCTCCTCTACATACAAAGCTTCTACTGTTTCAGCAGCTTCACACCTTTTTGGGCCTAATTTGGCCATGATGACGGATGCAAATTCTAATTGATTACCCTGCATTGAGCTTCTACTTGGTACTTACCACAGCATTTAGGACTGATTGTTATTTGTAAAGTAGTAGTAGCAGTCACAATGACAGAGGAAATAGTAGCTTCTGTAGCTCTTTGTTTTTGGTTAGTGACTAAGTGGGGATTACCTGCTATTGCCCTAGAAATGAGTGAGTGCAACCAAAATGTGTTTAGTGAGAGACATGGGAGAAATTTTCAAGGGAACAAGTAGGCCGGCACTGCCGTCAAACGGACAGTCGTTTATCTTATCCACAAAGGGCTTTTTGCACTAGGAAGAAGACCAAAAGAAAGCCGAGAAAGCAGGAGGTGCCCTCTCTCTCTCTCTCCCCCCCCCCCCCCATTGTGGGCCCAGAACGGCGTACGGCTGCGCCTCTCCCCGCCGGCAACGCGTGCACCGGTGTCTTGTCGTCCCTCGGACCATCTATCCACTGCATCCTCCTCCGTCCCCTTGCTTAGGCTTTCTCAATTATTATTCTGTCACCACTCAACAACACCCCCAAGCTAATCAATATATCGTTCACCGTTGCAAGCCAAGCATTCACCTGCACGCTCCAAATTAATCTTCCTTCATGTACTATCAGATCAGTTTCTTGACAACTAATTTAGCTGCCCCAACACACAATGCAATCCACATTTGCATTCGATAATATATAACCTGGAGGAGTAATTTGGCTGATGACGCAAGTGCAATATCAAATCAGTTTCTCAGCATTGTGCAGACATGCCTGCCGGCCTGTGATCACTTCCTGTCAAAGGGATCTCTGCATCCTTTGCTGCCTTCTCAGCTGGCTTGGTTCTCCTGCAAGGCAGAGAGTCTTCAGATTTCTACCCCTTTTTCTTCAGACGGCATCCTCCAGAGCTCCAGCAGTGAGACAGGAACTGCAACTGGCCCCCCTATCCTCTCCCCAGGATCTGGGTTTTCTTGGATTCATCCGTTTGGATACATGCACCCAATTATCCACGCAGCGTTGCTTGCAAAATGTGCAGCGCCCCTGCCTGCTTGCCTGTGGTGGCAATAATGCAGGCAGCACAGAATGAGAGGAGAGAGAGACTCGCTCATTGCTCGTCCGTCGTCATCATCATCAGGGTCATGTGCACGATCACCCTTTGCTTGTTTTCAGTGACAAGCTGACAGCTCCATCTCACTAGGAATATGTTTAGTTGCACCCAACAACTAAACAACAGCCCAAGCTTTAACTGGTCGTAACACTGGAGTACATACATCGTGTGCAATGATCATGGCACCTTTGTCCATTGCATCACACACAAAGTAGTGTGTGCATGCATGCACTGTGTTTGAAATGCACTCCTCTCGGCGGGCTCCTCCTGCCCTCCCTGCCTCCCTGGTTACCCGTACCAGTTGCAGCAGCAGCTGCTTTGGTTCCTTGCATGCATGAAGGTGGGCCCCACGCGTGCATGGGGTGACGAGGTAGAAGGAGAAGATTAAACTAGACTCCTGCAGGCCTGTCTGCTCTGGGAGGGGCACTGCATGCTTAAGCAAGTGAGGGAGTAACAGTGTGCGGTGTGCCAGTGGCCAGGGTGCAGTGCATGCAAATGCAGCTGGGGGCTCCCCTCCTGCCTGTTGCTTGGCATGCCAAAAAGGGAGGCAGGCATGGAAAAATTATCCCCTCTCCTCTACTCCCCCTAGTGCCTAGCGAGGGAAAGGCGTCTCCTCCCCCCCCCCCCCCCCCCCACGGCCATTGGAGCGTTGGAGGTGGTGTTTATAAATACCCTCCCCTGCCACCCCCACAGTTTCAGAACCACCACAACGTATTACACCAGCCAGCAGCTCGCTCTTCCATCGATTTCAGTTGTGCTTCGGCTGCCTGCGCATTGAATTTGGTGGTGGCCGACATCGTCGAGCTCGAGCAGCAAGAACAGCGTGGAGGATGATGATGGACAGGCAGCTGCTTGTGAGGCAATGCGACATGGAGGTCATGAAGATGGCCATGCTCAAGCACGAAGAGACCTTCAGGCAGCAGGTAATCAATCAAACGAGACACACACACTCAGCTCCTCGTACCTTCTGTTCTTTGATCGTTGCAGATTCTTTCACCGACCATTACAAAAAAAAAAAAAAAAAAACTTTCGTCCTGCTGAAACTGAAGCGTGTATGATCGATCTAGCTGCAACTGATCAACGATCGCCTGCTTTTTGCAAAATATAATCGCCTTGCACAGGTCCACGAGCTGCACCGACTGTACCGCATACAGAGGCAGCTGATGAGCGACCTGACCAGCAGGGACGACGAGCCGGTGCCCACCCGCCGGCGCAGCAAGCAGCCGCGGCGGGCGCTGGACCTGCAGCTCCCGGCGGACGAGTACATCGTCAGCGCCGACGAGGACGAAGAAAGCCGCCGCGGCCGCCGGCGCGGAGCTGGAGCTGACGCTCGCCATTGGCGGGTGCTCGGCCGCGGGCCGCCGCAAGAACAACAGGAGGAGTAGGCGAGAACAGCGTGACAACGCCGGCGGTGGCTCCTCGTCCCCCTTCGGGTCCGACTGCTCCGGCGGCGCGAGCCTCCTGTCGTCGTCGCCGTCGTCCGCCGAGTACTACTCCGACGACGCGCCGGCGGCGGCGTTCCACGCGCCGCCGTGCCAGAGGGCCATGGCGTTCGACCTCGGGGAAGGCACGATGATGCGGCAGCAGGCGCCGTGGCTGCTGCAGTGCCAGCAGTACCTCAGCCTCAGGATGACATGAACGTGTCGCAGCTAGCAGAGCAGCTCACCATCATCCATGTCCATCAATCACGTTGTACCAGGTTGTGTTGTGTTGTAGAAGAAGCAGTAGCTACTAGTTTTTGTTTTCGTTTTGTTTTTGCCCTTTGTGCTTGCTATGTCTCCTAGGTGGCCAATGGAGTTAAGGAAGGGTACGGTTTGTGTCCCAATCCGGATCCAGAGATGTTAGTCGATCATGGCGAATGAGTGCTGCCTGATTGATTGATAATGTTCAGAGACTAGTTCTAATTCAGGAGTAATAATACAGCAGTACTACCATCTTTTGAAGATTCTTTTTACTCCATAGCTCCATCCATGCACTGGTTGAAAAGATGATAAGGAAAAGAGGGTTTGCTGTAACGGTAAAAGGCAGTAATAATCAGGCAGTGGAACTGAAAGGGGGCAGAGGAACTACAGCTACATGAAAAAGTGAGTGTTCCTAGTAGATAGTGTAAAGGGCAGCAGCGGGGGACACAATTTTTATACAGTGTAAAGTCACAGTTAACGGCCAGTAGAGGTGGTTTTCAAAACTTCCGAGGTTTTTTAGTATACTGTAGCGCATAAAAACTAGGGAAAGGGAGGGCATCTATGATGATTGCCGTCCTGATTGAACTTTAGTAGAAGCAGAGGAATTTGCATTCGTGCGTGTCAAAAGTAAAGGCAGCGCCAGCGCGAGAGTAAGGATGTTCCTCTCGTGCCAAGAGAACAAAGTATTGGCAAAGTGCGTGACAGAGAATATTTCACCCATCATGCTGTACCCCCAGGAAAAAAAAAGCTTATATAATGTTTAGTAAGAAAATGAAAAAAAAGAAAATAGTGACGCTGCTAGGACGCACAGGAAAGTTTCTCCACCGAGTTGGCAGTTGGCACTGGTTATCCATGAAGAAAAGAAAAAGAAAATACATTCATCTTGCAGAAGAATGGCAAGATACAATAGCCTTAAAAAAACAAATTCCTTCACTACATATATGACTATTATTAACACGTTTTAATTAGTAGGGCCCTATGGCCACTTGTGTTGCTTCAAATAAGAAAAAAAGAAAAAGGCTAGGATGTAGAGTATGTTTTTGAAGGTACACCACGATATTAAATACCAAGACAGTATTACTAGTACTAATTGGAAATGGAGCCTGCACGTTAGTTCCATTACTAGCACAAGAAAAAAATATATTCTTGATATTTTCATAAAATTAGAAATATATGGTCATCCAATATAAAGCCTTTAACAATAATAGAATTCATACGATCTACTCTGCTTCCTTGTAAATCACCCACTATACCATAACGAATGATGATTTAAAGTAACCCACTACACCAATATGAAAGATAGTCTCAGGTAGCTCCTAAATTTATATTCAGATTACCACCTTATGATTATAAAAGAGAATTAAAATTTTAATTCTCTAAATTTAAATCTAATGTACCAACTCTAAAAGAGTCTCCGCATTAATCCTCAGGATACACGCTATAAAAAAGGCAAGCCTAAAAATTCTTAAAAGTAAAAGAAAATCTAGCCATCGATTTCGAAGTCTTTAACAATAATTGCCATTGGATCCATTCCATGTCCTAAGAAATTACCTAACATACCATTACAAAAAGATGATGTAAAACTAACCCAATAAAACTATATTTAGATTATCCACTATCCTATCATGTAAGATAATTTGAAGTAACCCCTATTTTGTATTTAAATTACCACATAAGGCAGTGTAATTTAATACCCCCTAAATTGAAACGTAATTTACTAATATTTGTCATATAAAATCTACATAACTCCTTAAGTTTGCATATAAAACAATCCACCAGGGCCATTGTTAAAAATAAATGAAAAAATATCACTTCAACTCTACACCTACTATTATATAAAATATATTAATATAAAGTACATCTATGTGTGCTTATAAATTATTTACTTATATTGTTAACAATATTTAAAACTAACTTAAAGTAATAAATGTTAACAGGATTCTCATGGACAAATAAAGACACCGAAATATTTACACAAGCATTCTGTTAGAGTATGAACAAATTCAGGAGAATCCAGATCACCAGTGTTTTGATTAGTTGTGTATCTATCTATAGATTTCTAATGTTTATGTCCGTCAACACTACTAGTCCGTGCAAAAACTCATTGTTCATGTACCAGATATTTCTAAATTGTGATGAGTAGGAGAATAAGAAGGGTGCGAGGTCCCAATTGGTTCATCTGTGGTTAAGCCGAAGATAACAACTAGATATCCGAGAAAACGTTTTCGAAGATCTATCTATATCTTTAAAACTTGTATGGTGGGAGCGATGCTGACCACAGGTCCCCAGCACCACAATGCAACCTTTGTTCCCTACCACTTAATCATACAGGTGTTTCCTGTGGAATAAGCTAGAAGGAACGAAACAGGTTCATGGAGAGAGAATCCGAAGAGCAGTTAATACACATCCGTTTCGGCAGGATTACGTACTTACCGTCGATTCGTGGTACCAAAAACCACGACATCAGCAGGTATATATAGGTACTACTACTAGTACATAGCATCGGTGTGGCCATGATCCGGTGTCCCAGAAAATGACGGCCAACATGGAATAATAGTGCCACTGCAGGGCTGCTGCTAGAGCTAGTGCATGTCTTTCAGTTCCCTGCTTTCTATCAGCTCGCTGGACACATAGTCGTCCTTGGAATTGAAGCGACTGTTGCCCGCTTCGACAGCAATTCTGCAAGATCCGCGGCTTTGAAAAAAAAAAATCAAATCTTTGCGGATCCGATCCCGCCTTTCTGGCATTTCTGCTGCTCGAATGATCAGCTGCTGAAGCGCGAGGATGCGATTCTCTTATGATGCTGTGCTGATATCCTCAGCAGCTCTTTTGTCCTTGACGGTTGCCACTCACAATACTATGTTACGGATAGAGTGCAAATATCACTGAGGAAGAAGACAAGGCGCTTTTTAAAAAAAAAAATAACACTCTCTTTCCTTTTTTAGAGGAAAATTTTCTCTATTTTTTTTGAAAGAGCAAAGAGAAGTCCCCGCCACGCTACTACTTACGGTTGGACCTGTGGCGGATCTAGGATTTAAATAAAATTAGGGGGTATTCATTTTCTTCTTCCTCCTTTATTTTCCTCTTTTTCCTCTTCTATTTCTTCACATTTCCTTCTTCCTAATGTGTGTTCATGCATAAATATTGTAGGGGGTGCTTGGGAGGGCTTCCATTGTCCGCGCGGGGTAGGAGGTGCTAGAGCACCCCCTAGCCCCCACGGTGGATCCGCCCCTGGGTCGGATGGTGTCAGCAACATCAAAATACATATTCTCAACATTGAAAAACAATGTATGCAATATTAAAAAATAACTTTTGCAACATCAATATTTGCATTAAAAAATCACCGTGTCCATCCAATTCGATGAAAAAAAATCCCACCACAATATCGGTTCATATTTCATACAACATGGAAAAACAACAGCAAGGTTCACGCAATATTGAAAATGCATATCTTCATCATCGAAAAAATACTGCATGCAACACTCGAATTCAACTATCGCAACATCCATAAATCGAATAAAAAATCAATCACATTCATCCAGATTGAAGAGAAACTAGCAACAATATTCGATACAACATTGGAAATATATATCTTCAACACCGAAAAATAGTACACACAACAATAAAATTTAACTTTTGCAACATCAATAACTTAAAATAAAATTCATCGTAAGATTCTCACAACAAACAATGTGGTGTGTTTTACAAAACAACCGTTTAAATACAACAACATTTCGTAATGCCATCAGGCGGACTTAGCAACCACACATGCTAGACCAGGGCTGGAAGTGCACCAACTTAATATTGGGGTCGTTTCGGCCTTCAGGCCCATTCTAGTGGGCCGGAACTTGTAGCAGTGAAGAAGAAAACAGTGTCCAGCAGCTGATCACGGGAGCTGGGACCAGTGCCCAGTAAAATTTCCAAGAATTTCCACGGCGGAAAAGAGAGTCAGCTGCCGCCGGCGGGACATGATAGGACAGAAGATGCAGCAGATTGCTGCTGGGACCTGCGGCGGAGACGGCGGGCAACTGCCGATGCCGACCCGCATCGGCGACGTCCCCGACGAGCTCCTCGTCCTCCTCCGCGTCTGCAGGCTAAACAAAAATGCGTGAAAGCTCTAACTATTCCGGAATGTTTCTAGTTGGCTTTGGACCATCGGACCGGCCGATGTGTCCTTTCAGCTAGCCGTTGGAGTCGACCAGTTGATCTGTATTTTCTGTGACCATCGGACCGTCCGACGTGTATTTCCAACTAGCCGTTGGAGTCGACCGTTGAGTCTTCAGCTGACCGTTGAGACCATCGACTGTCCGATGGTGACCGTCCGATGAACATTACGCCTGTGGTATTGAGTTTGTTGATCATTCTATCCATATCGTCCGATGGACCGTCGGACCGACGGTCAAACCATCAGACCGTCTGATGCGTTAAAGCGTCGGGACTTGGTCTTCTCCTTCTCCACTGCCTAGAACGTCCGGTGGTAGGACCACCGGAACGTCCGGTGCATGTAATTTGCACCAGGTTTGAATCTTCAATCTTGGTCTTCTTCTACTCACTGGACCGGCCGATGGGGCTCCACCGGAACATCCGATGGTGCAAAAAGTGTGGCCGCCTGACTGGCCGGCGGGACCGCTGTATTGTGCATCACGCTTGCATTTTGTCGAAGTCTTGGGTCTTCTCTTGTGATCTTTAAGACCTTCTTTGAGGTGTTTGTTCCCCAAATTCTTTACTCGCACCATGGGACTTAACAAAAACACTTGCACATAGGTTAGTCCCAATGGCACGTGTTGTCACCTCAATCACTAAAATCACACTAGAGAACTAAGCACGAGGCTTAGGTCCTATTTTCCTTACATATGCCATGTACTCGTCCTTGATGAGAGCACTAGAGTTCTCAATTTTTGAGCTGCCATTGGCGCCGCATGCATACATGTGGTACCACAATCATCATAACCTTTGAGTAGTCGTCGGCGAGGGCACCGAAGCTGTGCGCATAGTCCGTGTGGGCATGGTAGACGATGATGGCCTCGAGGTGCTCTCGGCGAGCAGGGCGCATGGCGGTGAGTGGGTGTGCATGGTGGAGAGGAGGGCTGGTCTAGGCCAGCTAGCCAACATTGAGGTCAACCTAGACAAGTCATGGCGTTTCGTGGACACGATCGCGACGATTGCGACCTTGGTCCTTGGGGCCTTCTCGCCGTCCTCCACTGCTACCTTGTGACCCCCAGATTTTTTCTCAAAATTTTCCTAAGTTAAATAAGGTTGATGTGTTATAGTGTACATGGCACCAAATTTTTAAATATTTTAATTAATTAAGTGGCTAAAATAAATCATAAGGAAAACATGTTTGATGAATTCACGTTGTTGCACTATTTCTTGATGTGTGTGCGCCCTAGTGTTTGAATTCAAAGCCCAAAACCCTCTTCAAATATATCCTTTTTGTGCAAAGTTCTAAAATCCTCCCTCTCTCCCTCAACCTGGCTTCCAGCCCAGCCCAGCTCTCCCCCTCGGCCTCCTCCTTTCTCCCTCTCCCCGCTCCGGCCCAAACCTGCGGCCCAGTTCCCCTGGGCGCTCCTCCGCCCTCTACTCACTGGCAGCCGGGCCCCACCCGTCGGCGCCCTCCTCCTCCCTCGGGACTCAACCGCTCGCCCCGCTCTTTCCCCGGGCACGAGCCGCCGAGCTGCGGAACCGCCGTCCCGAGCCCACGTCGACCTCCCCGCGCCCCCACGACACCGGCACCCCCCTGCAAGCACGGCGTACCCTCCGCTCCTCACTCACCCCGACCCTCGCTCGCCTCGCATCTCTCCTCCCAGAGCAGCGCCGACGCCCAGCACGCCGCACCGGAGCTCCACCGCGCCTCGGCCTCGTCTTGCCCCTCACCGCCGTCCAAAGCATGACGGTGAGCTCCGCCGATCCACCGCCCACCCTGTGCCTGTCTCCTTTCTCCCTCCCCCGCTCGGAGTATGCCTAACCCTAGCCGACCCTTGTCGCTCAACAGAGCTTGGAGACCGCCGCCCGTCGTCGCCGCGTTCCAACCACGCCGCCGCTTCCCCGACGTCTAGGACGCCATGGTGAGATAACCGCGCCATCTCCCACTCCGTTCGCGCGACCGCCTCCTCTCTCCCGCCTTGTGCCCCGCGGTGCCCGCTCACCAGCGCCTGCATCTGCAGGGACTCTGATCGCCGCGGCCGCCGTCCGCCTTCGCCGCGCTATCTTTTTAATCGTAGTTCCGTTTATGGAGAGTCTTGCGCTCACGTGATCGTAACTACGAGTTCTCTCTTTTAGCATACGTTTTATAAAGCTTTCTTTCGATCGGTGCACTGTTCTTATGTATGTTCATTTGTCTCCTAGCGCACATGCATTTTTATAGTGTCAAAGTTAATTATTATATTTTTTATGTTTTTATTTGTGAAATTTTTATTTTTGAAAAAATATAGTTTTATGTTTTATTAATTGTTTTGGATGTTTTAGAAAGTTGGTTTATATTTTATTATGATTTATAGATTAATTATTTTTTGGATTTTTCCCTTAGTTATTAAAAGTATACAATATAGGAGTATATTAATAATATTTTTTATCACATAGGCACTTTAATAAGATAATTAGAAGTATCTTTTCTTTATCTCAATGCACTTGTATTTACCCATCCTATATCTCCACCATTAGATCTAAACCAAATTAGAGATTTAATGGCTAATTATTACATATCCCCACAAAGACCAATATCAGCCCACAACGTTAAACAAAAAACCTTAGTGGAAACGGGCATTAAAATTAGAATCACACATTATTAAATAGCATCAATTCATAGTAGTGCATCAACTCATTAAAATGCACGTGCTACGCATGTGTTAAAAGATTCAATATAGCGTGGATATCAATTCACATGCGATCTAGATTTAACAACATCTTAAATGTGGATGGATAAAAAAAGCTAATTCACCACAGCCCAACTTCGTCCTGAGCTGGGCCAACATCCGGCCCAACCTAACACCGCCGCCACCGGTGCCTCAAAGCCAAACCCCGGGGACATAACCCTAGTCCACACCACTCCCTCGCTCTCTCCTACTCCCACCCCACTCTCCAGCCGCTACCTCGCCCCTCCACCCCACCCTCCTCGTTCTCCTCCCTGCCCGGATCGATCCGCACCGGCGTCCTCCCGCCCATCGCACGACCGCCTCCTCTTCGAAGACCTCACATCGTCCATCTCCCAAGTGCGTGGAGTCCGCCGCGACCTTCGCCACCTCCTCCCGCCAGGCGGCCCTCATCCCGCTCTGGTGCGCGACGTGACCGGATTTGTGGGCTCCTGCCGCTTCCTCCCGAGCGCCGCCTCCTCCAGCCACCCGCCGCCGACAGCACTCGACTCCTTCTTCCCCGGCCGGGTCTGCCGCCTCTAGCCCAGTCACCCGCCGCGTCCTCCTCATCCCCTCTCGCCCCCGTCAGGGCCGGATCGGTCCCCGTCGCGGCCAGATCTGCCCTGCCTCCGGCGATTGGCGGTCACAGCATGGCCGTCGCAGGTGACCTGCTGCCCTAGTGTCTCTCCCCTCTGGCGGCTTTGTATTTTCAGTCCTTTTCAACTTGTCATCTGATGCTTCAACGAGGTTGTTAACCGCTTACCTGTAGACTTAACAATTGTTTGATGGCCGATGTGGTACTAAATCATGTGTACGTAACATATTTGTTAGTTTTGTTTCTGGGCCTATGATTTGTTTGACGTTCTTTTGTATTGGGCCAAGAGTTCGTTTTTTATTGTTTTTTTCTCCTGCGTGGAATCATCGTTGATTGTTTTTTGTTTCCTGCGAGGAATCGTCGTATCGATTACAGGCGGGTCGAAGAGATGACGGTGAGAGAAAAATCTCGCGAGACGCCCGCCGGTTACGAGTTCAAAGTCACGAACAAGCATTCTGCCTCGTTAACTTGTTTTTTACGGGTTGTGTGGGTCCGGTTGCTTTCGTTGTGGGACGCGGTGGATCTATGAGTCTAAGTGCGTATAAATTTAGCAGAATAAAAAAGATTTTTGATTGACTCGTTCTTTATAGTATTGATTGATACTGTGAGGCACCACAAATTATGGATTAGATTGATAATTTTATCTATATGTAACCGTAGCATATAATTAATTTCTTTTAACTCACCCTTTATAGCACAGTAAAAGTGCATGCATGTTGATATACGTGTGCATCAATTATTAATTAAGCACTCTTTTCTGCAACGTAGCTGTTTGTAACAATTTCCAATGTCTAACGTTTATACTTAACTAACCACTAAAAATAATTTATTTCCAACATAGATTTTGTCTTCCGAATCATTTGAGCTAAATACATATATACGTATGCTCTTTTGTCACCTTTTCATGCTTTGGGTCCACCTGGAGGGCAGAGGAGAACGGTGGGAAGGACGGATTCGGCACTCTGAAATAGGATTACGAGAAGCTAGTGTGTTCTCTCCCGTCTCTCGCAGAGTTCTCTCTCATCCGCTCCCCTCTTCTCTCTCGCGACTACCGTCGGGGGCCTGCACAGCTAGCAGAGCCATGCCTCGGCGGCGGCGCGCTGACCCAGGGCCATGGGGATGGCTTCATCTCTCTCGCTTCCTCTTCCGACTCGCCGGGCGTCCTTCTTTTTCCGATTCAGGCAAGATCTAGTTTCCATGGATTTCACGTCAGCGCTTCCTTCTATCCGGTCGTGCTTTTCTCGTAAGGGTCTGTCCCATTGGTTCCATGCCTGCTTCTGCATCTCTTTGCCAATCTCATCTTGGTGCTCCAACGAGTTTGTTGAAAGTTTATGAGCAAGTTTATTTAGATTTGTAATAGCGGTTTGGTACTACTGAATTAGATTTATTTGCTCATTTGGATCGCCGTTGTATTTGATTGGGCTTTAATGGATCTAAATTTGTACAATTATTATTGGGCTGGTGTTGTATTTTCCTCTCCGTGGAATCGTGAGGTGGGTAGGAAAAAAATATGAAAAAAGTACATGAAAGGGTTACAAATCTCAGCTAATTAAACGGCAGGATCGCGATCTGCCGGGCGTTCTGCTATGGCATGATGTGGGCTCTACCTTATTGCGTGGGCCTTCAATAGAAGATAAAAACTATTCGTTGGATAGGTTCATCCGAAATCTACTGACGGTGCAAAACTAACGGGCTAAGAACATGTACAGTAAAAAATATATTTGTTTAACTCACGCTTTATTAGTACAGATGTATGCTTGCTTATATAGGATGTTTGCCGCGTACAGAACGAGATCGGTACGTGAGCAGTGAAGACTTCAAGATCAAGGAACCAAAGATCTTTTTGAGCAGCATATAATTTGAAAATAAGGCAAGTGTTTTTGTCCTATCTTTGTCTTTTTACATTGAAAACTTACATTCTCGCACAACTTGATAGCAACTGTAAGGATGACTAGCCATTTGTTATCTCGATATGACTTTGGGTTGTGATGTAGTAGCTCTGCTAGCGCTCAACTTTAATTTCTGAACTTTTGGTTCATGGTTGGAAATGAATTAATCTTGATAATCAATGAAACTATGGAACCGTTGGAATATGTTGGTTTTGGGAGCTCAGAGTCTTTTTACTCAAGTGTCTCACCGTAAATTAGTTAGGTTTACCGAGTGACCATACACATACAGGAAAACAGTACAACCATGTAGGATGGAATGAGACATCTTTGACTGATTTAGATGACCTAGAGCTTGGTAGTTTGCTTACGTGAAATATGGCGTAAGAGGAGCCTTGGATCATGTCTTCTTTTGCTAAGTTGGGTGCAGTAGTTCATTCGTTTGCTTTTCGTCAGTCACCACTTGAAGGGAACTCTATGATTAGTAACTAGGGGAAACATGTGACGGACAGCTACAATCTAGTGACTCTTTGTAAAGATCTCATAGTGAAATTTGCCGACTCACCTACGGAAGTATTTAAGGGTCTGATCCGCCCGAGGAAAATGGGATTCACGACCCGTGGGTAAATTGTACAACCTCTCGAGAGTGTTACAAAACTGATATATCAGCCGTGCTCACAGTTATGAGCGGTCTGGACCCTCAACTGATTAGAGAAACATGTGGTTTGGGTCGTAATGATGAACAACGACGCCTATTTGTTTACTCATGTTTTACTTTATGTTATATTTGTTTAATACCTTGGGCTTGAAACTGCTAGCTTATAATTAATAAAAGTTGACCAACTAAAAGCGACCTCTTTTGCCGGTCCACTATAAAGCTAGTCCACTTCTAGCCTAAACGAGACAATTGCTGAGTGCGACATTTACTCATCCTTGCTATTTCCAAAACAACAATGTTGCCTCCATTGCAACTGCTTGCTCAGACTACTCAGAAGATGGGGACGATGCCGAGATGCTGTGATGTTATGAAGTTGTTGATCCAGAAGACTTCTAGGAGCTTTGGCGAGCGTGCCCCAAGTCAATCTTCCTATGGAGTTGGAGTTCCGCTACAAGAGATAAAACACTGCTTTGCTAAACTCTAACGTAAGACCTTTGTGTCTCTTTATATGCTTTTCTGCTTATGTTATACACTCTCTGTTGGTATTCACATGAAGTCGACTTCATGTGTGAAAATTCTTCCTAGACACACATACCGTGTACATCCAGTTCTCTTTCTAAAACCGGGTGTGACATACCTTGTTGTTCTCACTTGACGTCGAGACCATGATCCTGCATCCGGAGACCAGCAGGACGACCTTGAATGCCCAGATGGTGTTGTGGCGGAACCGCCGATTTAATCCGGGCTAAGTACACCTGCCACCTCTGGATTGCAGTGTATTTAGACCAAATCAAATCGGGTCGTCCGTCGAGCTACCCAGAAGGGCACTCGATGCAACCATCACCCAGGGATGCTGACATCACACACGTTAAGCCCTCGGAAGAGCCACAACAATTACAACAACTCATCATTTCATACAAACATAGATTGATTTGTTTGAAAATATTTACTCAAAATGGGCTACAATCATACCGAAATAGAGTTCCAAAATAATCTCGTAGCGGAAACCATAACGTAATACCGATATACTCTTGCAGCGGAAATAGAACCTCGAGCCATAACATTGAGCCCACCATTGTCAATTCTCGATCATGAAGTTCCTGAAATAAAAAATATCAACAACGTAGGGGTGAGTACGTGAGGTACTCGTAGGACTTACCCGTGGGCGGTTTCAACCCGACACATATGAGAGTATGCAAGGCTTTTTGTGGACTTGACTCTAACCCGCGCAAACTTACTAGGAAGTGAGTCCTTACTTTCAAGTATCATTTGTTTTTAAAGTATAAGCCTCATTTGGTTCATTATAGTTATCATTACGATCCATAAATGATAGGTCTCATCATCTCAACATATATATCATCATAAAGTAGCTTGCAGAAATATAAGCATACAAGTACAAACATGTAATGTAAAAAGCATGATTAAATGAACAAGATATTAAAGTTATTACTACGTTGCCCGTGTGCGATACTGGCATTCTCACACCTGGTGAGCATCAGCCGATTCGAATCGATTTTTAATTCCCGGGAATAACTATCATGCTAGGGGTATATGCTTACTAGCCATCGCGTTCCCACATATAGCCCCGATCTTAACCTGCCTCGTCTCAAGTTCGATTCACTCCCGCCTAGCCCCCGGGTTGTGCCCCCCATGACGAGCCTGCCGACATCTCGGTCTCCCCGCCATGAGTACCAAGCTCCCCCGGGCCACCTTCCTCTCAACCAGCGGGTAGGAACGTGTCTCTGTGCTTCGGACGAGCCCAGGAAAGACTTTTCCGGTCCCATATCCCGGATAAGCACTCTAGCAATGTTATGCCGATCAGCAGGCGAACAGCGGACGGGCCTTAAACGACTCGGGCGGAGTCCACCAGACCATCCACGTCATTTTTCATCGTAATATACCCATATCTCCGCCCGGTCTCATCTTTTCATCACGTCATATCATATTTCTCTCGTATTAAATTTTTGTAAAACATTTTGAGTCCTATCATCTCGCGAGTGAATATCTTCACTCGACTTCTACCGTCTAAGCATGGCTAAGTATAGACTTCGACCTATCCATTCTAACTAGGATATCAGGTATTTATGCAGGTGGGGTTTCAAACAACTCCTGAACGTAAATGCACAACCAAATAAAGGGTCGTGAGATTCCCTAGGTAGGTGTATATGCCTAAGGGGCCTACCTTTGTTGTTGATAACTTGAACAAACTAAACTAAAGTTAGTTTGCCGGGTTCTGGGGCTTTGCCCCAGGCAACCCCTTGATCACTTGGACAACTCCTCCTTCCAAATACCACTTCGGGGGCCTCCAGGTGGTATTTGGGTCTTAGTTGGTCTTCTGGACCACCGTGGTTTGAAGTAGCTCCACGCACTTGCTTCTTGATCATGTATCTGCAGTGAGCGTCGCTGTATGAATGATATGCATGATGCAGCGAATGAGATGCCTGAATGTTAAGCACACGTATGAACAACCATTTTTCACATAGCTAACTTAGAATTCCTAGCGTGCATTTTTCAACAGTAGTGAAGACCTATATTGCATTCCAGAAACAGTGGCTAAGACTTACATATTCTTATGTTTCAAATATGGTCCATTGTGGCATTTATTGCATATACTAGTATCACATTTTCTATTATTTACGTAACTATGCACTATTTCTACCATTTTCAAATCAGAGCCAAAACCTTACATGCACCACCTCCTACTCTAGCAATGAGTCATGTTCATAACCTAGAGCTCATATCAAGCCCCTAAAGTCACCTGGAGCATTTTTCACCATAGCAACCTTTTCTTAAATTAAATATATGCTTAAATACAAGACAAGGGCAAAATAGTAATTAAACAACCAATGTTAGGGCTACCAAAATTTATACAGAGCCTACACATGTTAACATGGCCTCTGCCCAAATTTCATAGTTTTTGAAGCTCATTTTACCCACATTTTCCATTTATGTTGGTTTAATATGCATATACAAAATCAGGGGCAAAAATGTCTTTTCCTACTCAACCATCATACCCAGCAGATAGATCTTTTAACAAGGATAAAAATGCAATCCTAGTTTGTATTTTTCTGTTTTTTATTTGATTTATTACGAATTTCCAAAGTTCTCAGCTTAATAAAATGCATTAAATCGAAAATCCTAATGACTAGGGACCTTAACACGATTAATCATGGACTTCAGGGACCTGCATGCAAGATATTCAATGACTCAGTGAATAGTACACAAATAGGGAGTCGTAAAAATAAGAAGACTCAGGGGGTTTTCGGCAAAACTGGCCTCTCCTTCTTCAACCTCTAGACAGGGACGAACGGGGCGCGGCAGCCGGCGTTCCGGCACGCGGCGCGGCGTGTAGGGGCTGGGACTTGGAGCCGTGTTGGTCCCCGGAGGTGTGCCCGGCCACGGGGATCATTTCCCCCATGGTCTCGTCACGCGGGGATGTCTGAATCGGTGGGGAACGCCCGTGAACCGGAGGTGACGACGGCGCGCAGCTCCTATCCGCCGCGCGCTCGATCCGTCGGCTCAGGCGAGGAGGAAGGCCATCGTAGGGACCCTGAGCAGCGCGGGGACATAGGGGAACATGGGGATATGGCAGTGAGGTGCGGGCACGGCCCGAAGGTAGTCCTCCACGGCGAGCATGGTGGCCGATGCTGTCCATGGTGGTGGCGCCCGGTACAGGGTGGGTTGGAGGTGGCTTGGGGTGTCACGGATATGGGGAATCGGCGGAGGATGGTGGCGCGGGTGTGGTGCTTGCGACCGTTGAACGAGAGGAGCACCGGAGGAGGCGCGGCGCGAGCTCAGTGCTCGGCCCATGGCGGCCATGGTGGGCGTTGCTCGTGAGCTCGAGGGCGGGCAGGAGGAGGACGAGGGAGGCAGAGGTAGTGAGGGCCTGAGGGAGCGGGCGGCTTCCATCTCAAGGAGCTGGGGTGCGGGGCACGCGGCAGGGGAAGGGCAGGCCAGGCGGGGCAGGCGGCGTGTGGCCGGCGGTGGCAGGCTGGCCATGGCTGCGTGTGCGAGCCGGAGCGGGGAAGGAGAAGGGGATGCGGCGCGTGGAGTTGGTTCCGTGGACCTTAAGTCTATGACAGGTGGGCTCGGTGAGGCGGATAGAACGGATGCGTGTGGACCGGGTGCGCGGAGGCGTGGGATGGTGGGGCCCGCAGCGAGTCCGTCCCCAGCCGGAATCCGAGGACCTTCCAAGTGGGGCCCACGCGTCAGGGAGACAAAAGAGAAAAAGAAATTCGAAAATGGAAAAAGGGTGGTTTGACTGCTGGAACATCTATTCTAATTCCACGTTTTTGAGAAAACAAATGGCCGAATTAAAGTGAACTCAAAATACAAGAAATGTTCAGAATTTGGTACTCTATAATTTTTCTATAAACATGAATACCAAGTTATGTGGAAGATATTAGTTTAAATGTGAATTGAACTAACTGATCCCAGTTTGACCAAGGTTTAATGCAAACTTAGAAATTCCTAAAGTCTATTTTATGCTCATTTTCAGAAAAAGAGTATTATACCAATGTTGTGTAGTTTTTAATTATCTACAACTTTCATATATGATGTTTTGCATGATAGGAACTTTTGTTCCATTGAAATTTGAATTTTCCTTACCGATCAAGTTTAGGCAGATTTCTGCTTTTTCATTAATCGACTCAAAACTACACCTAAACCTTTGTGCATGTTACCACACTCAATACCAAAGTTGATCCACATAAAATTGTCTACAAGTTTGTTATAGAGAGTTTGGTCCAACACACATTATATTTTGAACTATAGTCATAAGTGTACTCAGGGGTTTTGCGAAACTGCAACTTCAATTTATGTATGGTCTTTCTTGTTTCAAACTTTTGAAGTATCAAACGGAGTCCAATAACTTTGATATTAGGTTCATTTGAAAGGTGATAAGTTTAATTTCATTTCCTAATCAGGTAGATTTTGAAGTTCTATAGCGAAAACAAAAGTAATTTCAGAACGAAGTTTGGGGAAAGGCTGAAATGCAGATTTGGGAGTTTAAGTGTGGACTAAGTTTGACCTGATTTGACTTGGCCTTTTGAAGCTTCCAATATAACATTTTTAACTTGTTCCAGAAGGAAATTTGATCTATATAACAAGAACTAAAACTTTTGTATTTGATGTCTTGCACGAAAATGTATAAATGTTTAACTATTCAACCAAGCGTCGCAAGGTTTTGCATTTTCCACTAGAAATTTTTTGACTTCGTGATTTATTTGTCTAGTTATTGTTCCTTCCTAAACATGATTAAGCCATAACTCACAATTAGCTTTTGTCTAACTGCGTGTTAAAGCTTTTGAGATGCCGGGGGCATCACAGGTGTTCCCTTACAAGCTACCCTGTCCGCGTACTATTTAGTGCCCACTTTGTGATGATACAGTAATAAATTGTAGTTTCACATTTAATATGTCGAATATTTTTGGTCTTGACGTATTGTAGTATTATCAACATTATATATTATAACGGTTTAGAACAATATATCGTGGTAGAATTTGTAATTGTACTTGCGTTCAGATTAAATGAGGTACGTTTTTTGATTAGTTTATTGCTGTAATTCTAAACCGAGAATATATATCATGTAAACTGGAATGGAGAAGGATCAGTATGTTGATTGTCGATGCATATATTTGTCTTCTTACCCTCTTTTACTTTTAGGTGAAGAACCCCAGTCCCCCCCCCCCCCTCTAATAATTCTTCCCCAACTTTGTAAAGGCTACAATTCAAATTCTGCTCGCAGTAGTACCCAATACACACCGATCTTAATGAGATTGCTCACAACAGGCAAATTGGACCATAGTTTTTTTTTTTGTTGCTTTTAGGGTTCCGGCGCAAATCAGTTTGACAAAATTTGAGGATATTTTTGTTGTTACCAACAAGAATATCACATTTCATCGGTTTTTGGTGTCAGACAAAAAACAGTATACGAGAGTTTGTTTCCACCATTGCGCTAAGGCAATGAAAAAATTGATCTTTCATTGGCTTACGTGGATGGGGACGAACTGGAGCTCCTCCACCGCCACCTCCTGTTGCTGCGGTCTCGCTTCCTGCGGGAGGGCCTCCGGCCACCGCCGCTGGCGGCTACAACCTTCCCAGTGTCGGATTTGTTCCTACCTCCTTCCCTCCCGTGTGCGGTGACGGCTGGCTACGCCTGCATGGGGGCACTAGTGTTTGCCGACGGTAGTGCTCCTCCCGGCGGTTGGACTCTTGCTCCTCCCGGCGCTATGGCAGCTTGGGAGCGGCTAGGGTTTGCCGGCGAGAGTGCTCCTCTCGGTGGTTGGACTCTTGCTCCTCCCGGTGCAACGACATCGTTGGAGCGCGAGCTTGGGCTTCGGTGGTGCGGGTACGAGCCACCGTCACCCGGGTTTAGGGTCTGGATCGTCAGACTCGGGCCTCTAGGGGCCTGATCTGCCTCCCACCACCCCCCGTGAGCTCAAGCTGATGGATGTTGTGGTGGCCTATGTGGGTGTAGGTGTGGGTGTGGCAAGGTCTTGGCGAAATCTGGGCATGACCTCTTGTGGCTGCCGGTGACGATGACGGCCATGGCCGCCATGTACTCGCTGGGGGCATCGTTGTCACCACCACGCCCCATCCATATAACTTCGTTCCTCTGGGTGAAAACCCAGTTCGGCTCCACTGGACGTGCGGCGGAGTCGCCCTTCGCGTCGCATTCCTGCCCGCAGGCGTCGCATCAGAGGTTCTTGTGGCTGCACAGGTCTACAGGAATTGCGTCGGGCATTTCCTCCCCTCCTTCCTTTTTGAGTGCAGGTGCATCGTCTGAAGTTCAATGTGGGCTTGTCTCTGGCTCCTCTTGTTCGTCATCGGTCTTCTTGTTGGTGGCGCCAAATCAAATGCCAGGTGCACTCCCCCTCGAGGTGTGGCTGACCCTCCCTCTTCCGAGGCATCCTTACCTGGAAAGGCGTAGGGGCGGTAGGTGGAGGTCCGGATGCGCTGCCATGGTGCTACTAACCCCCAAAGAAGATTGGTGTTTTCTGTGATGCTTTGATTAGTGTGCTCATCCTGCTCTTGGTCCCTTCTCTACTGTGGCGGTACCTTAATCCTTTGGGGCTCTCTTTTCTTTCTCTCGTTGGATATTGGAGGGAGGCATAGCGAGGCGTAGCCACGAGGGGCGGCGAGGTAGGAAAATGATCTTTGTGGAACGGGCAAGTATGTCGCTTGGTTGCGGCGCTTGCATAGAATGGTGGTGCTTCTGTTTTCTTTCCTTTTTTAGATTGTGTTGTTGTCTTCTCTTCTCACCGGCTTGTAATTCTATAGTTGTGACACATTGTCGTAATCGTTGTTCCATCCCCAGCCTTAGCCGGCATCTGTGGAATATATATTCAGGTGGGGACATTTCGTCCCCCCGTGTACAGTGTCAAAAAAACTAAATGTAATTGTCTCTGAGTATATTATTGTCAGCAGGCCGTGTATCCAACCTCCCATCTAGCTTTCATTTCAAATCCCACTTAGTGGACTCAAAATTGATGTGGATAACTTGCATGTTGAGAGAAATAGAGTTAATAACCTCTTTTTTTTTAACGTAATGGCAGGAGCTCTGCCCTTCCATTAAGAAGAAGAGAATTGACCCCATTTTTAGAAAAACCGGGCCGGAAACCTAGAATGATGCGCAGTTGAAAAACCAGCGAAAGGCCACCTTAACGACACCCCGACCAGGGTTTTCAATTCCGAACGGATTTCGCGAAATTCAACTGAATTTTTCGTTATCGCTAGCATATGGGATTCGAAATTCCGGCATTTTCCGAAGAATTTCGTTCTCAAATTCAAAAATTCAAAAGAATTCATCAAAAAATCAGAAAAAAATGCTAAAAAACTAGGTATTTTTATGAGCAAATAGCACTTAAAAGCACTCAAATCTAAGATAATTTGATAGGTTAAAAATTCATTTTGGTTTTCGGACCCGTCAACAACCCAATAACCCGTTAAACTTGAAATCTTATCCATTCACCCCCAACAACCCCAGTTCGGCCAACAGCAGCTCACTCATTCGCTCCCCTCCCCCCCGTTCGGCCGCCCCACGCTTGCGGTCCTGCTCGCCTCCCACTGCGCTGTACCGCCAGCTGCCAGGCATTTTCCGGCCGGCAACCGCCGGATCCCGAGCGGGACGGGCGGATCCTGTCCGCAAGCCGCCAGCGGGACCAGGCAGGGCGCGAGAGCGGAATCTCAAGCGGATTTCGCCGACTGCAAGCCCGTAAAGAGGAGAAGGCAGGGGCTCGGAAGAATGTTGGAGACTAATAGAGCGGCAGTGGCACTGCAGGAGTTTGAGATATTCAGGAGGAAGCAATGTGAGTTTTCCGTGACAGGCCATTGACCGTAAAACTTCACCAACAGGCTGGTGGGGTATGTTTGGGTCAGATACACCAACAATGATTTTGATAGCCCGACGCTTGTTGTCACAGTGTGCATCATCTAGTGGGTGTGGAAGGAACTGGAGCACATTTGCATACATCTACACCAAACTGCGCAACAGGTTGAGCCACAAAAAACTCCATAATTTGGTCTTTGTGAACTACGACCTCCGCCTCCGTCTCGAGCATGCTTCCAAAGGGGGCGAGCCCTTTGAATATGATCCAGTTAGTAGTTTCATGGATCTATCGTTGTACCGGTACCAATCAGCAATTACAGAATGGATGGAGCAATCAAGGTCCAATGGAGCCCCTGCCTTTGATGAAGACTCAGAGTTCAGTGACAGTCCATTGCCGAGCTAGATGTTCACCAACATAGGATGTGCTTATGGTGACCGGGAAGATGTGGATGCATGGACCGAAAAAAACAGTTGGGGACATACATCTAGAAAAAAGAAAGACTAAGATTGGTCCCAAACAGAGAAAATGGAAGAGAATGAAAACTTGCGATGAGGAGGAGGACATTGGCTAGTGAGGATACCACACCTGAAGCCTAGTGATGGTGGTGGTGATGGAGATGGTGATGGAAGTAGCAGTGATGGCAATCACGGTGATGGTGGAAGGCGGTGGGGGTGGTGGATAGGGTGGTGCTTCAAGTTGGCCAAGTCCTAACTTAGTATTCACTTGTGAGAAAAACTTCACACATACCACACAAGATACACATCATGAAGCACCCTCATCATAACGACATACGAGATCCGCATGTGGTTGACAGGCCCCCCTTTATATCATAATGGTAGCTCCACCTCTAGCTCCAGTGGTCAGTACTGCCCCTACAACACTTCTCTGCAGGCGGCTTTCTGTGGCCACCACCAGGGACCGTGGCCCCGGTCGTTCCAAAGGCCGTACATGCATTGCCTTATTTTCAATATCATGGCTACCTACCATATGGAGCTCCACCACCATATTATCAAGGACAGTAATTGTCGGAGCGGACGTGCTCCTGGTCAGGTGGCGGAGTGCACCTGGCCGAGATCCTAAGTACTGAGAGTAGTTAGGGGGAGCAATCGTTGTTAGCTAAGTTGGTGGTGGCACGATGGTGGCGAGAGGATTTAGAGTGGTTCGGGCCGCCGGAGCGTAATACCCTACGTCCACTGTGGGTGTGTTCTTGTATTTCGTGGGCCTTCAGAGGAGTCTCTGCCTGTCTGGGTCTGTCCCCCTCTGTGTTGCGTATGCCTCCCCTTTTATAGCCCAAGGGGGGCATGTACATGGTGGCCGGGCCCCGACAAGTGGTCCCGGCCCATTTCCTCTATGCTACAGCTCTATCTTGTGCCTGATGTCCAATGCTCCCATGTTTCGCGCCTGTACCACCGTCGTGACCTGGTATGGCCTGGAGATCCGCCATATCGTCCTGATGTCTGGATACGGCGCCGTGCCGTCCTGCCTTACGCCGTCCTGTCCCATCGGCTGCTAAACCCGCTGAGAGGCTTCAGAGGCCGAGGGGCAGGTGATGCGCACACGTGACAGGACAGGGCGCTCGTAGTAGCGTTGTAGCGCCGCTGCCTAGTATTAGGCTGAGCGCGGCCGCCGCGCGTGGCGCGGCTCATGATGAGTACAGCGTACTTGTTTACTCAATATAGACCCCAGTGTAGCTGGGGAAATCAACTGTAGTGCCCTGTTATCGCCGCCGCGCCTTGGTAAGGCGCGCCCCTTTGCTTCGCCGCCGCCGCCTGCTAGCGGCGGTGCCAGCGGCGATGGGGGCACGCCCGTCTGACAGCGGCGGCGTCGGCGGGCAACGGGGGCATGCCCATCTGACACTCGTGGTGTCAGCAGCATCGGGGCGTGCCTGCCTGACAGCGGCGGTGTCGGCGGGCAACGGGGGCACGCCCGTCTGACACTCGTGGTGTCAGCAGCATCGGGGCGTGCCAGCCTGACAGCGGCGGTGTCAGCGGCATCGGGCACGCCCGCCTGCCCGCAATAAATGCGGCAGGTGGGCGAGGCGCCCGGTTGAAGGCCCCGCCACGCGCCCTGTGGGCACGTGGCAACGCGAGACCTTCCCGTGCCCTGTAGTCACGTGGCGGCCCCGGACCACCGAAGGTGCTGGCTCCGGACCTCTACGTGCTCTGCGGGCACGTGGCGCCCCCGGACCACCGAGGGCGCTGGCTCCGGACCTCCACGCGCTTCTGCACGTGGCGGCCCCGGACCACCGAGGGCGCCGGCTCCGGACCTCCCCGTGCTCTGTGGGCACGAGGCGGCCCCGGACCACCGAAGGTACGGGCTCCGGCCCGAGAGGTCCGGACCTCTCCTCGCGTGGCTGGGGGAGGCTCGGTCCTGGAAGGAGGTCTGAGGCCTCCCCTGTGGGCCGGGTGCGTGGCCCTAGCTTTCCCAAGGAGTGGGCCGGGCCCAGCTGTATGCGGCCTTCGGCCCTCCTTGTACTGCAGTAGTTACCTCCCTTAGTGATCTTCGTCTAGTGTAAGCGGGTACCCGGTTAGCTGGGTACCGACAGTAACCTACGTATGTATATTTGCCAGCACCAGGTGAGCCATATAAGGGACCACCAGGAGAGAGATACGAGGAGTGAAGAATGGAGGTACTCATCCTATCAACAGTATTTATCTGTATGTTTCGCTTTCTGTATTTAATTCACTCATTTGATATAAGTTGCAATGCATGGACTATGCCTTTGCTTCGTGGACTTAGGATGGACAATGCATTGTGTTGTATTCTTATATGCGCTTTGGACTAATATGGATGCATTGTGTTGTATTAATTAGACTATGGACTTTGGACTTTGTAATTTGGATTTTGGACTAATTGTAATTATTAGGACTAAGTACGTGTGGACTTTGGAGTTTGGATATGACTTATGTGTTTAATGTCGTATTCATCTTTGTTTTGTCGAGTTACATATATGTGTTTAATGTTGTATTTGTGCTATGCATTATACACTGTCAGTCTATAGATAATTAGGGGGAAACTCTACCAAAATTTTTATTTTTTACAGCTGTACGCATCATTTCTAACGTTTCCACATTTTTTCTAGTCGAAACCTCGGTTTTCCGGTCGGAATCCTCGGTTTTCCGATCGGGAAGTGCGAATTTCGTTTCCTTGAATTCAAATTTGCTTTTCCGTTCGGAAAATTCAGAAAATACCGAAATCCAACCTGGATTTCGTTACCGGTGACCGACGGGATTTAGGCCGGCTTCAGAATTGTAAACCCTGACCCCGACCAATGCCCACTGTGTGTCATTGTTGCCAAGCTCATACCAAGAGGCGAGCAGCTCCAACTTCCTACAGCGGGCAACACGGACAGCCAGAGACAACTGACGCTACCTACACACAGGCACCAGACCACAAGGAGGAGGATCGAGATGCGCCATTGTTGCTGAGCCTCGACGCACCCCACGCAAAGCAACTCCGACTCTTCACCACCGAGCTTGGTCCAACAACGCCGAGCACCAGAAGCAAGTAGACATTAGGAGCAGCTCTGACTCCCCGTCACCCAAGCCAAGATGAGTGATGAAAAGCCCCCGTTGGACGGTGACCACGCAAGTAGGGCTGAAGGTCTCCTGGATGACGCCTTGAAGAAGGAAAACAACGCCGAAGCATCACCGTCGCCCGCCTAGCGGAAATCTTGGCAAAGTTTCCTCCGAAGACTCCAACAAAGATATGCATTGTGGTGACCACCGAAACCATGGAAGAAGGGCTGTAGAAGAAGCCACCACAGTCGCCACCCCAAGGCCAAGTCGTGTGTCGTCGCCTCACATGCCCACATACACGCCAACTCTTCAGGACCCACGCCCACGCGTGCGATAGCGCCACTATCGCCGTCACACCATGCCGACGAGACACCGCCGCGGCAGCCCTACAGAGGAGAGGGACTCCCAAATCGACGCCTCCATGGAGGTGGAACGACGCCCTCAGGGGTCGCCATCGATGGCTTTCGCCGAGAAATCCATCTCCCCTCAATGGACCGTCCCAGATGCCACCAGCGGGGGGAAGGCGGATGTGGCCGCGGAGGCGACAGATCAAGCCTCCCCCCACCAGGAGCACCACTGGGAGCCGCCTCCACCATGGCCCCGCCCACCACTGCCTGCAGCATGGCAGGGAGGCGAACGACTGGGGAAAAGAGGGTTGAGCTGGCAGATCTGGAGCAGCACCGTCGGATCCAGCCGCCACCAGCGCCATATAACAGCCCAGGCGCGTGTCTTCTTGGCGACAGACAAAGGACTGGCTCCCGCCGTCGTCACCTCGGAGTGCGAGGGTATGTGGGGCAAGACCGCAAGAGCAGCTTGTACCGAGTCTTCGTGGGGCGTGCCGGGGGATCTCTATTCTGGGCTGGCGGAGAACATGTGCTCATGCTCGACGAGAGCACTGTCAAGTTCTCGACTTTTAGGCTGCCCTCGTCGGCGCCGGACCTGAATGTATACATGCCATTCCACGGCGACAACCTTCGAGTCGTCCCTGCCACCGGCGGGGACGATGAGGGTGCCGTGCGTATCATCCGCGTGGTACATGACGACATCCTTGAGGTGCTCACGGCGAGGAGGAGGGCTCGTGGCAGCTGGGAGTGCACCGTGGAGACGAGAGTTGAAGGTCTATGCTAGCGGGCCAACATTGATCTCAAGCCAGACCGCCGGTCATGGTGTTTGGTGGGCACGGCCATGGCAGCGGTGGCCCTCGGGCTCCGGGCCTTCCCCTCATCCTCCACCTCCACCGCTACCTTGGTGTTCTCCATCGACGTTGAGACCATGATGCTGCTGCCGGCGTACAACACGACGACAGTGATTGCCCAGCGGATGTTTCCATATGAGCTGCCGTGGCCGCAGACAGTTTAGTGCCTGCCTGATTGTTCACATTTGATATGATGTGTCAACTATGATGGGTCTTGTGGCATCAGCAACATTCTCTTAATCAATACAGGCATATTCTCAACAAGAATCGAATGTTGCTGATGCTACAAGACTGGTCCTCTAAACATTATGCTCCTTCTGTCAGTATGTTTACGCCAACATCAGGTCCTGGTAAGTGGTAACTGGTAAGCAGGCATGTAAGATGGCGCAGACGTTGTTTCTTTCCCAATAAAACTTATCTGAAGGTTTCTGGCAGTTCAGCTTGGATTAGGCCTTCTGTGGGCATCTGATGTAATTAAGTGTTTGTGTCCAGCTGATGATGCTGTTTAGGTGAGCTCCTCTGAGCATGTGATCGGTCAAGATTGCAATTGCAGTGGCGTTTGCCTTTGCCTAGGATAGATGACGGTAATGATTCGTTGTGATAGTTCCTTCATCTGATTGGTACGGTTAAATACAAACAAGCTGTCTGCAGTGTCAGCAGGGAAGCAGGCTACCTCGTCCTTCTCCCTTGTGCTGTAAACGAGTGGTTGCTTTGCTTGCTCTAGTCTCTCTTGGTTGCAGACTCAGTTTGTATACATGTTTTCAGCTGCATAGTCTTTGATACCAGATAATTGACATTTCACTTATGTGCATTTCATAAACTCTTGTAGACTATACATAACTGGACAGAGAATAATGGTTCCTTTTCCTCAAATTATCGAGCATACATATATACATACAGAATAATGTTTCCATGCTCTTCAACTGTGCTCCAAGTATGTATTCGTGGCATTACAATGGTTTCATCTTCGTGGCATTACAGTGGTTTTGCAATCTGCATGTTTGTTTCAGAGATCAATGTGATTATGTGATATGAACTGTCAACGCACCGAAATAAACCACTTAGCTAGCAGGAATAGATGTTGGGCATGCTGGGGGGAAAAACATTGCCTGACCCCTTGGCGGTTCCGTTGTCGAACCTGCACTAGACAATCATTTTGTCAGATGCATGCAGCGCTTAGCTTGCAGGTTTCTCATAAAATTGAAAAATGATCTGTTACAGAAGCATCAGGGATGATTCTTTGGTTTGTGTGACAAAGTGTTGGAATTTTGCTTTGCTGCTCTTTGAGAGAGGACCTCCTGTTCAATTTTTTAAAATTCATATTTCAGATTCTTGAATGAAACAAGATGATCGAACGATGAAGCTTTGGTTCACATTGATCTGTACCATAGATTAATTTAATGCATGTCTGAAACAACTCGGTCTGCAATCCGGCGGTGGCGCCGCGCCGTGCGTCCCCCGCTCGCACAAGTCTATAATGATGAGGCTCCGATCCATACGTGGTGTCCCTCACCGTCGTGTCAGCTCGTATCCTGCACAGATACTTTTTTTTTATATCACAGAGTCCTATCGAGAATATATCCTATCATAAACTTGCGAGCCCTAGAATCAATCATATCCTGTGATCCGTTCGAGAAAAATTTCTGATCGACACAATAATCTTCATGGGGAAGAAGAGGCAGATAATCGTTGGGACCTGCAATGGAGACGCCGGGGAGCAACGGCCGACCACCAGCATCGCCGACATGCCGGACGAGATCCTGGAGCTCGTCCTCCTGCGCGTCCCCACGCCCGTCTGCCTCTTCCGCGCTGCGGCCACGTGCAAGCGGTGGCGGCGCGTGGTCGCGGGCGAGGGTTTCCTCCACCGCCTGCGCTCCCTCCGAGGCCACAGCTCCCGTCTCCTTCTCGGCCACTACTCGGTGAAGAGCAGCAGCAGCGCGGTCATGGATCTGGGCACAATCAACGCCGAGTTCGTCCCGTCTCCGCCGCGGCCGGCCAGCAGCGGCGTCCACCTCCGCCAGCGGGTCTCCCTCGACTTGTTGGTCCGGCCCGGCGATCTCCCGCACGGCGAGCGACCGGTGCTCACCGACAGCCGCGGCAGTCTCCTCGCCTTAGTCCGTGTGGACCTCTGGTGCGCCGTCGTGTGCGAACCTTGGACCAAGCAGTACAGCGAGGTTGGCTTTCCATGGGGAGAAGACGAAGACGAACCTGTAGGTGCCTATGACTGCGTCGGTGCCTTCCTTCTCGGCGACGCCGGCGCCGGCGGTGGCCACGACGACATGTCGAGCTTCAGGCTGCTATGTGTGTGCCTGGTCCTGGACAACACTGTGACGTCTGTGACTGCCGAGGCACGCGTCTTCTCGGCGGCAGACAACCGCTGGCTCCGGCGGTCCGTCAGCGCCGAGCTCTGGGACGACAGGAAGCACCATGTGCCGGGCATGGACCTGCACGAGCGGCTCGTGGGGCGGACCGGCGGATCCATCTTCTGGTCTGCCGGCTACGGCCGTGTGCTCGTCCTCGACGAGAGCACCCTTGAGTTCTCCACGCTCAAGCTGCCGCCGGCCCCGGCCGCACGCACGTACTACGACAGCGACAACCTCCGAGTCGTCGCCTCCGGCGGCAGGGGCAGAGGGGTCGTGCGCATCGTTCGCGTGGTCGACAACGTCCTCGAGGCGCTCACGGCGACGAGGCTTCGAGGCGGCGGCTGGAGGTGCATCGTGGTGGAGAGGAGGGCCGGTCTGTGCCAGCTCGCCGGCATCGAGGTCAAGCCTGAAGATTGGTGGTCATGGCTGCGTTTTGTGGAGACCGCCACGACGCCAGGCCTCGTAATCGGCCCCGCCGCGCGGTCGCGGTCCGCCTCCACCACCGAAACCTTGCTGTTCTCCCTCTACGTCCAGACCATGACGCTGCAGCCGGCGAACAAGACGACGACCTTGCATGCGCAGTGGGTGTTCCCATACCAGCTACCGTGGCCGCATACAATTGGTGCATGCCCGTGATGCAACTAATTTTTTCGGTCGTATTTTATTATTCATTCAAATACTACATAATCGGATCCAACACTTTGATCTCTCATTTGTTTGAATCCAGGTTTTAAATATAGCTATTTTAGCAGGGGAAATTTATTCGCTAGTTGTAGCATTATTTAGGCCGGTATTTGTATTTTTGAGAAGCATGGAGCTAAACAATGGTCTAAATACAAGCACATGAGTTGATGTTGGACCAAATGAAGCTAGCGCAATTCACGTTGCTTATAAAAATACATGCACATGGTTTTGATGTCATTTTGTTTTCAGATTGGACCTTGATTTATGCATTTACTCGATGTGAGTTGTATTAATTGGGTATGAAGAATCATTTATGGGCGTGGAAGCTAGAGTCAGTTCCTTATAATTTATAACTCACGTTGCTTAAATATAAGTCACGGTTAACTTTTCTTTTTATATTTTGATCATTCGTGTAATAAACATATAAGAAAATTAGTCATACTCAAACTATCTACAATGGTAAAACAATTCACAAAAAAATAAACAACAAATTATTAATTGTTTGAATAAGTCGAACGATTGAAGTTTTGGAAAAAAATCAATCACGACCTATATTTAAATACGGAGGAAAGTACAAAGGGTCTATCGAAATAAGGCGGACAAAATTTAGTGGGTATATATTACGAGGGGTGGTAGCTCTATGCAGGTGTATGGCTCTCACCAGAAACTGTTATGCATGATTTTTTAGGGATCTACGAGTACTTTTTAGATAATGGGGGATCTACGAGTACTAGCTTTGACTCTTTGCTCGTTCCATTATATACCGATGATAATAAAGAGGAGGTGGTGCAGACTTGCAAGATGCCTAAAGTCATCGGCTATGGAGGCTATATGCTTTGGTTTTGATGTCATTTTGTTTTCGGATTGGACCTTGATTTATGCATGTACTCGATGTGAGTTGTATTAATTGGGTATGAAGAATCATTTATGGGCGTGGAAGCTAGAGTCAAGTGATAGTAGAAACAATAATGATACGAATTCTGAACAAAAATCATAAGGGACCCGTTTGGAATGCTAGAATTTCACTAGGAATTGTGCAGGAATTTTCACAGGAAACAGTTCAATTTCACATGAAAAATAGCAGAAACGGAGAAAGAATCCCGCGTTCCAAACAGGGCCCTAGTCTTCTGCCCATTGGCCTTTAATGATCTATTTTGTTTTCGAAAATTCTACTTTGTGAATAAAGTAAGTTTAAATAACATGCAAAATTTAGTTTAAAATTACCCATTTATTCCATTAATCCATTACATTATCATTGATGTTCCAAACTAATCTTCAATCTCAGATTTGGATCAGCGGACCAAAGCAGCATCCAGTTTAGAAACCAGCAGCTATGATGCACCGATACTTGATACCGATATGGCGATACTGATACTTTGATATGGCGATACGACAACTACGAAAAATAAGATACTCCGATACTTCGAGTATATAAAAATTAATAAATAAAAATAATAACGAAGATAATTAAAGAAAGCATGGTTCAATAACACATTCAGATCGACATCATAGTACTTTGTTTTTGCAATAAAGTTCTAAAGACAGCTCAAGTACACCAGCACTTCAAATCCTTGGTCATATTGATAAATGAATGGTTATGTGCCATAAAGTATCGAAGTGTATCGAATAAGTATCGGGATTAATTTTATTTATTTTTCTGCCTTTATTTTCTAATACTTTGCCGATACAGAGGAGTATCGGTGTATCGAAGTATCAGATACGTATTGAGATACCGAGTACCATAGGCTATAAATTTATTCAGATTTACTCCTCTTCAGTTGACTGAAATTTGTCTATCCATCAATCACCCGATATTACTATATATATATATACAAAAATTACATATATTATTGCACCGTAATTTTTTGTACTATGTTATGTAATTTTGATATCATCATGTGACTGATTTGTTGGTTGTATATCAGTCATATTTCTGGGCCGTATGATGGAGAACCGACAGAGTGTGTTCAACCGTGTGTTTTTTTTGTTTTTGTTTACTGATCCATCAATTATATTTTCTAGGCATTGGATGCAAATCGTGTGGTTGAAAAAGGTGACCTGATGAAATGTTAAATTTCAGTCACCTGATGTGGAGACACACCCAAATTTATTTTGTTATGATTTGTTTCATCATTATAAAGAGTTTGAAAAATGACTTATTTTCTTATACGTTTACACAAAATTTTTGAATAAAATGAACAATTGTGTAGCAGAAAAAGTAAACTAAGATTTATATTTAAATACATAGGAAATATTTTGTTTTCATAATGTCATAAGTCTAACGGATATTGATATTTTGAATATTTGATGGTTAGATTTTTTATTATTGTAAAAATAAGATTTAATTTGTTTTTACCGTGCTTCATCGGAGTTAATCTGAGGACTAAAAATATTACCTAATTAGTAATAGTAATATTTTTAATAGCATTAAGATTTCTTTTTCATTAAATTAAAAACAGACAAAGTACAGTTGTGCAATGAGCCTCTTGACGTCCTATGGCACGTCCGTGGAGCGGTGTTGGTTCCTGCAGCGCGCCATAACTAGGCTCGGCGTGGAGTCCTTGATTCTCTGAGTCGGATCCTGCGTAACACATTCGTAATATCACCGCGAATACAGGATCATAAATTATCACGTTGACAAGGGGAGGCCACAAAGATCTACAGGGTCCGTTAGATTTTTTCTTTTTTTGTGCGACATAACAATCTTCTTCATGGATACCCGGCGGCAGGCCAAGAAGCTGCAGCGGATGATCGTTGGCACCGGCAGGGGAGACGGCGGGAAACAGCGGCCGACCACCAGCATCGCCGACATCCCCGACGACCTCCTGGAGCTGGTCCTCCTGTGCACCCGCACGCCCGCCAGCGTCTTCCGCGCCGCCGCCTCGTGCAAGCTATGGCGCCGCACGGTTGCGGGTGACGGCCTATGATGCACCGATATTTCACCGAACTGCAGTATCTCGATACATATCTGATACTTCGATACACCGATACTTCTCCGATACTGTATCGCCGAAGTATAGGAAAATAAGGGCAAAAAAATAGATAAAATTAATCTCGATACTTATTCAATATTTCTTCGATACTTATGGCACATAACCAACCTTAGTCTTGAAGTCTCGTTTAGTCTGTTTTATGCTAAATGATACTTGCTATCTCGTATTATCAGTTATTTCTCTTTAGAACTTTATTTCAAAAACAAACTACTATGCTGTCTGGCATATGTTATTGAACTATGTTTTCTTTAATTATCTTTATTGTTATTTTTATTTATTAATTTTTTATACGGTCGGAGTATCTTTATTTTTGGACGGATGCCGGTATCGGTGCATCAGTATCCATGGAAAAAAATTCTCTGCCTACGTGACGCACGCCTACGGCCGTGCGGCACCGCTTCGAAGCATGCCACGTACCCTAGGCATCAGCTAATCGCGCTGTCAGATCTTCCCATCGGAAACACAGGAGCCGAACTTTCGAGGGACAACAGAGCGAGCCGACGAGCAAGCCAAAAAAACAGATCGAGCTTGGTCTCTCCAGCTGTCCACCATCCTTGCATGCATCGCCGCCACCAGCTGCCGCCAGCGCTGGCGCCGCCGCGTTCGTCGGCGCCGACCACGACGCCTCTAGCCCCGAGATCTCCTTCGTGCCTGAGAATACAAGTAGCCGACTTTCCAGGCGGCTTCGGCAAGAAGTTCATCGCCACTGACTCACTGTGATGAAGCTGTCGGCATTTCCGTCGTGAGGCCAGCGTTCGATGTCGAGGTGATCTGGGAGAGTGGCAGCAGCGCTTGCCTTAGTCCGTGCTGGGACTCACCTCTTCCATCAGCGAATGGCTCCCGGTGAGGAATTAGGATTGCAAGAAATGGAGACGATGGTAGACAATCTAAGTTAGCGAATGCAGACGAAATTGTGTTGCAGACGATAGATGGGGGATGATGGAAGCTGCGTTGGCAGCAGAGACAAATGCGCGTGATCGCGGCGGCGGAGACAAATGCGCTCACGGAAGAGTGGATTGGATGTGATTATGACTTACTCGGCTTCAAGTGTCCAGATGATGTCCGGCTCGAGCGTCAAGGCTGAATGAAACGATCGGCTCGATTAGCCAGCGCGATTAGCTGATGCCTAAGGTACGTGGCATGCATCGAAGCGGTGCCGCACGGCCGTAGGCGTGCGTCACGTAGGCAGGGAATTTTTTTCCTAGTATCCAGTATCGGTGCATCGTAGGTGACGGCTTCCTCCACCGCTTTCGATCTAGCCACCACCACGACTCCCATCTTGTTCTTGGCCACTACTCCATAAACAGCACCAGCAGCTGGGACGGGTTGCCAGACACAATGAACCTCGAGTTCGTGCCGTCTCCGCCACGGCCGGCCATCCACCTCCGCCAGCGCGTCTCCCTCGACTTCTTCCTGACCCCGCCCGGTGATGATCCGTACACGCGTAGCCATCAAGAGCTCACCGACAGCCGCGGTGGTCTCCTTGCCTTTGTCCGAGACTACTCGTACGCCATCGTGTGCGACCCATGGACCAAGCAGAGAGCTCGGTCGTTTTCCATGGCAATCACGACCACGCAACATAGAGTACTTCGACGAGTGCATCGGCGCCGGCGACGGCAACGGCATGTCGACCTTCAGCGTGCTGTGTGCGTGCCTGGTCTGGGACGACCGGCTCAACGCTGTAACTGCCGAGGCATGCGTATTCTCGGCCGGAGACAACCGCTGGCTCCGGCGGTCTGTCATCACCGACGACCTCTCGTACGTGATGCATCGTGTGCGACAAATGGACGTGTACAAGCGGATTGTGGGGATCTATCTTCTGGTCTACCGGATGCTGCCATGTACTCGTCCTTGACGAGAGCACGCTTGAGTTCTCCGTATTAACGCTGCCGCCGGTGGAGCCGAATGGCAATCCGGATGGAGCGCCCCTTGCCCCGGCGTGGCGGCGTCTACGGCCGGCTGCTGGCGTCCCTGGTCCTAGGTCGCAGCCGTGCCCCGGCATCCCGGGCACCACCGCCGCGTCCGCGCCCCGGCGTGGCGGCGGCCGACCTCCCCGTCGAGGCGTCTGCTGTCCGCGGCTCCACGGCTCCCCGGCGTGGCAGCATCCGACCTCCCCATCGACGCGTCCGCCGTCCGCAGTTCCACTGCTCCCTAGCGTGGCGGCATGGGCGTCCCCACCTCCCTGCTCCCCGGCGAGGCATCCGCGGATGAAGGTAGTACTGTCATCTTGATCCAACATCGTCTAATCGTGCCAAGATGGATCTTTGCCTTAACGAGCCATCCCTGAACTCTGACTCCACCGTTTGGAGCAGCGCAGTGAAGCCTACCGTTTCCGGCGGCCAAGCTACCTTTGCAACAGCACTGAGGTAGCAGTTGATATACATACGCATATAAACAAATATGCCAAGTTAATTATGTTAAGATTATAACATTTGAGTCTAACATTAATAAAATTTACCATAAACTTATAGGTATAACTCTATACTCTAATTGTATATCTTGTATTACATCAAACATTTTAATTTTAATGTTTCACTACTAATTTATGTCATTTTAATTCTAATGTTTCACTACTAATTTATATACCTTATTTTGATCCAATTGTTGATTTGATGTGTAGTACTCTATAAGTATATGTTTTCCTTCATATGAGGTACTACTTCTGAATAATGTTCTTGTGAACCTTTGTTTCTGTACAATTATATGAATATGGTCTAATAATCCATTACCGCACCGCCGCACCTAAATTTTTTAGTCGTCCTCCGCCACCGAGGCCAGCTGACCAACATTGAGGTCAAGCCAGACTGGTCATGGAATTTCGTCGGCACATGCACGGCCACGACGGCAGGTGTGCTCGTACTCGAGGTCTTCTCGCCGGCCTCGTGTGCTTCCTCGTTGTTCTCACTCGACGTCGAGACCATGAAGATGAAGCTGTAGCCGGAGACCAGCAGCACGACACACCATAGGGTGTTCCCGTACGAACGGCCATGGCCGCAGACAATTTAATTAATTATTATTTTCCAGCTATGACATTGTTTCACTTTTGAAAAGTATTTACTAGAATGTTTCTGGGTTTTGTAACATCAGCAATATTATTATGCCGGTTTAGTTCTGAGTTCCTGGGCAAGTCATCGCAAGGGCTGAGCAAAGCTTGATCTTTCTCACGAAACTTGAACCGAACATCTAAAAATACCAATATCTAATGTGTACAATGGCTACAAAGTTTCATATAGAAATTTCCTTCATATCCTAATATAATGGTTTGGGCGTTTCAAAAGGGTTAGCTGAATTTTTCAGAGTTGTTCACTTTCGTCTGCAGATGCAGTAAGTCTTGAAAGGCCAAACAAAATCCACTTTATAAAAGGTCTCATACCTAGGAAAAATTAAAAACAGTGCTTCAGCATTTCTTAAATGAGTATGCTCCAATAGCTGTTTGGTTTGAGAGGAATTTGAGGAAAGTTCAGAGTCAGCTTAAAAGAAGTTCAGTGTTTAGAGTAGTTTGAATGGAGAAGGTTATGGCTGGGTTTTCTCAAGAATTTTACATAGAACTAGGGTGGAATATTTTTGGAGCTAGCTTCGTGTGTTTTTTGAACTAGGGTACCACTGAAAAATTGAACATTAGTCCTAGGTTTATCGGACGTCATGGAGCTAGCTTCGTGTGATTTTTGACAGTATGAATCATTGTCATGTGCTTCACCAATGTACGACAGATGGTACCGTAGTCACTAGAGCTAAAACGTGCACCGTCAATTACTAGCATTTATGAGTCCCTTCACAAATATTTGACGTGATTTACCTTTTTTTCACAACTTTATTCATTTGTCTTACAAAAAAATATTTAAACATGTAAATATACAAATCATACTTAAACTATGGCTCTAGTGATAACACAAATCATAAGAAAATAAATAATAGCTTATGAATTTTTTAAATAATACAAATGATCAAAATTTTAGAAAAAAATCGGACCGTCGTAACAAAGGTAGTAGGTGGGAGCCAGTTATTTGACCACACAATGCTTCAAAAGAAATCATTAGCCTAATATAGGGTACAGCGACGGTAAGGCCCAATGGATGTGGATTGAAACTCAGACTCTTTTTGGGTTTTAATCGTCCGGTTGTTATTGAGTGGTTTCTGCTCATGCTCAAGTACGTATTCCATCAGGACATAATGATGCAACACGTTACGATATGTACTTATAAGAGTCTTTTTATCTGCAGATAGAGTTCATTAATGCAAGCATACAAACGCAGCAATGGATGCCGACGACATGCTACGTCTCATCTTCGAGAGGGTGAATTTGGAGTTCACCACTTTTTCGTCCCTCTCTCTAGCACGGGAAAGGGTAAGGGAAAGGGAAAGAGGAAAGGAGATTAGTACTGGGTCGGGCCAGGTTCCGCGCATGCATGCCAACGATAATATTTTTGTTGATTTTAGGGTTCTGGCACACAACAGTTTGACATTCCTATCTATCATTTAAGAAATTTATAACTCTTCCATTTTACTAAAAAGAATTTTAACAAATTAGATTTCTACTAATTGAAACTATAAGACTTCGTAGTTTTTCCATTGAAAAAAGTCTAATTTTAGCAAAAAAAAAAATAGTTTTTCCTACTTACTAACTAAAACTATATGACATCATAGTTTTTCCATTGAAAGAAATCCTTTCTTCCAACGATTGTATTTTTGTTGCTGTTAGGGTTCTGGCGCAAAACAGTTTGACAAAAATTGATGATATTTTTGTTGGTACCAACAAGAAAATGAATGTTTTTGGTTTTTTGGTGTCCGATGAAAAAAATCAGCATACTAGAGTTTGTGTTTCACCATTGCGCTAAGCTAAGACGATGAAAATATTGCGATCTTTAGTCGGATTATGCATTTGGCCCATGAAAACTAAATTCAATTGGCTCCTAGTACTATTTAGCTCATGAAAATTCTAGGATTATGCGCGTGCATGGGCACGTCATTTTCCTCTTCCTAACTTTCTTTGATATTCCCTTATCCAGAGATTATTCTTGCAATCGCTACCATAGAAATTGAATCATAGGTGCAGGCTGCCATATACTACTAATACTAATTTTCTGAAAGCAAGAATAAAAAAAAATCGAGGCGTCGTGTCGCTGGTCACGCGTTGCTAACTCGCCGCGCGCCATAGTGGGGCCAGCAATGTTCGTCGGGCTGGGAGCATGGGAGCGGAGCCGAGGGAGTTTCACGCGCCGGGCAAGTACGCGAGGCCGCGTGGTGGACTCCACCACCAAATTTTATTCCGAGTACGTACGTAGATCAAAGCAGGGAGCCCTAAAATTAACAACCTCATCCGACCCGTTCCAATTATCATCATGGGGAAGACGAAGGATAGCCGGCGGCGAGGGCGAGCCAACAAGTGCGACCGCGGGGATCGGCCGACCACCGGCATCGTCGACATCCCAGACGAGCTCCTGGAGCTCATCCTCCTGCGCGTCCGCACGCCTGCCGGCCTCTTCCGCGCTGCGGCCACCTGCAAGCTCTGGCGCCGCGTGATCGCGGGCGACGGCTTCCTCCACGGCTCCCATCTGCTTCTCGGCCACTACTCCGTGGCCACAGATAAGCCATGGGCGAGAAAAATCAACGCCTGGTTCGTCCCCTCGCCGCAGCGGCCGGCCAGCCACCTCCGCCGGCGCGTCTCCCTTGACTTCCTGACTCAGCCAGTCGACAAACCGTACAACCGGCTCCAGCTCTCCGACAGCCGTGGTGGTCTCCTCGCCTTTGTCCGCTACAACTGGTACGCCGTCGTGTGCGATCCATGGACCAGGCAGCACAGGGAGCTTCCAGTTTTTCCATGGGCAGCAGCAGCACAACCTGGAGGCAACGGCTATGATTGCCTCGGCGCCTTCCTTGTCGACGCCGGCGGCAGCGGCAACAGCCGCTCCTCCCCTATGCCGAGCTTCAGGTTGCTATGCGCGTGTGTAGCCAAGGATGCCGTTGACAACTTCTGGGTCGAGTCGTGCGTCTTCTCCGCGAAAGACAACCGTTGGATGTCCTCCATTACCTACGACGGCGGGGAGATATCAGATATGTGGTGTGTGGGAATGTACAAACGGTTCGTGGGGATTCATCTTCTGGGCCAGTGGAACTCACCTGCTCGCCCTCGACGAGAGCACCGGCGAGTTCTCAACTTTTGAGCTGCCATTGGCGCCGGGTGAACACACGTCATACCACGGCCATAACCTTCGAGTCGTCGCCGGTGGCGGGGGCGCCGGAGCCGTGCTCGTAGTTCGCGTGGTAGATGGCGATGCCCTCGAGGTGCTCACGGCGAGCAGGGCCAATGGCCACTGGGAGTGCATCCTGGAGAGCAGGACTGGTCTAGGCCAGCTGAACATTGAGGTGAAACCAGACAGGTCATGGTGTTTCGTCGACACGGCCACGACGGCGGGCCTGCTGGTACTCGGGGTCTTCTCACCGCCCTCCAGTGCTTCTACATTGTTGTTCTCACTCGACATCGAGACCATGAAGATGAAGCTGCAGCCGGAGACCAGCAGGACGACGCACCAGAGGGTGGTCCCGTACGAGCGACCGTGGCCGCAGACAATTTGATTGATTGGTGCCCGACTATGATATTGTTTCACTTTTGAGAAGTACTACTAGAATATTGATGGGTTTTGTAACATCAGCAACATTTTCCCAATTTAGATATTCAACTTTGGTTTCAGAAGTTAATTACTCATGTATTCGAAACTGTTTGTGTGGAATTTGATCTTTTGCAGGTCGGTGGAATATCTGACTTTCAGAGTTCCTGGGCAAGTTGCAAGGGCTGAGCAGAGCTTCGCCTTTCTCACGAAACTTGAACAGAGCATCTAAAAATCCCAATACCAAATGTGTAAAATGGGCACAAAGTTTCATATAGAAATTTCCTTCATATCCTAATATAATTGGTTTGGGCTGAAACTGACCGGTTTAAGAGGGAGTTTCAAAAGGGTTAACTGAATTTTTCAGAGTTTGTTCAATTTCGGCTGGAAATGCACTAAGTTTCGAAAGGCCAAACAAAATCCAATTTGTAAAAGGTCTGATGCTGTGGAAAATTTCAACATAGTGCTTCAGTATTTCTTAAATGAGTATGCTCCAAAAATGTTTGGTTTGAGAGAAATTTGAAGAAACGTCAGAGTCAGCTTGAGAGAAGTTCAGTGTTTAGAGTAGTTTGAATGGAGAAGTTTATGGCTAGGAGGTTTTATCAAGAATTTTAAACAGAACTAGTGTAGAACATTTTTGGAGCTGGTTTCGTGTGATTTTTAAACTAGGGTACCACTAAAACATTGAACATTAGGCCTAGGTTTATCGGACGTCATGGAGCTACTTCGTGTGATTTTCAGCCGTATGAATCATTGTCACATGCTTCACTATAATCATGGTACCGTGTAGTCATTAGAGCTAAAACGTGCACTGTCAATAACTAGCATTTACGAAAACTTTAGCTCTTGTATACTCCCTCGTTCACAAATATTTGATGTGATTTACCTTTTTCCGTAACTTTGATTATTTGTCTTATTAAAAATATTTAAACATGTAAAAATACAAATATACTCAAACTAGCTTTAGCTATAAAAAAATCACAAGAAAATAAATAATAACTTCATGAAATTTTTTAAATAAGATGAATAGTCAATTTTTTTAAAAATGAAATCCGTCTCGTCGTACATTTATGAAAAAGGTAGTGGGTGGGAGCCAATTATTTGACAACACAATGCTTCAAAAAAATCATCACTTAACCTAATATAGGGTACAACGACGGTGAGGCCCAATGGGCAATGGATGTGGATTGAAACTCAGACTCTTTTTTGGTTGTATATAATCGTCCGGTTGTTATTGATTTGGTTTCTTCTCATGCTCGACTACGTATTCCATCAGGAGACATAATGATGCAACACGTTACGATCTGTACCTAACAACCTATAAGAGTTTTCTTTTTATATCATCGGCGGACAGAGTTTATTGCAGGCATACAAAAAACGCTTCAGCAATGGATGCCGACGACATGCTACGTCTCATCTTCGAGAGGTTGGATTAGCAAGTGAGCCTCATCCGCGCCGCATCCACATGCAAGCAATGGCGCCGCGTCATCGCCGACCCGATCTTCCTCCGCCGCTACCGGTCCCTCCACGCGCCCACGATCGCCGGCGACTACCTGGACTACTCTCCCTGGCCACCTCACCACCTCGCCGAACTTGGAAGGGAAGCATCATCAAGACCAAGAGCAAGAGCAAGATGTCGCCGTTCGTTTATCCCGCGGCCGCTGCCGTCGATGATTGAAGCCCGCCACTACGCCCTCGACTTCCTGCCGAGCCCCATGCAGACATGGACCATCATGGACAGCCGGGTCAGCCTGCTCTTGATGTGCCGGACGGGGACTCCTTTCCTCGGCCACGGCGGCATGATCGTATGCGAGCCCTTGTCGCGGCGCTACGTGACGATCCCTGATCCGCCGCCCGACATGGACCTGTGCAACGCCTTCTACTTCCCCTGGGGAGGCTTCCTGGTCGACGACGACGACACCGACGAGACGGGCGGCCGCATCGGCATGTCAAACTTCAGGGTCTTGTGCAAGGTCCACAGCGACGAGAACTACGTCGTGCACGCCGCCATATTCACCGTCGCCACCACCAGAGATTCCTCCTCCTCGTGGTCGTGGAGCAAGAAGGTCATCGGCGACATCTCTCCAGCGCCTCACTCTCTGCGCCGCCTGGGCCGCTCGGCGGGGTCCTGGTGCTTCTACGACGAGGGAGACCACAAATTGCTCGTCCTCGACGGCGGCACCGGCGAGTTCTCGTCCCCCGTGTTCCCGCTGGCCATCGAGAGCCTGAACAGCCTAGACCACGGTTCCAACCGCATCTACGTCTCAGACTATTGCCACGACGGAAGGCAGCGCGTGTGCACCCTGTTCCTCAACGCCGTCGAGGTGTTGAGGAGCGTTGATGATAATGGCGGGTTGGCAGTGGAGACGAGGGCCCAGCTATCGGAGATTATCCGTGACCAGCTGCCGGGGCACAAGGAGCGAGCGCTCTTCTTCAGAGAAAGCCAGAGCATGGAAACATTCGGCCCGGGTTTCGTCGTCCTCAAACCATTGCCGCCGCCGGCTCAAGAGAAGTGGTATTTCTTCTTTGACGATCTCGAGACTAGGACTGTGAGGACGCCCGTGGCGGATGATACTGGGCTGGTGTCATATCCGTATGAGCTCCCATGGCCGCCAAGGTTGAAGACGTTCGTGTAGATTGATAGACTTTCCCTACAACTGGGCATGTATAGAAGTACTTGTGCTCCTATATATCTGGTCCTCCTTATGGATAGCAAAGGAGAGGCAGATATATATCACTCTAGAGTTTTTCTAAATTATAAACAAATGCTCTAAATGCTACGTATATGACAACAGTGTATTTGCAAGCCATGCATCGACACATATTTTCCCTATCGTCATATTTGCTTGCTGAATTGTGAATTGTTATGAGGCGCCGGATTCAGTGACGAACAATCTTTCTTACAGGTGGGTTATACATGTCGTCTTGTTTGTTTGAACATGACTTGAATTTTTCTATATTTTTACAAATTGTTTGAATAAGCGAGTAGTCAAAATTGGTATTGAAAAAGTCAAATGACCTCTAATTTGGCACGGAGAGCGTAGCTCTTCGATGGAAAATCAGCAAAACATCTTCAATGCCCTGATTTCTCTCTGTTTCTGCTCACTTTTTACATCTAGCCCTATGTCTCCGGATTAACTTATAATCGCCGTAAGAAGCAGGAGTGGGCAGATTTTCTTGTACGTAATCTACCTAGATTTCTTGTGCAAATGATGAAAACTACCTGCTCTAGCTTTAGTCGTTTTCTGATAGGTGATGTGAAAGTATACTTAATCTAAAGTATAAACACAAGGCACACGAGGTGGGAATAAAAACAAACTCTCCCAAATGCTATATAAGATCAATTTGGTTCTAAGGTCATCACCATACGGTGCTAATAGATGTGCAAAACACTGCTCTGCCATTGTATATAGTGTGCAGTTTGAAATACAGACGATGAGGTAAAAGGGCTGGTAACGCTAGGCTAAGAATTGCTAGAATGAATTGTTGGTCGCATTAGAAGAATATAAGATCAATTTGGTTATAAGGTTACCAAACGGTGCAAATAGATGATGTGCTCAGACATTAATTGCAGACAAATCGTGGAGTTTGAAATATACTAGATAAATTCCCCGCGCGTTGCAGCGGGAATTTAAGCGACACCCCATGTGTATGTCATTGAAAAGCTTTGCAGAAAATTATATACAATTAAAAAAAGCATTGGATGAATGAAGATATTTTTTTTGTCTCCTAATCAACAAACAAAATAACTTGCTTCCATGCTTTGAAGTATGATTAATGTCTAACAAAAGCAGAAGCAATTAGTAACAAACGAATAGGATTTCCCTAAAAACAAAAGAATGGTATTAAATAAAATAGAAATAAGGTATAAAATCTTCCTCTGTTTGTGTGGCATTACAGTGAGGATTTTGGGATGTTCAGATGATCCATGAGGCGGCAGCTAAGTAGGATGACAATGCCAAACAGTCAGGCTAGACAGGTCTGTCAGCACGGATGACGCTTTGCTTCCAATATACTGCTCGGCGGGGTGGATACGTCGAGTGCAGATGTTTGAGGGCGCAGATGGCAAACAGATCTCTTGCGGGCTGAAATCACCCTCACGGCTAGAAAAAAAAGAAAAAACCAAAGTAATAAAAGAGAATGAAAAGGTTGCAGCCCAACATGCATCACAACCAATGGCATATTACATCAAGCGCCTAGCCTAGCAAGCCCACGGCCAGGCACCAGGCTAAAACCCTAAAATTTCTGTTTTTCTCCACGACCTTACCCGTAGCGGCAGCAGCGCCGCCGGCTCCGTCTTCATCGTGTCTGTCCACCGGCCACCATCTTTCATCACGTTCTTGGTCGGCTGACCATGGATCCCTAGTGCCACTCAGGTCCAGATCAGGTGTCGCCACCACAAGCGCCTTCCAGAATCCAGACCAGATCGGCTACCATCGTTCACCACATCGGGGCAGGGGTGTCGCCAGATGGTGGCGATAGCAGATCGAGGTGGAGCAGGGGCGACGAACAGGGCGGAGGAGCCGACGGAAAGGGAGATGCAGGGGCGGTGATGGCGAGGGCCGAGATCGGTCTGGCGCGACACAATCGGACGGCTGTGGGCGGCAGCGGCAGCGGCAGCGGCGACTGGGCAGTGGGCGGCCATTGCCCCTCCTCTTCAACATCAGCCATCTTTGAATAGAATCTAGGTAGGCCATTGCTAGCTATCTCATTCTTGTGCTCCTCTTCATCCTTCCCCACGAGGATGGGTGTAGACGATTTCCATCACAAAGATCCTAATCTGTTTTTATAAGGTAGGAGGAAAATCAAACGTTGCAGCAGTTTCTAAAGCTAGTGGGAAAAAAATCAAACGGCATCAGTTTGGGAAGCTAGACGGCCATGACTGTTTCTGATGAGGTGGTTTCAGGACGCAGGTGTTTCTGGACCAGTAAACTCACGTGTCGAAGGGGTCGGGGTATGGAACTGTGTGAGATTATGGATGGATAGATGGTTGATTTGGGTAGTGATCTGATGGCTGTGAAATTCAGGTGACGTGGATAGTATAAGAGTTGAGAAAAATAGAATTAATGATTTTACAATAGAGACTAGCTATTTAGATACAGAAGATACGGTGAAATAGGCGAGTCAGTATCGTTAGGCTAAGAATTGCTGGAATGAATCCTTGTGTTCTATCAGTCGATCGAATCGACCGCTCACCAACAATCATTACTTCATTATTCCTTTGGTCCTCTCACGCGCGTGCCGCTATATATATCGCCGTACAGACTCTGTTTGCAGCCATTCTAGGACGTATCACAGTTTGATGATGAACGCAATGGAGGCTAGTACCGGCGGCAAGCCGTTCCCGGCGGTGGACAAGTGCGACGCGTCGCGGCTCAGGCCCCAGTGGACGGTCGTGTCCGACCTCGACGGCACGCTGCTCCGTTCGCGCAGCGCCTTCCCCTACTACGCTCTCGTCGCCTTCGACACCGGCGGCGTGCCGCGCCTGGCGCTCCTCCTGCTGCTCGCGCCGCTGGCAGCAGCTCTGCACCACCTGGTGTCGGAGGGCGCCGGGGTGCGGGTGCTCGTGTTCGCGGCCACCGTCGGCGCGCGCGTGGCGGACGTCGAGTCCGCGGCGCGCGCCGTGCTGCCCAGGTTCTACGCGGCGGACGTGCACCCGGCCGCGTGGCGGGTGTTCGCGGCGTGCGGCGGGCGGAGGCTGGTGGTCACCGAGACGCCGCGGGTGATGGTGGAGCCGTTCCTGCGGGGCTACCTCGTCGCCGACGCCGTCGCCGGCACTGAGCTCGCGACGTGTCGCGGGCGAGCCACGGGCTGGGTGGACGCGCGCCGTGGCGTGCTCGTCGGCGAGGCGAAGGCCGACGCGCTGAGGGAGATGGTCGGCGACTGCGAGATGCCGGACGTCGGGCTGGGCTGCCGGGCCTCGGACCATGCCTTCATGAGGCTTTGCAAGGAGGGCTACGTCGTGCCGAGGACGCCGGTGGAGGCCGTGCGCCCGGGCAAGCTGCAGAAGCGGGTCGTCTTTCACGACGGCCAACTCGTGCAACGCCCGACGCCTCTCGCCGTTCTGCTCACCATGCTGTGGCTACCCGTCGGCGTCGTGCTCTCGCTCGCCCGCGTCGCGACGGGGGCGCTCCTCCCGGTGCCGTGGCTCCACGTCGCCCTCCGCGCTCTGGGCGTGCGCGTCGTCGTACGGGGTGCCCCGCCGCCGCCGCGCCCGCGCACCACCGGCAGCAGCGGTGCGGGGGTGCTGTTCGCCTGCTGCCACCGCACGGTCCTCGACACCGTCGCCCTCTCCGTCGCGCTCGGCCGCCCCGTGTCCGCCATCGGCTACTCCGTCTCCCGGCTCTCCGAGTTCCTGTCGCCGATCCCAACCGTGCGCCTCACCCGGGACCGCGCCGCCGACGCGGTCATCATCCGGGAGTCGCTCGCCAAGGGCGACGTCGCCATCTGCCCCGAGGGCACCACCGGCCGGGAGCCCCTCCTGCTGCGCTTCTCGGCGCTGTTCGCGGAGCTCACGGACGACATCGTGCCGGTGGCGGTGGAGTGCCGGACGAGCATGTTCCACGGCACGACGGCGAGGGGGTGGAAGGGGATGGACCCCTTCTACTTCTTCATGAACCCGAGCCCGGTGTACACGGTCACGTTCCTCGACAAGCTGCCGCACCATCGGACCTGCGGCGGCGGTAGGCCCAGCCACGAGGTGGCCAACTACGTGCAGAAGCGTATAGCCTCCACGCTCGCCTATGAATGCACTGGCTTGACGAGGAAGGACAAGTATAGGGCTCTGGCCGACAACGACGGCCTAGTCCCTGTAAACGCCAAGAAGAAGTAGCACATTGCCTGATAGATAGCGTGAGATGCCTAGCTAGCTATTTTATCTTGTATACCAGCCTCACGACATATATGCTAATGTACATTAATTAGTGCGTCGTAATCTGGATTGGTGATTGTATATATATAGTGATATCAGTCGACATGTACTGCTAATACGGAAAAGATAAATCGTTTGGGTGCTATAGAATTTTCTTTATTGTAGTCGGCCATTCAGTTCAAAGCCCAGGGATTGAAATTCTGCTGAAATTCCATGAATTTCGGTGGTGGTAGGTGAAAAGGAGCCCGAAGCACCGGTGAATTCTCGTCCTCCTCCGGGCACTGGAGAAGAGGGCCCAGCTATCGGCGGCGACGGGATGCCCCGTTGCCGCCTGCCGGGGCACGACGATCAAGGCGGCATTCATCTGCAGCCTACGGCCTACGCTTGAGCGTCGTCCTTCCAACAAGCGTGGGGCCGTCTCCATCGTCATCTGGAGAGAACAATTGTTCCTCCATGCAAACAGCCCGGGATCGTTGGCAGGAGGGCTCGCCCTTCGTCGTCGTCGGCCTCTTGACGATGGATGTGAGGACCACAACAGAGCGAGGATATGGGGCGGATGGCGTATCCTTACGAGCTCCATCCCATGGCCGCCGACGTTGAAGGATTTGGTGCACCCGTTTGTCATGATCGAACTATCTGCGTAGTAGCGCGCTGGACACAAATAAAATTAGATTGCCGGTGAACGTTTATTTAGTTATGATGGAGAGGTTCAAATCGTTATCACATTTTAATGGAGACATCCCATGCATTCTTACCTCTGTTACATGCATGGGTATGTGTGCATTTATGCATGAAACAGTTCGCGACGTATATGACGAGCTGGATTGTTGCCTAATTCAGTAGTAGTATGTACTACTCACTACTGCTCCTGTTTACACATATCTCTAAATAAACTATGCATTCTATCATGATATCTCTAAAGAACGCGCAGCCCTCCGTGGCTTGATCGGGTGCAGAAAGATCGATGATTCACGCTGTGTGGCCAATGAGGCTTCACCGTCGACGTCGACGTGCCTCGCGTGCACGCCCCAGATCGCATCGCATCGCTGCTGGTGTTTTACGTTGCCTGACGGGCGGACAGGGACCCGTAACCGGCGCCGGCTGCCTGCCACGGCGCGCGCGTGCGTGGGCCGTTGCTGCTGACGCGGCGGCCGCCACCCGTCTCCCGCCACAGATCCTGCTGTGGTCAACGTGCGTGGGTGGGGCCCCGCCTTACCGAAGCCAAGCCGCCTACCAGACTCGAGACTGCTGACAGCTGACTTGTTTGCATCATTTTTTCCTTAAAAAAATAGAACAGGTCCCGGCGATTATGTCGACACTAGTGCTGTGTACGTAATTATCTTATCCACACGCATCGACGTTCCGCGCGTCGCGTTCCGCGCCACACGTGCCGAAAACTTAGAGCGCTCCCCTGACCAAAAAAAATCCTCGCCTCTGCCCGTACCGTGCCAAGTTTTGACAATTTCGACTGTGATTGAATTTAGCTTAAAATTTAGCTAAAGAATAAATTTTTCATTCGAATGAGATTCAAACAACCCATTCCAATAAAAAAAAACCTAGATTCAAACACGGTTAAAATTGTCAAAATTTTGACATACCAAAAATTTGACGCCAAACCAAACCAAACAGGCCCCTCCCCCCTCCAAATTTCCAAACCGCCGCATCGGTTTCACAACCCACCTCCATTTGTCGCCACTAGATTTCTTACGCGACGGTTCTATGACCTCACAGTCGTTTTATTTACCAAACCAAAAATAACCGCTTTTACTCAACTTACGTCATGCATGAGTCCATGATCCATCACACATCTTTGGGCAACCACCGTTGATATAAAAACTTGCCCTCGTAGAGAGAGAGAGTGACGTGGAAAAAGAAGAGCTGCTACTTCAACCCCCAGCACGTCTATTTTGGACGTAAACCCCAGCACGTCTTCACTCACTGCCTTCGGAGAGAATATGCTGAAAACACATGGGACCAAAAAAGTCACCTGTATTAAATGGTTTATATTTTGCTACAAGACAAATTCCGTATAATACCAACGAGAAAAGAGTACCCTCTTCCTTCTAAAAAAACAACATATCAAATTGCCCTCTGTCAAGCGATCGTATTGGGTTTGGTTGACTTTGTGAACAGGATTACTGATATTTACGACAAGAAATAAGTAAAATATGGAAAATGCTAAAATGTCACTCGGCTACCTGACGTCGCTCTCGTCGTCCGTTCCATCTAGGGGTATCAATGGATATCCGAATTGTCTGAACAAATTTGATTATTTGAAAAATAGAGATAGAATGAGTTTTGTGCTCATTTTTATTCATTTTAACAATTTCATTATAAAAAATAAGAATATAAAATTGGATGAAAAATTATGTATTATTTTCTACCAATATAGAAAAAGTTAAAAGTATAATCTGGCTACGTCCAAACTCACTTTATCAAATATATAATATATTTTGGATCATTTTTTATGGATATTAACAATCTTAACATAAAAAAGAATAATGTAAATTATGATGAAAAATTATATGTTCCTATTTGTTCACTATGGATAAAAAATGTCATTAGAATAATTATCCGATTACACCATAGTATTTCCATCCGATCGAGCTAGATCTTGCCCTTGCTTACCCGTCCACTGTCGCATCGACGACCTGACAGGAGGCACACCCTTCCCCACGGATTAAGCCATATCTGCCACTGTCAGCGAGATACTCTAATAAATGCTGCTGCCTCCGTCCGAAATTAATTACAGCTCTTTCAACGTTTTGAATAGATTCATTCGTTTTTCAATAAACGAATGCTTGCACGGTCACCGTCTCCAAATAGTGCCAACCTTGCACGATAGAAAAGCGGTTGATTTTGGTCTAAAAAACAATCCCATTTCCAAATATAACGACATCTATGTGAACCTAGACGGATTTTTGCAAGAAACCATAAATAGTCCGAGACACATAGAGAGTAGCGTGGCACAGGGATTTCACCTCGGCCTCGCCGTTAAGAGCCAGCCACGTCGGCGCTTTTACACGTCACCCTGCAAACTAATCTCTCTCTCTCTCTCAACGTCCTCTTCAGTCTTCTCCTTTCCATGAACGAGCCACCGTGCACCGGTGCTGGTTTTTGATTTTTTTGGACCTGGACAAGGCGACACGGCCCTTTGCCCCCTAGCTCGGGGAGAAAGGAAACAAGGGGGAAACACGACAGCGACAGCGACAGCGACTCGCCGAGCCTTTTGCAGCAAAGTCCGCGTAAACGTAAACGGCGCCAGGCTCACTGAGCATCCGGCCGTAAACGCTCCGCAGCATCCGCCCGGTTTATCTGGTCCGGGGCGCACCGTGGGCAGGCAAAAGCTCGATCTGAATCCTCTGAAATTTCAGGGGCGGAGGACGATGACCCCAGGGCATAAATAAATGCGTTCGAATCCGTTCTCATCGATGACGAGCTAGCTCGGGCAAGACGAAAGTGGGACGCAGGAAGTAGACTCGTAGAAGCATGACTGCATGAGCGCTGACGAACTGTACTCCCACCCGGTCCATTGTTCTTTTTTTTCTGCAGGACACAGTTTTGGCCGTTCGAAAGATAATTTTTGGCTGTAATGTTTAGGAGCTAGTAACGCTAATTCCATTTCTTGAAGATGAAGACGCAGCAGCAGCACTAAACTCCTGCAATGACAGTCAGCTATCTGGCACCTAACAGACGTAGCTTTCATGTGTCCAAAGGTGGTTCAGGCGTTGAGCCTTCATCTGGCCGTCCAGATTTCCAGTCCCCGTCAGGCGCAAGCGTGCAGCACACCAACACCGAAGGCGAAAAATCTGTCAGTTTCTACTCGATGAGCGATCCTCCGACAGGATTGGCCCAATGACACCTTTGACGCTGATGATCCCTGAATCCCAATCGCAAAGTGGAGCACCGAGAATAGTGGAGAGCCAACGATGGCACCCTTTCCTTGGAGAGAGCGAGCGATCAAGGTAAGAGAAGAGCGGTCAGCACCCCCGCGCGCGTCCTTCACCTAGACGGGTACTAAAACGTAAAAATACGGTTGGCGAGAATATGCTGCGGATTTCCACCAGAAATTACAAAGGGAGAAAAAGGTGACCTACTGTACTAAGCGCCTCTTTCAAATCTACTCCCTCCGTCCCATCCAATCTTTGGCACCGAATTTGATCTACTCGTCATATTTAAAAAAATTATAATTACCATTTGTTGTTGTTATTATTATGATTTAGTTTAACATATAATGTACTTTAGCTATGACTTAATTTTTTTTCCATTTTTTTAATACGACGAGTTGGTTTATTATAAAATTAAACGACCTATAAGTTGGGACGAAACAGAGTACGAGACAATCCAGGGCCCATTTGGTTCCTTCGGATTGAGGATATAAAATCCAAATAGCATCCAAGGGCTCTTAGTTTTAGAAGGGCATATTTTTATTATCCCAATGGACACAATACTATGATAGCAGAGGGGAGTCTTGAAGGAAACGACCATTCTGCCCTGGAAAGGAGAGAGCTTTGCCTCCGGCACATAGGTAGCCCTCTCCATCGAAGATCTTGCCAATGGTTTGTCACACATATATACCACCCCTATCACGTGGTGGCAACAGTGAAAGGGGTAGCCGACGCCAGTAGAACATGGAGAGGAGGTGCATGGCGGCGCATTGGGTTGAGTAGAGGAGAGGGGGCGCATATCGTGTGGAGGAGGAGCGAAGCGACGCTCGTACGCGATTATATCCGAAAAGAGAGAATCGACAAGGAAAGCGGGGAGGGGGGGGGGGGGGGTAAGAAGGAAATATCTAGATATTATATGAGCTTCCAAATGGATCTGATTCTATGAATCTGTTATCTAGTGTAACTTAGCCAAGCATGCATATTTACAAAATCTATGACATGTCCTCAGTATAATGCAGAAGAGAATCCATCCGGCCCGCAATAAATTTTAACCTGTAGAGTTATCCTAAGTCAAGCGATTGTGTTGGGTTTGTTGACTTTCTAAAGAGGATTACTAGTAACATCCACGGTAGCAAATAAGTATAAACCACAAAAATATGAATTGTGGATTTAAGTCACATGTTATTACTACCTTTTCTACGAGCTCAACAAAATAGGAAAGATCAATTCTATAATTTGATTTATTTGGAGACATTGACACTACTTGGCTCCAAATTGAAACAAGCGCAAAAGGGTGCAACTAGCGTTAACTCTTGCAGCAACCGTCAGCTACCTGACGTCGCTCTCTCGTCCGTTCCGTCACACATGGATTTGCCCTTCCCTGGCCGTTCACCGTCGCATCGACCGACCTGACGGTGCAGCGGTGACACAACCCCTTAAATACTACTCCGTAGCATGGCACTGGGATTTCGGTTAGAGGATTTTTTAAAATGATTGGAGAGAATTTAATCTTTTTCTATTTAAATTTAACTAGTAAGGAATTAAATTTTTTCCAATTCCTTTCAAAACCAGACCGACCAAACAAGACTTAAAGGATTTAGAAAAATGAAAAAAAAATTAGTTTATTTTGAAAAAATGCAAACTGAACGCTCTTCTGGGATTTGGACCCTGCCAAGGCGACGAGGAAACAATCAAGGTCAACGGAGAAAACAACAGCGACAGTGAGCCTTTGCTGCTAAGTCTGCGTAAACGACGGTTGGTAGGCACAGCATCTTCTGGGCAGTAAATGCGTTAGAATTCGTCCTCATCAGCACGAGCTCGGGCAAGGCGAAAGTGGCAGGTGGTAGTAGACTAGTGGTGGTACGAGCACTGGCGAACTATACATACTCCCAGTCCCATTGTTCGTTCGTGTGTTCAAAAGATATCTTTGGCTGTAATTTTTTCTTTTTAGGAACTAACGTTAATTCCATTTCTCTTGACGATGAAGAAGAACTGAAGAAGTAGCACTAACTCTTGCACTAACCGTCAGCTAGCTGGCACCTTAACCGACGTTGCTTTCATGTGTCCAAAGGTGGTTCAGGCGTTCAGCCTTCATCCGGCCGTCCAGATTTCCAGTCCCCGTCAGGTGCAGGCGTGCAGAGCACACCAACACCAAAGGGAAAAATCTGTCAGTTTCTACTCGATGAGCGATCCTCCGACAGGATTGGCCCAATGACACCTTGACCCCGATGGTCCCTGAATCCCAATCGCAAAGTGGAGCACCGAGAAAGTGAGCGAGCCACGCTCACAGTCACTGACCGACGATGATGCCACTATAAAAGCACAGGGGGACAAAATGGGCAGCAACTCGGCTACTCCTACTTCCCAGCTACAGCAGCTAGACATCACAGAGAGGAGGAGATCAGGCGCAGGTGGAGCTGTAAGAATTCGCCACAAACTCCCTCCCCTGCTACCTCCCCCTCCCCCTCGTCGTGCATGCCAATCGCCTCCAAGCTCATCTACTTCCAGCGCCGCCCCGCGCCGGCGCCGCCGGACCCGGGCCCCGAGCCGCCGGACCCCCGGCGCCGCGCCTGCCGCGACGGCCGCCGCCGCCGCAGCAGCAGCAGCTCCTTCTCTTCCCACCACAAGCCGGTGAGTGCCCCCGTTGCCGTTTCGCCCCCTCCGATTTATTTGTTCCCTGCCGTTTGCCCGCTAAAGCCGCGGGCTTTTTGCGGTTTTTGTGAGTGGGAGACCGGGGGTTTCGTCCGCTTCTCTTCTACTAGCTCTGGATTCGGGTTCAGAGGCCTCAGAGTGAGCGTTTGCCGGCGTAACTGAGGAAAAGGCCAGCTCCGTGATTTACTCCTGTACTGTAGTACGGAGTATCTGGGAGGGAGAAAGGGCTGGTTCATGGCGATTCTAATCTCATTGCTAGTCGGGAACGGGCTGCGTCAAAGTTGGCGTTTTTTCTTTAAATCTTGGAGAGCGGCCTGGTGGAGATTTGTTCTTCTCCGTGGAGCTGCGGATGGGTGTGGTTGTACAGGACGACCATTAATAAGGTTGATTGAGATCTTGCGGTTGGTAATTTGGTCAGAATTACAGTAGCTGGCAGGGGTGAACCGCGGTGTGTAGGCATGGTGGATCATCTGTGCTTTGTGGTAACTGGTGAAGGCCCGGTCTCCTGCGTCTTCAGCAACATTGAGGAGTTCACCCACCAGCTTCCTGGAATATTCGGCGGTGCCTGAAAGCTAGTTTCATATAGTCCTTCTCGAACTAGGCAGAGTAGTATACTTTAGTAAAAAACATACTATTATCAAGCAGGAAGCGCATACCAGAAAGGTTTTCCCAAAGGAATCATGAACGAGTGACAATGATAGCTGTCCCCAAGACCCAATCTCTGGCACTGATGAACTGTATTAGGCTTTAGTTCAAAATATTAGGCCAGAAATTTTAAGTGGGCCTGCACTGTTGATAGCTTTAAAGGGCAGATTTTCTTTGTATGATGACAGGCGTTCATTTCGCTCGCTTCATCCTTTTTCTTTTATATAAAAGATAATAGTTGTATTGATTCTTCCCCTGGCATGAGTCCTATTGAATTACCAAGCAATAGCTGAGGTGGATCTAGCTCCTGGCATATTTGGCATTAGAAAATTTTGCTAGTCCCAATATCAGCGTATGGCAAACAGGTTATCAAGATGATTTGTGCGGAATCTTTTCTGTATTCTCATCAGTTGACTTTCTATGTGTAAATTCATATATTTTTCTTTGCACAGTTGAGCTTGGTGATATCAGGTCACCAAATGATCACACGGTGGGCACTCTGTCCGCCGGAGATTAAAGTACCCTGCCTTGCAGCCATACTACATGATCAGTTTTGACGCACAGATTAGCAAAGTTCTATTTTTTTTATTTCCATGCCTTTTAAAACATTGAAAAAATCATGCTCTCAATGCTTACACACACGCATAGAGTGTTTCCTAACATTTGTTCTGTTAAACCATGGCCAGGACCTTGTTCCAGGACACCAAAGAGATGCTGCCTCCAAGTCTCCAGTACCAGCTGGAACCGCAACCGAGCATGTAGCCGGCGGCACGGCCTCCAGCGCGAGGCTTCGCCACGGCGTATCGGACCACGGCCGGCTCCCCGACGCCGTCCAACAGGCCAGGGAGAGGCTGCTTCAGAGGCTCAGCAGCGTGGACCTGTCGGGAAGAAATAGGTCCGCATGCATAACCAACTCCTGGAGCTCCCTTCTTCTTTGGTTCCGGCACATGATCTGAATTCTGAAGGGCACTGAACTGAATCTTCATCCATTTATGCCATCCCATTCATCGCAGGCAAAAGGCGCGGCCCCCGGAGACACCGTGGGCTGGAAGACCAGCTCGCCCCGCCGACGACGTCGCCGGCGCCGTGTCCACCTCTTACTCGGACATCATACTGGCCATCCTAACCAACTGCTTACAGTTCCCGCCGTGCGAGCCCCTCGCCGCGCCGGCCAGCAATAAGGCCGGAGAACGCGCGGCGGAGCACGTCGGCGCTGACGCAGGCGAGCGCACGCCGGCCACCGCCGCAGTGTCCCCCGAACCCGTCGGCCCTGAGGCGGTGGAGGACGCAGAAGACGGCGCGGTGGCCAGTGCCCCCACGGAGGCTGCTTCGCCGGCCGAGTGCGCCATCTGCCTGGAGCGGTTGTGCGGCGGCGGCGGTCCTGGCGACGGACGGCGGGTGCGTCGTCCGGCTCCCCTGCACGCACGTCTTCCACTCGGCCTGCCTGGGCCGGTGGCTGCGGTCCCGCGCCGACTGCCCCTACTGCCGGGCGGCCGTGCTCCGCTCCTGACGGCAGGCTGCCGCGGCGCTGCTGAACGAGAATGACCGGCCGTGGTAGAGCCCGCCGGCGCTGCAGATCGCAGCTCCTCTCCGGCCTGCGTGAGCCGCCTGCTTTAACCATATGTCGCTGCTGCTCACCCTTGTAACGACAGTATTGTAGTACGATGATTTTCCCTTACCCACTGTAACGGTAGTCGATGGTTAGCACTAGTGTCGTCATATCTGATCACTGGCCGGTGTAGTAGAGACTGTAGCCGGATGTCTGCAGCTAGCTGTGTGTGCAGACCATGAGAGAGGCAATAAGGTCGCTAATGGAAATTGATACGCAGTCGCGTATTGCATATGATCTCTCCGTCCGTTGTCGTGCAAGCTGTTCATGTAGGGTCTGTTCTGTCCCTCTTATGCGCGTGCAAGTTGATGCAGAATCCCCATTTGCATAGATAGATTATGCGCAGGTTGCACGGGAAGCCTTCTTTTATTGCTGGGGACTTGCTCCACTTTTTTTTTTTAAAAAAAAAACAAAAGACAGATGCCATGGGCTGACGACTGTTAGGTTTACATATATCATGTGTGGTGTGTGACTCGAGTACAGGGCAGACATGGCTGCTGATGTTCCGAAAGACGGTGCGTGCGCCTCCTTGTTCATCACACACTGCAGAGAGGTGCAGCCGTTGGGTTGGGTTGGGCTTTGCACGTTGCATATGCCGTCGCCTCTGTTCCTCGATCTAGAAAACAGAGGCTCCAAATAAACTTCACTGGCTCTGCAACGAACGCTTGCAAGAGAACACTGCCGGTTGCCATCCACACGCTTCTCTCTGCAGAACTGAAGAGTGAGCGAGTAATACGGTGGCTGGCAAACACTGAAGAAACGAAAACCTCAAAGCAAGATGCACTCCATGTTTTCCCCGATATATGGACACCAAAACGAAACCGCCGATCCAACTGCCGCCCAAATATCATTCCATCCCCTAACAGACTGCACCAGCTAACTGATGTGTGATTGTCGTCGGTGCTGTTCTTGAGCTGCAAGCCCCAGAGCACACATCATAACAACATGGCACTCAGTCATATCTGGCAAATGGGGCAGGTAGAAACCAAGGACCTAGTGCACTGTTTTTAGTACCCTTTTCCATCTCCTGCTTGCAATGCTATCCGTCTCTAACGAATAGTACAGCATACCGCTACTATTCGGAAACAACACAAAGTCTTTTCTCAACCCTCCATACATAGTTTTATGTCGTCTACTACCTCCGATTGCTTAAGGTTGGAGGGAGTATATAAATAGCTTAGCTTTCAAAATTCCATAGCGTTAGGCTGTGTGTTTCTTAGTTGGAACAGAGGCCGGGAGTCAACAAAGAGAATGTATATACCATTGTAGTGTTCACTGCATCATCATCCATATATCAAGGCAGGCATGCAGAGCCGGAGGCCATGGGAGCTCGCACGTACCGATACATCATCTCTCCCATGTCCTCCGGCACCGGCGTTGCCTTGCCTCCATGGTGGCAAGTTCAAGAGAGAAGAGCCATGCATGCCTCTCCAAACAGCAACGGAAAAGGCGATGGATAGTTGGATACAGCGCCCTTCGTCATCGGATACAGTGCTGCCCAGGCGTCGTCGTTCTGGTCCATCGGTTGCGCACGCACAGCAGCCACTAGTTAGAAGGAGACGAGGTTGAGCTGCCGCGCCGGAGCCCGGAGGAGTCGCCGCCGCCGCCGCCGCTCCGTCTCCGACTGGAGGGGAGCGACCTAGCGTTCGTTTCCTTTCTTCGTTGGGGGTGTTCCGTGTTCGGGTAGAAGTGGCCGCGTCAGGCCAATGGGCCTTCGAACCTCCCACGTAAAATCTAAGAAAAAATGACAGAAAAAAATATATTTTTTTATCCTTCAGCTCGTTCCTTTGTCTAATTTCTTCAACTCTGTTCTTTAAATTGGCACCTCAAGTGTTAATAACCGTTCAAATTTGACCCCAAGACATATATTGGTGGTCTTCGTGGATGTTTGAATTAAAAAAAAGTAATAACAAATTTTCAAAAGAATTAGAAAAAAATGGATATGTCTAGGGAACACAAAGAATCCAAAAACAAACTAGTTCCCAAGAAATGAATTCCGCAACCTCTAAAAAATATTAAATAAATATATAAACTGAAAGAAGGCTTTAAATTCTAAAGTTAATCCATATCGACTCTATCATTTATGATGAGATACTAATTCATCTTCTGTGCGATCGGATGAACTAGCTGTTGCTGGACTGTGCAATAGAAACAGTGTCTAGCTGAACAGCGAGCCTAGGATTTTCTAATGGATGGTAGATCGGTGGCTCACTCTTTCAGCCACGGCCCACAGCCGGCAGAAGCTGATCCGACTAGGCCCAGCCATAACTTGAGTTAGAGCCAAAAGTGGGCTTAAAAATGATCTCTTTTTTATTTATTAAACAGTTTGTTCAAAGCTTCTATAACCTTGTTTTACGAGCTCTAGTTAATTTTTATGGGATTACTAGTATCCAAATTACATCTCCAAATTTATTTCTAATTTTAGTTGCTCGTGAATTTTCCTTATTCAAATTCAAAAACCTTACGAAACCACCCAAATGGGGTGGGGGAGCTTGGCAAAATTGGATAAAATTTGACTAGTGAGGTGTCAAATACAATTGTTTCAGAATTTAGGGTTAAAATTAGACAAATGCAAGGTTTGAAGGGTAAAAATTGGTTCAAAACTAATGGCCTTGAGAATACAGGAGGGAATACTATTTAGATAATTTAGTTTTGGCACCATAACTTTCAACCCCTTGTAGTTTCCATTTGATACTAATACTTGGTTTTTGGTACCTCAACTTTCAAACAACATAAAGCTTTGCCCTCAAAAGTACCATCAATTTGATGCCTCAACCGTTAATACCATCAAAAGCAATTGAGGCAGATGTTGCAACGGTTTTTGAATATGGTCATGGTACCTCAACTTTCAAACAACGTCGAAGGTTGGACCGACGCCGTAAGAGCAGAGAGGTGAATTAGGATTTGTAAAAACTATGGCTCCCTAAAAACTACAACTACCTAAGTAAAACGTATGCAAGACAAAACTAGCTATATGCACTACGGTTTTGCTAAGTGTTGCTAACTCTACCTAGATCCAAGTCTTACAACCTAGTTCCACCTAAAAACTAACCTATTAAGCTACTTTAGGAATGTAAGTACATAATTGCAAGAATGTAAATACGGAAGCTAAAGAGATAGGTAGAGAATGCAAACTCCTGATGACGATGTCGGCGATGGCACACGATGGAGACACGTAGATTTTTTTCCCGAGGTTCGGGGAGGCCAACGTACATCTACCCCCTACTCCTCGTTTGGCACCCCTGTAGGCTTTGCTCTCGCGCAATCCCCAAAGGAGTGCAGGCCTCGCCCACACAAGGGTGGAGGATGGCAGAGTGACTTCCGCGGAAGTCAAACAATCACTTATCGGGTCTCCGGATATCATGGATACACAACCACACGAGCCCTTCTCTCGCGCAACGGTAGAGGATTGTCAGGGCCTTTCGGGTCTTCCGAGTCCTTCTCGTTGAGCTACTCGTCGTCTCCACTATGGGAAGCTTTTAGGCCAACGTGCTGAGGTCATTCCTCCCTCTCACAAGGTGGTGGCGGCCACTCCACACTCCGGAGGGTCTCGCAAGACTTATAGCCGCACTTGTACACAAAGACGTGCACGTAGGCACGTAGGATAACCAACAAGGCCTAAGCAAAGAGGCGCTAAGCACTAGCTATGCCGAGATGTGTCTAGTTATGCTCTAGTGATGCTTGAGCTCACAAAATGTGTTCTTACACTTCAAATGGGTATGGAGAATGTGTCATAACACTACAATGAGCTCAGAAGTCACCAACCATAACGTGGAGGCCGGCCAAGGGGGTATATATATAGGCCAAGGCTCAAAACTAGCCGTTGGAAGCCTTCTTCCTTTTTCTGTGCGCCCACCGGACCGTCCGGTGCGTGTAGTTGGCTAGCCGTTGGAGTCAACCGTTGGACTGACAATTCGACCGTTGAAGCCACCGGACAGTCCGGTGCGTGTTGGAGTTTCGGTCTTCAACTTGAAGTGCTCTCGGTCCAGAACGTCCGGTGCATTGAAGCACTAGGGCGCGTTCTTTTATTCATCGTCGGCCTAGAACGTCTGGTGGCGGCAACGGACCGTCCTGGTGCATGCAATTTCACCGGATCTTGTCTTCTTCATTCTTGGCATTTTCTACTCGTCGGACCGTCCTGGTGGGGCACCACCGGACCGTCGGGACTGCCGTATCAGGATCTCACGCTTGTGCATCTTGATGGAATCTTGGGTCTTTTCTTGAGCTTTTAAGTACTTCCTTAAGGTGTTTGTACCCCAAAGTTCATCTCTTGCACCACGAGACTTAAACAAAAACAATTGCACACACATTAGTCCTAAATGGTACGTGTTGTCAACTTCAACCACCAAAATCATATTAGAGAACTAAGCATAAGTCTTATGATTCGATTTTCCTTACAAACGTTACGTTTTGCCCTCTGAAGTCCCATCAATTTGATGCCTCAACCGTCAATACCATCAGAAGCAGTTTGAGGCAGATGTGGCAACGGTTTTCGCAATTTGCTTACTAGTCAATGGCAGGTTCGTGCCAGCTCCGGTTGGCTCTGGCGATCCTTTTGTCAACCCAAACACAAGGTGTTCTTTTGGTTGCTCCCCAACAACTGCTTATCTGCTGGAGAAATATTGCAGCGGAGACACAAGTTTATGCCCTTTGCTCAAGAATGTTGGGATCTTCTTGATCTTTCGGTTCCTTACAATTGCTCTTTTAGGCAAGCCCAGGAGTCTTTCAAAAGTAATCTGCATGTGCCCTTCTTCATGAAAATCATCATTATTATGTCTTGGAGCATCAATCATCATTATTATGTCTTGGAGCATCTGGTCAGCTAGGAATAGTTTCATTTTCAGAGGAATCGATCCGACGTTAGACTCGAGCAAGTGCTCTTTTAGGGAGCTATTCTCGCTCTGCTTGGTTAGAGCTAAGGCCTCCTGGTTCCAAAGCTTAGAATCTGGCTTGAGAAATTTTAGTAATTCCAAAGCTTAGAATCTGGCTTGAGAATTTTTAGTAATAGAAGCTATCACGTGCTGATGTGCTAGGATTTCTTTTGGGATTTTTGTAACATCTCCTCCCTCTCCTCTGGCTTCTTTGTAATACGTTATACTATATTCCTTAATTTAATTTGCTATAGGGGAAACCCCTCCATGTTCGTCAAAAAAAAAACAAATAATGATATCGATTACCAAAATTACAGAAAAATCATGACGATATTTTAGAACACAAGGAATTCCACAAAGTTAAAACTAAAGCTCATGAACAAGCCCTACAGAAAGTTCCAGACCAACATAATTGGTTCTGCTCCTTTGACCAAGATGGCAAGAACCCATTTGCCACCAATGTAATTGATTGAGGCAACGCACTGTAGCTACACATAATAATGGCAAGGGAAGAACACAATAACCGACCAGTGTTTGAGGTAACATCTATGATAGATGGTGGCACTGTCCCGGCTGGCCCTCTCAGCTCCCATCATGCTATCCTCATTATTCTTCAGGCACACATGCATGCATGCAACCCAGCCTATAACCATGGACATGAAGCAGCAGAGTCAAAAATTAAACCAACTGGTCAGTGCCATGGTGTTTTCCTGTGGATGGTCCACTCTGAGGGGTTCACGGTAGGAGTCGCCAGCTGGAGGAGACGAGGTCGTAGGGGGAGTCCTCCCCGAATTCCGTCAGCATCGCCTTCCAATGCAGGCATGGATCCCACTCCTGCCTCCTTGAGCACCTTCAAGATCTCTTCCACCACTATATTACTCCCCTCTTCAGACAGATGCAGGCCGTCACTGCAACGCAGACAAAAGCAAAAAGTTATTGCGTTCTACATCCACAATTACACCAAACTGGAAATCAAGCAAACTAAGGCCAAACAAGCAACTGACGTGAAGCACGCCGTCATCCAGTCCTCCCTCTTCTGCATGGCATGCCAGAGGTCGACCACCTTCAGGTTCATCTCCTTGCACAGAGCTACACAGGCGTCGGAGTACAGGCGGCATGTTTCGTTGGTCCGCACGATCTCGCTCAGTATAGTGCTGCACATGCTGTATATATGATCCAGGTGTGTTACATTGCAACAAGCCTCGATTTCATTCAGCATATACATTAACGATTGCTCTGTGAAGTGCATGTCACCTGGTTGAATTCCGAAGCATCTCCTCGTTCAGAGGTGGGCAGCTCAGGAAAATGACTCGGGTATTTTCAGAAAGGCTCTGGACACAGAGGCAACCAACTATCAAACAACTAGCTAGCTCGACAAGTGCACAATGGTTGAATTCGAGGCAGCACATTTTATTTGCTGATCAGTACTCTACCTTCAGGTGTTCTGCAATTTTTCTCATGTTCTCTATGTACTCATCTATGGGCACATGAGGCCCAAGACCGGACGAGTGGGCAGCAATGGAGTCGTTCCCACCAAAGTAAACAATTACCAACGACGGCTGCACTGATGAATCCTATGGCAGATGGAGGGTAGAAAATCAGTCAAAGATACCATAGCATTGTATCATCACAAATTGTACTGCATGAATTAGAATCATGATACCATAGTGTTGGTATTTGAGGGTGTACATTTGTGTCGTATAGATAGGTAACTAAAAACTACTGAAACATACCAGTATGGTATGATCAAGAAATCGAAGGGGTTCAAAGAATCAGCAATTTAGCATTTAATGCGGGTTAGCTAAGAAGTACCAAAAGAAATGGACTCCAAGGGAAGGAACTGTTTTCCTGTTTTAAGAATACATGTAACTGTGCAAAAGAGGATATTACTTAGGCAGTTGCAGGTATCATGATGAAAACAAACTTTTTTTCTAATAAAAAGGGCGAAGATTGCAAAGAATTTGAATGCCCCAAGATCAACTTCTTGTAGAGACAAAGAAAACTGTTAGGATGGAGATACAGAAACGAAGTTAGAGAATGGAAACCATACCTTAGGGAACACCTTGTCCATCACTTGAAGAGCCCGCCTTGTGTTCCATCCGATATATCCTCTTAGCAAGATATCAGCCTGAACGAGCGACACACACACACACAGCAAAACATTTTTACCACCAGACATTAAATTTCCATGAAGCAGCCAGGTAACCAAGATCTGAAGCAACTATCTTAAAATTCAAAAACAGAGAGATTGTACGGTGCTTCCATTAGTTTGGATCCAAAGGCCATTAACACCACCAGCGTGCATAGTCGACAGACAGCAGGTCAGATTATGATTGCTGGATCTGAACGGGGACACCAAAATGGCAGTAGTACGTGTGGTACTCTCCATTCCATCACATGCTCAAGCAGAGCACAAGTATGAGGGTATCCTTTGTACAAACTGCACAGGTTCATAATTTGAGACCACCCCTAATGAATGCGCGGAGACTAAAGATTTATCCTTTTAAAACCCAGGCGAATCAGAGCTAGTTGGCGGATGAATGGAACGGGACGCTCCGTGATTGGCTTGGCTCCCCATCCCCTGGGTGTGGAGTGTGGACGTGAGCAGCTTGCTAGGCTAGTAGGCTACCCTTCCCCTGTCACTGCCACTGCTATGGAGAAGACGACGAAGAAGAAAGAGTAGATGGTCATGGTGTGGGGCAGCCGGGCCGGCCTTGGGTGTGTGGCGGAGGTACCGAGGCCGTCAGCACGTACGGCTCCTCGGCGGCTCAGCCAACCAAACAATCCAGCGGTGCGGAGAGGAGAGGAGGGAAGCCAGGCTGGGCGGGACGGAGGGACGGACCTTGCGGGCGTAGATGTCGGCGAGCGCGGCGCCCCATCCGCCGTTGCTGAAGCTGTACTGCACGATGGAGGAGCCGAAGAGCACAAACACCGGCCGGCGCCCAAGCATCCTCCGGCGCCGGCGTCTTCTCGCACCTCGATCTGCTGCCTCTTATGGCTACGGCGACGGCGACGGCGACGGCTGTGGAATCGAGTGACCGAGTCCAAGCCTGGAGCTGGAGCTGGAGCTGGAGCTGGATGGATGGAATGAAGTAGTTGGAGCTGGAGCTACTCCATTCGCTTCTTTATTGCGGCCGCTGCTCTCGCACTCGGGCCCGTCCCCAGGCCCAGCACAGTGACTACTACACTAGTGTGTGCAGTGTAGAGTGCGATAAAGAGGGCGCGGTACACAGCAGCCTCCTAGTCGGAAACAGCCAATCAGGCGGAGCCACCACCTGCAACAGCAACAGCAACAGCAGCCATGCCGCGCCCGCACAGTTGGTTGTCTCGCCCCCGCGTATTGATTCCCCTGCCAACCATCTGCATGCCACTGCACCAACGAAACAAAAGCGTCAACAGTACGCATCGCCAACACCTGCCCACACACGGACCATTCCTGATTCAAAATACTCGCATTTTGCCATCAGCGTCGGATACAGCCATCCTTCGCTGCGTCGTGGTCCTGGCCTAAACACGTCGAAATCTGTATCAACGATGTTTTTAAAACTGGGCTTTTCAAAATTCCCATTTGTTGTCGCATTCAATATAATACCACATACATAATTATTCGTTACTTTAATTGTTGTATAACACATCAACAATCACATCAGAGTGGGGTCATACTGCGTGTATGCTATAGAAAAGAATTGCATACATAAGTCATAGAAAATCGTTGCAAGATATAAACAGCGGACTTAGCAGATGGTGACGTGACATCCAGGTTTCATACATATCAAGAAAAATAAGGCATAGATACAGAAGATAATAGCCGGAGAAGGACGAGGTACAACAACTTCCAATCAACATTTTATACGAGAACTGACTCCAAAGGAGTTAGGTATATATAATCTTTTACCCTGCCTATATACAAAGAGGTGTGATACAGAGTACGCTGAGATATCCTCTATAGAGATGGGGGAGGGGGGGTGTTCTTTATGCTCTTTGCTCTCTATCTATTTTTTTTTTTATGTTTTGTAGTTTTTCAGCACTAAAGACATCACTACCTAATATGAGGGTTTTTCATGTATACAAGATACGGAGTTCATATGTTGTATCTGGAGATGACTGAGATGTAGAGAACACAATTTTCAAAAGGACTAAAATAGGAGAGCGCAAATAACATATGTCCTCCTTGGAGCCATGCGGATTTGATTATCTACCAGGCTAGTAGATAAAATTAACTAGGCAATATCAAGGGCCACGACTATTATTGAAAAAACCCAGAATTTAGTGCATATGGATGGATTGGGAAGGTAGGAGTATGGAAAGAACATGCGGCAAAGTGAAACAGGAGATGTTTGACATGTAATGCATCCCTTCAGGCTTCAGATTTTTATTTTGTGCAGGGGTAAACAAAAAGAAGGTATAAGTAATAATCGCTGCACACATGCACATGAGCAACGAAGCTTTGAAGCTTAATGTTAGGTTGTGTGATTATTTAGGTCCATTTAGATCTCTTATAGAATTATAATTTTTGATTTGATGCTGGATAATGATTATAAGAACTAGTCCATTAACCCGTGCTCTCGCACATGTTAAAGTTTTATTAGAAGATATATATTTAATCTTCAGTAACATTAGTGGTGACTATTTTAATTCATCTTTGGTAATGACGTTGTAGATGATTTACGTGTAAATTAAAAAATTATTTTAATTTATCTCCCATGATAGCATATAGGTTAATTTATATGTAGATTTAGGGGCTGATTTTAATTCATCTTTTATAATGGCATAGTGAGTAATTTATATGCAAATTTAGGGGTTACTTAATCCATATATTTATAATGGCACGGTGGATAATTTTTATGCAAATTTAGGGGGTTATTTAAATTCGTATTTTATAATGACATGGTGGGTAATTTTTATATAAATTTAGGGATTATTTTATTTCATCTTTCGTAATGGCATGGTGGTAATTTTATATAAATTTAGGGGGTATTTTATTTCATCTTTTATAATGGCTTGGTGGGTAATTTTTAAAAAATATTAGATCTAATGGCTACTATTATTAGAGTTATACGATGGATGTCCGAATGTTTCTGATATGTGTGAGAATTTGTAGATTTTTTTAGCACGTCTGGTTAGGATTAACATGGAGGCTTCAAATAGAACCTTCAATTAGTAATATTAAGATTAAGATTTGGATTTTGGTAATGGTAATAATCTGAGATTATTTGGACCTTTTAATTTTTGAAATATAGTTACCATATAATACCGTACCCATGCTAACTCTTCCCTAGCTACCTGGCCACCTTCATTTATGGTCTCGCTTTTATGTTGAGTTTTTGTCTTCCGTGTTTTGCGTGTTCTTGACATGTACATGCACTCTCTGCGGTTGATTAGGCAGTCCAGTATAGCGTGCATGTACATATCACAGAGGAATTGTACGAAAAATGAGTGTACAAAGTACACCTATTGAACTTGGTTAATGTAGGAACCAACGACAGCTCAGTTGGCTAGCTGCGCCGATAGCGTGTCTCACCCGGATTTCATTCCCCACGAAAAATTCGCGGGTTGAAACCTCTCACCTGTGGAGCCATCGCGGGTTGAAACCTCTCACATATGAAGCAGAACGGGACTGCGATATTCTCGTTGGCTACGAAGAATGACTCTGGTGATGTCTCAGGGACTGCGACTATTCCTATCGTCCTACGAATGATGAATTCTGGTGATCTTTTAAAGGACGTGATCTTCTAGTCTGTGTAAGGCGTCAAGAGCCATTTGAAACACATAATTAAATTTCATAGAAATTATGCATAAACTTTATACAAAACAGTTCAATTTCATAAAAAATATAGAAACAGGAAAAAAAATCTCGCATTCCAAACGAGGCTTGAACTTTTTATGAGCAAACTAAAAATAGGATGGGGTAGTCTTTTGAGATACTGTATACCCAGTCTCATTGATGGTGATATTTTCTTTGAAGCGAATGAAGATGGTGTAACCAACATTTAATTCATGGGTATCAGAAGAGCAAACCCACCATGAAAGAGTAACTACCATAGCCTATATATATTATAAAATCTACTATAAGCAAAAATCTGATTTAATAATTCATTTAAAGATGTTTGTAAGACCTTTTAGTCTACTCACACGTTGTGCCAGTAAATTCCTTAATTGTATATCGGCATGTTACTTTGCACTGCTATTTCCTTATGTTAAACTGGACCACCCCGTAACCTAAAAAACTTGCTCAGCACCACTAGACATTACTATTTCGTTCCCATTTCTACTTTTTTCGGTTCCTGTACCTTGGGCTCCGGCATTTTGATTGTGTTGCCCATTGTGTGTTGTCAATTGATCTATGCCGAACGGGCGGCAGTCTAGTCATTTTTTATCAGCTCCTTGGTCTACTTGCAAACCAAACCAAGTGCATCTTGCGATTTTTGAAGCAGGAGAAGGAGAAGCTGCATAGCGTGGGCCGTGGGGCTGTGGGCTCTGCAACTCTAGAAGGTCGGCGGAGGAAGCTTAATAAGACAAGAGCGCCGCGGATGAATTACAACGGAGACGACGTGCTGAAATTTGTAGGTGGCTAGCTCGTAATTGCAGTCAGCGCCAATCTCGCGTGTTCCAACCACCACCATCAATCTACCTTGACAGGGCTAGGCCCTTAAGAACACGAGAACTTACTAATTGAATCGTTGTCCTATAAAATTTCTGTCCAATTACGGTAAGAAAATCATGCATCTAATGGTGCAGCCATTACTCCAAGTTGCTTGCAGCAGTGTGCCCTGCAATCATGTGTGATGTAGCTTCCTCCAACGTTTATTTACAGTGTAAAGTTTGAATTTAAAAAATGAAATAAAACGTTAAAATATCCTGAGATCCTCCGATGTCCATGGCGGAGGTGACTCCCCAATCCTCTCTCCCCCGAGCAACATCGTCAGCCTCCTCTTCCCACGTGATCCCAGGAGATGGGGCGGAGCACTAGCAACAGTTGAATTAGACTTATTCCAGCAGTAGCACTAAAATATATGATTAAATTTAAACTAAATTCTGCGTATAATATTACTACAGTATAAATTTCGTTCTTCGATGGTCTTTTGTCTTCTCGCTAAACACAGTCTTAGTCCTCTAGATACCATACGAATGTACGATCTGCCGGCTGTTCCAAACTGCGGGAAAGAAGCTACCATTTGTCCAGTCGTCCACGCAGGGATAGAGTTTGGTCCTCGACCTCTTGCCTCGGACAGTCGAAAACGCAGCTCAGATGTACTAAAGTGCAGGAACGACGACATGTGCTTTTTCATTGCGTGGCCATTGTGCTAAGGTAACAGATGGAGTACTGCAGAGCCACCAGCCTACTACCACCCTTGAATAGCAGCAGAGTAAACCCAATTCAATCCCAAGTATTCATGCCCCCACGAGGGTGGTCATAAAAGATCCATCTCATCTATGTACTTTGCCAAAGAGGTGCGATATTAATACTTCCTCTGGTTTTAATTACAAGTTCTACCGTGGTGGTTGGAAAAAATAAAAGCCGCCCATCAGAAAAATCTAACGGTTTAAAAATAGGTGGTACTTATAGTACCGGTATCCGACGGTACCAAATAGGTAGAGTCCGGTATCAAAAATGGTGGAACCGGTACCCATATTTTTTATTTTTTAATTCCACAAAGAGCATAAAAGCCTTTAAAAATAAAAAAAAGTGGTACCGTCTGGTACCATGTGGTACCGGTGGATTCCTTTCCAACCACTGTAAAATATCTCGGTTTTAAATATGTATCGCAGTTGATTTTTTTTCTAAAACTTTGATGATTCGTTTTATTCCAAAAAAATTATAAGTGATTATTTATTTAATTGCGATTTGTTTTAGCATAACTTCTTTTTTATATGTTTACATAAATGTTTGAATAAGACGAATAATCGAAGTCGTGAAAAATAATGAACTACATCTTATATTTAAAATTGGAGGGTGTAGATGGTATAGATAATATTCACTCCATCCTACAACATATATTAGGGTTCTTAGAATTGCACCCTCAACTAGCTTTGTAGCGCATATGTATCGAAGTCAACTCATTTACCAACATCCTGTATATGAATGAGTCTTTAAATGGCTCAAGAAAATAATATAGGCTCAAGAAATTAAAGGACCGGCCACCGTTAATGAAGGCACCAATGCGCCAATATAGAGTTGTATCGCAAGGAAGTGAATGCACATCGCATGATGTTTTATATTTTAGACAGATTCTAATGAAACGGTAGTGATGAGTAGTAGTTAATTATAGGTAGTACTAGCTCCATCTCCATCTCATAAAAAAATTGTCATTCTATGAAAAATCAGACAAGTGCTGAGCTCAAATAACCTTGGAGGCTTGGAAATCCCTATTTATTATTAGGAAGATGCGCTCAGTGAAAGAAATGAGGAGCTGGCGAGATTCAGTAAGGCGAGCTCCACGTAAGCCACATTTTTCTAAATGCTAGAATAACATTAACATTCTTCGTTAGACATAGATAGTACTCATTCCATCACCAAGTATAAGAGATCGAACCATTTAAACTTGTCCGCAAATACAAGGTATTCTATAAACTCACTTAATCTTCTTTGATAAAAAAAACTCACTTGATTCTCCATTTGGTAGTAATCTTCATGTTTGGTTTTTTGCTTGTACGAGGATGCCAATCAAATCCAAAGTTTCCTTTTAAAGTGCTCAATGACTCCAACCATCACCAAATAATATCATAGGCAATCATAACAACGTATATGGATATAAGAAGGATATATTAGTCTTTTTTTAATTCTCTTAATATATTTTAGGATATATAGAGAGAATATCAGCAGGAAAAAACTTGAACTATCGAATAACCACCTTTTTATGACACAATGAGAAAGAGATTATGAAACAAAAGGTTCAATCCTCACCATCATAGCTAGTGAAGAAGAGAACTGAGTGTAGCTTAGCTGGTTAGATATATTGTGGAGGAACTTGTCCACTCGATTTAAGTCTTCTCAACTGGCACAGGATGGCCGTACTTTTCTAAATTTATATTAGGATTTAACGATGTGTTTTTAGGGGTTAGGCGATGTTTTCATTGCTGTCGTTTGTAAGTGTAGGCGTCCGTACATGCGGTATAAACACAAGTCTACGAGACTACGAGATATGTGTAAGTAAAATGGACCTTAACCCTTGTGCTTAGTTTCCTAATGTGATTTTGGTGGTTGAGTTGACAACATGTACTATTTGGGACTAATGCGTGTGCAAGTGTTTTTTATAAAGTCTCAGGATGCAAGAGATGGACTTGGGGAACAAACACCTCAAAGAAGGTCTAAAAGATCACGAGAGAATACCCAAGGCATCAAACATCGGAACCGTGAAGTCCTGACACGGTGGTCCCGTTGACCGGTTCAGCGGGCCGAATTTTTCACGCACCGGATCAGTCCAGTGGAGCCCCACCAGACGGTCTGACGAGTAGAAGACGGCCAAGATTGAAGATTTGAAGACCCGGTGCAATTACATGCACTGAACGGTCCGGTGATCCACCACCGGACGTTCAGGGCCGAAAAGGAGCGCCCGCGTCCAAATGCTATAACGCACCGGACGATCCGGTGGTACCACCAGACGTTATAAATAGAACGGGATCAACTTGAAGACTGAGGCTCCAACACGCACCGGACAGTCCGATGGTGCAGCATCGGATGGTCTGGTGGATCCAACGGTCGAATTGTCAGTCCAACGGTCGTCTCCATTGGGTAGCCAATTACACCCACCAAACCGTCTGCTGGTGTTACCACCGGACCGTCCGGTGGTGACGCAGAAAAAGGAAAGTTTATTTCCAACTGCTAGATTTGAGGCTTGGGCTATAAATACCCCCTTGCCCGGCCTCCACTCTATGGTTGGAGAGTCCTGAGCTAACACAAGTGTTGAGGCACCATATTGATCCATCCATAGAGCCATATACACTCATTTGTAAGCCCAGTCACAACTAGAGCAAACTAGACATATCCCGGCATAGCTAAAGCTTGTAAGCTTCCTTGCTTAGGCCTTGTTGTGTATTACCTGTGCCTTCATGCACATTTAACCTTTGTAAGTATGGGCCTTGTGAGTCTTGCGAGACCTTCCAGAGTGTGGAGTGGCCGCCACCTTACTTGTGAGAGGGAGGAAGGCCCTCGGCGGTTTGGCCAAAAGCTTCCCATAGTGGAGACGGCGGGGCAACTCTGCGAGAAGGACTCGGAAGACCCCAACAGCCCCGACAATCATCTGCCCTTGCGAGAGCGAGGCCGTAGTCGCAGACTACGCGAGAGAAGGGCTCGTGTGAGTGTGTACCGAGGATATCTGTAGAGCCGACCGGGGTTGCTTGACTTCCGCGGAAGTCATTTTGCCTATCGTCCACCTTTGCAAGGGCGAGGCCGCACTCCTTTGAGGATTGTGGGAGAGCAAAGCCCGTGGGGGCACCTAACGAGGAGTAGGGGGTGAGACGGCCTGTGGGTCTCCTTGAACCTCGAGAAAAAAATCTCCGCGTCTACATTGTGTGCCATCGTCGTCATCGTCATTGGGAGTTTGCATTCTCTATTTATCCCTTTAGCTTCCGCACTTATTCTTGCAATTATGTGCTTAATTTCTAGACTAGCTTGATAGGTTAGTTTCTAGATGGACCTATGTTGCAAGTCTTAACCGCGGTAGAGTTAGCAGCATTTAGCAAAATCGTAGTGCATATATCTAAATTTATCTTGCATAGGTTTTGCTTAGTAGTTATAGTTTCTAAAGAACCGTAGTTTTTAGAAATCCTGATTCACGCCCCTCTTAAACGTCAGTCCAACCTTCAATATGCATGAACGTCAAACCAAGTCTGCAAGATATGCGCGAGCATCTATGTAATTTAGAAAAACTTCGTAAAGTTGTTGCCACCAGCTCATTTATCCCACCATCAATATTTAAAACTTCACTCTGTCTACTGTGTTCACACACGTGACACCAAACTAAGTAAGGAAGTAGAGGTTGTTCGAACCAATAACTACCATCATCGCCATTCAATTCAATTCCAAACATATGAGTAGTTGCAGCAGTTTCACCATTACCTACTCTGCTGTGCTTGCCCCCTGCTACCTGTGCGGACCATGTTATTAATTCACTCAATTCATTTGCATTGGTGGGGTTCGAGCGGATTCGTTTGGATACACGGCTCACACGGATGCATGCCTTCCCTGAATTCCCTGAGCTGGCCATTCTATTTTTTATGATGTCGGGACTCAGAAGAGAGTGCCCTTTTTTCCTTTAAAAAGCTATGGCATGTTGGCAGTCAGATTCCATGCCATCTCCAAAAACAAAAAAGACAACAGTATAGGTGATTTGTGCGCTCATGTGACGACAGAGGATAAAATTTTAAACAATAAAACTACTGACATAATGGGCCCCATATGACAGCAAGCCACAAAAGACAATTGATGCTACAAAATAAGGTTTGTTTGCTTAGAGTTGAAGTATAATTTTAGACTCTATTTTGTCGATGCCTAGCAATTTCAGCGCCACACCGCCGCACATTAGTCAGGGAATGGTGTTGAAAAAAAATGCAGAATGTCTGGTTAGCCGTGGCGTGCCGAAACCCAAGATTGCTAGGGCGCGTGCGCCCCAGCAGCGCCCACCACGTGGCCGTTGTCGGGACAGCCGGTGTGGGAGGGGGCGGCCGCCACTGCCTTGCCTCCTGAGCTCCGCCGCCGCCTTTCTCCACACACCGCCTCCGCCATGACCATCGCCGCCGTCGTTGGGGTTAGGGTTAAGGTTCGGAGTTGGGGGCCGCCGCCACCATGGCCACATTTTCCTCCACCTCTGGCCATAGAGGGAGGGCCGGGGGTGGCCAGCCGGCCAGGCAATGGAGGCGGTTGATGGGGTGGCGGAGAGACTAGCGGTGGGGGCGCCACCTATGCAGCACGGATACGGATACGTGTATCGGTATCGGGCCGATACGGCATTTTCTCAAAAAAACCCGATACGTCGATACGTTTGAGTATTTTTTTTAACAAATAATAATAATAATAATAATACAGAAAAAAATTAGCTCTCAAACTACACTACCACTACAGTCACAGCTCCTACACTACCACTACCAGTTGCACGAGCTTGACTTGCACTTGCACTAGAATTGCTTGATGTTGCCATTGAGGCTACTGCTTGATGTCAGGAACAGCAACTCGGGGTGTGGAGTGGAGGGCTGAAGGGGAAGACGCCCAAACCTTGCGCCAATGGTGGCTGCTTGGTGGATTTGCCTTGCCGAGTGCCGACGCCCGGCGGCCGGCAGGAGAGCGGCGGCTGCGCCTGTCTGTCTCCGCCTTTCCGGCGCCGACGCCTTGGGCTCTTCTCCGGACAGGCGGACAACGGCTCCTCTCCAGCAGGCGGCGGCTGAGCGGCTCCTCTTCGGCTTTGAGCGGGCGACCAGACGTCGGGCGAGCGAGCGGCACGAGGCGGTGATGGGAGGGAATGTGCGCTAGGCCAGCAGACAGCCGGACGGGTGGGGTTGTGGCCATTTTGATGGGCCGATATGGCCCAATTAGCACCGAAACGTTTCCGGTCCACGTATCCAGCTTTTTTCTTTTTTTTATTTTCACCGATACGGCGCCGAAAAGTATCGGCCGCGTATCCCGCGTGTATCGGTACGCTAAACGGCAGCACAGTGCCGTATCCATGTAATGTAGGGCGCCACTGGTCGGACGGCGGTGGACGTGCGGTGGGAAGGGTATGCGGCGGGGGAGCTCCACGCGGCGGCGAGGGAGGACGTGGGTCGGGGCGGCGGGCAAGGAAGCCGCGGCGAGGATGCCAATGCGCCGACGGCCTCCGAGTGGTGACGGTGGGGCGGGGTGGCGCCGGTGGAGGAGGTGGAAAGAGAGGAGGATGAAGGGAGGAAGGAAGAGAAGCACCAGGTATAACCGCTGGCGTGCGCGTCCAGGAGAAGCATCCGCCGAAACCACGATAATAAACGAGGCACACCCCAAAAGTGTGGTAAGTCGAAACTGTGGCGTGGCCAGCTTTGGCAATCAACCAAACACGCCTTGAAGACCCTAAAATCTTAGTTAGTGGCCTGCGGTCATGGCTAGAGATGTTTACACCTACAGATCCAAACACGAATCAAACTGTCGTACGTGTCGTCGGTCCTCACCAACTCACCATCGTGAATATGAACACCACCAATGAGGCAGGTTGATTGTGCGGAGGAGGTTATTGGGCCCGAAATGGGCTCAAGGCCCCGAGTAGAAACAGCCCAGAACCACAAGCTTGCTTCTCTGTGCGCGGGCCGTGTCCAATGGTCTTCATGGCCATGGTGACCATACCAAATTTTTAGACCATGGTTTCACCAGCATATGCATGGCTGGCTGCATGGGCAGATTGTCTGGTAGCCGCCCCAAAAGAAGCGCCTTTCCCCCCTTTTCCTGCAATCCTGCAGGGCTACATACATAGACTAGCACTAGGAGTATAGAACTAGAGTGCTACAGACTGATACTTTCAGGGCAAAAAAAAGGCTCTACCAATAGCTTTCTCGTTCGTGTGCAAATCTGTCCAGATTAATTGAACTACTCCACGAAGCTAATGGGCACTTCATTACCCGTATGAAATTTTGTAACTGAGCGTGAGCGAGCCAGTCTGGATTGGATTGAGCTTCGTGGAGTAGTAAACGAGGACAGGCCGCGCGGCATCTGAATTCATCGATTCAGTTGAGGACGGCAAGCAGGGCTGATTTGGACTTGGAAACAGCCGTTTCCTGATTTCCCAAAGTGGCCGAACCAATGCACAGTACAGTACGGAGTATTACTTGCTCGAAATGTGTCATGGAGTAAATAAAGCAGCGTGCATGCCCTGGTCCAACACACTGCCCAAATAGCCCTTTTTTTTCTCTGCGCCAAATATAAAAGGATATTTGGAATCTTGGGAGTAACCTCTATGCCCTGCTGCTTCATAGCAAGTTTTTTTTTTTTTTTTGGCGCACAGTGGTGTGCTGTGCGCCTGTGCCCAATGTGAAGGCTGATAACTGTGTGGGAACAAAAGAGACCTCTACTCTGTAATAACGTAAATAAAGATAAATGACAGATACCCAAGAGCAATGACATGATGATGACCATACACTAACGGTAGCCGTAGTCAAAACGTGCTGCCATAAATAAACAGAGAAAAAAATTACTACTACCACTACTACAAATTACAATGGCATGATAACCACCGTAAAATTAGCCCCACCACCTCCAGCCAGCTGCACGGAGAAGGCATCAAAACACACTGTATAGCTGCCGTTCGCGAAATCACCGCACAAGTCTAGACGGCAGCTACAACAATGCTGCTAGCATTTCGCGGAGCGGAAGTGACCCACCGACAGGCGGCCCCCACCCTCCTCACGCCAGGACCGGTCCCACCGCCAGCGACAGAAGCAGCACCGGCACCGCCGCTGTCCAGCCCCAACCGCGCCTCCGCGCCGCGCCGCTCTGCAAAAGGCCCCACAAACCAGTCAGAGTCAAAGCAACGTTGACCAGGACACGCGGAAACAAACGCACGGGCAGCGGGTCCCGCGGCCCCGGCGGAAATTGCTCGCGCACCCACGCCGGCCGCTACCCGCCGTCCCCGCACCCGAGGCCCCAGGCGGGCCCCGCGAAGGGTCGAGAGGGCCTCGCTCGGGCGCGCGTGCGCGGCACCGGTGCTTTGGACCCACCCGCCCAACCGACATGCCCTCGCTGACGCGCGGGGCCGAGCGCGAAACGCCTCGGTCTCCGCGCCCCCGGGCCGCCGGCCTCGGTGGCTGGGATCGGATGCGGCGGGGCGTGGGACGCGGGCGGCTGCGACTACTGTACTACGGACGCGGGAGGGAGAGGGGAGAGGTGCAGCTGCGCACGCAGTGGCACGTACCATCATGTCGGCGGCGGAGGGGCCGGGCCCGGGGGCGGCGGCGACGGTGGAGGCCGGGGCCTGGGACGCGGCGGCGAGGGGGGCGGACGCGGGCTTCTTCCTCCTCGTCGTCGTCGTCGGCGGCGGAGCATTCTTGCCCGGCGCGGGCGCCGGGGCGGCGGCGGACGGGGCGGGCGCGGCGAGGGCGACGGGCGCGGGGGCCGGCGGGGACGAGGACGGCGCGGGGGCGAGCGCCGGGGGAGGACTAGGAGGGAGCGCCGGCGCGGGGGAGGGCGGCAATGCGGGCGGCTGGGAGGCGCTGAGGGGGGCCGGAACGGGAGGAGGCGTCGGCGGGGGCTGGGGCTGGGGCTGGGAGGGGGTGGATGCGGGGGCGGCGAGCTTGGCGCCGGCGTGGGAGTGGGAGGAAGGGGACGCGGCGGGCGACGTGGAGATGTGGCGGTGGTTCTTGGAGGACGAAGTGGGAGGGGGCGAAGAGGAGGAGGGGGTTGGGGCGGCGGCGGTGGAAGGGGGTGAGGAGGTGGGGGGCTGGGCGGCGCCGGAGCGGGAGACGGAGGGCGCGGCGGCCGGTGCCTGCGACGAGGCCGCCGTGGCCATGGCCATGGCGCCGGCGAGCAGAAGCAGCAGCAGGAGGCGGGGAGCTGCCATGGGGAGGAATGCAGTGTGAGTGCGTGACTGTGTGTGAAGGGCAGGGTGAGCTGGATTCACTGGCAGGGGAGACGGGGGGTGGCAGGGTTAAAGCCTGCGTGTCACTGTGTGTGGGCATGTGAATGGTGTCTCTGGTGTCCGAACAAAGGCCTGACGGTGCACTGCAGCGCGAGTACACGGCTGCATGATTTTTTTCCCCTCTCCCCCACACAAAACTACCCAAGACCGACACTTACGCCAAGCTTTGGAAATAAAAGGGTGTGGTAAATCAAAACAATCAGGTGCGTGGTGGTGATCACACCACATGAGCAGCACAAGATGGCCTGGTCGTCCTACTAGTACTAGCTTAGCAATCTCCCACAAAGCCACAAAAAGATTTCTCGCTAATGACTTTTACTTTGGCTTTATTACCCTTTCCCTGTTCTTCACCTCTTTGCTGTATTTTTTCCCCCTTTCCGACGAGAGGAATCTTTGTTTTTTCTTAAGTGGCAAGCAATGCCAAGGTGCTTTTCGGAGGGGGCGGTGCAAAGAGGGAAAAGGGCCTGCCTTCGGAATGGACCCCAGCCAGGCCACACACGCGCGGGCCTTGGTGGGCCCAATAACAGCCCGGGCTGTGCCCTCCTGCGGCCCACCAAGGACAAGCCTTTATGAGAGGCCCAATGAGGCGAGGCGACAACAACATGTGTACGCTATTTTCCATCCGAGTTGAGTCCAGCCCACCGCGGCAAGTGCCCACTGTTTTCTTTTTCTTTTGTCCTTGTTTGCTGCTATTGTTTTTTTCCCGTCAGCTCATCGGTTTGCAAACTCAAAATTAGACAGTATATTGCAGTTCCAGGACACAATCTGAACTAAACATAGCTATGTTTTAGGACCGGTCGTCTTTTTTTTTTCCCACTTTGTTTGTGTGTCGGCTAATCTTTTTTTTTTCCCGTCGCAATGCAGAGACATCACAGCCCTCTCCTTAGCTCTCCTCCCCGTCTTCAATCCACCGTACCATCTTACTATTACTGATCGGTAGCCATTGGTATATTAGAATATTAATAGCTATTAGATCTGTTTTCTAAGCAATTATCCACCTCTATTATTATGAAGTTTTGAGTTCAGCTCTTCAACGAAAGCAAATTTCTTTTCTTTTTTGCAGATTTTTTCCTATTTTCAATTTATTTTCTAAGTAATTATCCCACCTCTGCCATTATGAAAGGTCTTGAGTTCAACTCTTAACGAAAGAAAATTTCTTCGTTTTTGGCGGTTTTTTCCATTTTCAAATTTACTCTCAGATTTTTAATTTACTCAGTTTTTTGTCAAATTTTTCGCATTTACAAATTTACACTACTAAATGATCCCGTAACTGTTTTCATAAAAGTGCTATAAATCTTTCTATGAAACAGATATTTTGTGCTTAATTTTGCTATTACTAATTAGAGATTCATTTTTGATCCTCCTTATTAATCCTCATAAGATGCGCTAAATAAAAGATAAAATTATAGAAATTCTCACAATAATCAGAAACAATCTATCATCGATTGCAGATTGAAATCTTAATAGCCATTAGATATAGTTTTCTATGTAATTACCATCCAGTTATCCATCATGTAGCTCTAATAATAGATCTCTTTTCTAGAATAAAAATTCTAACAAAAATAAGAAATATCCCATCATTCATCGTGTAGCTCTAATAATAGTAGTCATTAGATCTATTATAGTTTCTAAAAAATTACCCACCTATGACATTATGAAAGATGAAATAAAATAATAATCCTAAATTTGTATAAAAATTGTCCATCATGCCGTAATGAAATATGAATTAAACAATCCTTTAATTTTGCTATAAAATTACCCACCATGCCATTATGAAACACGAATTAAAATGACCCCCTAAATTTGCATATAAATTACTCACTAGGCCATTATAAAAGAGGAATAAAAATAAGCCCTAATACTGCATATAGATACCCAATATGCCATCATAAATATGAATTACAATAATTTCTAAAATTTGCATATACAATACCCACAATGATATTACAAAAACTGAATTAAAACAATCAACTCTAATATTATTATGGATTAAATCTATGTCCCCTAAAACTTTAACCCATACGAGAGTACATGTTGATAGATTAGTTTTAATTAACCAGGCTTCGCCAATCATATATGCTTCCACCTTGATCTACCCTAGCTACCTCTCTATGCCGCCCTTAGGCTGAATCCAAAGGGCCCATCCCTCCATTTTTCATCACTATTCTAACTATATTTCTCTCTGTCTACAGTCGTAAAATAGTACCGTAACAGTGCAATATTTAATTTTAGAAGTCTAATATGAGGCATCCTTAGATTCAGCCTTACGTGGGATCCTTCTGAATCTACAGGCCCTAAGGCTCAACCCAACAACTCTGCTATGCTTCATCCTCCATCAGTTCTCTCGGTATTTAATTTTGAGGTTTCTAACTCTCTATACAAGGGTCACAGCTAGGTTGAGCCTAACCCGAGGCCAAACAACAATATTCCAGTTACTTCAAATCTATGGAGGCCCATCCTATGGTGCTTGCCATCGGTTTTCCCAAGACGAAACTGGATAAATGCAGTGGGGCAACATTCTCTGCAGAACTCCTCTTTGACTCTTCTGCACTGTGCCTGCGTGGTAATTCCTGAAGTGTTCAAGTACGCTGGAGCAGAGAAATGCTCAGGGTTTTTTTCTCTCGAGATATTGCAGTATGAATGACATAGATTAATAGAAGAAGACAGACAAACTCGTCGAGGCGTACGTACTAAGGCATGCAAACAACTGATTTTTTTAGAGAGCGTTCGTCGCCGCGGTAACCTTGCCGCATAACAAATATAACCTGGAAGCGCACATGTATTCTATCAGTACGGCACCGAGACAAGGAATAGCGCTGTTCAGTGCGTTGCGGTAGAATTTTCCGCGGTGACGAACACTCTCTTACATGGAAGAAAAGATTTGCAGAGCGGCCTAAATTGGAGGAATGACAGAACTGTCACTGCCTAGTTACATTACAAACTACATACTGTATCTACGCGCACGACGATGCGCATGCATCAGAAAACCCGCACTGTGCCGCCAGCCTGCCCAGTGCCCAGCAACCGCCGGCCACCGTACGTACGTGTACCGCCGCACTCCCTGCTCATCTGAATCAAACACTTTGGAGCGTCTGAACGACGACGCTCATCCGGATTGTGTCCTGCACGTACAAGCATGATGGAACCACGTACCACGACCACGGTGCCACCCAGCTCAAACAGCATCTCAATGCCATGCACGAACAGTTGGTGAGCCTGGCCGATCTTTCCTGACGTAGACCACCGACAGTAGCGGCATGGGTTGCTGCTGCTACCGTACGAATAAATACGACGGTGCGTGCTACTGCAGCTAGTGCTGTCCAGTTGGTGATGCCAAAGGATCGGACTTGCTCTCGCGCTCGGTTCCCACCGTACGTGCTGGGAAATGGGAATGAATGGGGTGCATGTAATCTGTGTCGTCTGGTTTCTAATCACGCAATTAACGACCAATTCAACTCTCAGAGCTGACGAAAGAGTACTCCTCGCTCCTCCATGCGTATACTCCTGTAGGTAATGACTGTAATGGCACACAGCAAAACTCCTGTGGGTGAAAGTGCAGGTACCTACAGAGGACGGGCAGTCTCTGCATCCAATGCATCTTCTTCTCCCCAGTCTGATGATAAAAAAAAAACCCCATCTCGAGACATTCTCATTCTCATTCTCGCGCTCAGTGTGCAGTGCAGGGATTGGAATATTGGATTGGACCGACCTTTCTGCACCGCTGCACTTTACAGCCTGCCGCAGGACGCTAGCTTGAGGCTTACTCACGCAGTCACGCTTTGCTAGCCGTCGCAGTCCGCCGGTTTACCACCTTTAGCCGCCCATCACCCCCTGAAAGGCATCTCCCTCGATCGGATCTCTGACTAACTGTCCATACTCACCGGTCACCAGGTAATTTCTTTCAGTTCCCGCCATGTTGCATGCCACCGCGACATCACTGGCTCACTCACCCTCACCCAGTGCCAGCAACGACCGACGGCAACCCTGAACTGCAGACCTCTAGAGCTGTTCCAGCGTGCTCCAGTCAGTCGCATGCAGGCAGGAGCCGGGCGGAATACTACCAGAGCTTAGCACCACTGAGCAAAGCGCCCGCCCTGCGTGCAATTGCGCTGGAGGGGTAAAGGCGGCGCCTTTTTCAATTCCTTGTGGGGGTCGGACACCTTTGCGACCTTTTTCTCGACCGGCCGGCCGGGCCCCCTTTTCTGAATCCTGGGCGAGGCGAGGCTGCTGCTTTGCCACCGCCGCCGCCTCGCCGGCCGCCGCCGACGCCACCACCCAACAAGTCAAAAGGTCTACCGTAGTAGAGGGGGGCAGGGCACTGCGGTGCCGGGTGGCCCTAGCCAGCCACCGGTCTCTCCGTGCATGATTATTGATCCGAGAGTTCTTGATTGCTGGGCACGCGGTGGGCAGCCCCACTGCGATAATAGTAATACCCACGAGTCTAATAAAGGAGGGAGGTGATGGTCCTCCCACCGATCCTAACGTAACGGCCGCCCTGTGATTGCTCCTGTGACTCCGGCCGCCACTCCATCGGCACACCCGGCCGCGGAAAGCTGCGGGAACTTTGCTGGATCCATTCATGTCGTTGCATCGATCGGGATTCTAGGTGGCGCGTCTCTGGTTGAATTGGCATGTGTTTTCCAGTTTGGGTCCGCATGGCATGGATGGTACAGTATTCGCGTCAATGATTTAGTCCGCTGTGTTTCAGGCTGCGATACTGGTGTGTAAATCGTGTTAAAGCTAGGGATCGAGTAGACTTGGCACTGGTCTTGCTTTGTTGCTTTTTTGGAGAAACTTTTTGGTAGACTTTGTGGCTGCGCAGGAGGGCCTCATGACCTCGCATCGTCAAACTTTGGTGGAGCCTGCCTGCCTGAGGTCCACGCGGGGAAGTCTGCTCATCCTCTGCTCGATCCTGTTGTAGCATGAGAGCGCACAGTTTGGATTTGGAAGAACAGGATTTCATACTGTACGAGTTAGTGCTGCATTTCCGGCCCTGTGGAGAAGCTTTCTACAAGAATTCCGTTTTTTTTTTTTTTTTTTGAAGCGGATCACTCCCACAAAACCACAAATTCTGGGGGGTGCAACTTTTTCCCCGGAGAAAAGGTTCCCCCATATTTATTTCCGCGTAATCAGTTTTACTGTTCATGGTTTAAAGGGTATCCGGGAGCGCGGACGATTTACGTGGGGTGGAACTTTGCAAGCTCCAAATTAGTAGCTCTTGACCATGGTTTTGGACGATGGTGTTCGTATAACAGATGTGATCCGTTCTCAGTTGATGCAACGGCCACTGCTCAGGCAGGCAGTCAGGCTAACACTCAGTCAGAACATCTCCAGTTGAGGAAAAAAAATAAACTTCTGCAAGTACGTAATGATGCAAAGCTCCAACCTTCAAGAATTTGAGTCGGCAGGAGCTAGGGAGGGTGAGACTACCGTGGGAGTACGTACTCGTACGAGTACTTTATTCAGTTTTGACACTGATCTCTTCTCCCCAAGGAGAACACACAGCCCCAGGAATAAAACTATTCCCTCCAAGAAGAAAAGATGCATGGGGGGCAAGCAGTGCGAGGCCATCAATGCCGATGGCGCTGGACCCTGAAGCTTCTCAGGGAATGGAGCGCAAAGTAGTAAAAGATGTATACTCCCCTATCAAAGAGGCAAAGCTAGCTAATCACCAGCTCATAGGGGAGATAATATGCCCGTATACATGCATCACAGCACCTGATCGAGGCGACGCTACCACACGGGGACCCCATGCCATCATACTAATGAGAATCATTACTCTCCAGACCAACAAAGCTGAACGCGAGCTGGGCGAGAGAAAGGAAGGATACACTCACTACTGATGCCGCATTATGGTGCTGATGGTAATTTAAACATTTCATTCATAAAGCTAATAGCGTTGGCTTTAATTAGCATGAGGGAACAAAGCGAGGAAATGAGTGCGCAGCCATAGGAAAAACAGACCGAAAACAATTCAAGCCATGCATGATATTCATAGAAGTTTTGGCTTACATCAAACTTCTGTAGAATACAACCACCATCTCGTACTAAATAAGAGAGATGTGAAGGGAAAAGGGTACACAAGCCTGATGAGACGCCCCATCAGGACCACCCACACCTTACATAATTTGCCCCCCGCTAATAAAAGTTAGTTTGACCACAGACTATCACCCAACCAAAAGCTTACTGGACCGACGGTGAAATCACTCTCAATTGCCCGCGAAGAAATCCTTCTTCCTCGCTGGCCTCCGATGATTAGACTGGCTATGACAGAAAGAGGCACCACCCCCCCATGATCCATATCATGTGGCAGCTGGATGGAGAAGAACACCCCCCTGGTTCTTCATCTCCATTAGGCACCGACAGAAGAAAGACGCAAGTTACAGACAGGACTACCTACTACCCAAATCTCAGGATGAGATCAGACAGGATTCTTCGCACAAGGCCTCCGCTGGGATATGGAAGGCCATGTGGGTGCTGCCCCCTTAAGCTTCCTATTTACAGAGGAAATTTGGAATGGTAAAGCTCCAAACCCTCCTTGGCTCCTGTTTCTCTACCCTACGTCCATCAAAATCAGTCAGTTTGGAACGCAAGAAGCTGAGTATGGGCGGGCTACCGGTCACTTGCAATCTAGCTGCAGGGCTCCGCTCCACGCGACGTTATCGTCTGCCTTCTCTAGAGCCGCAACCTTGGCACGGTGGCATGGGAGAAGGCCGACCTTGCTCTTCTCACCCTGCGGAAGCTCAACAGTCTCACTGACAGACCCGGACTTGATGTCGGTGGGCGGGATGAAGCAGTCCATGGAGAGGCCGGGGACATTGAACGCAACCTCCTCGATGCTCCATGCCTCCTCCATACGGGTCTTGGTGTGGCTCATAGCCGCCTCCCCAAAACGGAACAGGGTCACAGCTGAGCGCCCAGAATGTGCTATCATGATACCCTCCACTGGACGGTAGTCCTCGATGAACGAATTGATGGTAGTCTCCCAGTAAACCGCATCTCCTCCGGTCGTTGACTGGATTCGGGTGAGGTGTGAGTCCTCAAGATGGACAAGAAGCCCGGTCTTCTGGCTGAAGTACCCAAAGAGCACATGCCGGATGATCTCCGCAAGCCCCTCGCTGCGTGCTCTCAGCGTCTCAGGGTCAGCACACAGCTTCAGAATGAAGCAATCCTCCCCATTCACCTTCCTCTCGCCAATGCACCTTGCACCGGCAAACATGCTTGCCGCGGTCAATGGATCAAGACCCTTCAGAGACAAGGAAGAACAAAATTTCTGTCAGATTAAGGCTCCCCCAGGAAAGAGACAGCGCAGCTACAAACGTGGTGTCGAAACCGTTCTACACTGCCACTATACCTGAAGCGCACGGCGGAGTGGGCGGACAGGGCCCTTGGCAGCATGTGCGCCGAGCCATGGGGTATGGCGCCACACAAGCTTGCCATTGCAGCCGGCATGCACCTTGCTCCCACCGACGGCCAGCTCGATGTACCACATCTCCGGGGCCATCTGCCACAGCACGAAGCGGCCAGGCTCGGCGCGCTGCGCCGCCATGCGGTTCCTCACGACACGGCCACCGGTCTCGAACTCGGTAGCCACCATCCTCACCTTGCCCATGGCGTAGGCGTTCCGGACAGAGGAGAGCATCCTCTGCCCGCCGGAAGCGGCCAGGTACTGCTGCAGGATGTACTGCGCCGACGAGGTCTCCTGCGTAGAACAAACACACGTCAGCTAATCAGCTACAGTACTGGTATAACAAAGAACCGAAATTTACAGCGAATAGCCCAGCCCAGCTAATCACTCTTTACAGCAAATAGTTTCCCAAAAACGATTACTGCAAATGGGCGTTGCCTGTCATATCACAACGGGAAAGGAAAGCCCACTTTACAGCCGCAGTGTGCTGAGATGCCAATATTTTAGGAAACGCGTGATCTCCCCTAAACACATCACATCAGGAACCCATTTCCCACAGTGTTTCCCCTAGAGAGCCAACAAGCGTGGCGGAATAAATGTCAGAGGAAACAGCATCAGAGAAAAAGCATCAACGGCAAACAGCGGCGGAAGCTCAAGAACACAGTCCAGAAAAGGACAGCGATTCGAGGCCAAAGGAGGCACATTTGGCACTCAAGAAATCAAATCTCGACGCCGCGGCTCCAAAGCGCACAATTTTTCGCCCAGCGGGGGATTTCACCGAGCACGGGCACCCGATTGGGTCCAATCTATAGAGCAAGAAGACGCGAGGAGAGCACGGGGCGAGCAGCGAGCTGGTGCTTACAATGGGGGTGTCCTTGATGCTGAGGTGCGGCAGCGGCTCGGCGGCGCAGACGTGGACGGGCGCGAGCGGCGCGCCCATGACGCCGAGCAGCAGCCTGAGGTCGTTCCGGCGCGCCGCGCCCGCGGCGTCCGCCCCCGCCGGCGCCGGCGCGCGCGCGAGCTGGAGCTGGCCGCGCACCCACTGCCCCCAGCCCTCCCTCCGCGCGCCGCCGCCGCCGCCCGCGCCCGGGCCCGCCTCCGGATCCGGGCCCTCCATGAGCGGCGCGAGCGCCTCGCCCGCCCCGCCCAGGCGCAGCGCCGCCGCCACCTCGGCCGCGGACCGCCGCCGCGCGCGCGCCGGCGACAGCCCGCGCGCCACCTCCTCCCGCAGCGCGGAGAAGAAGCCCTGCTTCTTGGCGTCCATGGCGAGGCAGGGACCTGTTCGCGAATCACCGAGACCTCGAGCCCCCCTAGAGAAGGAGCCCCGGGCGCTTGCGCTGTGTGAGGAACAGCGGAGGGCGTGGAGCGGCGCGCGAATATATGGGGAGCAGAGGGGGCTGCGCGGAAGAAGACAGGGGAGGGCGCCGGCTGCGTGAAGCAGCGGGAGTGTGGACTGCGAGGGGTTATACGGTTACCAGTGGACTGGGAGGTTTCCGGTCACCGCCCATGGTGAGCCTACCGCCACCATTGCCATGTTTGTTCTAGGGTTGCAACTTGCAAGCTGTTGTTTTCTAAAACTTTTTGATGTGGTTTTAGGTTGATTTAGGGTATGTTCGTGGGGATTTGGGGTTTGGTTTGAGATTGCTAGGCCTAAAAGCCTTTATAACTAGGAGCAAATGTGGCAATAAAATTTTTTGCAAAGAGAGTTGTGCAACTTAATTATGATTGGATCATAAATCATGTATATGGAGATGGGAAATAGGTTTGATTATGACACTTTTGTAACATTGTGGCATTGTGCACAATAAGCAACAAAATAAAATGCACGGAATCTTTAGATATCTCCAGCTCATTGGTGTCGGCTAATATCAATACAAAGCGGACTACTCTGTCACAAGTGAAATCTATGATCCACCGCCTTCTTCGCAAAGGGACAAAATGTGAGTTCATCTATATCAACATTGTCCACATATTCTTCATCACCTCAATCTATTCTAGCGGATATATCGTCATGCATATGGATAGCTCAAAGCCATCTATGACCCAAAATAACATGAATTATCTTCCACCTATTTTTATGGAGACCAGCTTTGCTCTCATTTTTTCTTTCACAAGTGGCAACCGCGAGCAAAACCATAGCTACAGAAGAAGAGAGGAAAAAACATGAAAAAGGCCTAGGGCCCTGTTTGGTTCCGTTTTTTTCAGTCTCGCTCATCTGAGAAGTAGGTTTTTCACAAAAGCTGCTTGCTAGAGAATCAAGATGTAAAAAATCTAGGTGTTTGGCAATCCGATTATTTCCAGTAGGTGGAAGGAGGCGGTGCGACCTTGGAGCTCGGAGGCGGGGTGTCCCGGCGGGAGGAGCCGACGTCCCGCGAGCGGAGGCGACGCAACGCCGGCAGGAGGCGGCCGGCGCTGCGGGCGAAGGCGACAAGAAGGGAGCACGTCCCGGAGGCGCGAGCTCAGAGGCGGAGGGAGCGCGTCCCGGCGGCGCGAGCTCGGAGGCGGAGGGAGCGCGTCCCGGCGGGGCGAGCTCGGAGGCGGAGGGAGGGCGTCTCAGCGGCACGAGCTCGGAGGCGGAGGCGCGAGCTCGGAGGCGGGTCCCGAGCACCGGCGGGCGGCGGATCCCGAGCGGCGGTGCTAGGGCAGGGCGGGTCGCTCGCGAGGTGGGCGAAAGAATTGGTCGCATTGGGCGAAATGCGGGTGGGCGGAAGAATTGGTCGCATTGGGCGAAATGCGGGTGGGCGGCCGCTTTACAGGTAATCGAGTTTTGCACTGGAGGGAGAATTCGCTGAGAAGTTGGCTCACGGGAGAAGCAACCTATTTGGATGGGATTTTCGCTTCTCTCCACCATAATCGGCTTATAAGCGGATCCAAACAGGCCCAGGTCTACCTGAGTATCTCTGTCCCCAGTAAGGTGAGCACAGCCACCAGCCAGCTCTTCCATGTGGGCCCACGCTGCGCCTTGACGGCGCCGTTAGCAAGCGGCAAACCCCAGCCTGCCGTTAACGCACGTGATGGGCTGATGGCCCCTTTACTCCGTTTCCATTGGCTGGATGGAGTAAACACCACTTCTAATCCAGCTTAGAGTAGATTCACACACAGGCTTTTGTTAGCTTTAAGCAAGTGCCCCTAATCACCTTTGATCCTCTTTAATCACGGCCAAAGCGCAAAGAATCCCATCTGCCATCATGCTCTTTGATTTCCACTTTAGTTTCGTGGAATTATGCTGTCTTACGCGGCGAAAATAAAAAATCGTGTTTTTTTTTATCTCTAATAAGCTACCCTCAAGCCTGATGAACAGTAGCTGTTCGAGTGTGAAGGGGTTCTTAGAAAGTTGGTAATGAGTAATGACAGGTAGGCTCGTGAGAACATGAGATGGCAAGGTTGAATTTGCAGCTAATCACTGCACCTAACGCTCATGGATCGTATAGTAACATAATGGAGGCCATTGTTGCTCATCTTCTAGTGTCACACTCATCACACAGTAGAAAACTTGCAACAGGGAGTGCGTGCGTGCTTCTTGGAACTTCACTCCCGACCGTTAGATGGGAACCAAATACTAGTATAATTTTTTAGGCGGCCTCGGTGTGTGCTCACAATGATAAATGAAAATCCACGTCAAAACAATCTTGGTCGTCGCCGGGCTGACATGTGGGTCCGGTAGCAAAACGACACCGGCGACAGATCTGACAATTGGAATTACTTCTCTAATCCACTCAGATTGTGTTCGTACTCACAGTATCAATTTAGAATGCTCGGCTTGTACGGGCTGTGTTTGGAGCACAGTGCATACACATGAACTGTACTGGATTTGCTACGTATTTTCAGGGTCATTGCATTTACATGGATGAATATATAGTTTCTCATGAGCACGCGCATGCATGCATGCGTGGTATATGTCAATCACTACCCTCTTTGGTTGTTGATGCTAAGTAATTGCACTCCACAGTATGATGACTGTAGGGTCAGAGGCCGCACGAGAGCCCATCTCGTGGATTTAATTTTGCAGGAGACTGATGATGTGGTTCAGTGTAATATGATTTTTTTACTAAGGACGCAGAGCTTTTTCTATTAATAACTAGTACCAGATATCTGTATGTACATGTACATAGGTTTGAGTATATGAATTAATTATGCTGCTCAGTTGACTTCAGATCATTTAAAAACTGCATAATGATAAAATTTTACAATGTATTTTCATGTGCTCTATTTTTTTGGCAATTAATAATTTCTAGTACTATATTTGTTTTAGACAGTATATGCAGTGATCAGAGCTTGCAATTAAAACAGATGCCACCGTCGCTGGCTCAGGGGACATGTGTCTGGCTATAGGAGTCACATGTAACGATGTAACATATGGGATCTTGTTTTGTATTGTCTGCACACAGAATCAATTTAGAATTGGCAACTTGTACGGGGTGATGTTTAGCGTGCACAAACAATAGATTTGCTTATTTCAGGGGGGGTCATTACCTAGACCCATGACAATGAGATATGATCTCTTAGGGAGGCATGCGTGTTGTTGGTTAATAATCCCACTGTTTGGCTGTCAACGTTAACTAATCACGCTCAAGAGCATGATGACGGTCACATCACAAGCACCATGAGAGCGCAGTTTGTGGATCTAAACCTAGCTTACAGCAGGAGGCCTATATAGTATAGCACATACTAGGGCGTGCCATCTTATAGTAGCGCACACATGGGCTCTCAATATGCATGAGAGGAATACATAATTAATCTATGTAGTAGTTGTGTAGTTGACTACTGAAATTTAAAATGAACCATTATTATTAGGGTAACACAGCTTATTTTTCATATGCTTAATTCTGAAAACATATAGTTAGTAGCAGTTTATAATTGGAGAGATTTTACGATGGTGGAAAAGGTACCCACAGGGTACCAGACGATATCACTACTTTTTAAATTTTGAAAAGCCTTTATACCCTTTGTATAATTAAAAATAAAAAATATGGGTACCAATCCCATAATTTTTGGTACCGGACTATCCTATTTGGTATGATATTACCGTGATACCGTCTATTTTTAAACCGTTAAATCTCATCTGATGGACGGCTCATATTTTTTCCAATCACCGTAAAACTTGTATAATAATTGTCCTATATAACTTTCTTATAGTAGGGCATCACTGCATCACGAGAACAATTCCACGGCTATGATTTTCCATTTCTTTTGTTTTTCTAAGAAGGGCAGCCTGTTCCATACCCGGCTCGATGCATATATAAGGACAACACTGCCATTTTCCCACTTGGTACAATTAGGATGCAGACTTGGATTAATAACCAGATATTGTCACAGATGGCTTGATCGGATCATTATCATATATAGTTACTTGTTTTGGCCGATTTAGTTGACCCTGTGAATAAATAATAATGACAGCTGATTAGTCTCCCAATGCATTTTTCATGTGCCCATTTCTTGGAATATAATCGACAGTGTATCTAGTAGCTAATCAGAAGGTGGCAGCACGATAGAACCACTTCAGAATTAATTAGTAGCTGTAGCTGAAAACATGTTAAATTCATTACGGTATGTTAGCCATAGAAATGATATCAAGCTATACAATATGTTTGGGAAGATGAGGATTGTTCAACAGTAAAACTGTGTGCTCATTTGTTTTCATTGTTTAATTAGATACATATACACTTAAACAATATCCAAGGTGTTTCTAGTATTAATAGAGAAGAGAGCGTTAGCGTGCATGATGGAGCTAGCTTCTTCAAAATAAATTAGCAATTACTAGTCCATCAACCCGTGCTCTCAGCACGGGTTAGAGTTTTGGGGATATAAATTTAATTCGTAAGAATATTAGAGCTAATTGTTTTAATTCATCTTTTGTAATGTCATTGTGGGTAATGCATATGCAAATTTAGAAATTAATTTAATTTATATTTTATGATAGCATATTGGATAATTTATATACAAATTTAGGGATTATTTTAATTCATCTTTTATAATGGCAAGTTGAGTAATTTATATGAAAATTTAAGGGGTTATTTTAATTCGTATTTCATAATGGCATGGTGGGTAGTTTTATGCGAATTTAAGGGGCTATTTAATTCATATTTCATAATGGCATGATGGTCAATTTTTATACAAATTTAGGGCATCATTTTATTTCATATTTCATAATGTCATGTTGGGTAATTTTTTTAGATACTATAACAGATCCAATTATTATTATTATTATTAGAGCTATATGATGGATGCCGGGATGTTTTGATTTTTGTGAGAATTCTTAAAATTTATCTTTGCATATGCAAATTTAGAAATTATTTTAATTTATATTTTATGATGGCATATTGGGTAATTTATATACATATTTAGGGATTATTTTAATTCATTTTTTATAATGGCATGTTGAGTAATTTATATGAAAATTTAAGGGGTTATTTTAATTCGTATTTCGTAATGGCATGGTGGGTAATTTTATGCAAATTTAAGGGGTTATTTTAATTCGTATTTCGTAATGGCATGGTGGGTAATTTTATGCAAATTTAAGGGGTTATTTAATTCATATTTCATAATGGCATGATGGTCAATTTCTATACAAATTTAGGGGATTATTTTATTTCATCTTTCATAATGTCATGGTGGGTAATTTTTGTACAAACTATAACAGATCCAATGATGATGATTATTATTATTATTATAGCTATATGATGGATCATAGGATGTTTCTGATTTTTGTGATAATCCTTAAGATTTATCTTTGTATATGCAAATTTAGAAATCATTTAATTTATATTTTATGATGGAATATTGGGTAATTTATATGCAGATTTATGGTTTATTTTAATTCATCTTTTATAATGGCATGTTGAGGAATTTATATGAAAAATTAAGGGGTTATTTTAATTCGTATTTCGTAATGGCATGGTGGGTAATTTTATGCAAATTTAAGGGGTTATTTAATTCATATTTTATAATGACATGATGGTCAATTTTTATACAAATTTAGGAGATTATTTTATTTCATCTTTCATAATGTCATGGTGGGTAAATTTTTTAGAAACTATAATAGATCTAATGATTATTATTATTATAGCTATATATGGATGATAGGATGTTTCTGATTTTTGTGAGAATTCTTAAGATTTATCTTTTTTCTTAGAAAACAGATCTATTATTAGAGCTACATTATGGATGACGAGATGTTAATTACATAGAAAAAAAATCTAATGGCTATTAAGATTTCAATCAGCAATTGATGATAGGTGTTTGTGAGAATTTCTATGATTTTATTTTTTATTTAGCGCATCTTGTGAGGATTAATAAGAGGCTCTAAAAGGAATCCCCAATTAGTAATTATAAGATTAGACACAAAATATTTGTTTTATAGAATGGTTTCTAGCATCTTTATGAAAAAAAAGTTACGGAATCATTTAGTAGTGTAAATTTGTAAATGGGAAAAATTTTGACAAAAAACTGAGAGTAAATTTGAAAATAGAAAAATCTGCTAAAAAAGAAAAAAATATGCTTTTGCTGAGAGTTGAACTCAAAACCTTTTATAATGGCAGAGGTAGGATAATTACTTAGAAAACAGATGGAAAAATCTGCCAAAAAAAAGAAATTTGTTTTCGTTGAGAATTGAACTCAAAATTTTTCATAATGGCAGATGTGGGTAATTACTTAGAAAACAGATCTAATGGCTATTAATATTCCAATATATCAATTAATGGTTGGATGTTTCTGATTTTTGTGAGAATTTCTAGGATTTATCTTTTTTCTGGTGCGTTTCGTAAGGATTAACGTGGAGGAGTCTCTAATTAGTAATAGTAAGGTTGGAATGGAACGGGTAACTTTCAAAGTGGTTCGTCCAACCATTTCAATCTAAGTCTTTCTGTTTCATTGATTTGTCAAATTTTATATGCAGACTCATATTTATTAAGGCAACTAAAAGGCAAAGATATTGTTGGCACAAATATCAGCGCGAAGTAAAGAATTAGGGTGTGTAAATCGCGAAATGTGCTCCTCGCAGTACTTCCCTGCAAAAATCAAACTAACCAGCTTTATTTGAAACTGGATCACGAAAAATTTGTGAAAAATGTTCCAAAAACCTAGAGAAACGTATTCCCGGGAGGAATTTTGTTAGGTCACATGAGGTTGTTCTAGGATCGGTAAGCCTACCTAGAATGCCTCAAATCGATGCAGAGACAAATAGCCGTATTAACAAATTAGGGCTTCGAAGAAAAGATAAAATATACTTTATTTGATTCTATCGGTTTACCTTTAATCAGTGGTGGCCCTTGAAATATTTCTAGAAAAGGGGGGAGACTTGCTTAATTGATCAAAATCTTGTGAAACAAAATTGTGTGAAACAAGGACTTTCCTACAGGTAGCTAGAGAAAAAAACTTCCAGCACTTTCTTACAACAGCCGGTAAGATTGATGGGAAGCCACTTTAATTAATTAGATGAACGAGTACATCAACCTCGTGCAAAACCTGAGCTAGCATTAAACATTAATATTAGAAATTTATATGTAAATTTGCCCACAACTTATCAAAATTTCTATTATTGTTATCTCTATACGTTCATAATTTAATAGAATATTCATATATATATACATAACTTTTTTTTATTTTATTTATCTATAACAGACTCTAGCTAATTAACACCTATATTTTATAATGTCATAATAGTAATTTATATGTGGATTTAGGGTGTATTTTATATTATCTTTCACAATAACACAATTGATAATTTATATGTATTATGGGGATATCTTTTATTCATTTTTTACATACTTATCTTTCATAATGCCATGGTGTGTAATTTATACAAAGATTTTAAGTTAGTTAATTCATTTTTCATAATAGGATGGTCGGCAATTTGTATGAAATTTAGAGGGTTATTTTAGTGATCTTTCGTAATAGCACGATGGGTAATTTATATAGAAATTTAGGGGTTGCTTTAGTGATTTTTCATAATGGCATGAGGTTAATTATATAGAAATTTAGGGGGCAACTTTGTTGGTATTTCATAATGGCACGGTAGGTTTTTTTTTTAAAAATATAATAGATTGAATGGCTAGTATTATTATATACCGCTTGATAGATGGCCAACTATTTATGGTTTTTGTGGGAATTTTTAAGATTTATCTTTTTTTCTAGCGGGCTTCATAATCCGTACTTCTTTTGTAACCTTTAACAATGAATGGTGACAGACATGTACAGATTAAATAAAAAAATCTATCCCGTCCATATTATGAAGATTATATTGCAAAGTATCTGTTCGGACATTCATATTAAAAATGAACAAACGAGAGAGGAGATATTGATTAGCCGTAGCCAAAAATTTATTATTACTCACGGATTTCTCTCTAATACTTATACATTTAATTTTCACAGAAATTTTCAATCATATTTGACATCAGCAATGACAGATCGATCGACAGCGATCCATCATGTGTGGTTTGTGTGGGTGTGCGTGCTGATGGCCATCATTGTGGTTTCTTTCAGCCCCAACTGTATCAGATTTTGGTCGCCCTCAGGCCATTGATGAGCAACAGTGGCACTTCAGGGTGTAATGCTCTGGAGAGTGTTGGGAGGCCACTGTCAAGCTAGCTAACGGGAGCGTGCACTGAGACGAGTAAACAGAACCATATAATATATGGAGCTCTTTGAATAATCCATGACAGCTCCATCAACCCTACACACAAAAAATTATACTGTTGTGTCGTATATACATATATATACTGTTGTGTGGGCCAAAAAGTTGTGGACCAAATCATGCAATGCAACCATAATATAGATGGACGTACTATTATGTATATAAGTAGGGGTAATCACGGAAAAACCATAATTGTTCATGTTATGTCACCATTCGCGTGCCATATATGTTATGGGGAATTATCCATTCCTATCACCATGATTGTGATTTTAGCCTCCCCAACTACTATTTACAAAATGTATGCTATGTGATTCTGAAAACTTCTTTATTTCCATCAGTGCCCTTGATAAATAAGTGCCAGATGACTAGCTAAATGATTCTTCTTTCCCTTGTTTTTTCATTTATTCCAAAGGGGTCTAAAATAAGAGCCAACCAGCAGGCAACTATTTTACCTTTTAGGAACGCCTCAATCTCAGTGTGCAGGATCACAGCGCCTCCGATGCCAATCTATTTCACTGGTTAGATGCGTTCTCTCTCCTATGTAGACAGAAAAAATAGAAAAAACGAGAATAACCAGCGACGACTAAATAGACAAGAGATTTCACGTGTTCCAAAAAACTGAGAGTATTACACGTGGGACTAAATCATAATCGTGAGAAAATTTATTATTTTTATTATTCTTTTACCTTTACATCAGCTAGCTATTTGCTACGGGCATCGTAGACGTGGCCAGAGATAAATGATCTCTTGCAGGGTTCGAGGCGGACTCACGGAGAGGATTGGAGGAGAATACGCTAGATAGAGCTACTAGCTTGCCGGCTAGTTAATCATACTAGTACGACGTGCTAAGTGCCGAGAGAGTACGTATATATGCAGGCAGGCTTGTATCAATGCCGAGTTGCTGATGACGCAACTATAATATATTCAGACTATGAATGTGCAATGCACGCAGAGGTACGGCAAGTTACTGTGACGGAATTGGGGGATTTAATTAATTGATGTAACCAACTTGGCACGTACGATTGATGATCGAGTTTATATTGCCGCGGCGCTTAGGTAGTTTAAGATGCCTGGCTGTTCATCGTGTACTACGTACTGTACGTGCCAGGGGTCCGGTTAAGTACGGCCACCTCATAATGCATGCACAGTAAGCTGAAAAGTTGCTGCTATAACTAACATCACCGACTGAGACCGGCCTCTTCTCTGTTGCCACCCTGCTAATAATCCAGTGCAGCTAAAACGATCGACACCGCCCTAATTAACAGAGTTGTTTCCTTCGCCATTTAAAACCTTGAATTGATCAGCAGGTTGACAAGCAGAGACTAGGTGGGACGATGACGATGATCGATCTTGAGATTAGTGAAGTCACTGCAAATTATATGTTTGAAAAGCACACGTAAACCGCCAACAACACGTTTCCAAAACACTGTGTTCAAGAAATTAATGTGCAGATCTATCATCTATATATGATGGAAGATCTCAAGTGATTCCCCGCCCTACGTACTTAAACTACGTAGTACGGGTCACGTACTTTCACTGTGTGTGCGCGCTGCGTACTAGGACGTATATATGCATCTCGTCTCGTCTTACGTACATGTTCATAATTTATAAGAGGGCGTACAAGTTGGGCATATATACGTCGGTACTTCAGTACGTAGTGCAGCTAGCTGATGGGTCGATCGTACGTCCTACACGGATCGGACGAAGCCAGCTACTTGAGCTGATCCGATTATGATGCAGGAGAGGTCGGTGCAGTGCAGGCAAAATAAGTCTAGCTCTGCAGTTGATTACGGAGTGGGCCAACCAAATGTAAAGCAACGACGATATCTAATAGCGCTGGGAACTGTTACGGGTAAAAAGGACCCAACCAAACATCACCCTGATGACTGATGATCAGTAGCGCAGCTAACCCTTCAAGTTCTCACTCATCCAAATGAGGCAACAGGTCGTTGATATGAAGCTAGTTATATTTTTTTAATCTCAGAAACCAAGTGATAGAGAGCTCTGTGTTCAATTAATAGGAGACGTGCGTGTTGCCTCACGTCATCTTCACCAAGTTATGGCGCTTTAATTAATTTGCAACCAAAATTAATTAATATGTGCCCACAACCTTTCGCTACAATCTAGTACCTCTCTACACATTGTGGCGGCCATAAATAGAACGTGCCCATGCATACATGCACGTACCACACGTGGCGCTGTCGTCAACATTACTTCGGTGATTTTGATGTCTATCCATTGCATACACAGTCAGGTGCGTGCCCTTGATCCTTTTTCTCATGGAGTCAGATTGCTCGCTCCCTGCTCAGTGTACGTCTAGCCACCTCTCACAAGGTCCATCATCGACGCATGCGTGCTCCTGCCTCAACGGGTTGTTGCCCGCCGTCGCCACCACTTCTACCACTTGTCAGGCGGCACCGCTCCACCCACGTACTTCGCTGCCTCCAACCCTTGCCATACGCTCATACCCCAAATGTAATGAATCTCGCCTATCCCGTGTATTATCCACCGTCTGGCTCACCCCACTACCTCACTTAATCGGTCGGCTGGCGCTTGCCATTGCTGCGAAACTAGAAGTCGTCCTGACCATCCTTTAAAGCCTACTGATCTCTAAATCGAATTGAATTTAACAACCCAAGAACTTGAACCCTAACCGCCGGCTTGACTATATCACTTTAAACCTACATGTTTCTATTTAGATCAACCTCGAACCTTTGATCCCTATCCTAAAACTCAAACCCTAACCATATGCATGACCAATGGGTAGTGGAGAAGGGTAGGGCCACCGGGAGAGGAAGAAGAATATAATGAGGTATATATTGTGAGATTTACTCCTTGTTAGTTGACTAACGGCTTGTTTACCCATCAGTCGACGACGCGACCACGTCGGTGAAGGGGAACATGCCGGGGAAGAAGAGGAGTAACACTGAAGAAGAAGAAGAGATCTCGATGAAGAGGAAGGTGGCTCACCGGGGAAGAAGGGATCTTTGCCGCCCACACTGTCGTCGGGGCTTCAGGGCCCGAGGTTCGGGTTCAAGGTTGGGTTGCCGGGGCCGGTGGTTCTTCTCCACTTCCGATCTTAGAGGGGAGGGCTGGGGCGACGGTCGGCCCTGCGGTGGTGGTGAGTCCTTGGTCGGGCGGGGAGGACAGCAGTTGGGGAGGGCTGGTGGAGGAGGCGTCTCGGTGGCACTCCGGTGAAGCCAGATTAGATGGCGGGAGTGGCGAGGTCGGATCCGATGGTGGCAGCTGCTGGAGGCGATGAAGGAGGGCAGTGGCGGAGGGCGCGGAGCGGCGAGGCGGCAGGAGCCGCTAGCCGCGGGCGGCAGTTGTGGCTGCCACCAACCGGCGGGAGGCCGTGGTGCCGGGGAGCCGCCGGTGGCCGGGCGGGTGGCGACGTGAAGGGCGAGCAGTGGCAGTGGCTCTCTGCGTCGCGATGCGGGCGGACGGATCAGAGGCAGAGTAAGGGACGAAGAAGAGAGGGAGAGGAAAGGTTTGTGGGGAACTGTTGGACGGAGATCCGATGGCCAATATGGTTGATTGATGGAGAAAAAACCAATCACTTGACAAGTACACACACCCATATATTGTTGGGTCAGTTGGGCCTAAAACCAATAAGAAATTAAGTGGCGACAATTCCCCGTGGTCCCCGATGTTGGTGGTGATATATACGTGCATGGCCGTGCATGTTTTGTTTAGCATGGTCCTCCATGAAGTCGAGAGGAGACAATCTTCGGACACACAACGAAAGGTGCCGGCACGTACAAAAGGAGCCAAAGAACAAGTATACATCGTCGTCGTCGTCGTCGTCTCTCTCTCTCTCTCTCTCTCTCTCTCTCTCTCTCTCTCTCTCTCTCTGAGCTACTAGTCTACTACTCCTACCAATCAAGCTTAGCTGTGATAGATGGATGTGTTGGTCCCCGTTAATAATAAACGCATGCACTGCATCGTCGTTGTCCACCATGCATATAACCAGTTCACCACAGCTAGCTCGAGGTGACAGCAGTGATAATACTGACATGGATCATCAAGTCGTAACCGACAGATTTATCCAGCAGAAACCTCTAAACGACGATGCTGCAGTTGCATCTAACGAGGTACAGTATATACTCATCATATACGAACCTAGCTACATACAGGGCGGAGACGGCCCATCGGTATGTGCATATATATGCTCCATTTGTCATGTTCGGTAACCGAATTTGTTTGATTCCTCCAGCTCGTGATGTAACTAAGCAGATAGCTAATTATTAACTACGACTGTGCGGTTTCAAGAAAAGCCTTGATGTCGTACTTACAGCCCCACCCGTCAGGGCCCTCATGTGCTAACGCCGAAAACTGATTAAGGATAGCCAGCTACGACTCGTACTAATACCTGCATGGAAATGCAAGCCTAATATGTAAATTGTACATACTAGGAGTTTTATTTAATCCCCATGCCTTAAATTAAATTTTTATAGATGTGTAATTTTGGACCTACTTGTGTGTGATGTTGATACCAACATAATGGCTTGACAAATTAAAGGTGACTGAAATTAAACCACACACACATATAGTGTAGCAATGTTATTCATGTTTTCTTCATTGATGAAAAATGTCTACTCATCATGTGTTTTCTTCATTGAAACTTGGCTCTTTTATGATTTATAAGCAAATTCATAATGTAATTCCAGCTAATTTTATTTGTTGATCGTTTTGTTAGCTTTGCATTGCATGCATATCTCTATGAACGGTTTGCCAGCTGGTTTGGCCGCATCCTCCATGCACGTGCACCCAATACACGTACCGCCCGAGAATAAAACAGACAGGATGATTAGATCACAACACAATGGTCCTCGCGGATAGAAATTCGTTGGATGCAGCAGCCGGTTCTGGGCCCACTACATTTAGTTCACGGCTTAACTAACACTGTTCAATTTGAAGAGGTGCCAGTGCCCACTGGCCACTGCCATAGAAACAATTTTTTTGTGGACGCCCCTTTTATTCTACAGCCCAGGGTAAAATTAAAGTTGCTGCTGCGCCTATGTGCTGGAGCATGAGGCTCAACCGCATTATATACTCCCATCGTCCCAATTTACTAGGTCGTTTGATTTTTTTTAGTTTAACCGGCTCGTCTTATTAAAAAAATTACAAAATTATGAAAAGAATTAAGTCATAGTTAAAATATATTATATGCTAAATTAAATCACAACGAATTAAAACAAAGGATAATTATGATTTTTTAATAAGACGAGTAAGTGAAATTTGGTATCAAAAAGTCAAACGATCTATAAATAGAGACGGAGATAGTATATTTTAAGTTCTTTCATTCATAGTAAGTTATGAAAAAGTTATAGGTCTAAGTTGAGAAATTATGCTTTCAGAAGTTATTGTTTGTCCTTAAAAATCTAAGCACGGAGAGATAAGTTATGCCCAAAAATTGTAAGCTGTGTATATAAGTTGAGAAGCTAGCTATATCTTTTTACAAGCTACCATGATAAGTTTGTTAGCGAAAAGTTACACGTAAGAGGTGTTATAAACTGTGCATAGAAGATATAACACCTACACATAAGGTAGTTATGCGCACGAGTTAAAGAAAAGATTTTCCCCCAAAAGTAAAAAAATATTAAAAAATTATTTTTTTTCAAAAAAACTCGACCGGTGATGGAAGAACCTCCCCACGGCTATATGTTAAGATAGAAGACTCCACCTCCAAAGAGATGGAACTATCATTGTGCTATAAGCCCGTACTATGTATCCCCAACATAGCGCCATATACTATTTTCAATCGCTTGAAATCTTAAGCGATTTCATGTGACCGATCCAGAAATAAAAGGCGTCTGTTCAAACTATGTCAAAACAAAAAAAAAACACTATATATCACCATTACGTATAATATAATGACGAATGACAAGCACGCATGCTGAACTAATGTGGATATACTAGTTCAAGTATGAGCGGTTGTATGTAGCATGGTGTACCCTACTAGCTAGTACGTAGCAGTGCACTGTAATTTGGGTCCATATATGTACAATCGAAAGCGTGCACACTTGTCCTGGTTTTCCGCGATGACAAACAATAATCAAAAGCGAAGCTTGCGAGGACACACACTTTATTCATTGCCGGGACAACACACTGAACAATTGCAAGCCTAGCATACAGCCGTGATTGTGAAAATCTTACTGCAAAATATGGGCACAAATGTATGTGTACTTGTATGCACTACGGACCCATGAACCATTATCGTTGGACTACCTCCATTCCAAATTATGTATTAGCTTTATCATAATTCAAACTTCTCTAACTTTGAAGATATACATAATGGTTATAATTGAAGAGTTACCATTACCAGTTGAAGGTATACATGTAAGGGAAAGGTAAATCATATACATCTTCTCACAATAAACAGAAACAGAAACATTAATGGCAATAAATTTGGTAGAATCTACTGATCACAAGAGTCATTGGATCTATTTTCTAAAAAATACTCAATTTTCTACTGTTAGGAAAACAATATAGATTATACCTAAATCTATATCTAAATTACCCACCTCTGCTACAGTGATATTACAAAACATAATATGAAATCCCTGGACTAACATCTAAACTACTACCTTGCCATTCTGATAGATAATCTAAATAAACTTTTTAAATTTGCATCTACATTTTCAATCTTTCCATTATTAAAAGTAAAACAACCCTAACCTAAGTTACCAACACTATTTTCACAAAAAAACTATGGTATATGTTATTATGAAATAATAAATAACCGTAAAGTATGTCTATATGTGGCTCTAAATTACCATCGTTTGCTGCTGTAAATATAAATAAAAACCAACTTAAACGAAACATACCTATTATGTGCCATTAGGCTAAGTGGAAGTGAAGATTCAAGATCGGTCTGAAGTGAAGATTCCATCAAAGGCTTGTGGAAGTGAAGATTCAAGATCGGTCTGAAAGCAAGAAAGCCAGTGACCAGCGTATATTCCCCCCATTGCATGCATACACGAACGGGAACATCACTGTGCTACCAAAAGGGCCTGCATATATATGCATGGCGTTGCATTAGTGCGTATTATGTCCGAGAGATGAGGTACCACCGGGCGGTCAGGATGCATGCATGGACAACGGATATTGTTAATTAGCTAGGAGTAGGACATAATCTGGACCCCGTGGGGAGTAGCGGAGCACACATGGTAGCTACCTGCCACCTACAGCTAGCCTGCAGGGCAAGGCTAGTTGCTACTTGTTGCGATCGAGGGCCATACACGGGTCAGCTGATGACTCTTCATATGCATGGATCCATGGATGGCCGGCAAGCTCTGGTTTGGAGGACCTAGGACAAACTGGACACTATTAGCCTTTTAACTTTATACTATACATTTAGTTTATATTCCAACTTTTATTACATGGTATATCTATGGACGTAGATGATGTGCAAAGTTTACATGGTATATCTACCGAATTGAAAGTATAGGATCACCGAGGCATCTGCCTTTGAGGGAGGGGGACTAAAATGGGTCGCGATAATTGCTTTCTCTAAACTTAGGGCTCAAATATAGTGAATAAGATAAATCTTGAACAATTTATACATGCTAGGTTTCACTAATTCACTACAGTTTATTTATGGAACAGTTAAAAACACCGAAAAACACAAGATTTAGAAAACTTTTTCGTGTTCCAAAGGTAGCCTTAGTAACAGTAAGCAGCTAAAGGTGAACTATAGTTCCATTAAGAAAGTGAACTATAATTTTGAGCATAAGGGGTAATGACATGTATACGCAGTAGTCAGTATTAGTGCGCAAATCGGTATATGTGTCCTCATCGGTGCCTTGGTGGAGATCTAGTTGCGAGTCTAGGGTTGAGATCCACACAACCTCTCACACCCGCGATCTGACAAGTCGTCATTGTGGTGCCACGAAAGAGCTATATATATACAACGATATATCTTCGTCTCCCATGCATGCGTAACTGTATATGGTCTAAGTCGCTGTTCAACATGCATGAGCAGTGTTTATTGTGTGCTTTCGGCACTACTATGAGTTAGTCATCAGGCCGGGACAGGGAGAGCAAGCAAAGAAAGAGCGCTCTCATCAATATGGAACGTACGCTGGAGTGAGCTAGACAGCTCAGGTGAGCGCATTCATGGAAAAGGGGCATGCAGGCCCATGCACGCAACGCGCGCGCGCATGCAGGCCGGCACGCATGCATGCACGTACGGCCGTTCGTTGGTCTCATGCATGCATGTGGCCGGCCATGCATTGCATCTTCATCTTGGGTAGATCGATCGATGGACGGATTTACGAGCGAGAGGTTCGATCGATCGGCCACCGGCCATTCCATGCATGCATCTGCATGCCTAGCGAGCTACTGTACCAATTAAGCTTTTCCACCGTCCTCTCGATCGGTCTCCATGCATGCTGATGCACTGCAACTTTTCCTTCCTGTTATGGTGCTTGGTCTGGAAGCAAGCTGGGAATGAAGTAAAGGGAAAAGTGCACGGCGAGGCGACACGGCACGTGCGCCCCGTGTAGTGCTTACACTGTGCACCCACACACACCGCACACGTATACCTAGCTAGCCCTACTACATACTATTAGCCTGCTGCTTGCTTGATCCATGCATGTTAATTAATTACTACTCCGTAGCTGATTGAATCCGTGCATGCATGGATCCGACAATAACTTGTGTTGTAACTTTAATCAATTATTACAGTACTTGGGTAAATCATTGCCGGCTTAATTTAGTAAAATTTTCCCATTAATTGCTAGCTCCATCAGTCTATGAGAGGCCCAGATTCCATTATCATCGATAAGATCGATCGGCCAACGAACCACGTGCATGCTACGTATTGCACACTCTACTACTGAAGCTTACGTGCAAAATAGCTAGCTATAAGATTGATCGTATATATATGATGTATTTTCACTTAAACTAGCAAGGCGGCCCGCGCAGACGCGGAGGGAAGTCAAAAAAAGTTGAGGAAAGCTATATATCAACCTGAATGTTTTATCCCTTTCCAACATCCGAAATTATCTACCAATCCAAGAATGTCACGTCCCACTTCTTCCCTGACTCCGGTCGGCGAGGTTAGGGTTTGGGGTGAGGGGTTAGGGTTCGGGCTAGGGGTTACCTGTGTCATCTCCGGGCCTTAGAGGGGGTGTCGGGGAGGCCAACAACCCAGCGATGGTGGCGGATCGAGGCAGCGCAGCGGCGAGGTGGCGGGTGGCGGAGGAGGGCAATTGGGTCGGTGGCGGGGGAGGGGCGTCCATCCACCTTGGTTAGCGGCAGTCGCGATGGAGCCGGTCTGCCAGAGGGCGGGGAAGAAGGTGGTCATGGGGCGACGAGGCTCGGCGAGCGGTGTCAGATCCGGCGGCACCACCATCAGAGACAGGCGGACCGGCGGTGGAGACGGGGGCAAGGAGCGTGGGGCGGTGGCCACAAGGAGGCGTGTGACGAGGAGACACGGGGTCGGGCGGGTGCGGGTAGGGTTTAGAGGGTGAGATTCAATCCCGTCCATCCATCTTGAGATCCAATGGCCTAAAATTCAAGTGCCAGAATGGGATAAAACATTAGGTTGCTCACTAGACAGACTCAAAAGTTTGTCCACGCTTGTCTTATCTAGGAGTACTAATTGATTGTGCTTTCACCAAGTTGTTGTTGCTGCTTTTGTAGGGTTGTTGTATTCTTTGTTGGGCCTTGTACCTAGCCCACGATGGCCTATGATATTTGTCCCTTGGAGATGCAGATAGATAGAACAGAAACGCTACTGTGCGACCCGACGCACTCGCTGCCGCGCGACCCCGGCGGCCCACCGCCCATCAAACGCCATCGTCGCGCTCACTACCTCCAAGCCTAGGGTTATGGTTTGGGGCTGGAGTTCGGAGCAGGTGTTGCTAGGAAGGGGGGGCTTATGTGTTCACTAGACCTAGAGAAGGGGGTCGGGGGAGGCAGCCCGCCCACGGTGGAGGAAGTGGCGGGGGCAAGGAAGCCGCGAAGTTTAGCGATGGGAGGCGGCAGTGGGTGCTACGGAGGTGGCGGGAGCCGCCAATGTCGAGAGAGGTGCCGCCGGCGGGTGCGAAGAGGTGGAGGTTTGCGGTGGGAGGCGCCAGAGGGTGGTCACGTAAGCGGTAAGGGCTGTCGGAGTCAGAGGAGATCGTCGGTAGTCAGAATGAAGAGGCGGGAAGGTCGGCGGAAAGTGGAAGGCACTGAGCCTCCTCCCGTACGTGCTCCAAGTCGTCCACCCCGTTAAATCCTGGAATATCGGTAGGCGTCGCCAACGATGTGCTTAGGCAATCTTGATGGCAGTCCAATCTACGGTGATGTTCACAGAAGTAAGTTTTGAGTACGTATTTATAGAGGTGAGCGTAGTTGTGTGTGGATGTTCTTGTTGTACAATGTTTCTAAAATTAAATCGTCCACCCCGTGGGGCTGCGACTGCAAGCGTACAAGCAGACAAGCACACCTGGCCGGGGCCGCTGGCCGCTGCTGCTAGTCGTGCAGGTGCAGTGCTGCTGCAGCTGGCTGGCTGCAGAGGGTCAAGCATGCACGGCCGTGTGAGATAGCGTCGGGAACCGAGAATATGCATGTCAGGAGAGACTTGACCATGACCAGGACCGGAGCGGAAAGCATATACTATGGATTATTACTTATTAGGGCGGTGGTACGTACGCATGCACAGGGATGGCAGTATTAGGCGAGCTCCAATGGATGGACAGATGACTGACTGCTGGATAAATCGACAATGTAGCGCTACTGCAGATAGAGATGAGGTAATTAGAACAGTGGATAGGTAATGCATTTGGACAATCGGTTAGAGATGGTCTTATACTACACAATGCATAATAAGATTTTTGCCATTTATTATAAGATAACAGTGGAGGAAACCCCCTCCGTCTCCAACGTTTAGCCATGGTTCAAGCCTTGAATGAATAGAACAAAAGGAGAACATATGAAAAGGAAAAGAGAGGAGTAGAAGAAAAAACAAGGGTATATACATATAAAGTGAATAGAAAACGAGAGGCGGATGATCCTCCCCTAACCGCCTTGCATACCTACTACAATGGTGTCCTTGGAATAAATTCATAGATTTCAATGTCATTGCAGAAACTATGTTTATAACGGATGTGAAATAAATTATTGTGTCATCATCTCCCCCTTCTCTCTCCTTCCCTCGACACTTTCTCTCAATTTCTCTATTTTCATGCTACTAGAATTAAAAGAAAAAAGAAAACAAACATGGTTGTTTATGCCAATAGTTCAACAATATTAATGAACAATGTAGTCAAGGAAGGTACATTTGTGGTCGGTAATAGCAAAGTTTTAACGACCACATAATATGTCCCATTGTTATGTGAATTGTACGTAGTCATCCAATTAATAACGAATGAGCCTTTAGCAATTACGGATGACCGCCATGACCATATTTTTCATCGTTAGTCCCCAATTTCACGTAGTAAAAAGGGCAATGGTGCCGGCCCCGGCCCCCACTGGCCTATGGGTGCTAGTTAGCTCGTCAGGCTGTCTTCAATGGGAACCCCTTTAGGGGTTTAGGGATTTCTCAAAATATTGTAGCGGCGTTGTTTGATACTGTAGCTGATGTGACATACAGAGTGGAATGAGATTTGAGAAATTAGGACGAGGAATGTTATTGGAGATAGCCTCACGATTCCAACGCTCCAATCCTCTTGCTACCTATGGGATATGGGCTCCACCCCTTTATCAACATGCTCATAGCTTTAGATCAAGGTGGTTGCCACAAAAATCAACTGCCTATTGATGAAATCAACGTACTTTTTGTTATGGGATGACACCACTAGTAGCGCTCGCAATGTTGGGACACTAAAGTAAACGGGCCATGTCATGTTGGCATGCCGCCTAAGTGGCAGTCTATCGTGACGACATGCAGTACCATCTTGAGGCTAATGTGGCACCACATAGACTAAAACCGCCAAGTTGGGAAAGAAACCAGTTTGAATAGTTGGAGAAAAGACTTCTAGCATTGTGGTTCGAGGAGGAAATTTGTACTAGCACGATGTTGAAGGTGGTGGGATGAACTTTTTTCTTCTATTCAACAATCTAAACCAGAAAGGCCATATGTTCAGTACAACAAGCCCAACCCTCGGTTTCTAAGTTCTATGATAATCACTCGGGTGATGCATAGAAATCCCGCTCTAAAAATTGCACGTGGGGATGCGTTCGGCCGGGTCGGATCCCAGTAACATAAATTTGATTTGGGCTGTCTTGCATTGTGATGAAGCTCGCCGATAGGAATGGACTGGACAGGCCTGTGGTGCTCTATGGGCCTACTCTAAGCCCTAAATCGGCTTCTCACCAGAGCCCGTTAATTTGATGATATGCGCCCTTCAAGTCCATATCATCTAATCTAATGGTCTCCTCACTTTTTTTTCCTTTCAGTCCATATCATCTAATCTAATCTAATGGTTTCCTCATTTTTTTTGTCTAAATATCTAGCCTCCACTATCACATTTCTCTACGATTTTATAACCTACATCATCGTAGACACACCAGGACCCTCTATTCATATCTTCCATTCATTTCCTGTATTTAAAACTTCATTTTAAAATGTATCATGTTCTAGCTTTTATATAGGTTTATAAAACATCATATGTATGTGTTTTGCTTGTGTCTTACATTCATCATCATCCATATAAATATGGATGGAGAAAATGAAGACAAAGACCATGTATGCAATCCAAAACGAGGATTTTAAATTGTATCATATTCTAGCTTTTATATAGGTTTATAAAACATTCTATGTATGTGTTTTGCTTGTGTCTTACATTCATCATCATCCGTATAAATATGGATGGAGAAAATGAAGACAAAGACCATGTATGCAATCCAATACGAGGATAACCAGAGGCAATGTATGCAAACTAATAACCTTCACGAGGATAGCACTACAAAATTCCAGCGTCAACGTCCAAGTTATACTTATAAAGAAAACGTCCAAATTATCATCTATTTAATTATTTTTTCCTAAAAAGATTGGAATGATCTAGCGCATACCATCATGTAGAAATGAATCGTACTTACTTTCAACCTTCCATTCCAACATCATCTTTCTCTATGCTTGTTTCCCCGATAAAAAAGGGAATGTTTGCAAAGAAAAATTGATCGTCTCTGAACGTTCAAGCTCAACATCAGCAATTCACTTATCTCTATGTGTTACTTCCGGCCTGACGCAGTCAGTTCGACATATGCAAACGGGCAGCTCCTGCAGGCTTGCAGTTCCGCAGTAGTATCCAGTCCGCAGTCACTAGATTGAGTCAGCAATTCACTTATCTCTATGTGTACACTGGTGTGCTGCTGTGGTATCCAGTCTGCAGTCACCAGATAGTCTGGTAACCTTTATACATTTCTCTTTTGTCTGAGACGCCTGTTGTCAATATGTAAAATATCAGAATTGGCACCTTTGTCATGAAAAAATGCCGGGAACCGCTTTGATAATCTTTTCAGACAGCTCAGTGCCCCGCAGGATGAGATACAGTACAAATGAAGAGTAAATGAGGACGGCCCCGCAGAGAAGTGAGCCAGATAAGGGCCCTCGGATTTCAGAGGAGAAGAAATCCATCAAGAGGTAGCAGTTGATCGTGATCAGCAGAGTGGCCACAGTCCAGGTTACAGCCTGCGTAAGAATGCCGTAGCTGAGTGAGAACATTGGGTTTGGGCATTAACATGCCAAGACTCCAAGTCAGTACAATAAGATTTGATTGATGAATCACGCGGCTCATAATCTGGTGGAGATGAGATTAAGCGTATTTTATTTTTTTCAAAATTATATTGTAATAATATAGCCCTAATAATCATTTACTACATGGAGTTTCGCATGGAGGATATTTCGTCAAAGCTTGAAGCAGTGAACTTTCTGCAGCAAAATCAGAAATCAAGCACTACCAAGAACAGCAGAACACAAGCAGTTTGTGTGATGGGAATAGCAATTATTACTAGTTTGATTAATTACAATCTAACACATTATGAAATCCGTATATGCCATCTATTATAGGTTTGGCATGCATGGACCACGAAATGGAAACAATAGGCCAGACCGCCAGAAAGGTGCACAATACAGGGGGAAAAGGAACAAGTACTAGATATCAACTGCATGGTTACTTACTTGGGTATTACGGCCTATTTTGAAGACTCCCATAACTTGCTCCTTGGAAACCAAGGTTATGAGTGGAATGAGTGCAAAAGGGATCTGAATTGATTGGAGCACATTGAGCCACTCATTTAAAACATCCAGTGCAGAATCAGACGCGTCAAAGAACAAAGCAACAATTATTGTGGGTACAATTGCAAAGCTTCTCGTGATCAATGCCCTGATCCATTTCTTTAACCTTAAATTCAGAAACCCACCCATTATGAACTGCCCAGCATAAGTTCCTGTTATAGTACTGCTTTGCCCAGCTGCTAATAGCCCAATCCCCCAAATGTAGAGGATAGGAAGAAACCCTCCACCAAACTTCTCTTGTAGATATTGCCCAGCATTTTCTAGGCCAATATTACCAGCTTCCTTACTTCCGTAGAATCCTTTTGCGAAAACTGTTGTGACAAAGAGATTTATCATGAAGGAGACAGCTAATGCTATAGTTGACTCTATTGAATAGTATCTCAATGCTTCACGGACTTGATATTCCTTGTTTTGATCTATTTTCCTTGATTGCACAAGTGCTGAATGAAGGAACACATTGTGGGGCATGATAACACAGCCAACAACCCCAACAGCTTGCCTTATTGTCCTGGAGCTCAACTTTGGAACCAAAATACCTGACGATACAAATCATGTTTGATCAATGGGCAATAATACATGTGAAGACTTGCAGCATTAAAAGTTGGTCAGTGAGATCCTTACCGATTAATAAGTCTTTCCCATTTGGCTTAGTGTCTGTGAACATCCATGCAAAGGAAACAGCCATCGTTGCAATTAGAAATGCAAAAACAGCTTCTAGTTTCCTCACCCCATAGTTTTCAAGTGAAAGAAAAATGAAGCTGCCAAAACGTAACATAAAGGTAGGTGATGATCCAAATAATATCATTTACTTATCTGTCACAAGGTACTTAATTAAACATGTACTTAAGCAGATTAATGACACCACACACCAGGTGTAAGGCACAGGGCAAAGATTGACATAGACAACATCAATTTTATATCACCAAGTAGTGCTTTTAACCATGAGCTACTGGCCATTTGGACAGATCTGAGAAATGACCATCCAGAAGAATCAGGGACGAGAGAAAAAACATCCTGTAATATCAAAGCATGTCTAACTTTTTCAATAAGCAGCAAAGGCCAAATATCCCGTCAAAAAGATGCATAATCATTGAGCACTAACTTAAGAAATAAGCATTCAGATGCCACATTCACATGCTTAGTAGTATCTTCCAGCTTTTTATAAATAGCATATGATATCTAGCTGTTAGCAGAATCAATTCATCAAACAAACTCACATTCAGGACAAAAGAAAAGTACAAAATGAATGTAACACCAAATTTTTTAAGAAAAAGTACAACAACATACGAAGCCGAAGTGAATTGACAGAAAAAATATCTACAGAGTTGTGTAACTGTAGTTGGAAACCCTAAAATTATACTCTTTGCTTGACACCCAAAGTGATAGCTTGACCACCAACAATCTAATCCGATGGTACAAAAAATTCCTTTGATTGCGTTCCCAAAAGTTCTCTTCAGTAGGATGCCAAGATTAAAAATCAAATTCCAAAGTTGAAACTCAAAAGCTACAACTTCCTACGGCAGCACATGATGAACTCAAACTGGATCAGAGATGCAAAATCAATGGTGATTGGTAACCGAAACACCTATAGTACAACTTCACCTCAAAAATCAAAACATTCCTACAAATTGGGAAGTACGGAAAACAATCAGCCAATGAAATTTCAGACTAACTAGATTTCCTCAGAATCACAATCTCACCCAAAACCTTCCTCCTGATGATCTAGTTTCCAGCTTCAGAGTGCACTAAAAATGTCCTAATTCTAAAGTTGAAACTCTGTCTTACGTTTTCTTCGGGAAAAAACTCTATTGATGGCGATTTTTCCAATGATGGTAAAAAAGAAGGGATGCTCTAATCTTTTTTTTCCCCAAAGGAAAAGAAAGTAAGAAAAGGTCCAACCTTTGGAGCTATCCAGTGATCCAGTACCAATTGCCACGAAGAACTGAAACATGAGAGAAGAAACTACTAATAAAAATCCTGAACTCACCAATCCAAGGCGGTGATGACGACGCCGGCCCAGAGCGGCAGGTACCCCCTGCTGAGGATCTTGATGGCGATGGCGCTTCCGATGACCTCCTGTATGTCGGCCCCCACCATGGCGACCTCGGCCATGAGCCAGAGCGCGCGTCGCGCCCAGTCGGGGTACTCGTCGCGGCAGAGCTCGGCGAGGTGCCGGCCCGTGGCGACCCCGAGGCGCGCGGCGAGGAGCTGGACGAGGAGGCCCATGGCGGTGGCCCACATGAGCAGCCAGAGCAGCGTGTCCCCGGCGACGGCGCCCGCCTGGAGGTTCCCCTCGAGGTTGCCGGGGTCCAGGAACGCGATGCTCATGAGGAACCCGGGCCCCGTGAAGAGCCACAGCTTCCGCCATGAGAAGGGAGGCGGCGCGCCCGAGGAGGAGCAGAGCGCCCCGACGTCTCCGTCGCCGTCCTCCGGGTCCGGCCCGTCCAAGATGGACACGATGACCTTCTCCGCCGCCTCGTACGCGCGCTCCTCCAGGTCCTCGTCCTCGTAGTCCGGCGCAGGGGCTGGGAGGAGCGCGCGCGCCTCCTCGGCGTCCATGGCCGCCGCCGCGACGGCGGAGGCGTCCCCGGCGCCGGCGGGGGCGGCCATCGAGATGCGGTGCGCTCGCGGGTCTGCGACGGAAGAGAACGACGCGGGGGCGACGGGTGAGGCACGTGGTTTGCACGTGCCCGCCTCGCTTCAGGGGTTGCTCTCAACTTGTGTGTGCTGTCTGTTTTTGGACCTCACCTTTATATACATTTTTTGTGTTCGTCGCTTGCTCTGATTATTTTCTGTTTTTTTTCCAGGCGACCAGGAGCCTGTGATTACACTAGTACCAGAGTCTACGGAGGTGTTTGATATACCTAACTAAAATTTAGCTACTAAAAATTAGTTACAAAGTACCAAAATATCTCTATATAATTGGTAGATACATAACAAAAAAATTAGCTACAAACTACTAGCTAAAAATTAGTTGGGTTTATTGGAACACACCTATGTCTATCTATTGTCTGTTTGTGTATATTCTCATCTAGGGTGAAAATAATTCTAGCTCTATTGCAAAGCTAAACTGCGTAAGCAAATATGGGCATAGTTCATGAGTCATGACAAAAGAAATTAAAAGGAACGTTTTATAGCCATGGGAAAACACTACCCCTAGCTATTTGCAAGATAACCTCTAGGCCCCTTCTCTTGCCCTGTAAACCCTGTTGCAGGATCAAGCGCCAATCCCTTATCATATATCCCCTGCCTCTGTGTGTTGACTCGACATTGGAATGGAATTTCGTATGGACGGCTGAGGTGCCATAGAAACCAAGAGGCACCACCTTCTCAGCAGTGAGAGCATCATGTCACGTGCTTGGCCACTACCCAAATGGCACACGCAGGGGTATAGTGCATGATGTGCACATATTTAGACGCAGGGTAGCAGCTCTGCTTGCATCCCTATTATTTAACTGAGCCACAGGCAGCAATTTTCCTTGGGCGTGTAGCTGCAAAACTTGGACCAGGCTCACCTGGTTGGCTCAGCTTAGAAAAGATAGGGATTGGGATTGGGATTTGGGAGGTTGCTGACGCAACAAGAGCGTTGAAAGGGTAGGAATCCAATCACATTTCCTCATGTAATCGCCATCACAAGCTATACAAATGTTTACTTCTCCGAAAGTTGAAGCACTAGACAGGAACTCCAGCTTATTAGTTGGACTGAATTAGTGAGAACGAGTAGTTGGGCTGACCTAGGGGCTCTACTGGTGGGAAAAAAGGAAAATTTAGAAGTGAGTGGGTTTTTTTATAAGAACGACAGCTTTATTAAATCAGACACAGAGTACATGCTAAAGAAGCAGATCATCCCATTCCTGCTGAGCGGGAGATTGCAAGGTTGAGAGCACCGGGCATTCCCCATGGAGAGGATTAGAGCATGAGAAGGTGCAGTGTGAATGTAGAGTTTGTCCTGCTCGTTTGGCAAGATTAGGAGCTATTTGATTCCTTGATCTCCCTATTTTCTTGAACCTGCAAATTGTAATATGTGAAGTACCCAAGATCTTTGCCAGAAGGCCTTGAGTCCCATCCAGGAGCATTGTGGACTGGATCATCTGTGTTTAGTGCTGCTGTCAACTGCAGGTTGTCGGAGAAAATAATGCAATTTTGAAGCTGCAGATTGGATGTAATTTCTGTTGCTAGAAGCATCGTGTGTGCTTCCGCTTGTACAGGGTTGTCTGCTTGCTTTCCTTGGGCTTGGACCTTTAATTTTATATCGACTCCTTGAAAACTCCCTTTGAGGAAGAGCCCTAGTCCTGGTTTGATTGGACCTGTTTGAACGTTGAGGCCTCTCTTTGGGTCCGCCCCAAACTGCAATAAGGTTCTACCCTATATTTCTCCAACGGTCTAATTAAATAGTTGAATAAAGTTCGCGGTGATTCCCTGTTCTTCTTCTTCTGCAGGAGAGAAACTAAAGTCTTAACGTCACTACTCACTAAGGTTAAGAGAACAGCCTTTTTTTGCTTCCATCTGAAAAAAAAAACATCTTTTGCTTTATTTGGTTTTACTACTGCTAAGCATGCTCTCTTGGAATGGAACAACATTAATTTTTATTCCTCAAACACATAGAAAAGGTACATCTCGTTATATTAAAGAATAAAACAGTACAACGTTTATTCACAGGGACTTGTCAAAACTCTTCTTTTTTTGAAGAAATTGAAAGACTTGTGGACTATCTCTCTCCGTCTCAAGAAAAGACTTGTGAACTGAACTCGAGTTTCGTATACTCATCAGAGGCCCCTGAACTCGAGGTGCTCACATGAACGGGCAAGGCCAATAGACTGCCCGCCTGAAACTGCACGGCCTCATGATGTTCGGGGATCAGATTGTTATTACGTGTATATATGGTAGTGGTAGTAGGTGCGCAACTGCATATCGTAGCTCGCACATGTTAACACTTAACAGGAGACAAGTATAGACCTCGAATCTGCAGAACATGCATAGGTTTCTCTTTCGGTCTTTCACTGACCAAGAGCTAGCTATATGCACTGATACTGGATACTGATACCCCGATACTGATACTGCGATACGGTATCCACCCAAAAATATAGATACGCCGATACTTCGAGTATATAAAAAATTAATAAATAAAAATAATAATGAAGATAATCAAAAAAAGCATAGGTCAAGAACACAATTCAGACAACATAATAGCTCGTTCTAAAGAGAAATAACTGATAATATGAGATAGCAAGTAACATTTGGCACATAACAAACTAAATGAGACTTCAAGATTAAGGTTGATCTTGGTTCAGCTTCACATCAATAAATATCGAAAATGTATCAAAATGTATCGAATAAGTATCGGAATTAATTTTATTTATTTTTTTGTCCTTATTTTCTGATACTTTGCCGATACAGTATTGGAGAAGTATCGGTGTATCGAAGTATCAGATACGTATCGAGATAGGTTCGGTGAAGTATCCGTGCATCATACAGAGCTAGCATTTTGCCGATAATCTCTCCCTGTCCCGGCGAAACCTATCCGGAGCAGTTAGCATCTTCTCTGGCTTTTCCCGAGTCGGTTGCAGTCTTTGCGTTGCCATTATCTAGCTAGCGCGTTAGTTAAGCTGATGCTACTGCGTATATATTGCTAGATGCAACCAATAATCTACACTGAACATGATGAAAAACTATATGACCATGGGCCATGGCACCCACTGGCCTGATGTAGTGATTTCTCGTATACATATAGCCATATAGGTAGCGGTCTCGTATACATATAGGTTGCAATGTGTTGGAGGGACGATGCGATAGGATGGAATGATCTTTTTTACGGTGTTTGGCTGTGAGACACGTGATCGAAAGAGGAGCATTCTTTGAAGGGAATATTCTTCTGTTACGCGCGATGGGGTTGTCCCTATGAAAAAGAGCGGACCGCATCGTCCCTTCCTCACGACGATTCCTTCCCGTCTCAGTGTCTCCTCCCGATGGATCCTGTGCGATGTGGCGAGATGGCGTGCGCGATTATACACGTCCATCTAGACATGTCGGGCTAGCCTGGCACGGGCACGGCTAGGCACGACACGACTTCACCGTGCCCGGTCACGGCACGGTGGAGTCGGCGTGCCGTGCTGTGCCGGCACGTGGGGCGTCGGTGCTGCCCAGGCACGGCATAGTTGTCGTTACACGGGCCGTGTCGTGCCCGTGCCGTTGCCGCCACCGTCGACTCGAGTATGCCGCCGTCACCGACTGAAGCGTGTCGCTGTCCTCGTCGTGAATTCAAAAACGGCATCGAGCGTGTCGCCGCCGTCGTCATTGTCGCGGACTCGAGCACGGCTGCTGTCCTCGACCCAAGCGTGTCGCGGACTCGAGCGCGCCGCCGCCGTTGTCGGGCTGTGCAGTGTGCTGCCACCACTGTCGGGGACTCGACGAGGGGACGCTGGATGTGATGCCCCCGGCATCTCAAAAGCCCTGACATGCAATTAGGTTAATTTTAATCAAGGATTTGGACTTAATCATGCTTAGAGAAGAACAACAACTAGGCCAGTAAACCCCTAAGTCAAAAATTTTCCAAGTTGAATATGCAAAATTTGCGTTGCTTGGTTGAATAGTTAAACACTTATACATTGTCATGCAAGACATCAAATACAAAAGTTTTAATTCAATATGTTGTCTTTCAATATGCTATTTTGATCATTTTCAAAATCAGATGTTAAGGGGCCCAAATCGACGCTCTTTCCCAAATTTCATTCTGAAATTACTTTCGATTTGACTATACAACTACAAAATCTTCCTTTGTATGAAATGAAATTAAACTTATTACCTTTCAAATGCATCAGATCTTGAATTAATTGGACTTCATTTGGTAGTTCAAAAGTTGGAAACAAGAAATACTCCACATAAATTGAAACTACAGTTTTACCAAATGTTTGAATACAATTGTGCTTGAAGTTCAAAATATAATGTGATCTAACCCAAACTTTCTATACCAAACTTGTAGATAATTTAGTTATGAACAACTTTATTGATTGGGGTTTAGGCAAATAATGAAGTTTGCTTAGTGTAAAGGGTACTTTACTGTCAGCCAACAAACACAATCCAAATCTGAACTGTTTAGAAATCTTCATTTTTATATAATCTACAGTAATTTTCATGCAAAGGTTCAATTGAGAAAGCTGTAGGTCTTGAATTTCTGAACAACATTGTCAAGAAGACTTTTGGGTGAAAATGGCTATAAATAGGACTTTTGAGTTTTCTAAGAAAAACAGTTCTCTGTCCAAACCTAGGGCTGCTAGGTAAATTCGAATTTAAATCATATTTAGTATCAGAATTTGAACTTGAGCCTTTTGACAAAGTTGTAGACCTCAAAGATTTGAACATTTCATCCAATGGGAATATCTCCAGAATCGGCTTCTAAATGGGCCAAAAATGCGTTTTTCAGTGAGGGAAAAAACACAAAAATCCCCTGGTTTCCCCGGAGTCACCGACAGGTGGGTCCCACCAGTCAGCGTCGCCTGCCTGCCCTGCCGGCGCACGCCGCGTGGCCGGCGGCGTGCGGTCAGCTCGCCGCGCCACGGATCGACTCTCTCTCTTCCTCCCCGGCCACGGCTCTAAGTGGAGAGCGCCTCCCTCTCTGCGCTCTCTCCTCTCTTCCACCCGCACGCCTCTCACCTTCATTTTTCCCCACCCGCCATTGCCGGAGCTCGGTCGAGCTTGCTTCCGGCCACCTCCGCTCACTCCGGAGCCCAACCGTCACCACGCCGCCCTTCCCCTCACCTCCCTCCACCGTTCCTCCCAAATTCCGATCGGCATCCGCTCTTCCCCGCGCCACATTTCGTCGCCGAACCTCGAGCTCCGAGCTCACCGCCGTCGGCCCTCTCCGCTACGTAGGGGGTAAGCATCCCCGCATCCCCATCTCTCTCCCCAACCATCCACGGTGAGCCTCCGGGCTCTGCCCGGCCGTTCCGGCCGCGCGCCGCCGGTCCTCCCCCTCCCGGCGTGCGGAAGAAAAAGAGGGAGGAAGGAGACGTTGGGTTTTGCAAATTAGCCCCTGCATTTGGACGGTTTCACGAGTTCATACCCAGCACTGTGCATGGTGTCTCGTAGATCTTACATGCAGGCCCCCGAAGACTATGCATAATCACGTTTAGGTCCAGGATCTATTGATTTTCGAAATATTTGGTATTATTTGAACCTTGAACTTTGAAAAATCAAATAAAATCAAATAAAAATCATAAAAATACAAAATCAGTTGCATTGTGTTCCTTTTGAATGAATCTATTTGGTGAACATGATGGTTGAGTAGGAAAGTACAAGTTTGCCCCTGGATCTAATGTTTTTGGGATTTTATGTTTCATATTTGGTTAAAACTTTGGAAAATCATATTAAATCAAAGAAAAATCCAAAATGGACAAACTTGGTAGCTATGAACTCATATTGAACAAATCTACCTACTGGGTTTGATGAAGGAGTGTGCATGGTCATTTTTGCCCCTGATTTTATGCACACATGATTAATCAACTTAAATGTGAAATGTGGACTAAATGAACTCTAAAAATTGTGAAATTTGGGCAGCAGTGATGTTAGGGTATATAAGCTCACTGTGATTTTTAGTAGCTATAGTATCCACTGTTTAATTACTATTTTGCCCCTGCATGTGAAATTTAGCATAAATGTTAAGGTGAAAATTTTACCATTATGGAAATATGCTCTAAGTGAGTTTCTACATTTTATATATGCTTTTTGTAATATATGTAGCTCACTGTCAAAATATAATTTTGTGCATGTTAAGATTTGGTGGTGTTTTGAAAATAACAAATCCATGCATGTTTAACTAATTAATAGGAAAAAATGGCTCTGGCTTGATCAATAAATTCCAAGAAAATTCATGGTGAATCAAAGTCATGTTTTGATTCCAGAAAGTATTTTTGTCAATTTTATTGCTATTGTTTTGCTTTAAATGAATATCATAATGGGCTTAAAATTAGGAAAATAGATGTCCTTTGAAACTAAGGATTGAGTTTATCACGAACAAGCATAAATCGAATACCTACCTGCTACTCATCATGGGTTATGTTGCATCTGCACCATCGGCGTACTTTTGCATTCCTTGCGCTCATCTTCGCACCATATCATTCATATAGAGCCCGCGAGCAAAGAGCCAATCTAGGAGCAGCCGGTGATCGAGGAGCCGGACGACGAGCCATACTAGGAGGAGCAGCAGGGGGACCCGCAGCCGATTCCCGACTATGCTCCGGAAGAAACTACTGACCCTAGCGAGGAAGGTAGGCAGGACCATGAATTTTCCAGCTAATATTATCTTGATTGATGATTACGCATCCGCATTAGGAGTTGATTGAAAACAATTGCATTAGATCCCCCAGCCGCCCTAATCCTAGCACATATACCTAGAGTTTGTAGGACGGGTTGCCTAGAATTGCTAGGTACGAGTAGACACGAGTGAAAGGAGTCATCGTCGCGTAGATGATTTCAAAAATTTCAGAAATCTTACTATTATGAAAGTTATTATTATGCTCATGATTCAAATGGAGACCGAGCGGAGAATAATTTTATTTGGTGGTGTGCGTTATTGTATCATTTGGCTCCGCCCGAGTCGTTAAAGGCCCGTCCGCTGTTCGTCTGCTGTTCGGCATAACATTGCTAGAGTGCTTATCCGGGATATGGGACCGGAAAAGTCTTTCCTTTTCTGGGTTCGTCCGAAGCACAGAGACACGTTCCTACCCACTGGTTGAGACAAAGGTGGCCCGGAAGAGCTTGGTACTCATGGCGGGAAGACCGAGATATCGGCAGGCTCGCCATGGGGGCACAACCCGGGGGCTAGGCGGGAGTGAATAGAACTTAGGACGAGACAGGTTAAGATTGGAGCTATACGTGGGAACGCGATGGCTAGTAAGCATATACCCCAAGCATGATAGTTATTCCCGGGAATTAAAATCGATTTGAATCGCTGATGCCCACCAGGTGTGGGAATGCTGATAATGCACACGGACAACGTAGTAACTATTTAAATCTTTTATAATTATTACTCATGTTTTCAAATACTATATGCTTGTATTATTGTGTTGCTTACATTACTATAAGATATTATTATTGTTATGGAGTTATATACCATTGATGAAACATGTTACATTATCATATTATATCTTTATTTAAAATCAATGGCTAAGGATTTACATGCTGGTAAGCAAGCTTTGCGTCAGCCGTAAGCCACTCCATTAAGTACTACTGAGTAATTAGTACTCAGGGTTTGCCCCCACCTTTTGAGAACAGGTACCGACGACATCTGGACAAGTGCTTGGAGGAGGGTAGTACCGGTGGGCTCGGTGCTGCTCGCCTTGGTCATCATTGCATGAAGACTACTAAAGTGTTCCGTTTCCGCTGTGAGATGTTTTTGAAATCGCTTCCGCTATCTGATTCAAACTTGCCTTTCGTATGGCATTATGTTGAAATTTATATCTTTATTTCGAATTGGTTTGTAAAAATAAGTTCGCTTATGCTATATTCAACTGCCTGTGATGATGTAACTGTTGTGGTTCCATTGTGGGCTGGATGTGTATGATGTTGGTTCCTCTGGGAAAGGGTAATATCGGGAGCCGAATGACTCTCGACGGACGACCGGGTTTAGTTTGGTCTAATCACACTGCAAGCCAGATGTGGCAGGTGTGCTTAGCCCGGATTAAATCGGCGGTTCCGCCACACTGGAGTGACCTTCTCATGGATCTCAACCAGATCAAGGATTAGGGTCAGGGTTACGGAGACAAATCGAGAGAGGGGAAGGGGATAAAGAAGAGGAGGATGAGTAGAGCACTGGGCGCAGCGGCGGCGATGGCGGGTCGTCGTCCTCGCCAAGACAAGCAGGAGCCGGAACGGGAGAGGACAAAGGAGGCAAGACGTTGTGGCGGAGGCGGCAGGCGAGTGGGGAAATGAACATGGGCTACGCCAGGAGGGTCGGCGAGGGTAGGGAATAGCTGGGTGAGCCATTGTCGAGCCGGCTCCTTGACAGGACCGTGGTCGTGCTTGCACTGCAGGCTGCTCTAGCGGCCCAAGCACAACACGAGCCCCGTGCTGGGCGGGCCCGGGCACGGTGATCGGGCTGTGTTGGGTCTGAGTCGTGCTTTGGTGGGCCATGCCACGGGCTGCCAGCGAGTTGGCCCGGTATGGACATGTATATGCGCGATCCATCCTGACCCGGATTAAGGGTAGGGAGGAATGGAAGTGGCAGAGGCTGGATCGGGACTGGAGGCCTGGCCTCTTTCTCCTCCTCGGTTTCCGCTCATCCTGCGTGGTTCGCCTGCCTGACATGCGGGGCCAAAGGCCAGCGTGGCAACTTGTGCCACCATGGCTGTCCACGGGGCAAAACCGCCACCTAAAACCACGTTAGGGGGTATTTTACCCGGTTTGATATAGTCTAGGGTACAAAACATATGGTTTTGTAGGTTGTGAGGTTAAGTATACTACTTATTAAAGGTTGGGGGTATCTAAACTTTTTTCCAAAAGAAAGAGAAGGCTTAGCATGTAATTTCCGATCGGCCATTCCCTTTCAGCTGGCATCTTGCATTCAAGCTAGCCTCTGCATGTTTTCGCTTAATTATGGATGTAGTTGTAGTTGTAGACAAACGAACCTTATTAGGTCGTCGCATTGCTGAAAGAGCGAGGTATTTTCTTGGAAATAAATACAAATGATATAATCAGCATTTTTATGGATATTACAAGGCACCCCAGCAAGAAAAAACAACATCACAATCCTTTTCAGTTACAATGCTCATGTAAGTTACTTTAATAAAAGTTCTACATTTTTTGTTTCTAAATTTGTCATGTAGTATTTAGGTAAATCCTAATAATCGTGTGTTGGCATGCAAAATTTTCGGTCCCCTTCATGTGGGTTCAGTATTGCGGTTAGTACATATGGACAGGGATGCACATGCTTGCACGTGTGCGCGAGGCAGAGGAAGACCAGCGTGCGTTGTATCTCAACTTTACTCTGTGTCCATCTGTTTCAGGTATATTATGTGCCAGTGTCGACGTGTCGTGCTGAATAGTACAGAGTGTCGTTAGAAAACGACGAGGAAACTAAACCACAGCGGCATATGCATGTGAAAGTGACGGCTTGTACGTACTCTGTTTTGTTTTCAGAAGATTAGGAACACGCTGCATTCGACACAAATCTATGTAGATTCATATATACTACTGAAGGCAAGGGCACACCCATCTTCAGAGACCAATTTTCCAGCGCTAAACTACTGCCAAATTTGGTCAAGTACACACGATAACTCCGTAGTTGATTGGGGATTGTTTGACACGGGAATTTTTCTAAACACCTACATTCTTTTATGAAATTGAACTGTTTCGTAAAATTCTACATGACCCATATAAAATTCTACATTCCAAAGGCCTTAGCCTGTTTGGAATGGAGGAATATAGTATAAATGAATTAGAGAAAACATATGATAGAAAATGAATAGAGGTATAAAACAGAGAATAAAAAATAAGAATTTGATAGGAATTGGTGTTTGGAACATAGGAATATCGGTAGCATTGAAATTAGCAGTAAACACACATATGTGTCAACGGTTCATACGCATGTGCTGTTGGAAATTGGGAGAGAGAAAAACATGCTGGGCAAGCTCTTTAACCAGTGAATGAGAGGGAAAAGCAATGGCAACATGCGAGAGTGCCGATGCTTCTCTTGGGTCTAAGCTCATTTTCATTTCCCCATGAAAGCATAGGAAGCGTTGCCTTTCCTCTGCAACTTCTCCCTCCATTTTTTTTTCTTTTTGATAAAGCAGAACCTGTATTATACCAAATGATAAACTTGTACAAGACCAACACATACAGGCAACTACTAGAAGAGTACAGATAGGACAGCTACCCACGACATTTTGCACAAAAGACCCCCAAGAAAGAGAAAATTACAACAAGGTCCTGATGATCTTTTGCGCTTGCAGAGCACACCGCTCGTCGCCATCGCCTTCCTCCGCCGTGGACATTGCCAACAACAGAGCAGGACGATGGGAACGCCGAGACCAAACGGAGCTCCATTGCTCAAAATCGTGAAACGAGCCGCAACAGAGAAGAACCGAGGAGGCATATCGGCCGGGGACGCACTCCAAACTCCTTTGTCAATGGATCCACACACGGACACACCCTGCCGTCGAGCAGCAAGAAACGAGGCGCGGTCCACCCACCCTACAACCACCGACGCAACAACCGTCCCTCTACACCTTGCCGAGAAGCTCCAAACCTCACCTGGTTGAATTGCCACGATGAAGACTCCTACCCAGGAGAGACCGAGATCCAGAGTTGACACCACCTGAGCCGCTCAGAATTCCGCATCCTCCTCACCCACAGACCCCTTGCAGGCGCTGGAGAACACGCCGTCAAGACAGGGGCAGGATCGGGGGGACTTATTCCATCGCATCGTCGCCGCCTCCACCTCCACCTCAAAGCTGGCGCCCGGACACCCTAACCTAGAGACCCTAGGACCTATACACGCCAACCGGAGAGGGATCCACAATCTACCCCACCTCGCAGCCCCCAGAAGGAAGCCAGAGGTGAGGTAGATCGTCGACCCGGCCGGCGGCGACCAAAGCACTCGGTCGCTTCCTTTTTCGCCTCTCAGAACTATAGCATAAAGAGGGGAGGAGAAGCGATTGCACTCCAACATATATCCCTCCATTGCTTTTGATCCAAAGCAAAATACAGGTTTCCCATTCTTTTGAAATTCCTGAGATATTACTCCACCCTTCATTTTTCCTCAGCGGGGCTCGCGTGGGCTCCCATATTGGGCTGGGCCTCCGGGAACCCAACAGGGAACCGAGGACATGCGGTGGCTCGCGCCTCAGGATTTTCGAGATTTTTTAATCGCCACCCGTCCCGCCTATTCAATTCAGGGGGTGTTTGGATGCGGTGACTAAATTTTAGCACGTGTTACATCGAATGTTCGGACGATAGTTAAAAGTATTAAATATGGTTTAATTAAAAAACTAATTACATAGGCGAGGACTAAATGACGAGACGAATTTATTAAACATAATTAATCCATAATTAACTAGCTTAATAAATTCGCCTCGCCGTTTAGTTCTTATTTGTGTAATTAGTTTTATAATTAAACTATATTTAATATTTTTAACCAACGTTCAAACATTTAATACGACGGATGCTAAAATTTAGTCCATGCATACAAATACAAACGGGGCCTCACACCCCCCGTCTCCGGTTTCCTTTCCTTGCTCCGAATTTTTAATTTTTAAACCCACACGCCGCGTAAAAAAAAAACGCCCAAAGGCCAAAGCCCACGCCACCGCCGCGCTCAGACTCAGATCAGGGCAATTCCATTTCCAGCGGGGGACAGCCGCCGCCCCCGCTCCCGCCGGAGCGCCCAGCGAACCGCCCGCCGCCCCCCTCCCTCCCCCGCATTTCGAAATCGCTTCTTTCCGCGGCCTCCCTCCCTCCCTCCTCCACCGCGCCATTCCTCCGCCGCCGCTACCTACTTAACCGCCCCGGATCTGCTCCCCATCCTCCCTCCCCCTCCTGTAGCGCGCCCCCAAACCCTAGCCAGGGGCCCGCGCCGCCGCCAGCGACGGCGAGCCCGATGGCGGGCAAGGAGAACGCGGGGGGCTGCGGCGCCGGCGCGGCGGGCCTGGGGCTGGGCCCGCGGCTCACGCGCGCCGCGGCGAAGCGCGCCGCCGAGGCCGCCGCGCCCCCGGCCGCCGCCAAGCGGAGGCGGGTCGCGCTCGGCGAGCTGCCCCCCGCGCTCGCCAACGCCGCCGTGCTCCGCGGCGCCAAGCCCGCGCCCAGGCACGGGAAGCGCGCCAGGCCGCCGCCCGCCGCCGAGGCCCAGGCGCGCAGGCCCTTCGCCGTCCTGGCCGAGGTCCAGATCGAGCCCGAGGCCGAGCGGTGCGGCTCCTCCTCCCCGCCGCCCGCCGCCTCCGCCTCGCCGCCGCGCGGCGCCGACCCTCACCTCTGCGGCTCCTACGCCTCCGACATCTACACCTACCTGCGCTCCCTCGAGGTAACTCCCCTCCCCTCCGCTCCCCCATTCCCGCTCCTCGCGTCCCCGCCGGCATTGGGTCCTGCCTCCCATCTGGCTCTGACCCCGGCTTGCCCTTGCTCAGGTGGAGCCGCGGCACCGGCCGAGATCCGACTACATCGGGGCCGTGCAGGCGGACGTGACGGCCAACATGCGGGCCATCCTCGTCGACTGGCTCGTCGAGGTGGCCGAGGAGTACAAGCTCGTGGCCGACACGCTCTACCTCGCCATCTCCTACGTCGACCGCTTCCTCTCCGCCAACGCGCTCCGCCGCGACAGGCTGCAGCTCCTCGGCGTCGCCTCCATGCTCATCGCAGCGTAAGCCGCCGCCCGCCGCCTCTCACATTGCGCCCTTGCCTCCCGATACAGAGTCTGGGGGTGTTGACTTGCTAGGGTCTGGTGCTTGCAGGAAGTACGAGGAGATCAGCCCGCCCCACGCGGAGGACTTCTGCTACATCACCGACAACACCTACACCAGGCAGGAGCTCCTGCAGATGGAGAGCGACATACTCAAGCTGCTCGACTTCGAGCTCGGCAATCCGACCATCAAGACCTTCCTGAGGTGGCGTGCTGACCGACCCTCAAGCTCATAGTTTCGTGTGTTTTTACTTAGCTACCTGTCTGAACATGTCCGCTGATGGGATATAATAAACTGATGCTGTGCCTCTCCTTTGTTTTGCTGATTCCAGGCGGTTCACGAGATTCGCCAATGAAGACAGCAAGGTTGCTAGCTGTTCTGATTCCTCATGTTCCAAACAACTCTGTTTTCTTGTTTCGACATGCATTGGTTTCTGACGTTTTTCTCTCTTTGCATGCTTGTTGCAGCGCTCCATCTTGTTAATGGAATTCTTGGGGAGTTACCTCGCTGAGTTGAGCCTACTAGACTATGACTGTCTCCGGTTCTTGCCATCAGTGGTTGCTGCTTCAGTGATGTTTGTTGCTAGGCTGACCATAGATCCAAATGTCAATCCTTGGGTAAGGAACAAGAAGCATCCTCTTGATGTCTGAAACATTGCAATGGATCTTTCTGTTTCTCAAGGCTCATTATCCTTTTTTTTTGTTGTGTGTAATTCTAGAACAAGAAGTTGCAGAAGGTGACGGGCTACAAGGTTTCTGAACTGAAGGATTGCATTGTAACCATACATGACTTGCAACTCAACAGGAAATGTTCATCGGTGATGGCAATTCGCGACAAGTACAAGCAACACAAGGTGTGCACATCTTCTTCCTCACTGATGTTAATTCATGTAATAATGGCAGTGCGAGTCTAACTCTGCAATCATTTTGAACAGTTCAAATGTGTGTCAGTGCTTCTTCCACCTGTTGCGATCCCTGCTTCATACTTTGAAGATTTATCTGAGTAGTTGCTCTTGGACTGCACCACCGTAAGGCTAACAATCTGAGCTCTCCTTGAGCTCTTAGGGATAGGGGAGAATTATGGTTAAGGAGCTGCTTCTTGGTGTAACAGGGTGCTGAAAAAGCTATTTATGTGCTGCATGTTCTTTAGGAGTTGCTGCTGAGTCACTAATAGCGAGACCAGGCACTCATGTTTTGTCAATTGTATTTTTTGTATCATATCTTAGGACGTATTGCCTCGGTCTGTTGGTCACAGATTTGTAATGTCTGACATGTTAGCCCCTTCTATGTGATTGATTTCAGTAACAAATTCTGTTACCTGTCAAGTGTGTAAAATACCTACTTTTATATGCAGGGAGCAGAACTAAAAACTGGTTTTAAGTTAAGTGTGCAAGAATAAGTATGTCCATTATAGTTCTTCAGCATGCTTATCTGGGGCAATGTGATAGCATATTTTTGCTTCTTGTCGCAACTATTGCTGAAATCAAAATTGTGAATGTCTGTTCATTGCTAGCACCTAAGCATTAACACATGTACATAACATAACTCAATTGCTGGATCTTCCTGTGAAAGGTTACAAAATTAATTTTATGGAGGTTCAAAAATGAAGACTGATCCATCACAGACTAGTATTTCTTGAGGTAGACAGGATATGTGGACAAGATGCTGCCCCGCAGATCATGGATGTTTGTTTGCTGGCTTGCAGCACAATTATCTGCTTTACTGTAATGACAATGTACAGAGGTGACAACATTGTGTATGTTAGTTTGCCCTATTAGACAAATTACCATTTTTGAATTATATCTCAAGCAGTTTGTTGGCTGGATGCCTGAGATGCTTGTCCCTGTGAAGTGTGAACATAGCAAAAGGCGGCACAACTTGCTTCAGCTGTCTTAGGAAAGTTGGTGGCTGACATGAGGATTCGGTGATCTGTGCTATCACCAATTCTTTCTGTGTATGAAGCTTTTCAAACCATGCTTTTCATTTACCTGCAATAGGCAGTGAGCTGCTCTTGCAAGTACTTTGGTTGGCCTTTTGAGGCAATTATTTCAGCTAATTTGCTTCCTGCTATTGTCCTGCTATAAATGGCGACATGGATTGAGACGCCATATTTCATATTTGCAGAATCCATGGGGTTCTTGTCACCGATTTCAATAGAGCTAAATACTGTTTTGCATGTACATAATTACTTCAATGGAGTACCATCAAATATTTCTAAATATGAAATCCGAAACACCCAACACAACATCTCCACCAAAATTCAGTACCACCATATGCATGAGCTGAAGCTGACCACATCTCCAGAGAACCAGTTTATCCAGCAGATGAACTGGCCAAACTAGTCCCATCAATCAATCAGCCTACGCGTCAGATCCTGAGGTCCAAGTCTATCTTACTCTGTTCCGACGCTTGCCCATGCTCCGAAGAATGCTGCGTCGTCCTCAGCCTGAAGCTCCCAGGCCACGGCGAGCTGGGCGCGTCGTCGCAGGCGACGGCGCCCCAGGCCACGCCGTCCTCGAGGAACCTCGCCGCCGGCAGCAGCTGGTGCTGGCCGGCGGCCGGCTTCTGGATCGCCAGCGACGCCGGGCTGACCCGGAGCGAGTGCATGTGCACGAGGGCGGCGTGCGCCTGCAGCGGCAGCCCCACGATCATCCGCTGGTGCGCGTGGTAGGAGGAGCGCTTGGCGGCGCTGCGCTCCCGCTTGTGCGCGTTCTGGTGCCCGCCCAGCGCCTGCGAGCTGAAGAACTTGCGCAGGCAGAAGTTGCAGGAGAACACCTTGTGCGGGGCGGCGGCGGACGGCTGCTTGTTGCCGCCGCCGGGCTCGGAGCCGGAGCAGCTCGCCGCCGCCGCCGCGGCGGAGTCGGGCGACTCGCTCCCGCCCAGCGTGAGGTTCAGCCACGTCGCGCCGCCGCCGCCGTCTCGCTCGCTGGCGAGCGGCGGTTGCCGCTCTGCGTCTGGGGGGCTCTCCGTGTTCGCCGACGACGCCTCGTCGCCGTGCTCCATCGATCTCTGTCCGCCCGATCTCTCTCCGATCTCCGTCTGCAGGAGCTCTAGGTCCGCACAGCAGCAGCAAGCTGCAAGACTGAAGCTTTGTGTGCTGCTCTTGCTTTCGGTTGCAGGTGCATCGGAGGCAGTTTGCAAGTTTGGTTTATAAAGGAGGACGAGGTAGGAAGGAGGAGGACCGGAGCATGGAATTTCTTTGGCGCGTAATAATTGAGGCCTTTGCGAGGAGGAATCTGGAGGTGAAAGAACTTTGTCTCGAGTTAGTGGAGATCTAGCAAGTTGCTTATCTCCTCTTTCTTCCCCCTCTGGCCCCATGCACACATATATACATATATACATCTTTTTCCCTCCACTTGCAATGGCGATTTGATTTCCTGGTCCGCACCCATCTCACTTGTTGATGTGTGCACCCTCCTCAGCCTTTCCCCAAAAGTCTTATAAAAAAAAAACTTTCCCCAAAAGAAAACGGAGTGACAGTACCATTCATGGCAAAGTTTCTCCTCCGCCCAATGGCAAGTATGCCTCCTCATACAGGTGCCATTTGGTTACTCTGCAGGGCCAGGCCAGGGCGTGTAGGAAAGCGATTTGCCATTCACAGGCAGAGTCGTGGATATTGTTTTGGGGCCTTGGGGGTAGTAGTGTCTTATCAGGAGTGCCGACGATTTCTTCAGACTCTAGCTCGCTGCAGGATGACCGTTGTTCACCAGAGGGTCTAAAAAGGACGCTTGCAGTACTGCAGACATAGGAGTGAGTAGTTAGAATAGTGAATTGGCGGGGTTAGATGGGCGCTCTGGTGAGCCTAGCCTATGACAACAGGCAGTCCTGCTACAGGAATCTTGTCTTGTGCACCACTACTGTTGGACAACACTGCTGAAACAGCTCCACACAATCTTTTTTCTCCTCCTAACCCTACTTTTCTAAATCTCAGGGACATGCTAATTAGCCTTTTCTGGAAACTAATTGCTTGCACTAAAAGCATGTTTGTTAGGTCAGAACTCACCACAATCCAGATCAACATAACATGCGACAACAGCAAGGGTACTACTGATCGATATTCAAAGATTGTGTTGTTAACTAAAAACAACCATGCTTTCTGGATCCTCCCCACTGTCAGTGTCAGTATTATAACCTTGTGTTCTGAAAAGGCAGGCGAGGGAACTAACAACTAAAGGTGGAGCGGTGAGGCCAATAGCATTGTTTTATCCTGTGCCCGGTGTTTATCCCCTTGGGGGGATCCAATAATTGAGTTTGTATACTGTGCATGCGTTGTGTCCACATGCTGTTCTTCCTCCTAGCTCCCATCAGGGCATCAAATCCCTCTTCTTTTGCTTTAGTGGGAGACTGTTGCCGTCACAAGTGCACTGGAAGCTGACCACATGTACTTTTTAGGTAGTCTTTGTTTCCATGGTGAGATGAGATGAGCTGAGATGGAGGCCGAGTTCTTGCCATCTTGCTCTCCTTTGTGACAGCGATGACGTCGTCGGATGCTTTGCTGGGATGGATAGGGCTTTGCAATTGCAATTGATGCTGATTATTGGGTCAACTTGATCAAGATAGAAAAGGAGAGGCACCTAGCTAGGGTTCCTCTTCCTCCCACACATATACTTTAACCATATCTGCAAGGGGCAGTACCAACATACGTCCTTGTCGGCCAGATATGCAGATCTATGTGCATATTTTCAAGCACAATTTTCACAGGGACCCGTTGCCGGTATCTTGTTCTTTTGTTTGTCCACTCTCGTTTGCTTCTTTTATTTCATCATTGCTTGGGCTGAGGTGAGGTCCTTGTCTTTGCTCCTGATCATTGCTTTTGTTTTGTATTTTTATTTTCATCTCTGGCCTGAACAGGGAACAACACATCGTCAGTCTGTTTGTTTGCCCTGTTGCAAGTGCTGTACTGATGTCAGTTTAGGCACCAAGTTGCACTCGTCAATCCTGTAACGTGCAGCATGATCTTAACTCCGGATGTTGTGTTCATGTGGCTTATCGTCCAGGACACTATAACCTGAGAGCGATAGTTGCTGCGAATTGGCGGAAAACCCGATTTGTTCTGATATTCCTGTCTTCAGAGGGAGGGCAACTACCAAAATTTCCCAAACTGATTAGACATATGTTGGAGGTGTCAGTTCATGTGATAAATGAGCATAACTGTTCCTAGAGTAGAGGGGGCAAAATACGGAGAGAATTAGTCAAATCAAAAGCCAGATAAAGCAGCTTTCCATGGAGCTTATTGGGCGGCAACTGTTGTTTGCATTCCATTTGCTGGATTGCTGACTCATCAGAACAAGTCTTCTTTCCCTAGAACATGTTTGGCCACAACAGCACCCCTACGACTATGAACTATGAAGGAGGCCTCGTACATGTCTAGGAGCAGAAAGAAGGTGAGAAAGAGATGCCTACCGGCGACGTGGTGCATGGTTCGTGCTACCCACAAGTACAGAGTGGTTGACATGGGCGTAAGAAAATCTGGACCTGATCATGATCAGGCCTGCCTCCATGACTCTGACTCGGTTTCGTGTCCGGAATCTGTGGCCTTTCTGGTACGACATTGACCTCAAGGCATAGTTTATTGAGCAGAGGTGTGGGGAGAAGCTTCTGAAGACGTTGGGCAGTAATTTTCAGCTGTAGCTACACCTGTTAAAGGTAACTGAAAGTCTGAAACCGAGTCTTGAGTGTGGCAAGTGTCAGAATGCTTTTCGTATGCTGAATTCTTGGCTAATCTGAACACGGAGTGTAGTCTTGGTATTCATATTGCTTGCATAATCTGAAAGTTGGAGATTGCTTTTCATATGCGTGAACTGACTACTTGCAGAGAAAATTATCATGGGGCTAGTAAGTGGTGCTCCATCTTTTTTTTTTCACGAGACGGCTTTGACCAATGATTACTATGTTAATATATATGTGGTACGAAAGTATAATCATATGGAAGTGTTTTTCAAATTTCAAAGACATTAAATTTGTGTCAAAAGTGATAGTATTATAGAGTAATTGTTGGTCAAAGACTTGCTCTAAAGAAATAAATAAGCCTTGTAATTTCAACCTGAGGATCTAGCTATTTTCACCCTTGACATGTTCTTTTCAATTTTCCCCATCGGGCTACTAAGTACAAATTTTGTTTACACTTGCATTTTCTCTAAGATGGAGTGTTTTCATAAGCAACTGAGTATACTGAATATCTTTTCAGGTGACATTACCATGCACGCCAAAGTTCTGAAACCTAATACCGAAAGTTATGTTCTCTTCATTTCTTACTTTCCCTCTAGGCTTTGATAGGAACACAAAACACAAACACAGGCTGTTGAGATGTAGTAGTAGATAAAGGATTCTCACTGGGACCTATACTTTGTTTGCCGCGTTCAAGTCATGAGAGAACAGAGGTAAAAAGCGTGAAACTGATGTCAGATACGAAGGGTCCTTGGTGAATCTGTTTACTGTTTTCTAGGCTATACCAAGCAGAACATGCTGCTGCTGCTGCTTCTAGCAATTTCATTTGGAATTGGCAAAGTGGGTTTAATATTTCTTATGTAAAGAAATGGGAACTAGTGAAATGTCAGCTCAATCAGGATTCACAAGGGTAATACAGATGTGCTGAATTCTACTGTGTTACTAAATCTTAACTATCAGATTGTCTCTGAAGTCTGAATCCGACAGCTATTTTTAATCTTCAATAAGTCAGAAAGGTAATTGTTAACCATCAAATCGATCTCTAAATCAGAAAGATAATTTGAACCACCAGAATGTCACAAGCGTTTCGAAATGAGTCAATGTCTGAATCAGACGGCCTTGATAGTTTTACACCTCAAATCGGTTTCAGTGAACATACATCAAGGAAGAAGGGAGAACATGGGCTGTCGCCAGAATTATGCCCGTAGGGTAGACCTTTTTTATTTTGAGCCTAACATTTTGTCGGGTCATGGAACTGGACCTCTTCTTGCCCTTCTGGGTTTTAAACTCCTCTTTTGACAGCTCTCCTAAGTCCTGACTGTTCATTTTAAAAAAAAGGAACCAAATATTGAAAGGTGTGTTCTCTACATCTCTTGCTCTCCCAGCAGTCTCCCTCCAGGCGTTGACAGGCACGTAGCTGTTGACAAGGTAGGTGACAATGGACCATCACTGAATCTCAGTGCAGAAGTGGGAACATACCCTTCAGGTTTGCTTTGCTTTGCTTCACTGCACTCCAGTACTGAAAAGAACAGAGGTAAAGTGTGACTGTACTGATGTCTGGTAGGAAGGATTCCTCGGTGAATTCTGTGTGCTATGCTGTACTACGCAGAACTTGAAGATGCATCTAGCAATTTCATTCGGAAAGGGAAACCATAGTTTGTATACCGCTTAGATGGAAACGTATGGAACTACTGAAGTACTATTCGCTAAATCAGAATTCACAAGGGTAACCCAGATCCGCTGAATCGATCATGTTGTGATCTTCTATACATGTTACTACTATCAAATTATCTTCTCTGAAACTAAGGTATATATTACACAAGATCAGAGTCATTGATTCACTGATCTATTTAGATTTCAGGCTTTTACGGCTTTCAGGCTAGAGTCTTCATACTTCCCGAGTTTCAAAAGTGACAACTGTCTGCTGAATTCCTGAGTACGTGTACTAGCATAGTCGTATCTTCATACGGAGTATGTTCTAAACCGGATAATGTTGTTGATGTTAAAAGAACAACAATTGCGGACATATCAAATGCGAGATACATCACAGGCGGGCACTAAATTGTCTGCGGCCACGGCAGCTCGTACGGGAGCACCCGCTGGGCATTCAAGGTCGTCGTCTTGTCGGCCGGCCGCAGCGTCATGGTGTCGACGTCGAGGGAGAACAACGAGGTATCGGTGGACGACGGCGACAAGGGCCCAAGTTCCAGTGCCGGCGTCGTGGCAGTGTCCACGAAACGCACCCGTGCTGACCAATCTGCAGCCTCGAGCTCATGCTCATCAATGTCGGCCAGTTCGCATCCACACCACCGTGCCAGAGCTCGGTGCTGACAGACCACCGGTGCCAGCGGTTGTCTCTGGCCGAGAAGACGCATGCCTTGGCAGATACAGGGTTGAGAGCCAGTCGTCCCGGAACAGGCACGCACACAGCATGCTGAAGCTCGACAAGCCGTTGCCGCCGCCGCCGCCGGCGTCGAGAAGGAAGGCGCCGATGCACTCGTAGGAGTACTCTGTGTTGCGCGGTCGTCGTTGCCATGGAAAACGACCGAGCTCTCTGCACTGCCTGGTCCATGGGTCGCACACGATGGCGTACGAGTTGTCTCGGACAACAAAGGCAAGGAGACCAGCGCGGCTGTCGGTGAGCTCTCGATGGCTACACGTGTACGGCAGGGGGTACGGACGATCAGCGGGCGGGGTCAGGAAGTCGAGGGAGACGCGCTGGCGGAGGTGGATGGCCGGCCGTGGCGGAGACGGGACGAACTCGACGTTCATTGTGTCTGGCGCCCCCTCCATGCTGGTGGTGCTGTTTACTGAGTAGTGGCCAAGAACAAGACTGGGAGCCGTGGGCGTGGCGAGATCGGAAGCCGTCGCCCGCGACCACGCGGCGCCACACGTGGAAGAGGCCGGCGGGCGTGCGGACGCGCAGGAGGACGAGCCCCAGGAGGTCGTCGGGCCGGGGATGTCGGCGATGCTGGTGGTCGGTCGTTGATCCCTGCCGGTGCCAGCGATCATCCGCTGCAGCTTCTTGGCCAGCCGCCGGGTATCCTTCTCCATCTCCATGGAGACGATTGCTGCTGCTGCACAAAGATTCCGACAGACGGGGTTGTAGGTTTTTGTGTGAACGTGATGATTTATGAATTATGATAGTGTATTCTCGGGCTCGGTGATATCAGTAAAGTTTTGTGCAGAATCTGACACGGTGAAGGAGTCGACATGGAGCCTCCTCGTTATGGCACGCTGTTCCTCTCTTTATAATACAATACAAGTAATTATTTATTAGATAAACATTCAGCGGCATTTATTTTTCTAGCTACTCCAAAAATTATCCGATAATGACAAGGGTTCCACGTCATATGCTACCTCCGTTTTTGAATGCCTATCTCAAACCGTCAAGTAAAAAAAAACCGACAAAATAAATAAAAAACAGAGGAAGTAGTATCATTATTTCTATATAAGACGTTACAAAATCTCATACTGTTGATCTTAGACCAAAGTCTTGAACGTCGGCGGCCATGGGAGCTCGTAACGATATGCCATCCGCCCCATATCCTGTGTCGTTATCCTAACATCCATTGTCTCGCGGTCGACGACGAAGGACAAGCTCTCCTGACCACGATCTACATCAACTTTCAGGACGACGAATCCCGGCCATATGTATGGATGCACAAGAGTTCCCCAGAGGATGAAGACGGCCCCACGCCTGTTGGAATCAAGTGTAGGCTGCGGATGAATGCCGCATTGTCGTGCCCCAGCAGGTGGCGATGGGGCATCCCCGCCGGCGCCGATAGCTGGGCCATCTTCTCCAGTGCCCACTCGCCATCATCGCGCCTCGTGAACACCTCGACAAAGTCGTAGAGCACGTTGCAGATGCGCGGCCTCCCGTCGCGGCAATCGGTGGCGTACGTGTTGAAGCAGTACGCTGATTTACTCAGATTCTTCATCGCCGGCGGCAACTGTACCACCGACGATGAGAGCTCGCCGGTGCTGCAGTCGAGGAAGAACAATTTAAAGCCTTTACCGTAGAAGCACCAGGAGCCCGCCACGCGGCCAATGCATGTCAGCCCTGAAGATATGTTGCCCACGACCTTGTTGCTCCACGAGGAACCTCTGTCGCCACCGGCGGTGAACATGGCGGCGGCGGGAGGAACACAGGGCGGTGGTGCCTTGGTACGCTTGCTTCGTCCTCCCTTGGTCGAATCCTATATACGAAGTTATAAGGAGGCCAGCCAGCGTAATCGAAGTAGTCGCCGGCGACGGTGGGCGCGTGGAGGGAGCGGTAGCGGCGGAGGAAGTCGGGTCGGCGATGACGCGGCGCCATTGCTTGCATGTGCACGCGGCGTGGATGAGGCTGACCTGGGAATCGACCCTCTCGAGGACGAGACGTACAACGTCGTCGTCGATATCCATGGCCGCGGGGCGATCGAGTTGCTTGTGCCTGCTGCCGGGCTCCTATCCTAGAATAGAGAGATCGATCGTAATGTGCACAGATGTATAAAGCAATATATATGCGGATTGCCGGATTCCTACATGCATGCTTTGTCCAATATAATCCGAGATCATATAGGACTTTGATTCGATTTGACTTGACAACCGGACGACCCAAACAAGAGTCCTGTGCGTTTCCTTTCCATCCATCACCTGTCGCGAGAACCTGAGATTATGGGTGGTTTCCGTTGGGCGTTGGCCGCCTCCAGAAGAGTGAAGCACAAGTCACAACATGCATGCCTCTCCACTTGGGGCAATATAGCCGTAGTATGGTAGTACTTTGTAAATAGCATACCACAGTAGTATGGTGCAGTAGATATTTAGAAGCTACATACTGAACCACTAGCACTATCAAATTATTAGTATATTTATAATTAATCTAACTAATAAATTTTTTTAAAATATTGGTCACATGAAAAATATACATATAAAGATTTAAAGTATGAAGAGTCAAACACTTAAACCTTTGAAGAACAAAGCCAGATCCGACACTTTAAACTATGCAATACCATCCAAATCAACCCCTAAGGGCTTGTTTGCTTCATTCATCGTTCAAGGGGAGTGCGAGGGATTTAACCAATAACACTATCGAATTATTATATTTAGAATATATTTAACTAGTAAATAGTTTAAAGATATTGGTTGAGGGATGTTTATATAACCTCCATAGCATCGAGGGTCAAACACTTATCCATTTTTAGAATCAGATTAATAAAATAGATTAATACAGAAATAAGACAACAATGAATATATAATATCATGACTAAATAATAATAGTGACTAAAACAATCGGCTAATAGGGACGAGCAAAATTTTAGCAAAACTAATTAATAGATTGCCTTTACTAATTAATGGCTGCAAGCACTACCAATGGGACGCGATAGAAAAAATTTCTAAAAATTTACATCACCATGCCACTAGGAAGATCAATTAAAGTAACTCAAAATTTGAATAGAAATTACCCACTATGTCATTACCAAAGATCAATTAAAGTGACAACTAAATTTACATATGTATTATCACCAATACCATTATGAAATATTAGTTAAAGTAACCTCTAAATTTACATATAAACTACCAACCATACCATTATGAAAGATTAAAATACATCTAAATTTCGAAATAAATGACCCATCATGCAACTATGAAAATAAATTAAAATTACTCCTAATTTTGCACACAAATTATTCACAATGCCATTTTGAAAGTTCAACTGAAGTAATACCTAAATTTGCACATAAATTACCTAAAAATGTCATTGTGAAACATGAAATACAGTATCCAAAATTTACATATACATTACCTATTGTATCATTATGAAGAACAATTTAAAACAACACATGAATTTGAATATAAATTACTGACTATACATTATAAAATATAAATATTAATTGGAGCTGTTATAAATAGCTAAGATAAAAAATATGTATATAAATGTTTTAAGATTTAAACATTTGAGAGCTATTGAATAATAGCTTGATTAATTGTGGCCATAAATTTATATGTAAATTTCTAACATTTATGTTTCATAATAGCGTGCTTTATTACACAGGGTTGATGTATTAGTATAATAAAAATAATGTTAGTCATAGCTAATGTTCTCGTCAGAATATAAGGTGTTTGAAATGCTATAGTAAAAGTCCTTAAGCTTAAACTAAATTTAAAATAAAATATAATAATAGGCTTTATTCCTCCATTATGAAATAACTTGTTTCGATAGACACATGTGTGCCGCATATACAAAATCACAAAATAAGTCAATCTAAAATTATATAAATATCTTTTCATACAAAAACTAATAGTATAGTTAGAAATCATTTATTATACATTACACAAATGCAAAGACATGATTTACAACACGTGTATTTTACTAATATTATTGTTAAAATATTTATTACAAAATAAAAAACATAAAAATATAATTTACAACACATTTCTTATCTAAAGTTAAACATTAAATAACAAAAATAACATGCCTAATTTAATATTTATATAGTTTCAAAAATTAACTACATGACATCTTTTTTTATTGTCAAGTGCAGGATGCACGTGCATTTTTACGAGTATTTCATATAATGTCTTCACTAACTAGCATTTCTAAAAGTCTATTTTACAACTTTTTATTTGTCATATATCGTCCAATTTGCAATCTAGAACTATAAAACCAGACAAAATACCCCAGAATGATTTTGAAGGTATTTCTTCTTACGTGGTGCCAGTGTTATCCTAAATGCTAGACTGAGTTAGACGGTTACCTCCATGACTAGCTGTACAACTTCCGATTCTTTGCCAACAAGCAACTCGATACTGAAACTACGGAATCTATTATATTGAGTCAATCTTGACTAATTATCGTCTGATCGGTCTAATCACATATTTATATCGTCTTGACTAGCGTCTCAAGTTTATATAAGTTTATATTTGCATAAAGAGATAATATGCTGAGAATCATAATTAGTATTATATCGTAAATATTTAGTGTAATACTTAGTATAAAATTTATTTTAGTGTCTCCTCTCCAGCGAAGTATCGGTTCAAGATTGGACGAATCTGCTACCTATGTATGCCGTATGCGTGTGTTTCATAAATCTTAAGGGGCTGATACGCTGTTGTTAAATCCTCATAAACCACACGAGTCGTTTGTTGTTGAGTTCATGCTTTGCAATAAAACCAGAATAAAATTCAAAGGCGCATCCTTGCAGAGGATGTGGCGAATTTAGTTCCACATGTAAAGTAGCGACGTGAGGAGGTCAAGTTAAATAGCTTGCTTCTTAGACGAGATGAGCTACATCAGGTCCCCGCACAATCGTGTGTTTTGCATATTTTCATATACTACCAGTGGGCCATGCATTGCTACGGAACAAAAAATATTTTTTAAACAAACAAAATGCAAATAAAGTGACAAACATGTGGAAGTGCATTATTAAAATATTTAAACATTGAGAAAAGAATATGAGACAAGACATAAAAAAATTGGCGAATCATAACAATTAGCTTAATATAACCGTTCCCTAGAAAAAGAAATAAATGAGCTAAAACTAAATCATAACCATTATCTTAATACAATCGTTCCCTAAAAATCGTAGACCATAAAGTAATGAACAACATTGGTATTTTACACTTTACATTAAAATGCATAGTATGCAACAGAAATACATCGTACCCAGTGAAACTTAGGTCAGCAACTTAAAATCAAACTTCAACCAATAATTTCTACATAACTGGGTAGTGGTGTTTATACATTATAACAAAATTACAGAGTGACAGATTTAAAATATTTCTTGTATTATGACTTTCTCCTAAATCGTCCGTTTAGGTAGTCCAATTGTAGATTCAAAGTGACTCTAGTCAATATGGGTCGCCTCTGAATTTTTAGGCAAGATGACCAAATTTCAACACGCTATATCTTTTAAGCCGCAGGGTTTTGAATCTCACTATCTGAAACAAAGGAGAATAACTTTTGTATAGCAATGTTAAGCCGGCTATGCATATAATCAAGATATATTCACGGTCGAAGTTTGCAAAAATACTCCAAATCTGCGGATACAGGAGCTCTGAAATTTTGAACAAAGGGACCGAATAGATCAAATTTTGGCGCACTACCTTTCAAACTATTGAGTTTTAGACCTAGATGCCTATAGGGAAGTGGTAGCCCTTTAAACTACCTATAACTTTTTTTTTATTTTTAGTTCATCGCTGCACAGAATCGTGAAGAAAAACGATAAAGAAATCTCCCCTGCGCGCGAACATTGTGACCTGAACCTGCTCAGTCCATGCCATCCACGCAACCGGAACCCTGGCTTTCCTCCATGCCCCTTGTTTTGAACTCGCAGCAGCAGCGATTGGAGCCCGCTGCCCCACGCGCCACGCACCTCCACACGCAGCCTTTCTGCCCGCATGCACCTCGTCGAGGGTGCTCCCGCTCGCCTCGCCATCTCTGCCGCTCCGCCATAAAAAGCGGGAGCAGCCTCTCTCTTTTTGCTCTCGTCGCCCCACCTCCACAGCGCACCACTGCGACTGTCCCCCTTCGCCCGCGCGTCACGGCGTCGCGACACGATGTCACCCCGGTCGCCTCAGTCGCCATGGCAGCACAACGTCGTCGGAGCCGAGCAGGAAAGACGCGGCGAGCAGGTGGCGCGGATTGGCAGTGGGTGAGGGCGCAGCGGAGCGAGCGGCGGCGGCCGAGCGCGGGCGGGGAGAGCCATGGCAGGGGCGAGTGCGCCCGGCCCGGGCAGGCGGTGGGCGTGCGGGCCGGACGACGGGGGTGAGGCGCGAGACGGGATCACGCGGCGGCCTCCTTCCCCTCCGCGCCACTGCCGGCGCGCCTCGTCCATCCCTTCTCCCGCGCCGCGGCCAGCGTGCTTCCTCACCGCCGCGGCCGGTGCGCTGCCTTCTCGTCGGCCTCTTCCCCACCGCGGCCACCTCCTCCTCTCCCGCCGGCTCCGCCATGGCCGCCGCCGGTGGCTCCTCGGGCCGGTCCCCGCCATGGGTCGGGCGGGACGCGGGAGGCTGGGTGCGGACAAGAGGAGAGGAAACAGTATGAATTTTTAAGTAGTAGAGATACTCCTACTTATTATAGGTTTGCTAGCATATGACTGCCAGCTGTTCTAGTAGCACCACCAATTTGGTTAGTACGTAGTATACCTCTGCAGTAACGTAAATCACAGTTAAATATAGGTAAATTGAAACACTGCTGGAAAAAAAATCACAGTCAGAGGGGGGAAATTTGGAGGCCAGGTAGGTCTGTGCTAACTGGGAACCAAGCTAAACCGAAATGAATTCCACAGATCTTGGGCAAATCCAAAGAAGGGAGGGGGATGGACCCTCGTTGAATCTCAGTGCAGAAATGGACATACCCTTCAGATTGCTTTGCTTCACTGCATTCCGGTATTGAAAATAACAGAGGTAAAAGTGTGTGACAGTACCGATGTTAGGTAGGATTAGGAAGAATTCCTCGGTGAATTCTGTGTGTGCTATGCTATACCAAGCAGAACTTGCTGCTGCTGCACCGAGCAATTCATTTGCAAAGGCAAACCAAGGTTTTTATATCGCTTATTACTGGGAGAAAATAAGAAACTACTGCTAAATCCGAATTCACAATGGTAACCCACATCCGCTGAGTCCATCATGTCATGATCTTCATTGTTTACTATATTACGTATAAGATCACAGCCATTCATTCAGTACTGCTATTCAGATTTCAGGCTTCACTGCAGTGAGGCTTCGGCCTTCAGACAACTATTTGCTGACTTCATGTGTATACTAGCACAATTGTACGTTCTACTGGGATATTTTTTAGAGTAAAAGGGGGGGGGGGGGCGGGGGGAGGGGCCAGCCCTTATTAGCCGTTCTAAACTGGGATATATAACATATTTTTTTTTGAGAATTTGCCTTTATTGATTAAGAAGAGAATTTTGTTGATGATACAAGACACATAACAGTAGTCACATCACAAGCAGGCAGGCACTAAATTGTCTGCGGCCACGGCAGTTCATATGGGAACACCCGCTGGGCAGTCACTGTCGTCGTGTCCTTCACCGGCCGCAGCACCATGGTCTCAACGTCGACGGAGAACAATAAGGTAGCGGTGGAGGACGACGAGCAGGCCGCGATTACGAGGGCCGCTGTCGTGGCCGTGTCCACGAAACACCATGAATGGTCTGGCTTGAACTCGATGTTGGCCAGGTTGCATAGACCTTCAACTCCCGTTTCCCCCGAGCACTCCCAGGTGCCATAGGGCAACCTCCTCGCCGTGAGCACCTCAAGGGCGTCGTCATCTACCACGCGGGCGATCCGCACGGTTCCGGCGCCCCCGCCGCCGGCGACGACTCGAAGGTTCTTACGGTGGTATGGCATGGAGACATCCGGCGCCAACGGCAGCATAAAAATCGAGAAGTCGAAGGTGCTCTCGTCGAGGACGAGTACATGACCGTCTTTGCCCGCCCAAAAGACGCATCCCCCGGCGCGCCCCACCAACAGCTCGTACATGTAGTCCGGGCTGTTCCATGTATCAATGCACTCCATGGCGATGACGGTTTCGAGACACGGCAGGACACATCCACCGTCTCTCGCCGAGAAGACGCGTGCCTGGGCTATCATGTCTCCATAGTCATCCTCGATTATGTACGCACATAGCACCCTGAAGCTCGACATAGGGCCGTCGCCGCTGCCTGCGTCTCCGTCGAGAAAGAAGACACCGATGCACTTATAGAAGATCTCTGTATCGTCGTCCGGACTTGGAGGCCGACGAGGCCGCCATGGAAAACGAAGCTCCCTGTGCTGCCTGGTCCATGGGTCGCAAACGACGGCGTACCGGTTGTCACGGACAAAGGCGAGGAGACCACCACGGCTGTCGCTGAGCTCATGCCGGCCGTGGCGGGTCAGGAAGTCGAGGGAGACGCGCCGGCGGAGGTGGATGGCTGGCCGCCGCCGCCGCGGCGAGGGGACGAACGCGGTGTCGACTCTTCTTCTGTGTGGCTCTGTGGTCACCGAGTAGTGGCCGAGAAGAAGATGGGAATTGTGGCCGCGGAGAGAGCCCAAGCGGTGGAGGAAACCGTCGCCCTTGATCACACGCCGCCATAGCTTGCACGCGGCCGCGGCGCGGAAGAGGCAGAAGGGCGTGCGGACGCGGAGGAGGACGAGCTCCAGGAGCTCGTCGGGGACGTCGACGATGCTGGTCGGCCCTGCCCCGCCGTCTCCCCTGCAGGTCCCAGCGTCAGCGATGATCCGCCTCTTCTTGTTGGCCCGCCGCCGACTGTCCCTCTCCATGGAGATTGTTGTCAGACGAAAATCCGGTCGGTAGAAATTGTAGATCTAATTTTAGAGCACCCATAGTCTACGCGTGCTATACCAGTATTCTCGGTGATATATATTGTGCAGGACAGCGACACGGTGACGGACTCGACAACCTGGATCCTGAAGTCTCATGCTCATGTTGCGTGGTCTCCTTTTCCGTTTTAGAAAAATTTTCCATACATATTTACAGGTTAGCTAGCCTATCGCAGCCGGCCGTTGGATTCTACTAGTAGCACCACCCTTTTTTTTTTTTGAGAAAAACAAACCAACAACCAAGTGTTGTACTATACATTAGTTTACGGGATTTTAGAATCTTAGAAGACGATGTTTGCATCAAGGGAATCCATGGGATCCAAAGCTGTAATGGTTTCTAACATTTGAGCTTGAAATCACCATTTTACAGGGAGAAAGGTGAAAGTGCAGCCGCCAGGCGCCAGCCGCGGCCGCGCCGGCGTGCGCCTCGCGCGACCTGCTGCGCCGCCGTCCGTCCCCGGGGCGGCAGGCCCGGCGGCGCGCGCCACGCCATCGGCTTGTCGTACGTATACTACGAGTGCATGCATCATATTCATATCACTCTACGCTTTGTACGGTGCATTGCTCTGTGTATGCTTCTTTTTAATTATTAAGGACGCGGCAAGTATACACATGCTGACATGCATACGGATCTTCGAGAAATCATCAGATATTACTTGGTTCTTAATTGCATCGATTCCTTTCATAATTGCCGATACACATGTAGTATTCCATTATGTTCTACTTCTCCTCCTTCCAAAAGAGGAGGTGTCTCATACCATGTTCAAGCTAGTCGATCTTTGTATAATCTCACATGCATGCATGTTCTCCTGATCATATTCCTGAGGCCGTCGTCCACCAGGCGTTCCGGCTGGTGCTGGCCGCCGTGTCGTGCGTCTTCGCGACGCGGGCGCTGCGGCGCGCGAAGGCGCGGGAGGCGCTGCGGCAGGCGGAGCGCAAGAGCATGAACAAGAGCAACGCCTTCGTCAGCGCCAGCCACGACATCCGCTCCGCGCTGGCCACCGTCGCCGGCCTCGTTGAGATGTCCCGGCCGGAGGCGCAGGCGCTCCCCAGCATCTCGGGGAACCTCGACCAGATGGCCATGTGCACCAACAAGTTGTTCGGTTAGTGTCTGAGACTGAGTTAATTTGTATCCATCTTGTTCATCCTCGTCGAGTGATCATGCATGGTGCAAACATATATGATGTTTTTAATGCTATATAATCGAATCAAATTTGCCTGTTATTAACACTACAAAACTGCATGTGATTTGATCTCTAGAGATATACTGAACTCGATTATGGACATGAGCAAGGTGGAGTCAGGGAAGATGCAGCTGGAGGAAGCCGAGTTCAGCATGGCTGACGTCCTGCAGAAATCCATGGACACGGCCAACGTGATAGGTGTCCAGCAAGGGGTCGAGGTGATCTGGGACCCCTGTGACTTCTTGGTCCTGAGATGTGGTGCTGTGATCGGGGACCGCAAGCGCCTCAAGTAGGGATGGCAACGGGTACATACCCGCCGGGTAGTTCTATTCCATACTCGTACCCGTCAAACATATTTATACCCGCTAAGAAACCCACACCGGCACGCGGGTATAAAATCGTTTCCATACCCGTACCCGGCGGGTAAAAAATACCCGACGGGTAACCCGTACCCGATAGGACACCACTATTAACATGTTTAAAAACACTAAATTAATAAGTATAGTGCATAATCAAAACCATATACAGGCAGATAAAATATATAACAATGATAATAAACAATAAGTAAGTGCATTAGTCTTTTTTGACCTATATATACACTTATTTGTGTCTAATTAAGTAGTGGTTTATGTATAGACTATACGGGTAAAAACTATACATGTGTACGTGGGTGTGGGTACTATATACCCATATCCGCACCCGTCTACCCGACGGGTACAAGATTTTACCCATGAGCATACCCACGGGTGAAGAAGTCATTCCATACCCGCCTTCATATCGGGTAAAACCCGCCGAGTAATCGGGTTTCGGATACCCATTGCCATCTCTAGCCTCAAGCAAATCCTCGACAACCTCCTCGGCAATGCCCTCAAGTTCACCAACGAAGGGCACGTCGTCCTCCGCGCCTAGGCAAACCTACCGATCACCGGGGGCGGCGTCAGTGGCCCTTCAAGGTTCTCGTGCCTGAGGCTCAGCGCCGGAGCCACCTCCTTGCAATGCTTGTTCGGAGCAAAGGAGGATGCTGATAGCCAGAACCAGCCCTGGGATGACCCCAGTCTGGTTGAGTTTTACATTGAAGTGTTGACACCGGCATTGGCATCCCCCAGGAGAAGAAGTTGTCAGTGTTCGAGAACTATGTTCAGGTGCACGATGGCCATGGCGGCACTGGGTTGGGGCTCGGGATCGTGCAATCCTTCATAAGTTCTCTCTCTTTTTAATCTTATAAAAAATAAATTCTCAAATAGTGTGTGTAGCACTTGTTCATTGCCTGTAAAATTTTGGTTTAATTAGCTAATTTATTTATGTGTGTGTAGCACTTCTTCATTGTCCTTGTGAAATTTTGGTTTAATTAACTAATTTATGTATGTGTGTGTAGCATTTGTTCATTGTCCTTGTGAAACTTTGGTTTAATTAATTGATTTATTTATGTGTGTGTATAGCACTTGTTCATTGTCCTTGTGAAATTTTGGTTTAATTAACTGATTTATTTATGTGTTTGTAACACTTCTTCATTGTTCTTGTGAAATTTTAGTTTAATTAACTGATTTATTTATTTGTGTAGCATTTGTTCATTGTCCTTGTGAAACTTTGATTTAATTAACTGATTTATTTATGTGTGTAGCACTTGTTCATTGTCCTTGCGAAATTTTAGTTTAATTAACAGATTTATTTGTGTTGAACACAGGTCCATTTGATGGGAGGAGGGATCAGCATTAAGGACAGAGAGTCTGGGGGAAAGAGGAGCATGCTTCGCGTTCAATGTACTCCTCAAGATGAGCGAGAGGCAAGAACCGTAAGACATAGAAGTAGGAGTGCCCGTTCCTTCAGGAGCAGTGTACAACTCCAATGCCACAGCCCTAGTGTTCCACGAAGTCAGCAGCTACACTTTCAAGGGTGCTCATCACTATGTTCCCTACGTTCAAGGTTTTCTGTGATGTTCCCGGCATCTCAAAAGTTTTGACACGCAATTGGATTAATGTTAATCAAAGATTTAGACTTAATCATGTTTAAAGAAGAATCACAACTAGGCCAGTAAACCACCAAGTGAAAAAAATTTCCAAGTTGAATATGCAAAACTTTGCATTGCTTAATTGAGTAGTTAAACATTTATACATTTTTATGCAAGACATTAAATACAAAAGTTTTAGTTCAAGATGTTGTCTTCAAATATGCTATTTTGACCAGTTTCAAAAATCAGATGTTAAGGAGCCCAAAAGTTCAAACCAAACTAGGTTAGCCTACACTCAGGAAATTTTGCTAAGTTTAGGGTCGACACTCTTTCCCAAATTTCATTCTGAAATTATTTTCGATTTGACTATACAACTTCAAAATCTTCCTTTGTATGAAGTGAAATTAAACTTATTACCTTTCAAATGTATCAGACATTGAATCAATTGGACTTCCTTTAGTAGTTCAAAAGTTGAAAATAAGAAATACTCTACATAAATTGAAACTGCAGTTTTACCAAAACCCTGGATACAATTGTGCTTGTAATTCAAAATATAATGTGATCCAGCCTAAACTTTCTATACCAAACTTGTAGGAAATTTGATGAGAAACAACTTTGGTATTTTGTTTGTTGACATGCATAAAAGTTTGCATAGTGTTTTGGGTTAATTTTTGTTAAACTAACAAATCTGCCAATGATTAACCTGCTGGATAAATTCAAATTTTGAAAGAACAAAGGACATGATCATGCAAAACTCTATATAAGAAAGATGTAGATAATGAAATTATGAACAACTTTTGTATAAAACTCATTGTATGAAAGTGGGCCTAAAATAGACTTCTAGAATTTCAAAACTAAAGGGTAGAGTTGGTCAAACCTGAGTCAGACATTTAGATTCAAAAATTATCTAAATATTTAAATAGAACCTCACCATAAAGTTTATAAGGAAGTTGTAGAGAGAAAGTTAGACCATTTCTTGTATTTTGATTTCCCCCTAAATTGGCCATATAGAGTGTCAAATAAGCAAATTACAGAAGATTGTTTCCTGGTCAAACACCCCCTTTTCCAATTTCGAAATTTCCTTTTTCTCTTGAGTGTATGACATGCGGACTTGGATCCCAGCTGACCGGAAACCACCCTCTACCGCCGGTTTTGGAAAACCACTGATCCCATCCATAGACTCAGTTCATGCGCACATCTTTTATTTCCTCTACCCGGCCCCACCTGTCGTTGTCATTCGGTCTACAGACCATGTCCACCGCACCCCCTCCTTCTTCCTCCTCCGCTCCTGCCTGCTCTCCGTCATGGACGCCGGCCCCGTGCCCCCGCTCCCTTCAAGACGAAGGAAGCTGCCTCCCTCTCCCTCCCTGCTCCCCCTTGGCCTCACTCCGCGCTCTCTTCCCCGTCCCTCTCCCTTGCCTCCCCTGCCTCTGCTCCCTCCCACGAACGCGGCCACCATGACCACCATGGGTGAGCCACTGCGAGCTCGCCCCGCCCCATCGCTCGGACCCTCCTCCTCAAGCTAGCGGACGCACGGGCTCCGCACTGCCCTCCTTCACCGAATCCACCAAGGCATGGAAGCCGTCATCGCCCTAGTGCCCCGTCCGTCCGTGGCGTCGTGACGCACTCACGTGACCACTGGCCTCGCCATGGACAGGCCCGGTCGGCCTCTCTCTCGCGTCCTCTCCACATTCGCCGGGCTTCCCTCGACCTCGCGCAGCCGGGAGGCTCAACCGCAGCCCCTACCGCCTCCCACCCCGCCGGATCGAGACACCGCGCCACCACACCTCGTCGCTGGGTTCATCCGTGGGTTCATCGCGCGTTCCTCGGCCGCTGCAGCCTCCCCGCGCGACATGACCTTGGGGGAAAGAAAGCCCTTCGCCGGGAACACCTATCCAGGCCACTGCGACACCAGCTTAGGCCCCCTACACGCCGGCCCCCGCGCGGGCATGCCCCCACGCCGCGCGCCCCTGCCCCTATCGGGAGGTAGAAGAAAGACATGGCACTTTTGCTCTTTAGCCCTCCGCGTTTATTGATTTTTTGTTTCCATCTCATAAGCTGTAGCATGAGTCTTGTGTTCCTTACAGTATAGCCCCTGAAGTTTATAAATAATAGCGTTTAGGTCCCTGTCTACGATGATTTTCGATTTCTGGCATTTCCTAGATCTAAGAACTTTGAAAATTCATAACAAATAGAATAAAAATGATAAAAATACAAACTCAGTTGTATTGTATTCCTATTTACTAGATCTACGGAATGGGTATGATGGTTGGGTGTGAAAAGACTGATTTACCCCTGTTTATATGCATGCATGTTTTTAGTGGTTAATTAGCAAAACTAAAGTTAAACACCTTCAAAAATTATGAAACTTGGACAGTAGATTTTATATGATGATTAGGATCTATGGTGATTTTTGGAAACCCTAGAATGCAATGCTTATTTACTGTTCTACGCCTATGTATGTATTTAGTATATTTTTAGAGTATGAAAATATATACCACACAAAACTTGTCCAGAAAAATCCATAGAAATTATATTGCATTCATTTGATCCAATGTAGTGTAGAAATAATGTTTCGTGTATTTTGCTCACTGTTTGCCATGTGTTTTGGAAATGAAAAGTGATAGGGTGGTTTAATCAATAAAATAGAAAAAAATGCCATTCAATATGTTGCCTCGTGAACATCTGACTGTATGAGTGTACGCTTGCTTCATATTCACAAAAGTACTCTTGTTTAAGTAATTTGTCGATCACCTTTCTGCCTATCCATGAATTGATTGTTCAAATGTATGCTTGATATTCGTGCATCTCATTCACTACATTATGCATGGCATTCATATAGCGACGCATATTGTAGATACGTGATCCAGAGGCAAATGCATAGAGCTACTTCAAGTAACGGTGTCCAAAAGATCAACTAAGACTCCAAATACCACCTGAAAGCCCCTGAAGTGGTATGTGGAAGGAGGAGTTGTCCAAGTGATCAAGGGGTTACCTGGGGCAAAGCCCCACAACCCGACAAACTAACGTAGTTTAGTTTGTTGGTTTTGAGAAACCTAAGCAGAGGTAGGCAGGACCATGAATTTCTCAGCAAATATTATCTTGGTTGATGATTACGCATCCGCATTAGGAGTTGATTGAAAACCCTTTGCATTAGACTCCCTGGCCGTCTTGGCCCTAGCACCTATACCTAGTGTTCATAGGACGAGTTGTTTAGAATTGCTAGGTGCGAGTAGACACGGGTGAAAGGAGTCACTCGTCGCGTAGGTGATTTCAAAAATCACAGAATTTTTACTATTGAGGAATTAATATTATGCTAATGATTTAAATGGAGGCCGGGCGGCGAATAATTTTATTTTGTGGTGTGCGTTGTTGTATCATTTGGCTCCGCCCGAGTCGTTTAAGATCCGTTCGTTGTTCGCCTATTGGTCGGCATAACATTACTAGAGTGCTTAACCGGAAATGGGACCGGTGAAAGTCTTACCTGGACTCGTCCGAAGTTTTTGAGGATACCGCCCATCCACTTGCTGGAAGCCATTGGGCCTGGGGGCGCTTGTACTCGAGGGAGGGACTGATCTAGTGCGCTGTGGTAACGCTCCTGATGGGGGCACAACCCGGGTTAGGTGGGGCGCTTTGAATCTTGGGACAGGACATGGTAGAGATGGAGACTATATGTGGGAATGCAATACCTAGTAAGTATATACCCATAGCAGCGAATAGTTATTCCCGAGAATTAAAATCGATTCGAATCGTTGATGCCCGCACTAGGTGTGGGAATGCCAATACCTTTGTCGTTCATCGTAGTAATTACTTAGATATAAAACATCTATTACTCATGTTTTCAAATACTACATGCTTGTATTGTAACGCTTACATTTCTGCAAGTTATTACTATGATGTTATAGGCAAATGATTAAACTTGTTACTCTATGTTGTTATACTTCTATTTAAAATCAATGGCTAAGGATCCACGTGCTAGTAAGCAAGCTTTGTGTCAGCCGTAAGCCAATCCATTAAGTCATACTGGGTAACTAGTACTCAGAGCTTGCCCCCACCTTTTGAGTACAAGTACCGACGACATCTGGACAAGTAATTGGAGGAGGGTAGTACCGGTTGGCTCGGTGCTGCTCGCCTCGATCATCATTGCATGAAGACTACTAAGTATTTCGTTTCCGCTGCGAGATGTTTTTGAAATCGCTTCCGCTGTCTGATTCGAATTTACCTTTCGTAAGGCATTATGTTGAAACTTGTATTTTATTTCGAACTGGTTTGTAAAATAAATCTACTTATACTTTATTTCAACTGCCTGTGATGATGTACCTGTTGTGGCTCCGTCGAGGGCTGGATGTGTATGATGTCGGTTCTTATGAGATTTGGTAATATCGAGAGCCGAATGATTTTCGACGGATGATCGGGTTTAGTTTGGTCCAGTCACACTGCAAGCCAGAGGTGGCAAGTGTGCTTAGTCCGGATTAAATCGACGAGATGGAGAGCCGCTCGGTCAAAGTATGGGTGGTCCCGCAGGCCAAGCTCATCACCTCGACGTTGGAGAACGTGCAGAACAACGGCACCGCCGCATCTACTGTTGGGTCGTCTTCGTCGTCGCATGCCACAGACGGCGGCAATCGGTGCTTCCGCTCCAAGGAGATGGTGAGCCAGGTGCTGCCAATGACGCCGAGGAACAACACTAACCCCAGGAGAGGTAGCCTTAGGGGAACTCCTTCAGGTATCCTCGTCTTCATCGTTGTGTCCGATGGTAGGTCGTCAGAGGAGATGTACCAGGAGATGGTGAAGCTCTTCAGGATCAAGCGTCAGCAGGCTCCATGCAAAGTTGTTCTTCTGGAGGATATTAAGACCCCCTCTGAGTACGTAAGGAGGTTCAAAGAGCTGGGATGCGATCTCGTCCTGCGAAAGCCTGTGCACGGAGCACGCCTGTTCACTCTCCTAAAGGCCCTGAGAGACCTGCAAGTGTTAGATGCACAAGCGCAGTCTTCTCAAGCTGTTGGTCCTGGGATTGCTGAGGCCAACAACCACCAGCAAATTTTGCCAGATATTATTATTGATCCTGTGCAGGAAACCCCTTCACTAACTGAAGCTGCATGCTTGGCCAAGGAACAGAAACGTAAAGATGACAAGCCACTGGCTGGGCTGCGGATCTTGTTGGCTGAAGACACCTTTGTGCTGCAAACAATCCAAAGAAAGATGTTGAGCCAGCTTGGAGCAACCGTCAGAGTTGCTCAAGATCGAACCGTGGCTGTGAACCTATTCAAATAGGCTCTTGAGCAGGCTAGTTCCTGAGGAGAGGGTACAACAGTACCCTTGCCCTACGATGTCATCTTCATGGATTGCCAGGTTCGCTTGTTCAACCAAAAACTACCGTTACTCCTTCTGCACAAAGCTCAATCTGATGATAATTTGTCTAATAATCTTTCTGTTTCCTGTTTGACGCTAGATGCCTAATATTGATGGGTATGAAGCCACAAAAATCATCCGCGAGGAAGAACGGTGCCATGGAATTCATACGCCAATCATTGTGCTGACCGCGCATGAGATGCAGGAGGATCTGGAGAAAGCCATCCACGCAGGGATGGACCTACATATTACGAAACCCATCGAACAGAAGAAAATAGTGGAGACTGTTGGCAAAGTGTGCAACGTGAGAATTAGACGGTATTGCAGCATCACATGAAGAACTCACGAAATCGGTGGTTTTTTTTTATTGGCTAGGATGGCGGCGATCTCAGCCACAACGTCCCTGTGGTCACTTCTTAACGTTTTACCGTTGGGTTAGTACCCTGTCAATATTCAGGGGCGGATCTAGCGCGGGGCTAGCACCCCTACTTCCACACGCACAATAGGAGCCTCTCTGAGCACCTTAACAATACGTATGCATGAACAAAAAATAGAAAGAATAAAATGTGAAGAATGAGAGAAAAAGGATGAGAAAATAAACATGAGCACCTTTAATTCTAAATCCTAGATCCGCCGCTGTCGATAGCCCTGTTCACGGGTTGGTTCGAAAACCGTTCGACCCGTGAACCCAGACCAGACCTGCCTGGCTGGCTGCAGCCATTTACACGGGTTTGTCCGGTTTCTGGTTTGAACCCGTATGCATTGGAGCGGGTTAGGTTCAGTACGGGTTATAAAAACCATGAAACCAGCTAACCCGTCCGGCCATCCCAATCTTGCAATCCGTACGCTATCCGGGAGGCGCGCATCACGCTCGCCGCGCTCCAGGCTGAGACGCGCGTCGCGCTGCACAGGAGCCTGTGCGCCTCTCCTCCGAGGCGCGCCCGCTGCGCTGCTCCGCCGCGCACCCCGCCTGCCAAGCTCCCCGCTGACGCCCGACGCATCACGGCTGTCTTCTCCGGTGTGTCGTCCCTCTCCGCAGCTGCCGCCTCCACGGCGCGCATCGACGCAGACGCCACGCCGTGCCGGATGCCCTTCCCGTTCCCGGCCAGGTTCAGCAAACCTTCCGTAGATGTCCTCGTCGTTTCTATCTTCCCGTCGGGCTTCAAACCGTGAAATCAACCCAAACCAAGCCGGTCAACGTAGTTATGTCTAAACAGTTTGAACCAACCCAACCCAGTACAAACCGGCAGCTACGGGCTGGTTTGCAAAACCAGCATGGCCCGGTAAACACCGTAGATGAACAGGCCTAGCTGTCAATATTATGTGCCAGCGCGCTGCATGGCATAGGTTGAAAGGATGAACATCTTCGACATTAACAATGTTTCCTTAATATATTTTTCTTATTAGGTGGTGCTCTGGCCAGTTATTCACGTACAGATCTTACGGCCGCCCACCTAAGATCTATACGTGAATGATAGACGCCCACGTCGGCACGTCCTCTAGTATCTGCAGTGCGTCGTCAAGGTCAAGGACGAGACCCTCCGGCGTGGCTTTGCCCCGTCGCCCCGATCATCACGGCGCACGAGGCCATGGAGCACTGCACCGTCGGCGGGTTCCACGTCCGGCACAGCACGATGATCCTGGTCCGGTTCTTGGACGCAGGCGCAGTCACGGCGTCCATGCTTCCAGTTTCCCTCTGTTGGTACGGCGGCGGTGCCCCGGGGACACCCTGGCGATTCGCCTTGTCAGCTTGACGCTTGCTGCGCTCGTGCAATGCTTCGAGTGGGATGCCGGCGGCGAAGACGGCATTGACATGGCCGGAGGTACGGTGGTGGGGGCTGCTGTCTGCCGGCCTCGGGGGTTTGTGCAGAGCAATGCTCTCTGCTTCAACACGATGAGCTCAACACAGAATAAATCGAACAAGGTAGCACTTGCACTCAGATTATCCATAATGCTGTTTTTTCAGTACGCTAACGTGCCGTAGTCGTATAGTAATAAACAAAGAAAATACATGCAGCTAGATTGGTTTGAGTGATGGGTCATGCCAACAATATTAAAGCTGGCTTGGCTTGTATTTCCCCCAATCTTTATTGTTCAAATACTCAAACTGTGGTTCCTTCAAAACCATGACAAGTAGGTCAACTCACCCACTAATACTTTTTTTATAAAAGTTGTGTTTCTGAGCTGAGAAGCTACAGCCACTCTACCTTCTCTTTAGGCTCACAGCCATTCTAGTTTCATTTACTCACTTCAATCAAGGTTCTCAATTAGAATCGGGCGGTGGCCGGTGAGGAGTGCTGCGACCTCGAGTTGCCCGGGGCCCTTGGAGGTTGGAGGCTATGGCAGCAAGTTGTTGGCCTTCCCTTGGCTGCTTGCGGCGGGAATGCCGCTGGTGGGCAGATGCCCCTCTCAGTGGCAGTGCTCGTCGTCGGCGGTCGCGGTGGATTGCGTGGCGATGGGCGTGGAGCATCTCTGTGCTGGTTGCAGGGTGGCCTCGGCGAGGTCTGCATTTCCTTGCCGGCAGTGCGTGGTGGCATGGCCAGCGGCAGCCCGCTCTCCTGTTCCTGGGTGGCGCTGTGGTTGCGCGGCTGGCAGCAGCTGAGTGATGGTTCGCTTGTGATACCTTGGTGGCATGGCATGTGAGACTATAATGCCTCTTCTTGGCGTGCACGCTTGGGTTGAGGTTGCCTCGTGCGCATTGGGTCTGGTGGCGGTGGTGAAAACCTTGCCCATTCTTCAGGCCGGTGACGGCGATGTTTACTTCCTCGAAAGCGCCATCTATGTGCCCCTTTTTTCCAGTTTGCTTTCTTCCGGAGTGTAAAACCTTGACCTTTTGGTCTAGTGATGGCAGCGCACGTGGCGTCGTTTTCCTCCTTGGAGGCTTCGCTTCGGATGTGGGTGTTCATGCCGATTGACTTGCTTGGAAGTGTACGTTGCTACGAGTCCAAAGGTGCATTATTGTTGGGGTGTGATTTTGCTGGGCAATGATGACGCTTAGCGGACTCTTTCAGGTGCTGGTCTTGAGGCTGAACTCGATGACAATGATTTGCACTGGGTTGCAGGTCCGTCGGCAAGGTTGAGTTGCGTGATGCGAGAGCGTGGTACAGCTTGCGTTGATGTCTCAATTCAATAAGTCGGTGTTTTGTTTTCTCGTTGATTCATATGTTGTGCGGTGTACGTTGATGACACAATTTAACTACCCATTGTGTAAAAGATTTGGCCTGTTTTCTTTTAATGTTTGACCAGAGCAGCCTTAGTTTAGAAATTCTGTAGTTCCACTTGTAAGCATCTTCATGGTATGATTTCTAAAACAAAGCTGTCCCACATTTTAGGTTACACAACTTTGATATAAGTTATATAAAGTTTTTATAGATACTTATACTGTTCAGATCATCAACTTGAAGTAGAGAGCATGCTCTTGACAAATTCCCGGGGCTGGCAGACAGCTGCCAACGGCGTCGCCATCGGCATGGTGAGCCCTACGCCTTCGGTCATGTCGACGCCGCCGCCTTCCCCCACGTTCCACTCGAAGCACTGCACAAGCGCCGCCAGCGTCAGGCTAACAAGGCGCATCGCCAGTCCCTCTCCGGGGCACCGCCTCCGTCCAAGCCCAAACGGCAAGCATGGGCGTGGTGACCGTGGTCACCATGCCGCCGTCCAAGAACCTTTCTGGCGAGAACTCCTCGGGCGCGTCCCAGAGCTTCGGGTCCCGGTGGATGGCCCAGGCGTTCACGAGGATCATGGTGCCTCGCCGGACGTGGAACCCTCCGACCGTGCAGTCCTCCATGGCCTCGTGCGCCGGGATGATGGGGCCGATGGGGCACAGCCGGAGGGTCTCCTTCACCACGCACTGCAGGTAGGTGAGGTTGGTGATGTCCGACTCCTCCACCATCCGCGCCGTGCCGACGTTGGCGTCTATCTCGGCCCTCACCTTCCGCAGTGCTTCTGGGTGCGTCAGCAGCTGCGCCATTGCCCACTCCGTGGTCAGCGCCGACGTGTCGGTGCCGGCGGTGAGCAGCATCTGCACACGCAGCGTCGTGGAGGTCGCAAAACATCATCATGGTGAATTGGAGATTACGATAGACCATGTCAGTTAGTACTGATGATTATAGCAGAATAGAGTACTGCTCTGCTCACCAAGACGACGCCTTTGATGATGGTGTCGGTGTAGTACTCGGGGTCGGTTTCTTGCAAGGACAGGAGCTCGTCAACTGATGCCCCTCTTCTCCGCGTCGCGGCCGTCACCGGCCCGCCTTCGCCGTTGGTCCGCGACGAGGCCGGCGACGAACGCGTCGCGCCTCGACTGAAGGCGCACGAGCGCCGCGTCGACGCCGCGCAGGCGGTCCACCCACCGCAGCGCGGGGAAGAAGTCGCCGACGCTGGGCGCGCCGCTGACGGCGAACGTCTCCTCGACGATCCCCTGGAACGCGCGCACGTCGGCGCGGTGCGCGCGCTCGCCGGTGACCGCGCGCAGCATGACGTTGAGCACCAGCTCGAAGAGCCTGGGCCGGAGCGTCGTCGCCGCGGCGGCCGCCGGATCTGCGCCCCGGCCGTGGGGGTGCAGCAGCAGGGCCTCGACGAGCGCGGCGACCTCGGCGCGGCGGTCGGCGGCGCGCGCGGCGAGGCGGGACGCGGAGAAGACCTCGAGGGCCATGAGCCTGCGGAGGGCGCGCCAGAGGTCGCCGTGGGACGCCCACACCACCATGGTGTAGCCGTACCCGAGGCGGTCGCCCGCCAGCACCCGCGGCCGGCCCGCCAGCGCGGCGTCGTGCGCGGTGAAGCACTCCTCGGCCGCGCCGTGCTCCGACACGAGCAGCGCGGGCCGCGCGCCCAGCCGCAGCGACAGCAGCGGCGCCAGGCCGCCCCCGCCGTGCGCCGCGGCGAGCGCGGCCAGCGAGCGGTGCAGCGGCTTGCCCAGCAGGTGGAGGTGGCCGAGCAGCGGGCGCCCCGGCGGGCTCGGCGCGCCGTTGCGGTGCCCCCGGCCACGCTTGGAGCAGACGGCGGCAGCGACGAGCAGGGAGGCCACGGCGAGGGCAAGGAGGAGCAGGGGAGCGTCGCCGCTAGCTACGCCCTTGGCTGGCGCGTCCATGGCTTTGGCCCGTATTTCGCAAGCTCCAAGGCCGGTGGTGGTGGCGTGCGTGGCCGTGGCCTTCAGAGACTGGCGCCGTAACTGGGGGAGGGAGGATGGCGAAGAAGAAAGGGATGGTGCGGCGGAAAATAGATCTGAATTTCCTGTGTCAACATCAAGACAGTTACGGCGGAAAATAGATTAGCGCAGAGCGGCCTCGCCTGCATTGGCGCAGGGTGGCCAGCAAAGAACATCCAATCCTACTTTTCTTGTGGAAACGAGGCTAATGGGTTCGGGATGCTTCCCATGTGCCTGACTACGGAGACGATCCGCTCGACCAAAAACTGGCCCCGCACTACTGAGACGTGGCTGGGAGCGGGCGCGGCTGTCAAACAACCCCTGTATCCAGAGAGCTCGGATCGGAACAAAACTTGAGCTGAGGCTGAGCCGAGCATCAATGGAGCGACAGGTTGACGACGATTCCGTGGGGGGAAGGAGGCGTCCTCATGCGCGCGGACTCTGCCCAGACGCCACGCCACTAATACCAAGCCTGAAGCCACCAGCTGCTTCGGTTTGAACGGATGCCTTTGGCGTCCGATGCCGATCTATCTGTTTCCCATCGCTGCCATAGTACCATCGAGCACTGTTTTTCATACACGTGCAGGTGCAGGTGATCGTCTAATGGACCGGTCAATTTCCAGACACTGTTTGATTGATTCCCCGCGTACGTACTAATGAATTATAATTCCTCCACCCTACGGATCTTTAGGTTTCGGGAAAAAAACAATCGACAACGGAGTATTTCATCCAGATCTGGTGTCCCTTTCTCATTTCTCCTCCCTTCCCTGACTCCGATGAACTTCTTTGACATGGTTACGGTTCACGGTTGCGGGCTCACTGAAGTGCTACAGTTCGAGAGGGAAGGCTATCGCTGACAAAACTGCTTGGCAGCAGCGGCAGGGACGCCGAGGCTTCGTTTCTTCCAGCGGAGTGGCGCGTCTCGAACGGAGCGGCGCAAGAAGCTTCACGGCAACGCGCGAGACGCGTCGCTTCGCTCCGCCAAAAAAAACTGGGCCACAACGGAAGCTAAGGGCCTGTTTGGAACCTTTGGCAAAAGGACAAATAGCAAAAATTTTGCCTTTTTTTTTGCCATTTGGACCCAAACACCCTTTGGCAAGAGGGAAAGAGCAAAATAGAAGGAGAAAAAAATGGCCAACTCCATCCACATCACAGAGTTCAGATGCTTCTAGACCCTTGAATCACTGGGATCGAGGGCGCGAGTACCATGTGAACATTATTCTGCGGAACGGAGAATCTCTGCAACCACGCAAAAAAAAAACGATGTATGAGACGAGATGGCGGGACGTCAAAATGGTGGAGAATAGACGATGAGTAGGGTCGAGACAAGGCCGTGATGAGGTCATCCGAACTATGTTGAGTTAGCTAGTGGTGGGTAGTGGCCCAGTGGACAGTGGAGGTGGATCCGGCGGTCGTAGCCACAAGGTACGAGAATGAGAGTGAGGCGGGAACGACAGACGCATGGCTCACAAGGGAAACAAGACGTTGGGATTCTTAAAACACTAGACTCTCTAAAAAATGTTTGTGTTTCGCTTTTTAAACTTTGGTAGCGAATAGTTTACATCAAACTCATTGTTTCTTGAATTACCACGAACTCAATTTGGAAACTTTGGAATCACATCTATAGACTTATTAGAATATTTGTTTATATTTCAATAGAAAATGGTGACGACATCAATAGAGATCTTATGATTGTCGAGAAAGCAAAGCATATTTGCAAATCGAATCTGTTTATGAGCCGGGACCAGGGAATGGGTTACACGACGTGACCGTGAATGGACCAAAGGTCATTTTTCATCTTTCTACTATACAATACAGTATTTTCTTATCCATACATAGGATATGAAAATAGGCTCCTGTTTCGAGAAATTGCACCGATAGACTAAGTACTATAATTGTTGTCCTTGCCCATTGAAAGCCAATGTGGTAACATGACTGAGGATGTTTAAATATAGGGCAAAGTTTATTTTACGACCAATATCAAAACCGAATAAAATACGTGCTTAAACGGTTTCTAGGTGGTTTTAATGACATGATGCAGCGAGTCCCACACGTCAGCACTGACGGATGGGCCTTATATTTCTTAGTGTCATACTGATATTTCTCCATTCTGCGATATAACTTGAAAAAAAAGCAGCTCATATTGATGCACTACCTCAATTTTAATTTTTTGTTGCCTGCTAATCGCTTTTTATAAGCCTTGTGCTTAATCGCTTTTCACGGTGTTGGGTGTTACGTATTTGCCAAAATAAGCCAAGTTAACATAGTTTATTTGTTTATTAGGTTTATTGTGGTGAATCTCCGCGCCTGTGTTAAGTACTTGAGTTACATAAACTTAGCATTGGTGGTTCTATTTTTCTATATTTACTTTAGAATAAATGACACCATTCTCTCAATGCTACACAATGTGCTGCCATGCGAGTCGGTAGCGGCTAACTTTGCCAGTCTTAATTCAGATGGTAGAAATGTCTCTATGACAACTTGATCAATCTTCAAAGGAAAAAAAAAAGGCTATTTTTCAATGGAAGTTGGTCGACTTTCGATCTTGAACTACAAAACTGTACAGGTACAATTACCCTTAATTTGTCAAAACCAAACAACATAGATCCCTGAGCATGTTGAATGATGGTTTTATTGGTGTTTTACTTTTTAGAAATAATTAAACATAGTTAAATATAAAACACAATTAATTTATTTTAAATCAAAAAATAAAAACAACACCGTTTTTTCTGAAAATATGATATATATGTTGGTGCACTATTTGGCTATAACGTTGTGCGTATATATGTCACACAAGATTCAGTCGTTAACCAAACATATGTGCCATGCTATTGTTGAGGAATGAGGATAATCAAAGAATTACAAATTTTAGACTGGGTGAGTATACGTGCAGAAAGGAATTAAGATGGTGACCGACTGCCCGCTGTTTGTATAGGTGCAGATAGTCCAAACTCCAAAGTATTCGTATAAAATTTTCAAAAGTCAACTGCGCACAGATCCTAATTTCGAAGCTTGATTGGAGTGAGTAATGAAACTAGCGAGTGTTTGTGAAAGCAAAGCCATGTTTGGATCCAGGTGACTATAGGCAAAATGACTAAACTTTAGTGATTGGATGATTAAAGTTACAAACAGAAGGGACTAAAAGGTGACTGAAATGATTTAGTCCCTTAGCTCCTAAGAAAGAACTAAAAGCAACTAAAAGACCTCCTTTCCCACCCCTGCCTCCAATCCTCACCTTCTCTCTCTTCGTTTTCTCTCTCTCTCCCACTCTCTCTCCCTTCCTCCGACACCGTCCCTACCTCACCTCTTCGCCGCCGTCCGCCGCAGCCCTCGCCCCCGCCTCATGCCGCCGGCCTGACCTTGCCTCCCGCCGACGCCCGCCGCGGGCGAGGCGCCGCCGCCGTCCGCTACTGCCCCCAGCCTTGCCGGATCCGCCCCCCATGGACGGTGTGGCCCGGGTCGCCTCGCCTCGCGCCACCGTCCGTCGCTCGCCCGGCCTTGCCTCCCACCGACGCCCGCCGCCCCCTCACCTTGCCTCGCACCGCCGTCCGCCGCCGGCCCCACGTGGAGGACGTGGCAGAGGAGCAGCGCCGGATCTGGACGATGCGGGGCGGAGGCAAGGCGGGCGGGGACAGGCGGCGCCCTAGTGGCCACGGCGCGTGCGGCGGACCGGCGCAGCGCGGGCGGCGGAGGCGAGGCGTGCGAGGCTTGTGGGGAGCGGGACCGAGAAGAACCGCACACGCAGTGGGGGTGGGCATTTGAGTCATTGTGCACAGCAATAAATCCTTTAGGCCCTATTTTAGTCGTTGGATCCAAACAGGAATAGCTAAAGATTTAGTCATTGACCTAGTCACTTTGGTTTTAGTCACTTGGATCCAAACATGGTCTTAAAAAAAAGGTACGGTGGCTGTATCACTTCAACTCGAAAACACAACTTGGATGGTGTCATAGTTTTGAAGGAACCACACTTTGAGCGCTGGAATGTGGGATATTTTTCCCATTTCTGCGTTTTTACCTGAAATTGAATTGTTTTTTATAAACTTTCGTTTCAAGCGGGTCCTGAATAATTGAACATGAAAGTACAAGCCGGCTCTAATATTCATGACTCACCATTCAAAGCAATCTAGCTGCATGTATTTTCTTTGATTATTACTATGACACGTCACACGTTAGTACTGAAAAAAATAGATTACCGGATAATCGAAGTCAAGTACCTTGTTCGAGCTCATCACGTTGAAGCAGAGAGCATGCTCTGCACAAACTCCCAAGGCCGGCAGACAGAAGCCAACGGCGTCGCCATGGGCAGCGACGGCCCGCCACCCTCGGCCATGTCAATACCGTCTTCGCCTACATCCCCCACTCGAAGCATTGCACGACCGCTGCAAGCGTCATTGCGTCAAGCTGACAAGACGAATCGCCGGGGCGTCGCCGCCGTCCTAGCCCAAACGGAAGCATGGCCGCCACGGGCACGCCTGTGTCCAAGAACCGCTCCGGCCTCCCAGAATCTGGGGTCCCGTTGGATCGCCCAGGCGTTCACGAGGATCATCGTGCCGCGCCGGACGTGGAACCCGCTGACGGTGCAGCCCTCCATGGCCTCGTGCGGCGGGATGATCGGGGCGACCGGGCAGAGCCGGAGGGCCTCCTTGACGACGCACTGCAGATGCTGGAGGCTCACGATGTCGGATTCCTCCACCAGCCGGGCTGTACCGACATGGGCGTTTATCTCGGCTCTCGCCTTCCGCATTGCCTCCGGGTGTGTCAGCAGCGGCGCCATTGCCTATTCGATCGTCATCGCCGGCGTGTCGGTCGCGGCGGCGAGTATCACCTGCATGTAGATTTCATCATAGCCATGGATGGGGCAAGGTCGAAGCTTTTTTTTTTTTTTTTTTTGATGCGGCGATGGCGATTCCTTTGATGACGGTGTCGCCGCGCAGTATATGACACGCGCCTAGGCGCAGGACAGGAGCGGCGCGCTGGTGGCGAGCGGTGCAGTGGCTTTCCGAGAAGGTGCAGCCGTGCAGGTGGCCAAGCAGCGGAAGCGACGGTAGGCTCGGTGCGGCGCCACGACCCGCCATGACCGGCAATGAGCATATGCAAGTAGGAAATAAACCCCAGGCTAACAAACGTGGTGACCAAAATATGTAGGAAGTAAATACTATGGCTAACAAATACGGTGGCAACTGAACAGCAGTGTGTGTGAAGTGTGAACTAGCTAGTGTGGCGTGTGAGAGAAGGGCCCGACTGCTGTGCAAGCAAGCCAGCGGTGCAAGCATGCAAGCAACGCCTGTGGAGCCTCCGATCCATATCTGACGAAGCGACCGTGTTTGGCAAAAGAACCCCCTCTTCTCCTGTCATTTGCATGATATATACACAGGCCAAAAATAGTCGCACAATCTTACCTCATGCAAAGATCGTGTGCGACGTTTTGGCCACTAATAAGATCATGTGCGTCTTCTCCTTCCTCTGAGCCGTCGGTGAGAGGAGCCGCCCGCGCCGGCGGTGGGAAACAAGACGTACGCCCACATAGTGTGCCGGCACACCCATGACGACTGTCAATCATCCCGTCCCGTCCCTTCGAATTTGCATCTCTGACACTCCCGACAAGAACAAGATCAACGCTACAGACCTCGCGCCGTCGCGAGAGGCGCTGCCATGCTACTGCAGCAGCAGCGGCCATGATGATCGTGATCAAGGCCGTATCCTACACGGTGGCAGTTCTCCTCGCAGGCAGCGAGGGTGGGTCCTGGTGGATGACTGCAGGCTGCAGCGGCTAGAGGGGAAGCTCAACAAGGCACTGGGCTTGCCCGCGGACAGCGCGTACGAAGGAGGGCTGTGACACCGGGGCTAGGGCGTGTGGCTGTGCTCACTGTGGGGCGTGCTATGTCGCCGACTGTGGTGACTTCCGCCACGCTGCCATCACCGGTGGCCGTAGAGCCGGAGATTGTAGGCGTGCTTTCTGCCTTATCTTGGTTCTTATGATATCAGATTTGAAATTGAAACCATTGTTGCGTCTGGAGGGGCAGAGATGCGAGCTCGCCGGGGTGGCCGCTTGGCCGGAGATCCCTTTGGCCGGCGGCACGGAGTATGACGGCAGACATCATGCGGTGCATAGGGTTGTTGATCTCTACGAACAACAATCGAAACGATAAATTCGTGTTTCTTTTTGCGTTGAGGCATTACACCCGAGGGAGGAACGGGACCTATGTGCAAAAAAGGTAGCCACCGTTCGCTCCTAATCGTAGGCACGAGAAGCGCCGATTGCATGCTCGCACCGCTGGCTTGCTTGCACAGCAGTCGGCCCCGTGAGAGAATGCATGTACGTAGCAGTGTACTCAGGCGTTTAGCTACTCAACTACTCCGTTGTGCATATGGATGCTGGCATGTTGCAGAAGAGTGCTGAGTGCTGATACACACATAGTGAAATTTTGCAGCACGGCAAGGGGGGCCGGGGCTCAGGATGGCTCCAACGTAGCTCCGCCAGTGCAGGGGCCTAAGCCCCCTTGCTCAAAATTTTACACTAAATTTTTCAAATTTAAATAAGTTTAAAAATGAGTATTATTAGCCCCTTCTAACAATGAAAAATTTAAGTTTTATATAGCAATTGTTTCAAACACTTCAATAGATGTCTGACGGAAGGAGTCCTTGGCGCAGAACCGAAACAAACGAGTTCTTCAGTATCTGCATTGCAGTTGACCATATGTTCTGACCGCCTAGAGTACGGAATCTGTCACAATGTGCGGACGGTGCATGACTGCGCCCACAAGTTTAGAGACCTTGTGAGTTACCAATCGGGGGACTGGCCCCCTTCCTCTTCGAACATAGCTGCAGTTCTAGGTAACTTATGCCCTTTATGTTTCTGTTTAATTTAACAGCGGCAACAAATATCTAAATCAACATTCTCCTTATTATTGTGTTAGTAGTTTCGAATGACAACGATGGCGGGGGAGACGCCATCGCGGCCGACGAGGGGAGGTTAACGCTACAGTTCATTGTTTCTTGGTAACTTATGCCCCTGTATGTTCTTCTTTAACAACAGCAACGAATATCTAAATCAACATTCTTCTTATTATCGTGTTTCGCAGCCTTGGATAACAATGGCGGTGAGGCAGACGTCGCCGCCGCCGATGAGGAGGGGGGCTAACGCTGCGGTTCTTGGCAACGTATGCCCCTGTATGTTTCTCATTAATAGCAGCAACAAATATCAAAATCAACACTCTTCTTATTATTGTGTTTCGCAACTCTGGGCGACAACGGGAGGAGGGGCTGATGTGGTCACTACCAACGAGGGGGACGAAGACAACAACCACAAGGACAAAGGCGGAGACATGAGGGGCTGTCAGGGGATTGGTCCCCCTATGGCTGAAAATTTTACACTAAAAGTTTTTACATTTCAACAAAATTTAAAAATCGACTATTACCGGCCCCTCCTAACAATGAAAAATTCAAGTTTCTAGCTCCGCCGACCGGGTGACAGAAACCACGATGAGGAAGGAGATAGTAACCACCCCAAGGACGGTGAGCATAATAGCTTCTCCGGTAGTCGTACCCGTTGTGCCGGTGGTGGTTACGTCCTTGACGCAGGCTATGGCTATCTACCGTTGAGTGTTGATTGGATAGGGAGAGCGAGGAAGCAAGATTTTTGTACAGTTCTGTGAGATTCGCCGCAACCACATTATTTCTCGTGGAAAAGGTCTATATAACCCTCTTACTCTAAAACATAGGAATGTAGGATACATCACACCCCAAATTAGAAAACCGATTTTCTTACACCATAAAATTTGCAAAACCAAACAAATAACCCCCAGAGCGGTTTTGGACGGCAGTTTTGCTACGTGGCTTGATAGGCAGGGCAAAGGTGCCACCAAGGCATTTGGGCCCACTTGTCAATGTCTCTAACAAAATATTATTCTCTTTTCTTTTTTTCCCTCTCTCCTTCCTCCTCAATCCTCTGCCGCCGCTCTTCTCATCATGAAGCGCGTCGAGGAGGTCGAGCCCAAGCGCTGAAGCGCGCCCTCTGCGGCAACCCACCCTCTGCTTGCTGCTGACACCCACCCTTTTCCCATCACCGCCGCTCTCCTCCGCCTACTGCTGCCGCCCGCTCTCTGCCCTCTGTCGCCGCCACCTTCAGTAGAGGAGGAGAACCTTGGGACGGTAAGTTGGTAACACCTAGATCTGGTGAGCTCCAGCAAGAAAGAGAAGAAGCGACACCGGACATGGGTGGTAGCAGAGGAGTAGTGGAGCTTGGGGATGGCCTTCGCCACCGCTGATGAGCGGGCGGGCTACCGCGACAACGGTGGAGGACGGGCAAAGGAGGAAGGAGGCAGGCGGGCGACTGGCGATGGTTCTAGCGAGTGCACTAGGTGGGCCATGGTGGTGGCTGGTGGCTCCGGCGAGTGACATCACATGGGTGGAGAGAGGATATAATAAAAAGATAAATCATATGACATGTGGGTCCACTAGCACGTTGGCATGTCAGTCAGCAAAACCTCCCATGAATACCACACGGGGTGATTTGTCCGGTTGCGCAAACTTTATGGTGTAAGAAACCGGTTTTTCAGTTTAGGGAGTCTGGGGATTATATATGTTGGGGACACAATCCCCGAAGCCCCGCGATGCTTCCTGGCGAAGGTTTTTTAGGGTCAAGTGGGCAAAGGCTCAATGAGCAAGCGAAGGTTTGGAGTCCAAGCGAAGGCTCTGTCGAACAAGCGAAGGCTTGGAGACCAAGCGAAGGTCCAGGCAACCAGGCGAAGGTTTTGGACGCGGGCGAAGGACCAAGAGATCAAGCGAAGGCTTGAGCACTAGCGAAGGTCCAATAAGCAGCCGGGATCGTCGAGAGTGAAGTCCAGAAGCATGATGCCGAGGTCCCTGTGGGCCCTGTAGCAATAGTCTGGCGTGAGTTGTAAAGTGATCTAGCAAAAGACTGATCTGCCCCCACTCATTCCCAGTTTGTGCCGAGCTAGAGGGGCAGATCGGTCATTGTACTCTAGGTCGGTTTGAGTTCCTATAAAAGGGGTCGTGCTGCAACTGTTAAAGGGGTTCCGATTCTGAGAAAAAAGAGCTTTATAGTAGTCTTTAGAGTTCTTTTACAGCTTTTATTCGCTTTTGCTTTCCCACCTTCGTTTACTGTCCGGGCTTCGATTCACCGAGGCCCAACAGTTGGCGCCCACCGTTAAAGCTCGTCCCATCAACGAGCCCTCGAGGATGCAGATCCTCAACCTTCAGAATCCTCCAGAGGCTCCACCCGTGCTCACTAGCGGTGACGCGGGGACACCTCCGACCTCCGGGCGGCCCAGGAACCAGTGCGATCAACGCCCCGGCCGCCCCTCTCTCTGGCCCTCAAGATGAAGAGGCCAGAGCGAGAGCCGCTGCCTTGGTTTCACAAGCCAAAGCAAAGGCGCGATGCAAGGATCAGCGTTGGCAGAGGAGGACAATGAACAAGCAAGAGAAGTCGAGAACCTCCTTGAACTCCATATTCAGCTCAATCTCACCCGTCAGAAAAAGCAAGAGCTTGAGTAGCCAACCTCCACCCACTGCTTATCCACACATTTCCATTGCTTCTGTGGAAGTGATCAGTCTCATTTCCACCATCTCATCACATTTTTTCCATTGCCTTGTTTCACCTTGCCTTCTTGACCAATAGGGATGATCCGTCTCAAACCCACAACTCGTTCGTGTTAATTCATATCCTTGTTTGACCTTGCCTTCGAAGATTGGTGGGAACAGTCAACTTCATTCTCACTGTCTCCGTCGATATTTTTTTATCCATTTGTTGAACCTTGATTCCCGAGGGTGTACTTTACGAGCATCCTCCACACTAACTTTTGTCCTCGGCCGGTGCTCTTGTCTTATCGTCATTTCTCTATGAGTGGTTTTCTTCCTCTTAGAAGGGAGCTTACTAGCATTTGGTTTCGCTAATAAGAACACATCACCTTGTCTAGGCGAATATGGCCTATCTTCTCCCTCTTGTGTCTTTCTTGTCACGATGAACAAGATGTACTATGTTTCACCACATCTTACTCTTTGAAAACATGTTGACTTAAAATTTTATATGTGGACACAGTCCCTGTCAAATAAAATGAATGTGTCTCTCAACAACGTATCCGATGATACTCCTTTCAATCAAAAGATCCTGCCTTGTTCAATTTCCGATTGTGTACACTTTGCTTTCATTATTTGGATAAATCAGGTACTTACCATGTTTCAAATGTTGGTATCGAAGTCAGGAAGTAACTCCTCTCAATTGCGTCTACCATTGTCACTGGCTCACTGACCACATTCTCTTCATGGTTTGTTCATTCGCTCTCATATATGGCACGACTTGTCGAGTACCTTAGAGAGACCCCCAAGCCTTATTAGATGACGCTTTGTGACTGCTTGTGTTAAAGAGGCACTAACCATTTACAAGCTAGTTGACAAAGCCAATGGATGAAAATTGGGATATTGCCACATGCGTTCGAAAAGACACGAATCACAATTCCCATACCCATTTTGCAGTACGCGCTAAGTTACACAGCCGTACCTCAGACAAATCTCGGGACGAGATTTCTTTAAGGGGGGTGGGTTGTGATGCCCCCGGCATCTCAAAAGTCTTAACAAGCGATTAGATTAGCGATAATCAAGGATTTGGCTTAATCGTGCTTAGAGAAGAGCAACAACTAGGTTAGTAAACCACTAAGTCGAAAATTTCAAGTTAAATATGCAAAACTTTGTGTAGTTTGGTTGAGTAGTTGAACACTTACACATTTTCGTGCAAGACATCCAATACAAAAGTTTTAGTTCAAGATATTTCCTTCAAATGTGCTATCTTGACCATTTTCAAAATCAGATATTAAGGGACTCAAAAGTTCGAACCAAGCTCAGTTAACCTACACTCAGGAAATTTTGCCAAGTCTGGAGCTGACACTCTTTCCCAAACTTCATTCTGAAATTACTTTCGATTTGACTATACAACTTCAAAATCTTCCTTTCTATGAAATGAAATTAAACTTATCACCTTTCAAATGCATCTGACTTCAAAATGATTGGACTTTATTTGATGCTCCAAAAGTTAGAAACAAGAAATACTCTACATGGAGTAAACCTGCATTTTGACCAAACCTCTGAACACATCTGTGGTTGTGTTTCAAAATCTAATGTGATTTAAGCTAAACTTTATATATCAAACTTGTAGAAAATTTCATGGGGAATAACTTTGGTATTGAGTGTGGTAACATGCACAAAGGTTTAGGTGGAGTTTTGAGTCGATTAATGAAAAAGCAGAAATCTGCCTAAACTTGATCGGTAAGGCAAATTTAAATTTCAATGGAACAATAATCCCTATCATGCAAAACATCATATATGAAAGTTGTAGATAATGAAAAACTACACAACATTGGTATAATACTCTTCTTCTGAAAATGAGCACAAAATAGACTTCTTGAATTTTCAAAGTTGGAGTAAACCTTGGTCAAACCGGGATCAGTAAGTTCAGTTCAAATTTAGACCAAAATTTGATATAGAAGATGGTGTCAAATTTTATAACAAAGTTGTAAGGTGTGAAATTTACTACAGTTCTTGTATTTTCACCTTAACCAAATTCGGCCTCTAGGAGGTTCAAAAACAACAATTTCTAAAACATGTCTCAGCAGTCAAACAGCATTTTTCAATTTCCCGAATTTATTTTTCCTTCGTGTCACTAACGAGTGGGTCCCACTCGGCCGACCAGCCCGCCACGCGGCTGCCGGCGTCCGGCGCTGCCGGCCACGCGCCGCCTGCCCCGCCCGGCCTGCCCTTCCCCTGCCGCGTACTCCGCACCCCAGCGCCTTAAGATGGAAGCTGCCGCTCCCTCAGGCCCCCACTACCTCTGCCTCCCTCGCCCTCCTGTTGCCCGCCCTCGAGCTCACGGGCGACGCCCACCATGGCCACCATGGAGGCCCGGTTCGAGCTTCGCGCCACTGCCTCTTCCGTCCCTCCCCCACCCCGCCAGAGCGAGCACCACGCCTGCCTCTAGCTCCTCCTCCGTTCCTACAGCTCGGCCGACCCCGCCATCGATTGGAGCGTCCTCCGCGGCCACCATTGCCGCCGAACCCTCACCGTGGAGCACCCCCACCAGCGCCTCCCGCACCTGCAGATCACCTCCGCCAGGTGCGCTACCGCCTCCCGCAGCTGTGAGCCCTGGCCGTGGCCTCCCTTCCCCGTCAACGGCGCCGAATCGGGCCGGAGTGCGCCGTCGGACCCTGCTCCCCCGCCCACCGGTTCACGGCCGTTCCTCGCTCGCTCGCTCGACCCCGCGCTACGCGACCTTGGGGGAAAGCAAGCCCTACGCCCGGGACACCTTCCGCAAGTGGCTCGGCTCCAAGTTCGGTCCCCACGCCGCCGGTAGAGCGCCGCCTTTCCCCTTCCCCGCGCGCGGTTCGTCCCGGGCTGAAGGTAGAAGACGACTCAGCCCACTTTGCAAATTAGTCCCTGTCGATTTATATTTTTGCGGCTCTATTTTGTGCGCTGTTGTATGTGTCTCGCAGAACTTACGAGGTAGCCCCTGGATCTACAATTATTTGCGTACAAGACCTCCGATCTAGGGTTTTCATTTTTTAAATGTATTTTCTTAATCTGAAACTTTGGAAATTCGTAATAAATCAAATAAAAATCAAAAAAATACAAACTTTGTTGCAGTGTACTCCTATTAAGTAGATCTACAGAATGGATATGATGGTTGGGTATGAAAAGACCATTTTGCCCCTATTAATGTGCATGCTAGATAAATCAATGAAATTAGGAAATGTGGAATAAATGGTCTCCAAAAATTGCCAAATTTGGACAGCAGTGCTGTTAGGGTATGTAGGCTCACTATGATTTTTGGTAGCTCAAATGTTCACTGTTTAGTTACCATTTTGCCCCTGCATGTGTTTTTAGCATAAGAATAAATGAGGAAATGAAAACCATATAAAAATTATGCTCTAAATGGTTTTACCCATTTTATTTGTGCTCCCTAGTGGTATAGGTAGCTCACTGTTGAAATGGGGTGCTATGCATGTCAAGTATGGTTAGTGTTTTGAAATTAATGAGTTCATGCATATTTAAATTAATAAATAGAAAATGTGGTTTAAATGAAGTTCAAAAATTCTGATTGTGGGCAGCAGCTTTGCTAGCATGCCTAAGTTTAGTATAAGAATTTGATAGCCTAAATGCTTACTGTTTATTTACTATTTTACCCTTGCCTAGTAATTAAGCATATAATTAGCAAAGGAAAAGGGTTCTAGATAAAAGTAAGCTATAGGGAGTTTTGTGGTATTTATTTAGGTTCCAGATGATGTAAGTAGCTCATCGCTGAAAACGTGAGGCCATGCATGTAAAGTTTGACCCTATTTTGAAAATGGTAGACATAATGCCTATTTAAGCAAAGAATAGTAAATGTGAGACTAATATATTAATAAATGCCACCATTAATCACATTTGGAAACTTAGGAGTATGTAGGCCTTAGCCACTAAGTTGGAATGCAACGTAGGTCTTCACTACTGTTGAGAAATGCACGCTAGGAATGCTAAGCTAGCTAGGTGAAAATAGGTGTTTAAGTAAGCATCGGCCATTTCGCATGAATCGATGCTATTCAGTCACACACCCCCACGTGGTTATGTGTGACAAGCTAAGTTATCATAGGTGATGGCTTGTACGATTTCTTAACGTTAAACAAGTTTCATCACGAAAAATGCATAATGTTATCCCATAAACCATGATTTCTTGCATTGCACTCGCATCATGAAACAAGCATTGCACTAATACATGTTCCAATTGCACTATGTCGTGCATATAGATTCCGCTAGCGAAGGACAACCGCCGGATCAACCAATCGTAGAGGAGCCAGAGGAGCAGCTACACCAGGAGACGGAAGACCAGCAGCAGGGGCCCGACTTCGCTCAAGATGCAGCTACTAACCCTAGTGAGAAAGGTAGGCAGGACCATAACTTCTCCCAGCTAATATGATAATTGATTGTTTCATTACGCATCCGCATTAGGAGTTGATTGAAAACAATTGCATTAGATTTTCTGGCCGCCCTAGCCCTAGCACCTATATATATAGTTCGTAGGACGAGTTGCCTAGGCCCTACTAGGTGCGAGTAGACACGAGTGAAAGGAGTCACTCGTCGCGTAGATGATTTCAAAGATTACAAAACATTTACTATTGGGAAAGTAATATTATGCTCATGATTTAAATGGAGACCGGGCGGAGAATAATCTTATTTTGTGGTGTGCGTTGTTGTATCATTTGGCTCCGCCCGAGTCGTTTAAGGCCCGTCCGCTGTTTCGCCTGCTGTTCGGCATAACATTGCTAAAGTGCTTAACCGGGAAATGGGACCGGTGAAGTCTTACATGGGTTTGTCCGGAGTTTTCGAGGCTCCGCCCATCCACTTGCTGGAGGCCGATGGGCCCGGGGGTGCTTATACTTGAAGGAGGGCTGACCCAGGGCACTGTGGTATCGCTCCTGAGAGGGCACAACCCGGGGGTTAGGTGGGGGCGCTTTGAATCTTGGGACAAGACAGGTGGAGATCGGGACTATATGTGGGAACGCAATGGCTAGTAAGCATATACCCCTGGCATGATAGTTATTCCCGGGAATTAAAATCGATTCGAATTGCTGATGCCCACCAGGTGTGGGAATGCTGATAATGCACACGGGCAACGTAGTAACTACTTGAATATATTATATCTGTTACTCATGTTTTCAAATACTACATGTTTGTATTGTATTGCTTACATTTCTGCAAGTTATTATTATGGAGTTATACGCAAAAGATGAATTTTGATACTCTATGTTGATATACCACTGTTTTAAAATCAATGGCTAAGGATCCACGTGCTAGTAAGCAAGCTTTGCGTCAGCCGTAAGCCAATCCATTAAGTCCTACTGAGTAATTAGTACTCAGGGTTTGCCCCCACCTTTTGAAAACAGGTACCGGCAACATCTGGACAAGTGCTTGGAGGAGGGTAGTACCGGTGGGCTCGGTGCTGCTCGCCTCGATCGTCGTTGCATGAAGACTACAAAAGTGTTTTGTTTCCGCGGTGAAAAGATTTCGAATTCGCTTCCGCTATTTGATTCAAATCTGCCTATTGTATGGCATTATGTTGAAACCTATATCTTATTTCGAACTGGTTTGTAAAATAATTTTATATATGCTATATTCAACTGCCTGAGATGATGTATCTGTTGTGGCTCCATTGTGGGCTGGATGTGTATGATGTCGGTTCCTCTGGGAAAAGGTAATATCGGGAGCCGAATGACTCTCGACGGACGATCGGGTTTAGTTCGGTCTAATCGCACTGCGAGCCAGAGGTGGCAGATGTGCTTAGCCCGGATTAAATCGGCGGTTCCGCCACACGAGCCACCCTTCTCTAGAGTTCAACTAGCTTCGTTTGACTCCCAATCTCCACTATCTATCGAGCTGCAGCTCCACCCATGGCCACCAACCTATAAGCCTGCTACAACCCTGTCTCGCTTCGATGGTATCTTCGACCCCAAAAAATTTCTCATGAGCAATGAAGCCGCCATCACCTCTGCAGGGTGGGGACGAGGCCGTCCTTGCTAAAGCCTTCGTAATAGCCGCCGAGGGAATCGCCCACAAACGGTTCTCTTTGCTATGCCCATTATCAATCACCTCCTGGTCCCAGCTCCACCGGGAGATTCTTCAAAACTTCCTCAACTTCGAACCAGCCAATATCACCATTGGTGACCTATTCAACTGCAAGCAAGCACCCCAAGAACCACTGGCAGATTACCTTCGCCATTTTCTATAGCTCAAAGCCCAAGCCCCCCCCCCGACATCCCTGAAATAGCCATAATGTTGGCAGCCATTGAAGGCCTCGGTATCGACCCATGTGCCAAGCATTTCGCGTTGGAGCCACCAAGCTCGCTGGCTGATATGTTCGAAGTGATGAAGAAGTATTGTAACCAAGATCATGACAAGAGACAACGGCTCCAAAAGATGCACTCCTCAATCATACCACCATTACCACCCACCTCCGCAAACACCATCTGCCACCTTCTACCATGAGCACTTCTCGCGAGCAACAGTGTCCGTTGAATCATATAGTATGTACTCAACAGCGCCATCAATAATCTGATCGGCCGTCTATTTCAGAAACTCCTTGTACTCCTTCGCAAGCGAGGTTCCATTTCTTGCCACAACTCCACAGATAAGAACACCCGTCAAGCAAAGAAAAATTTACTCACAAACAACTCAGAAATCCAATGAGTATTTCCTATAAGGAACTATCGCTCGCTTCCAGCCCAAAGAGCGCTACCTATACCTAAAACTATAAGACCCCAAAACATCCAAGGAGGATCGCGAAGCCCGCGGCCGCTCCCGCGCAGCGGAAGACCAAGGTCTATTGCCCGTAAACGAGGACCTCTGGTTTCGCGGGCGAGCGAAAATATCTTTCGCTCGCTGATTCATAATATCATAATGGCGGAGGCTCGACCACCAAAACTCCTCAAAGTCGGCATCAGGATGATGACAGCAGTACCGGTGCCAATTCAGGCTAGACAAATAAAAGTCAGAACGATTCATCGTTAACTGCGTTACAATAAGCACCTCCGGCGTAGGCTCCTAGTGCGGAACGTATGACCAGGAGTCCCATTAACAAAACAAATTGTGTCTTTACATCACCCTTGAGCCCTTGCATCGTGAATTTACATCAAAAGAATGTTTCATCTCAGGGCTACACCTTCTTGGATAGGTCTCTGATCTCGATGCCGGTCCTTCTAGCTTCAGCCCCCGCCACCTCAGCATCCTACAGCCTCTCGGCAGCCTTCATAGCCTAAAACAAGAACAGAGATTAGCCAAAAGCAAAGTTCATAGAACAAAGATGAATCCAACATGTAACCTTCGTACCTGCTCACGTGCTTTCCCAACAGCCATCACGCTACCTATAGCAGCCCAAAACTCCTTGATGATTCGGCTCGCGACACGGCCTGCTGCAGGGCTCATCCGGTCATATGAATCAGCCAGAGGCATCTCGGCGTTCGAAGCCGTAGAAAGATCAAAGCCCCCAACCCTTTCAATAAATGCAGCGGTGGCCCTGCTTGCCATCAAGGCCAAAAAGTCTCCATATGTGCTCATCAGTCCGCCCAAGTTTTGGCTAGTGCTGAGCATCCAGTAAAAGAATTTCATTGGTGAACCTTCGGTGTTGACATAAGGAGTAGCCGCGGCACCATATTGAGAAATCAAACCAGTAAGCCCCAGGCACAAGTCGGTGGCATTCACAGCGAACTCCTCCCTAGCGACCCTGGCTTCCTCCCATAAAGCTCCAACCATGGCTTTCTCGGTTTTCGCATCAGCCATGGCATCAGTAAGCTTCGCCTTAGTGTCTGCAAGTTCTTGTTTTACCTCCTCCTTGCTCTTCTTTTCTTGCTCGAGCTCAGCCCAGAGCTCGTCTAGCTCCATCACCAGCTTCTCTTTCTCCTTCGTCAGTGTAGAGATCTCGGCCTTCGCCTGACTCCTCACCTGGTGGAGGACGCATCTCGGGCCTCGTGCCTCCATTCAAGTGCCCACGCAGATACAATGCTTAGCAGGGAGTTGACCATGACCGCGTCGGTTAGCTCGCTCTCCGAGGCTTCACGCACCTCATGCTCAACATCAGGAGCCGCGAAGCTGTCTGACATCCTCTGAAAAAGGCAAAGCTCTTCTGCATTTGGCAGCATGTTTATCGAGGAAGCCTTATGGCCATAAAAAACCCGCGCACGGTTCGAAATACCTAACTCATTGCACAACGCCATCACCCACTCACGTTTGCTGGGACTCCCTCATTCAACCAGATCTTCGATGCTCGCCAAGTAAGTGGCACTCGATGGCCCCGACCTAGAGCCGGAGCTCGAATCCGATGATGTGCTGGCTTGGTGACCCAAGTCAATAAGAGGACCGGTCCTTTCAAGATCTATGTTAACATCCTCATTTTGGCCAAGGACTTCAGCAGCTTTCAGTATGACGATTTCCTTAGCTTCAGTCACAGGCCCTTCGGCCTTCTTGGGAGCAGCCCTAGCAATGTCTTGGGTCTCCAAACCCTTCTCCAGCATGTCAAAGACGTTGCCTAGGTACAGGCCCATCACGGGATGTTGAGGCCGGTTCCTCAAGTCAACCAGAGCCTGGACCGCCACCTTCATGGTAGAAGACAGAGCCGCCACGATCATCTTCAGCGCCGATGCCCCGGCCGCCTCCGTCTCCACACCAAGCTTCAAACTCTCCTCCCCCCATCCTTCGCATCCTCCAGCAATTGAGGAGGAACTTCCGCATAGCGTGGGCTGTCAAGAAGCAAATTCTCCAAGCTCACCTTTGCCTTCTTCGATGCCTTGGCCTTAACGGCTCCCGCGGCTTTCTTCCATTTCTCAGCCCTGGTAGTTCCACCCCCAGGCGTGGGCATCGTGCGGACCCCATACTTAACCCCCATCTCATCAAAAACATGGTTTAACCGTTCTTTCTGCGTTTTTTGCATAGCTTTGTACTCCCTCGAGGTCAAAGGCCCTAGAATGTCAATGGCCTCCATCTCCAGTTTAGCAACGATCTCTGCATCGTTGAGCCCAGGAAAACTATCTTCTCTTTGGAGGCCAAACTTTGGGTAGCCCAAGCTTTTACCCGAGTCGTCGTAGAACTTTACAGATTGTGGTCTCCAGCCTGGCACTAGCGGTACCACGCAAGCAGCCATATATTCTTCAGTCATGTCCCGTGTCGACATCGCCACCGCTACGAAGAGAAATGTGCGCATGGCCTGTTGAGCAATCTCTGTCAGATCGCACTTGGGCGAAGCCACACCGCTAAAATTGTTCATCATAGAAACCAGTGGGTGAGCCTTTGGCAACTTTTTTCTTTTAGCCACCTCGACTTCATCATCACTCACAACACGGTAATAGAACCATCGGCTTGTCCAGTCATTCCACTTGTTTTTCTGCGCCACTACTAGCGAAGCCCCTTTCTTTTTCGTCACAAACTAGCAGCTTCCATATTGAGTCTCGAAGATCTCACGGGAATCAATGAACTTTGCCTTCTTAGGCTGTCGGTGCAGCTTGAAGATCTGAGCAAAAGCGTCGACATTGGGCTCGACGTTTTGGCTTCGGTAGGCCCAAATGAACTGGCTAACACGAGCGATCCCGTTAGGTGTCAAATCATGGGGCTCAATCTTGCACCGATCAAGCATCTCGCCCAAGAAGTCATCGCAAGGAAGCTGAAGACTAGCCACAAAATAGTCCTTGAAAACAACCATCTCGTACGGACGCGGCTCGGGAGTTTCCTCATTCTTGGGAGTCCGGATGAAGCTTGGATTCTCGAGCCTTTTGTACTTGAGGAGCATCGCGATGTCCTTGTCAGTAATCTCGCTGCGCCCAACCTGGTGGTCGGAGGTAGCTTGACCTTCGCAATGGCAATAGCCTCGCCAGAATCAACCTTCTCTTCCTGACCAGCCATTTCGGTCGGTATCCAAGCGAAACCTTCCAAAGACCCAAGCCCTAAGGAGCGAAGGCTAAGTCTCTACGTCTTCGATCGGCGAAGGTCTTCCCGAGGGTCGAAGATTCCTCAGTGAAAGCAAAGGAGCCTGGGCAGGAGAGTGCGCTAGGGTTTCACCACGAGAGAAAGTGACTGCTCCCCCGGGGGGTTTATATAACCTCGGCCCGTCGCCTCAGGATCTGAGCCAACGGTTCGAGTTTCGGGGTCACCTCGGCTTGACGCGTGTCCCCTGGGCGCGCAGTGAAAACTTCAAACGGACACGATGATAACACGTGTCTCTTCCACCACCGTTGGATCAAAGCAGGGGACAGCGTTCGAGGATTGCATCCTTAATTTTTCGTTGCTTCGATCCACTAGAGGTGGTTCAAGCCACGAGGGGCTGCTGTTGGGGACACAATCCCCGAAGCCCCGCGAAGCTTCCTGGTGAAGGTTTGTCTAACTAGCTTACAAAGCCTAAAGATGGGTTTCACGGTCAAGTGGGCGAAAGCTCATTGAGCAAGCGAAGGTTTGGAGTCCAAGCGAAGGCTCTGTCGAACAAGCGAAGGCTTGGAGACCAAGTGAAGGTCTGGGCGAATAAGCCAAGGTCCAAGCAACCAGGCGAAGGACCAAGAGATCAAGTGAAGGCTTGAACGCTGGCGAAGGTCCAATAAGCAGTCGAGATCGTCGAGAGTGAAGTCCAGAAGCACGATGCGGAGGTCCTGGTGGGCCTGTAGCAACAGTCTGCCGTGAGTTGTAAAGTGATCCAGCAAAAGACCGATCTGCCCCCACTCATTCCCAGTTTGTGCCGAGCTAGATGGGCAGATCGGTCATTGTACTCTAAGTTGGTTCGAGTCCCTATAAAAGGGGTCGTGCTGCAACCGTAAAAGGGGTTCCGATTCTGAGAAAAAAGAGCTTTATAGCAGTCTTTAGAGTTCTTTTACAGCTTTTATTCGCTTTAGCTTTTCTACATTCGTTTACTGTCCGGGCTTCGGTTCACCGAGGCCCAACAATATAGACTTTTTCCATTCCTTGTTCTATATGATAATCTTGATGAACTTTTAATTCTAGATTCTGAATGACTGGATTTTAGATTGTCAAATGTCAAATTATTCTCACTTTGACCAAATTTACCAAGTTTAAGGTAATATCTTGTGCATGTTTTCACAGTGCTAGCTTTTTTGAACGGCTAATTATTCACCCCTAGTCTTAGAAAATCACCCGCACTCCTAGAGTGTCACTGTTCCTCAATTAAGGTTAATTATTGACGGCTACCACATATCTTGTTGCTGCCATTTGGTCGCTTTCGTCGAGCGCTTATTTCCTTACACGGGATGTGTGACAGTTTTAGACGTGCCTCTTACGACTTTCGCTGGAAGTTTGATGCATTGGACAGTTTGCATTGGACTATTGCGACAGTCAATGGTTTTTTTCTCGCTAGACGACGGTTGAGACAGCTATCTACTAGATCCATGGATATGGATGTAAAAGATCCGAATTATCCCTGGCAAAACGTAAATATGGATATTCATATTTGTATTTGGTTTTCATATGGATATATAGTGAACGAATGTAACTGAATCTGTTTTATAATGTTTTTCTCTATCCGAATCCAAATTCGTATTCGAAAAATGTGAAATATCCATATTTGTTAAGAATAAAGTCATCTAAAGTTATTTCTATTACTCATAACTAAAACAAATGGTATTAATTTTAAGATTACCAATAATATGCATCATTTATACTATATAAAAGATATCCTGATGACAAATGATTAATTATATTACCTATAATATTTATTAAATATTTAGTTATTTATTATTAATCATCTTTTATATATTTAATATTTCAAAAATTTATTAGCCATCTTTCTACCCATATATTCTGTACTCATCTTCAATCTCTACTTGTCTAATGATTTTGTTGTACGTACAAACAATCAATAAAACAAAGTGATACTTGTTATCATCAAATCGAATAGATATCCGAATGTCAATCCGGATTCCAGCTGTCCATTTTGTATTTGTATCCGGTAATATTCGTATTCGTATCTGAGTTCAAATAAAAACATGGTAAATAGTGACATTCAGATTCGATTCCATACGTTTCCAATCTGAATCCATCCCCACAATGTCTATACTGTAGAATATAGTAGATAGTATTTCAAGTTTGTTTGCACGGTACAGCAAAAAGGATCCTCGTTCTATTTCCTCAGAAAATGCAAATTTAGAATACTATACTATACTATTACCATACCGTACCATTGTTGATATATGGTTTTGATGTTCCAAACAAAACAAGTGCGTACACAGCCCCAAATTCACTCATGTTGAAAACTTGACGTAGAGAGAGCAAGCTGTTAGAAACTCCCGGGGGCGGCAGACAGCAGCCACAGTGTCGCCATCGGCATGGCCAGTCCGGCACCTTCGGCCATGTCAATGGCGCCGCCTTCGCTGACATCCCACTCGAAGCACTGCACGAGCGCCGCCAGCGTCAAGCTAACAAGACGCATCGCCATGCCCTCGCCGGGGCACCGCCGCCGGACGAGCCCGAACGGCAGCATGGGCATGGCGGCCGTGGCCACCGTGCCGCCATCCAAGAACCGCTCCGGCCTGAACTCCTCCGGCGCGTCCCAGACCTCGGGGTCCCGGTGGATCGCCCAGGCGTTCACGAGGATCATGGTGACGCGCCGGACGTGGAACCCGCCGACGGTGCAGTCCTCCATGGCCTCGTGCGGCGGGATGATGGGGCCGACGGGACAGAGACGGAGGGTCTCCTTGACGACGCACTGCAGATATGGGAGGCTCGTGATGTCCGACTCCTCCACCAGCCGGGCTGTGCCGACGTGGGTGTCTATCTCGGCCCTCACCTTCTTCATTGCTGCAGGGTGCAAGAGGAGCTGTGCCATTGCCCATTCCGTGGTCAGCGCCGGCAGAGGCGTCGCGGAGGAGGGGCTCCACGAGCGCGGAGAAGGTGGAGGTGGCCCAGCAGCGGGAGCGACGGCAGGCTCGGAGCCTCGCCGCGAGCACGGCGCGACCGGATGGCGGCGACGGCAAGGGGCAGAGAGACCGTAAGGAGACCAAGGACGGCGAGCAGGGAAGCGTCGCCGCTGGCCACCACTCCCGTGGCGGCTAAGTCCATGGCTGAATGGACGGCAACTCTCTGCACTCCGTGCCGAGTCGATCTCTGCAGCGTCGTCGCCATTTCATCGCTGTCATGGAGCACTTTGTTTCCTGCGCATGGAGTTGAGATTGGCTGCTGCAGTATCTGATATTCCATGCATATGCTCCAGACGATTGCGACATCCATCTAGAACCTGGGGTCGGGATCCATTGCCTGGCAGGAAAGCTCAGACCAGGTTAAAAGTCCACGAAGCATATCCCTCAACGCCCCCGTTTTCCATGTGCAAATTCATCAGGGATCTTACTAGGCCATCAGCCCGTGCGGCAACGGCTAGAATCTCAAAACTTCAATACAGTCATTGTTTACTAGAACTTTTCCTAATGAACAATCTCCCCCATCTACCTTCTTTTTTTACCCTTTTTCTCATTTTTTCTTTTCTATTACTCCCTTTGTTTCAAGTTTTAGGTCATTTAACTTTTTAACACTTAATTTGATCACTCATCTTATTAAAAAAAATTCAAGTCATCTTAACTTAAGTATATGATACGCCAAGTAAAAATAAATAATAATCACTATGGTCAAAGTTAATGTAAAAAAAAAATCGAAACGACCAATAATTTGGAACGAAGTGAGCACACACTTAGTATATTCATGCTAAAAAAGAGCTGTGTATATTTTGTGTAACAAAATTATGTACAAATATTAGAATTTATATACATAATTTTTCTAGATTTCTAAAAAAAGCATTCTATATACATAAAGTTAAGGCCGACTCCCCGCGCTCATCAACGTACACATGCAAGATACGCCCACGGCCCGCACAGCCCCGCTCCACTGTCCGTTTGCCCCGCCGCCCCGCGACACCCACGCAGAGTCTCCCGTGCACCACCTCGCTCCCGTGGACGGTTGGTACGTTTGCTAAGATGTAAATGGAAGTTTGCCTTTTTTTTTTTTTACATTTTTAGTTCTAGGAGAAAAACAACTCCGAAAATATAACTAATTCTAAGCGCTATCCAGAAAGCAAGGTTCAGGCATGGACATGCTAATTTCCAAACATAATATGTTGAACCCGAGCATCCAGAAAACTATCGTGAATTTTTCATTTGCTCCTGCGCAGGATGTTGTGTGTCAAGTAGTCTAGCAACCTTACAGTCTGTTGCCTAATTGAAGCAATGGTTGGCTGTCATACGTGTCGATGTTTAGTACCGACAATCACTATGAGATATACCACATGATATTTTTAATGGCGTCTAAATCGACTGTAGTTTTATGGTTCTCGTGAAACGCGATGGGAAACCAGATTTATACAGGTTTGGGCCCCGAGGTGCGTAATACCCTACGTATTGTTTGTGGCGAATTGTATTGCTCTAACTTCTCGAAATTACAATGAGGGCGCGGCTAGCCAGAGGTTTGGTATGCAATGACCAGATCTCAAGGGAGAGACATGTCCTCGGGAGCAGTCCCTAGCCCGCCTTATATAGTCTGGCGTGGCTTAGGTTACAAGTTGGTTTTCTTCTCCTAGACGGTTTAGGTTACAACTGACTGCATAGAGTCCGCGATCTCCTTTTCTACCCAATTAAGAAGTCCTTGTCTTGCACGCCAAGTTGTTCGGCACCTCGGGCCCAAGTCAACCGGTCAGCCCATGCAGAGAATACGCTTCATGAGGACCCATGTCATATCTATCCTCCACAATACGGGTTTGGTTCCTCTCTAACAGTCAACAAAGAGGAATATGCAGGCTGCTACAAAAAATTATTGATAGCCATGCCATAGTAGAGTTAACAGATCTGATGTGTAAGGCACTCTTCAGTATGCACATGGACAAAGAAGAGTTGGTTGTTGGGTTTAGCCCTTGGTTAAACAATGAATTGCTAGATAAATTCATTTTCCAAATGCCTCATATCGCTGAAAAATTGGAAAACATTAAGAGGATAGATGCCCCAAAAAGACAAACCCAAACACATTATACCATACCCGTGCTAGATCACCTTTATAGTTTTGTTTTTTATCAGACCCATGCTTCATGAAATTGAGGGTTTACTGTGTGTCTAGATGTTCTCACTGTTTTGTTTACTGTTCTCTCCAAACTACAACAATACCCAGTGACAACATTTTAGTGGAGCCAGCTAGGTGTTTGAACAATCAAAAGAAGATGGTTCTAGATGAAATTACTGGTGGTTCCAGTCTGGCTGAGTGTTGCCCGGAACAAAAGGTCATCTACAGCCTAAAGCACAATTTTGTTAGTGTTTTTTTTATGCAAAAACAATCTAGGTTAGGGTTTTGGCCAGGGGTCGTACTTAGCTTCTACTATTACGAGTTACCGAGTTAAGTAATATTACTAATTAGTTTAGGATCTGTCAATCTTGAAAGAGGAACCCAGCTGGCCTCGAAAATTGCTAGTTGGATGATGCTGATTCTAGAATAAGATAGTCACAGGTACATGTGCTAGATGCAAGGCACACTTCCACCCTACTGCTCTTGCGTCAATTGGCAATGTGCTTTTTCTCCTTATGGAGGGGTCGATTTTTTTTTTCTACATGCCATGATGTGAACTTATATTATTTAGTTGGAGAGTTTTGGTGCATGTGAAGCTTACTGCCGAGAATCTGGGAATCGGTACAGTTCCAAATGAGGCCCTTGACTGAGCAGATGACAACAGGTCCTTGAACGTGCAATCGCAGTGATCAGATTGTTTATTATCTGGCCAAGAAAGAAACCAAAGCCAACAAAGTCTATTATCTTGGTCTAAAATAACGATGCCCTTGGCCTCCTCCAAATCAAATTCCTATCCAAAGCATATTATGTACTCCCTCTCATATACATTTTTCCATTTTGTGTAATCTATAAGTCTGCTCCTGCTGCTTTTCATTGTTTGATAATGGGAATTTTTCTAAGACCTAATGTTAAATTTCAACAACAGTAGCTATTGGTTTTTTTTCCTATAAACAACTAGAGATGGTGATTTTATTTTTGACGAATACACAGGAGAGCTGCACATCTTTGTATTAAGAAGAAGAGCGAAACCAAGGACAACGCCACCGCGCACTGGCCGACTGACCGACCAGGATACGAACGGGACTACTCACGCACTAGACTCCCAAGTCCCTAGCCCCTGCCCGAGATGGTGATAAACTAACTTGATAATGTATAGCGATGGCAGGTGGATCAAGTTCGGTATTTTAGGAGTCGTCGGACAACTCGGGTGGTAGCCTTCCCGATCATCTAGATAGATGTCGCAACCATCTAGAGAACATGCATGGGAAATACTACGAGCTAGGACGACAGTAGTGTAGCTGCAGCAGCCAATTTCAACTCCATGCGCAGGAAAGCTAGTGCTCCATGACAGCGATCAAATGGCGACGCTGCAGATCGACTCACCTATAAAGTCAGTCAATCCCGCTCGCTCCAGGTCTCTTACAAGTGAGCAGAGCGCAGATCGCGTCGCGTCAGTGAGGAGCTCAGAGATCGAGTTGCCACTTGCCAGCCATGGACGCATCCGCCACCGCCACGGGAGTGGTGGCCAGCGGCGACGCTCTCCCGCTCGCCATCCTTGGTCTCCTTACCGTCTCCCTGCTCGTCGCCGTCGCCGCCATCCGGGCGCGGCGTGCCCGTGGCGAGGCGCCCAGCCCGCCGTCGCTCCCGCTGCTGGGCCACCTCCACCTGCTCGGCAAGCCACTGCACCGATCCCTGGCCGCGGTCGCCGCCGCGCCGCTCCTGACCCTGCGCCTGGGCGCGCGGCGCGCCCTGCTGGTGTCGACGCACGCCGCGGCCGAGGAGTGCTTCACGGCGCGCGACGCCGCGCTGGCGGGCCGGCCGCGGCTGCTGGCCGGCGACCTCCTCGGCTACGGCTACACCTCGATACTCTGGGCGCCCTACGGCGACCACTGGCGGGGCCTCCGCAAGTTCCTTACCCTCAAGCTCCTCTCCTCGTCCCGCCTCGCCGCGCGCGCCGCCGACCGCCGCGCCGAGGTCGCCGCGCTCGTCGAGACCCTCCTCCGCGACGCCTCCGCCGGCGCCCCTGCGACGGTGGTGACGCTGCGGCCCAGGCTGTTCGAGTTCGTGCTCAACGTGATCCTGCGCGCGCTTGTTGGCGCGTACTTGCCCGGCAGCGACGTGCGCAGGTTCCAGGAAGTCGTCGAGGAGACCTTCGAGGCCACCGGCGCGCCCAGTGTGGGCGACTTCTACCCGGCGCTGCGGTGGGTGGACCGGCTACGCGGCGTCCACGCAGCGCTTGCGCGGCTGCAGGCGAGGCGCGACGCGCTACTCGACGGCCTCATCGACGACCATCGGCGAAAGCGCGACGCCGGTGCCCGAGACGAGGAGAGCACATGCGCCATTGACGAGCTCCTGTCTCTGCAGAAAATCGAACCTGAGTACTACACCGACCGTGCCATCAAAGGAATCGTCATGGTGAGCAGTCTCGATCCTCTGTTTATCGTGCATGCGGCATAAAAACAAATATTTGTTGTCATCTCCATATGATGATATATACATGTGTGCAGGAAGTAATCGGTGCTGGGACCGACTCATCGGCGCTGACCACGGAATGGGCAATGGCACAGCTCCTCTTGCACCCTGCAGCAATGAAGAAGGTGAGGGCCGAGATAGACACCCACGTCGGCACAGCCCGGCTGGTGGAGGAGTCGGACATCACGAGCCTCCCATATCTGCAGTGCGTCGTCAAGGAGACCCTCCGTCTCTGTCCCGTCGGCCCCATCATCCCGCCGCACGAGGCCATGGAGGACTGCACCGTCGGCGGGTTCCACGTCCGCCGCGGCACAATGATCCTCGTGAACGCCTGGGCGATCCACCGGGACCCCAAGGTCTGGGACGCGCCGGAGGAGTTCAGGCCGGAGCGATTCTTGGATGGCGGCACGGTGACCACGGCCGCCATGCCCATGCTGCCGTTCGGGCTCGGCCGGCGGCGGTGCCCCGGTGAGGGTATGGCCATGCGTCTTGTTAGCTTGACGCTGGCGGCGCTCGTGCAGTGCTTCGAGTGGGATGTCGCTGAAGGCGGCGCCATTGACATGGCCGAAGGTGTTGGGCTGTCCATGCCGATGGCGACACCATTGGCTCCTGTCATCCGCCCCCGGGAGTTTGCTAAGAGCTTGCTCCTCTCTCTTCAACATGACTGAGCTGATGGACGCAGGTTTCTCAAGAATAGACGGAACTGGATGGTGTTGGACTTGGTGGGCTATTACTGAATAATCAATATCTTTAGGCTGGTGTCACTGGCCCATCTATCACATCGTCTATATTTCAAACTACATAGTGTCTACGATGCCAAACAGTGTTTTGTATATCTATATTCACACCCTAGTGACATCAGCCTTACAAGGGACAGTATGTGTACCTCGCACTTGTTCTTTTTGGAACTTCAAAACTATAAATTTACAGCTACTACAATGTTAATTTACATTGTCTGATGAAATATAATGCAGATGATGCTTTTTTGTAGTAGTAGATGAGACTACCAAATTTTAGCAAATGAGATCCTGTACAGGTTGTGTCCATGACACGTGGGTTCTTTGAGTGTGGGGTTGTGCATATGTTAGGGTCCAACTGCCGGTGAAGTTGCTGCAGAGAATCTACTTGCAGATTTTTGTTGTTGTGTACAGATATGACAAGTCATTTTTTTCCACGAAATACGAGTAGACCCGCTTGAATCTCTATCGCTGTTCTAAAACCTACAAATACTATCATTGGTTCAATGCATGATTCTACTAAAGATAGTTGTCTCAGCCGTCGTATAGAGAGAAAATTGGTACTAGCTGTAGCAATTGCCTGGTCGGAAACAAAGAGGTGGGAAAAGCACCGTTGACCACACACGAATCTTTAAGCACACGTGAATGGCCACAGATAGCGAGTGCGGGCGCTACCGGTTTGGGAGTTGCATTTTCTCACATGCTTCTCCACAAAGAGGCCTGTCCCATTCAAATCTCACCATTGCAGCTTTCTAGTTTCTAGCATCATAACATTAGGCTCCTCGCCTAACTCCACGCCTTTAGAGCCTGCATCATCCTCTCCATTGCCTTCCTCCTCTCTCTTGCCTCAAGTGCTTGCTACAGCATGCTGCAGATTTTTTTTGGAATTGTTTCAACAACAAAATTTCCATGTTGTAGGTGTTTTTTATAAAAGATTTCTTTTCTATGATGTCTATGACATCATTTGATTTGTTGTGGAATGTCTTTGAAAATGTTGCAGTCACTTTTGACTTTTATATCTAGTATTGCATTAACTATTTTCATATGTTTCAATAAATATTTTTAGTTGTTTCCACAAGTTAACGTATATGTTGCATTTTTTGCCTCTTGGCCGCTCGGACGAACGAGAGAAGTAGATAGAGGATCGGTTCGAAGTTGCACGAAAGAAAGTACTGTGGGTCTTTAATGGTTTAAATCCAACGATGTTGCACGCAAGATGATACTCATGTTGTGGTCACTTTTTAATGGTTTGAATCAACGGGGTCGGTTTTTTATGCTTTGAATCCAACGGCCGCAATCAGGTTATCCAACGATCTGCGCTGCGTCCGACGCCGCGTTAGGGCGTGAGTAACGCTGCTAGAAGATCCATAGCCTCGTAGGCAAAGGTCTGACTAGGCTAAAAGTCCTTGAAGCATATCCCTCAAGCCCTCAAGGCCTCCATTTCCCCTACACAAATTCATCATGGATTTTACTAGACCATCAGCCCGGGCCACCCGGGCTAGAATATCAAAACTCCATACGCTCATTATTTATTACTTATTAAAACTTTCTCTAATGAACAATCTCCCCTTCTACTTACTTTTTTATTTTTTTCTTTTATATTACACGTACACTTAGTATATCATACCACAAAAAGAGTTGTGTATATTTTGTCATAACAAAATTAAGTTTAAGTTAGCACAACGATTTTTGTCCAAAAAATGTCAAGGTTTGTAACTTTTAAAATAACACAAAGTCTTTACAAAAGTTATTTTTTCAAAAAAAAACATAGAGAAGTTATGTTTCACAAATTTTCATTATAAGTTTGTTTGCAAAAATTACGTCAGCAGTTATATGCATAAGTTTATTGTAATACCCCAAAAACTAAATAAATAAATTTAGTGTAATTAGGAGGCATTGACCAAGTATGAGCCAAAATTGACTTATTTTATTCATATACCATATGGATGATCAAGACCGTAGACACGCAGAGCTTGTCAAAACGATTCGGTTTAACTACTCACGTGTCCCGTTCAGATACCTAGTTAATTTTCACCGAGCCATGGTCCGTCAGATCCCTAGGGTTGTGAGTATTCTGGACAGACCGATTTTTTTTTCCCTTCTCCCCTCCACGCGCAGCCGCCCTCAAACCCAACGCCTCCTGGACCTTGCCCTACCCTGTGCAATCTCGCTGCTTTGTGCTGCGCCGCCGCCGCTACCGGCGACCTGGTGCTGTCTCCTGCTGGCGTCTTGTTCTACTCTCGTTGATTCAGTGCTGCTGCGGTTGTTGTCCTGCTGCCGGTTCTGGCTGGCTCCTCATTGCCGTTGTTGCCGAACTCTCAACAAGACCCCGTGGTGAGAATAGAAATTATTATTCTTGTCTCCTTTTCCAATTCAGTGTTGGTTGCGCAGCATATTAAGTCCTCAGGTTGCAATCTGCTATGGGTGAGTGCAGGATTGCTTTTGCTGCAGTGCGTGGTAGGGTCTTAGGCAGGGCTAGAACTAACGGAATCAGGCAGGGGGAAAACGGAAGGAGGAAAAATCACAGTGTAATCTTCCAGGGTGATTCTTAATCGAACCCAGCAGGTGTGTATGAGTCGTATGGATGAATTAGAAATTCTGTTCTGGGATACCTGCAGTTACTTCTAAGTAGTGAGATTAATTGGAAATCTGGCATTAACTGGTTGGGAATTTTAATTGTCCACGGTTACTAGCTGTGGGCTTCTTTGCTATCGTTTCAATGGTGGTGGTCTCACTGAAATCTGACAGGCTGTGTAAGAGTTAATAATGTAGGGTTGAGCAGGGATTAATTCGAATGATCTTAAATTAGACTCTAAGACTAGTTCACTCCACAGGTGTGGAGGCACGTGTTGAGGGCGTAACGCCAGGTTCTCATCAACATTAAGGCAAGTGCATGACGAACTACTTTTGTTGTGACTGGTTTGCCCATTGGTTGTTTCTTGCATTTTGATGTTGATCTATTCATTGTCTGTATACAAGAGATTCATGTTTCATGATTCAAGATTCAAGTTACAAGTTTCATTTAAATTCAGTTCAAGTGCCGGTGGATCCGGTTGTGTAATTTGATTCTTATATTCAAGTTCCTGTGAGTACGTGCTGGCCCCACTTGCTCGGCTTTACCGGTAAATGCTAAGGAGAGTTCAGGTGCTGTCCGTTTTAGACGGAAACTACTATTTCATCGATGTTCTATTCAAATGAGTTTTCTCTAGTTCATGTCGTATATTTGTTTTCTAGTTCTAAATTGTACTTGCTGAGTATTTTTACTCACCCCTTGTTTTTATTTGGTCTTTAGGAACCGGTTGATTGTGGCGTGCATGGGCACTGGGAGTAGTTCACATTTTGGAGCACCCATGCAGAAAATTATTTTGGTTCCATTCATAGTAGCATAATTTAGTTTAGTGGTGGTTAACTTCATTTATGTTGACTGTGATGAGATGGTTTATGGCTCGGTTGGTTAGTTAATACGCTTGGGCTTGGGCTGTGATGTTTAGGGACTCAATGGTATCTTGTTATCTGTTTGTGTTTGCTCTGGATAGCCACTTTATAGGGGAAACTCTGCCGAAATTTTCTTTAATCTCCCGACTTAGTTTGCAAGGTGTGTTGATTTTGGTAATGCCTAGCCATGTGGATGGCTGGGGCATTACATTTATAACTTTCAGAAAATAGAAAATTAGTAGTAAGAGTAACTACAGTAGATTTTGTTGAGTTCATCAACCAATCTAGGTTGCTGTCAATATTTGTTGCGTTAGTGTCTTATCACAGTAAGAGCTTTCATCTTTACTATTTTCTTGGTTAGATATGATATATTGATGTAGCTAGTTATCTAAATTGTTAGAGACAATTTATATCTGCAACATCTTTTTGACTTAGTAGATTTATCTCATCTTTCCTAGTTATCTTGGTAAACAATATATTGGATCTATGGCTACATCATTTCGATCTCATAGATTTTGTATTGTTTTTGCCGGTTATCACAGAAGTTTTAGTATGTTTTAATGATGTCGGCTAACTCGACCACTCTTTTTTTTGCTATCGTGCTTATGGTCATCCTCGTATCGGCTGATTGTGATCGTCAGCTGATTCTAGGGTTTACCTCATCCTTGTCTCTTACATTTATATTACAAGTGATCTAAGTGTTCATTAATTTTTTGTTGGATCACTGATTTTGCTTTAGTATATTTGTGGTGCATTTACTCTTACCCTAAATCTAGATATCTGACAATTAGTCGGTTGGCTCAATCTATATATATTGTACTCTCTTTCATCTTGTCAATTGTAGGGTCAAGTTTGCTGGTATGCCACTCTCGACACCAAAAACACTTTTTTTGGACCCACTTCATAGGAGGACGCAAATCTTCTGGGCATGTATTATTATCCCTTGAGTTGCTGATTACTTTGTATTCACCGTCTCATCCTACTTATTTCTGACAGAGGAGGATCTAGATTACAAAGTCCCACACAATCATCCAATCCCTTTATTCTTCAGGAACCATGTTTAACTCATAATGTTTAAATAGAGAGCAAGAAAGTCATGGAGGCGGCCCTATGATATGTTGTCCATCATTTGGCAAAAATTAAACTTCAAAGCAACATGCAAAATGAGGAAAGAATTTGAATTTTTCCTTAAAAAAATGTATTGTTAAACCAGACACTAGACACCTTGAACTATCAAAAACAAATAAACTAGGACCTTTAGTAGGTTTTGAAGGTGGTTATCTAAATTGTTGAAATAACAAAATCTTATTTAATCTCTAAAAAAGTTATTGTTGATTTATTTTAAATACGAAACGTACCAAATTTTTTCTAAGAACAATATAATCTATCTATCAGTGGTCTATTTGGAGTTGTTCTAAATGTTTGTATTCCTAATTTTATTGTTTCGTTCCTCCAAATGAAACTGGAGAAATATGAACAAATAAATTCTAAATAACTCTGGGGTTAGATAGCTAATAGATTGACTATATTTTGGAAAAAAGGTGGTACCACTTTCATATTTTTCTAATTTAAAATGAATTAATTAGAGATGGAATAAAATAGAAAACCACCCTCGTAACTGGCAAAAGGTCAAAGTTTGTCTAGTTTCTAATAGTACAAGTTGCTCGATATCTGATTTCATAATTAAGGGTTGGAAATCAGATGACTTGGGTAGTTTTGAGGTTTTGAAATAGATTTTCCCTATTTTTTACAAGCAAAATGCACGAACATAGTTAAAATTTTGGTGAATTATCTCTTAGGTCCAAACCGGTTGATTGCATCTATACACTTCCTAAAATGTGCATTCTAGGTCCAAAGTGCCTAGAACACTCCTGTTGTTTTTGTTTCTCAATATGAAACCGAAATCTGCACATTGCGATATGCCAATATGACATATCAACTACCATAGGAATTATTTTTAGCTATTCAGACCCAGATGGCATTTTTAACAAGCATGAGGACTAATATGCAATTTCAAAGTTCATAAATGTAAGAAACTCCATAGCAGGTTTAAGGGCCAGCCGCAGCCATATACTCCCTCCGTATTTAAATATAAGTCGCGTTGATTTTTTTCTTCAAAACTTTGACCCTTCTTCTTATTCAATTTTTTTTTAAAATTTGTCATTTATTTTGTTGTGATATGTTTTACCATTGTAGATAGTTTGAGCATGACTATTTTTTTATAGGGTTACACAAATTTTTTGAATAAAACGAAGGGTCAAAGTTTTGAAAAAAAGTCAACCGCAACTTATATTTAAATACGGAGGGAGTATTTCATATCTTATCTTACTCCTATAAAGCGGCAGTGGCCGTGCGTCGTGCGCAGCGCGTCCTCGTAGCACGCTTCGTCCGCACGCGTTGCCGTCCAGGGCGCCCGATGTATGAAACGCTGTGGAACCGCACGCGCGAGAACCACGATGTCCGCGTTTCTTGCGCACGAACGCCCTCGCCTCCTGTCGCCCGTTCCGCCGCCCTCCCGTCACCCGCACTGCCGCCCTTCACTCCGGCGCCGCCGTCCTGCGTCATCCTCGAGCGCGCTTCCTGAGAATCCTATCCTCCACGAAACTCCAGTAGCCGTGCGCATGGTCGACTCCGCCCCTGCCTTCTCGCCATCGTCGTCTCCACCACCATAGCCGCGCTCGCCCACATGATGCTCTGCCTCGACGCCGCCTCCCCTCTTCGTCCCTCCCCAGGGCTCGAGGTCACCGCGTTGCGCCTGCTCCCACAGTCCTCGAGCATGCGCACGCTGTAGCGCTTGGACGCCACATGCACCTGAATGGCCGCGGTGCTGCCGTGCGGGTGGACGCGACCCAGTGGCAAGGACGTGGCACGTGGTCGCGGAAGCCCGCGCTGGTGTTCTACTTTGCCGGTGGGGTGGCCGGAGGTGTACGCGTGCACGGGGTCCGTCGATGGGCAGCACGTGGTGTCGGGGGCGTTGCCGTCGCCGTCGGCGTGGGCGAGGCCGCACACGGTGCCCGACGGGGGATGCGTCGTGAACGCATGCGGCGCCGGGGACGGCCATGTGCTGGCTAGCCACGCCGTGGGGCTCTCCTTCCGGCGCTGGTCTAGTCCAGGCGGAGGAGCAGGGGCGGGCAGCGGGTGAGTGGCGCTCGAGGCGCGGCACAATGGGGCTGGGCATAGCGTTGCGCGTGGAGATGGCCGGTGTGGCCTCCGATCGGATCGTCGCGGTGGTGAACGCGGCGGCAGGCGGCGCCGTGAAGGGCTGGTCCGTGTATGACATCGCGGGGCAAGTGGTGCCGCGCGCTTGACTTGTCGCCCGGGTTCTGGCGGCTCGCGTGCGCCGCCGTTGAGTGCTGACGTAGCGTGGCGCCGCTGCTCTCATCGATGGTCTTGGCCCTATGGTTGAGTGAAGGTTCAGCTGGCCGGATTGGTGCGACGCCAAGCAACATCATGGGATGTGGGTATTTGTTTGTTCTTAAACCATCGATCAGTGATGATTGCATCTCTAATCACGGCGCAATTGAGAACTACCAATTCAATACAATTTTTTTTACTGTCTCGAGCGTACTCAACTTCACTTTTAGGAACAATTCGATTGTTACGGATCTAAATTTCTAAGTTCTATTTCTAAGTAATTACTTTCATTTATAATTTTAGGTGTTAGTACTTGGAATGTTACCTAGGAAACATTTGCTGTGTGCTGAGAAAAGAAAAAAAATGAAACGTTCTGTATAGTCCTTTGTGTCGTGATATACTGCAGGTTGTTCCGGAATATATGCCTCCAAAACGATATTGCCACCATGTGATCTGGTAACGATAATATAAACTGTTGATAGATCAGTTGAGATAGCAAGACTTATTACTGTAGTGCTAGAAGCTTTACGGAAGAAAAAAATCATTTTAAACGCAGCTGCATTAGATTATGTCAAAATCATTTTAAAGATAAGCGTCACCTCCTTCCATCTACGTCTGCTGGCACCTACTTCTTCGATCCTGAGTCCATGTTAATTCTAATTGTAGTTCCATCTATCATCTATGCATTTTTGTCTAAATGAATAAATATTGCATAAACGCAATTCTGCCGTATACGGTTCGATTGAATCTTTAATAGCGCATTGTTGTATATATTAAAGTTGTTCCGTAGCAAAGCACGGTCCTCTACCAGTAGTTATTAAGCCATCATCAGTTCATCAGTAGTGGTAGCATTCTTATTCTTACAGAGTACTAGTCGAAGAGAAATATTGCCCTGCTATCTTTTCCCCCCTATAGAAACATGTGTTCAGTCTTCAGACTGTAAAAAAAAAAGAAAAAGAAACATGGCTTGAGCACCGTCCAGCATCCACATCAGTCATCGAGCTGAAGCAGAGAGCATGCTCTTGACAAACTCTCGGGGCCGGCAGACAGCAGCCAACGGCGTCGCCATCGGCATTGTGAGCCCTGCACCTTCGGCCATGTCAATGGCGCCGCCTCCACAAGCATCCCACTCGAAGCGCTGCACAAGCGTTGCCAGCGTCAAGCTAACAAGACGCGTCGCCATGCCCTCACCGGGGCACCGCCTCCGTCCAAGCCCAAAAGGCAACATGGGCGCGGTGGCCGTGGTCACCATGCCAGCATCATCCAAGAACCGTTCCGGCCTGAACTCCTCCGGCGCGTCCCAGAGCTTGGGGTCCCGATGGATCGCCCAGGCGTTCACGAGGACCATCGTGCCGCGCCGGACGTGGAACCCGCCGACGGTGCAGTCCTCCATGGCCTCGTGTGCCGGGATGATCGGCGCCACGGGGCAGAGCCGGAGGGTCTCCTTGACGACGCACTGCAGGTACGGGAGGTTTGCGATGTCGGATTCCTCCACCAGCCTTGCTGTGCCGACATGCGCGTCTATCTCGGTCCTCGCCTTCCGCATGGCTTCCGGGTGCTGCAGCAGCAGCGCCATTGCCCACTCGGTGGTCAGCGCCGACGTGTCGGTGCCGGCGGAGAGTATTGCCTGAATGCGCATATACATGACTGGTCACTGGCCAACCATTTGTTCATGCCGAAAGATTAACAGGAGAGATCGATCGAGTAGGTCTCACCAAGATGAGACCTTTGATGATGGTGTCAGTGTAGTACTCAGGGTCAACTTGTTGCCGCGACAGGAGCTCGTCGATGACACCTCTGTTCTTCGTGTCTCGGCCACCGGCGTCGCGCTTCCGGCGCTGTTCATCGATGAGGCCGGCGAGCAACACGTCGCGGCGCTCGTGCAGCGCTTCGAGCGCCGCGCGGACGCCGGATAGGCGGTCCACCCACCGCAGCGCCGGGAAGAAGTCCCCGACGCCGGGCGCGCCGCTGAGCTTGAACGTCCCCTCGATGATCTCCTGGAACCCGCGCACGTCGTGGCCGTGCGCGGGGGCGCCGGTCAGCGCGCGCAGCATCACGTTGAGGACGAGCTCGAAGAGCCTGGGCCGCAGCGCCACCGCGCCGGCAGGTGCGGCGGCGTCGCGGAGCAAGGTGTCAACGAGCGCGGCGGCCTCGGCGCGGCGGTCGGCGGCGCGCGCGGCGACGCGGGGCGCGGAGAAGACCTCGGCGGCGAGGAACCTGCGGAGGCCGCGCCAGTGCTCGCCGCAGGGCGCCCACAGGATCGAGGTGTACCCGTAGCCGAAGACGTCGCCGGCCAGCAGCCGCGGCCGGCCCGCCAGCGCGGCGTCGCGCGCGGTGAAGCACTCCTCGGCGGCGTGGTGCGCGGACACCAGCAGCGCGCGCCGCGCTCCCAGGCGCAGGGACATGAGCGGCGCGGCGGCGAGTGCGGCGAGGGACCGGTGCAGCGGCTTCCCGAGCAGGTGGAGGTGGCCCAGCAGCGGGCGCGACGGCGGGCTCGGCGCCCCGCCTGGAACGCGCCTCGGCTGGACGGCGGCGAAGGCGACGAGGAGGGAGACGGTCAGGAGGCCGACGACGGCGAGCATCAGGAGCGCGTCGCCGCCGCTGACCGCTCCCCTGGTCGCTGCGTCCATGGCTGGCTGGCTGGCGACTTGATCGCTGCGTTCCTCACTGACGCCACAGGCTCACAGCGTCGACTGTGAAGAATACTAGTCATCTAGTGTTACGATCAGCATTATTGGAGCATCGATATTCTGCAAGGGGCGAAGAGTTTGTGGACGTACGCCATTGACTTTTTTAGTGGACTGGCGGCTACTGCGACATCGGATGTCATGGTCATGGCTAGTCGACAGCACCACAATCACGCGAACTGGCGGATGTTTGTATTCAGTGGTAGATTGGGTTCTGTGGGGAAGGGGAATGAACAGTATCTAGACATTTCTCCTATTCGGTGCTGAATTCTGTTACAAGTGCTGCTTGTATAGCAAGCACCGATCCGGCCCCCGCCGCCGGTCCGCTGTGCCTCTCCCTTGCCCACGCAGCCGTATCGCTCCGCCTCTCCCGCGCCCACGCCGCCGGCACGCGCGCGAGGTGGCGGAGCTCGGCCGTGACGACTCGAACGCGGCGCACCCCCGAGAAGGCGTTGAACACCTCCGCCCCGGGCTTCCGGAAGCCCGTCCATTGGATGTACGATGGACATCACTAATTCGCTACTGAAGTCGGTGAACTGGTGCGAGTGCGATCGGTGCCGACTTGGTGACCTCAAGTCGTGAACTGAACTGAACAGGCAGCTCCAGCCTGACGAACTGAATATTTGGAGGAGGAATACTACTGAAGCCTGACAGATGATAGCTGCCACCCTCGATCTGGTTAGGCCTCCTTTTCCTTTGAATTTTATGGTAGTTAATAATTAACATATAAAGATATAAATTTTGGAACTATTGCAATCTGAAGCAAGTCGATCTGATTACAGTGATTACAGTTACAGCCATCTCTAAAGATAATAGATATAAACAGCCTTGAATCAGAGCTGTACTCCAGCACATTGATATATGTACAAAATAATATCAATTATCAACCATTATAATTAGGACCTGCTACATTAATGGTGTATTTTTTTTCTTTTATCTAATTAACATGGTAGTTTCTAGAGTCTTTGTACTAATGTTGAGGCATCTTCAATTGCACGGTTCCTAAGATAATGAATAACAACCTTTTTTTGCAAAATGAGAAATGTCACAGTTTATTTCCTCCTCGTGTATGAAAATTTCAAGTATCATACACGTATTTGTTTTTTCTTAAAGACTATCGAATCCAGGTTACTAGCATGCCACAAATGCAAAGTCTACATATACTACTATGATGTAAAGCTAATATGTTCTCACGGATACCCAAAGTACTATGTACAAGTTTGAGCCACAGCTAAACAGATGTCAAACTTTCCGGTGACCCTCCCGTGATAGCTTTGAGTAGTCTTGGCACCGGAGGCATGTCGAGCTCAGAAAGACCCTCGAGAAACTGCACCACCTTGGTCATGGTCGGCCGATCAAACTCACTGTCTTGAATGCACCAGCATGCAACTTTGCAAACCCTTTCAACCTCATCAAGATTTGCCTTACCGTGCAAATCTGCATCCACCAGACTTCCAATGTCTCCGCTCAGAAGCTTGCGTGCAACTTGCATTGGGAAAAACGCTGAATAATCGCCATCCTCGAAGTATTCCTGGCTTGAGTTCCTGCTGCCTGATACTATTTCAAATAAGACCATCCCGTAGCTGTAAACATCCACTTTAGATGTCACAGGTGCTCCGCTAATCCACTCAGGCGCAAGGTATCCGATAGTTCCTCTCATTGTAGTCATCGCATGGCTAAATTCTCTCCCCAAGATCTTTGCCATTCCAAAATCTGCAATTTTAGGCACAAAAGACTCATCGAGGAGTATGTTCTCCGGCTTGATGTCACAGTGTATAATGCAATCCCGACAACCAGTGTGCAAGTAAGCCAGGCCTCTGGCAACTCCAATAGCTATTTGGAACCTGAGATTCCAATTCAGAACCGTACCACTAGCTTTGAACAAATGCACTTCAAGGGAGTGGTTTGGCATGTATTCATAAACAAGTAGCCTCTGATCAGCTTCGCAACAAAATCCGACCAGTTTGACTAGGTTGATGTGTTGGATGATTCCGACAGAACTCACTTCTGCTCTGAATTGCTTCTCTCCTTGCCTGGCGCCATCGAGCCTTTTCACTGCCAAGGTAAATGAGTCACTTAGGTACCCCTTAAACACGGAACCGAAACTGCCTCCCCCCAATTTCTCTGAGAATTTTTTAGTTGCGCGCTCCAAATCGACATATCGGAATGTAAGGACCCCAATGCCACCTTGAACATCCCCCAGCTGTGTGCGAGCAAACCACTTCCCTTTTCTCCACCAAACCAGCAGACCGAGGATCATCAGGCCCAAAGCCGCAGCACTCGCCCCAGTGGCAGCACCAATGCCAATGGCATTTCTATTCTTCCTTTCCACCCTTGGCACCTCTGTTGCAGCAAGGCGGATGTAAAGCATTTCCCCATTTCCATCAGACTGTAGTTTTACATTGGTCAATTTGCCATGCCAGACAGAGCAGCCTCCTTTCCCATAGGAATATGCAGTGCAAGAGCAGTTGACCAAGCAAACCTGTGAGCAATCATCTTCACTCCTTGCAGCCTTCATCTTCATTGCGTCATTGGGCAACCTGACCCGTTGCACAGAGTGGAACTTATCTGTGAGATCTGTGTTGCTGCTGCCGTCGATTCCGCAGCGCAGCAGTGGAGTATTCCTCGTGCACCCATCTCTCCGGTCCCCCAGCTCCCAGTCTCTGGGTGAGCTTATAGAGAAACCCTCCATGCAGTTGCAGACTGGGTCCTGATTCTCATTGCAGACTGTGAATGGTCCACATGTCGCATAGACATCACACTGAAGTACAGGCTGCCTGTAAATGATCACCCAGTCCTGTGAGTCGTCCATCCACATACTCACCACGCCTTGGCCAGAGACATCCAGCTGCGAGAGCACGATCACCGTCTCATTGTGCAGTATCCATGTGAAGTACACCTCTTTGTCGTTGTTGACATAATCAAAACTTGTCAAACTGTCACTGTTGCCTATCATCTCCGGAGCTAAGCTGAAGTACTGGCCGTTCCACTCCCCAGTGTTCCCGATTTCTACAGTTGAGTTCCATAGCAGATGGCCAACACCATTGCGCTGTAGCTCCGCAGTGTACAGCCCAGGAGCCTGATCTATCAGATTCTTTCTTGAGACAAGGCGGCGGTTGAGACCGGTCACCTTGTTCCAGCCGATCTTGGCACCGGCGAAGAAGGTGTCGGTGGGGTAGTCGAAGCTCTGCCAGAAGATGTCGGAGGAGCTCCGGAGGACGAGGTTGCCGTCGTTCTGGAGCACGGCGACGGTGTCGTTGGTTGTGGTGTTGGCATGGGTAGACCAGATGATGGACCTGGTGGCCTGATCCAAGATGACCAAGTTCCCGTCGCCGGCGATGGCGAGCTCAGGTGAGGTGGGGTCGATGACCGGGCTCTCACCGTTGGCGCTCCAGAGTGGAGTTAGCTTGGGGACCTTGTGGAACCATATGCCGAGGTAAGTGTATGGGTTGGTGTAGTTGAAGGACTTACTGTCGCCCATCTTGAAGAAGCCCAGCGCGAACTTGCTGTTGTTGGAGACAAGCCTGCTGCTGCTGCCGGCGAGCCCATTGCCGGGAGACACCGTGTCCGTGGCGGCGGAGCAGGACGGGGCGTGCTGGGAGAGGAGTCCAAGAAGGACGATGGCATGAAGGAGAGCCATGGTGGAAAATTGCAGGATCAGTCAGAGCAGGATTGCTGCAAAGTGCAAACTAGCTGGTCGACTTGTTTGGGAGGGCTCATCAGTCCAGGTCACAGGTCAACGATATGCGTCGGGAGTGGACATCTCAATCAGTCTGTCATCAAATGATATCCTCTTGTCGTATCATTCAACGATCTTTGACAAATTGGAACAGCTTAGCTGAATTTTTTTTGGTCCCAGTCAAACTTCTACGTTTGGGGATGCCCACTGTATAGTAAGAAATTGAAGGATGCTTGTTTCGTATTATCCGTTCTGATCGTAAAATCTGTACTATGTGCAAACAAATGCCATCGTCTTGTGAACACTGAGTTGGATTTGTCATGTGAACTCGTTTTTAGACTTGGCGTATAAACTCTGTGTAGGACTTGTATTAATAACCAAATGGCATCGTCTTATCCTTGAATAACCGAAGATTATCTGAATGATCTTCATCGGTCAATCCTCAAAATCAGGTGCGTCTGACCATTGTACAGTAAGACAGGTTTGTAAATTGTACTATATGTGCCAACAAATGGCTGCTGACTTGTTTTGTTGTTTTCCGAATGCCTAAGAAATTATATTCAAATTTTATTTGAGTTTATAGATTGTTAAATCCTCAAAAAACAAGAGTTTGAAAAGTTTAAAAGAAAAGGTTTAGAAAACGAAACATCCCTCCTTCCCTTTTTCCTTTTCAGCCCAACCTTCCTCCTCCTTTTCCATTCGCCCGTGGGTTCTGTTTCCTCTCCCCGCCTGGGCCTTGGCCCTGCTGTCTTCCTCTCTCTCCCGCAACCCCGCGGCCTGTTTTCTCCTCCCTAGCTGGGCCGATCGCAACTTGTACTGTGGACCCGATTGGTTCGTGGCTAAAATTTTGGTCCAAAATTAGCCATGATCAATGGAGCTCAAAAGTAAACCTATTAGTCATGTCAAATTTTGGTTACGAATTTTTCAATCAATCAAACACACCCTATGTGCCAATAAATGCCATCGTCTTGTTAGAACTGTCGTGTGAACTCATTTTTAGACTTGGCGATGGTGTATAAATTCTATGTTGGACTTTATGAAGTCTATAGAATTAATTGCACTAGAAGTCGATTAGTTACATAAGTCCACAACTTAGAAATATTCTAGGTCAATAAACTTTTTAAAGTCTATCATGTAGGTCTGTATCCCTCCATGCGTGCACTTAACACGACAAAAAACATATATTGAACCATATATATGTTCATAAATTATGAAATCAACTTTGTTAGTTTTAGTTGAAATAAGCTGAAACTAATAGCTAAATGCTGCATTTTTTGCAACTTTTTTTTGGCCATGCCTTTTTCCATCACCTCCATTTATATAAAAAAAGCAAAACTAGACAAAACCAATTTATTCCGGCTATACTTTTCGCTTATTTGTAGAGTTTCTAAGGGAAACGTTTCTCACTAAACATGGCCTTTGTCTTGATGAGATCTAAAAAATGGACCAGGCTTCACATGTATAATGACCACTTTACTCATGTTTTTGCTAAAGAAACATTTAGTCACTTTTTAACAAGTCATCAATGATGCGACCTTAGTGATGGACATGATACATGTCACTAATTTGAGATATTTTTTATAACTTATAATACAAATCAAAATATCTAAAAGGAGGTAGGAAAGTAATTAAGGGCAACTTTCATTACAGGATGAACGATAGATTTGATGATCTTTATATTTAAATTTAAAGACACAACCGAGCTTCAATATATTCTTGGTAGGATCCATCTTCGTATCATCCCATCGAAAGGTAGCACACCACTACCATTACCATTTCTTCCTCAGAAACCTATGTTCACTGTTCAGCACATCATGTTGAAGCTGAGAGCTTGCTCTTCACAAACTCTCGAGGCCGGCAGACAGCAGGCAACGGTGTCGCCATGGGCATGGACAGCCCGGCACCTTCGGCCATGTCGATCGCACCGCCTTCTCCAACACCCAACTCGAAACACTGCATGAGCGCCGCCAACGTTATGCTGACAAGACGCACCCCGAGACCCTCGGCAGGGCACCGCCGCCGCCCAGGCCCGAACGGCAGCATAGACATGGTGGCCGTGGTCACAGTGCCGTCCTCCATGAACCGCTCCGGCCTGAACTCGTCCGGCGCGTCCCAGACCTCGGGGTCCCGGTGGATCGCCCAAGCGTTCACGAGGATCATGGTGCCGTGGTTGACGTGGAAGCCGCCGACGGTGCAGTCCTCCATGGCCTCGTGCGCCGGGATGATGGGGCCGACGGGGCAGAGACGGAGGGTCTCCCTGACGACGCACTGCAGGTACGGGAGCTTCGGGATGTCCGATTCGTCCACCAGCCGAGACGTTCCGACGTGCGCGTCTATCTCCGTCCTCGCCTTCTCCATGGCTTCTGGATGCTGCTGCAGCAGCGCCATGGCCCATTCCGTGGTCAGCGCCGATGTGTCCGTCCCTGCCTGGATTATTTGCTGCGCGTTTAATTTATCCTTAATCAGATTGAGATGGCAACCATGCATTCTGATGGTCATGGTTAACAGAAGCACGACTCACTATGATGATTCCTTTGATGACAGTGTCGGTGTAGTACTTGGGGTCGATTTCTTGCAGAGACAGGAGCTCGTCAATGACGCCTTTGTTTCCCGTGTCTCTCGGCCGACACCGCCGGCGTCGCGCTTTCGCCGCTGGTCGTTGACGAAGCCGTCGAGCAGCTCGTCGCGCTTGGCCTGCAGCCTCGCGAGCGCCGCATCTATGCCACGCAGCCGGTCCACCCACCGCAGCGCGGGGTACATGTCGCCGACACAGGGCGAGCCGGTGACGACCACGGCCTCCTCGATGAGCTCCTGGACCCTGCGCGCGTCGCTGCCGCGCACGCACGCGCCCATCAGCGCGCGCAGCATCACGTTGATCACGAGCTCGAAGAGGCGGGGACGCAGGGCCACTGTGCAAGGGGAGGCACCGGCGGCCGCGGCGTGGCGGAGTAGGTTCTCAACGAGCGCGGCGACCTCGGCGCGGCGAGGCGGGACACGGAGAGCAGCTCGGCGTTGAAGAACCTGCGGAGGCCCCGCCAGTGCTCGCCGTAGGGCGCCCACAGTATGTCCGTGTACCCGTACCCGAGGATGTCGCCGGCCAGCAGCCGCGGCCGCCCCGCCAGAGCGGTGTCGCTGGACGTGAAGCGCTCCACGGCCGCGGCGCAGGGACATGAGCGGCGCCATGCAGCCACCGGCGCCGTGCGCGGCCGCGAGCGCGGCCAGCGATCGGTGCAGTGGCTTACCGAGCAGGTGGAGGTGGCCGAGCAGCGGGAGCGACGGCGGGCTCGGCGCCCCGCCACGACCTCGTCTGGACCGGACGGCGGCAAGGACGACGAGCGAGGAGACTGTGACCAGGCCAACGACGACGAGCAGCAGAAGTGCGTCCATGGTTGGTAACCCTGCGTGGAATCTGCTGAAGGAGCAGTTTGAGATAGGTTTCTGAACAGGCAGGATTCACTTATAGCCGCTGCAGTCATCATCGTGAGGTTATCCTTGTATTTATGTACAATGCTGCGACGACCACGCACCGGCCAGGGTTCAACAGAGAGCGTTTCTATCGGTGTAATCCTTGTATCATCCTTCTATTACAGGTTAGAGTCTGCTTTTGTATCCTTCACGTTGATGCTCAGGTAATTATAAACGTCGACGATCAATTTGGTACACTAAAATCTAAATATAGCCAGATCTATTTCATTGTCTAAATAATTATCTGCTTCTACCATTCATACAAACATCTAAATTACCCACCACGAAATATAAAAAGGAATAAATCCTCCATGTACATCTAAATTACCTATAATTGACAGCTAATATAAAATAATTTAACCTTTTTAAATTATATATACATTATTATTTATTACCAGCATTTTGTTGCTTGGTCAAGTTGCCAGCGAAGATTTCCCTAGGGACCCCGCGAAAAATAACATACCCCTACCTAGTCCGCTTGCATCCATACCTAGCGAGGATACGAAGATCCCATTGATAAACTTTGATACAATAGGCTAAGAAGAGACGTGAAATTCTCAGCATAGGAGTCAAGGTTATTAGTTGGCCGACGAAAAGATTGGTGGACGAAGGTAGCAATTAAGTGCAAGTTTTTTTTCAGTCATGCAAGACACGGTTTTCATTAAAAGAAAAGCATGTATGAACAACATCCTCTCAAGCCTAGGCTTACCAAGAGACAACGACAAGAAATACAAAACCACAAATGAAGGAAAAAACTATGGTTTAATTTATCTATCTACACTATAAAGAGGTGAGTTTTAATAATTATTTATCTATCTATATACACTATAAAAGAGTGAATTTTAACAAAATTGTTTTACCTACGATGGTCCCAGTGTACTGTGTGTCCTTCGTATTGGTCCCACTGCGTAGGTCGGAAAGGGTGAGAAAGTGTTAGAAATGGTCTAAAACCGATAGAAGGAAAACGTTTCCACCCTTTTATTATTTTATTTTCTTACCTCATTAAACCTATGCCCACCTGGTACTTTCCTTGTTTCGGAATTAACCGGAAGGAATGAAGTCAATCAAGATATCTTTTTTTAATTTCTTCTTTCTTTTTCCTTTTCTTTTTATTATCCGGACAGTTATTTCATGACACGTGTTGCGCGTATGTCGTATCCCAAAATCGCTAAAACGAGGAACCTGCCGAGGCCGAGAGCAAGGGGGATAAGCTATCAAGGGGATAAGCCTACTAAGGGCATGTACAATGCTATGGTGATTAGAGAGGTGCTTAGAGAAAAAAAGTTAAGCATCTGCACAAGCACTTTCCTAGCACCTGTATTTTCCAGTGCTTAGTTAGGCTGTTATATGTTAGCATCTGCGTAAGCATCTTTATTCCTACAGTGCTATTGCCGTTGCCTGCCGTGTCTATGAGCGCACGTGCTCGCCTAGATAGGAACATGACGGAAGCCTCGCGTCAAAGCTTCACTGATAAAAAACGGCGACAACTTCGGACGAAACATCGATGCCAAACTAAGCAGCTGCTCCTTCCGCTAAGCACCGATCCCAGCAGGTTTAGAGAAAAAACCGAATTTTTTTCCTTAAGCACCGGTCATAAGCTTCTCATTGTACGTGCTCTAATGACCACACTCTTGTTTCCTCAACGTGCCTTGAACAGAGAAGGATGCCCGACGACGGAACATACACTAGTTCTTTCCTCGTGGATCATCTAGATTGCCAAAAGAACAAGCATCAAATTGTAAGGAAGTGATAAGTTTTGTGAAACTAACAACAAAAATTAAGAGTTATTTGTTTAGAAAGTTCATTTTTTCTCTCTTACTAACTATAATATTTCAAATTGTTGCTTGGGACCTCTGAAAATTAAGAATGAACTTATATTTTATGGTCACAGTCCCGCTATTGATAGTTAGTATCTCTAGTGATAAAACAAGTAACAATAAAATAAATGATAAAACAAGTAACAACAAAACAAATAATAAACAATGAAAATTTTTGCATAAAGCAAAAGATTGAAGTTTTGAAAAAAATAAGTCAACTGTGTCAAATAAAAAATGGAGGAAGTACTCTCTCTTTGCTGAAGTTTTAAAATTTATAAAATGAACGATGCTATTGGAAACTTCCCCACATTTTCCCATACGAAAAATATTTTCCAAGTATAAAAAGGGACCATTGCTCCTGAGCTGAGGCCGCGATCGGAACGTAGGATATTTTCACAAAAAATCAAAGAAAACGCAAAAGGGAGAAAAGGAACGCGAGTGACGCTTTTGGCTTTTCCTGCGCGTAACTCTCGCTAGACAAGTGAGGAATACTAGGCAATATCTGTTGACTCCGGTAGATGATGGATATAAGAATGATGGTTGTCTAGATTTCAGGAAACGTAGGCAGGCTTGATTCATGGATCATGGGTCCCACACGTAAGCCTCACTTGATTTTAAACGATATGTGCAATCACTTATCTAGGCACTAATGTTTTCTTTCGATATTCATATTATACAATTCCTGAGCTATAGGTTTCTACATTCCAAATACATTTTCGTGTTCTTTCATGTATGTTTTAATTATCTGTGTTTACCCCTATCTTTCTTCTCCATTGCTACGTTTTCTTCAATTTCTTTGTTTTTCATCCTTCTAGGGCTACTTTGGAATATGATTTCTAAAACATAGAAATAGAAAATAACACCTAAATAGAGTTGCATAACATTAGTAATTTTATAGGGATTGAAAACGCAGAAAAGTGGTAGGAGTTCTGCCTTTCAATCAAGAAGAAAAAAAGCTGACCTAATTTTTAAGGAAAACCAGGCCAAAAACCTTCACAGAACGCAGGTTGAGAGGGACAGCTGGCGAAACCCCCACAATAATGCCCACCATGTGTCATCGTTGCCCAGCTCATGTAAGAGACGAGCAGCTCCGACTTCCCACGGTAGGCAATACGAACAGCCAAAATCACCTAGGGCCGCCTACACACAAGCATTAGCACTCAAGGAAGAAGATCGGCGTGTCATTGTTGCCGAGCTTCGACGCCACCCACACAAAACAGCTCTGACTCTTCACCACCGAGCTTGGTCCCCAAACACCGTGCGCTAGGAGCGAGCAGACACTAGAAGGTGAAGGCCTCGTGAAACCCTCGAGCCAAGGAGAGCAACGAAATGCCACCACGATGGCCATTTGGCCAACGATCATGCGAGCAAGGACTCCGATCTCCTGGGCGACGCCTTGAAGAAGGAACATGACACCGAAACGCTATCATCACCCACCTAGTGGATACTAGGCAGGTTTCCCCTAAAGATTCTAGCAGACTGAGTGAGAGAGGCCTTGACGACGCTTCTAAGGAAGGTATGACACCTTTGGGTGTCGCCATCGTCAGCACCGGTGGGATCGAGCAAGCTTTCGCACGACACCTCGCACCCATCACCGCAGAGACCGCCGACAACATGGACAAAGGCCAATAGAAGCATCAACGCAGCCACCCCCAAGGCCGAGCCTCCCCCACCGGCGCCGAGGCGGCAGCACTGATAGGCCACTCAACTGGTGAGCGTAGCCACCGGTGCACGGCCTCCGGCCGAATCCGGCCACCGCTAGGCACACCACATAGGACCAACGCACCACCGGTGCCCCTGACCGGCGCCGACTCAACGCGCCGCCAGAGCCCCAAGCTAGAGTCACCGACAGCGCCGCACCGACTACAGGTGGAACCACGGCACAAGCCTGGTGCAGCCCCGCCGCCGGTAGATCCGGAGCCTCAGCTTGCAACCGCCCTGCTGCACAGACACGAGCGTCCATGATCGTCAAGCACCTCTTTCCACCTAGATCTAGCCTCGAGATGGAGGTCCCACCATCGCCATCCTAGGCTCCCGCACATCCTCCGGCACCCCCTCCGACGACGTCGAGGGGAGGGAGGGAGGGGAGCGGGGGTGGCGCCGGCTAGGGTTATGGGTGCCACCCGTGTCACCCAACTGGGCGGGGCAACGTGGGGGCCCGGAAGGAGGGGCCGGGAAGGAGGGTCGTTCGCCTAACGCATGAAAGTTCTTGGAAACTTTCCATTGTATCTCTCTTCTAATTATTATGTATTTTCTACAAAACACATAAGAATTAGAAGAGAGATACAATGAAAAGTTTCCAAGAGATTAGACCTTATGTTAGAATTCCTCCAAATCTCGATGCAACGAGACATTACACAGGAATTTTATAGGAATGGTAAAAATTGAATCATGCGTTTCAAAGGGCCATGTAGTAAAACTTACCGTGAGATTTGAATCATACATTATTCCTCTGTCTATCCTTTATTCCAAAGGAAAAGGGTTTACAATTCTAGTCCGAAATTTCATCATTTTCAGCGAGTTGGGAAAAAATCTATACCAATCCAAAATTTTAGGGAACTATGCTAAACTAGTCCAAAAGACCTTCTTTAGTTGTCTAACCTATCCAAATCGTTTTATAACCCTAAGACAGCATCAACTCAATCACTTTTTCTAAATTGTTTCTGTTAGCCTTGACTTGAGGTGATGCCTGGGTGTATCAAAGCTTCAACATCGCCTCGCACTTAGGTCTGTTTGGTAGCCTGGCTAACTTCCTAGACAAGCTGGAATAGTACAATACAGTGTGTTTGGTTGCTTATTTTCACATTCAAGCTAGACCCAAATAGTACAGAAAGGGGGTGCTGGCCTGGCTACGGATAGAACGCCAAATTTGGCCGTTTCTAGCTAGCTAGCCGGGACGAATCTATGCATAATCTTTTGTCTTCTGTGCGCAGAAATCGAGATGTCTTTTTTAACTCTTATTTTATTAATATCTTCTAATTAAAATTTTAATTAGCCAAACCTAAATTTCACATATGTATTCGTGACACTTTTGCGAACAAAACTAGACTAGACTTGCCATATAAAGATTAATATATTTAATTTATAATATAAACTAAGCTAAGCCAAAAACAGACAACCGAACAAACTCTAAACCAGTACAAGTGGCATGGCTATTCGAATCAAACATGCCCTCTTCCCTTACAGCAGCCCGTCCACGTATAGCCTGGCTTAAAAATCTAGCCAGGCTACAGCTCAACAAGCAACCAAACAGTGTCGGTATCTATCGTATTTTGGATTTGTTTGAATTTTAGTTTTGTCCAAAATTTTGTGTTTTTCCAACAGTTGTTGAGGGACAACGAAATTTTAATTTTCCCTGAAAATGTAAACTCCGTGTGTTGGTGGCGTCGAGGAGTAGGTTCTCGACGTCATGGCTGTTCGCGGCGCACGCAGCAGCCAGGCGGGGCGTGGAGAGGAGCTCGACGGTGAAGAACCTTCGGATGGCCTTCCAGTGCTGGCCGTGGCCGTGGGCGCCCACGATACTCATTGCGACCACGCAACCATTGTACGTGGAACATCTAGATCATATGTATATTATCACTATACACAGTTTCACGTACTTTAGGTGATTAAAAATTGAATTGCTTACTATTCACTAGGACACAGAATTACCGACGACAACTTATTCACATATACAAGGTCCTCCCAAATGACCTTGGGAATTAATTGAAAGAGCAGAACTACTCCCTAGAGAGTCTGTTGAGCAGTGCCTCCATCTCCGCCCGTGGACGGCACACGCCCACAAGTGGCACGGCCATGGGCATGGTGAGACCAGACCCCTCCCTCATGTCCACCTCCTCTCCCCCCACCCGCTCCCACTCAAAGCACTGCACCATGACCCCCAGCGCAAGCCCTACCGTCCTCAGGGCGAGGCCCTCGCCGGGGCACTTCCGCCGCCCCATCCCGAACGGCATCATCCACCGCCGGCTCCGCCTGCTGCTCTCTCCACCACCACCATTGTCGTCCCCGTTGCCGATGCCACCACCATCCATGAACCTCTCCGGCGAGAACTTGCCCGGTTCGTCCCACGCGGCCGCGTCCCGCTGCATGGAGTAGACGTCGACGAGCACCATGGTGCCGCGCGCGACGGCGTGGCCGGCGACCACGCAGTCGCGCGACGCCTCGTGGGGCACGTGGTTCGGGGCCAGAGGGTACAGCCGGAGCGTCTCGGCGACGACGCACCGGAGGTAGGGGAGGTCGGCGAGGTCCGACTCCTGGACCAGCCGGGACGCGCCCACCACGGCGTCGATCTCCGCCGTCGCTTTCGCGAGAGCAGCCGGGTTGTTGAGCAGCAGGGCCATCGCCCACTCGATCGTGCTGGATGACGTGTCGGTCCCTGCTTGGAGCAAGCTCTGCGAATGCATGCATATAGACATGTTGCAGGAGATTTAATAGTTGACAGTAATCAAATAACTAAAAGGACACGCTAGTAGCTCGTTAGCTAGCTAGGCCATACGTTTTAGATTATTGGTTAATAATAACTGGAATGTCTATGGTTCTTTTGATGATGTATCTAACTGTTGAAGATAGAGATAGCCAGTGTAAAAGTCAACTGCAACATTAGTTCTAAAATTAGATGTTTGGCTGAAGCTGAATAAATTACTCGTAATCAAGAGTGGTTGCAGCAGAATAAATGAAAACAGTCGTTGATCAAGTACCTAACCATAAGCAGGCCCGAGAAACCCCACAAATACAATTAGACCCGTTTGGGGTCTTTTGAATTGGAATTTCATTACCATAACCACTTGTTCTCCACTAATATGAGAAGAGAAAAAAGAATTTGAAAGCCTTGGATAAAGAAAAGAGAGCAAAGAACTTCATGATACAACTTTTTTTGAGCTTGAAATGGTAAGTGCTCTATCTTTGCATTAAGTAGGAGGTAAGAAAAAGTACAGATTACAAGAGGAGAAACAGGAAAAAGAAACATATGCTCCTAGCTTCATGATACAATTCCAAACAATTCACTGGTGAAAAGACAAGAATCATTTTCTTTACGATTAATATATATGTGGAAATCTTAGATTCCAATCTATATGCATTATTGACACAACTATTTAGTCACATTTCAATTCTCCTTAATTTTTTTAGGAGCCGGCCTTACACAAATGGGTCAGCTCTCGACTACCCAGCCAATGTGCACTACTTAACACAGGCGAGGCACATGGACCTAGGATTACATCTCTTGTTTGTGGCCTCCTAAGGACCACAGCACCGTGCTATATATAGCCAAGTTGCAGTCCACAATATATATATACTAACTCTGTTGTTGTAACGACATGACATACTAACTCTGCTATAACATGCAGTCAAACTTCTCTACCTTCGATTTGTTGATTTTATTTAACTAAACTTTCTTGAATCTACCTTTATGGAAATACAGTAAATAGCACCATTGGAATTCCTGTGAAAAAAGTACTTTCACAATAATTTAGCGATTCTGCATTTTTAACCATCATATTCATATCAAAAGCTGAACATGAAGACCTTGACCATTAACAAAAGGTAACGCTTACGAATAATGGAGCATTGTTCTGATTAACAAGCAGCTAGTGCAAACATACATGGACAGTCAATATCAAAAGATCATGCTTAGAATTTATAAAGTACTTGTGCCAGCAAAGTCTAAAGTCAGTTCTGAACTTGGAAAATGCAATCAACACTGAACTATCATCAGAAATAGAAAACCAGTGCGGTACACAACGGCCCTATTTCGCGCCGATGGCGTCGTCCATGCATACGTGTACTGACTACGACGCTTCAAGGGCTGTTGGCGTGCAACTGCAACGATCGAGCAAAAGAGTTAACTGACCATGCACACCGAGCGGATGACCTCGTCGTCGAGCGGCTCCGGCGACCGCTCCTTCTGCTGCCGGAGCAGGTCCCCGAGCACCGTCCTCGCAGTCTCCTTGGCGTCGGCGCCGCGTGCGGCGTGACGACGCCTGTAGTCGTCGAGGATGCTCTGGCCGAACTCCCGGCGTGCCTTGGCGATGCCGGCGATCCTCCTCCTTGTCCTCCCGAAGTCCAGCAGCCGGAGAACCGGCAGCGAGTCGTGCCGGTTCTCCGCCCCGGCTGCCGCGAACCCTGCCTCCGTCATGGCCCTGAACTGGCGCACTTGCTCCTCCGGCATGCGCTTCCCGGCGACCGTTTCCATGATCACATCAGCCACGAACTGGTAGGCCACGGACTTCACGGCGACGGCGCCGGGCCCGGCGCGCCAGAGCCTGGCCGCCATGGCGCACGCCTGGGCGTCGCGCGTCGCGGACGTGGCGCCCAGGCGGTGCGCGCAGAGCGCGTGCACGGTGGCGAGCCGCCGGAGCTGGCGCCAGAGCGGGCCGTAGTTGCACATGGCCATGGCGGGGCAGCCTTCGGTGAGCAGCCGCCGCGACGCGCCACCCGGGCGGTCCGCGAGCGCGACGTCGTGCACGGTGAAGCACTCGTCGGCGACGGCTGGGGAGGTGACGAGGAGCACCGGCTTGGAGCCGAACCGGAGGAGGAGGAGGCCGGCGCCGCCTTCGCCGTATCGGGCGGCCAGTGCGGCGAGGGAGCGATGCAGCGGCTTCTTGAGGAGGTGGAGGTGGCCGATGACGGGAAGAGCCGGCGGGCTAGGGATGCGCCGGCCTTGGCCATTGGTGTGCTGCTTGCGAGGTGAAGCCGAGGACAAGTAGTGCACGAGTAGGTATGTGAAGAGCAGCAAAAGAGAGGCTAATAGCAATGGTTGCGAGATCACCATGGCTTCATCAGGTGTAGTATGCATGGAATTCTTGGGAACCTCTTGCACTGGTTTTTATGCCGTGATAACCATTGACTTTATGAATGGGATCTTGTGTGTACTCAAATAGTGAAAGCTATGGGGTTCGTGTATATAATTTGAGATACGGCAAGATCCTGACAGATTATAAAAAGGAGCACTGTGGCAAGGTTCTATCTGCCATGGAACGGCACCAGCATCATATGTAAATTTTCTATGGAAGGTGGAGTTAGTCACCACTACTCCAAAAAAAAAAAAGTAGAACTAGAACTGTGAACACACGCATATATAATGAGGATATATTTAGACGAGTCATTTTGTTCTTGGTTAAATAAAAATATAATTTGTAAACCACTTCAATATTTATCTATACATGCATCTTGGTTTCTTCTACACAAGATGTCAAGATTTGACCCAAAAACCAGATCACACACAATCTTTATATACTTGTAGGCTGAAACAAATGTCATTTCATGGAAGTCTTTGATAGGACATCTGTGACACTACCACTTGTCATTCTGAAATAACCATTTTGACTATTCGCTGCTTCACATATATATGGCTTCACATAATGATAATGTAGTTTATATTGTTTAGACAGGTACAAGTTACAACAAGTTATATCAAAAATAATTTTGCTAATATTCCTCCCAAAGTTTTTTAATCCCCAAGTAATAAGCAGGAAAACATTTTTACAAACTAAGCCTCTTTACATTAATAATATCCCACATTTCATAAATATGATAAGGAGATTGGTATGAAGCAACTTAAAGATTTGCGAGAATCAAGACGAGTGTACTTGTGATTATAACTTGTTCAAATACCATACCATACTTTTTGCTTTGAATGAGTTTTCCCCTTAGGATTTCTCATATAAAGTTTTTAATGAGGAAAAATATCCATGTAACCATATATATATATATATATATATCATATTTTATTTTTTCTTTTGGGATATTTAGAGGATGATATTGATATGTTGGTCTCATGACCGAACTTATTGCTCCTTGGACCAACTCTTTGATAATATATCACAAGGTTTTAAAAGAATTTTTATGTTACATAGATATATTCCTAGCTTTCCTCCTAGGGTTTTCTAAGAGGATATATCAACAATAATTCATGACATCAATCGAGGAGTGTTGATAAACATTTTTACTGATGTCCACCCTAGCGAATATAGATGTGATGACCCTCCATTGAATAGATCTGAGAACGTACCCTCTGGTGATATTCTTTCTCCATTTATATATATACGTACAGAGACTCAATGCATGATCAACATTCACACCACACTTGTGTATCTCTCTCTTTTAAAAAATCACTCTCAATCAAAGTAGCCAAAATGCACCGTGGGCACGAAAATTGAAAAAAGCAAACAAAAACCAACACATGCGAACGTACAAAAACTATGCGTGGGCACACAAAGTCCCATAAGCATGACAAACATCAGATTACGAAAAAAGCCAAATCATGGCACAAAAATACCAAAAAATGTATTTATTTTGATACCAACTGAGTGTAAGTTTGGGAATGATTTTGTAAGAGCGTTCTTTACGTTAAGAAGAGAAAGAGGATAAAAAGATGAAGATAAGTTGGTAGCCCCCTAATAATTCCACCATTTACTCCCTTATTGCGCCTTGGGCTGTGCGACACCGCGCCCACGTGGGTGGGGCTGGTCCTTCCGAGGCTATATTCGCTGTGAGCCGTCCAAACTCGCCTTATCCACGTTCTTATTATCTTTCTCTTATCTACACTACCAGTACAGTACAGCACAATAAAATGGTCATTCGTTTTGAGCATTTTCGTGAGCCCAACCTAATATCAACTATGAATAGATACAATACAGCAGAGTGGAATGGTCACTCGCTTTGGACGTCTTGATGAGCCTAGCCTGATATCAACTAGGAGTAGAACTCTAGAAGGTTTTTTATTTAAAAAAAACGTTTTTCACGCTGACCATTGGTGAATAATTACCGGATGCATAAAAAAAGCTGTATCTTTTAATATGATGTACTGTTGTTATTGGATCAAAACACTCTGCACAATAGTACATAAAAATTGTGGCTACATAAAAAAGGAAAATAAGTAAACATACTAAGGCTCTCTCCAATGGGGTGCCCTAATGGCTTGTTTGGCAACAAGATATTTTTAGAGTATTGTAGAAAATACTGTGGTATTGGAGGAAACTATGGTATTAGAGTAAAAAAGATGTTTGGTAAACCTCTGTATCCAAAACTATGGTTTTGCTAAAACCATGGTATTTTTAGAGTATTGGATACTTTGGTCATGACCAAAATTTTTCTCCTCAGAGTGTGAATGCTAACCAAATACTTTGTTTCCAAACACCTACTCAGAGTGTGAATGCTAACCAAATACTGTGTTTCCAAACATCTACTGGATTGGACTGCTGTAAAAATATCATTGTTATATCATAGCACTTGGTAGACTATAGTATTGAAATACTGCGGTTCTGAATACATTGCTCCCAAACGGGCTCTAAAGGGTGCCTCAAAATACTGTTTGACATAAATACTGCACCGTAGACAGAAATGAGAGTAGTTGGAATAGTGTTTTGAGGAAGTGGATGAGGAGGACCATTAGAACCAGCCTAATAGAGTTATCTATAAGTAAAGGCGGTAATTTTCATGATTTTTTAAAATCCTCTACATTGAAAATGGCTTGCACATCCGGTTCTCCCTTGTTTTATGCAGGCAACAATAAATCAGTAATGATATGGTGGTCTGTTGGCGGTTCCTTTGTTACTTTTGTGAGTAACACAAACTTTTAGTTTCATCATATCATTAAGCTGATTCATTGCGTCAATGTATTTGATGTGTACCTCCTTTCACGAGGAGATAGTACGGTGGCGAGGGGCTTTCTTACGTCGACTGCTTGCGTTAATAGGAATCCAAATAAGGCTCGGTGATGTGGATGACTTGTATAGAGAGAATTGTACTACCTCTATATCTTATTTTAAAAATTTGTTAAAACATGTCAAAACTTAAATTACTACTCAAACTATATTTAGTAATAAATTAAATAACAATAAAATAAATGATAACTTATGGATATTTTTAATAAAATGAACGAGCAAAGTTTTTTAAAAAAGATAACCAAGCCATAGTTTTGCGAAGGGAGGGAGTAGTTGGGTTTTATTTTAGGAAAAAGTCTATTTTTCGACATCGAACCATGGCTTGAATCCAGATTGTCCATTGAACTTCAAAACCGGGTATCATCGGACATCAAACTATTAAAATTAGACATATTTGGTCCATTGGGTGGTTTGGAGGGTGTTTTTTTTTCTTAAAATAATAAAAATAATTTAATAAACTAAATCCATAACTAATTCGTTTTGAACTGGAAAATATGAAGCTAGAATGTTTTTTTTTCCTAAAACTGCAATATATTCATTAGTACTCTAAACTTACTTGTATTTCAATTGTTACCCTTCTTAGTGATTACAATAAAAACACTTGGAGGGGTAACAAATGAGATTCAAATAGCTCTTAGTAGGGTAATAACAGATACATTGTTTTTTTTTAGTTTTTTACTCATTTCATATTTTTCTGATTTAAAATAAATTAGTTATGATTTTAAGATATTAAATCATTTTTTATTATTTTTAAAAATAAATCACTCTTGAAACCATCCGGTAGACCAAATATGTCCGGTTTAGTTTGATGCCTGAAGATATTTGGCTTTTAAGTTTAGTAGTCAAATATGGATTCAAATGATAGTTTGATGGCTAAAAAATAGACTTCTTTCTTTATTTTATAAGAGCTATAGATACGTCAGCTCTCTCCACTTGGAGGCTAGGCCCATGCCTCTCTTACGCGCAGCAAGAGATTGACAGTGGAAAGAAGAGTGGTTGCAACTAGAAACAATTTAGAACACATTTAAACAAATATCATATTTGAATAAAGACTACCATTTGTTTTAGGATGCTATAGTAAAGCACGCACCCCCAACATCTAATAAAGGGTGAGTTTTTCGCAAAACCCTTCCTACTGGTACACATCAAAAAGCAATCCTAGTAGTGTTTGGAAGCAAATATTCAGCATGCATAACGAGATTATTCTACGACGGTGCCCGAGGCACGTATTTCATTAAGATGTAGAAAAATTTCAGACACTTGCAACTTTAAGTTTATGCCCAGTAAACATATTTTTCAATAAAAATGTAATGGGTCTCCCTGTCTCATGTTTCGACGGTCCTGACATTTTAGAGACCGAAACAAGATTTTTAAATAGAGCCCTTGTTACTAATGTTCTTAATAAAAACTTAATATGATCTATTAAAGAATTTAATAATCCCGAGCAATCTTTTGGCATTGAGGGGTCTCGTGCCATCACCTAGGCTAACAGGGTGTTTATAATTTGAGAAGTCACTTCGTTCTAGATAATCCGATGAGTTCATCACACGAATTTGGATAGGATGATTATATTGCTACTGCCAGTAATTATTATTAGCCAGTAAGGAATGAGATGACAATGGAATGACCCATTCAATTTCACTAAATAAACAAAAAAAAAGAAGTAAGAAAATAATATAGTTCTACATTATCCTAATCATACGCACTACATGTTCATCATTATACAAAAATAGGATAATCTTATACTAATAATAATATTATTTATATATAAAGAGTGGGGCCCTGTGACCTGAGGGCTGGATGCCTGGATCGCCGCACCGTCCGACCCCCTCAGGGCTGGCAGTCCGGCACTCATGTTTAGAACAGAGTATACATTAGCGTATTATAGGGCAACCAACAATAACCTCGCACAAAAAAAAAGTAATCAAGGACATTCAAACAGATACAAAAAAAAAAAAAAAAGAACACTGCAAAACCTCCACATGAAAATGTTTATCATATGACCAAGTTGTGGTTTGAAAACAAGCACGTTTCAAAATTTTCCTTCAAACTGTGGTGTGAAGCCAAGAATAGTTGGACGACCTGTATATGTGAACACTTCCTTGTGCGCTTGAACAAACTGTTTCTCACAGGGATCTTCAAATAAGCATCGCTCAAAAAACATATTGTCGGAATCTTGCATAATGTTCATTGTTCAGTTGCATAATCAAAACTGCAGCACCAAGACATTTGAATAATTGCTGAAACAATTCAAACGCAGGACCTACCAGCACATGCATGCACACAACACGGAGAATCATGGATTCGTGCAAACTGGAGCATCCCCAAGCAGTATTCTCATGGACTAGATATGAAGGAACAGTCCATCCTACTTCAAGAACACTTGACACAATCTACTACACCGTGAGTCCGTGACCAACAGAGCCAGAGCATCAATGGCATGTCAAATTACGAGGCATCCGAACCCAGTCTCAAATTCTGAAATCTCTCGACCAACAGAGGCAGGGCATCAAGTGTTCCTGCGAGCTTCGCGCAACGGCGGCAGCTCTTGGGTGGGCAGGCTTCTTGCCGCTGCCATCGCCGCTGCCGCACTGCTCCATCTCCACCCAGTTTATTACGAGTCTGTCTATCCATCAACCATGTGTTGGAATGCTTTTCAACATCTGGATTTTTGGCCATTGGATTTTAATAGATAGCTAGAATTACATTGTAACTACGGTGTACATACACTGTGTAACTCCACCCCTACCTCACCTCCGGCCACCCCACCCCCGCCGCTCGTCGCCAGATCCGTCGCCGCGCCCCTCCCGCCGCGCCTCTGCCGCCAGCCAGCGCACCGCCGGGGGAGGAGGAGGTGGGTGCGCGGGGCCGCACCGCCAGGGGACGAGGAGCCGGCCGCGCGGGGGCGCGACGTCGGGGGAGGAGGTGGGAGCTCGGGGTTGCGCCGCCAGGGGAGAAGGAGGCGGTAGGGCTGCGCCGCCAGGGGAGGAGGAGGCGGTAGGGCTGCGCGCGCGGGCAGAGAAGGAGCGCGGCCGCGCTGGGCCGCGCCGTCGCAGTAGGAGGCGGCGGGAGGAGGTGGGAGCGCGGAGGTGTGACGCCGGGGGAAGAGGAGGTCGGAGGTCAGGGTCACGCCGCCGGGAGAGAGGAGGCGTCGGGACTGCGCTGTCAAGGATGGAGAAAGGCGCGGATAGGCACGGTGAAGAAGCCGAGTGATGGAATCGATCCAATCACCCGGTTGTCTTTTAGCATTTCTCTTTATTACCTGCAGCATCAGCGACTGCGGGCAGCTGCTGCTGCTGCTTTGCTTCCGCCCGTTCACCGTCGCCGACACCTTGGTGTTCTTCTTCTTGAGCCCCGTCTCCAGCGCGGCCTCCAAGAACTCCATGAACCAGCTCCCTGTATCTACTTAACCAGCTTCAGCGAGGAGCCCAGAGTCGAGTGTGCAGCGGAGGTGGCAGAGGAAGGAGCAGACCAATATGCTGCTCTCTTCTCGTCCCCACCTTCGCCGCCGTTCTTGTCCATGGCGGTGGCGCTCGAGCTCCAGTTGGTCTTGCCGCCGCCATCGTCCTGCTTGTGGGACACCGACTTTGACGCGCCCCCGCCGCCTCTCCGCCTCTTGACTGCCCTGTTCTGGTCAATCTCCTGCAGGACCGGCGGCGGCGCGTCCTCGGGATGCTCGTCGCTCGCCGCCACGGCTGCGGCCATAGAGCTCACCGCTGCCTCGATGTCGGTGACGGCCTGCACGGCCTCCCGGTGGAAGCTGAGGAAGCTGTCAAAACAGGCGGCCGGCGCGTCAGGCGTCGCCGACTTGCTCAGTTCAGAGAAGATCCTGCAGCAATGTTGAGCAACATATCAAATGCTACTGCCTTCAGATCATCGAACTATGCATGCATTTCAGACGTCGTACTTGCGTAGGGATCCTAACGAATCACTGTCAAGCAAATTGCCACGAGAGAGATCACACGTACTACGTACCTGTAGATCCTAACCACATTGTTGGCGGCTGACGTACTGCGCAGCGCATCTAGGGCTGCCTTCTGCGCTTGATCTCTCTGCTCCACGGCGTCCTGAATTCAGGACACACACGGTCAGCAAACCATTTCAGTTCAGACGACAAAGATGATCTCCTCGAGATTCATGGTTTGCTGCTCGATCCCATTGTATTATACCTTTCCGAGTAGACTTATCAGCATCCCTGGAACAACTGGCACGGGCGCAGCTGTTGCCGATGGCTTCTTCGACTTGGAGGACGTGGCCGAGCCGCCGAGCTGCCCCCTCCTCTTCGCTCGCGGTGCTGCGCAGCTCACTGAGCTCTTCTCCTGCGCAACAACGAACACAGACACACATTGCAACCAAACCTTCAAAAATCGAGATCGATCGATTTACTCCCTGATCCGAAAGCAAACAAGCTAGGGTGCAATGCAATTGGGTACCTTGGGATGATGCAGGCGGCGGCCCTCGTCCGCGACGAAGCTCCTGGTCCAGGTCAGCCTGGGCCTGACACGCGCTGCGTCCTCGCCCGGCGTCGACAAGGCCGGGTGCTCCATGCCCGGCATCCTCCTCTCGGTGTCGAAGCTGAGCGCGGCGGGCTTGGCCCTGCAGGCGGCCGCGTCGGGCATGACGACGACGAGCGGGTGGAGGCCCGGGAGCGGGCTGGCGCCGACGACGACGGGGACGGGGGAGGCCCCCGGGTCGAGGCGGTCGACGCGGAGGAACTGGCCGAGGCGGAGCTCATTGGAGAGGACCAGGTCGGCCTGCGGCCGCGGCAGCGCGGCGTAGATGGAGTGCGAGGCGTCGGAGACCTTGTTGTGGAATTTCCCGTGCTTTGGGAACAAGTCCTTCTCGTCCAGCTCCGCCGGCACGATCTCCGTCACCTGCAGCGCCGCATGCTCGCCCACCGGCTTCGCGGTGCCGGTCTCCATAGTACCGTCGAGAAGCTTGAGGAGGACGCCGGACGACAGCGCCGTCGTCATGTTTACAACCCCTGCATCGTGGGGGAGACGGAGACCGACCGATTGACGAGAACCGAACCCAGGCAACGCAATCAACAGACAAAACCCCAAGAATCGGAAGGACTGAATCCCAAAGCAGCAGGGAGAAATAATTGAGCTCATCACCTGGGGGCGCTGGGAATAATGCAAGAAGCGATCTCGCCGATCGAGCGCTCTTCCGATGCTGATACGATGACGGGAAGCGATCGATCGATCTCCAAGAAACCCCCACACACAGAGTAGTCAAGTGCGGTTAAGCTGGACCCAGAGGAGGTAACTCGATCGGGGATGTTTGTTTCGGTTGCGGCCGGGTTTGTTGGAGTCGCACTCGCACTCACACCAACGGCCGGGGAGATATATGGGGAGGAGCGCGGGGTGAGAGAAGAGGTGAGAACAGTCGACTCGACGGGGGTGGCGCGGCGGCGGTGTCCAGCGGGAGACTGCAAACCGCACGGTACCCTGCTCCAACGCTGCGCTGTTAGTCTATCCCAAGTGTCTAAGTGTGCGGCTCAAAACGAGAAATCTGACACCGTAGAGACATTGTTTGGTATAGTTCTGCATTGTTCTGCACTGTAAATAATGTGACACATAGAGTAAAGTAGGATTTGAAAGAATGGAGATAAGAAAACCCTTTAGAGATAGCCTAACGTCATTGATAAAAATGCACGAGAGAGGACAGGAACCACAGATGCATGGAGGGTGTACGCGGAGTACGACATACGGTGTACTCTGCTCATGGGCCTCATGGCGGGAAGCGTGGAGGCACGTGAAAGGCGGCGAGGGGGAGGCGGGAAGCGGCGGCCAAGCAAGACTCCATAGAGTTAGCAGAACGTCTATTGCTCATCCAGTAATGACAAGAAACAAATTGCCTAGAAACAACACAAACGACGGACCAGCCTACATTCGGCTACACACGAGGGGAAAGGGTTGTCCACCATTGCCATGCATCTCACTGCTGCCAACGGTGCCGTTTGTGGCTCCCTCGTCGCCGTCCACTGCTGCCGGATGTCGTGCCTCCCTCTCCCATACCAGATTTGGTGCCTTCCTCTCCACTATCCGTCGTCCGCCGCCGCACACCGAGCGATATGCCCCTCTCACCGTTGTTGCAGAGAGGCACGGCCATGCCACAAGTGTCTTCGCTTGCCCAGGGGACACACCACTGTGAGGAGGACGGCAGGTGCTGCGAAGCACACGCGACCATAGGTTGAAGGAGAGATGACCTTTGTGGGGAGGGATGGTAGCAAAGTTGTGTTTCAGCAGCATCAATCAATGTAGTGAGACAGAGAGAGTAAATTGAGTTGTAAATTGATGTAAACTCAGAGTTCCGACCCAATATCTAATAGTACTGTTCTATGGTCGAATGTTTTTTCCTTTGCCAATTTGAGACTTATTTACTGTGCATTTGTGTCAAAATAGTGGGTTCACGGCCGATATGTGAGCATGTATGTTGCGATGAAGTGTATTCTGCAAATTGACTTTTTGAGATGTATCATGTGTAAATAAATACAAATTCAATTCAACTGGAAAAAAAAAAGCTAAGCACATCATGTAGTGTGCTTGGAATGGGGGTGTTGGCTCTGCGAGCTGAAGACTCACGGTGACCCAACAGTACATTCCTTGAGTGAATTATGCAATGATGAGTGCTAACCACGATTAACTCGCGGTGACCCACCAATCCATGCAGTGTTTATGACCCTGAGACGGTCGACTTGCAGAAGCAATACGGTACTAACGAACAGCATCGTTGCCTCTAGTCTTGACGGGTCAGTCGGTCAGGCCGTCAGACTCCAAAGTACGAGAAATCGTAGGCGTACCGGACCGGACCTCTCTTCCACCGACCCTTCCTGTGGCCTTTGTTATAAGATAGTTTCTGGGCCTAACTTGGCCCAATAATTAATAAATTTAATAGCAGGTTCCCATCCGTATTTCTGTTTTCTTATTACTCCTACATTTTTTCCCCATGCAAGAAAGGTTAGTTTCCGTGCATCTCTACGTGTCCATGTGTATTGCGCTTTTTCTTTCTTTCTTTATCCTTGCTTTACTTTGTTTTGTTGTTATTAAAAACCTTTTAACAACTTTATTATTATTATTACTTGGTTTTTTTCCTATAATATGACCTTTATTATTCCAAACGATAAATTAGAACAATTTATTTGTGAGCGTAAAATATTCTTCTTAGGACAGTAAAGCACCGTATCCTAAATCTTGAATATTTTCCTATGATGGTAGAGCATTAATTTTCCTGTAGAGACAGAGAATTTTCCTAGTGAAACTAGATTATTCTCACTATGTTATTTTTCTAAAACACAAAGAACAACATTATGAACAAATCAGTTTTTCTATTAATTTGAAATATTATTTGAGCATAGTTATGAATTGGGTCACGAAAACAGAATGGGTCACAAAGATCAATTTAAATTAAAAAATGGCTTTTTTTCACTGAAATTTGCTAGGTGTGGCTAAGAATTTAGTGATTAGCAAAGAAATCAGTGTTCAACTTTTGGAAAGATTAAAAATTTGGCAACATTTTCTTGTGTTGCGTGCATATAATATTATAAAGAGAATATTAAATGAAAACGTGCTTCAATACGAATAATTCATAAAAATGAATAATGGGCTTGTCCACTATAGCTAAGGAAAAAACCGAAGATACAGATGTGAGAGACAACTGTTAAGAAAAAGTAGAGAAGATAAGGCTTTCCACAGCGGTATAACCTAAATTCGTTCCCTAGAGGAATATTCTACCATTCCCAAAAAAAATTACATCATGCACATCAAAATCTTCTCCAACTATATCCCTTGTACTACGTCCCCATAACCACCATAAAGTATTTTATTATTTTGATATTCTTTAAACAATACATCTACCCCTCTCCCTACCAACCCTTCTGACCTTCTCTCTCGACCTTCACCTCGAAGATCCCATCCAATCCATGGTGCACTAATCTGCCGCCGCCTACCCCTCCTCTTTCTCCGCCATGCATCCCACGCCTATGCCTTCATGCTGGCATCGACCTATTGCCCCTCTCTGCCTCTACCTCCACCCCAGCATTGGCTCGCCGCTCCCCTCCGTGTGCTCATCTACACCGGCGCCGGCCCACCACTCTCCTCATCCGCCTTCACATCCTCATCCACACCAGTAATGGTGATGGCCTGGCACTCCCATTCTCCTCCACGTCATTCTCCACCTACGAGCATGCCCTAATTGCCAATCGCACGGAAGTATGTGGTAAAGTCTTTCCGAAAGAAAAGGGAAAAAGACTATCATTGGTTCTTTTTAGATCAACCGGTTTCTCTTTCCCAAATAAACTAAATATATGGGAGGAGGTTGAGCTATTTTTCTGCTTTAGCAAGAAAAATCATCCAACCACCACTAGAGATAGACTTGCTCTTCTACCTCAGTCCACTGCCATGCCCCCTCTCCTCGTTGCCGCCTGCTTTGCTTGCTGCCACACCCCTCCAATCCTCCTCATCACCAGCAACTTGGGCAGATAAGATGCATCTCCTCGGTGCCTCTAGCTTGTTGGCCTAACTCCTCCCTCCTTCTCACCATCCGATATACCCACCATTGTGCCTCTCCTCATTGTCACCAGCATTTTCTGACATGGTGCCCCACCTCGTCTCACTATATTCATCCCGCCGCACCCTTCATGTCGCCTGCATAAGAGGTGGTTGAGGATGGGAAGGAAAGCTCATGAGTCGTGAGAGGCAGTAGTCAAATATGATCCAGGTGCGGGATCGCTAACTGCCCAAAAAACAAAAAAAAAAGCATGGGATAATTGCCCTAAATAAAAAGCTTAGCGCACATCATGTAGTGTGCTTGCTACCCGCGGCTGATGACTCACGGTGAACTAATTCATTACTTTTAGAATTGTGATGATTGCTAACCGCGGTTGACAAGCAGTGACCCTTCCATCCAGGTGAGGCTTATGAAATTGCTAAGGTAAAGTTTTAGAAGCAATGTGGTACTCCCTCCGTACTTAAATATAAATCGCGGTTGATTTTTTTTCAAAACTTTGACCATTCGTCTTATTCAAAAAAAATAATTTGTCATTTATTTTGTTGTGATATGATTTATCATTGTAGATAGTTTGAGTATGACTAATTTTTCTATACATTTACACAAATTTTTTAAATAAAATAAAAGATCAAAATTTTGAAAAAAAATCAACTGCAATTTATATTTAAATACGGAGGAAGTACCGTCAGATCGAAGTCTAAAACGTACCAACGAAAGAATCATTGCATGGAGTCTGGGCCCTACGGAGGAATATTGTTAGGTCGATCAGAGCTTCCACCTATGCTTGGGCTTCTATTCTAAACCCTTTTTGGGCCGAATTCAGCTTTAATAAGAAATTTTGAAAAAAAATCAACTACAATTTATATTTAAATACGGAGGAAGTACCGTCAGATCGAAATCTAAAACGTACCAACGAAAGAATCATTGCATGGAGTCTGGGCCCTACGGAGGAATATTGTTAGGTCGATCAGAGCTTCCACCTATGCTTGGGCTTCTATTCTAAACCCTTTTTGGGCCGAATTCAGCTTTAATAAGATCAATAGTATGTTCCTCTTCTTACTTTCCAATTCTGTTAGTTTATTTTCAGCGTTTCCCCCATGCACTTTGTTTTCTCTGTTGCGACTTGCGAGCGACATGACCAGCACCATCCTCGCTAAGTTGTATATCACGCCACCAGACTCTATTTCTATATTTCATTAATTTTCTGTGGTTTGAAGCATGCACTGTTTTTCATAGTGTATAGGTCGGCATCACTCAAATTCTCTCAGGAACGCGCTGGAAATTCACATGTTCATTATAATCACAATCATGTATTGGAATTGGTGTACCATATATAATAAGCACAACCAGCGCATGACACAGTGCTGTCCAAACCATATTGTTAACTTATACAAAATACGTATCTTGCGCAAGCACATATATATAGTGCTAGCCAGGTACGACCATTCCATTATTACCACCCAAACAAGTCAGATTTAAACTACGTACTCTGAATTATTGTCGCTAATGAATCAGCTAATGGAATGCAAAGCCAGTGCGGTACAGTACACATCGAATCGATGTCGGCCACATTTCGCGCCGTCGCCGGGCATGCTTACATCAGCGGCATACCGTTCGATGCTGCGTCATATCAACGGCCAGAACGATGCTTGCAGCAGGTTTAGTTACGAGCTAGAGACCTGCATCGACTCACCACTCGCCAGGCAGTCGGCGCGGATGACGACGTACGTACGTGTCGTCGAGCGGCTCCGACGACCGCTCTTGCTGCTGCCGGAGCAGGTCGCCGATCACCGTCCTTGGTGTCTCTAGCAGTCTAGTTTGGAGCCGCCGTGGGGATGGCGCCGCCGCTAGTCGTCTACGACGCTCTGGCCGATGAACTGGCGGTGGCGCGCCTTGGAACCGTACCGGAGCTGCTGCGCTTACGAAGTTACGATCGGTCACGGACAAGACAATGAAGGCATACGAAGACGTACTGAGTCCATAACTATAGGATGATTGGGCACATTCCTACCTTCTCCTCCGGCGTGCTCTCGCCGGAGACCAAGCCACCAAGGCCATGATGACGTTCGCCACGAAATCGTACGCCGTCGCCTTCACTATGACAGTTTGACCGCACTCGATATGTCGACGTCGCGCGCGGCCGTGGCGCCCAGCTGGCGGTGAGCAGCGCGTGCACGGTGACCAGGCGGCGGAGCTGACGCCAGAGAGGGGCCGTAGTTGGCAGTGGGGATGGAGGGGTGTTGAATAGTCCCACGTTGTGAGTGCTAGGTGAACAAGCATGGTTTATATGGTTAATGGTGCAACCTCCTAAAAGGCTAAATTTTTGGGAGGAGTGTCGGCCAACAGACTTAAAACCTATTGCTGTTCGTTCGGACACGTGTGTCGCGGCCCGGTTCCAACAAGGGGCAGTCGTCGGTGACTCGAGCGGCGGTCAGTCCGACAGCGCGACGTTGTGGACGGTGAAGCACTCGTCGGCGACGCCCGGCCAAGAGCAAGTAGACGAGCAGGAATTCTTCACAAAAATTACTCCCTGATCAACATGGCCGATCTCCTCCGGCTCCCATTATCACCTACGGCTCTCTCAAAGTGAGTACCATATAGCACGATGTCATTTGCTTTTCGCCGCAATGCTCACTTTTCTTGTTTTGGAACACTGCGTCGTCGTCGTCGCTAATCGTCCGTGTCTCATTGATGCTCGTTCCATCTCTACTGAAACAAAGACTAACCCTCACCGAGTTCCACGTCAATCCACCTTGGCGACTCTGCATAAGGAGATCAGATCGCGTAGACGACCTTAAATCATTAACCTTGGTCGATCTGTGGCCGTGTGGCGGCAGCGGGCGTACAAATTCGAACCGATCCGAAGGCTGTGTCAACCATGTCAAGATTTTTGGTCTTGGTCTATGGTGGCGGTCAGAGTGCAAGTTCCATCCGGTCCTAAGGCAGGCGACCCAATCTCATGATTGTTACACCTTATCTGTACTTAAAAATTTAGCTATCTGATGATTGTTTCTCACCCAATCTTAATTAAGAGATAGTCTATTTTTAAGAATAGTAGAGATCAATTTGTCAAAGCAATTGCTGCATTTTCTTTGGTTGGACCGTTGGACCATCAGCAGGTTGTTTTTGTGACTTGTGAGGAACGGCCAGCCTATTTTTCTTGCTTTTCTTAGAGTTTATTACTTGAGGCCACTTTGAGTGCCAATTGTTTATAGGACTAGGTATTAATTTAATTAGTGTCCAGTGCAGAGTAAATTATGTTACCATAAATTAGCCAGTCAATCACATCCGTTCAAGTTCTATCTGATCCAATGTCAATGACGCAATCTCATCAGTATATTACCCTCTAAAGAAATTTGGATTCTGTAATTAAAACTAAGGTATCTGATGGTTGTTTCTCACCCGATCTCAATTAAGAGGTAGTCTATTTTTAATAAGAATAGTAAAGATCAATTTGTCAAAGCAATCAGTACATTTTCTTTGGTTTGACCAGCAGCCAACGGGTTGTTTTGTGACTTGTGAGGAACGGCATGGTGCCCATCCTATTTTTCTTGCTTTTCTTATACTCTCTTCGTATTTAAATATAAGTCGCGGTTGATTTTTTTTTCAAAACTTCGATTGTTTGTCTTATTCAAACAATTTATAATTTATTTTGTTGCGGTTTGTTTTATCCTTGTAGAGAGTTTGACCATAACTAGTTCATAAATTTTTTGAATAAGACGAGAGATCGAAATTTTGGAAAAAAAGTTGTGACTTATATTTAAATATGGAGGGAGCAGTTCACTTGAGGCCACTTAGCGTGCCAATTGTTAATAGGGCTGGGTATATTAATTTAATGGATGCTACAAAGTAAAATGTCAAGTCTATTGAATACCCAGTCGGTTGAAATTTGATCTCTCAAGTATGGAACTAATTTGAGGTAGTCGTCACATGCTTGTTGTTTGCCTCATGTTGTTAAACAATGAATATGACCACCTATAATTTTTTTCAATCCACTTTAGTGAGAGTGAGATTTGCTTTAATGTTCCTATATCTTCTCTAAAATTTTAATTTTACTAATGGGTATATGTTTAGATTCTAGATTACAAGTTGAACGGTGGATTATCATAAATGCAAAAAGGCAATGAATGTGACTACTTGGTGCATTGTAGGGAGAATGCAGTTATAAATCTGCCTTGCACATGACTTCATGGACATCTGTTCCATAGATTGCTTCGCCAACATTTCTCCACAGATTGCTAAGCAAAAAGTGATCCAACATGCAGCCTGTCTCATTTTGTCAGTGGCTTATTTTTTTTTATGCATACATGAATTGCTATATACACAACAAAAGTTAGTTCTTATAGACCATGTACACACGGGCACAATATATAGCAATTATTTTTCACAGAAATGATCTATGTTCCACGTTAATGAGAGTGAGATTTGCTTTCATGTTCCTATATACTCTCTAAAGCTTCAATTTTACTAATGGATTTATGTCTGGTTTTCTAGATTACACATTGGACAATTGGTTATCATAAATGGAACAAAAATAAAAATGGTGATCACACTCTATTTCTATTTTGTGACGAGACAAACACTACCTGGCGCTATGGAAACCACAGGCTCAAGCCGCTATCCCAGCTGCATTTATTGCACCATTTGAGGTTGAGTAACTGCTTTGCTAATTTAAGAGCATGTGTCTATAATGCATCTAATTTATCAGGACAAGTTGCTGATGATAGAGAACCATAAGGGAAAGAGATCTATACGCAGAAATGACTCATGAACAAAAGCAAGAAAGAAATAAGAAGTATCTCGTCCCATTCACAAATTCAAAAGGTGACCGTGCATACACGTTTCTTACTGTAATTGCAGCCCGTTTTATACGATATATTGTGTGCGCAAATTTAATAAATGCTAATGCCACATTAAAGAAGGAAAACATGGTTCCTACTGAAAATTACGATCCGTTCCAGATGAGCGATGGAAGCCACTCCTCAATTCAACGTTAAAGGCCATTGTTGCTACTGAATTGCTACTATTCTCTTATATGTGGGCATCCACTTTTTCTAGCATGTGCCCTTTAATACTGAAAATCCGTTCTATCCAAGCGAAAGGGTTCAATGACATATTATCACTCTATGTCTCTATTCGTTCTCCTTTGTACCGGATTAGAAAGTAAGAACTTGCACTAAACATTGAATTTTAAGAGGAGAGCCAAAACCACTCCCTAGACAAACAAATATGTTAATTGTAAACTTTCACAAAACTTATTAACTACATCGAAACCAATTATATATAGCTGACTTCTCAGATAATTAATGTTGTTTCTCTTTTATAAATTTTTTATTGATTATTTGGACATATGATTTTTTATTTATACGCGCGTGCTGCGTGTGCATGTTGACTAGTATTTCAAACTCATTTATGTCTACAGTGCGCTTACAGTGTTTTGCATTCTCATTTGGGCTCTCTGGTGAGCACAAACACCCTTACTCTGCTACTTTACGTGGTGTTTGGTTGTGGTGAGATTTTCACAATATCATAAATTTTATCCTAGCATAGTTAAACATATGTTCATAATGTCTAGGATAATATACCAAGTAATATACTAAGTAGACATTATCTTAATTAAAATCCAATGTAGAAAACATTTTATTGAATAATGTGTATTATCTATATTTCAAAAATCTACTATGAACCAAACGATTAGGTTGGGCAGTAAACTGGTAAATATTCAGAAGTTGTCCGATCTAAAATAAACGGCATCTTTGCATCTCTTTAAAACCATTCAGAAAGTCCATTTCTTCCATTCAGATAGCACCGTATAGCTAGAAGCCTTGAACTCGGCAGAAACACCCGCCCCTGTCCCGTACAGGCGACATGTCTGACAGCCCCTGCTTCGCTCCTAAGGTTTCCGTTCTGCGATGAAGTCTCTTATGTGTGAGAGGCACATCCTCGGGTGGTAAGTGTATGAAGGAGCAGACGAGGCGGTGGCAGGAGCCTTCTGATTTCGGAAATGGGAATGCCAGATACGAATGTCTGAATCTTACTGAACATTCTAACGTTGACGATACACTGATCTGTCAGCGTCTATGTTTCTGGCGGTCTAATATGTAATATGTTGACATTTTACTACAGTAAACATCATGATTGGTGATACTACTTGCAACAGACTATATTGGTTCATCTTTTCTTAATCGTTTGTATCTCTATTTAATTTATATCTTTATGATGCAAACTTGATGCTCCAATAGCAGCTGTTCTGAGCCAAATTCCTAATCTTGTCAACAATCTTGAGGCCCCTATTCAATCGAATATCAAATCTGATGAGGAACCCAATAAATGCCTTATTTTTAACAATATATATTTATATATATTTGACCCTGCTTCATATCTAAAGGTTAACTTTCTTGCCATTGCACAACTGGTTTATTCATTAACTCCTTTCAATTAACCAATGATAACACGCTCACCATACTTTTTGCAGGCAGATTACAAAATATTATAAGTGTAATAGGGACAACATCCACCAGAAATGTGGCGAGTATGGTGCCGTACAACACATTCATACAGATTCTCAAGATGTGTATTAGCCTTCATAAACTGTTTTAAATCATATAGAGTTTTATGTATTTATATGCTCATTTTCAAACTTACACTCATATGCACATTACATTAAAAAAATACTAAGATATTCATGGCACTCAATATTTTAGCACATTCTTTTCTACCCACTGTTGTATTGTTTAAAAATCATTTTTGGATTATGATTTGGAAGGTTGTAAAACTGATACGAAGTACTTTGAGTGTATGCTATTTTCTTATATGGAAATTTAAAAAAAATTAATATTTTGTTGCACAATCTATCTGAGGTTGCTCCTAGTTGTTCATGAATTCTTTTGATAGTACTATTTATGGGTTACCTATAAAATGTGTGTCTTCTTTTGACAATAATAGTGCTATTTATATTGCTAAGAACCTTATGCAACATTCTAGAACAAATCATACAGATATTATGTTTCACTTTCTTAAAAATCTTGCTGAAAAAAAAAGATGTGACACTTCGTCGTGTGGACACTGAACATCAATTAGTAGATATTTTTGCAAAACCTTTAGATTTTTCTTGATTTGCTTTTCTACGGGGAGAATTTGTGGTCCCTATGAGGATATTTTGAGGGCAAAGTTTGAGAAATCATTGTGATATATTGTAAATATCTCTTTTGTTCTTTTCGAAAACAACAAAAAAATAAATCTTCAAAAAGTAATGAGCATTTATACTTGATACACATCATAAGACATTTGAAGTTATGTTTATGCTACAATGTAACTACATTTCATAGTCGTGCATGTATGGTATAATTATTGGTTTATCTATCTAAATGGAATAAAAATTCAGTTAAATCTTGCTATGGTTGAACTTTCTTGATTACTTTAATTCTTACCTAAAAGTGCTAATTCTAAAGTATCAAAGATGTCTGATGAGAAAAAAATATGTGAAAGATCAAGGAAATATGTGTTATTGCACAATTTTTTTTACGAGACTGCTTATCGTTGCACATTGATATGAACTTAGAGGAGAGTTGTGTATGATTGAAACTTTGTTCTTAAGGTCAAAATGGAATAGGTTTTACTCGGTTGGAAAGTAAAACTGATGGTGCATATAATTTATTGAAATTTTTATTCTATTGCAACCCTTCAAATTAGTTTTGAAGCGCTAATGATGAGCAAAAGAAATCGATGTTTTCAAGCATTAAGATAGTCAAGAAAGATGGACCATATCACTAATGACGAGCAAAAAAAATCGATGTTTTCAAACATTAAGATAGTCGAAAAAGAGAGACCACATCTTGCACTAAACTATCAATTACACTTGATTTTTACTTATGCTTCAATTAACTTGTATATGTACATATGTGGATAATTTATTACGCTTATTTGAAAAAATAATAAAACAAAAAGAACAAAAATCTTTTCACTCTTGTGTTATTAATGAATTCATTGTCAAAGGGGAGAATTATATACTTTTTGCTTTTGAAGAAAGGGAGTATTTTTGGATCTTTGCAATGATCTTTTCACTTTGCTTTTTTTTTATTAGAGAACACATGTAAAAGTAAATTACAATATTCAATGTTTATACGGCGTTGCCTATTTTCATTAGCAGAGATTGTAAAATCATGTGTGGTAAAAAATTAGCTTGTATTAAAATTAGCATGTAAAGCGATCGGTTTATTTAAATTTGCACTATATCAATATGCTTGTGATAGTATGATGATCTCATGTAATAAAATGCTCAAATGAGGTGTTGCATGGACCGATCTTGAATCAAGTCATGGACTTGTGCTCATACAGAGTTGTTTGTTTGTTCCTATGTAGAAGTTACTTGATGCATGAAGGACCAGCAAGACGACCTAAAAGCGGGTGAATAGATTCCTCAAAAATTTGATCTCCAAAACCTCCCTTCTAGCACCGCGCAAGGTTGCGTAGCAATGTACTGGCTACAAACCTTAAGTCAGAAACAAATGTGAAAGCACTCGTTCAAACGACCAAAGTAAAGGACCGAAAACGAGCAAAGCAAACTTACCGAACAAACCTCCCAATCTATGTGGAATCAGTCTGACAGTGAATAAGAAAACTGCCATAACTTTACCAAAAGAGCTTAAATATAATAAAAAAAAGACAGTCTCAGAACATCATCGAGAACGAACCTGAAAATTTTCAGCTCAATTAGAAGAACTTTGGACCATCGGACGGTGCAGTGGCACTGAACGGTCAGTGTTCGTAGATAGATATTGCCCCAAAACAATGGGCAATGAAAATTCCACCTCATTTGAAGTATGTCTGCCCCAAAACAATGGGCAATGAAAATTCCACCTCATTTGAAGTATGTCTGATCCGTGAAATAATTTTGTTTTGATCAGTAAACACCACCGGACATTGTTTAGTTTATGTATACACAGCTGTCGTGCTGGTCAGACCCCGCAGGAACGCACACGTGTATACTGCGGGTCCCACACCCCACGCGTCTGGTTTCTGGGTAAACCAAGCCGACCACCACGTCACAGCCCGTCTGCCACGTGCCTCCCTGACATCCCGGGTCCACTCCCTGCCTTTTACAACAACCCCAATAGAGATCTTGTCTTGCCTCGGGAGCGTGCGCGCGCGGCCAAGAATCGCCTCTTCGGCTCTTCTCCCACTGACCAACGGGCCCCACCCCATCGGCAGAATCGCCGAGGAGCTTCCTCCGCCGTCGGCGCAATGATCCTGTCGGCGCTCGCGACGTCGGTGGGGCTCAACCTGGCCCTCACCGTGCTCCTCGCCGCGGCCTACTCGCTGCTCCGCCGCCGCCCGCCGTACGTCGAGGTGTACGCCCCGCGGCGGCCCTACGCGCCGATCGAGCCCTGGCTCGCCGCCGCGTGGCGCCGCTCCGAGGAGGACATCCACGCCGCCGCGGGGCTCGACGGCGTCGTCTTCGTCCGCATCTTCGTCTTCAGGTCGGTCTGGCCTGGGCCACCGCTCCCCTAGCCCCCTACTCCCCTTTGCCGCTCGTGCACTTCTCCCCCCCCAACCAATTGGGTCCGTTCCCTTGCTCACTGGAGTGCGCCTGTGCGACCCGGGTGGTGGTGGTGGTGCAGCATCAGGGTGTTCGCGGCGGCCGCGGTGCTCGGGCTCGGGGTGCTTCTGCCGGTCAACTTCTTCGGGGACCAGCTGCGGGAGATCGACTTCGGCGACCTGCCCAACAAGTCCATCGATCTCTTCAGCATCTCCAACGTCCAGGACGGCTCCAACAAGTGAGGAATCCGGACTTCCCTCCTGCTTAATTCCATGGGGATTTTGGGGGTTTAGTGGGGTTTCGTCACTTTGGTTGGTGTTCCAAGTTAATACTGTATCACTAGCTGCTCCCTGGTCTCGACTGTTTAGTTGAGCGTTGTAACTGAGGTTATTTTTATGCTCCGGTTGGTGCTAGGAATTCGGACTTGAAAGTTACTTGGGATCATGTGCTGTCTGCCTGTCTTACCCTCGTGTATTGCTGTCCTGTGCTATTGTCCAGCTGAGTTATTGTATCAGCTTAGTTGCTCAATTTGGTAATAAGTTTACTCTCTTTCACGGTGCTTATGTAGTGCGGGTAACAGTGATCCGTTCTTACCTTATCTGCTGAATTGCATCATGCAAAATGGCTACAGTTTGTTGTGAGCAAAGAAAGATTGCATGATTCGATCAGACGGAGATAGTTCTGTCCAAGAGAAGAAAAAATATATTAGCAATTTGATAACAAGCTTGCTTTTTTCCTAGTGTTTTGTCTAGTGCTTACATTGTCGCATCAGATGATATAAGTATGCTAATGTAAAGATTAATCGGATATCTGGATGGAGTCAATGCAGAAGTTAGAATGTTAGGGATACTTACAATTTGGTGCCAACAACATGCAATGGCTCGATTTAATCCATAGTGTCTGCTTAGTGTTTATGCTCCATGCTGATGCATTTCTTTGACTCACTATTAATGTGTGTATATATTACTAATTAGCTTTATCCTTTAAATAGAGCCTATAAACGTACTAATTACCTCTAGTAATTTGGTTGGCAGATTGTGGCTTCACTTCTCAGCTGTGTACATCATTACTGGAATTACATGCTACCTACTGTATCATGTGAGTAATTTAGCTTTGTTGCTTTCATTTAGTTACATGCTTTCCATATTCGCTTTTTATGCATCCGTTTTCCCAATGGGACAATACCTGCTACCCTATATGTTAGGCTAATTAAGAGTATCAGTAAAATTCATCTCAGCTCATTGTCAATTTTTTTTAATGCATAATCATTGGGTTCGGCATTTGATCCTGCAGCTATTTTTCTGTTAAGTTAATCAATGTTTTACTGGTTTCATATATCTTTGTAAACATTTTCCAGTGTTGTTTCTTTGCAGGAATACAAATATATCTCTGGCAAGAGGCTAGATTATTTTATGACATCAAAACCATTGCCTCAGCATTTCACAGTTCTTGTTCGAGCTATTCCAATATCTGATGGTGTTTCAGTGGGCGATGCAGTTGATAAGTTTTTCAGAGAATATCATTCATCCACCTACTTGTCACACACAGTTGTTCATCAAACTGGCAAACTTCGCCGTCTTCTTGTAAGATTCGATTCTTTTTTCTATGTTATATTGCTCATTATGAACAGATGTATGCAACCCTTTACTTCACCCATGTTTCTAAATGCTTATATGGGTGTCTGTTGATTGATGCCTTGCATACTTTTCAATAGAATATATCGTATGAGAAAAGGCCCCTAGTATTAGCTGTAGTGCATGTACTATACATGTGCTTTGTTTCAATTTAATCAGTCACCAACTCATGACTTCATTTGCCAGTTTGTGCAGCAATATTGAAGTTGCTATTTTGTTTGCATTTTGATGCCTTTTTTATTGTTCAATATATGTATTATTCAAATTATCAAGACAAAAGTTGTCTCAACAATCTTACTGTACAGCGTTCTTATGACCAATATGTTAAAACAGCATATATTGGGGTGTCCTCCTGTCAAAAATGATATTATCAGACATTCTCTTAGGTTGGAGAATTGTTGTCTAGAATCCATGGTTTCACAGATATGTAATGTCAGTGCCACACTGCTCCAAGGAACACCAAGATATTGGAAATTCATTCTGTGATTTTTTTTCTATTATTGCCGCCCACATTTCGGTGCTTCATTTTTTATCACATTTTTAGCATTTCATTTTTATGGGTTACATTTACATTTTATCCTGAACACTTCTTTAGTTGATTCGCTACCTGGTTGGCTCTAAATGATCCTGTTTCAACAATGAGATTAGTTTCACAGTTTCTTACAATCTGATTGGAATCTAATATCTCATTTCACTTACCTTTGGTAGTTGGTTGTATTTCTGTCCAGAATGATGCTGAGAATATTTGGACAAAGCTTACCAACTTAAATGCACGACGGTCTTCTGGTGAGCCTTCAAGAAAATTTCTTGGATTATTTGGCAGAAATGATCTTCTTGGAATGTACCAGAAAAGGCTGGAGGATCTCGAAGAGAATGTTAGAATGGAACAATCAGATGCTACTAGGAGACAGGTGCATTTTTTTGTACTTATATGTTATTGCAAAAATTAACTAGATGAGCTTATTGTTATCATGTATTGATGTTTGGTTCTGAGGCTTATGACATACAAGCACAAACATTTTAGCCTGTTCTCTGACTTAAACTTATTTTCATTTATCTTCAGGAAATTCCTGCTGCCTTTGTTTCATTCAGGTCTCGATATGGTGCTGCAAATGCAATTTATATTAGGCAGTCAGACAATCCAACTGAGTGGCAAACTGAGCATGCTCCTGATCCTCATGATGTTTATTGGCCTTTCTTTTCTACATCATTCATGGAAAGATGGATCGCCAAGTTTGCAGTATTTGTAGCTTCAGTTCTCCTGATACTTGTCTTTCTCCTAGTTGTGGCATTTGTTCAAGGACTTACATATTTGGAACAACTAGAGCAATGGTTGCCTTTCCTGAGGAACATACTGGAAATGTTAGATTCTGTCTCTTGTTGTTTAAAATGAATTATCTCGCAGATATTCTCACCAACTCATTCTTTTTTTCTATCCTTACAGAGCTGTTGTGAGTCAACTGGTTACAGGATATCTTCCCAGTGTCATTCTTCATTTTCTTTCATCTTTTGTACCCTCGATAATGAAGCTATTTTCGACTATGCAAGGATTTGTGTCTGTTAGTGGGATTGAGAGAAGTGCTTGCAATAAGATGCTTCGGTTTACAATATGGACTGTGTTCTTTGCCAATGTTCTCACTGGTTCTGCCTTACGTCAATTCGAGATTTTCTTTGATCCAAAGGAAATACCTTCAAAACTTGCAGTTCTTGTACCAGCACAGGTAGCTATGTGTTTCTTGTTTTATTAAAGAGTCATGATACAGCACAAGTTTTCTCCATTTTCTGAAGTGTTATTTGAGAAAGTTATCAAATTACTTCTGGTGGCACTGTCATTTCTTTCCTGTGATATAATGTCACTGTTTCCTAAGATATAACCTTAATCATATAAGCTTAAACACAGCCAATGTATATAATATCTGTGTAGACATATTTGTACTGTGAGTCCTTTAATATGATTAAACGACTATCACTTCTTTAGTAGTTGCATCGGTCTCTATATTAATTGTGCGTCTCTAAAATGTCATTGGTTGTGTGTTTCTGTCCAGGCATCTTTCTTTATTGCATATGTGGTGACATCAGTGGACAAGCATAACATCTGAACTCACTCAAACTGCTGCCCTTTTCTGTAACTTGTTGGGAAAGTGTGCAACATGTTGCAAGAGGGATGACTCCAAATCTCCATCAATGCCTTATCATAGTGAAATTCCACGCGTTCTCTTGTTTGGACTTCTTGGACTTGCATACTTTGTTGTAGCACCCCTTATCCTCCCATTTGTACTGGTCTACTTTTGTCTTGGCTACTTCATATTTCGAAATCAGGTGAGATCATTTTGTGGACTCCTAAATGAATTTGTTTTGTGATCAGCTCCTGAATGAAGGTGACCTAGACCATTTACTGATGAACTTATAGTACACTTATTGCATGTGGTTGACATGTCTTGAAGTTTTTAGAAATGACACTTCAGATATTTTTTGGTTGACTTGAGGATAGTATTGAATGCTAATGCTTGCTTGGAGATCGGAGAATAATAAAAAGGGGATTGTGGACCTTTTGAAGTAGGAGTATTTTTTTATGTATAGTTACTTCCAAAAGTGACAATTCTCCTTAATGAAACACATGCATTTCTAGGTCCCTAGGAGTGGAATATTCTCTCACTGGATAAATACAGTTAGTCTTCAATTTGAGATTTCAAATGCTCTTTTCATGGCTTAATTGATGAAGCAATGCTAGTGCCTAGCAGAATAATAGTATATTTGTTTTTGTAACACTTAAGCTTTGTTTTTTCAATTTTTTTACTATATTTTTTGTAATTGGCACGTGTTTTACTTCAAATGGTGCAAATGCAGCTTTTTAATGTATATGTGCCCAAGTATGATACTGGAGGAAAATTTTGGCCCATCGTGCACAGCACAACAATATTTTCCTTAGTGGTTCTGCATATAATTGCTATTGGAGTATTTGGGTTAAAGAAACTTCCCCTCGCAGCAAGTTTGCTGTTGCCTCTTCCAGTGCTGACCCTTCTGTTCAATGAATTCTGCGGGAACAGATTTTCGCCTATCTTTGATGCATACTCTACTGAGGTACTATCTTCTGTTCATTTGTAGAGGCATACCTCGCATGCATTTGTGGATCTGTTTACTATTTACTAACACTGAAGACTTATCTCACCTTGCCTTCCATGGTCACTTCTGTGGCTATAAAATGGCATTGTCTTCACATTACAATTTTCTGAACATTGCAGTCTTTGATAATGAAAGATAGAGAAGAACAGAGCAAACCAGAGATGGCGGAATTCTTCAGCAATCTTATAACAGCCTACTCTGACCCAGCGCTGAAACCTATCCAACACGCTTCGAACTCGAATGAACGTACTGCGCCACTTTTGGCGTCCATCTAGCGCCCCCCTCCCCCCCCCCCCCCCCGGTAGACTGCAGATGACAACTGACTCCATTGTGTGAATTTTGGTTTTGCTTTGATGAACAGATACTCAAGAGGTTCAGGTGTATTTGTACATTGTACTGTAAAGTGGAACTCATACATGATTGTCAATGTTGTATGTTGTGCAATACTCTCCCGTTTTTTGTGAGAGTTTATTGTGCATCACATTTTGTGCTCACTTACTGTCATGAATAATGAATTTCTCCTTTATATTGAATTGGCTATGTTAATTGTGCTGGTTGTACGTCTCAAGTTTTTCATCACCATCTTTACCTTTTCTTTTCAGTCAATTTCTAGTACATTTGAACATTGTTTTGTGTTCACCTTATCCATACCTTATGCAGCTTATGAGATTGCTTGCCACTTGGAGCATTTGTGATCATGGCCAGCTATTTTGCCTATACTTATGGGCTTTTGAAGTGTTCAACTTGCCATTTCTTCGAGTGCTCATGCTATCTATTGCCATATAGATGTCGGTGTCACAGAGAAGTTGTGTTTTTCCTAATTGTTAGAAAATTGCCAATTGTGTGGATTATTTTCATGTCGACGCATGTTTTATGTTATTACTTGGTTATACATATTCTGAGATCATTTGACAAGTTTGCGTTTTAAGTCACTAGTTACTGTGACTCCGAGGCCCCGTTTCTTTCAGCGGGTCTGATGCTTTTTTACTTCATCGGCCGAATAGGGTCCAGAAGCTTCCTGGCCGTTGATTCCTTGGTGGCTATTATATAGTAGGCTACTGTTCTGCGGAGGTTCTAAGCGCCGCGCCGCGGACTCCGTAGAGAACGCATTTTCTCCTTGATGTATGTAAAGCACTGCTGGAGCCAAAACATTTGCAAAGATGTCCCGTGCGTGCCAGTTGGAGCTAACAACAGTAGCACTAATGCAGCATATCCTAATGAAACATGTTACTGCTGTGGTGGTGTTATTCCTCATTGCCAACATTGACGTGCCATTTGGCATCCAATGTTTTATTCAAGTGAAAATATAGAAGGTTACTTTTTTTTGGCGAACATGCTTAGCATGTCTTTGTATCAAGAAGGTAACAAATTACAGGGAGTAAATCGCGGCTTACGAACTATAGTAAAGAAAAAATAAAGAGAAGCCACCCACACACTAGCACCAACCAAACAACCAGAGCTACTGTAGGCCTAATAGCGAAGCCAAACGGCAGGAAGAAAGAGGATGATGCCTTCAACAAGGGAAGCGATGATCGAAGCGACGCCGTCATCGATACAAGGCTTTCGCCTGATGAGAGCAAGGGCTAAAATGATAGCGCCCCTAGCGGAGAAAACTACGCCAAAGACGAAGTCGTTATCGACACCGAAACAGAGCCGACGGCGTAGCTTTCGCTTGAATCACCATTACCCTTATCCCAACCACCTAGCACACGAAGACCACAAAAGCAACTCCGCCTCAACAGCGCTCCAAGCAACAAGCCAACAACATCGAGGAGGACCAGAGCATCTCCACAACAGCGGCGGGGAGCTAGCTCCAACCCAGAAAACGGGGAGCAAAGCTATGACCTAGGACTAGCGAAGCACACCAGAACAAACGGGGAGCAAAGCTTCCACCCGCGGCACCAACAATGGGGAGCAAAGGCTCAACCCAAGACAACAACAGCAACTGGAGCGAGGAGATCGAAGAAAGACGCCAGGCCAAAGGCCACCAACGCAAGCGGCAGCCCCCAGAAGCCATCGCCAGGACCGATGAGCCGACGTGACTCTATCAACCACCACCACACAACGGGCTAGATTTGGGGCCAGGGCCTGAGCAGGCAGTGGCGCTCGCTGCCGAGGGTTGAAGCCGGCCTCCACGCAGGCGGCACGGAAAGAGGAGGGCATGACGAGGGGGTGGCGGCGTCCCCTGGCCCAGCCGCAGCGGCGGGGAGGGCGCCGAGAAGTGGCAGACAGCGGGCGACGACAGCGCTAGCCGGTCTGCACATTGGCAGAGCGCTGCTGCTGAAATGCCGAGGCAGGGCGGCGGTGGCAAAAGGGGGAGGCTAATGGAGATGTGCCCGCGCGGCAATTTTCAGGTCCGACTCCGAGTCATATTATGAGCCGATGCTGAGTCCAATTGGGACTCGACCCATCGGGTCTGACTCAGACGCTCACGTATGGTACACGCAGTTGGACCTCTGTTAGGACTCGGATACTTGATCCGCAAGCAATCAGTATCCTGATGGGCCTTTAAGGTAAAAACCCATTAGCAGAGACTATATATATGCATGAGAGGGCACGGCTCGTGGGACCGGTTGATTGTGTGCACGCGAGCCATTGCGGAAAAGGTTTCTGCGAAACCCTAGCTATGCCCTAGTCTAATCTCTCAAGATCCGCCGCCAAGTTCATGGTGCTAGCACACCAGAACTCGGCGTCACTTTCCCATACGTGTGGATACCGTAGAGGCATTGCTACGACTGCTAGCTCATCAGCCGACTGGTTGCGAGGCCGGCTGAGTGGTTCCTCATCAAGATCGGCTGGGTGACTCGGGATTGACTCTTCTCTGCACATCGACTCGGTGTGCTTGACTCGGCACTCGGCTGCATCGACTCGTTTTCCGCTGCACTGCGCATCTAGTGGTAATGATCTATGATCTCTTACTTGTACGTATTTCTGTGTCTTACATGGTAGTAGAAAATCGTTTTCTTGCTATGGTCGCCTACCTCGTAACCCTACAGTGGTATCAGAGCCGATCCTACATAGCTTTATGATCTAGATCGATGTAATAGATTGGATCTATTACCGTAGTAGATTAGATCTACTGCGGCCCTATGATAACATATTGGATCTGTTATAGGCTCTATACATCGATTCATTGGATGGATTTGTGGTAACAGATTGGATCTGTTATAGGCTATCTGCACTGGTTCATTAGATAAGTCGATGCGACGTACATGGATAAAACTTGCACTCGACTTGATTGGATCAACCCATGAGTTTTCATAGATTGGATCTATGGTCCATAGTTTTTTTTGTCGCTGCCTATTCTTTCTTGCATTTGATGTGTTAGAGTAGATTCCCTTGGAAAAATTCAAGAATTCTTGATGCCCTTCCAACCGCTACACCTATAAGGATTTCGATCGTTGTTTGGTGGGTCTGCCAAAGCAATGTGCCATCAACTATCTTAATCAAATAGGGCGGATGCCGGACATCCACGCTTACGGGGTTGGTTTGCTTGACAAGGTTATCAAATCAGATTTGGACCTTGGGCATGATGTTGGATGTCTTGACATGTGATGTTTCCAACAAACGAGAGTCACATAGGATGTGATTGACAATGGTTGTTTACCGGTTTCGCTAAGTTTCTAGCAGTGATGCCAAAGCTCACTAGAACTTAGATAATTGCGGATCTTGTCCACTATATGTCGTGGAAGGGAATACGGTTGCAAACATATAGTGGGAGCATCTTTTGCTAAATTGTTTAATAAAAGATCTACATAAAACATTGTGCTGAAACTTTGCATATTTACTTCCTGTTGTAGTTGATCATAGCCGCTAATCCCGCTTCGAGTTCTGGCTTTAATTTGCGATCTATTCTTGATAAAGAGAAGTTGTCTAGAACAAACTTTACAAACTGGTATCGAAACTTGAGAATTGTTCTCAAGCAAGAGAAAAAGGAATATGTTCTTGAGCAGTCCTATTGTGATGCCCCCGGCATCTCGAAAGCCCTGACACACGATTACATAAACACTAATGGTGAATTAGGATTTAATTATGCTTAGAGAGTAATGAGGATTGGTGGAGAAATCACTAAGTCAAAATTTTTCTATTCAAAATGGAAAGTCACACGTTACTTGGTTGAGTAGTTAGACATTTATACATTTTCATGCGAGACATCAAATACAAAAGTTTTAGTTCAAGATATTTCCTTCAAATGTGCTATTTTGACCGTTTCTAAAATCAGATGTTAAGGGGCTCAAAAGTTCGAACCAAGCCCAGATAGCCGACACTCATGAAATTTTGCTAAGTCTAGGATTGACACTCTTTCCCAAATTTCATTCTGAAATTACTTTCGATTTGACTATACAACTTCAAAATCTTCCTTTCTATGAAAGTAAATTAAACTCATCACTTTTCAAATGCACTAGGCCTTGATCTCATTGGAGTTCATTTGATACCCCAAAGCTTGAAAACAAGAAAGACTCCACATAAAATTGAAACTGCAGTTTTACCGAACCTTTGAATACAAATGTGATTGTAGTTTAAAATATATCATGATCTAGCCAAAACTTTTTATACCAAACCTGTAGTTCATGATGTGATGAACAACTTGGCTAATTGGAGCTTGGGTAGAAAATGGACTTAGCATGGAGTAAAGGGTCTTTTACGGTCAGACAAGAAACACAACAAAAACCTGAACTGTTTAGAAATCTTTCTTTTTCTATAACCTACAATCCTTTTCATGCAAAGTTCCAATTGATAAAGTTGTAGGCCATGAAATTTTGAACAACATTGTCAAGAAGGCTTTTGGGAGAAAATGGCTAGAAATAGGACATTTGAATTTTCTAAGGAAAACAGTTCTCTGTCCAAACTTAGGGCTGCTAGATAAATTCGAATTTAAATCATATTTATACCCAGAATTTGAACTTGGTCCTTTTGACAAAGTTGTAGAACTCAAAGATTTGAACATTTCATCCAATGGGAATATCTCCAGAATCGGCTTATAAATGGGCCAAAAACGCGTTTTTCAGTGAGGGAGAAAGCACAGAAATTCCCTGGCTTCCCCGGAGTCACTGACAGGTGGGTCCCACCTGTCAGCGGCGCCTGCCGGCGCTGCCAGCGGCATACGGTCAGCTCGCCGCGCGGCGGACCGCTCCCCTGGCGAGCCCGGCTACACCTGGACGTCTCCGCGGCCTCCTGCGCTCGCTCCCGGTCTCTCTCTCCATCTCCTTCGCTCTCTCCCACACGAGCAACAGCAGAACGCCGCCCGCCATGACCATGGAGCTCGAGCTCCATAATGCTGCCGCCTCGGGACGTTCCTCCTCCATCCACCGCAAGCACCACATCCACGTCGCCCTCCTCTGCCGTTTCCCCCACATCCTCGGCCTCACCAGTGCCTTCTGCACCCTCTCCCCACGCGAGCACTGCCGCTCGCCATGGCCACCGGCCTCATCTCGTCGCGGACAGCCACCACCGGCGCCCTCCCGCACCTCCGTAGCGCCTCCTCCGGATGCGCCACTTCCCCGCGCAGCTCGCACGCCCATCCGTGGCCTCCCTTCCCCGCCAACGGCGCCGAATCGAGCCGGAGTGTGCCGCCGGACCATGCTCCGCCGCCCATCGGTTCACGGCCGTTCCTCGCCCACTCGCTCAACCTCGCGCGACGCCGTCTTGGGGGAAAGGGAGCCCTACGCTGGGAACACGTCCCCGGACCAGCTCGGCTCCAAGCGCGCACCCCCTCGCGGCGCGCCGCGCGCGAGAACCTCGGCGGCCACGAGCGCCCCTACCCCTGTCGAGAGGTTGAAGAAAGGCTTCGTTTTTGCTATTTAGCCCCTGAGATTTCGCCATTTTATGCTTCCGTTGAGTGCGCTATTCACTAAGTCTCGGTTTTCTTTCCATGCAGGCCCTGTAATCTATGCATAATGATGGTTAGGTCCGGAATCTGGGGTTTTTCCTTTTTAGATTTGATATTTTCCGCATAAACTTTGAAAAATCATAAAAAATCAAATAAAAATCAGAAAAATACAAACTTTGTTGCAGTGTACTCATATTAAGTAGATCTACAGAATGGATATGATGGTTGGGCATGAAAAGACCTTTTTGCCCCTGTTATTGTGCATGCATGAAAAACCTTAATAAATAGGAAATGTGGGTAAAATGAGCTTCAAAAATTATGAAATTTGGGCATAGGCCTTGTTAACATGTGTAGGCTCTGTATAAATTTTGGTAGCCCTAGCATTGACTGTTTAATTACTATTTTACCCTTGTCTTGTATTTAAGCATATATTTAATTTAAGAAAAGGTTGCTGTGGTGAAAAATGCTCCAGGTGACTTTAGGGGCTTGGTATGAGCTCTAGGTTATGAACATGACTCACTACTAGAGTAGGAGGTGGTGCATGTAAGGTTTTGGCTCTGATTTGAAAATGGTAGAAATAATGCATATTTACGTAAATAATAAAAAATGTGAGAATAGTATATCTAATAAATGCCACAATGGATCATATTTGAAACATAAGAATATGTAAGTCTTAACCACTGATTCTGGAATGCAATATAGGTCTTCACTACTGTTTGAGAAATGCACGCTAGGAATGCTAAGTTAGTTATGTGAAAAAAATGGATGTTTAAGTAAGCTTCGGTCGCTTCACATGAAGCGATGCTACCTCGCCACACACCCCCACGTTGTTATATGTGATAAGGTAAGTTACCGTAGATGATGGCTTGTACCATTTCTTAATGCTAAACAAGTTTCACCACGAAAATGCATAACTTTAGTCCCTAAATCATGATTCCTTGCATCGCACTCGCATCATGAAGCAAGCATTGCACTAATACATAATCCAATTGCACCATGTCATGCATATAGATCCCGCGAGCGAAGGACACCCGCCGGACCAACTGATCGTAGAGGAGCCCAAAGAGGAGCTGCACCAGGAACCGGAAGACCAGCAGTAGGGGCCCGACTTCGCTCAGGAGGCAGGTACTAACCCTAGTGAGGAAGGTAGGCAGAACCATGATTTCTCCCAGCTAATATGATAATTGATTGTTTCATTACGCATCCGCATTAGGAGTTGATTGAAAACAATTGCATTAGATCTCCTGGCCGCCCTGGCCCTAGCACCTATATATAGAGTTCTTAGGACGAGTTGCCTAGAATTGCTAGGTGCGAGTAGACACGAGTGAAAGGAGTCACTTGTCGCGTAGGTGATTTCAAAGATTACAAAACTTTTACTATTGGGAAAGTAATATTATGCTCATGATTTAAATGGAGACCGGACGGAGAATAATTTTATTTGGTGGTGTGCGTTGTTGTTTCATTTGGCTCCGCCCGAGTCGTTTAAGGCCCGTCCGCTGTTCGTCTGTTGTTCGGCATAACATTGCTAGAGTGCTTAACCGGGAAATGGGACCGGTAAAGTCTTTCCTGGGCTCGTCCGAAGCACAGAGATACGTTCCTACCCACTGGTTGAGAGGAAGGTGGCCCGGGGGAGCTTGGTACTCATGGCGGGGAGACCGAGATGTCGGCAGGCTCGTCATGGGGGCACAACCCGGGGGCTAGGCGGGAGTGAATCGAACTTGGGACGAGACAGGTTAAGATTGGGGCTATATGTGGAAACGCGATGGCCAGTAAGCATATACCCCTGGTATGATAGTTATTCCCGGGAATTAAAATCGATTCGAATCGCTGATACCCACCAGGTGTGGGAATGCCAATAACACTGTCGGACAACGTAGTAACTATGTGAACATATTATATCTGTTACTCATGTTTTCAAATACTACATGTTTGTATTGTATTGTTTACATTTCTGCGAGTTATTCTTATGGAGTTATATGCAAACGATGAGACTCGTTACTTTATGATATTATGTCACTGTTTAAAATCTATGGCTAAGGATCCACGTGATAGTAAGCAAGCTTCGCGTCAGCCGTAAGCCATTCCATTAAGTCCTACTGAGTAATTAGTACTCAGGGTTTGCCCCCACCTTTTGAGAACAGGTACCGGCGACATCTGGACAAGTGCTTGGAGGAGGGTAGTACCGGTGGGCTTGGTGGTGCTCGCCTCGATCGTCGTTGCATGAAGACTACTAAAGTATTTTGTTTTCGGGGTGAGATCTTTTTGAATTCGCTTCCGCTATCTTATTCAAACCTGCCTATCGTATGGCATTATGTTGAAACCTATATCTTTATTTTCGAACTGGTTTGTAAAATAAGTTTATATATGCTATATTCAACTGCCTGAGATGATGTATCTGTTGTGGCTCCATCGTGGGCTGGATGTGTATGATGTTGGTTCCTCTGGGAAAAGGTAATATCGGGAGCCGAATGACTCTCGAAGGACGACCGGGTTTAGTTCGGTCTAATTGCACTGCAAGCCAAAGGTGGCAGGTGTGCTTAGCCCGGATTAAATCGGCGGTTCCGCAACACCTATCCTGAGGATCTTGCGGCTGGTGCTACTGCTACTGAATGCAGGGCTCATGAGAAGCACCACAATGACTCGCTTGATGTTGGTTGTCTCATTCTTGCCACCATGTCCCCTGAGCTCCAGAAGCAATATGAAGACTCGGATGTCTTCAATATGATTCAAGGGCTCCGTGGCATGTTTGAGAGCCAGGCAAGGGTCGAGAGGTATAACACCTCGAAGCCTTGTTTGGTAGTATGCTAGTTGAAGGGAGTCCGGTCAGCCCTCATGTGATCAAGATGATTGGTCACATCGAGGCACTCGATAGACTTGGTATTGAGCTTGAGCCAGAGCTTGCAACGGATGTGATCTTTCAATCTCTGTCTCCTAGTTTTGAGCAGTTCATTATGAATTATCATATAAATAGCTTGGATAAGACTCTGACCGAGTTGCATGGGATGCTTAAAACTACCGAGGATAGCATAAAAAGACCGCAACTCATGTGATGATGATCCAAAGGGATAGCAAGAAGAGGAAGCGGAAGGGCAAGGGAAAAGGTAAGGCTGAGGATAGGATCCAAAAGCCTGAGACTGATGCTAAGCCTAAGGCGGGTCCCTATCCCTCGGACAAGTGCTTCCACTGTGGGGACAGTGGGCATTGGCCGAGGAACTGCCAAAAGTAACTGGAAGAGAAGAAGAAGAAGAAGAAGAAGAAGAAGAAGAAGAAGAAGAAGAAGAAGAAGAAGAAGAAGAAGAAGAAGAAGAAGAAGAAGAAGAAGAGACCCACTTCAAGTATTAATGTCATTGAAATTAATCTTGCAACTTCTTCTAGTGAATCATGGGTATTTGATACCGGGTTGATGATTCATACCTGCAAATCTTTGCAGGGACTAAAACAGACTAGAAGTTTTGCGAAGGGCGAGTTGGACGTGCGCGTCGGCAATGGACCAAAGGTTGTTGTGTTGGCAGTCGGCACATATCACTTGTCGCTTCCCTCAGGATTAGTGATGGAGTTAAATAATTGTTATTTTATTCCAGCATTGAGCAAAAACATTATATCCTCTTCATGTTTGGAGGATGGTGGTTATGAGATAATAATAAAGAACAAGTGTTGTTCTATTTATTTGAATAACATGCTCTATGCACATTGTCCATTAGTGAATGGATTGTATGTTCTTGATCTTGAGGATGATCCAATTCTTAACATTAATGATAAATGACTCAAGCCGAGTGGTTTGAATTCTGCCTATGTCTGGCATTGTCGCCTTGGCCATATTAACAAGAAACGTGTAGAGAAGCTCCATAAAGATGGACTACTCGACTCATTTGATTATGAATCATTTGAGACATGTGAGTCTTGTTTACTTGGCAAGATGGCAAAGGCACCCTTCACCGGTCAGGGTGAGAGGGCGTCCGAGTTATTGGCCCTCGTACATACTGATGTATGCGGTCCAATGAGCTCAGTAGCCAGAGATGGTTTTCAGTATTTCATTACTTTTACTGATAACTTTAGTAGGTATGGCTATATCTACTTAATGCGACATAAGTCCGAGTCATTTGAAAGATTCAAACAGTATCAGAATGAAGTACAGAATCACTCGGGCAAGATGATAAAATTCCTACGATCAAATCGTGGTGGAGAATATCTGAGCCAAGAGTTTAATGACCATCTGAAGAGTTGTGGAATTGTTCCATAGCTGACTCCACCCGGAACGCCATAATGGAATGGTGTGTCCGAGAGGAGGAACCAAACCTTGTTGGACATGGTGAGGTCAATGATGAGTCAGACTGATCTTCCATTGTCTTTTTGGGGTTACACTCTAGAAACTGTTGCGTTTACACTGAACCGAGTTCCACCGAAGTCTGTGGAGAAGACACCATATGAGATATGGACTGGGAAGGGTCCCAGGTTGTCTTTCCTTAAGATTTGGGGTTTTGAGGCTTATGTCAAACGTTTGACGTCTGACAACCTCCATCTAAGTCGGACAAATGCTACTTTGTGGGCTATCCTAGGGAAACCAAAGGATATTATTTTTATAATCGGGAGGAAGCAAAAGTGTTTGTTGCTCGAAATGGTGTCTTTATGGAGAAAGAGTTTCTCTTGAAAGATAAAACCAATCGGAACCAGGTGCAACTCGAAGAGGTTCGAGAAACACTAGAGAATGGTTCTTATCCGACTGATTTCCATCAGGATGAATCAAGCATTGACCACTCTGCTGAAGCTGAAACACCATTAGCCCAGCATAGGTCACAAAGGGCACATCGTGCACCCGACCGATACATGTTCCTCACCATGGGTCGGCACGATGTATTGTTGTTGGACAACGATGAGCCCAAGACTTACAAAGAAGCTGTGATGGGACCCGACTCTGAGAAATGGCTGGAGGCCATGAGATCCGAGTTGAAATCCATGACTAACAATCAAGTTTGGAACTTGGTTGAGCCACTTGATGAGGTACGACCTATCGAGTGCAAGTGGGTTTTCAAGAAAAAGATAGACACTGATGGAAGTGTTCACATCTATAAGGCACGACTTGTGGCAAAAGGGTTTTGTCAGATTCAAGGTGTTGATTATGATGAAACATTTTCACCCGTAGCCATGCTAAAGTCTCTCCGGATCCTCCTAGCGATTGCCGCATATCATGACTATGAGGTGTGGCAAATGGATGTCAAAACGGTTTTCCTTAACGGAAACCTAAGTGAGAATGTGTACATGACACAGCCTGAAGGTTTTGTCAATCTAGAGAATGCTGGGAGGCTATGCAAGCTTTAGAAGTCTATTTATGGACTCAAGCAAGCATCTCGGAGTTGGAATCTATGTTTTGATGAAGTGGTCAAAGTGTTTGGTTTCATAAAAAATGTAGAAGAACCTTGTGTATACAAGAATGTTAGTGGGAGCGCACTAGTCTTTCTGGTCTTATATGTAGATGACATAATGTTGATCGGAAATGACGTTCCTATATTGGAAGTTGTGAAGGACTCATTGAGAAAGTGTTTCTCGATGAAGGACTTGGGCGAAGCAGCTTACATTTTGGGCATAAAGATCTATAGAGATAGATCTAAGCTTTTAATTGGATTAAGCCAAAGTACATATATTGACAAGGTGTTGAAACGGTTCAACATGCATGATTCCAAGAAAAGTTTCTTGCCAATGTCTCCTGGCACGATCTTGAGCAAGACTTAGTGTCCATCGACTACTGATGAGCAAAATAGAATGAGTGAGATCCCGTCTGCCTCCGCAATCGGATCCATCATGTATGCCATGATATGTACTCGCCCTGATGTTTCCTTTGCTCTGAGTTTCACGAGCAGATACCAAGCATGTCCAAGTGAAGGTCACTGGATTGCTATAAAGAATACCCTTAAGTACTTGAGAAGGACTAAGGATGCGTTTCTAGTGTTTGAAGGTGAGGAAGATCTCATTGTAAAGGGTTACACCGATGCCAAGTTTCCAAACAGACAAAGACGACAGTAGATCGCAAGCTAGATTTGTATTCTGTCTCAATAGTGGAGCGGTTAGTTGGAAGAGTTCCAAGCAAGATACGGTAGCCTAATTCTACAATAGAAGCCGAGTACATTGCAGCTTTGGAAGCTGCAAAGGAGGCAGTTTGGATCAGATAGTTTGCTTCTGAGTTGGGTGTTGTTCCGAGTGCTTCGTGCCCATTGGACCTTTACTGTGATAATATCGGTGCCATTGCACAAGCTAAGGAACCTAGGTCACACCAAAAATCCAAACATATACTCAGGCGATATCACCTGATCAGAGAGATAATTGATAGAGGTGTTGTAAAGATATGTCAAGTGCACATGGATCTAAATGTAGCTGATCCGTTAATGAAGCCTCTCCCATAATCCAAGTTTGAGGCACACACGAAAGCAATGGGTATTTTATACTTGAGTTGACTCTAGTGTATGTGGGATGAGAATTTGTTATGTTTTATTTCGAATAAATGTTATTCATTCTTGTTCCATGAACATGCTGCTGTAAACAATGGATCAACGAGTGCGTGACTCAGTTCGTGAGACTCTTGTTTAAATGCCATGTTCTAAATGGTCCCTAGCCTAAAATCTTTACGTGGGACAGTAATGATTCAAAGGCTAGCACATGGATTTATTGATGATCATGTCTCATGGATCATGGATCATGGATATCAAATCAATGATGTGGACAGATGTTAGAGAACATGGTGTCGGATTGACTCACTCCGATATGTTGCTGGGATTGTTATGCTTACATGTGCCATTAGGCGCTCTCGAGTGATATACCCGCTAAATCCTCTGACCTGAGATCACCATTGTTTCTCACTGTGCAGTAGTGGTGTACTTAGGGGTTACCAAACGCTATTCCGTAACTGGGTAGTTATAAAAATAACTTTCGAATGCATTACAAAACATGGATTGGGATGTGAAGTGGATCAAGATGGAATTTGCCCCTCCTACATAACGGGAGATATTGCCTCTGGGCCCCTCGAGGTGGCTGGATTAGAAAATGCATGGCCGTGCTATGTGATTAATGGTTAATTACATTTGGACTAATGGTTAGTCTAGTAATCCACCATTGACGAGTGAAATAAGTCAGACTATTAAACAAGGGCGGCACAAATCTCGCTTTGGGTATGACTAGCGTCGTGTGGCAAAAGGATATAGGATGAGTTGTATATCAAGGTTCGGTTGACATGATCATTGTGCTTTTGGGGGTCAACATGTGCTGCTAGACGCCGATGTTGATCGATTGGCTTGAGAAAGGGTTTTTCTCCATGGCCGACTGCATGAGAGCCCACAGGGTCACACACTTAAGGGACTATGACACCAGGATATTGCCTCTAGGCAAGTGGGAGATTGATGGAGATGTGCCTGCGCGGCAATTTTCAAGTCCAACTCCGAGTCGTATCAGCTCTGGTATGAGCCGATGCTGAGTTGAATTGGGACTCGACCCATCAGGTCTGACTCGGACGCTCGCATATGGTACGTGCAGTTGGAACTCTGTTAGGACTCGGATACTTGATCCGCAAGCAATCAGTATTCTGATGGGCCTTTAAGGTAAAAGCCCATTAGCGGAGACTATATATATGCATGAGAGGGCACGGCTCGTGGGATCAGTTGATTGCGTGCACGAGAGCCATCGCGGAAAAGGTTTCTATGAAACCCTAATTGTGCCCTAGTCCAATCTCTCAAGATCCACCGCCAAGTTCATGGTGCTAGCACGCCAGAACTCGGCGTCGCCTTCCCGTACGTGTGGATACCGTAGAGGCGTTGCTATGACTGTTACGCTCATTAGCCGACTGGTTGCGAGGCTGGCCGAGTGGTTCTTGATCGAGATCGGCTGGGTGACTCGAGATCGACTCTTCTCTGCACATCGACTCGGTGCGCTTGACTTGGCACCCGACTGCATTCACTCGGCACTCGGCTGCATCGACTCGTCTTCCGCTACACTGCATGTCTAGTAGTAATGATCTATGATATCTTGCTTGTACGTATTCCTGTATCTTACACGGTAGTAGAAAATCGTTCGTTTCTTGCTATGGTAGCCTATCCCGTAACCCTACAGAGGCGGCCTGCGGCTGAGCGCCGGAGGCGGCCTCCGAGAGCAGAGGATGCCGGATCCTCCACCATCCAGACGAGTAGATCCGGCGCAGAGGCCTCCGGATCTGACGCCCGTCAGTCTAGGACGACGCTGGAGCCCCAACCGCCGGCAAGGAAGGCGCATGTGCAAGGGTGGTGGACGGGGAGAAGGGAAGATGGAGGAAGGAGTGCGAACGGACAGCCTTTCCACCGCCGCTGGCCGCCGCCACCGCCGGTGACGGCGGCCGCTGGGGGCACTGCTCCGGTGGGTGGCAGCGCGCAACCCTGATCGCTCCCGAGTCGCCAGGGGGGCACTCGCAAGGGTTCCTGATTCTAGTATCCTATAGAAGGTTGCTGAACCTAATGTGGCAAGAGGAAATCCATGGCAGTGTAAGACATCCCATATCAACACTGTTGTGTAGTGCCATTTGTCTTCCTGGTTCACAAGGATGATGCTTGTTCTCTCTGAGGGAAAGGGTGTGGAAACTAGAAATCCTGATGCATCGTGGTTCTATAGACTATTGACCCGTCATGTCAATTTGATACCTCGGTTAATATATCATTACTTGCTTTATTGTACTGTTGTAAGTCACTGTCATTTACTCGTTAAAAGTTATAGACATTTGCTGACATATTCTTGGTCCTGGTCACGCAAAGCATGAAAAGGCATAGTGATGTAAACCTAAAGGGAATGTTGGCAAATTGGAAGTCCTCCTCTCGTTTTTATGTTCTTGGCTATGATCTAGGGACCTCGCAGTCTGCAGATGAAGGCTGGACCATGTCACACCGTATCATCACTATCAAGACTTGACCTGGACCAAAAAGATGGAGAACTTTTCAAAAGTGTGGTTAAAACCTTTCTAACTCACCAAGCTATGTAAAGTGATCTGTCACATAATATGTGATCGTCAGTTGCAAGCAAGGCCAAGTGGTTTGGAAAGGATAGGATATCTTAGATAAATTTTAGATCCTCAAGATATATTGGGATTTTAATTAAAATTTTGAGATAAAGGTTATGTTCATAAACATTCCCTTTTCAAATAGGATATATCCTTGCATAATAATTTTTTCGACCGGGATACTAGTAGATAACAAGTTAACAACTAGGTCAGCGGATATGCAATGAGCTATTATAACTCAAAACAGCCCTGCAGATATGATATGATATGATAAGGTGAGGCGGCCAACCACAGGATGCACGAATGGCAGCAGATACGCGTAGACACAACATGTACTTGTGACAGAGACAGCATTGAGGTATTTGCCACAAAGAGATACGTTTGGCAAAAAGGTTTCATGTGTACTCCAGACTGCTGGGGTTCATGGGTTGTATACCTTCAGAAAGTTTTTTATTAGCTAGCTTCATATCTAATTCCAGTTAACTGATACTCTGATAGGGCATTCGATGCTTTGCTTTCACATTCTGCAGTCTATGAGATTGCTTGCCACTTGGAGCACCTGCGATGAGGAGCAGCTGAGGCTATCCTCTATTTGTTGTTTTATTTATGCTCTACTTGTCATTTATTTGGCCACTGATTCCCTATCATCATATAGCTGTTGACGTCAAAGTGTTTAATTTTTCCAAATCTCAATTGCTGTGGGATCGATCATAGTGTGGAACTGGAAGCCCATGTTGTGTTGTTACCTGGATGTACATATGCTGAGATCATTTGATGTGCTAGGTACACTAACTCTGAAAGTTTCTCCCACTGGTCTTGTTTATGCCCCTCAAATGTGATCCAGCAGAGATTTGCTTGCATAGCACGAACCTCTGAGAATGATAGTACCTGATGTCAGAATGACCAGATTCGTCAACCAAGGAAATTACATATCTATCAACTGTAGAATAGCATGATATATATGTAAGGTGTAAACACTGCTAGAGACAAAAGCATTTCAAAGGTTACGTTCCATGTACATATATATATGTGGAGTTGCCAATTGGAGCTAATACGAATTTGGTGTGTTCACGTAATCTATCAAGTAATGGGTAATCTATCTCAACGAAACATGTTACTACTTGTTATATATGGTGGTGCTATATATATTGATCCTTGCCAACGTCCATGCGCCATTTGGCTTTCATTTTACTTGCAAGAATAGAAATATACAAGGTTGTTAATGGAAGACGTGTCCCATATCAACCCTTTCCCATTTGTCTTCATTATTCGGAACACAGTACAGAATACATACACGCACGGAGGACATTGCAAATTAAGGAACTTATATAGCCAATTGAGATATGCCCAGTTCGGTGCCATTTGTCTTCGTTCCTGTTCATAGGATGAGTGAGCCTAGCATTATATTGTTCTCTTCTAGAGGAAGAGTGTAGCAAACCAGAAATCCCAATGCATGGTGAGATGCTGATGATGCTTTTCTGCCAAATTATTGTACGGAGTATAAATTATGGGGTCATGTCATCCCCATTTTAATTTATCACTACTTGCTTTGTTATAAATCGCTGTCATTTCCTCGTCAAAAGCAGTAGGCATTTACTGACACAGCTTGGTCTTGGTCACAAAGCATGCATGAAAAGGCATTCTGATGCAAACCTAAAGGGAATGTTGAGTAATAGATGTCGTTTTCTCATCTATGTGTTCTTGGCCAAGATCCAGGGACCTCGCAGTCTGCAGATGCAAGCTTGACCATTCACACCATTTGAGCAAGACTTGACATGGACCACAAAGATGAGGAACTTAGAAAGTGTGGTAAACCTTTCTAACTGACTCAGCTGCTGGGCAAAGTGGTTTTTGTCGCACTATGTGATCATCATATCGGTTGCAACTTGCAAACAAAGCTAGTCCAAGGGGTTTATTTGGAAAAGGTGGAATATCTTATAAAAATGTTAGATCTTTAAGATATCTTGATATTTTTAACAAAATGAATAATATAATTAAACTCCCCCTTTCAAATGGCTCCTTTGTATAATAATCTCTCGCGCACAGGCTTGTAGCCTAGTATAGTACCATCTCGTTGCATCCTCAAGGTCCTAGTAGGTCCATGGAAACCGTTTCTCCCCTGCCAACGAGTTCTTTTTTTATCAAAAATTTCTGAGCTAATAGATATATACTGATATGCAATTAGTATAACTCAGGCCGTACTTCAGATCAGATACGATAAGGTGAGCCCAACCACACAAGATGCACAACATGGCAGATATACATAAACACAGCATGTACGTGTGATCGGGACATTGAGGTATATTCCACAAAGAGATCCTTCGTCTGTGTGCAATATTTTTCCATAGAATAGCAAGACCAGGTAGCAATCTTTAGTTGAAAGGAGGACGTGTAAAGGGCATTGTATACACCGTCATCGTCATGCATGACCAATACAAACGGTGAAAGGAAACGAATTACGGCTAACAATAGTTAACGCCGGTTTAATCAGGGGATTGTTAAGAAAGCAACATAGCCCATGGTTTTCAACCCATAGGTTGTTAATTTCGTCTCAGTTCATGTCCACAAGCACTTATAATCATCATACTTACCATTAGACATGCCTTGAGAATGGTGATGTCAAGTTTGTCTTGTAATAGTTATTTGAGTGAGATCGCTTAGAAAAGAAAAATAGAATATATGAGACAAGTTGCATGACACACCATAGCTATCAATTCAAGCCCTAGCTTAGCTCGCAAACTATATAATATGCTAGACAATATTTACATCAACCTAGCTAAAAGTTCTCGTTGGCACGTAAGACATGAGGTAATCACCAAAAGGTGATATATGGATATGAAGGACTTTAGTGCCCCCATGGTTGTAAAAAATGATATGAAGGGTGACTGGGTCAAAGGCAGAAGCGTATATAAGCTGCAGGGTACCTTTCAAAACCGCTTTTCCCATTCTTTGTCCCACATCTTGGTACTGCAATTAAAAATAATAACGTCAAATTTGTGCGTTGAAAAATATCACCTCAGATTTTCTCTCAAGACCATAACATGATTCCTATCAAGAACAGGTTGCTGGGTGGTTACTTGTGGATTTCCATGTCATCTTCGTGGATAAAACTGGGACATATACAACATAGTGAACCCTTACACCATGATTGCACTAGCTAGTATCCAATAGGTTACAAAGGCTATTCAGCTTATCACTAGCATGAATATATCCCAATCTCGTCCTTCATGTGAGAGCCGTCACATAGGTTGGGTTGCATATCAATAATAATAAGTGTGCATTTGTTTTACACTATAATCTTGTGTGTGTGTCTTATCCAACTATAAATAAAGGCAAACACATAAAAACGCAGGAATTTTATAGGAAATAGTTCAATTTCACAGGAAAAATGAAAAAACATAAAATGATGTGTTCCAAATAGGCCTAAACTTTATCCTTATCGACTTGTCAGATAAATGGTGATAGGGATGGAAGAAGATAAATGAACGTCTCAGATCGCATTAGCGCAAAGTCAACATTACCACACTAACGAATTGAGAGACGTTTGGACTACGGTGAGACCCAAACAATCTTACTATTACTAATTAGAGGTTCCTTTTGGAGCCTCCACGTTAATCCTCACGAAACGCACCAGAAAAAAATATAAATCATAGCAATTCTCACAAAAATCAGAAACATCCGACCATCAATTGATAGATTGGATATTAATAGTCATTAGATTTGTTTTCTAAGTAATTACCCACCTCTGCCATTATGAAAGATTTTGAATTCAATTCTCAACGAAAACAAATTTCTTCTTTTTTGGCAGATTTTTCCATTTGTTTTCTAAGTAGTTACCTACATCTGCCATTACGAAAGGTATATTACTAATTAAAGGCTCTACGTTAATCCTCACGAAACGCACCAGAAAAAAGATAAATTTTAAAAATTCTCACAAAAATCAAAAACATCCTGACCATCAATTGACAGATTGGAATATTAATAGACATTAGATCTGTTTTTGAAGAGCTCCAGTTTTCATAATGGGACTAAAATATGTTTTTATTACCATATCCAGGGTTTGGTAATCACATTCTTACATCAGAAGTGATACAGATCCGCCCTTAAACAGATTGGACAGCAAGGGGCGTAGCTCTGAAAATCTAAGCAGCGAAATATAAATATAGTCACATCTTCCTCACGCCATAGTTAGGAAGCAGATCGTAATCCTTACTCGTTCTCAGATCAATATATATCCATAGCACTGAGAAAAACAATAACAAAGCAAGGGTGAGTACAATACGTACTCAGCAGCCCACCTTCCTCCAAAGAAATTTGGGAAAGGCTAACACTATATGCAAGGATATATCTAGAGCTTAGAATAGTTTTGCATAAAAGTATTTGTATGCAGGGTTTGAGATAGTTGCCCAGGTTTAATCTTTCTGAAAATTTGGGTTTTTTTAAAAAAGGATTGCCACTGGACTGACTTGCCGATCCAAAGTGGCTCGTGACTTTCGGTCAACACATTTTTCCATAAACCATTTTATCCGGTCTCAAATCAATTCTATTTTATTTTACGAAAAACTGCTAACTGAAGAACCAAGCCGTAACTCATCCGTACCAGTGGACACAGACTATTCGAATAGGTGTTACTCTGATCAGATGTTGTACTATGATCCACAAGGTGGACTCAGCGACAGTTTACCGTCGTAAACGTTCGAATTCCACACCAAGCCGTTTCCTTTGTTTCATCACCTAGCAGAACTTTAGGGATTCGGGCCTCCGAGCCACTCCAGTACCCCGCAGTACTCCCGTTGGTCACACCACCCATCTCCTAGCCCCTGTGCACCAGCACAGAAGCTACTAGACTATCCACTTCCAGGCGCGGGCCTGGCCAATGCCTCATATAGAGCGAGTGGTTGTACTAAAAGAGTTAGGCAAGATGAAAATCATAATGGTCCTTACGGAGAGCATCAGGTAGAACCATTCTCACTTTTCAATGCTCGACCACGCGAGCAATCCATCTACCCGGTATTCTCCACGAATCTCGGGACATAGGGTAACCGCGAAGTCGCTAAGTTACACGTTCATACCCTGCTCTGATGGCTGTTTCGGCTCGTAGCCGTATTCCGACAACGGTCGGTTGCCGGAGTTCTTCTCCATTTTATTTCAAAATCCACACACGCATCCACTTCCCCTATACCCATCATATTCCACATCCATAATGTCTAGATTATGATAGATAATTAAATGAGCGATCCCACCTTTGAGTGCTATATTTAAAATAAGTTTAGGTGGTTGTTTATTTTGCTAGATTACCTTAGCAAGCAAAACGTGCAGGTTTTTATGTAAATACCAAGCCATGGGTTGTATTTATAAAACATAGGAAATTTATGTATCAAGTGGGCATTCCAAGTGGGCTTGACTTTCACTTTGTTGAGGCAGGTTGATATAACAGTTGCTGGACGTATTGGGCGCAGACCATCGCGTAGTATATCACGAGGGGCAGGCCAAACTGGACTCTCTGGTAAGGCCTAGTGCACAAACAATGAAAACACACAATCGAAGTATAATATGAGCTCAACGTGTTTGGTGTTGTAGAGCTTGAATTGCGGATATAAGAGTCTGCTGGGATTCTTACTGGTGGTATTACTGCAAGTGGTTGGGGTGTAGCGAATTTTCAGGTGAGTTGGCGGGTTCTGTAACGTCAGTTACGGAGACGCCAAGGTAGGGGTGGTGGACGCGAGATGCGGGGTCGACAACGCCGAATGGGTGGCGGTCGCATGTTGGTGTTTTGGAGAAAATCTTTTTTGGAGCGGTGGATAGAGCAATGATGTTCAGATGATTTTCGGTATTGTCATCATCTGAATTCAGGGCTCGAACAAAAAAAGACAGGAACCTTTACGATTTACGTGGAGTAGGTGGATAACGGCATCAATCACCAGGGACACAAAAATTGTGGGACCAGGTGTGAAGCACTGACTGAGCGTAGGACGGCGTCATGGTGGCAGGACGGCGGCTTTCGGCTAGGACAAAAGATTACGTGGAGTGTATGGGTAGGTAGAGCTTGATTTTAGATGAATTTAGGTGAAAGAATCACCCAAATCGGAATGGGAATGGAGAAGATATGAATTTTGTATATTCGGAAAAAGAAAAGGAAAAAGAGAAAGGAATATTCTTGGAATATTCCAAAATCCGAATATTTGATAAATGGAGAATAAAATCGTATTTTCGGATTTTGGAGGAACAGAAATTGTTTCTAGACTGCTTGCGAGCAGAGTTTTAGACTGTTGTCAATGGTTCACACCTACGGTATCAAATGTGGCATCGGGTTATAGGCCACTTTGGAGGCTTCTAAAATTATGACATTAATTCGGGTGGTAGATATTGATTTTAGATGAATTTAAAAAGAAGAAACAATGGAATCCGAACTCATATGGTTGGGAGATTAATTCGGGAATAAATGGATAGGAGAAAATAATGGTACACGATGAGAGTGTTTGCAACCTCACGATGGATAGGGGGCTGCACTTGCTAGCGTGGGGCATATAAAGGGTGGGCCTACCTGTTATAGGCATAGGAGAGGGAGGTGGAAGCATGGGACAGGCTGGTGCTCGGCTTCTCGTCTCGCGCCGCCACGCCAAAGCAGGGGAGCTCGACGGAGCTTGGTCGTGGCCTAATCCGGCCACCGTACTTCAATCTAATGCCACGGTAAGCAAGAAAAGATGGTGGGGATTCATATTTGGTGGTTCTTGCTGCGATGGGAGGTGTGGAAAGGGGGCCACGGGCAGCCAAGGCCGTGTGTGGGGAGCTCCGCGGACAGCTCCCTACGGGCAAGGAGATGGGGGAGCGAGGCTAGGTGGAGGTTCAGGGAGGTGGGGAGGTGCTCGCTACAGAAGCAATCAAGCCATGGTGGTCTCTCGACGAAGAACGTAGAGGCACTCTGCTCCTGTGCATAAACAGCGTTCTTGGCGTACAACGCCCGGGTTGAACCGGGGGCTGATATTGCGGCGGCGGTGGGTTTGGTGTGGATGAAGGCATGGTGGTGGTGAGCTATTTATAGCCGGAGGAGGAGAAGGCTAATGACGTGTCGCGGAGATGGAAGGTCCAAGTGGCGCGGGGATTTTTGGAATTTGAATTTTGGAGAGGAATTTTGGAAAAAAGAAATTGGTGCCGAGTATTTGCGATATTTGGAAATTTGTTGAATTCGTATTATCACGCTCAAAACAAATAAGCAAACAATCAAGGTTTTCGAAAATTTGATTTTGAATTAGGGAGAGATCAGAAAAAAATTCCGGATGCTAAATTTTAGGGCGTTATAGTTTTCTAAGTAATTATCCACCTCTGTCGTTATGAAAGGTTTTGAGTTTAATTCTCAACTAAAACAAATTTCTTTTTTTTTATAGATTTTTCCATCTGTTTTTTAAGTAATTACCCACTTCTGTCATCATAAAAGGTCTTGAGTTCAATTCTCAACGAAAGCAATTTTTTTTAGTGGATTTTTCTATTTTCAATTTTTTTTTTTTGCAGATTTTTTCCATCTGTTTTCTAAGTAATTACCCACCTCTGCCATTATGAAAGGTCTATTACTAGTTAGATGCTTCTTTTAGAGCATCCACGTTAATCCTCGCGAAACGAACCAGAAAAAGATAAATCATAGAAATTCTCGCAAAAATCAGAAACATCCGACCATCAATTGACAGATTGAAATATTAATAACCATTAGATCTGTTTTCTAAGTAATTACCCACTTCTGCAATTATGAAAGGATTTTGAATTCAATTCTCAACAAAAACAAATTTTTTTGACAAGGTTTTTTCATCTATTTTCTAAGTAATTACCCACCTCTGCCACTTATGTTATGAAAGGTTTCGAGTTCAACTCTCAACGAAATGCATTTTTTTTTTCAGATTTTTTCCTATTTTCAAATTTACTCTCAGTTTTTGTAAAAATAATTTCAATTTACAAATTTACATTACTAAATGATTTCGTAACTTTTTTTTTCATAATGATACCAGAAATCATTTCTATTAGACAGATATTTTGTATCTAATTTTGCTAATTACTAATTGGGGACTCCTTTTAGAGCATCTTATTAATCCTCACAAGATACTGCTAAATAGAAAATAAAATCATAGAAATTCTCACAATAATCAGAAACACCTATCATCAATTACATATTGAAGTCTTAATAGCCATTAGATCTGTTTTCTATGTAATTAATATCCCGTCATCCATCATGTAACTCTAATAATAGTTCTATTTTCTAAAAAAAGATAAATCTTAAAAATTCTTACAAAAATCAGAAACATCCCGTCATCCATCGTATAACTCTAATAATAGTAATCAATAGTAATCATTAGATGTATTATAGTTTCTAAAAATATTACCCACCATGATATTATGAAAGATGAAATAAAATAATCCCTAAATTTGTATAAAAATTGACCATCATGCCATTCTGAAATATGAATTAAATAACCCCTTAAATTTGCATAAAATTACCCACCATGCCATTATGAAATACGAATTAAAATAACTCCTTAAATTTTCATATAAATTACTCAACGTGCCATTATAAAAGATGAATTAAAATAAGCCCTAAATTTGCATATAAATTACCCAATATGCCATCATAAAATATAAATTAAAATAATTTCTAAATTTGCATATGCATACCCACAATAACATTACAAAAAATGAATTAAAACAATCATCTCTAATATTCTTACGGATTGATGGACTAGTTTTTATGAACCGGGATGTGCACCTTAAGAGCGTAGAGACCAAGATGGCACAAGTTTAGAGACCCAAATGTGTACTGTGAGATAGTTTAAGAATTGGTATGACACAACCTTACAAGTTTAGTAATTTAAGAATTGGTATGACACAACCTTACAAGTTTAGGATCCCAATGTGCACTTTGAAAGTTCAAAAATCGGGATTTCACGGGGACCGGTAGTTCATTTTACTCTTTTGTAAACCTTAACCAGAATGCAGTAGCTCTTGCCTAACAAGTTTTTCTTAAAAAAACTTGTATATAAAGATAGCTTCCGTGTAAATTAAAGTTTATTGAAAGATCCTCCTTTTAATCTTAGATAGATGTATGTTTTATTATACTCTAAATATTCCTGACTGCATGTTAGTATCTGTGAGAAGTAAAATACCACAAAATAGTGAGATCTAAAGATGTTATTGTTATAGATTCTGCTTATCATCGGGATGGATATCCTTAAATATATGTGAACCACATTTATAGGTTAAATTACATAGTAATGAAATAAGTGGTTTAACTTTTTTACACAGTATCGTGGATGTCATATCCTTCTGTCAATGACTAGGCCAACACAACCAAACCTTCCCCCTTAGCTAAGCAAGGATCACTTGTATAGTAGAAGATAGAATTAACAAAATATACAATCCCTCTCGTTAGATCTCCTTGTCTCCCTCCATAATCCATATGCTGAGCACCGAAGCTGCACACAATGCTAATCCATCATCAACTACAAAGACAAGAACAACGGAACAACATTTACACACATATACTAGTACAAAACAAATAATAGATCTACTAATGAGCTGCAATATATTGAAAAATTAATGCACGCAACAAAAAGGCATCATCGTCTTCACTTGTCTCCACTCCCTCCATTATATATTGCAGTGCACTCGTTCATCATCTCCTCCCTCCTCCAAGCTCTGAGCTCGATCTACTGCACCCATGGCGAGGAAACGCAAGGCCTCCGATGACTCCGCCGCCGCAGACATTGACACCACCAGCGGCGACGTGCTCAACTCAACGCCGCTGCTGGTCACTTCAACGGACACGTGTGCATGGGCATCAGGCGGCGGCGGTAGCTTGGCCGCGGTGGCGGTGGCGGCGGCGGCGCAGCGGGGAAGGAAGCGGTTCGTGGGTGTGCGGCAGCGGCCGTCGGGGCGGTGGGTGGCGGAGATCAAGGACACCATCCAGAAGATCCGTGTGTGGCTCGGCACCTTCGACACGGCCGAGGAGGCCGCCCGCGCCTACGACGAGGCCGCGTGCCTCCTCCGCGGCGCCAACACGCGCACCAACTTCTGGCCGCGCCCCTCGCCGGCAGCCGTCGCGGCCGCCGGGCACCCCGCACCGCCTCCGCCGCCGCTGTCTCCACCGGGTCCGGGGTCGGCGGGGTCTCCAGCGCCGCCGGCTCTTCCGTCCAAGGTCACCAACCTCCTGCTGCTGCGGCTCAGGGCCCGCAACCAGCAGCTGCTCAACGGCAACGCCATCCCGGAGCCGCAGGAGGCCGCGCTGCTGCAGGGGCCGCTGTGCGAGGAACCGTACGGCCGCGGCGAGGACGACTGCGCCTTCCAAGTCGACGACTTCTTGAGCTACGACTGCGGCAGCGACGGCAGCAGCTCGCAAGAAATGGAGGACGAGGAGGAGGAGGAAGAAGAGGAGATGGACTTCCAGTTCATGGACCAGCACGCGGCGTCGCCGGCTGCTGGGTGCGAGGGCGGGCTCTGCTCGCCGTTCGAGGTGGTGGCGGCAGAGCTCGGCGGCGCGGTGGAGGCCGACGCCGACGACGGCGAGCCAGCGACGGCCGTGCAGGAGCTGATGAGGAGGATGGACTACGAGAGGAAGATCTCGGCGTCGCTCTACGCGCTCACCGGCGTCTCGGAGTGCCTCAAGATGCGCCTCGGCGCTGCGAGCGCCGCCGGTGCCCCCGCCGTGCGAGATCAGCTCTCCGGCCTGAGGGAGGCGTGTCGGAAGAAGCAGAAGCTGCAGGAGCAAGCGCCATCAACGGAAACAGGAGCAGAGGATGGCAAGGCGGCTCAAGAGGAGTGTTCAAGCGGCAGCGGCGCCCCGGAGGCGACAAGCTCGTCGTCGTCCGAGTCGAGCGACGGCGACGACGTGCTGCTGTGGAGCTCACTGGACCTGGCTCCCATCTGTTGAATGGCATGGTCACGTTTGATCAGCTTTTAGAGATTTTGTGTGGCATTCGTTTGTTGCATACGTGCATGGCAGGATCACTATGATCAGAAGCCCTGGTGATAACGTGCTTACCCATTTTTGTTTTGTCAAGAAATCAGTAAATTTAGTTCATCGATGTGAGAGAAAAGAAAACACCATATGGGACTCTGTCATTCTTTGCCTCTTTGGCACATCACTTGGAGAGGTTGGAAGAAAAACATAATCGATAAAAATCGTTGGGTACACTTGGGCCACCAGCCCACGACTAGTCAATGGTGCACAATTCCGACACAAGTTTTCGCTCAGTACAAAGTTCATATAAGTATTCAATTCTACAAAGATGAACTCGGAATCTCAAAGAACAAACTCAGTAGCAACTAAAATAATGCTGGAAAAAAATCTAAAACACGCCATCTGTAACTCTACGTCGCTCATCAGGCCTACTTTGAGTAATCTCAGATTGATAAGGAGTGGAGTGAATTGGGAAGGATTAGAGTGTGTTTAAATTCATAATAGATTAAAATCCCCCTCAATCACTCAAATCCACTCTAATCCCCCTCAATCTGAGACTATCCGATTATCCAAACTAGGCCTCAAAGTAATATGATACACTGTATTGTATTTCTGTGATCTATTTCTGTACGGTAGTTGTATACAATGCACATGCATAAGCAGTCCAGGAAAAGGGAACAGCCCAAAAACAAAACTCTGCCAGTGCAGTACGCAAGAGCATTCAGTGTTCACTGTATCGTGTGCCACTTGTTAGAGATTTCTGATTGTTAAGGGGAGACAGCGGCTTGTCAGGCTTCCCTTGCTGACAAAATTGGGCGGACAGCCCTAGTGAAATCTTCATGGAATCTCTGCTCTGAAAATCTTTGAGCACGTTTCCTCGCCGCAGCTGCCATTTCTTGCCTTTCTGACTCTGGCATCCTCAAGACCTTGATGATTGCATCTGCGTATTCCTCTGTTACAGAGGCTAGAAACCCTGTTCGGTGGCCATCCTCATCTAGCACAATGTCCATCATTGGTCCTGCGGATTTATGAGCTGCAGAAGAAGATGGAATAGGTAGCGTTATGTTTTCAAGATTAACGTGCATGTAACAAGACTTGGTAAATGGAGCGGCAGTTTAGACATTTAATCACTCTCATTAATATGACGGATTACTGAAAAAAATTAAAAAAAACTAGCAATATTCTATGACAGATATTTGTCTAGACCAAATGCAGTGGTTCATGGCTTTGAAAATTCATGTTGACAATAACACTTAGCTCAAAAAATGCAGCAATGAATTCATTACTTGAATATGAATTTCATGTTCTGAGAAAAATACCCTGCTTTTCAAAATAAGCAATTTGCAACCAAATCCTTGAACTAGGGGCGCACCCAGCCAACATGAATGAAGTTAAGGCCGTCTACTGAAGATCAATAGGATACTTGAGGTCTTGAGCAGTTATTTACCAATTGGGATAGCTCCAGCCGCCATGTACTCAACAACACTTATCCCAAAGTGCTCATCTGTCATGGAATGGAGCCCAGCAATGGCACCTCCAAGAAGCAGTACCAAGTCTCTGTTAAATGTATGTACATGTTAATCCCCAGTTGATACAAAAGCATGCATGGTGAGAAGTTTTCAGCGTTAGGCTGAAAACAGAACCTGTAAGAGATATCCCTGTGGAACTCCACAAGGTCGTCTATGTGAAGTTCAACGGATCTGTCCTTAAGATTTTTTAGTCTTTCCAGATCCTCTGTATTCCGGCAACTACCAACAAACTGAAGCTTTGGCTTCGGAAGGTCAGGATCCAGCCTTTGAAGAGCAAGTGCAAATGCCTCCAGCTGAAGGCCATGGGCCTGGTGGAAGTGTAACGTAGGTACATGTTACTCTGAACTAGGAGAATGTTAGATGAGCTCTTGTACTAAAATCTTGACATGGTATTAACTTGGCGTACAGTGTACCTTTTCTGGGCGGAACTGTGCAACTGATATAAGAATAGGAGTAGTTGTTGGTCTTTCCAGCGGAAGCATCTGTTTATTCACCAGAAGTTTCTGATTAGTACTGACAGAATCATCTCCATTCAATAAGTTCAGTTAATTTTCTTCAAGAATGTGTTCAGATGATGAAAGCACATAATTGATGGACATGCCTGCAGAGCAGAAGTATCGCATGGAGGGTACACCCTGTTAGTACGCTCTGGGATCTTCCAAATATTTACAATATGGGATCTTGTCCATGAGGAGTTAACCATTACAAGATGTGCGCATGAACCCACCAGACCATATAACCAACTGAATATGGTATAGTAGAAGATTTTGCATCGTGACAGCCAAATGCTACAGTACAATGAGTGCCCAGTTAGTTATCATGGTTGATATCCTATGAGAATCATTATATCTAGAGTAGCAAAGATAGTTAAGATTTCATGTGCAGATATGAATACTACAAAATACATCTAGATTTGACAAAACCAAGCTGAGTCCATTCATTGTCATCAAATATTAAGCTAACGATGCACAATCCTATTAATCCATATTACATGTTATGAGGAAAGAATATGCGTTAATAAAGAGCATATTACAGATTAAGATAGGACTCTGGAGAAGCAGGTTTGTTGGTTACACATTGTAAGTCATTTGGTCAGGTGTTGTACACTTTTGACAATGCATCGTACTCTTGCTGTATACATATGTCAGTGCACCAATAAGAAATGAAGCTAATCTCTCTGTGCAGTACATACCTTCCTGCAATTCGAGAGTTGTTATTGTACATAAAACTGCGCTTCTTAACGCGTTCAACCATATCAGAACTGATTGTAGGGTAATGGGTGTAGCATATGACTTTGCAACCAAATAGCCGAGCCAGTGGATATGTAAAAGCGTAGCCACTTGTATCAAAGTAAAACTGCGGGGTAAATTTTGTAAGAGCCTCCCATGCTAGATAAGCTGAACCAAGACTTTGCCCTATCATTGTGAAGTGGGGATAAGTTCTTGCTTCAATCCATTTTCTCTTATTCAAGTGAACAACCTGAAAACATAACCCAAAGGATTCAGTGATGGTGCTGGTATGTCACATATGTTAAAAATTATGTCTTCGCAACTTTTTAAACACAATACAAAAATGCAACAATGCGCATACATATGAGGTACAAAAGATACCAACATTGCCCTTAGTTAGCAAGTTAATAAAAACATTGTTTTATAAGGATGTTGCATTGAATCCCTATATACAGTAGATGCACTGCACTCACTTACAAACAAGGTTATAATGGCCTTTAGTGATTAGATTTGGCATCATGGCGGAGCCAGAAAATTTGGTTGATGGTCAAATTCGTGGCCACAATTTTGGCCATGAATCAAACATGCCAGCCTGGGCAAGCCTAATTATAACTAATACCTTCATCTCCTCGGTCTGTTGTTATCTCTCTTATTCCACTTCACCGGTAAGGCAGCAACTAGTTTGTACCATGAGAAGTGCTAGTGCTAATAATAAACTCATTTTAGCATGTTTTTCTGCATGTAAAGAACTCAAGTCGGAAGCATGACTCTATGATTATTCATTTTGCTCAAGGTGCCAAGTGTACTACACTCTGTTCATATACACGGGAGCGAAGGCTGGGGTATTTGAATTTTTCATATCCTTCCCTTTTGACAATTGCAGCAAACTAAGTGAAAAATTAAGTCCCAGCATACACACACAGTACCTCGATGGATGTGGAATGGCATTCATGTTCGTACGTGATTCCATACGTAATTCTAGTATATGCTCGTGAGCTGTTCCACAGCCAGCCGCCGGTGAGCCTGGGCAGCTGCCCTGGGTCGCCCTGGCATCATTACTGTTTCCACTTAGATTTGTACTGTGATCCCATCTTTACCCGTGATGCATTCAGACTATTGAGAGATCATCACTAGTTTTTCATGATCACTCTCAAAAACTGCCGACTAGCAATGTCATAAGTTTTTTTAACATTGGTATATTTAGAGCAACAGTCGCCACCGGTAATGATTAGCCAAGCAATGGCCATGTACAGAACCAAAGGTTTTACTTACGCAGAGGAAGCATTAACCTTGTGCAGCATAATTCCTACTCCGTCCAGTCAGGAAAAGGTTGTCGTTTCAGACCACAGAAATAAGGTAGCTGGAAGCTAAAGTTTGCTGTCCAGACGACAGCTTTTAGCGACCGTAGACATGGACCTAACTCCTTAACACGGCTAGCAGTAGCAGCAGCAGCCAAGTATGAGCAACTGCGCTACCAACTACTATGTTTTATCATTTAACCTATCTTCACAAACAATTTTCCCCACTCACACTAATGATGAGGTGATGAGGTCCGAGAGCCAGGACAGCAGGAATCCGAAATCCAGCATTCCAGCAACGTAGCGCAAGAGAAATTCATGTCGCTAGGACATTATTCAGACTTCAGATTCAGTAACTTCGCAGGCCCTAAAATACGAACATAATTTCCAAAGCGGGGCCATGCTTAACTGAAACATGCGCTTTTCTAATCAAGGTCAACAGCAACATCGCGCGGCTAATCAGCTGAACTAGCATCATCAGTCATTTGAACTGTGACCGCCAAGATCCAGCCTTTCCCTCTTCAACAAGGAAGGAGCCCCGAACCGATCGGGCAACGACGCACCTGCGGCGGCTCGAGGAGGCGGACGCCGAACCGGTCGACTGCGCGCGCGGCGAGGGATTCCGGCGAGGCGTCGGCGTCGCCGGTGAAGACGGCGCAGGGGAGGCCCGGGCGGAGCTCCTGCACGGCGCGCACCGCGCACCAGAGCACGCGCTCGCCGCCGCCGCCGTCGTTGGTGTAGGGGATGGAAGAACCCCGCGGCCGGGGCGGGCTGCGGGCGGAGGCGGAGCAGGCGCCGGAGCGCGGCGGCGAGGAGGGCGGAGAGGGCGGCGAGGAGGCCGGCCAGGATCGCCATGGCCGGAGAGAATCGCGATGGGATGGGAAATTAAGGAGGAGACGCAAAACGGGCCGGGCTGGAATGGGGAACTCTTGGGCCGGCCACACCAGAAACTATTGGGCCTTTTATATTTGGTGTGCTGCAGCTTGCAGCACTGCAACCTTGCTTGCTTGGTGAATCCTTACCACCTTATCCAATGCTTGGGCAGTCGGCATGCGCGGCCACATGAGATGAGACCGTCGTCGTCGTCGTCGTCCACTGCCCGTCATCGGCTGATGCCGCCGTCTTACTGCATCTGCTGCCGCGCCGTCGTCCCTGCTGCTGCTGCTGCTGCATATAGAAGATCTGCCTATAGGGGGGCTACTACCAGTACTGGTAGTGGTCCTGGTCGTCTTTGCAGAAGAAGCAATCCTCGTCATGCGGCAATTCCAAGGAAGCAGCAGCGAGGGCGGCATCCGGCAGCTCCATCTGCTCTCCCCGAACCCCAGGCTGCTGCTGCTGCTGCTACGTTGCTCCTCGTCGCGGGGACAGTGCTGCCGGCACCCTCGTGCTTCGCTCGTCGTCGTCTGCTTCTTCCTCCTCGGCCAGCAGCAGCGGCAGCTCGCAGCAGCGGCGAGAGGGACTAACAGCAGGCGGCGAGGCGGAGGCCGCCGGAGACGGAGAGGAGTGCCCGGACTGCGGCGGGACGGGGCTGTGCGGCCTCTGCAAAGGGGAGGGCTTCGTCTTCAAGCAGCTCTCGGAGGAGACGGCCACCAAGGCACGCAAGGCCGCCAAGAACATGGCGACCAGATACACCGCCGGGTATGTAGCAACACGTATACTTTTTCTGTACTAAGATATTCCCCTACCGTTCTTCAATTTACTACTGCTGCTGCTGCTTGGCCGCCCATTTCCTTCTAGTTAATTTACCTAATCATTAAAGCAACCATTTTATTCATGTCATCGCTTTATATATCATCGGTCTGCATCTGCTTTTTTGCATCATACATAACACACGCCAGTGTACTCTATACGTGGTATATGCAGGCTGCCCACCAAGTGGACCTACTGCAACAAGTGCTCCTCCACCCGCTCCTGCACAACCTGCCGAGGCTCCGGCAGAATCGCAAGCACACCCAGCCTGCTGTAGCGTGCACATCATATATATCCGAGAGCGAGTCGTCCTGATGATGCATGGTCCATGGGGATACGATGATCGACAGAAATTGTTGCTAGCATTAGCCTTTAATTTTTACTGTCAAACTACATGCAGAGATTTTCCTCAGCTAGCAGGGTTTCATTAGCGTGCCATACTGCCATGTCACTAGTGATATGATGTTCTTTGCTAATAAAATCGTCACAAAATGTCACTAGTGACGTTCTTTAATGTGGCGAATGAAGATCGAAACAGCTACAACGTTTGTTGCCCGATGTGTCGGCAAGTTTGCTGGGAGATCTATTTTGTTCTTGATCATTCTACCTATATATACACAACAAGTGTCAATGTACTCTTTTTTTTAAAAAAAAAACTGTTGTCAAAGTGGTCGCACTCAAAATTGATATAGAAGCAAATCAGAAATAAAGGACACAAAGAATGACAAGAGCAAGGCAATCCGAATTGTAGATTATTAGAGTCCAACATTGGATATATAACCATTGTCGACACAGCCAAAATGGACACAGCAACGCATCGTACGCAACAACGTGGCGTGAACTCTCTGCAGACAGTCATTGTTTCGTTTGTTCTCCCTGTTTATGGATAGGAAGCAAGCAGAGTTGATAAAAATTTGAATATGATATGAAAGTTACTCGGTAACAAAAAAAAAATCTGAATACAAAAGGTACTCGGTAACAGATTATCTACTATTTTGTTTGAAGGTTCATGTCCAAAACACCAGAATCTGAGATGATTTTAATTGATTTTGAACTCAGGTTTCATGCACTCGCGAACTAGCTAGGCAGACTCGATGTTTTTTGGGTGTTCCTCAATATTTTTTTGTGCAGAGCATGAGTGTGGAGTAAATAGAAAAGTGGTAGATCACAAAAACAATAAAATACCTTCAAGTATTGTTACAAGAGTTTGAGCAAGTTTTGCTTGGTTTGAGAGATATTTGAATGTTTCTATTTTCGGTTTCTGGAATGGTGCATAGAATTTCAGTAATGAACAAACTTTTGATTTTGGATTTTGAATGGTCAAACAAAGTGAAACAAAAAATGGGAAGGTCATATTCTCTGGACACTTTGAATATCAAAGTTCGATTTATATAGTTTTTGGAGTTTTAGAAGTTATTTAGTAAAATTTGAAGAAAGACAATTGGGAATATGAGGGCTTTAGACTTTGTCTGAATATTCAGAGTTTGGCAGTTAGATAAAGCTTCTTAGTCTCTCTCAACATTTGTGTACAGAAGTTGGGTATGGTGCCACTACAAATGTTGTGGAGAGTTTAATGATCATCAAGTTTTGTGTTCAGGTTTGGTCCAACCAACTTCCACAGCTCGGGAGGAATTCGACGAATTTCAGAGTGTTGGACAGGAGGGGGGGGGGGACCGAAGGTGGGTGGTTTTGAATCTTTGCGTAGAAAAAAATTGATTTAGTGATTTCTCCATCTATTCCAATGTGCTCTTGAGATATGATTTAGTTAAGTCATCATGAGTCAGTATGCGTCTAAACTCATACTAGCGTCTTTGAAATGCCAGCCAGGGGCATCACGCGGCGGCGGCGGCACGAGGCTTGCGTTCAGCTGGCGGGCGATCTCGTCGCTCAGCGGCGTGTACGCGCCTGTCGACGAGCGACATGAAAACGGGCTGCCGGAGTCGATGAAGACCCCGCCCACCCAGTACTTGACCTCTAGCTCGCCGGAGATCGATCGAACACCGATCGAGCTCGAGATGGGCAGCTTGGTCTGGTCTTGCCATCGGTGATCCCCACAATGGGCAGGTAGTAGAAGGTGCTGTAGGGATAGTCCTTGGGGCTCTCCGACTCCACGAACGGCATGGGACATGACAGGCCGCCGCTCAGGCTCGCCGCGGCGCCGACGAACAAGTGGCTCGACCGCCTCGACGCAACAGTGCACGGGCGCGCAGTCTCAGCCTTCAGGCACGCGGCGCGGCGAACGCGAGAGCCCGAATGTCGCACAGCCCAAGGCCCAACAGCGAGGCGTGGGCCGCGACGACATGTTCCTGAAGACATTGGATGGCTTGCGAGTTTGGTTCGTTTTAGTACCATACGGCTTCCGAAAGTTACAGCGCACAGCTTCATAGGTCGAGGTCGCGACCGTAGCAGCTCTCTCACTACAAGGCGATTGTGGTTGAATTGATCATGTGACAGATCTCTTTGAAGACCGCAGGCAAATGAGCACACTACATGGTTGTGCTCAAATATTTTGTGTTCCTCCTTTTTTTTTCTGTCGTTTTTCTTTCCCACAATCGGCCACCAAAAAGGTTCTTTGTTCCTCTTTTTTTTTTTGCTGTCCTTTTTCTTTCCCACAATCGGCCACCAAAAAGGTTCTACTGGTAGCATGATTTATACCGTGAGATGCACGCACAATGGTGTTGCAGATTTTCACTTGCCGGAACTACCGGTTACATAGGTCGCCCTTTCTTATGAATTTTCAATGTTATGGGTTTTGTAGACATTGGAAATGCTGGCAGAAAAGAAAGTAAATGGTGGAATTACAGAGCATGTACAATGGGTGAGGGGGTGTTTGGATCCCTAGCTAAAATTTTAGTCACGTCACATTGAATGTTTGGACACTAGTCAGAAGTATTAAATATAGTCTAATTATAAAACTAATTACGAGGAGTAAACGGCGAGACGAATTTATTAAGACTAATTAATCTATGATTAACAAATATGATGCTACAGTAACAATTCGTTAATCATGGATTAATTAGGTTTAATAAATTCGTCTCGCTGATTACTTTTCATCCGTGTAATTAGTTTTCTAATTAAACCATATTTAATACTTCTAACTAGCATTCAAACATTTTATATGACGTAGGCTAAATTTTAGTCTTCGGATCCAAACACCACGAGGTGGGTAGTTATTACAGAACTCGCGGAAGACGGCCCCAATGAGTTTTTCCTTCCCTTTTTTCTGTTCTTTTCTTTCCCGCCCGAATAAAAGCAACATCTTAAATATCCAAACTTGCATGTACCAAATAGCTCATCGTAGATCAGATTCATATATAAAAGTCTCATCGAAACATCGATTTGTTCACACAAGTACACCACATTTAAACATTGTTTAAAGGGCTGTGTTAACGTCTTCGCACCCCTGGATTTGGGGCTCCTGCGCGCACCTTCCCCTGCTCGCCAGTTGTCTCCAACCATCACTGTTTATTGAAAGAACCTTGATGTCGACTAGAAGAGAGGTGAATAGATGTAATTGAAAATTTACATCACTTAAAACAAGCTGTCAACCCTCACACCGGATAATCCGGTGGGTTCTACCGAACAGTTCGGTAGTATCAGATAGTCCGATCACACTCACCGGATAGTTCGGTGTCACACAGAGATAAAACTCAAGATATGTAAATGCATTATAAATACTTATTGAGCTATACAAAGCAGTTCCAATTGTTTCTCTGGTGATTCTGAGTTTATCAAGACTGCACACCTACACTCAATCACAAGAACACACAAGTAGTAGCGGAAGCAAATAATACAATGCAAGTATGAAACACGGGAAAGTACAAACCACAAGTACAAAGCTTGGGTCTCCCAGCAGGGGCACAGCACACAAAGACACTGGATTTTGTTTCCGAGGTTTGGGCACACCCGCAAGTGTCCGTGCGTCCTCGTTGAGGCGTCCACCAAGAGCTTGACTCTTTTTTCAACTCACGGCCCCCCTTCTCACCACCAAGGCTGAGAAGGTGCTCACTGCAGTGCTCCGAAGTGCGGGAGTAATCACCTACAAAGAAGTGGCACCCACAAGCCGGGCGCTCTTCGGGTCGCTCTCGCCGTCTAGAAGGAAACATCCAAGAGTAACAAAAACGCTTTCCGAAAATGCTTGCCAAGTGTGCTCAGAAGCTAAGTGCTCACAATGTAGCTCACACAATCTCACAAGTCATCTCCCAAATCAAAAATCTCACAAGTTTAGCTCAATCTCACAAAGAGAGTGTTGGGGAGTGTTTCTTAGAGCCTCTGGATGAATATGGACGTGGAAGGAAGCAGCAACCCCAACCTAGAAGTGAGTGGGGGGGATAAATACCCACAGACACACAAAACTAGCCGTTGGCCCTGTGTTAGACCATCACCGGACAGTCCGGTGGGCCCTACCAGATAGTCCGGTAGAGGCTGACTAGCCGTTGGGGTTCAAACCCTTCTACCGGACAGTCCGGTAGAGCTCACCGGATAGTCCGGTGAGGGGTTCCATGACTAGAAAGCTAAGGCACTGAGCCTAGGTCCATTAGAAATACACCTAACTAGGAGATACAAGCATAAGAAAAGAATCAGAGAGCTCTCACACTAAAGCCCGGGCATTTTCCACAAGGGATATGCCATACTCGATGCCATATGCACTACAAGAGATGCACTGGCCCGGCACTCTCTGAAACTAGCTATGAGCACATGTTGACTAGTGACTTCCGAGTTTCGCTTCTCTCTTGATAGTACGGCTATATTTATACTCAAGATAAATGTAAATCTAGACGAAATACACTTGAGTCTTGACTTGAAGAAGGGATAGCCAAGCCGAGCTCCTTTCTTTGCGAGCAATCCTCTTTGAGCTAAATAGTTGGACTTCAATTTAGAAAGCCTCTTCAATTAGGTAGATGGAGCATATTTGCTCATTATACATTCAATTCACTAGATCTTGATTATACTTGGCTTTGATATGCAATAGTGTGCATCCATGATCAGCCACTTGTTATACATGAGAAATCCAATTTAATTAGTGACGTCCAAATGGAAGAGATAGAGTCCAAGTCACTTTTCTCAATATGAAAACCAAATGCCTCAAAGTGCATCAATAAAGGAACACTAGTGAAGTCCCGCACTTAGGCAATGTCACGGTGTCCACTCATGAATAATCTATGACTAGAAATGCTGCTTGTCAGTAGATGTATATTAGACATTCAATAACCATCAATGTGTGACAGATTTACAATGAGAACCACATTACTCAACAGATGAGTGATTCATGCTTATTCATTAGATATATACATTTCAATTCATTTAATTACATTTGACCATAAATAATACACCTATAGAAACCTATCAAAACATCTCACAAAGAGATTAGACATTTAATCGCATTGTCACTCAACACCAAAACCACTAAGGAGCCTCGTTGCACTTACATTCATCTTCCCCACCCCGCCCGCGCGCCTCGTCACCCTGCCCTCGGCCTCCTACCTGCGTCTCCGGCGGCTACCGCTGCTGGATCTACCGCCTACTCCCCTCCCACTCTAACCCGGCTTCGTCAAGGTGGCTACGCCTGGTCTCCCCCACCGCCACCACCTCCCCCAGCTCCGGCGGCATCCCCGCCGCCTCCTGCTGCCACTCTCCACACCGCCGCCAGCTAATATGGCTTCGCTGGAGTGGCACCGCCCGTGACGCCCCTGCCGCCAACCCTCCCCGACTGCCTTTCTCCCCCGCTCGACCGGCGGCGCCCTCGCCATCGGTCTCAGCCGCCCCCCGACCACCACCCGCGCCGGTCAAGCTGCCGCCCCAAAGCTCCCCTTTACAGCCAGAGGCAAAAAAAACCCCACCTTGGAACCCCAATCCCGAACCCCGAACACCAAATCCCCAACCCTGAAACCCTAAATCCCCAACCTGGAATCCCAAATGCCGCAGGAAGAGAGGAGGAGGAGGAGGAAGCCTACCTCGACGCCGGCCACCGGAGCACGAGCCGCCGCCCGCCAACTGCTCACCATCGCCCGCGGGGAGGAGATGAGCGTGATGAAGGAAGAGGGCGAGCAGGATACGGCCGATGGGAGGAAGACAGGTGGCCGAGGAAATATTGAACTATGGAGACTCGCTGTGGGCTGTGGGATGTCGATCGGGCGATGGGCGAGGTGTACGGGTGTGGACGTGGGACCCTGCCCGCCCGACATATAGCATTTACCTTGTTTAAATCCAAAATATGGACCGAATGTTGCAAAAACATTTGCAACATTAAAAACAATGCTACCAAAACACTAGACAATTACCATTGCAACCTTCCGAAAAGCATTTGCATCTCCGCCTTGATGGGAAAAGTCTATATAATCCCCTGATGTATAGTTAGTCGTTTACATCACCCTCGTGAACTATAAAACCAGATATTTTACACATTAAACTATTGAAAACCGGTAAAATAACCCTTGAGTGGTTTTGATGACGTGGTAGTGGGCCCACATGTTAAGTATAGAAGTTTGTTCAAATAACCCCTCAAACTAATGTTTTGTATCCAAATTAGACCTCTAACTATTTCATTTGATCTAAGCCATGCCTTAATAAATTTTGTTTATTTGTTGCACTACGAACATGTTAAATTTTAATCATAATATATTTTTATAATTATAGTATATTCTTATATTTATGATTTTTCTAATAAAAATCACAATACATTTTTATAATTACATCTGTGATTATTTATCATTGCTTTTCATGCAATTGTATATTAGTATGGTTAATTTCATTTTAGAAAACATATAGTATGATTTTTAATCATTATTTTTCATACAAATTGGTATTAATTATGTTTATTTATTATTAGATGTCTAAAGTACAAGATTGTGATAAAAAGCATCATATATTTTTCTAGAATAAATTATTATGTCCTTTATCACCTCACAAATTTGAACTTATAATTAACGTGTTCATAGTGCAAGAAAAATGTCAAATATTTAAGGGGTGGCTCGGACCAAAACGAAATAGTTGAAGGTGTGACCTGAACACAAAAAATTTAATTTAAGGGGTTATTTGGACAAACTTCCATACTTAACATGTGGGCTCTAATGCCACATCATCAAAACCACCTACTGAAACCACTCAGGGGGAATTTGACCGGTTTTCAATAGTTTAAGGTGTTAAATATCTGATTTTGTATTCAGGGGGTGATGTAGACGACCAACTATACATCAGGGGTTATATAGACTTTGTTTCGCCTTGATGCAACAAAATTATACAACATATACGATGCCACAAATGAAGTCCATGTTCACAACATTGAAATGAAGCAAACGCAGCATTTAAGATGTGAACAATTCTGAATCAAGAGAAAATGAAAAAACTAAAACTAACAAAAACAAATAATCACAATATAACTAAGAAACACTAGTCGTAACATGAGGAAAAAAGAAACATATGAAACACACTGCTTTGAAGCAACAAACTCCACATGGTCCATCTGCACGCATGAGGATATATATTTCCCCGCCAGTAGCAAAAGCATGGCAAGGAGTGTCTGCTCTGGCCTGCCAGTGTTGAACCGTTGACCACACGTGCTCGCCTGCGACGTACGGCATACCGCATGGTCGCCGCCTTTCGCCACGCACCACTCGACCATCCCCGCACCAAGCTCCTCTCTCCGGCCCCTCTAGCACACCGGCCGGCATGAGCAAGAGCAAGCTCCTCCCCGTCCCCCGTCGAGCAGACCTGCACGAGTAGATGTGCCAGGCGCAAATAGAGAACGTCACAACGGTGCTGTAGATCGGAAGTGCGGTGGGCCGGGGCAGGTACGTAGTAGATCGAAGGTGCTGTAGGGGTAGTCCTTGGGGCTCCGGCTCTCCACGTACGAACGGCGTGCACATGACGGGGCCGCCGCGGCGCCGACGAAGCGACCAGCGACAAGCGCCGGCGGCCGACTGGCCGAGCCCGATGAGGCCCGAGGCCCGACGCGCGCTAGCTGGAGCGCCGCCGGCACGACCCGCGTGAAGGTCGTCACGCGCCCGAAGGCGAGCGTCGCCCGGCCGGCAGCTCCGATCCCGTCCACGGTGCAGAAATACACGTACGTCGTTGTTGCTTGGCCCTGCACTGCACGCCGCCTTGTCCTGGCACGTACGGCGCGCACACCGGGTCGCGGAGCTGGACCTTGCGGAGGCACGTGGGGCACTGCGTCCAGATGAGGTCGCTGCCTGCCGGCGTCGATGAGCGCCTCCGCTCGCCGCGGCGGCTCGCCCACCGGCCGCAAGTACTGCCGGGCCGCGCGCACGCGGCGCGGCGAACACGAGATGGATCGTGGAGCGGCAAGGCCCAACAGCGAGGCGTGGCCCGCGATGACATGTTCCTCAAGGACATTGGGTGGCTCTCAAGTTTCGTTCGTTGAATTTTTTTTATTTTTATATTTATTTAAATCGTTTTTTGCAAAAATAAATGGGCGATTGAAAAATTTGCAAATATGGACCTATACCGCCGGACTAATTGGCGGTATATAAAAACCGCCAGCCCAATCGGCGGTATTTAAAAACCGCCGGATCAACCGGCGTTTTTTAAATACCGCCAGAACAGGTTGGCAGTGCGGCATGCGCAGCGACCGGTGGGCCCGCGGACCAAAAAACGCCAGATTGGGCGGCGGTATTTAAAAACCGCCGGCGGGGACGGCAGTTTTTTAAATACCGCCGCGGGGACGGCGGTTTTTTAAATACCGCCGGCGGGGACGGCGATTTTAGGCCCATACACCCGCCGGCCGCCTTTCTTTTTTCTTTCTTCCTTCTTCTTCCTCGCCACTGCCCGCCGCCCGCCGTCCCCGCCGCCGCCCGCGCAAGGTCGTCCCGCGGCTCGGTCGCGTCGCGCATAGGGGAGAGGAGGAGAGGGAGAGGGCGCGGAGGGGAGAGGAGGAGAGGGAGAGGGCGCGGAGGGGAGGGAGCGCGTCCGGCGCGCCGCCCAGGAGGGAGAGAGGGAGAGAGAGGGAGAGGGAGAGGGAGAGTAGAGGAGGCCAAGGTTGCAGGTAAATTTTCTTTGAAACATGTATTTTTTTTAGCATTTTAAATATCATTAGATGTATTCTTTGATATTAGTAGTAGTTTAGATACAATATTAATAGATTAGGTAACAGTAGTAGTATTTTATATAATATTAGCACCAGTTTGAATTACCATTAGCGGATTTAGTCTCGTTTCATGTAATACTCATACTATTTTAGTTGATATTAGCACATTTACCAGTTTTAGATTTAGATAGAATATTCAATCATTATAATATAAGAAAAATTTAGTGTTATATAGAAATATGGTTACATATGTGCTAAGTACTGTCTTGGTTGTCGCATTTGTGGTCAGGCATGTCACAGAAAACATATTTTCAGATATATTTTGGTGAAGGAGAGATACGTTACGGTCAGTTCGGGGTAGATTTGAGTGGGTTTCGGTCAGTGACAAAAGGGCTAGACAAAGCAATTGAGAGGCCATTTCGTTCAGTGTATAACTGGTTCATGAAGTGTTTTAAGTTGGATTATGATGAATGTCAATTGAGCATCTCAGCAGTAACAACTAGGAGTTCATCTTCTGTTTATTATGAATTAGTGCAAATAGAAAGCACTGCCGTATGGAGGAGGTTTGTTGATGTTAGCTTGCGTCATGGGTTACCTCTGGTCCTTTTTGTGCAAGCATACGAGAAGGTGAATGGTGAACCAGAAAGCTCACGAGGCTGTGATGAGGCCACAACAGTTGAAGAAGTGGTGGAAAATAATGTGAATCAGGTTAACGATGTGGGCGTTGATATAGGGAAGCAAGGTGAAGCAAATGAAACAGTACGGGAACCAAGGGGTGAGGTAGATGAGGGTGAAGAAATTGTAGGTTTGGTTGAACAGATGCACCGGGAGGATGCCGAGGCCAATGTCCCTGTAGATGAAGATTCAGATAGTGAAGATAAAATATTGAACCAGGTTCCAAGTCAATGGAGCAACTTTGATCACTCAGAACTGCTAGTAAATGAAGGTGAAATGGTTTCATGGGAATATAGTGAGAATGAAGTATCTGTGGGAGCTATTTACCATAGCAAGATAGAGCTGAAAGAGGCCGTGCAAAGATGGTCGGCTAAGTGCCTGAAGAAAGAGTTCAGAGTTCAAAAGAGCAGTCCACAAGTCTATGATGTGAAGTGCATACGAGATGATTGTCCTTTTAGGGTCCATGCTTTCTTGGGAAAGTATGATATTTTCTTGACCGTTTCAAGAATTGAACATCATACATGCGTCCTTGAAGAGCTTGAGAGTCATCACCGTAACTTGACAGCTGATTTTGTGGCTCAACATATGTACTCAAAGATAGTAAATAATCCTGGATATGAGCCGAAGGCAATAATCAATAGCATAGAGGATGACTTTCAGTACAAAATAAGTTACAGCAAAGCTTATAGGGCAAAACAGAAGGCGTTGGAAATGAGATAGGGTACGTATGAAGAATCGTACCACAACCTGCCACGTGTGCTGAACACACTATGTGACCGGAATCCGGGCAGTTACTTTGAGATTAAGCACTATAATTTGCCTCAGGACCGGACAAAGCGTGTTCTTCAGCGTGCTTTCTTTGCTTTGGGGGCATGTATCAATGCATTCCAGTATTGTCGCCCAGTGATATGCATCGACGGGACCTTCCTAACAGGGAGGTACAAGGGCACAATTCTGACTGCAATTGCGGCAGATGGAAACAATCAGGTGCTCCCACTGGCTTTTGCATTTGTTGAGAGTGAGAATGGGGACAGTTGGTACTGGTTTTTAGAGCGGATCAAGTCATGTATTGTTCAGGATCTGCGAGATGTGTGTGTGATTCATGATCGACATGGAGGCATTATGCAAGCAGTGCAAGATTTACAGGAAGGATGTGTACAACGTCAAAGAATAGCAAAGTGGGTCGATCTGAAAAGTCGGTGGTGCATGAGACACATGGGAGCTAACTTTCAGAAGCAGTTCAAGAACAAGAAACTAACAAAACTTTTTAAGAGGTTGTGTAGTCAGAATCAATAAAGGAAATTCAATGTCTTGTGGAAAAAACTTGATGAAGTCACAAAGAAGAAGGCTACGGAAGTAAGTACTAGAGGTGCGAATGTAGAAGATGATGAGCCAATTGCAATGGAAAATGTGGGGCCTAATGCTCCGAATGTGCGACGGAGGCCTGGTCGTTCGATTAAGTCATTCTCGGAGTGGATTGAGCATGAGCCAAAGGAGAAGTGGTCTTTGTTGCATGATGAAGGAGGTGCACGTTATGGTATTATGACTACGAACCTTACCGAGGTGTATAATTGGGTGTTACGTGGAAGCAGAAGCATGCCACTTGTCGGGATTGTGGAATTTTACATATACCGTACGACACAATACTTTCGGGAACGTCATCCAGCAGCAAAGAATGTGTTTCTAGACCACCGCCTCGTATATGGGCAGAAATTCTTTGAGTATATGGCCAAAGCAAACAAAAAAGCCGCAGGACATCGTGTCAGGAACATGGGTGTCGCTGAGCATCGATTTGAGATCATTTGTCGGGACAAAGGCCGAAGAGGAGGCAATCATGAGAGGCACGTGCAAGAATGTGTCCTGTACAATAACCATTGTGTTTGTACCTGCCACAAGCCGAGGTTATACCACAGGCCGTGTACACATGTCATAGCTGCATGTCAGGAAGTTGGAGGTTTGAACGCTCGTATGTTTGTGTCCCCCTATTACCTGAAGGATGCAATCTATCACACCTGGACTTCTGAGATATATGGTTTCGCCATTGCGGGGACTTTCACTAGTATTGCAGAGGGTGCTCCTGATTTCATACCCAATCCTCACCCTGACATGAAACAACAGATAGGGCGACGCAAGACTCGTCGCATTCGTAACAACATGGATGACGCCGAAGCTGGGCTAAGAATTGTCATATGCTCGAAATGCAATGAGTTCGGGCACAGCTACAAAAAATGCACTAATACACCTCAAGGAACCGTGTTGAACATACCTGAGCCAGGATCATCGAGTCACGGTCGACGCAATCGTGGAGGAACAAATGAAGTCATTTAATTATTTTTAGTTACTGTCATGGATTGTAATAACATAATGTTTGGAACCTTTCTCTGCTACGTTACTCTTGCATTAGTTGAAATTATGTGTATGTGGATTTGCTATCATGGATTGTAATAATATTATGTGACTATGCCATTTAGTTTGTTAATATTTTGAATTCGATGCTATGATATGCAATGTTATGTTATTGTTATGTGAAGTTATTTTGAATTACATGCAGTCTTATGTTAATGTATTAGTTAGTTTATACTTGGTTTATAATGTGGACTAACGATATCAATCTTTTTTAGGGATGGATGCCCCACAGGGTTACGTGACCCCCGACCTGCTCGATGCAGCGACGGACAAGAAGCACCGGTCTTACTTCAGTGCGGTATTGGGGAGCTCCCTTGGACAGTTTCGCGCACGTGTTCCGATGGAGACGATGGCGTTGGACCCTCGTTGGCTACCGAGGTTCGCTTTACGTGCTTCATTCTCCCGTTCAGATATATTCAATCTCTTTCAAATTTATACAATGCTATGCTCATCGTTTTTTTAGACTGCGCGCTTCTGGTCTGCTCCCACTTGCTCGCATGGTCGAGGGAGACGGACCGCGTTTCAGCTACGATTTCTCTCTCCTTGCTTCAATGGTGGATAGGTGGAGACCGGAGACACACACTTTGCACCTCACCGTGGGCGAGATGGCGCCTACGTTGCAGGACGTGTCGTACCTGCTTGGGTTGCCGTTGAGGGGCGATGCCATGGGCCCCACGGACGTCGGCCCGGGGTGGCGTGAGGACTTGCTCGCTCGATTCGGTGCCGTCGAGCGTATCGGCAACGCACAGCCCTACAGGGAGTTCCCACTGACGTACACGGGCGGGCCCCCAAAGTGGTGGATTCTTCCGTTCAAGGTGAGTAGATTCGACCGCAACCGGCATAGTTAAAATTCATATGGTTCTTACTTATGTGCAACTTTTTACAGGCCGGCACCATTCGAATAGGTGCCACAGAGTACGAGGTTGCGCGGCATTTGGAGGCGTACGTGCTGTGGTTGATGGGGTGGGTCATGTTCTGCAGCTCTGCGGGCAACTTTGTGCCCAAGAACTTACTGCCTTTCGCGCGTTACGTCGCCGACAGCCCACTAGAGTCGATCCCGCAGTTCAGCTGGGGGTCTGCTGTCCTAGCTGCGGCGTACCGCGAACTGTGCACGAGTTGTTTGAAGAGTTCGTCAGCGGAGCCCATCTTCGGGGGATGCCCGCTACTTCTACAGCTTTGGGCCCACGAGAGGTTTCAGATTGGTCGGCCCGCGGTCGTGCACAGCCCGTACGACGCGTATATACGCGACGACGTAGACGGCCCGACGATGGGCTCTCTGTGGTGCGACCGACGAGTACGTGGCTTGTTCTTCGTTTACTTATTTGGGTGTGTCTTTAATTTTCTGTACTAACGGTGTAATTGAATGCTTTCGCAGTTCGCGTACGCTCACGTGCAGACTAGGAAGTCTTACCCTGACTTCGTAGGCCAGTTCGACGTCCTTCGTGATAACGACGTTCGTTGGACGCCCTACTCTGACGAGGCAGTGGAGAGTCGTGCACCTGACGGGCTGTCGTCGTTGTGCGTACGCGACGCCGACTACTGGAGAACGCGCAGCCACTTGTCTTTGACATCTACGTCGAGGAGCACGCAGTCCACCGCGTGCTCCGTCAGCTAGGCTTGCGGCAGGAGGTGGTCGTCCCTCAGAGCTTACTGCCGCCACACGTGCACCAGTTCGTGCCGACCTTGTACATTACCGTAAAGTTATATATTTCACATAATTCACATGCCACCGACAAAACTATTTTTATTTTCAGGTTTACGAGACAGGGCCAGAACGTTGGCCAGATCTGGGCACCACGTCTTGCCGAGTTCGTAGCGAAGTGGTCCACGGCCTTGGATGACCTCGTCATGGAGGGTAGGCCACATGACGATGCAGCCTGGGGTCACTACCTCCGTTGGTACCTCCCACGGATACGACTTCGTGTCTTGTCGACGCCACAGGAGTTGCCCCGCCGCACACCGTCCGTCACGGACAGTTACCCTACACAGCGAGACCAGGGGGCGTATATAGCTGTAAGTTTCGTTTCTGATCGTCGATTCCGCATTTGAAGACATCTAAGTTCATACTTTATGGCAAACTAATGCAATCTTTTTGAAACAGCATGACGCGCTCCGGCAGATCCATGCAGACGTCACGACGTACAGCCGTAATGCCCTCACCATGGCCCCACAAGATCATAAGGCGGCGTACGACAAGATAGCGGAGCTGTGCAGAAGAGTGACTAGGTCGTTGTCTTGCCGTGGCGACGATGTTGGCCATCCACCACCGCAGCCGATGTTTGTTCCCCCTAACCCGACCCCGCCACGACCCCCTCCGGTACGACCTCCGGTACCACTGTTTGCGCAGACTCCGCCGATGACCTACCCGCCGCCAGGTATTTCTTGTAGAGGTCAATTAAATTAAACACGAGTTCGTCAATTATTAATGCATGTTCCGTGCAACAGGTACGCAATACGGGACCCATGTTGGGTCATCGTCTCGTCACCCTACCTACCACCACGACGTCTTCGCTGCAGGGACATCACGGACTCGTGACTTTGAGTGGGGTAAGTGCCTTTCACATACATGCAGCATACTCGTCATGTCTGTTATAGTGTTACTTTACATTTTTAATCCATGCGATTGATTTGCAGGATATGAAGCTGGCACGACCCCTGACGACAGCTACGGAGCCAGCCACGCTCCTGACAGTCCACCAGGTGCAGCAGAACAGATGGCGCAGTCCTTGTTCGCGTCGCCGCCGCGACATGATGAGTTTGGTTACTCACAGCTACAGGAGGCGCCATCCCACGAAACTCAGCAGTCACAGGATCCGCCAGCGCCCGATGCAGTCCCTGGCCGACGTACTCGACAGGCACCCGACCCCTTTAGTCACGGGTCACGCCACACTTGGGCTGCCCAGAGAGCTACACGCAGGAGCAAGAGGGGTCGTAGCTAGATCATAGTTCCAGAGTTGACTTGCATTAGTTCAGTGTACTTTCGTCATCTTGTATTTTATCACTTTCACGTGACAACACGTAGGCAATCGTTTCAGATACAGATGCCTCCGTAGCCTTTTCTACTCGACGTGACAGCGCATCACGTAGCCTTTTCAGTTACAGGTTCATGCGTAGCCTTTTCAGTTCCTATATGACAATACCTATGTAGCATTTTCAGTTTTACGTGACAGCGCAAGACGTAGCCTTTTCAGTTACAGGTACATTCATAGCCTTTTCAGTTCGACGTGACAACACCTATGTAGCCTTTTCAGTTCCACGTGACAACACCTATGTAGCCTTTTCAGTTCGACGTGACAACACCTGCGTGGCCTTTTCAGTACCATTTCCACTTTGACCTAACAACTTTTTCGTTTTCAGAAAACAACTCAACCCGCATCTCGACTACAAAAACACGGCACACCTTCAAAGAACACACACAACACACTACCAGAGCGAGGGAGCAATGGCCGAGCCAGGAGGAAGGGGGCGTGGCCGCGGCCGAGGAGGGAGGGGTGGAGGCCGAGGAGGGAGGGGTGGAGGACGTCGTAGCCACCACTTCCTCTGGGGAGGTCCTCAAGGCCCAGACATGTTTCCACATCCACTGGAGGACTTCCCGCTAGAGGGACAAGACGCCTTTGTTGGCGAACGCAGGCTTAGGCCTTACGATGATCGCACGGAGGTGTGGCCTACGTGCCGTTGTGGTGAGTATTGTGTCGTGCAGGTGTTCGATGAGTTCATCGATGGAGGTCGTCGCTTCTACAGATGCCCTTTTGGCTATGTGTATGCTCAAACTCACTCTCTACATTTTGTTCTAACATAACTCAAATTGTTTCTAAAAATAGATATATATGATTACAGGATTCCACTGACACGGCATGCCGTTTCACCAAGTGGGTAGATCCTCCACACCATGCCTACGTCGAAGACTATATCAACCACCTGAAGACCAAGATCCACGACCTTGAGTGTCGCATCAACTCTCTGAAAAATGAGGCTGACGCTAACGCGATAGTGGTTGGACTCGAAGATGATCCCCTGTGCCCTGACCCCTTCTGCAAATGCCCGTACCATCCACGGCAGCGTATGCCCCCCAAGTCTCCACCATCCGGAGGTTACGGCTACTATGATCTCGGAGGCCCGTCGCAGCACTATCCGAACCAATTCGCTTAGACGAACTTTCTACTATTTTTACGTTTCTAGCATTTCCAATTACCTAAGCCAAGTCAATTGTGTAGCGCGAGTTACGCGCTACAATGACAAGGCATCGCAAGTGTATCCAACTTTATTTGTGTCGTTAATCTACGCTGTCAACATTGAGAATTATGTATCCGAGTTCAATCTATGTTGCGTTTTAACTTCTGCATCAATTGTTCATGTCGTACTCAATGTAACGCTGTGATTTCAATTTAATGTAACGTGTACTCTCATAATTTGTTTTTTCTGTCCTCCATAGGAAGAAAAAAAAACAAATATTTTACGTCATCAAATAAAGAAATACAAATTTATCGGTACTAATTACAATAGTTTCCATGTGCACATTCAAAAAATTTTTTAATTCACATTTTGCTTGTACGTAAACTCATATTGGTTATTTAACAAACTACCATGTTCAAAATATGGAGCAAAAATCGCCGGATGGGCCGGCATTATTTAAAAATCGCCGGATGGGCCGGCATTATTTAAAAAACGCCAAAAGGATTAAATACCGCCGGCCATTCTTTAAAAAACGCCAACAGGACCTAAATACCGCCATGGGAATTAAAAATCGCCGGCCCATTCGGCGATTTTTAAATTTCGCCGGGTGGTCTGGCGATTTTTAAATTTCGCCGCTTCGGCCGGCGGTCCGGCAGCAGAGAGGATGCCACGTCATTAAACCGCCGGATAGGGCGGCGTTTTTTAATTACCGCCGGATGGTCCGGCGGTAATGATATAGATTTGTAATTTTTTGAATCCTCTATTTATTTCTGCAAAAAATAAATAAAATAAATATAAAAATAAAAAAATAGTACCATACGGCTTCCGAAAGCTGCAGTGCACAGGTTCATCGTGGCAGCTGTATCACCACAAGGCAGTTGTGGTAAGCTATCACTTTGTTTAAGCTATTGAATACAGTTTCTCTGAAGACGGCGTCGATGGGCACACTACATGGTGTGCTCCAAGCTTTTTTTTTCTCACACTTTTTTGCTGTCCTTTTCTTTCCTACAGGCGGCCACCAAAAAGGTTCTACCGGTAGCGTGATTTTATCCTGAGATGCGTCTGTCATCCTTGATCCGTGAGGTACAAGCACAATGGTGTTGCAGATTTTCACTGGCCACATGGGGATTACCGATTTCTTATGAATTTTCAATTTTATTAGTTGTGTAGACGTTGAACTGCCGGCGAAAAAAGCAAGTAAATGGTGGAATCATTAGAGCATGTACAATGGTTCTTAGACGAGGTGGTTAGTTCGGATATTTAGATAATTTTTAATAAGACGAACTATCAAAACTTTAGAAAAAAAAATCAACCATGCCATATATCTGGGAGCGAAGGGAGTAGTAGCTGAGATAGAATTGTCTTTTGCTAATGCTGTGTTTTGACTATATTCTTATAAATATACAGTACTTATTGGAGTACGTGTCATGTCCCAAACATGCATCTGAGTCTATTTGATTTATCTTAGGCATACTATCAAGACACTACTACATGGTGTAAATAAGATTGAACTATCAAAGCTTTAGAAAAAAATCAACCACGACATATATTTGGGAACGAAGGGAGCAGTAATTAAGATAGAATTGTCTTTTGCTAATGTTGTGTTTTTACTATATTCTTATAAATATATAGTACTTATTGGAGGACATGTCATGTCCCAAACATGCATCTGAGTTTATTTGATTTATCTGAGGCATACTATCAAGACACTACTGACTTCTTGCACATTTGTAGAGCAAGATATAGAAGAGGACATATGTTTTAAGTTTAATTTGAACAGAACAATCCACACAAGGGATCTTCACCTGCTGAAGACATAACACAACGTTCAAATGTTACGTCAACAAGTCAATGTTGTAAAATATTGAAAAAACAGGGCGCTGCAAGGTATTAGAGCTATTGCTATCTATCTTCTTGAAAACACTATGTAGATCACTCGATTTGTCAGTTAGTAATTTCAAGTTCCACCCATTCGTGCTCTGTGAAAATCTCACTCAAGATATATTTATGATTACTAACATTACACCTCTAGCGATTATAATGAACAGCATATATATATTACACTAAAATTTCGTCAGGCAAATCCAATGCAAAAAAAAAGGTTGTAAACAAAACCATCACTCCCAAAGGAACTGAAATTTATTTTTAAAAAAAGTACAGTAGCTTTCCCACTATGACACAGAGTGCCTCGTAACTCGTGAAGGAGTTGACTTGGTCTCCTCTAGGTTGACCGAGCCAGCGGGGCTCTCCGACGTGTCATCCGACCCGCTGTTCTCCACGCTGCTCGCCTTGCCGGACCACAGCTTCCCCAGCACCCTCTTCGCCGGCGCCGGCGCCACCGCTCCGCCCTTCGCGGCCTTCTTCTTGTCCCCTCCGCTCCTCCCGCTCCTGTTCGCCGACCGGAGCGAGCTGGCGTCAGCACCGGACGTCGACGTCGGCGCGCCCACGACGCCGCTGCCGCCGCCGCCCCACTGCTCGTCCTCGGTCGCCGTCGTGGTCGCCGACCTCGAGCTTCCGCACGAAGTGCCGTCGTCCCTGGGCAGGAGGAGCGAGGAGCTCGCGGGGCCGGCGGCGGAGGCCGACGACGACGACGACTGCCGGACCTGCTCGAAGAAGAGGACCTGCACCACCACGCGCAGGGGCAGCCGCTCGTTCTGCACGGCGTGCGCGCTCGCGTCGGCTGTCAGCTTCTTGCAGTCCATCAGCGCGCACAGCCGCTTCTTCTCGCCCTTCGACATGTCCGGGTGCTCCTGTACGCGCGGCATGTGCAGCCACAGCGCATTCAGTTTTGATCGACACAACAAGCAGACGACAGACCATGCGGCGTCTGAACAATTTGCCTACTGAAATGCAGAATTATATTGCGGAGCAGAACTATGCATACCTTGAGGTAGACGTCAATGGCGCGGTAGAGCGCGTCGTGCGCCGGCCGGCAAGCGGGCGGCACCGATTCAGCGAGCGCGATGAACTTCTCTAGAGGAAGGCTGGGGTCCCTGGCGATCTCAGAGAGATACCCATCGATCAGCTTTGCGACAGCGGCCAGCTTTGAAGAGACAGAGATAGAACTCATCAGGTTCTCAGCAACATCCATGGTCTCTTCATCTTCTTGCAACTTTGTTGGCTCAGTGACATCTCTGTGATGCACCATGAACTCCTCCAGTATCGCCGTGACCATGTCAACATTGTACATGGCACCATCGCTGGAGTCTGCTGCAGGTATCAAAAGATCCGAGACCTTAGCTCTATCCAGCTGCGCGCCGATCCTCTTGATCAAGTCGCCGCGGTAGGCCTCACTGGACCCCAGCAGGCATGAAGCTCTCAGTAGCTTCAGAAGAAGACCGCATGAGACTGAACCTCTCTCAGCAGGCAGCAGGGAGATGATGGTCTCAAGAGCAGCACAGTGCTTTGTGCAGTCAAGCCCATTGTTGACATGGTTGTCCAGGGAGCTGAACAGCCGTCGGCACGCGTAGGCTCGCAAAGCTTCACCGATCACGTCGCTGGCCGTCCTCCCCTTAGCCTTGATGGCCAAGATGACCTTCTTGTACAGACACACCTCGAGGTCACAGAGGTCCTCCACCCACCAGTCTCTAGGCATTGTCTGCTGCTTCCTAACACCATTCCAGTGTGAGTCCAGAGTGCTTTCTGATGGGAGCTTCTTCCTGTTGTAGGTGTAGGACCAATCGACCTCTGATGGATCCATGGAGGCCTTGGAGGCAATGGAGTCGACGCAGTGGTTGATCACCTTCAGGTTCTCAGTCCACTGCTGGAGCGGCTTCGTCGACTGCAGCACGATGATGGAGTCCTTCCAGGTCCGGAATATGCTTGCTGACAAGAACACGTCGATCTTGTAGACGAGGTTTCCTTTGTCGATTGTCTCAAACATCTCGAGGTACTCGGCTGCACATCGCGCTGCGAGGACGTTGTAGGCATTGAGAGTGACGATCATGCCGTAGCAGAACTTGGCGCAGATCTCGAATGCCGCAGGTCCACCAGGGATATCAGAGATGTCCACTTCATCGTTGCTTTCCTCACTTGTTGAGGCCACCAATGTTTGCAAGCGGGAGCTCTTCGACAGAAGAGGGAACTGGGTGTATTTGAAACAAGACATGTCAATCACAAGATCATCATGATTATGTTGCAGATTTATTTGATTAAATTAATAGCATACAGAATATCAGATACAGACCAGCCATCACTACTACAAGTTAGCACTAATACGTCAAGAAAAGACATCAGAGACTGAATGTTTCAGTCTTAGTTTTGCAGTGCTAAGACAGAGATTGTATACATGCACAGGTAGAAGGATTGAGCCTGTACCTTGTGAAGATAGAACTTGGCATCCCCTACAGTGATAACTATGTCCGTTGCCAGCTCAGTTGTAACAAACCTGAAAATGAGTTAAGGGTGAATTCAACATTATTATCATCATGCCAAATTAGTATTAGAAATTGGGGGTTAAAGTGAGAATACATAAGTTAAAGAAACATGAATGCACAAGGTGAAGATGATATGATAATTAAAATGAAATTTCAGCTGCTAAATCAGATAGGTGTAAGAGAAAGTGACCGTTTTAGCCTAAATAAAGTAATAAGAGAACAGCAATAAAGCAATTCCTGAATGTAGCCCCAGGCATGACAGTTATAATATACCTAATCAAACCGCTAAGTGGACCAAGGAAAATGATCTGACAACAATCTGATAACGCAAAAAGGTTAGGGGGAATTATAGAATTTCGTTTCCTAGATGGATCACACACAGCCCATCAAGCAACCCTGCAATCTGATAGATGTAACGTCTAAACAGCCTACGAGAAAAGGTGCCGCAAGAGATAGGCACATGCTCCCAAGTATACCGAAAGCTGAAGAACAGATGCCATTGGTAAAGGAATCAGAGACGATGCCTCCTGTAAAGGAGATCAGTGCCTATGGAGCCTTTTAAGTGCCATCATGAGATCCACAGCTTGACAGCACAAGTACTCACTTCCAGTCAGAAAGATGCTCTTTCCGGTGGCAATCATAGCCGGTTGAAAAAATATGCAAAAGTAAAATTGTTCAGTGCAAATGTTCTAGAGCAAACTCAGTTACTGGATACATGCATCTCTAGAAATTGGAGAAGTAAAATTGTTCAACTCTCAGCCTGTAAACAAGACCTCCATATACTTGTAAACATATGATTTAGCCAATCGTTTGTATAATGCAAAGATGACTCAATAGAATCAACCAGTAACATTGGAGAAATTATAAATTCAGTAGCGAAGCAATATACACTGTATATTTATATATATTCAGTAGTAAGGACCACTTCACCTGATGCTGTTTCCCTCCGTTTGAAAGACATCCGGCTTCGATCCAAGCTTCATATACTTCATCTTCGACGCACCAAGAACAACCCGAATCACGTTCCCGTCTCTTCCCCCTTCTTTCTCCCTCTCTTGTCGCAACACCACCAAAATCAGAAGCAAGAGGCAGCAATGGTGGCACCGGCTGCATGCAGAGATCTACCTAGGCGCTGGTGTCCCCTTGCGCCATGGCCGAGGAACCGGAGCAGGCGCTCTCCAGATCGGCGAAGGACTCGACGAATCTCGCCAGCCTCCGGGTCCAAGAAGCCGCAATGCCAGGAATCCAAGGGCTCCTGGCCTCCAGCAAGTTGGATTGGATTGGATCGGAGACGGAGCACGCGGCACCTGCAAAACACAAGGGCGGCAGCATCCTGGGGTGAGGAGACATGACAGCGGGAAGAATCCCTGGGCGGCGCCATTGGAGCAGGCGCTAGCGAGGAGATGGTTTCGTCAGGTTGCAGCGGAGAAGATGACAACTACAATACATGGCTGGGAGATAAAGAACTGCAAAGTGTTTTTTTCCCTTCCAAGGACCAATTGCAACTCTTGAACCGAGAAGAATTGGTTTTGGATTCTGAATTTTTGGATCATGGAAATGAAACAGGGTTACTCTAATTTGAGAAAAAAAAAAGAAGAACACATGTGTAATTTTTTACAGACGGCAGAATGCATGAGAAACTAGTTGGGTGTGTGTCTTCAGTCTTCACAAGGGAAGGGGCGATCAGGCTGACAACAAAACTAAGAAGCCCGTCAATGCAACAATAAAAATACAGAAACTGGTGATTTCAGTTTTTCACGAATGCTCGCCACCAATCTCACATGCTACTTCAGAAAAAGAGAAAAAGTTTAGGAAAGAGTAACTGGGCAGAGAAAGCACTCCAAGAGAAGAACCGAAGAACAGCTCCATGCCATTGCCAGGTTGATCACTTCAATCAGACTGCGCAGGTTGCATGGCCAGAAATGAGAGGAGACCCAGGTAGGAAAGCTTACCGGTTCCTTGGCCACTGGGTGGAGGGGAGGGAGCAAGCAATCCAGCAGACAAGTGATACGTGTGTGCTTCAGCAGCACCTGCTGGGGCAGACTGACTGAGTTGCTTTGCTGCTACTCCAATGCAAAGGAGTGATGATGGAGTTAGTTTAGCTTAAAAGCTAGCTGCCGCTGGGGTGGGGGTGGGGTGCCTAGGTGCTTCACGCCCACTTCTCTTGTTTCTTTTATTCGTTTTTTTCTAAGGCTATTCCAAGTTCATAGTATCATTGGTATTGAGTGAGCAAAACCTATGATTTTTTTTACTAAGTTGGCTTGGAATACAGTTTGGGCTAGATATCCAAGGAGAGAAAACCATGTACATTTAGGGGTCACAAGGCTGTCTCCAGCAAAAACGTCTATTCTCGTTGCCTATTTCAAACCCCACTCTATCTACGGTGCAGCTACTGTGTCATTTTTTTTTTACTATAGGCTGTTATATAAACGCTCTGCTAGAGACAGCTAATGATAGATACTTTGCTGTGCCTGAAACACAAACAATAAGGGCAGTTTTAACACCATAGAAAACACTAAAATTCGTGAAATTTCAGCAGAATTTTACTGTGAAACCCCCCTAGTTGTGTCACATTTATATGCATATGACGTGATAACTCTAGAGAGGGTGACACGATAGGCATACAATGCAGTTGGAATAAACTTTTTTTTTCTCTTCACCAGAGAGAGAAATAAGTATATAATGTCAGCTTGAGCCGGCTCCAGAAACGTTCTCGAAAATTGCACGCGTAGTGCACCAATTAATTCCGGGGGACAGCGCCCATACCGCGACAGATGGATTCAAATTTGGTGTCGGGCATGTTGACGATACCTCGCACTCGAGAGTGACAGGGGAGGTTAAGGGTTAGGAGCCTGTCTCAGCACTGCACCAATAATGCACTGCATCTGCATGAGAACTGAGAATGAGATGAGCAGTGTGCTAATAAAGGTGGTCGATCGGCCCTGATGGTCACTGGTCATCAAGGTTAGGCCGGTAGTTTGGCGCTGCAGATAACTAAGCAGAGCAATTGGGTCGAGAGCTTTCCCTTGATGCGTGGTGGTGTTGCCGTCACTGAAGATTAATGAAAAGGTAGCAGAAATTGTTCAGTTTCAGCAAAACAAAAGGGAACAAATGGAAACAAGAGTGAGGTTTAAGAACGGAATCAGTCAGTCAGTCAAACCACCTGGTGTGGTGCTAAAGAAACCTCTGTTGGATCGTTTTTTCCCCTCGCTTTTGACTAAGCTACCACGTTTTATTGTTTTGCATCTTCAGTAGTGGCTTCAAGTCTTCGCCAAGACTGAAGATCCTTATATATACAAAAAGGTTAGAAAAAAGCCTACGCCAAGACCATTTGACAACTAAAAAACTTCTCTCCAATTCTTTTGACTCTTATCCGTTCTATGTCGGCGTCTAGGTTTGACTATGTGAAACTGTGAATTCAAGAGACTGAATCATCTGACAGATAATTCACACGCAGTTAGCAGTTACTAACAGTTATCTAGGACGACGACGGACCTGACCTCAGAAAATGCATGGAAAAAAAATAAAGCCCAACGGCGCTTAATCAATGAGATGCCATCATCATATCCATCGCCTCCGAATTAGCGTGCCCCAATCATTGTGCTTAATAAGCACATTGATTATTGCACTCGTGATCTAGGAACACTGATGCGCGCTATCTCACTTCACCTCCCTTGGTCCCCCGTCCCCGTCCCCAAAATCTACTCTGCTGCTTCCCTTGGATTGGACCCCTCCCAAATAATGCAGAGATGCAGCAAATACAGTATGGTTACTCTCAGGAGGCACATCATGGTCCGAACTTTAAAGAACATAGCGTAGACAGCTGAGGTGGCAGCGTGAGATCTAAACAAACACAAAGTGCTAGGCTTTTCCTCTCTGCATGCAGAGGCCGGAGAGCAGTACACTCCTACTGTATACTAATATACTGTATGCTATATTCAGTTCAGCAGCTTTCAGTCTGTCACAGGATCCATGAGCCTTTTGCCTTTGCCTTGCCTGACGACTCATGGTGCTGACGGTGCCCACCAGCCCTGTGCTGGCTCTCCGGAATCTCCCCATTGTTTTGTGGGCACGCCGTGTACTAGCCCACATGCGTCTCTGCATTTCTTTGCACCTTGCTCTGTGCCACTGCCGCGAGATTTGGAGATCGGCAACGGCCGGCGGCGGCCACACAGGTGCATGAAGGTGTGGGTGCTCTAGGATTCTTGCACCTGCGTCTTGATAGGCTTACAAGCCTCGATGGCCAATGCCCAATATTTTTTTGCCAGGCCGATGATATACTAGTAGATCTGTAGCTGTAGATGCATCAGAAAAATATTTGCAGGGTACAGCATACATAGGCGGCGGCTGAAGCCGGCCAACGACCGACCAAAACCATGGATCCGCAATCCCAATCCTAAAAAAAAAAAACCATGGATTCGTATCCCCTGACAAAATCGACACATGTCCAAACTCTGTCGAGATTGCTGCTCCAACTGACATGATCCTTTCTAACGATGATCAGTTAGTTTGGAACTCGGAACGCGCGCAGGATCATGCCCTCATTGCCAAGAACCGCTGCCGTGGATAGATACTGAACTGACGAGTATCTGAACCTGAGCTGCTGAGGACGAGGACTACAGGAACAATCAGCGACTGCAGTGACCAGTGGCCTACAAAGTGTACACACACTACACACTGACAGTACCCTTCGTGGGCAGACACCGATCTGAACTCACTCTCCCTGCACCTGCAGCCTGCAGCCGCACAGAGGACTTGTCTGCCCACAAGCCGAAAGAGCAGGGCAGGCAGGGCATCCCCCACCCACTTTCTCGCGTCCAATCCAGCCATGGCAAGGCACCTGCAGCTCAATCATCTGCCGGGCCTGTCCTCCAAAAGAAAGACTGATCTGGTGACTTGCGATCTCGACAGCTTACCCATCTCATCTGTCCTGCCGCAGCAACGGCAGCTCCGGGTCAGAGTGGGATTACGGGTTTTGGATCCGCCTCCCTGTCGCCGTGTGAGCTTGCTCGCCGGGACCCCAGCATAGCATGCGTGGCGTCGATGTCGGTTTCGGCCGGGAGCTGCTGGCAGCTTGCAGTTGCCACACTTGTGGCAAGTTCTTTCTTGATTGCCTGCTTGCTTGCTTGCTTGAGATGATAATAATGCAAGATCTGGGAGATGGCGTGTTCATCGGCTTTGTCTTGGATCGAATTGTCCGCGCTCTGAAACTGCACACACGATTGAAGATGAATAAGCGTCGTCAACGATGCATCGCGCAATCATTGAGCTCTGTTATTCGGATCGACTACCACACAGATCCACAACGATCGATCTCTCCAGCTCTTGGTACATCATTACACGCACACCGGTCCTGGGAATAATTGGGGTGTAGAAGATACGGGATATCATCCACATGGGGCTCTATCTACTACGGGCGTCGCGAAAGGTTCAGACTTCAGACGACACCAGCAGATCGTCGCCCATCACGGTCGCCGCCGGTCGTCGTCATCACCTCCGATCCCAAGGTTCAATTAAGATTGTGTGGACATGTGGCCACCATCCAGCCAACCAACCACAAGGGATGGAGTCCGGATGAACCGTGCGTGAGACCGGTGTCACCAGAGAGTCCAGATGTGAATATAGATGTACAAAAACATTTTTTACGCATCGTACATAAAATGAAAAAACACTGTTTGCACACTGATAATGGTGTCAATGTTCATGCACGAGATGGACAGAAGGATTGGACAGCTGGAGAAGCGCAGTGGGAACAGTGCCAGGATTGGATTATGCTGGCTGATGAGGGTGATGGGTTACTGTGTCTAGATGCATGCATGTCACAGCATGTGTGTGTGTGGCGCTTTGCTGCTGCTCCTCCAGGCCTGCAGACATGGAGAGGCGAGTGAGGTAGGTTCCAACACTGCAGCGCATCACGCGTGCATCCAACAATGTGTTGCTCTGCTAATTGGCAACCCTCATGCATTTGTTCTGCAGGACACTGACCACATCCCAACTGGAGTCGTCGGGTTATATCTTCGGGCATGCTAGCGCGGACGTCCGACGTCCGGGCGAGCGATCGGACGCAGCATCCATCGCAATTCAATTCAATTCGTTCCAAATCATCTACCGTACGCGTTAATTAATACCACCACGAGTCGGCCTCACTCCCACTCCCCACCACGCGTCGGCCTCGCTTCCTTCCCCTGCCACGATGGACCCTCTCTTGCCTACATCCCCACCACGCGTCAGCCTTTCACTCCTTTTTCCTGCCACGATAGATCCTTTTCAACCTGCATCGCAAGTATGGAACACCTCACACTTGATGTCGCTATGCGTTGTACGCTGCTAACGCCTCACGCCGCTTGAGAAAAAATTACAAAAATAACAAGAAGCTGCAACAACGAGTCTCATGAAACATAAAAACTAATCCATGTGCTGGCAAATAAAAATTAGGAATCACTGAAACATCTAGATGGGAGCCAATTCCATCGGACATTATGTGAAACATTTTCAATACGATTTTCAACACGGAGAAAACAGTATACGCAGCATTTAAAATCAACTTTTGCAATATCAATGTTTGGATTAAAAAAATCACCGCATCCCTCCCATTCAAGAGAGAAAATTCCACTACAACATCGGTTCATATTTTAGACAATATAAAAAAACAATGACAAGATCCGTGCAACATTATAAATGCATATCTTCATCGTCGAAAAATAATATATGCAACACTCAAATTCGACTATCGCAACATCAATATCTTAGTAAATGTTTTACACAACGTAAAAAAACAACGGGGCTATTGCCGCCCGGACGTCCGACGGGGTGGGCTCCCGTCGGACGCATCCATCACCGTACGATAAAAACAGAAAAACTGGGCCACCGACTAATCTAACGAGTATAGAGTTCCACCGTAACATGAAAACGTTAGAAAAAACTCCCACCACAACATTCATCCTGACACAAAAATATGGACGGTGTTTGCAACACAAAAAACAAGTATCTCAACATCGAAGAATAATGCTCACAACATTGAAAAACACCTTTTGCAACATCGAATACGTGGTTTAAAAAATCACCACATCCATCCGATTCAAAGGAAAAATCCCACCACAACATGTTTTTATGTTTCACACAATATGGAAAAACAACGGCAAGATCCGTGGAACATTGGAAATGCATATATTCAACATCAAAAAATTATGTACGCAACACTCGAATTGAACTATTGCAATACTAAAACTCATCCGATGAAAACGTATAATCTCATGCAACATCTCAAATCACAAACCACGACATCTAAAATCACAAGGTGCAACATGATTCATGACGGCAGTGACTACCTATGTAGTCGGTGTAGGGGGAGGAGATGCGAGGCGCCAGCGATGGCGATGGTGCCACGAGGGAGGAGCCGGCGGCGGTTGGGGCGCCTGCTGGGCTAGGCGACATCGGCATGGCGGATTCGGCGCGCTGAGAGGAGGTGGAGGCCGTGCAACATTGAAAATGCATATCTTCAATATCAAAAAATAGTATATGCAACACTTGAATTTAACTATTACAACATTAATATTTGAATTAAAAATCCATTATGTTCATCCGACTCGAGACAAAAAAATTCCCATCACAACAACGTGGTGTGTTTTACGAAACATCCATTTAACTACCGCAACATGTCATAATATAAACCATGTGACAAGAAAAATCATTTGATAAAACATTTTGGATTACCTCATGCAACGTATAAAAAATTAACTTAGCAACATTATTGAGAGGATCAACGCAGGAAAAAAAAAATCAACGCAGGCAGCTGCCTTAGCACATGGGATGGATGGGAAATCATAGTAGATGGGCCTAGCTACGACGGCGTGCGCGGTTAGTCAGCCCAAGACTCGATGATGGATGCTACGGCGGAAGGCCGAAGGCGTGGGACGCTCGAGCCACAGCCTCCCCGTTGTATCTTTTTTCTTCCTGTAATAACATTTTGTTTATTTTCCACTAAAAAACATTTTGTTTATTTTCCTTATCTTTAACTTTCGCTCAAAGCACCGGCGAGGCTTAGCTGGGATAATGGTATTGCGTTTTTTAATGATGAGAATTTTATATTGCGTCAATTAAATAACCACACTAGCTACGCGATCATAGCTCATGCCCGGCCCAAAAAGCAATTCGATGTCCTGCTTCATGGTGGGGAATCGGTAGTAGGCCGAGCGAGTCTACGGGCCGGATACCTGGCCACTTGCGACATTGAGCCCAACAAGAAAGCATGGCACGATTACTTGTTAACCCGTGGCGATAACTCAGGATTAGTACCGTACTGCCGATCCAGAGCAGCTGACCCGATGGAGTCCGACACAAAACAAGGGGCACCCTAACGGGGCAATTCATACCTTTCTCGGCCTTTTGGCTAAGATCAAGTGTAGTATCTGTTCTTATCAGTTTAATATCTGATATGTGGGCCATGCGTCCACTTTGATATTAAATTTATTTTTTGTGGGAAAAGATCCAATAGTAGCTTGCTACTGGGATCTTTGTGCGTCGCCTAGGCGTTGCACTATAGCCTACGCTTGGCGCACCCCAACCAAAACCAAATTGAACATTCATCATATAGTATAATCATTTAAGAAAAATGTCACCTAGGTGTTGCACTGCCGCCAGGCCTGCTGTACCACTGACCAAAATCAAATTGAAACATTGATCAAGGATTTGATGCATGGTAAGTAAAAGTGCCCACAGAATGGGTTTTCGACCTTTCAATTTGCATCCGTGTCTTGATTTCTCTACATCCGAGTAATGCAGTCCTGTTCACTCCTGCGAGTGCATTTCTATGCACATGCCAACCATGGCAGCTTTAGTGAAAGAATTTGATGTCATATTTAAAGGGCTATTTTAGTTATCTATGGGTAACTTATATAAAAGATTCGGAGGTTTGAATTTTTAAGAATATATTAATTATCTACCATAATAGTAAAAAAGCACACATTATGTATAAGAGCATGTGTAATTTACACATAGACTCAAATGTTAGTTTACGTTATTTTCACAATGTCATAAGTGGGTAATTATTTAGAAAACGGAAGAGATCTAACGGCTATTAAGATTTCAGGCTAGCGAATAGATGCCCACATAGCTTTTATTACTGTGAGAAAAACCGAAACAGTAAAGAAAAGACATGGCCAATTGATGACATGATTTGCAGATGCATTCAGAAGTTTGTTTCCACATTAGTTGATGTCATAACATGGTATAGTATGTACTTCTACTATATTATCCTTGGAAAACCAAAAATATACTTGACTTTTAGTGGGATCCATTTAATTCATTATTTGATTTACACGATCAATTTCTTTTTTGTAGGGGTAATTGAGTCATAAATTAATTATAACTATAGGGCCCAAAAGGAGTAAGTACTAGTAGTAACTACCAAAGCCGTGCTCCTTAAGGTAGATTGAACCGGTGAGAAGCCAAAAAGAAGGATTATCGCACGATCATAGCTTAGGGCCAGCCCAAAGAAATACGATGCCCTGCTTCGTGGCTGGGAATTGGTATGCCCAGTGTACGGGCCGGATACCAGGACACTTGCGCCATTGAGCCCAATATGAAAGCATGGCAAAATTTTGCTTTTCCATCCCTCGGATTACTTGTTAACCCGTGGCGAAAACACATGATTAGTACCAGACTGCCACGCCAAATCAGCTGAACCGAGTCCGAAATAAAGCAAGGGGAACCCCCCAACAGGGCAACTCATACCTTTCTCAGCTTTTTGGCTAAGATCAAGTATAGTATCTGTTCTTATCAGTTTAATATCTAATATGTGGACCATGTGTTCATTTTGATATTAAATTTATTTTTTGTGGAGAATGATACATCATAGTAGCTTGCTACCAAGATCCTTATGGGTTGCCTAGGCATTGCATTACAGCCTAAGCATGGTGCACCCCAACCAAAACCAAATTGAAACATTGATGGGTCGAGTGAACGATTGCCAACTATTTAAGCTTGAATAATATCTTATATGTGGGCCATGTGCCCATTTTGATATTAAATTTATTTTTTTGTTGGGAAAGATCCACCAAAGTAGCTCGCTAACAAAAACCAAATTGAAATATTGATGGATCGAGGGAATGGTTGGCATCTATTTAAGCGTGAATAATGGATAATACGAACATGTTTGTCTTGAATAAAGGTGGATTTTTCTTGTTCTTTTTGCATCGATTGGTATTGAAAAAAGTTTGAAATGAAACCGGAGTGCCTGATTAGCCTATTGTTCCTCCCATGTGAGAAGATCGTCACTCATAAGAGGCAAACTGTTTCATATATGACTTTTACATATGCCGTAGGCACCCACAATTCCTCAAAAGGGGCTAGGGTTGCATCTTTGTGTGCATACTTGTATATATGTACTTGCCACGGAGTCAAAAATCTTGACACACATTGTGCTGCCTCCCTAACTCTGTCATCAGGAAGGAATCTCTTCAGGTTTCTTTGGATGAAAGAGTATTGGAGGGGAGTGAAGTGGATTGAACCCCTCTATTCAAATTTGACTATTAACAGATTGAATCCATACCAATGCCCTTCAATAATTTTGCATCCAAACAAGTACTCGTTATGTTGTCCTTGATATGCGGGGAAAGCCCAGCCAGCAATCCATCCGTATTCACTTGGCTCACTGTAGAATTTCCTGAGTTCAATCAACCTGCAGATTAGACCACATGGATGAGCTCCTCTAAATCTCTGACCACTCGTGCTTTGTTCTGACTGAACATGGATTATTAATTGCTGAGGACATGATATTCTGTCTAATGCCAATCTCCCTTCATGCATCGACACTCTCGGCACTCGTCTGAGGTCACTCCATACATCAAACACGGCTCAGCTCAATCATCCGTCTCCTGTGGCTCCAAAGCTTAATTAACAAGGGCTCTCAACTACGAATGCTTTATTCACTGCGGCCCAAACTCAACGACAGCCGAGGCCCAAACGAAATTCGATCAGCTGTGGCTCTGACTCGTGGGGAATCTACTAGGCCGGGTAAGCGTATGGGCCGTGATACGGCACATACTAGTGGTTGCAACAAAAGCCCAGCAACAGACACGCCGCAGTTTTTTTATCTTGAAACCCCTACGGTCAGTATTTGCTAACCCGTGTCATTAGCCATGGATTAGTACCAGACTGCCGTGCCAAATCAGCTGAACTGATGGAGTCCGATATAAAACAAGGGGTATCCCAACAAGGCAACTCATACCTTTCTCGGCCTTTTGGCTAAGATCAAGTGTAGTATCTGTTCTTATCAGTTTAATATCTGATATGTGGGCCATGTGCTCACTTTGATATTAAATTTATTTTTTGTGGGGAAGGATTCAATATAGTAGCTTGCTACTAGGATCCTTGGGTGTCGTCTAGGCATTGCACTACAGCCTAGGCTTGGCGCACCCCAACCAAAACCAAATTAAAACATTGATTATGATTATACCAACACCAAATTAAAACTTTGATTATGATGGATTGCTTTATTTTAAGCAAGTAATTTTGAGCTAAGTGTGAATAATTGATGAATAAGAGCCGGTTTGGCATGAACAAATTTTGTTGTTGTTTTTGCATCGATTAAATTACTGAAAAGTAGCTGATTAGTCAATTGTTCCTTGCATTTGAGAAGTACAACACTCCCTCCGCCCCAGAAAATTAAGGTCCGGAGATTTTTCAACATGGATTTAAAAGAGAAACCTTGACCATTTATTGCAATTAAAAAATGCCATGAACAAATATAAAATTATCACAAAATTAAAATACTTGTAAATATTATTAATCCAAGTATATGATATGTAAAAACAAAAAATATATGGTTAGAATGTTAACCTTTTTCAAAAACCTATCTGCATACTGCTTTGGGACGGAGGGAGTATATGACTTTACATATGCAACAGGCACCTACAGAAAGGGACTAGGTGACCAATTTTCAAAAAAAAAAAAAGGCCATGTTTGGATATACCAACTAAAATTAGCTCTAAAGTGTCAAAACAGCCTAGCTAATTGATAACTAATTTGTAGCCCATACTCTAGTTAAAAATTAGTTGCTAGCTAAGAGAACCTAGCTAATAGCAGCTAATCGTGGAAAACAACCCATCTACTAGGATTCCAATCATGTATTAGGTGAAATATCCAAACATATCTAGCTATGTTTTAGCTAGCTAATTGTTAGCTAGTTTTTTTAGTTAGAGCTAAAAATTAGTTTGGATGATCCAAACATGGACTTAGAGATGGGCCAAAGCATCAAATTGCCACAACAAAAGCTAGTGCATGACTTAAGTAGAGAGGCAAAATTTTCTGAGCTCAACCAGATTAAACACAACACCGATGAGCTCCTCTGAATCTCTGATCACTCGTGGCATTACTATGACTGAACTTGGATTGCCGAGGACATGAGCAGTCATCTGGTCGGCAATGAAGCAGATCGATCGACTTGATCTGATATATATTCCAACTGACGTACGCGTCCAGCCCAAACACGGCTCAGCTCAATCATCCGTCTCCAATTCTCCAAAGCTCAAGGGCTCTCAACTGCTTTTTTTTTTTTCGCTCAAGGGCTCTCAATTGCTAACGTCTTATTCCTTGCAGTGCAGGAAATTGCTGCAGCCCAAAGGATAAGATATCATAATGATAGCCGAGGCCCAGCCGAAAAGAAATTCGATCTGCCGTGACTCGTGGGGCATCTACCAGGCCAAGTGTATGCGCCGTAATACGGCACATATCCATGGTTGCAACAATAGCCCAACGGATTTCCCTCAGAAGAAAAAGGCCGAACAGAACCGGCACGCCCAGCTTAGCTTGAAGGCCCTCAGGTCACTTGTGAGCCCGATGTCATTAGGGATGGATTAGTGCCATACTGCTGCGCCAAAGCACCTGAGCCGGTGGAGGTGGATACAAAACAAGGGGCGCCTCAACATTGTAACTCATACCTTTCTCGGCCTTTTGGCTAAGATCAAGTGTAGTATCTGTTCTTATCAGTTTAATATCTGATATGTGGACATGTGTCCACTTTGATATTAAATTTATTTTTTATGGGGAAGGTCCACTATTGTAGCTTGCTACTAGGATCCTTGAGTGTCGCTTAGGCGTTGCACTATAGCCTGAGCGTGGCACACCCCAACCAACACTAAATAGAAACATTCATGTTTCATGATGATAGATTAATAGATGGTTAAAGTGAACCTTGTTTGGAAGGAACAAAAACGTTTGATGTGAAACATGAGTAGCTGATCAACACTAATAAGAGGCGATATTTAAAGCTTGTTTGAGGTGAACCTTGTTTCATACTCCCTCTGTCTAAAAAAATAAGTTTAGAGATTTATCAAGGTGATGTTTAAATCTAAACTTTGACCATTTACTTCTATCAAAATATGTCATGGACAAATATAAAATTATCATCATCTTAAAATGTTTGCGAGCCTTAATCTGAACAAATATATGTCATTAACATGGAAGCACTAAGCATATATGGATCTGACTAAATTGCTAGTCGATTTAATAGATTATAACCTTTAAAAACTCTATATGTGTATTTTTTTGGATGGTGTATATAACTTATGCAGCAGGCTGCAGGCACCTTAAACAAGGGACTAGGTGGCCGATTTGAGAAGAGATGGACCAATTTTCAAGAAAAATAAGAGATAGGCCCAATCACCAAAGTGCCACAACAAAGCCCATGCCTGACTGAGTAGATAGGCAAAATTTTCAGAGGTCAACCAGATTAAACCACATGGATGAACTCCTCTGAATCTCTGAACACCCAAGCCATTAGTCCATTACTCTAACTGAACATGGATTGCCGAGGTGACATGAGCAGTCATTTGGTCAGCATGAAGCAGATCGATCATCTGCAGCTGGCATGTTTGTTTCTGATGTCACTCTCCCAGTCCCAGTCTCCCAGTCTCTCTCGTACGTGAAGCTTACCCTGCAGGAAATTGCTGCAGCAGGCCCAAAGGATCTCCTTCTCCTAATAGCGAAAGCTGCGCCATGGGAGTCGCGCAACGAGGAGCGGCCGGCCCCTGCGGGCGCGGCGCACGGCGTCCAGCGTGGCCCCACGCGCGGCCACCCCATGTGGCGTGCGGTGCAGCGGCCCAGCCAGGCGCAGCCGGCCGGCATCGCCGCGTGGTACGGCCAGGCGCGTCAGCCGGCCCCTACGGCGCGCGGCGTGGTGTCCCGGCCAGGCCAGGCAGCAGGGCGGCCTAGCGTGGGCACATACATAGGGCGGCTAGGCAGCAGAGCGCGGCGGCCGCTGCAGCTCCCCGGCACGGCGTGGCGGCGGCTTGCCCGTGCGCTTGTCGACCAACTGATTCGGTGAGGTTCGTTCTTGCAACACACAACCGCTCTTACTTTTCCTTACGATGCACCAAGTTAGTGTCTCAGTTTCCCTCTTCCGCTATGTGTCATCCCATGCGCTGGCAAGGGGCCTAAGAACTTCAGGTGACGACGCTGTAGACAACGCCCAACAGGTGTTCGACAAATTGCCCACAAGGTAAGCTTATGAACGTTGTTGGGTTGGGTCTTTGGAAATTGGTTCGGATGAATTCAGCCACTCGTTAGAAGCAGCAACACTATCTAATGTTCTTTCATCTGTATATTGTTCACTTTAAGGATTGCCATGGGATCAGGTCAAAGGGTTCACCTTGCAAACCTGCTACCAGTACCTCCCGAGTCCCGACGTACACCTAGAGGTCCAACGTCAAGTTTACCTGAGGGTGAACTTGCCAAAAGACAGCATATAAAATGCCAGGGACAATGATTTTTGAACCAGAAACATGTGATCTCTTTCAGTTTCCAATTTCATGGGTGTAGCTACTAACATGAAATTACTGCAGGTAGTGAGTTTGTGGAAAGATATAAAAGTACACTATAAACACTATTGGCCACTTAGAAAATAAATACTGATGGATTAACACAAGTAGACAAGCTATAGAAAAATTGTAGGGAAAGACGAAGACTTTTGTACTGCAAAAAAATTGTTTTGAACTAATAGACTATGATCAATAGTAACAAAGAGAACTATTGGTCCCAAGCAAGTTTGGCTAGGCATTATCAATAATCTTCATTACCTCGTATTTCTACTTCCAACTCTACTTGATGTGTTACGGTACTCTTTGTTGCATCTCAAAAGTATTATTCCTTGTTGACACTATAACCAAATATTAATCAAATTCAAATGTATAATATTTGAGGACAAGTAAAAGCATCAGCTCCTGTATGTTAAATATTTAATCTCCTAATATCTCCTTGGTTCAGATCTTCTTGTTCTCTGAACAGAATATATATGAAGGTTGTTTATTAATACGATTCTCAGCTATTGATTTTCAGTTTACTTGCTGTTTCTCCATTCAGTAGGCCAGCTCATTGGCGTTTACGGCCCGTCATTGCTTCAGCTACTGATGCCCATTGCTACTACATTAAGATCAGAAGACAGCAGAATACGGTGGCTCTAGCAAAACAGGTTAGACAAACCTTGAGACAAGATGTACTCCTGGAAATAACTGTCATTTGCTCCAGGTCATGAGTAGCTGCTTGTATATAGAGTTCACTCTCCTTGATGTACACTGATCTTGAGCAATTAACAAAGCTCTGTTGTTTATATATAAAAAAAGAACAGTTCCGGTTCCTGACACCAACAAAATAGTTTTGGATTGCCGACTGCAGCATGAATGGCCTTGACTTGAGCCATTGCAACATACAAGCTGGCTTATCTGCCCGGCGCGGGGCAACGCCGCGCAGGTTTTCTAGTAATAATCTCAATGACAACCGAGGCCCAGCACATCCGCTGTGACTCGCGGGGAATCTACTGGGCCGAGTGTATGGGCCGTAATATGGCACATAGTAATGGTTGCAACAAAAGCCCAACAAAATAGGCGCCGCGGTTTAGCTTTATTAAGCCCCTTACTTAGGTCACTTGTTAACCGACGGTCATTAGCGAAGGATTAATGCCATACTGCTGCGGCAAAGGTGGATACAAAACAAGGACCACCTCGACATTGCAACTCATACTTTTCTCGGCCTTTTGGCTAAGATTAAGTGTAGTATATGTTCTTATCAGTTTAATATCTGATATGTGGCTAGGTGCCCACGTTGATATTAAATTTATTTGTTATGGGGGAGGGCCTATAATAGTGGCTTGCCACTAAAGTCTTCAAGGGTCGCTTGAGCCTTGCACTACAACTTGAGCTTGGCGCACCCCAACCAAAACAAATTTCAAACCTTATATTTTGTAATGCCCCATTTAATCGTTGCTTGGCCTAGCCCATTACACTAATTATTATTTTCTTTATTTCTCAGTTTTCCTCTAAAAATAATGATTCAAATCAAAACATTTCAAAAATATACTTCCCTCACAATCATTTGAATTCTGTTAAATCAAATAGGGGAATTAAACTTCCGATAATTCATACCTTTCTAAGATCAAGCAAGTGAGTATCTATGCTTGTTGGCTTAATATGGGATATGTGGGTTATCTGCCTACTTTGATGTAAATTTTCTTTGGAAGATCCATTTTTTTACCAATTAGCGTAGACATACATGCAACACGCATGTGTTATGAGATGAACGGTCAGGCTATAGGAAGGAGAAAAAGTAAGAAGGAATTAAAAGGAAGAAGACCTGCATGATTGACATCATTCCTTTGTCATTAATTTCAATACAAGGAAAATATCTGATGGGTATGATCATAAAATGAGGTGAAAAAAATAGAGAAAAAGTGGATGAAACATTTCGCATCTATAGGTTCTAGGTCTTTCCACCCCTTTCTAACATTTTTCAAACTGCGTGTGAGGGGTATACCTTGGCTTTCTTAGATAAAAAAGATTTTTAAAAAAACTCGTTCTGTAGGCTTGGATTTGGTTGTTCCGCGAGAATCATGAGTTGCACTAGTCTTAGGCCGGAGGGATTTATTGCAAAAAAGGCCGGTGCTAGGATCTTTGTGTGTCGCTTAGGCATTGCACTACGCTTGGTGCACCCTGCCCAAACCAAATTGAAACATTTATGATGATGATGTAAGTAAATACTTCTTCCATATTTAAATATGAGTTGTGGTTTACATTTTGCCAAAACTTCAATCATTCGTTTTATTAAAAAATTAAATAATTTATTATTTATTTTGTTGTGATTTGTTTTGTCCACTGTTCACTTAATCAGTCGTTTAGCCCGTTTAAACGCTAAACACTGGCCGATCGTTTCCGTTTAATTGGCCATTTACGCAGTTTAAACCCGTTAAACGGCCGTTTAGCACCGAATAATGGTTAAACAATAGGTGACCGACTGTTTACCGTTTAGCGTTTAGGCTAACACTGGTTTTGTCATAGTATAGAATTTGAGCATGACTTGTTTCCTTGTATGTTTACACAAATTTTTTGAATAAGACGAATTGTTGAAGTTTTAGAAAAATGCCAACTGCGACTTATATTTAAAAATAGAAAGAGTAATTATCAACTATTTAAAATAACGGAGGCCAGAACAAAGCTGCATTTTTTTCTTTTTGCATCGATTATTACTAGGTGAGAGGCAAGCTTTCCATATCCCCTCCATAAAAAAAGGTTTTTGGATCTTTAACACGGAGCTTTGACCATCATTTCTTTCAAAATATGTCACCAACAAATATAAAATTATTACCATATTAGAATACTTCTGAATATGATTTTTCCACACATATAAACTATACAGATTTGAAGGAATTGTATTCAAAAATAAAAAAGGAATTGTATTCAAAAAATTATCGACCTTTTTTTAAATGAGAGATATACGAGTTTATATATGCAGCAGGCACACACATAATGACTAGGTAGCGAATGCTATAAGAGATGGGCCCGAGCATCAAAGTGCCATAACTAAGGAACGTAACTAAGTAAAGACGCGAAACTAACGGCGGCTTGCCTCTCTGTGTGCATAATTATATGCAACGCTGGGACTATTAGTGTGTCGCACAACATTGAGTCATTGACACATTGTGCTGGCTCCCCAGAGGACTCTTCACTGTTTTTGTTGGTACGCCGGGAAAGCCCGGCCAGTATAATCCATCCATGTTTCGCCACATTCGCTGTAAAATTTTCTGAGCTCCTCTGAATCTCGGACCAGCCATTATTCTGACTGAACATGGGTTGCCGAGGACATGAAGCACATCGATCGACTTCACCTGATATTCTTTCAATCTTTGTGATGTCAATCTGCCGGTCTCCCTTCACGCATGGACACTCCGCACTCATCTGAGCTCTGCCTTTATTCCCAATCCCTGCAGTGAAATTGCTGCAGCCCAAAGGAGAACAACCTCAGCGATAGCCGAGGCCCAAAGGAAAATCTATCTGCTAGAGTGCTAGGGCGAGTGTATGCATGGGCCATAATACCATAAAATATCTGGACGGAACAAAAGCCCAACAGAATAGGCACGCCTAAGTTTAGCTTGAAGCCCGTCATGTCACTTGTTAACCGCGATGGATTAGTGCCATACCGCCGAGCCAGAGAACCTGAGCCAGCGGATGAGGATACAAAATAAGGGCCACCCCATCGTAGCAATTCATACCTTTCTCGGCCTTTTGGCTAAGATCAAGTGTAGTATCTGTTCTTATCAGTTTAATATCTGATACGTGGGCCATGTGTCCACTTTGATATTAAATTTATTTTTTGTGGGGAGGATCCATAATAGTGGCTTGCCACTAGGGTTCTTGAGCGTCGCTCAGACGTTGCACTACAGCTTGAGCTTGGCGCACCCCAACCAAAACAAAATGTAAATTTATCCTCGAGCATTGATTGGGTGTTGCACTATAGCTTGAGCATGGTAAACCCCAATGGAAGCAAATAGAAACTTGTATGCCACGGGAACAACGGCTCTTTAACATGGAAAATAGGGTTTGATTGGTTGGACACGCTTTTGTAATCTAAAGTTTTGGTGATATAAACCGTCCCTTAGAACAAAAGTTGAAATACAAGAACAGTTCTAAATTGTATTCTCTACAACTTGCTTATAGACTTCACTAACAGGTTTAGTTTGAAAAAGTGGTTTAGATTTGACTTTAATCTTCTGTCTTCCACTAGGAAATAGTCTCACACATATATAGTGGTGTGGCAGCATCTATGCAAGACGTGTTCTCGGTGGCAGCCCACTAAATAGTAGTTTAGCCTGGCCCAAGAAGCATGCAACAAATTTTTTTTTATATTTATTTCTCCAAATGAAAATGCTCCAAATAAAAGATGCACAAATCTACTTACCACACCATGATTTGAATTCCGCTAAATCAAATGGCAGAAACTAAATTCCGATCAAAGCCAACTAAGCCTATACTAGAATGTTGAACATTGATAAAATCCAACCACATTATTTTCCTAGAATCCCTCATAATTTTGGTGGCAGGCAAGGGCTCGGCAATTTGAATGTTACAACTAGCATCATGCTGGACTTATAAATCATGAAGTGTCTTGTATTGATGGAATATGACTATCAACACATCATGTATCTACAATTATTTCAAGCGCAATCGAAGCATGTCACCTAAATGTAGTAGTCGCAGTTTGTTCCTGTTCCGCAAATTAAGAATGGTTTCAGGTATATCAGGTGCATGAATCGCTAAACACGGCAAAGGTGAGATAACACTAGGCCTCGTTTGTTAACTCAACAATGTAGTTCACTTTTTTATGCTGGTTTGTCATGGTCGTCGGCTGGGGGGAAAAAAAAACTAAAATCTGAAAATGAAATTTGTTCTGCTCAGCATGCGCGCCAATAGCCGAGGGGTAGTTTAACACCAAAAAAAAAACATGGCAAAGGATGGAATATAAACCACGGAGAGCAAAAGGTCAAGTTCCGTACCTAAATCATGGTACTGAAGCACATCCAAATATTCTGCGAACTCTCGTAGTCTCGCATCTCCGTCTCTGGCCACTCTCCCACGTTGGATCTACCCCGCCACCACCTCTTGTTCAGCCCAAACAGAGCTTAAGGCCGTGGCCCAAGCCCAAAACGAAATTCGATCTGCTGGGGCGAGTGTATGGGCCAGAATGCGCGGCACATTCTAATCGTCTCGCAACAAAAGCCCAACAGAACCAGCACGCTCCGGTTTAGCTAGAAGCCCCCTCGGGTCACTTGTTAACCCGTGTCATTAGCGATGGGTTAATTAGTGCCATACTGCTGCGCCAAAGCAGCTGAGGCGGTGGAGGAGGATACAAAACAAGGACCAACCCAGCATAGCAGCTCATACCTTTCTCGGCCTTTTGGCTAAGATCAAGTGTAGTATCTGTTCTTATCAGTTTAATATCTGATACGTGGGCAATGTGCCCACTTTGATATTAAATTTATTTTTTGTGGGGGAGGACTCATAATAGTGGCTTGCCACTAGGGCCCTCAGGTGTCGCTTGAGTGTTGCACTACAGCTCAAGTTAGGCGCACCCCAACCAAAGCAAACTTTAAACTTTCATTGAAATTGAAATTCTATTGCAGCACAACCGCTGTGCAAAGTTCGCGCATGAGCATTTGGGAGCACTGTTCTCGGTGGCAGCCCACTCAGTCGTAGCTTATGGCCCAAGAAGAATACAACTATCATTTCTTTATATATTGTACAATTTGTTTCTCCAAACAACAATGGTCCAAATAAAAAAAGATGCACAATGTACTTAGCACACCATAATTTGATTCCCTATAATTTGGAATCCCGCAAAATCAAATGGCAGCATTTCAATTCTGATAAAGTCCACCCATCCCATTTTGTACATAACATCTCTTCAAAAAAGTGAAACTTTCCATATATACTAGATGGAGATATAACTTATATGAAAGTTATATGTCTCGATGAGATCTATAAATGCGTAAAGGTTTCAAATGAAAATGGAGTGGACTACGAAGTTATACTTCATGTTGGGACAAATAATTTTATGATTTTTATATCCATGCGAGACTATATGAAAAGGTTTTATTTTTTGAAAAAAAAATGCGGCACTAGATTGTTGATAAATCAACAACAATTTTGATGTTGCGTATCACTATAAAGTTATATCTTTTTTATGGAGATAAAATTCATATGAAATTTATAGAGTTCAATGGGATATACAATTTTATAGTTCTCCACCTTTGTATTTGAAGACTTTAGAATGTTTATATTAACACATAGAAATATAAAAACACTATCAGTTATTTAGTTATAAAAAATAATTTTATATGAATTCATATGAAAAAGTATTATTCTCTGACAGTGTTAGCCTAAACGCTAAACGGTAAACAGTCGGTCACCTACTGTTTAGCCATTATTCGGTGCTAAATGGCTGTTTAAACGGGTTTAAGCGGTGTAAATGGCAATTAAACGAAAACGGTAAGGCACTGTTTAGCGTTTAAACGGTGTTTAAACGGACTAAACGACCGTTTAGGCGAACATTATTCTCTGAAGACATGTCATGCGAAAAATAAACGTGCGTGCACAAGAATATATCTAAACCATGACTTAGAGGTGAAATCGGCTCATGCAATGATATTTCCCATGGTACTTAGATCGAACTAAACTAATGCAAATTTTCTTCAAACCCTGTAATAAGTAACCCCAAAACCCCATATAATAGTGGGTGCAAGTCCGAGAAGGAGAGGTTGCCCCATTCCAATTAGGCTAGCGATAGGACGGAAAGCCTGCGACTCAGACTCAAGTGGAGGTAGAGGAAAACAAAATGGAGGAGGGCCCAAGTAGGGTGGCATATCAAGGATTCAAGGTCAGGGAGGAGATGTGCTGCCCAACCTGGTGTGTGAAGGTGGACCCATGTGTGGCCATGTTGGTCGCGGGTGGTGGGAGGATCTTCCCCTCCACCTGGGTGGACCAAACATCCGTCCACCCACCCCTCCCAATTTTAAGTTTTTTCACTATTGAACCTAATTTCTAGTTTGGCCCATATCTAACTTAAGATTGGCTCAATTTTATATTTTATAAAAAATATTTTAAGTTCACAATACATATATTCTATGTGACCCAGAAAAAATATTCTAATTTCACTATTGCAATATTCCAACTTTATACAAAAAAATTCTATCTTCACAGAAAAAAATAATATTTTTAGATTCAAAAAATATAATATTCTATTTAAAAAGTAAGAAATATTTTAACTTTGCAAATGAAATATTCTACCTTCACAAGATGAATATTCTAATAAAAATAATTAAATATTATTCTACCTTTGAGGGAAATATTTCTACTTTATAAAAAATATTCTATCTTCATAAATCAAATATTCCACCTTTGTAACAACAATCTTATATCTTTAGAATGATAATATTCTTAGCATAAAAAACTAAAAAAGTTAATAAATTTAAAAAAAATAAAAATGCGTATTTTTGAAAACAGAATAAAAAGAAAAAATACAAGTCAAAACGTAAAAAGAAAAAATACAATGAAGAAATAATATACGATCCAAATTAGACCAACAACATAGTTTAGAATAGAAGAGGGAAGGTCGGTGGACCTGAAGATTCGGCCTTGCAACAATTTCAATCATGATTAGCCTCCCCCCGCACATTTTTGACCCACTTCCTTTCTATCCTACAACATTACAACTAGGCCTGTATCTCGAGCCAACCCGTCTCGTCTCATTTTAGCTCGTTCGTCTAACAAGATGGCTTGGCTCAGCTCACTCCGTAAATGAGCAAAAAAGCTAGTTTGGTTTGGCTTGGTAAGCTGGTGAGCTAACTCGTTAGGCTCGTAAGCCAATGACAAAATATACATATATTCTTGTATATGATTTTTCACCAATGCACATATATAATATTAGCATGAAAAACATGTATGATTCAGAAAAATTTAAGTGTTGCCAACACATTTACTAGAGTAAAATGCATTGGTGGTCCTTAAAGTTGGCAGGACGTGTCACTTAGGGCCCCGAAGTTAAGAAATGTCATTTTCGAGTATAAGAACTTGGCATGGGCCGAATCCACGGTCCCTTTGGGCTTCGACCCGGCCAGGAGCTTAGGCTAAATCCAAGGGCTCCCTCGTCCCCATCACTGTTCCAATTACCCCTTCTCTCTGTCTAAAGTGCAAAACAGTATCGTAACAGTGCAATATTTAATTTTAGAAGTCCAATATGGGTCATCCCTTGGATTCAGCCTTACGTAGTTACGTGTGCAAGAACTTTTGGTCCAGCCCTATTTACAACAGAGCCAGTGCTCCAACACACCTCGCTCGACGTACGAAGCCCAAAGGAAACTACTCGCCGTACCTTAAAATTGCTTCAGCCCAAAGAAGAATAGTCTCAATGACGCATGAAGCCCAAAGTAAACTAGATCTGCTGCGCCTCGTGGGCAATTTGCTGGAACGGTGTATGGGCCCAAAGAAAACAATGCGGTGCATAATGACTGGTCTGGTTGCAACAAAAGCCCAACAGGACAAGCATGTATGGCCCGGTTTTTCATGCACCCCCTACCTTGCATCACTTGCTAACCCGTGTCATTAGCGTTGGATTAGTACCATACGGCCGCGCCAGTGCCCCTGAGACGGTGGGGACGGATACAAAACAGGGAGCACCCCAGCAGGGCAACCCATACCTTTCTCGGCCTTTTGGCTAAGATTAAGTGCAGTATCTGTTCTTATCAGTTTAATATCTGATACGTGGATCATGTGCCCACTACAGCTCAAGGCAGACGCACCCCAACCAAAACAAGATTAAATTTTTAGAATATCATAAAAAAAACACATCAAAAGAAATTTCAACTGCTTGTGGTCCTTGTGTGAACAAAGGATGATGGTTTGCACGCACTTTGCAGCAGCGTCCGGCCGGCGAGGTGAGAAGAGTAGATTTCCGTACATTCTTAATGGCGCGGCTAGCTGTACGCAGTGTCTGATAATCTGAATCTGACTGGGCCTTCTTGGACCTTCACCCTTTTGACTCTGTGTGTGATAAGAAGATGGTTATACGTATCGTGTGTCGTCATCCATGACTCGATCGAGACGACGGCCTTGCAGTACGTCAGACCGAGTTGATCGGCAGCTTCGTTCTCTAGACAGAGCTAGCGCTTTCCCGGCGGCCGCTTCTCTGTCCTCCTCCGTATACGAGTAGACCGCCCCACCGGTGGTATACAATAATATTTGCTGCGTGCGTCGTCGTGTGTGCACGCACGCACACATCTCCAACGAATTCTCCTCAACGAGCGGTGGTGTGGGTGTGACACAATGCCACGACAGATGATGATGACTCGTCAACCAAAATGCAATATGCAAAGCATGGGCTAGTGTCCTGCAGGTGTCGCGCTGGAAGCCGGCCTGGAACACGTACATACGTCGCCTGCTGTGATGTCGTCCCCATCCGCCCGCTCCAAATGCGTAAAAACCTAACCACAAAATTATTTTACACCAATAAGTCCGAGGTTTCTAACTGATGACCAACAGAGAAAAATACTGTAACGAAACTAGTTTGTGCGTTTCAAAATGTATGTAGCGGTGTAGTAGCACACACCGCCTCCTCGACCCCATGAATATATGACATTCCTCAATTCAATTTTAAACTTGAAAAAAAAACAGAGTAGTGTAGCTTTGATAGGTTTTTTACTGGTTGAATTGGGTTAGCAGTACTGCTTACGTTGCAAAAGCAGTAGGTTAATTGGTTTTTAGCTAGCTTATTTTAGCGCCTGGTTTTTACATGCATATATGGAAACGACTCACGTGTTCATGGGCTCATGGCTGCGCAAGCTAATTCAATTCGGATCAATTAGCTTTCTCTTACGCAAATCGTTTCCAATAGATTTCAGTCAATCTCGTTGAAGTCTTTTTTTTTTTTTTGGCGTGGACACATCGTCTTAATTCCATGGTTCTGATCTCTGACGAGGGACCCATACATTGATCCGGCCAAACGTTGCACGCAAGTTGCACGAACGTTTCTCCCTCGATCTCAAGTAATTAATCTCAAACAAAATTTGGCCAAGTTGATCGATCGCAAGCAGTTAGGCGGAGCTAGCTGGCTGCTCAGTGACACGTGGAAATTGTGCGCAGGTCGATGTGCACAAACAGTCATCATCGTGCTATTTGCATCGTGCTAGCAGCACGCATCGTCATTCCTGCTGCTGGCATCTGTACTGTCCTTGGCGTGTTCACCTACTACGCAGTCTCGCATTTTAGTTCCTTCCAAGTTATCGTAATCTCACCGTCTGGACGGAGTAGGAGCAATTAACGATGATGCACGATCGATATGTCGATGAACTCAATTACGTGCACAATCCGGTCACGCACTCTCGGAGTCTCGGGAGCTAGCTAGGTAGCGTACAGTATATGTACACACGCACGCGGTGTCTACAGACACACGTGTTTGCTTTCACAAGTAAAGCCTAGTGAGCTGGTGGTTTAGGTTTGCCCAGGAGTGCAGGCAAGCAAGGCCCACACCAGGTACGTATACGTGCCTATCCATACACTAGCTTTACTGAGACATCTCCCTGGATCTGTCTCGTGATTGGTTGCCAGGCTGACACGGCAAGCAATGCACGGCTTATCCCACTCCATCACATGCCTTATTACCTTAACTACCTTGCTGTAGTGTAGTAGGAGTACCTCTCTCTAATACATTCTGTCCACTACACTATTATTATTGCTGGAAATAAATAAATAAATAAATAAATACTGTATAAGAAAGAATCAGCTTCAATTTTTTATTCATTTGTTCTTCCGACATACGCGCGTACAAATGTATTATTTTATCAACTTTATTTATATACAATCATGTGTGTAATATACACATCATTCAACCAATGAAAGAATTGGTCCTTGATTCTCTCTCCTATCACTCTACTGCTACGTACCAAACCTACTGTAAATAATTAAACAGCTGCTACTAGCGACCCCTCCCCTATGTATGTATACGGTATACCTGTATCTAATCTACATAATGATAATACACAAGGTAGCTAATCACCATCCACCACCACCAATTCACATGACCAATCTCAACCTTCAACTAGCCAGGACTAGGTAGCAAGCACAGCTGCGCTCATGAGCTGACCACCAAATTAACAAGCAAACAAATAAATAAATCGATGAGCCAAATTAAGTACAGTGTCAAGCCGGGATCATGAAGCGCGGCTTCTTGAAGGCGAGCGGGCTGAGCACCTCGTCGTCGTTCCCGGGCAGCGCGGCGGGCAGGTTGAGGTCGAAGCCGGTCGGCGCGGCGGGGACGGCGACCGATGCTGTTATTACCGGTGCCGGGGCCGGGGCCGGGAGGACGGCACTGCGGCCGCGCGGCGGGGCGGCGGCGCTGCCGATGGTGCCGTCGTAGTGGCAGCGCTTGTGGCCGCCCAGCGCCTGCCCCGTGGGGAACGCCTTGCCGCACACGTTGCACTCGTGCTGGCCGTGGGCGGAGGCCGAGGAGGAGGACGGCGCGGGCGCGGGCGCCGGAGCCGCCTGCTGCTGCTGCTGCGTGGCTGCGTGGGGGTGGGCGGGCTTGGTGGTGGGGGCGCGGTGGCTGGCCTTGTGTCCGCCGAGCGCCTGGTAGGACGGGAAGGCCTTGCCGCAGACGGAGCAGGCGTGGTCGGTGGGCGGCTCGGGCGCGCGGACGTGGCGGCGGCCGCGCGCCATCGCGAGCAGGCACAGCGCGAGGTGCTCCTCCTCGGTGGGCTCCCGGGGGCGGGGGAGATGCTCCTCCCGATCCCGCGTGTCCCGCCGCCGGGCGGCCCGGGCCCTGCCGGACCGCTTCCGCTTGGCCCACCCGTCCTGCACTTCCTCCTGCGCCGCGGAGGCCAACGCCTCCTCGCTGCTGCTGCTGCTGGTGGTGGCCGAGGTGGTGGACGGCGCTGGCGGCGGATCCTGGGGCTTGGCGGCGGTCGGCGACGGCGCCGTCACCGGCCCCGCCGCGTCGAGAACCGGCTCCACGGCCATGGGGGGAGGGGACGATCGATCGATATATAGCTTGGCAGAGCCCTATCTAGTTTGCTTTGTGGATCAGGTAGCGATGGATACGGCGAAGAGGAGGAATTGGAGATAATATAAGGACGTGTGAAATCAAGAAACGTACAGCGGTTGCTTGGCTACGAAGGCAGCGAGAGAGAGGAGTTGCTTGCGGGAGTGTGAGTGAGCGGAAGAGTAGGGCAAGGGAGTGGTGTGCTTTATACGACCTCGATCCATCGAGAGATGGAAGAGGGAGCCTCGATCGGGGTCAAAGTCAAACACGCACGCCCTGGATGGATGGATCGAACGGATGGTGGGGATGCATGCTAGCTTGCAGGCAACCCGGTGGATGGACGGATGGATTCGTGGCCTCTGACGACGACAGGGCAGGACAGGACACTTGGCTCGTCCACGAAGCACGAGAGAAGCGTTAAGAGTGCAGCCAAGCAAGCTACAGAGAGGAGTGATGCTAAGCCGCCAGGGCAGGGCAGGGCAGGGCAGGGCAGGCGGCTGGTGAGCTGACCACGTAGTAGCAGAGCAGTCATTATGTCAACCAGTGGGAGGGACCGGGTCGCCGGTTGGGAGGAGGAAACTTGGCCCGGAATGCTTCGCTTTGCTTGGCTTGGGCAAAGCAATTAGCAAGCCAAGGAAGGTTTCTAGAAGCTAGCGATCGATGACCAGCAGCTAGGCCGGGTCGGCGGCGGACCAGGTCTGGAGTCCGGTGCCCAACTGCTCAACAGCCAGCAGCCACACCTCTGCACCCGCGCACAGCGTGTACTTGCTCCTCCACAGTCCCCACCCAGTGGGCAGCGGCAGCCAGGTGCTGCTGGGCGAGACCGACGGCAGCAGCATCAGCAGGAACAGAACAGAACACTCCCTGCTTTTGGAGGCTGCACCTGGGAATTGGGATGTGGATGTTGGGATGGCAGAGCAACAGCTGCCCGCCATGGGTGTTTTCAGAGGGCGTGACTATTGCCGTTCCTCCTCCACTGCTGTTCCGTTGACGACCGCTGCATGCCTCCGCCGACGTGGCTGCTGCTGCTGACTCATCGACCCGATCGCCGTCCGTACTCCACTCCCCAGCACCTTCCAAAAGGCTGTCGATGTCGTGTCGTCGGTTGAAGTTGACCAACACAAGCAAAACGCGCGCCGGCCTCCCCGTCGGTTTCCACGCGGTGCTGCATGCCGCTAGCCCATATCTCTATCGAGTGTGGACAGATTTGATGCTTCTGGAATCCGGAACGTACGTACGTGAATCTTGCTGCACCTGCGCCTGCTGGCAGAACGCTCGAAAAGGCTATACCGCCCGTCGCAGCCGTGATGGACTGATGATGCTTTTAAGTTTGTTTTCCGGTGTGAATCAAAGAAGCTTGCTTCATCAGTGGCAGGCAGGCATGATGCAGGACGGGGTCGGAGTCGCTCCCAAGTGGCCGGCCATGTTGCATGGTGGGCTGCGTATAAGGCTCGCCCACAGACACGGGCCAGGCTGCTCTGGCTGTGCCGCGGGCCGCGGCCTCTTCTTTGCCTTTTGAGCGTGCGGGCCGCCGACTCCACGCCGGCTCGTTACTTTCCCGGATGGGCTGGGCCCGGCCGGGTTAAATGCATGGCGTTATTTTTATTTTTATATATTTTTTTTCGTTTTTATAGAAATATACCCTGGAGCGCTGCAATTGCGAAAATGTACTGCCGGCGCTCGGGGGCCGGGGGCCGGGCGCCAGGCCAGGCGCCCGGAGGCCAGGCGCCAAGAGTACACGTCACGGCCGAGGAGGGGGGAAGTGCGGTGCAGGGTCCTGGCGCCCAGCGGCCAGGCGCCAGGGTGCTGTCACGGGCACGCTGCAGGGGCGGCGGGGGTGGCGCGTAGCGGGAGCGCCAGGGTCCCCATATAAACCGCGCCGCGCTTCTTCCTGCTAGTTGCTGTGTCCATTTGAGCAGCCGAGCGAAGGAGAGGAGAGGGGTTTGAGCAAAGCGCAGGAGAGGAGAGGAGAGGAGAGGAGAGGGGAGGGGAGGGGGAGTGTGATGCTGCGAAGCCCTGCTGAGATTGGACCGTGAATCAGGTAATTTTTGTACTCACCTTCATATTCGTACGAAGTATTTGTTTGCTATGTTAGCAAGTTAAATGCAGTAGATCTAGTAATTTATTTAGTTTTTCTGCGATATAGAAATTTAGAATATCTTTAGAATAGAATTTTAGAATATTTTTAGAAAGTAGAATATCGTAGTTATTTGAAAGTAGAAATTATAGTGCAATATATAATGTGTGTTGTGTAGATCTGCATATTAGTGTTATAGTGTTTAGTAGTAACCCCTAGATCTGTTATAATAATTTTAATTTATAGTACAATATACAATGTGTATAAGTATTTATGTGTAGTTTTTAGTATTTTGTTCAATTAATTAAATTTTAGCGGTATAATTTTAGAAATGTTTGGTATTTAGTATTTAGGTATACATAGTGTTATCATTTATGGAATTTGAATGGTTCAATATATTGGCAGAGATGTTAACCAAGTTGCAGTTTGAAATATATTATGGTGAAGGACAGTATTGTTGAAGGTCCATATGGAGTACAATTGAATTGATTTAGTCGTACGTTGAAGGGAATAGATAAACCTTCGGATAAATCATTTGGTTCCGTGCATAGTTGGCCAGAGCGTGGATTCAAAACTTAACACAGAAACACATGTGCTTACAGTCCAAACTCTTGTGACATGGGCAAATGAAGGTTTTTTCTTGGAGTTGATGTTGATCCGCAACGCCTCTGACTGGAAGATGTACATTAGTATGCCTCTTCATCGTGGGTGGCCACTTGCTATGCTTGTGCAGATCATTGAAAAGGCCACAGTTGGTTCCGAAGCCATTGAGAATTATGGCAACACAAGTGGTGCGATACAGGAAGATGTAGGGTTGGAACATGGTGAAACAATTGTGGATGGGCACACTGATTCGGGAGCTCCATTTGTAGGACATGGGGCCAGTGGTACTGAAGTTGATGATGAAGGGAATGACAGTCAACGTGAGGTGCAAGAACAAGCATATGAGGAGCACGGTAGTCAGGCAGAGCCGCAAGGACAAGAAGATGAGGGGCATGGGAGTCAGGCAGAGCCGCAAAGACAGGCAGATGAGGGGAAGAGGATACAAAGCATTGTGCAACAAATGCAGAATGAAGACGAGGAGTTTGCTCAGGCGCAGGAATCCGGAGAAGGGACTGATGAAGATGAGGACTACCCAATACCCGCAGAGTGGAGAGAGCGTGGATTTGGTAACCTTGTTGTATATGATGCTAAGCAACAGGAGTGGGAGTACAGACAGAATGAGGTAGTTCAAGGTGCCAAATATGTTTCTAGTGAACTTCTTAAGTAAGCAGTTAAGCTGTGGTCATTATCTCTCAAGAAGGAATTCAAAGTAGCGAAATCTAGCCCCAGTGTGTATGATGTTTGTTGTGTCAGAGATGGGTACTTATGGCGAATTCACGCCTACAAATAAATTCTGAAAACCAATTGGAAAGTTTCAATTACTAGAGAGCATACTTGTTACAACAGAGAGGTGCCAAAATACAATCGCAACTTGACCGCTGCATTCGTGGCAAATGAAATGTGTGGCCGCATCCCGAACTCGTCACACTTAGAGCCAAAACAGATAATTAGAGAGATTGAGCTGGAATACAAGTATACCATAAGTTATGTAAAGGCCTATAGGGCGAAGCAGAAGGTATTTGAGATAGGGTTTGACACCTACGATGATTCATACGATAATCTTCCTCGTATGCTCGCTACAATTTACAATTGCTCACAGAAATCTTGCAACCTAGTTACGACGTGATGCATTTTCCAAACCCTGAAGGAGGTTCAAGCATCCTCCAACGAGTTTTTTTCCTTGGACCATGTGTGAGGGCATTTCAGTATTGTTTGCCCCTACTCTGTATTGACGGCACTTTCTTGACAGGGAAGTACAAGGGCACTATACTGATAGCCATCGGGGGTGACGAAAACATTCAATTGTTACCAGTTGCATTTGCATTTGTTGAGAATGAGAATGCCGAAAGTTGGTATTAGTTCCTTGAACGTGTCAAGGCTCAAGCTGTTTCTTCGCGGTCTAATGTTTGCCTTATTAGTGATAGCCATGCGGGAATATTAGACGCAATAGAAAAGCTCCAACTCGTGGAGGGATGACCTAGAGGTACGCTTTGCTGGGGTTGACCGTCTTGACCATCTTGGTCCACTCGACCCGCACCCCAATTCTCGGGACCCGTCAAAGAGTTGGTTGTTGCAGTTTCAGGTAAATTGTTTATCGTAGTTTCACATGTTATTTATCATTACTTAACCATATTTATGTTGTATGTTATTTATCATTACTTAACCATATTTATGTTGTTGACATAATCAAATTTATATTTTTCCATTTAGGCAACCAACCTGCATCCGGACACAGATGATGACAGCATCCGCCGGTCCTTGGAGGCCTACCTGTTGTGGATATTTGGGTTCATTATGTTCAAGAATGACACTAGCAACTCCATTGACAAGGTCCTCATACCCTACGCGCAGTAGATCGCAGATGCACCCGAGGATATTGTTCCCCTTTGGAGTTGGGGTTCAGCCGTGCTCGCGGCGACGTACCGCGGGCTTTGTGATGCGTGCATTAAGGATGAGAGCAACGCAAGGTTTCAGGGGTGCGCGCTACTACTGCAGTTGTGGTCGTACGAGCGGTTGGCCGTGGGTCGACCTATTGTGGACCACAGAGGCTACGAGGCACAGTACTACGGTGACCATGACGACGATGGGTCAACTATGGGCACGCTTTGGGTGTGCCCACGCGATGTACGTTAATTTTAGTGACGTTTATGAAAACAAAATTTTACATACCGAGTTATAACTAAGACATTCATATTTATTGCAGGGAACTTGGCCAAATGAGCAGGCAAGACGTACATATCCGAACTTCGTCGTCGAGCTTGATCGGCTTGTGGCCGAAGATGTCATATAGGAGCTATATACTGCACGGGGCTTTGTGGTATACGACGGCCTCATTGGTGTACGATATCTACATCGAGCCACACAGTCCGGACAGAGTTATGCGACAGTTCGGGTACGCCAGCAGTTCCCAGTACCACGTGTGATCGATCGGGTTTCACAACAGGACTACAAGTACGTTTCATATGATAAAATGCACTATTTCAGACGTAAATCATGTCACAATGCAAATAAACGAACATTTTCTATTCTATTTTAGGTTGAGTAGGCTTGGGCAACCATGCTCGGCCACGTGGGTGCACAAGGTACAGCCCTATGTCGAGGGTTGGGCCGACGCTCACGAGTTCGTGGTGCACCCCGTCGGGCCACACATAGAAGAGTGGTATCAAGCTTTCCTGACATGGTACCGGCCCCGCACTCGTTGTCACGTGATATATGTCGACACTAAACCGGTGCCACATGAGGCAAGCTCCACGGATGCATACGCCCGCCATAGGGACGAGGCACTTGCGGGAGCAGTAAGTTAATGTTTTATTTATTTCTTTTATTTTTGTCAATTTTTGAGACTAGAAAGCATACGCCAATCTCAGTGAATGTTCAGATGCAGATATGCTGCCAACTACAGTCAAGTACCCATGAGGCGCTACTGCGGGTACAAAGCGGCAACCCTTTTACCCCAAACGAGCAGTTGCAACGGTTAACCGCGGCGAACGAAAGCATCCTTTCCATGATGCACGCATGGAGTATTTCTCCTACCCTGCAGGGTCCCGCTGCCCAACAGCCACCGATTCCTCCACAGTACACAGATAAATAAAAAAAACTGCATTCACCGAGACAATATTTGGTTTTGTCATGTATTGTTCCATGCCATATTGTTTGGTTCTGTTGCAGCACCCTCCTGCTCATATATGCCGATGGATCCTCCATTGACGTCATACACGCCGATGCGTCCGTCTCCATAGTAGTTTCCACCGATGTCTCTTCCGTCCATGTCCTACCCACCGATGGTTACTCCACCGATGCCTCATCCGTCCATGTCCTACCAGCCGATGGGTCCTCCTCCGTCGATGTCGCTCACGCCGATCCGTTCACAGACGACATGTTCTATTATAGAATCCTTTGTATGGTTCTCTATTTGTGCGCGTACATTATTAACTTTATTGAGAAACACATAATATTTTCTTACAGGATTCAACCTATTTCAAGGCATACAAGACCAAGCGCTCAACTTCTCAGACATGAAAGATGAGCAGCAAAATGTTCTTGGCGCGTCACAGTTGGGGGGTGCTCCACTGTTTGCGACACAGGAGGCCACACAGACTCCTGTGAAGCAGACACGGCCACATCGAGAGTATATGTCTCCTGATCCTTTAACGTACTCTGTGGGCTATGTACACGCGCAGCAGAGGGCAAATCGAGGTCGAACTCGTAGGGAGGGTAGCTGTGTCGACATGTATGCTTTTAATGTGACTGTACGCGATAGACCAGTACGCATTCACGTGACTACTTTTCTTTTGCCCCGTGAACTGTCATGGTACATTTTATTGCATTTGATTCTCTTGACTAGGGCATCGAATTCCCTTCGTCTGTGCCTTGCACTGCATCCTACCATGCTGCTTTTATGATGCCGGATGTAGAGCGCCATCTCCATCATGTCATTACACTATATTCATCAAATTATAGTTTAATAACTTTAAAACACAATACTCCAAATTAAATATTCACAAATTTGTTAATTAAAAACTAAAAAAGTTAAAATTTCTAACGGATCACATTTACAAATTTGTAAAATAAAAACTTAAAAACACCAGACCTGGCGCCTGGCCATCGGGTGCCAGGGCCCGCGCCCTGCTGCTGCCGCTACGCGCCACCCCCGCCGCCCCTGCAGCACGCCCGTGACGGCGCCAAGCCTCCGCAGCGTGCCCGTGACCGCAACCTGGCGCCTGGCCGCTGGGCGCTAGGACCCTGCACCGCGCTTCCACACTGCCTCGGCCGTGACGTGTACTCTTAGCGCCTGGTCTCCGGGCTCCAGGCCGCTGGTGCCGCCGAAAGTACATTTTCACAATTTCAGCAGTCCAAAGTATATTTCTGTAAAAAATAAAAAAAATATAAAAATAAAAAAACGCGCATGCATGCATGCGTCGTCTTCTTCTTCTCCACCCGGAAAAGAAAGAAAGAAAAAAAGCGGGACAACCTGATTGCGAAACGAAATGAAACGACGACGACGGCAACCAAAGGCAGCAGGCTTCGTGTCGTGCCCATTGTCGTCGTCGTGCGTCACCGCGACGCCATCCCCTCGTGACCAAACATCAACAGAGGCCATCGATGACATATATGACGAGCCTGTGTCCACGGTCGGCATGGTGCTTCGCTCACTCTCTGCTACCGGCCTTTTCCGTCTCTATCGGTTTCCTTCCCGGCCGTATACGTCGTCATCTTATCCCCACGGCCCAACGCTTTTTTTTCCTGCCATCGTTCGTCACGGCCGGGCATCGTAATCTCTCACACTCTTTTCTTACTAGTAATCTAATTCTTTGCCGCCAATCACACGATGACACGAGCTAGCTACGACGTAGAAATCTCTTCTCATCTCTTCAGCAGGGACGACGACGACAGCATTCACACAACAGGCGGCTTCACTGGCTTCAGCCTTCAGCCTTCACTTGCGGCTCCTGCAAAACCACACCTATCATCGGTTCGTGCCCCGGTTAGCATCCAACAGGGAGACGGTTCAAACTACGTTCACATTCTTAAGAGATTACAATGTGCGCTGCCAGTGATTTATGGCACCATATTTGTCTACTCTATTGTCCGAACTTTTTTGTACACATTAAAAAAGAAGCCCTGCTTACCATTTACACACACGTGTTTACATGCTTTTAAAAACGAGACGAATAGTCAAATGCCACATGCAAAGTCAACAACGTTATTATACATCGGAACAAACAGAGGCAGGACATAAGATTTCATACAGCGAGCATTGATGCCACGGGTTCTATTTTGATGTATCCGCCACAATTCAAGAATAGAGCTGTTCTCTTTTCCCAAATGGTAGATCCGCCTTGGAGCACATGATTTTCGAGTATTGAAAAAACACACCGTTTGAAAGCCCATGCAACTGTAGTCGATCATATAAGAATCTATAAAATAGAGAAGCTACAAAATATATAATTAATTTTGATACCGCACACACGAAGATTCAAATGAGTGCCCATTTTTTCTCTCCATTTTAAAGAAAAAATTAAGGGCTAGTTTGACAACCCCATTTCTCCAAAGGATTTAGAGAAGATTTAGAGAAATGAGGGTAAAATGAACTAAACTAGCACTAAGTATTAGCAATACACGCCTAACAATCTAGTGCCGCCATCGGCTAGTGGCCGGTTTAGGATGGTGATGTGTGCTGGCAGCGACACGAGCACGGTTGGGAAAAGGGATGGGTTATAGTGACTGTAGCGGCCATCCGTTGTTGATATATGGATATGAAAAAAATGCAATTTTCTTTAAGCCGCAAAAAGTTGAAAAAACCAAATATGCCTTCCAAAAAGTTTTTGGAGCCTACCTTGGCGCTGGTTTAGTTTGTCGGCGTGATAATGCCATTGTTGTATGTTATTGTTCGAATGGATGCTAACCACAGGATGGAATAATGACCATTTTGCCTTTGGCCGAGGGGCTGGAAAAACAAAATCGGTGAGACATGCAGACTTCGAAACTTTTCACTATGGCACATATTCCATACTATCTCGCACTTGTCCACTGGCCTTTGGCTAATTGCCTCGTATGGAGATGTACAATGAGAGTTTTTTTTTTTTGCATCACATATATATTCACTAGGTCACACAAGTCATCTTGACTCCCGTCCAAAAATCAGTGGGCGCGTGTCAACGGAACATCAAGACGGCGTATGTGAGTTCGCCATTTTTGGACGTGAGAAAAATACGAGGGGAGTAAAATGTTCGACTATTTCTCAAGCATCGACAATCACTTGACTCGTTTGTTTCTTGCGCCACCGGCAGATTGTCAATGCAGAAACCGTGTGCAAAAATAAATTGCATTGCAAGGGTCCTTGTCCTACTTTAGCTCCACGACGCGATGCTCCGATGTACGACGTGTCACTAGTTAATTAACCCCAGCTATCCATCCCAAGAAATTAAAACAGAGCATTTAATTGTTTGTAAAAATAATAAAAAATAAAACAGTTTAGTAGGCTGCTGCCCAAAGCCCAATACGCAGGCCTCACCACCTGGTCGGTGCCGACTCTCTGCCTCCTCTAAATTAAATCCAATATCGTACCGGTACAAATTTCTCGGTTCCCACTTGCGAGTATATATACTTAATTTGTTAGTGTTTGGCACGAAACCACCGTCTCCCAGATTAGAATTACTAGAAATCAGCAACCGCTGAGCAGGAACATGCCCTTGTCTGGTGTGATAGCAGCTAGACCTCTTTGGCTGGCTGCTGCTCTGTTTCTACGGCCACTTGAGACCAAAACCCCACAACTCATCTGATCTGGCACAGCACAACGCTACCTCTAGCCCATCCAGTTCGACAGCGTAAACGGACACCGGCACCATTCAAAAAAAAAAAAAAAAAGGCGCAACCACCTGCCGCTACAATGCAGTGTGCCGCCCGGATCGTGGGGGATCTTGATCCTTGATTATGGTATGATTACCACTGCCAAATCTGTTGTTGGCAATGCGCAGGCGCAGGCGAGGCCTTTTTCAACAGTTAAGCGCTTAGGCGTCAACTGCTCCTGGCTCGACTAAACAAATGCGCGGTAGCTTCAGACGGGGGGCTCGGGATCTTCTGCGGCAGCTGCGACGCAGGATCCAGCGGCTCCATGGGGCCGGCGGGAGAGTTCCGTTCGAAACGGCCTGGATCGGAGGAAAACAACACGGGATGCGAAGATCCTGTTGTCTCGAGGAGGAAGGAGGCCTGTCCGGACAGGCTCACATGCACACTGCTGGTAATAAGCTGCGGCTCCAGATGAACCGTGGTTTGAATGCCATGCCAAGAAGATTCTCGTTTTCGAATCGGGGGGAAGAAAAGGGGGGGATGTTCTCTTGTTGCAGCATAGCAAAATGCACCAGGCACAGCTATTTTGTGCAGTGCACCAACTCAAGATCAGTAATCGCTGTGTCTAAACTGTCTCGTTTATTTATTTATTTATGTATGAGCTACAGTTGTACGGCGTACTGGCTGTGTTGGCGATTTTAACTAACGGCTAGATCCTGAGCACCCAGCCGTGGTTCTGGGGTCGGGTGGTGGAGGCACCGGAGATGACCGGGGGGAAGCAGCGAGGAAGAAGAAGATGCTAGCAGAGCAGTAGCCATCGGTGTGCAGGGCCCGCAGGTCAGCGCCCCAGCCCTGTTCTCCCTGATCAGTCGCAGCGATCAATGAATGCCACGCACGACCGGGGCGGACGGGACGCCCTCTCGCCGTCCTCGGAATCTGCTGCATTCAATATACGCCTTCCAAAGAAAACAGGAATTGTTTAATGCAGTCCAGAGGCAGAGGCCCCCCCTTCTCACTCCATTCCATTCCACTCCACTCCAGCCCACAGCCAGATCCATCCAACCATCCGTCAGTCCATCGCCGAGCAAACCTGCTCGCCTGCCTCCAGCACTGGAACAAACGGCCCCTCGCCCTTCGCCGCCTCTCACCTCTAGCGCTGGCGAGCAGAGCACGCACGAGCAAGTGTGCCTGGCTTTGCTTTGGACGCTTGCGATCGATTTAGTACTAGCGAGAGTGATTAGGACGCAACCGCGAGTGATTAAAGGTGCACAGTGGGAGGTTTTCGAATTCCCTGACCTCCAGCAAGGATACAAATCCCCTGTTGCGCTCCGGCCCCGCCGCCGCTGAATATCGAGAGGACCATCCCCGTCCCCGTAGAAAGGAGATAAGAATAGACAGGGAGAGCGAGCGCGCAGCCGAGGAGGAGGCTGCGCGAGGCGCAAGGAACAGAAAGGTGGGTGCTTTTGCCGATTGCTTCTCGCGCATCCTTCGCTCCCCCCTCCACTCCCTCCCTCCCCCCCCCCCCCCTCTGGATTCTCTGGACAGCAGCTCCTGCTTTCCGCGAGGTGGGCGAGAAACCAGCAGCGCCTGAATTCGCAGGTCCCTACCCTTTGTGCTTCCTGTGTTTTTTTTTCTGGGTTTGGTGTTTCGCAGCTTTCGCTGCAACCTTTTGCTTTGTATTTTCAATCCCAGTGCGCTGCTGATGTGGGGGCGCTGCGGTTTTTCAATCCTCGCATCCTTTTCACTGCATGTTTTTTTTTTAAATTTTTCTAGAGACTAGATGCCAGGCTTCCCTGTTCTTTCTACGAGCTCGCGCGAATCTTTCGTGTGCGTGAAGCTCCCATCCCACTAGCTCTCCCCTGCGCTGTCTGCCTCGGCGTTCCCCCGCTTGTCCCTGTCTTGTGCCTGCCAATCGCGGGATATACTACTACTAAATACGAACCGGCGGAGGTCTGGCCTTCGATTCCCAGAGATTTCGCTCTGAATCTCCCCTGAAATCCGAATCTTTGGTGCTGCCTCCGTGGACATGGAGGTCTAGTGTGAGGTGAGACACTGGAAGCGGCGGAGGTCAAGTCTCTGTGTCCTCTTTCCAGAGCATTCTTCGGAGAAAGCTGCCGCGTTTCGCCCCCCTCTTTCTGAGAAAACAAGGAAAGGCTGCCAACTTTGAGTGCTGCTCTGACCGCCTGTCCTGCGGTTTCTTTTCTTTCGCTGGTTTTGGTTTATCCCCACGCCAATCGCTTGAGATTTGCGTCTTTTCAATCGCCGCAGCTGCGCCACTCAAATCCGGGCGATTTATAAGAAGCTTCCAGGGAAAAAAAAAGGTGAGGTTAATCTAATTCTGTTTCTGCTCTTTCTTTCGTGTGTTGTTGCAGCAGTCTGCCTGCTCGGAGGGAGGAGGAGGAGGAGTGGGCGTTCGCCTGACGAACCAGCCGATCCGATGGGGGAGACGCACCACCACCACCCGCCGCCGGTGGCCGCGCCGCCGCCCATGATGCCGCCGCCGCCCATGATGGCGCCGCCCGTCGGCACCGGCGCCATCCACCCGCCCCACGAGCAGTTCCACCATCTCAACTACTGCGTCCACTCCAATCCGTCCTGGGGTAAGCCACCGCTCCGACATGCTTTTGTTTAGTTTGGTGTGCTAGAGTGAGGGAGCTCAATGCTTTTGTGTGTAGGTAAACATGTCTTGTGTTCTTGTACCTTTTTTTTCAAGCCCCCTATCATAACTGGACTGGGCAGCAATTTTGTCCATACCGGTTGAAAGATTTTATTGTGGTGCCTGTTTGGGTCCACACTTTAGTAGTAACAAGGCTCCCGGGATGATGGGGCCAGGGAACGGGAACGTGGGACTCTGTACGCTAATAAAGGAAAGGAAGGTTTTAACATTGTGGGGACGGAATTGTTCCCGTGTTACTGCAGTGGAATGAACGTTCCTGGGGACAATGTGCGGTTGAATGGCGATTTCGTGTTGTCTGTGTTGTGCTTGTGCATTACACTGGACAGGCTAAATGTTTCCTTGTTCTCACTTTTGTTTGTGCCTGTCCTAATCCAGCCTATCGGTGTGTTGGTTTTGACCCCGTTGGGTATAATTGAGTTGGTTGACTGTATTGGTATTGTGGAAGCCCCTATTTTGCTTAAGAGTTTGTCGTTTACCAGTGTATGTTTTGCTATTAAAGTAGCTATTCTCAGTATGGAATAATGTAGCTTCCTATTGTAACAGAGTAGTTGGGCCAGTTGGACATGGACTTAATGACTTGAACCATTCGACTGATTGCTATAGAAAGAAACGTTTGTTAGTTGCTACATTGATAAAGTAATAAAGCAGAAGCAGCATGGATCACAAATTCCTAGTTTCTAGGCAGTCAGATCAGATGCATTTTGTACCTTGCCATTTTTCAAGAGTAATGGCACACTTCTTTTCTACGATGTGCGAACTCTGCATTTCGTTACTAAACCTGCAACACAGTTACAAACAAAAGTGTAACGCCACACTACAGACAAGAAAAAAGTCTACTTACATACTGACGTGAACAATAACGGCCATTCATGCTGATTCGAACTTGCCAATTGAAGCGTTCCACATGGGGGTGGTGGTTGCCGATGCCAGCACATTTTTTTTCCCGATAAAGGAAGCTTTTATTGAAATCAAGTCAGTTACATTGAGCTGATGTAGTTCTCTTGAGATCACTTCCAACGTCTGCATAACTACGATGCACACAGCGTTACAAGATTCTATAGAAAGCAGACACGCTGATGTGCCTTACAAGATTCAAAATTCCCAAGCCACTTGCTCCAGTTGCTGACATGCCGCCACAACCCAAACCCATGTGTCCATGTCAGCACATGATCAGAGTTACTCTGATTTTGAAGTTGTATCCACTCTAGTATTGAGTTCTCTTTGGATACCATGTACGCACCATAGACAGTTGGAAATCATGCGTGTGGATCCTAGACAAGTAGACATGATTATGATATGGACAGTATATGCTTACTAAGTCTATTGTCGCTTGATCTTCAGTTCAGGTGGCAGCACTTGCATTCCTTCACTATCTCGTGATGTTGGGCTCTACCGTCATGCTTGCATCAATAATCGTTCCTGCAATGGGCGGCAACGCTGTAAGTGTTCACTGCTTTGGTTATATTTGCTTGTTATCGCACGTAAGTGCTAATTTCATTTTGAAGGTTTACTGTTTTTTCCGCCTCACGTTTGTGCTTGTTACTGACAGGGGGACAAGGCACGGGTTATTCAGTCCTTCCTCTTCATGAGTGGCATCAATACACTGCTGCAAACACTTATTGGAACAAGACTCCCAACAATTATGAATGCCTCCTTCGCATTTGTTGTCCCTGTGCTGTCGATAGCAAGAGAGATTGAGTCGAATGACTCCCTGAGTAGCCACCAGGTAGAGTGGTGCTCATTTGCTTGAAGTTACAGTTTTGAGCTTGAAATTGATTCGCACCTAGTTTCCTTATTGGTTTTTGTGGAGATTTATTTGGAGCATGATCGATTCTTTAGGATTGACTGACAAATATATTTGACTTCATAATACAAATAATTGTAACCTAATAGGGCATTTGCAGAGATTTGTCCACACAATGAGGACAACGCAAGGGGCTCTGATTGTCGCTTCCATCCTCAACATGGTTCTTGGGTTCAGCACAGTATGGGGGACATATGCCAAGTATGTATCTTCTAGTATTATATTTGCTCTCTGAGTGAAAATGTTAGTCCTCACGTATTATATTTGCCAAGATACTGACACTCAGATTATTTCTCCTGCAGGAAATTTAGTCCTGTAATAATAACCCCTGTTGTTTGTGTTGTTGGTCTTGGGCTCTTTGAACTTGGCTTCCCACAGGTATTTTCCTATTTTTCTACAGAAAAAGTGAAAAACAAAGCAGCTCATGAGCGAAAAAAGAGAAAGTAACCTTATAATGTTTGCTTGTCACGTTAGGTTGGGAAATGTGTGGAGATTGGGCTGCCAATGCTAATTCTTGCGGTGGTCGTGCAGCAGGTACTGGCATGATCTCTGTCAAATGTATTTTGAGTGAAACATCCATTCGTACCATAGCCCTATGTGTCACTGTTATAGTACTGGCTTGGAGACCAATGTTGTGATGTTCTGTATGCAGTATGTGCCATATTACTTCCATCATATCCATCAACGGATCACCTTCTTGTTTGAGAGGTATTCGTTGCTTCTTTGTATCGCCATTGTGTGGGCCTTTGCAGCTATCCTTACCGCTGCAGGCGCATACAACCATGTTTCGCTTAAGACGCAACAGCACTGCCGCACTGATAGATCTTTCCTCATGTCATCTGCACCATGGTATGTTAAAAAGATGATTCTTCAATCTAGATTTTATGATTCTTCAATCTAGATTTTGCTGCAATCTTCTGGAGAAGCCATGTATAATCCACTTCCTCCATCTGTATTATTGTAGGATAAAAATTCCATACCCATTCCAATGGGGCACTCCAATCTTCACCGCTGGTCATTCATTTGGTATGATGGGTGCTGTACTTGTTGCAGCTTTTGAGGTTAAGATCAAAACCTAATGCTTTTCTCATTTTCTATATCCTTTGTCACATCTTCATTTTTTTGGCTATTCTTATTTAAAGATGTTATGTCCTCTGTAGTCAACTGGGGCACACTTTGCCACTGCACGTCTAGCAGGTGCTACACCGCCTCCAGGCTATATCCTTAGCCGAAGTGTTGGCTTGCAGGTTGAATTTATTCTTGGATTTCCTCTTACAAGTATTAGTCTTACTACACTATATCACATCCTTTGTTGCTATCCCAAAAAAAGCCTGCTTCTACCGGAATATGGATCCAGGAAAACTGTTGCGTTGATTGATCTTTGACAAGTTGTAAATAAGATGTTCATTTTGGTTATTTGTACACTTAATGATTTTCCTTGCTAATTACCAAAATTCTTTGAATGACTGGTGGATATGCTGTATAGCTTCTAGTATAGTTCTTTACACTCTAAATGTGATGTGATCATTTCTTGTGTTCACAAAATTTGACAGCCTTCTTATAAAATGTTCTCATGCAGGGTATTGGAATGTTGCTGGAGGGCATCTTTGGAGCTCCAGCGGGCTCATCTGCATCAGTGTAATTAACATTAACTTTTATTCCCTATTTCTGGTGCTTTTATTCTAGATCAGGTCCCATCATCTTGCCATCCCCGCCTTGGTTCACAAAAAATGCATCCCCAGAACTCAAAAGATTCAAATAACATTCGGTGGATTATTTTTAAATACTATGTTCATAACTGGGAACACCTTGCTGGTTCCATTTCTACCAAATTCCATCTGAATGGGATTCAAAGGATTGCTTTTGAAAGATAATGTTTTATTATATTGTTATTAATTGAAAACATTTATTGTGTTTCTATATGATGCAGTGAAAATATTGGCCTCCTTGGGCTGACAAAAGTTGGAAGCAGGAGAGTGGTCCAAATATCAACTGGTTTTATGATATTCTTCTCCATATTTGGTAATATTTTGTTGTTGCATTTGATTGCTAACAAGAATGTTGGGACTCTTTTGCTCAAATTGTGAAATAATTTTCTTCCAGGGAAGTTTGGGGCCTTCTTTGCATCAATTCCACTGCCAATATTTGCTGCAATTTACTGCATATTGTTTGGCATTGTAGGTCAGTAGAACTCCCTTCTTTGGGCCCTTGTGTAGACGAAGTCTAGAGCCAAAGCTTGGTACTGGTTTGCCATTTATGGTCTAAATCTGTGAACTTTTGTTGATGCCAGCTGCCGTGGGAGTCTCATTCATGCAGTTTGTCAACAAGAACTCGATGAGGAACATCTATATCATTGGACTATCATTATTCCTTGGCATCTCAATCCCTCAATACTTTAATGAATACACTACTTCTGGAGGCCATGGACCTGCCCGAACAAATGCTGGATGGGTATTTGAAGCATCTGCTCTTACATCTGTTACATTCCTGATTTCTGTATACTTGCATCAGCCGTCTACCATCTGCATGCGTTGCATTTTCTGCGTGCCACATCACTGCATTGTAACTAGATGCTTCAGTTATGTCAGGTTGCATTTTTGTAACTCTCTATCCCTGGATTTTGACGTCTAAACACATCTTTATGCAGTTCAATGACATTATAAACACTGTGTTTGCTTCTGGCCCGACGGTGGCGCTGATTGTCGCATCTGTCCTGGACAACACACTCGAGGCTCGGCGCTATGAGGCTGACCGAGGGCTGCCATGGTTTATGCCCTTCCTGCGTCGTCACAAAGGTTACTCGGACCCAAGAAACGAGGAGTTCTATAGCTTCCCAATCAGGGTTCACGAGTTCATCCCAAGCCGATTTCTCTGACCTGCCATGAGGGCTGTTACCTGCTGCCGTGCATGTAAATCTCCGTGTTCTTGTTAGTCTTACTCCTGTGACCTGTAGTGATTGGTTACATTCTAGTGGGATATGGGTACAAGAATGTTTAGGGCATTTGCTTTCTTTACCGCCCCTTTGGGATAACAGATGGTTACATGATGATGTAGAGCTGTATGCCCCCGGATGCATGGTTTTGGGAAGGATTACAGAGGAATAGAACCTTACTTGTTGTTGACTTCTAGTGCGATGCATCGGTGGTTTACTCCTATCCAATATTCGGCTGTTGGAACATGATATGCTGTTTGCGGAAAGCTGAAAAGCCCCAACTCTTATAAAGACACTGAAGCACAGAACTGACTGAGCAGTACTTATCAGGGAACATCGGTGGTGGGTGGCCATTCCATAAATTTGTAGTAACTGAATAACAAATGCTATCACCTACATTTCTTGTGTCGTGTGACAGCGCCGCCTCTTCCTGCTCCATAAAAGAGCACTTGGAGGAGCACAACATACTGTATGTTGCAGCACGGGAGAGGTGAATATTTCTTCTTGGTGAAAAGAAGGATGATCGAGGTGTTCGTTGAGGCAATCGCAGTGGCTCTCACTGTGGTTATGGGCTTGGAAGGCATCGGCAACGCTCGTTTTGTAACGTTGTGTCGGTTGGAACAACGGCGGGCTAAGAAAGATTAGCACCGTCGGTGAGGTAGAGAACATGAGGACCTGATCGCGGCAAGTTCCCTTGCAGCTTCTGGTCTGTTATTGCACGGGTTATATGTGCCGGTTTACATGGTCTTGCAGAGCGAGTCCCGCGCCACAGCTGTGTATGGAATGGCACTCGCCCAGCTAAACCCGGCCACGCCTTAAACCACGCAGGACTCCGGCTCACGCATAGCTCGAACCCAACACTGCTGGTCGACGTGAGCCGAGCATCGTAGATCTTTTGTTGGAATTTGGAAAATGTGGTACCACACTTGCCTGCTTCTCTGATGGACTCACAAGAACAATGTTTTAGTAGCAGTAGAATGAACAGATTATCCAATCTCTACATACTATGATGTATGTGTCGTAAAGAACTTTAGAGTGTTATCACTAGCTGGCGATGGAAAAGAAACTGAACAGTAATTTGAAAAGTTGGCCACTTGCCCAAAGAAATCCATGGACATCTTTTTTCCAATAATAATCTCACAAACAGGTTACCATAGCCTCTAAATTCTAAGATGTATTTGTCTGAAAAAAAACGATAGGCATTCAATTTATAAGAGAGTAGACTTGGCCATAGTGCTATACCACCGGTACCGGTAATAGAAAATTAAACCACCCACCTCCATATTCCATTGGATTCAAGCTGTGTAGCAATGTTAAATTGACAACATTGGAAGGGAAAACAAGGTAAAAAAAAGGGCCTACATTTCTAGTTTACGATCATGATGTACTCCATACCTAGCTAGGTACCCCTACATGATGATGTTCCCTCATGAGAGTGCGTACGTCGCCGTCACTGCAACGACCACCACGGCCACAAGGCCGACGATGGAGGCTACACGCGGTTTGTTTGGATGAAAAAATATTGAAAGGTTTGTTGGATGCGAGAGTATTGAAAAGGAACGAAGTAGAGTAGGTTTATTTAAATTTGATTGGTAAATGATTAAATTTTCTTCAATTTTTTTCAATATTCTTGCATCCAAACAAATTCTAGATGCGAAACTAATCCTTCAACTGAGCCGCTGCACACTTGGGGCGCGTGGGGTGGCCAGGTGGGTGGCCTAACATTCTTCGCCCTCTTGCCGCCGTCACATGGTCAGCTCTGCAGCTTTGGTTTGGTTTGTTCGTGTCATGGGCTGTATATTATCCGTCCTATCCATTTTACAAGTGTTAAAGATTTGGTCCATATTTGGGTCCGAATATGCATCTATATCCAAATTCAAGTACTCAAAATTGGATATACTAGTTCATCAATCTGTACTCTCGCACAAGTTAGAGTTTATGAGATATATATATTTAACTTTTAATAATATTAGAGTTGATTGTTTTAATTCATCATTCGCAATGACATGGTTGGTAATTTATACGCAAATTTAGAAGTTATTTTAATTTACATTTCATAAGGGTATATTGGGTAATTTATATGCAGATTTAGGGTTTACTTTAATTCATCTTTTATAATGGTATGATGAGTAATTTATATGCAAAATTTAGGGGTTATTTTAATTCAAATTTCATAATAGCATGGTAGGTAATTTTTATACAAACTTAGAGGGTTATTTTATCTCATCTTTCATAATGGCATGGTGAGTATTTTTTTAAAATACAATAGATCTAATGGATACTAATTACATAATGGATGATCGGATGTTTCTGTTTTTTTGAAATTTTTTATGATTTATCTTTTTTCTTAACACTTCTGATGAGGATTAATGCAGAGGCTCTAAAAGCACCCTCTAATTAGTAATAGTAATATATTTTTTTTTGAGAAAAGTAATAGTAATATATGACGTCGATAACCATTCAAATATTATTCGACACATCTAGCGTATCCAACTTTTGAATCAAAAATAAAATATGAAAATAAATATGAAATCAGCGACGTATATCTGTATTTGATCCGAATACACGTGTTAGGGTGGCTTTGGCAGTGGGTGGTAATTCGCTGGCTTGTTGCTTTGCCAACATGTATGAGGTGGTGCTACTTTGGACACGACTGCACTCGGCGAGGCGACTGACCTTGACTTCTCGAGGGTCGAGGAGAGGCCATCCGGCTATGAACGTCGTGACGTGGATGCCGGTGACTGCAGACACAGTGTTTTTTTTTTTTTGAAAATTACTGCAGACACAATTGATGACAATTGACATGCTTACAATTCAGGACCTTGGACATGGCGTGTGTGGCATGGGACAAATTTGTTTACTTTAGATTATGGGTGCTTCTGGCTCTAGTTTTTTTTTTAAAAAAAACAATGAATAGGAAAATCTTCCCGCATTCCCCACGGGGCCTTAGTGAGCTTCGATGGAAATGCCGTGCTTGACCGTTGTTTATTTCCTTGGAGGCGCTTTCTCTGTGCCTAGAACCTGCTCCACAATTGGATCTCCAGGTGAAGACTGTCTCTGGATGGGCAATCAGTGGTGCGACGACTATCGTCTTATTTTTGTTGGTGGTGTTGCCGTGAAGGGAGACTTTGTGGCATAATTAATGGAACTGCACCGGACCAGCATTTAGACCGGTAAAAGATAGAACATTCGTGCGCGTTCGTCCAAGTTGCCGCTCGACAGGTAGAGGCGTGGCCGCCGGTCTCCTGGCGGCGCTGAGATGGTGGTGCGTCCGGTGGCCTTGGCGGTGGCGGCGGTGCCGTCCCTGGCCTCCTTCTCGCTGCCGTCGGAGCCCACCGCCGCGAGGCTCTTGGGGGCGACGGGGTGGCGGCGGTGGTGGGGAGGTTGTCGCCTCGCCCCTCCCGCCCACTCCCTCTTTCCCACCTCCTCTTCTCCTGGTCCTCCCCTACCGGCGGCGGCCACGGACCTCCGCGCCGTGGCGGCCCTCGTCGTGGGGGGGGGGGGTGCTTGCCGGTGGCTCGTCTGCTACTGCCGCCTCAGCGCCTCGCTGTGCGGCGGGGGGATGGTCTGTTGCCCCGCATCGCCGTTGGGGCTTCGTTGTTGGCTCGCGGTGGCTGCCACGGTACAACGTGGATGCAGGCCGTCGCTGCGCTTTGGGGGGTCGTTTGCTGCACCAGGTTGTTGCTCGTCGTTGCCACTTCATCGCCAATGGTGATGGCTGGCTTCGACGTGTCGGGGTGTTTGGTAATTTGGTGACTATTCTCTGTTTCTACATCTTCATTGCTAGTGTTGTTCATATAAACCTTATGACATGAGTCGTCTTAGCATCGATCCACTGTTTCGCTTGCTCAAGCGATGCATTCCATCTTTAGATGTAGTCTATGGACTTGGTGGTCGCGTGGCTGTCGGCTAGTTCGCGAACCAGTCATCGTAGCATCTATCATCTAAAAGTGGTTTGTCTAGCATAGAGTTTGTGGCTGTCGTTATTGGCTAAGATTAAGATATATGACAATACTAGCTCGGAATGAGGGTGGTGGTAGCTTTGGAATCTTGATCTTCAACTTCGGGGAGATATCCCTAAGCCTGACCTTAATTGGTTGTGTTTGGCAATGACCTTGCTGGAGGTATTGTTTGTTGGTTGAGAATGTGCTCTCTGAGGTGAAAACCTTTGGTCTGATCTTTATTGGTTGGACTGCGATTACGACCGTACGTGCGCATATGGTGTCCTCCTTTGAGGCGTTGTCATCAGAGGGCCTTCATCGCGGTTCTAGTGTTACTTTGTTGGTGGTTGTTTTGAAGACTTTTTCACCTTTCTTTTGTTAGTTGCTACCTTAGCTTTTTGGGTGTTGTGTGCGTGAGTTTGGCTATATACACCTTAGCTGTGAAGAGGCCAGGAGTCTCTCTTAGGTGTTTTGTAATTACAATGTTGAGATTTACTAAGATCAATGAAGCTTCCTTATTAAAAAAAAGACACTATCGACTCGGTTCATTTAAAAGAGTGTCCACGCAATTGAAATGATAAAAACTGGTTGAACCGGCCGGTTTTTTGAAGAACAAGCGAATCTGTCTGTTTTGAACGAACCGGAAAGCTTTTGCATCTGGAGACTGGAGCTCATCGCCCTTCACTGCAGCACGACTCATCCAAGTTAGGGGCATAAGGCTATGGTCACCAGATAGTAAAAATGGGTGTGAAAAACAATGATTGCGCACTGTGTACAGTACGGATATCCCTAATTGGTGACCCTGGCCTAACTGGAAATAGGCTCAACATTCAGTCTATCCGTCTCACCGGATCAAAAGTGCGCTGGTGGCCCGGTGGTGGCGGTAGAGTCCGCTGCTCTACGCACATGGTTGCCAGTCGCACACCAGTTTTGAACTCAGCACGCGCCATGTTCCTCAACATTGTGGTGGTGGTTTTGAGTTCTTTTTTGAGTTTGTTGTTTCCTTTTAGTACATCAGATCTGCTGATGTCTTATCAACATGTTCGGTTGGAACATGTTCCTAGCTTTGTATCATTTGTGATCTGATGCATTCTTGGAAGAGGATGACTGAAGCTAGAATAATATCTTCTATTATCTAAAAAAAGAGAATACAATGTAGAGGCAAGCTTAAATAGGTGAGTGCCAGGTAACACTCCAGAGTAACAACATGCTCAAGCATTACATTCTCCTCTCAAAACAATGCATTGGCTCACTTCTATTGGCTGTTGGAACATGATCTGTTGTTTGCGAGGAAAGTAGCATGTGGAGCCTGAGTTGTTTGGTTTTATTTGATCCCTGCTACTGCCAACAGCCTCGTGTCATGTATCTGATGTTCTGACAATGAGCCAAATGCTTGAGAGAAGCGTATTCACGGATGTAGCTAAAGCGGTCTCCAGTGTGGGGTGTTCAAATGAACTTGTCTATCGCTATTCTAACCATTTCTTTTTCTATCTCAGAGTGTCAGTTTTGTCCTATAAACAGTCCTATATGGACAATTTACTGGAGACAGCGTAAGCCTCGTCTACTATATACAATGGTCACACACTGTGATGCACCGTACCCTTTCGCATTTCGATTGACCACACTACTGTATCAACTATATTGCCCAAGGAATGAAAGCCTAGATTTATTTAATCGAAACATAACTGGGTCAAATTTAACACTGATCCCTACTATCGCCCTGCTGATCCATCTTGCACATTTTGGTTATATTTTTTCCCTGAATGGGATCAAAAAGTACCAAAAATGTATCCAATTTGAGTATAGTGATTGTGTGCATATAGAGTACTATTTGAAATTCCTTAATTCCCATGTTGCAAGCTTGGTTGTATATGCGCGGCCTTGCATGACAGTCACATGACTTTTACTCCAATTTAAAAACGAGACTATTTGTGACATGTGTTGTCATTTGCATTTGCCTTTCTACCTTCTGAATGCGCTGTTGCATTGTTGTGCTTGGGTGTATATACCTAAAGTTTTATCGAATCTTATTAGCCTCTTGGGTTTATCAAGTAATTATCATGAAACCTAGTAGATTTTGTCTCTCTCCAGAGTGATCAGTTGATATACTGATCCTAGCTGAACAGTATTGCAGGCCAAAGGTCCATCTTAATTAATGGATTGGCTTGGTCTCACGCACTATATAGGAAACTCGATCTTATTATATTACTATTGGCCAAAGTTATTACCATCAGCCAAAGTTGTTACTGTAATTTTTGAAGGTTATCGTCAAATGGAGACGGTAGCCTTACAAATGTTCACGTCATTTGGTTGGCCTTATGTTGCTAAGATATCGCTTTGATTTACTAAAACTCTATTGATCAACTTAAATTGGTGGTGCACTAAGTTTCCATTATTAAAAAAACAAAGCTGTTACATACAGTCCTCGTCAGCCGTTGACAGACCGATGGAAATCAGTCCACATTGCTTGCGGTCGTCCCACTGGGCTTGGCTTGGCAATAGGCCGCTTTTGTTATTATCATCCAACTTGTCATGTTTCCTTCTTCTTTTTCTTCTGATTGATATACCCCACATGCAGAGGCACTGAATAAGCGAAGAATGGAACATAATCAGATAATTCAATTATATTAGAGGCAATGCTTGATCAGAAAATCCAATAATCTATCATGTCTCTTCATCCCCCTAAAGAGGAGTGATGCCATAAATTAACCTTTTTTGTATCTATCTCATAAGCTCCAGGAACTAAATATTTTTTTTGATTGCACTGGAGACACGCCATGTGCATGTATGTGTGCACCACAATTTCTTAGATTCAAACTTTTCAAACCGATCATCTAGGTCCTTTTAACTTTTTGAAAGCGATCATCCTTACATCAATCAAGGTCCAATCATCGACATAAACTTGCACTTGAAATGTCGAAGTACCGATGTGGTCATTTTGAGAGATCGTGACCTAGATCGGGATGCGGGAACAATTTATGGGCCTCAAAGAACTTCCAACTGGCAACAGAGCACCAATTGGACTCCAGCAATTATTCAATGATAAGAAATAGACTTTTTTTCACAAAATTTATGTACTTGCCTTAATTATAGGTAGCACTAGCACAGCCTTGTTTTATTGATAAGACATAGTACATGAATGGCAGGTAAGGTTGTATTTCATCTTTCCTGTGGTTATACATGTATATATAGAAGAAGATGCTTAAAGATGCAACACCTCAAGGTGTATATATGAATGTGTTTGCTAGTAGGTAAGCCGGTCTTGTCTGTTGGTCCCTTTCGATCACGAGAAACTAATAGGGTACACGGGCGATCTGTCCGGGCCGTTGAAGAGGCCAAAGTGCTTCTCCGTCTCGTCCCCCGTCTTCTGGTTCTCGTTGAACATGGCGAATACATAGGTCTCCAGCGGCGCGGACCTCTTGGGCGTGCCATTTCCGACGTGGTTGATCAGGTTCTGGTTGTAGGTCCGTGCGTTCTCCACCGTCTCCGCGCCGGTGCCGCCACCGCCCGACGGCCACCCGCTCTCGGACACGACGATGGGCACGCTTGACCCACCCTCCTTCTCCATGGCCGAGTACATCGCGTCGGCCATGGCGTCGAAGAGGTTGGTGTAGTCCAGGCCGCCGTCGTGCACCACCGTGGTGCTCGGCTGGAACAGCGCGAAGTTGAGGTCGATGGTCCCGCCGGCGCCCCTGTACGCGAAGTAGGGGTAGATGTTGGCGAGCAGCGGCGAGCCGTTGCCCGCCAGGAACCTGACGATGGGGCCCATGACGGAGGGGTCGGCGAACGCGCCGGTGGACGGCGGCGAGGCGGGGGCGGCGAGCACGCTCATCTTGACGGACGTGGACACCTTGATGCCGCCGCCGAGCCCCGCCGCCGAGAGCGCGCCGCTGAGGCTCTGCATGGCCGGGAGGATCTTGTTCGTGTCGGCGCCGTCGACCTCGTTGCCTACGGCGATGTACTTGAAGCTGACGTCGTCCTTGTAGGGCTGTACGTTGGCCTGGACCCAGCCCGGCGCGTCGGCGACGAGGGCGTCGAGGTCGGTCGCTGTCGACGATGAGGTCGATGCCCGAGCCGCGGAGGGCCTCCAGGATGGTGGCGTCCGGGGAGTAGATGCGCATCCCGGCGATGCCGTTGGACCGGTAGAGCTGCACCACGTCGGCCGCCGACGGGAGGCCGGTGCCGTGGGTGCCGTAGCACACGCCGATGGACTGCACAGCTGTTAAGTTGTGATCAAAAGTTCAAAACCCATTAAATATATATTGCTCGTCGGCGGCCATGTGCATGCACTGTTAGCTTCATTGTGATCTAAGAGTATTTGTAACAATCTTAACTATTTGTAACAATCTGCATATATACAGCGGAACATTAGATGCATGCTCACGTGCAGAGATGCCATGCATGCATGTTGTTACCTGTTGGGATGGACGCCGCTAAGACTCCGACGAGCAATGCGGCGGCGGCAAGCATGCTGGACGTGACACCTTTCCCTTCCGCTGCCATACTGTACTTCATTCGACGAGTTCAACACGAAGCCCACCCAACTCTTTCTTGGTGCTCAATGTACTGAGATGCCTGACGCCCTGACTCCCCAATTTATACGTACAGATCAAGTTTATTACCAATAGACTGGTCGCCTCTGCAAGCACAAGCTGCACCAAGTCCGTCCATTTCAGCTTTCTAAATTGTCTACGTACGTCGCCGATCGTTTTTGCATGCTCATACAGTGCTTATTGCTAGATAATTAAACGTGCTTGACCAGCCACAAGTCACTGTATGTATATTATGGTAAACAATCCGATCGAGAGGCCATTGTTCCACCAATAATAGTAGTCAAATAACCACACCTATATGAACGCACAAGGGAGATACGTACTCCATAGTATATATAGCCATAGAATTTTGTGATTGAAGGTCCCGTGACCGTATTTGTTCGTCGATGGATATGTCGTCCATCACTGAAATGCATGAGACACACAAGCAGACACCAAAGTTAGTGCTTGGTCTTTTGTATGCATACATATATCATCATTGATCCATGGCCACATATATAGATATACATAGTCTTAGTCTTGTGTTGTTTTTTGCTTCGCGTCTTGCATGAAACAACAAATGTGGCTTTTGTGTTGTATCTTCTTGTTTGTGGAATTCCACCACATACGGACACATGACGACTTGCTGGTTGACTGGCTAGTCAACAATCGACCGATCGATCGTTGATCAACGACGCGTTGTATATCTTGTATGCACACTAGCTAGAGGCCTATAGAGCGTACGTACCGTAGAGGTAACGCCACACACGTAGTTCGGCAGGGTCCGTGCGTGGAAACGAAAGGTGGCGTCCATGGCCGTATATATCTATAGTCTATTCAGCACAAACATATGGAGGAGAGAGAGCGCATCCATGCCTCACTTCAATATTCCTAAATATTCCTTGTTTTTAGAAACTGAGAACCAATTAAAGAAGCTAACAAATCCACCATGCAGCTCAAAATTTCATTGTCAGGTTTGTTGATCGCGTGGCCTAAAAACAACGTACTACAATAGCAAATACAAAAAGAAAGTCGCAGCACATGTGCTATACGTAGTTCCAAAAGTAGGCAGGCATTTGACTACTTTGCCACACGGTCACCCGCCGATTTTTTTATTGCTAACAATTCAGGCATATGCCCCGCTGGTTGATTTGGTTTTATTTAAAACCTACTAAGTAATTGATGAGCCTCAAAATGAAATATTGACATATCGTGTATAAAAATAGTTTTTGAAATGACGATATCAATAAATCGGCATTACAAATTGCGGGTTATCATACCATTGGATTAGTGGTAGGGAGCCTCCAGCTGTTTGTTTGTACTCGAGCAAGGGTACGCTATATATCTTGGTGTCTCAAAGCACCTCACAGGCTTGGGTTAGAAGAAAGAAAAAGTCACCTAGTACTGGTAGGTGTTGACATGTTTTAGCGCCAATCACCAACGATAAGACCTAAACCAATCCTTCCGGGAGAGACCCCGTCAGGGAAGATCAGCGTTAGGGGTTGCTCTAACGTCGGCGGACCACCTAGAGCTCCTCGGATTGGCGTAGAGTCGACCGGAGGTGATATTAGGGCTCGGAGGTGAGAATTAGGGTTAGAGAAAAGAGATATGCATAAAAATAAACAAAATATACATGATAAAGAAGTACCACTCGTAAATTTCAACCAGTGTAACAAAACATTATATACGGATGAGTCCCCGTCCGGGTTCATATTTCTGATTTGACAATAACGCCGATTGCATGGTTCAAATGAAGCATAGACAGCTTAATTCGGAGATCAGTCCACTTAAACGCATTAACCATTTAAGGGCTTGTTTGGTAGGGTTGGCTTTGGCTCCTCTGATTTTTGGCTTCTCCAAAGAAGCGGGAGCCGTTTTATAAATTGATTTGCAAAACAACTCTTTTTATTATTTTTAGAATAGTTGAAGGATCGAGTGAAATGTCCATAGTATCTTTTGTTTTTTTGGTTTGGAGGAAAACATTTCACCATTTATCCCCTGCCTCCCCTATTCTCTCTCACGCGCTCCCTCCCTTATCTTCTCTCATGAGACGTGCCGGCTGCCTCCCCTCCCCCTCTCTCTTCACCTGGCGGCGGCTCCCAACACTTCCTCCCCAGTGCGGCAGCGTGGCCCGCCGGCTAGTGCGCTCCCCAGCGTCGCGGTTAGGCGCTGACTCCCTCTCTCTTCACCTAGCGGCGGCGGTGGCTCCCTCCCCTTCCTCCCCATCGTGGCGGCACTCCCTCCCCTCGCTCTCTCTTCACCTGGTGGTGGCGGACTGGCGGCTCCCTTCCCTTCCTCCCTAGCACGGCAGCACGGCCCCACTTCCCCGGCACGTATAGTGAGGAGGGGCAGAGAAGGGAATGGAGGGCAGCAGGCGCCGAGAGCCGGGTGAAGCCACATTTTCATGGCTCCGACTCTCTGTGCAAAAGGCATTCGTCTCTTGGGAGGCTCTTCCATCGAAGCCGATTTGGGTAGCCGTTTGGTAGGGCTCCGGCAGGAGCTGCGGTCGGAGCCTCTGCCGGAGTGGTGCCAAACGACCCCTTATTTGACATCGAACTGTTTCATATACTAACTATCATGCACGTACGTCCCGCACGTGTCAAAAAATTTTACATTGACATCAAAAATACTTCGATATGTTTGTGCAGATGTTTACAATTTTCAACCAAGCGCTTTGCACGTGGGTCCGCAAAAACACTATTAAATTTTATTATTAAATACAAAAGGTCAAATGTAAGTTCGTACGAAATATTATGGTAGCTTTTTTCATTTACCATCGTGTTAAATAGTTGTTGATTAAAACTTATATTCTTCATGTAGCTATGTGGGACCAATGGATACTCCTATTATTATTAATTTGTGATTGAATTTATTTTCCATGTAAAAAAAGGGAAAACCTAAATTTATGAGCTATGTGGGACCGATGGATACTCTTATTTTTATTAATTTTTGACTAAAATTATTTCTATTTGAAAAATGGAAAACATCAGACTTAGCCTATAAAGTCAGAGCCCATGTAACGACGTGTTAGCCCATGGAATCAGAGCCCACCCTAGCCCAGCGCCCACCTCATCTAAACCGTCCATTCCATCCTACACGGTTGACGAGCGGGGTATAATCAAATGGTGCCACCCCCTAACCCTAATCCTCCATTTCTCCCACTCCCCACTGTCGCCTCCCTCCTCCTAGCCTTGCGCCCCCCTTCCCTACCGCCTCCTCTCCTGCCCCGGCTCTGGACCGGATCCGTGCCTGCAACCCTGGCGCGCCGCCTCATCCCGACGTGTGGCCCTGGCGAGCCGCATCCGGATCGGCCCAGCACACTGCATCGTCCCAACAAGTCTCCTCTAGCCTCGGCTTGGGGCTGGATCCACGCAGCCCCCTCCCCCCCGGCGCACCGCCTCCTCCTGACGTGTGGCGGCCGGATCGGTCATCTCATCGCCGTTGGCGTCCGCCTCCTCTTCCCTCCTATGCGCCGCCCCGGTGAAGCTCCGCCACCTCCTCCTATGCGGTGTCGGGTATGCACCGCCGGTCCTCCGGACCATACCCGGCCTGCAATCTTTACGCCGGCCTCCGATCTCTTCTCCCTTCTCCCCTTCTTCTTGCTATGCGGATTCTTGGTTGTTTGTTCTTGGTATAATGAATATTTGTACTATACATAATTATTCGCACTTGATATGGCGATTTGGGATTTTATTGCTTGATTTGAGATACCATGGATGTTGTGTTTGATCATGATTGGGCCGACATTCTTTTGTTATCCGGCCAAGAGGTCTTTGGTTTTTGATTGAGTTGCATGGTGTGGGATCTTCGGATCGGGTAGAAATCCGAATCATGGGTGAAAAAACGGTGAAAAAAGGCACACGCAAGATTATAGAGTAGAAGAAGATACATGCACGCATAGACACGATACAACGTGACCTGTCTGGTCTTACACCACTGCCCTTGTTAGCCACTTACAGAAAGATTATTCAGATTACACCATATATTTTGGGAAGGGACACGTATACAAGGCAGAAACTTGACCCCACGATATGTATAGCACATGCCAGTGCTATATATTACTTAAAGAGATACACGTACTCATACACACTACACACTAGGCGTGGCCGCCTTCTGACCGAACAGCAGACTGGCGTAGGAGATGGAGTGGCACACCGGCGCGCCACCAGGCTGGGTGTGCAGCATCTTGAACGCCGGATGTTCCGGGTCCCAATTGGAGGTGTTGAGGTGGCAGATCGTCGCCATGGTGATAAGCTGATGCGGACCACCGCTGAGGCCGCGAAGCAACACCTGATACGCTTTGGTTGGTGACCCCGTCGAGTGGCAGTAGTAGACAGCGTACGGGTACGGCATATTGTGGCAGGCCACATGGCGGTCGCCGTCCAGTGGTGTCACCGCTTGGACAACGTACTGCTGGAGCGGCAGGCCGGCGCGGGGAAGCACTGACGAGGCCGCCCACATCACTTGTTCCCCTTGGTTGGTGCCGCCGCCGCCGAGCATCTCCATGGCGCTCTCGACGGCGCCCTCAAGTGAGGTGGTGCAGGCCTTCTTCTGACCGTCGGCGGGGAGCGGCGCCTGGCACAGTCTCACGGTCATGCCCATCACCGCCGCCTGAGGGGAGCCTGGTGCGATCTTGAACCTGCCGAGCGCATCCGCTAGGTCGCCGAACGGGACTTTCTGGGCGACGTCACGTGGGATGATGGGGCGCACCGTCGCCGGCTCGAACAAGATTGTCATCCTGCCTCCAAGTTGCAGCTGCGCCTCGAGGAAGAAGAGGCCTGCTGGCACTGCCACGGCAGTTGCCTTACTTGTCGGATTCATGTACACCTTATAAAGTTCAGCCATATCGCCGCTCGGGACAAAGTCAGAGTAATGCTCCATGAGAGGGGAATGATCAATGCCTACGCAAGAAAAAAAATATACTAGATTATTACTAAGTATAAAACATACTAGCTACGTACAACAAAAGCTCTATTATGGTATAATTACACGGTACTAAAGAAAATGCATTCGGCTAAAAAAGTTAGCAGGTATTGATTAAGGCTTAGGGCCTGTTTGGAAACAAAAAATTTCAATATTATAATTTTAGAATACTATGGTTTATATTGGTCATGACATAAACATAAACATAGTATTTCTCCTCCTTATAAAACCATAATATTCTAGAAATTGTTTGGTTCCATAGCCATACCATGGTTTTATCAGTCTCTTGTTCACTTGGATGAAAAAACTCTGGTATAGTGTGGAGTTTACAATACTCCAAAAATACCATGATATTGACAAAACCATGGTTTTACCAGTCTCTTGTTCACTTAGATGAGAAAACTTTTGTATAGAGTGGAGTTTACTGTAGAGCGGTTGGTGAGACATTACTACGGTTGGCGACACTTTAGTATGGGTTTAGATTGTACCCTCTAGTACAAGTTTGTAACACTTACCGGTATTAATAAGTGTCGATGGTACTATCGGGTACTAAAGGATGCGCATGATTATTTCTTTTTAGGGGCCATGACTTTATAATACAAACCAACTAGCAAGTTGGCCCGCGCAAATAGCGCGGGTAGCTAGTTTTTCCTTAACATTTTGGTTTTGCTTGAATTACTTTAATTTAGTTTTTTTACTTTTTCTCTCTATGTATCTTGAACAATACATATTGTTTTCTTAGATTTTTAGTGTAGTATCATGACAACATATTGTTTTCTTGGATTTTTAGTGTATTATCATTACAATATGTTTTCATGGGTCAATCTATAAGTTTTATAGACATATTTCACTAATAAAATTATTTATATATTTGTGTGTGGGATTCAAAAAATATTGCTATTTTTAATTTAAATCTTGGATTTTAGATTCTATATATCTAAACTAAATTGTGTAACCATTAAAGCATTGTGATTTTGTATTTGAAAACTTTGTATATACTTCCTTCGTTTCACAAATATAATTTCTATAACAATGTCTAAACTTTTTGTCGTTAGGGCACCAACATCTACAATATCAAATTAGTTATATTAATTCTAATAATATGAAATATGTTTTTATAGTGCATCTATTGTTTATTAAAGATGCAGACATTTATTTTAAAAAAAGGCTTAGGACAAAGGCAAAGTCTATGATAATAGTCAAAGTCTTAGAAAAGTGAATTATAATTCGAAGCTGAAGAAATATGACTTAGCTAGGATAAGATAATTGGACAATAACTTAAAACATGAGAAAGCACTAAAAATTAAATTAATATAGATAAATTGGGTTATCTTGCTCTAATTATTGTTAGTCGTTAATGACTAAATTAGGCAGCCATATAGTGCGCTACTGGTGCTTCCCACCAAAAGATTGGAGGGTTGTAGCAAAAAATGCTTGAACGAAGCCATGTCCTATTTGTACGATAGATTACAAATTAGTCTATGACAGAATCGATGTCTAGGCTGCATGAAAAACACGTTGAATATATGAAGATGTCTACGGGAATATGCTGTATGGACTCACCATTAGATTTTTCATAAAATCCGAAGGTGGATTTTCGATTAACGTGATATTTTTGTAAACCTTATCAACGAATGCATGGTGGTTTCTTTTAACCACGTAGAATCAGATAGGAGTATCTAGTTGTCATCGCAGTCGATGAACTGGTAGTTGGCGCTGAGATGGCCGTCTTGGATACACTGTCCGTTGGTGTCGATTTTGCTGAATGCTTCTGTTGCCACCACTGCGCCGTCCTAGGGAGATCGATCTCCGTCGGGGGCGGCGCCCTCGTAGGATGAGTTGCTGGTCCCTCTGATCCATCGCACTTGTCATCATGTCGTCAAGCACAACATACTGGCGCTCACCTGTGGATCTCGTGTTAGGGGCTATGTGGATCCACGTGCTTGGGGCTTCTCTGTACGCTGCCGTGGTGCCGGCTGATGACTTAATGCCAAACAGGCTGCTCTGCATGCCGCCATGGTGGCGGTACCAACACAGCATCGGCCTAGCCGTGCCTCTGCTCTGAGGGTAGTGTCGCGCTCCCTTTTGTTGGACACCCGCATGTCGTGGAGGAGGTTGGCCTAGGCACCGTCACCGCCTGCTCCCCTCCCTGGCGGCCGTCGGCCCGCCCCTCTCCGTCCAGATTCACCTCGTAAATCCTATCAGCCAATGCATGGTGGTTTCTTTAAACACACGCAGATTCAGATAGAAAGAGTGTCCAGTTGTCACCGCAGTTGACGAACCGGTAGTTAACGGTGAAATATGGCCGTTCTGGACACACTGTCCATTGGTGTCGATCTCGCTGAACGCGGTGTTATAGTAGTCCATGTCTAGCCCGCCGTTGCTACACTGGTCCACGATCTTCACCGTGATCGATGCGACTATGGCCAGCTTGGGCACCTGCTAGGATGCGCCCGTGGCCAGCTTGGTCACCTGCCAAGGCATCCAACATGGATCGTCCATCGATGAGTAATCGATCAATCAACGCTGTTGTTTCTTTTACTGGCCGCTACATCTACATGGCGTCTGATTTTGGGCTGAGAACTTTCTCGGGACTAAAGAGCAGCTAGAGTTCGATCAGGTTGTCGGATATAGAGTTGGATTTAATTTTTATATCCTTATTTGATCATGGTACGATCAATGGTGTACTCAAAATTCCTTTTTTAGTTGAAGCCAGACCAGCCATTAGATCTTGATAATCCAACTGTTCAAAATTCTATTCTTAGTTGAATATAGACCGTTAGATCTTCATAAAATCTGACGGTGGAGGGCTTTTCTTTTTTCCGATTAACGTGGGAATTTCTAAACCCTCTCGGTGAATGTGATGGCTTCTTTTAACACTCTCTTATTAATATAATAGATAGATGTTAAAGCCTTCATTAATACCGTTTAAAACTTGCTTCGGTACTAGTCGTTGGGACTGAATGCCTTTTTGTCGGGGCTAGTCGTAGTGAAGTCGAATTAAAAGGTAACTTAAAAACAAAAGTAAACCAGTATAATTTAGATACGGAAGAAGTATAAGTATTGTTCAATATAAATATGAGAGAGGTGAATTGTCCGCCCACACAGGTCACTACTCGGTACCTTCTTGGACGAGGGTAGCTATGGACTCTGGCATCGGTGTGCCTGGGAGGGCCTCCTCCCAGAACCGCGCCGCCGGAGTGCCAGCGGCGGCGGGATGACCGTACACCGCATGGGCGGCGCCAGCGGTCACCAATATGAGGAGGATTGACAAAGGGTGCATGACTCGATTTGCTGGCTAGTCTCAAGACTTGAGTTAGTACTGAGCGAGGGTTAAGTTTCCGCCCAAGTAATATATAGCGTGAGACACCTCGAGGCTCGAGCAAGTGGTCTCCTATTTTATTCTTAGTTCACCGGTAATACATTCGAAATGGCAAAGGGCAAATTGAACAACATATGTCCTTTTCTTTCTGATTCAATGCACATTGTTTATTGCCTTTTCACTCTACTCAAAACACTTTTTTTGTCAGATTTATTTTTTTTTAAAACATCTTATGGGGTTATGGGTTTCAAAGCAGTCTCTAATTAGTAAAACTAAGGTGAGTTCTAAAATTGTTATATGTATGGTTGCACTCGAACCAATGATTGCTAGATGACAACTTGTTGTCACGTATATAGCGCACAAACTCTACAAATAATTCAAACAGCCAACAAGGCACTTGGCTGTAGCGAGACAATAGTGCTGAGATAGATGCAGCAACGAAGCAGGTTCAGTGTCCAAAAAGGACGTGTAGTGGCTGCTAACTATAGTGCACACAAGAGGATTGTTGGTTAGCAGGAAGGTAATGATCATCACGCGCAACAGCCAATCCACATGTGGAGACCCGCACATGGACTGGTCTCTGCGAAGTCCATGAGCGTCAAGTGTGCAGAGAAAAAACTGGGACATGACAAACCAATATGTCCGGCTGGGCCTGGCGGGCGGCCTTTGCGCTACCGCTAACATCTCCGCCTTATCGGCAACCAGGGGTTTTCTTTCCGTCGGAAACCGTCGGAAAACCGGAAAAAATTCCTTTTCCGTAGTCTACGGGAAATAAAATTCCGGAAAATTTCAGAAATTTTTTAAATTTTCTGTTTTGAATTTGAAAAATTCAAAAAAAATTATAAAAAATCAGGAAAAAAATATGATAAAAAACCAGGTATTTTTCTAAGCAAATAGGACTAGAACACACTCAAATATAAGATCATTTGCTAGGTTAAAATTGTATTTTAGTTGAAAAACAAGGTTATTTGTAGTCTAATGAGGCAGGATTTATAGCTTTTTAGTGTCCGTACTATCAAAGAGTTGAAAGAATATATCCTTTTGAATGGAATTAGAGGTCTCTTTTATTTCTCCTTGCACTTTCATCGTATCTTCATTACTTATCAATATCAAGTGGCTACGTGATATACATGGATATTGTTTATTAGATTGAATTTGGGTTTTCATATCGACTATGCAAATTATGTATTGTAAACTTATATTATGGTCTATGGATTGTAACTATGTACTCGTAGTTATTGTGATAAATTTAGTTTTCATGCATTTTATTTGTGATTTCATGTGATAATATGCATTTGTTATGAATAATTTGTGTGTAATATATTTAATATGCATTGTACATTGCAGTATACAAAAGATACAAATAATATCTATCAAATTATTTAATTCTTGGAGCATTTTCTAGTCAAAAAATGCCATTTTCCATCGAAAAGTCCGGAATTCCGCCGGAAAGTAGCGGAATTCCGACGGAAAGTTCTGGAATTTTGTTTTTGAATTTGAATTCGTGTTCCGGTCGGAAAATTCGAAATCTGACGGGATTCAGTTCGGAATTTCGTTTCCGGAGATGTCTGGGATTTGTGTTCAAAACGAAATGGTTAACTCTGTCGGCAACAGCAGATACATATCACGTCGCCACTGGACGAAACGAGATGCCATCGTCATCATTCTGTGTGTTGGCACTAGCTAGATTCCCACATTTGTTGGGGATATGTATTTTCATTGCCGCATGTATGTGGCACAAATTTTTTCGATATGACTTCTTGGCGATTGAATTGAAACCATTATCATCTTAGGGGATGTTTGGATCTGAGAACTAAAATTTAGCTCACGTCATATCGATGTTTCGGTGCTAGTTAGAAGTATTAAATATAGTTTAATTATAAAACTAATTACACGAACGTGGATTAAACGGCGAGATGAATTTATTAAGTCTAATTAATCTATGATCAGCAATGGTTACTGTAGCATCGCATTTGCTAATCATGAATTAATTAGGTTTAATAAATTTATCTCGTCGTTTAGTGCTCATCTGTATAATTAGTTTTATAATTAGATTAGATTTAATACTTCTAACTAGCGTCCAAACATCTAATGTGACGCGAGCTAAAAATTAGCCCAGAGATCTAAACGGGGCCTTAGACAGAGTCCTCCACACCACTTATATTCTACCGACACGCATTCTTTTAGATTTAGATAATGAAAAAAGTATCCAGCCTCAACACCCACGTAGAAGTGAATTTAGCCAAGTTTAAAAAACTAGTAAGTACTTGTAGGCTAGCACAACCATGGGACACATCTTAAGGGTCCGTTTGGATCCACGGACTAAATTTTAGTACGCGTCACATCAGATGTTCGGACGCTGGTTAGAAGGATTAAATATAGTCTAATTATAAAACTAATTACTCATATGAGAACTAAATGGCGAGACGAATTTATTAAGCCTAATAATCCATGATTAGCAAATGTGATGCTACAGTAACTAGTCGTTAATTATGGATTAATTAATCATTTAGTCTTCGTGTATGTAATTAGTTGTTTAATTAAACCATATTTAATACTTTTAATTATCAGTCTGGATATACGATGTAACACGTGCTAAAATTTAGCCACCGGATCTAAACAACCTCTAAAGGTTAAATACAAAAAGAGAAGATTACAGAGTACATCGCATGCAGCTATACAAAAGGGGAGAATGTGTCTTCATGAGCAGTTGCGACGTAACTAACAAGTAACAACACATGAACTCATGCTTCAATTATATAGTTCCTTCACCATCCGAATTGGAAGAATAGCTCCAAAACCACGGTCTCTAGATGCCTCCATCCCATCTTTAGTTTGCCCCTCACTTGCTCTTTACGCCTTGGAGATCAGCTTCGAATGTAGTGCATCCCTTCATGAATCACCAGCCAAAGAGGGTTAAACATTCTTCTGCTATATGGATGCGTGCTATATGTAGTGCATCCCTCGCGTTATGTTTAGATTCGTTCGAGATAAAAATTTTTTTGAGCGAAATTCGAGTTCGAGATAAATTTAATCTGCAATATGGACTTGCTGTTATTGTCCTTCTCTGGTATACTCGTACTCCATGTAATATATGTTTTAAAAATTAATTTAATCATTAAAATCCATAGTTTTCTAACAATCAGTGCCGCTGTAAAGCTCAAAGTTGTTTCATTCATCCACCGGACACCATGATCCCAGATTCCCAGGTCGCTGGCGGAGATGTCGAAGAGCACAGGGATGATAGAGAAAAGCAATAGCTTGAGCCTGCTTTGCTTATTGTATACTGTGGTGGATGATCGATAAGTGTATTGAGGATTTCTCCAACAGACTATCCATTTCACTAGTCTATATTTTATACTTCATTTTTTTTTAAATTCAAGAACAGTGTTTTATACATCCATATGCATATTCTTTAGAGATAGCCTAACGAAATGACTTAAGCTAGTTTGTGAGAAAAGAAAAGCATCCCTCCTTTACCTCCTCCTAGGGTGTCACCACCAAGAACGATCGGTGATTTAGTGGAGGCGTCAATACGTACGCCGAGGTGTAATCGAAGAGGAAACCGAGGTTTGCATTCATCTGTGAAGATGGCAGGCAATAGCCATGCTTCATTTCCTCCTAAAATTCCTGTCGCGTCGACAAAGGTTTTAACTGAATTTGGGACAGGGAGGGAGATGACTGTAGATGGAAACAATCGACAGGGTGCAGCAGGGAAGACTAAACACGGAAGAGTGCTAATCGGGCCAGGGATGTGGTTTAGGCCCATTACATGCCTAATTGCCTTGTTTGCACGATCTGGTTTAATTGGCCGCCGCCCTAATTACCGCGTGCAATCACGATCCAATTCCTTCGCTCGACATTCTTTCCCTCGGTCGTTCGCAGCAGTGGTGAGGGAGGGCAGATCAAGGGAGATGGCAGCGCAGGGCAGCGGAAGCAACCCCGGATGGGACGTGATAATCGTAGCGGTGGTCGATGGGAGCACAACCGCGACCATGAATTGGTACCCCTGGCAGGGAGGTCGGAAGGACTGGAGGGTGAGGGGGACACATGAAGGACAATCGGCGTTTTGTGCCAAGGCAGGGCACGACTACGACCGAAGCACACGGTGGAAACAAGGGGCGATCTCAAGAACAAGTAGCAGCCATCGACATCGGCAGGACGGCAGTGATGACTGTACCTTTGCCGTCATCAGCAGCCGGTAAGCAACAGGGGCTGGGATCTTCGAGGTGGTTTCCATAGAGTTGGAGGACACAATAGCAAATGGGTTAGTGCCTGATTCATCAGCAAAAGGGAATGCAAAAAATAAGAGCAACCCATATTGTTACAGATGCTTCACTAAGGGACATAAGAACACTGACTGCATTACCATTCTAAACTGTGATAATTGTGGCTCAGATGAACATGCTACTAAAGCATGTGCAACCAATAAGCACAATAAGTCTACAGCTTTGTTGAGTGGTTATTTGAGGGGTTGGGATTTAACTATATTCCGTACTCTGTATCCCAGGAAATAACAAATGACTCTACGGTGGCTGTGGTGAAAATCCTCGAAGGGGCCATGACAGCTGCTAATGACACAACAGAGCTGGAACGTTTGATTCCTGGCTCATGGGTTTGGAATGTCGAAGAAGCTGAAAATAATACTTTTGTCACTATGTTCCCTTCCAAAGCAGAATTGCTTTGACTAGTGGAATGGGGTCCTGTAATGGCTAAAAGTGTGCAGGCTACCATGACTATCGAGGAGAAGCAGAGCTCAGATATATACAAGTATGAAATTCCTAGAGCTTGGGTGCAATTCAGAGGCTTACCCAAGGAACTGAGAAATTTTCCAATTATTTGGGCTGTAGGTGCCATCTTGGGCGTGTCCAAAAAAGCTGATATGAAATTCACAAAGGCTTGGGGAGTGGCTAGGATCAATGTGGCCTGCCTGAACCCAGATTTGATCCCTGATTTCATTAAGGTGTTAATTGGGGACTTTGTATACGAGCTACAGTTTCGGGTGGAGGCAAATATGGACCCAGACAACCCTTCGGTTATTAACATGGATAATGGCGCCGAGGGTGATGCTGACGACGAGATGGAGGAGCCAGGGACTAAGGAGAACAACTGTACAAATAATATTGTGGATAATCATAGCTCAGCCCCAGGTTCATCCCTTCCTAAAAATGATGTCTTGGCCAACTCCACGCCAAAGTCTCATCAAAATGTGCAGCCTATGATGAATCAAACTACTGTTGAGGCACCTATTGCAGTTGGTTCTGTGTCAAAAACTCCATCTTCAGTACTGAAGGCTGCTCCTAAGATTACAGCTCCTACTCACTCTAGTAAGCGGTCAGCAGCGGTTGACGATCAAAATACTTTAGAGCGAGCAGCAAAGCTGAAAGCAAAGAGCAACCTCGAAAATTCAGAAGGTACTTCTGAGTCCACTCTTTTTGATTCTTTCAATAACTTTGATAATATTGCTATTAAGGTTAGTTCAGTTGGTATTTGTTTGGGTACTAAGGACGACCATGTTACTAGCAATGTTAATTTTTAAAAATCTCAAGTGCTAAAAAGTGGGGGGCTGTCTGAGACTTTATATCCCGAGCATGAGAAGGCGGGGTGTGGGGAAGTTTTAGACCTAGCAAGTTACTGTGATTTATTTGATGTTAACCTCTTGTGTGGCGAGTTAGTGCAGGGATTTAGTGAGGCGTGAGTGTGATCAGCCAGGTGATCGCAATGCTCCTATCCACATTAATGGACCCAAAGATCCCCGAGACAGGGCGAAGTTTAAAAAACATACAATGTTAAAATGAAGGGAGTCTTTTGGAATAGCAATGGGTTAGCAGACCCAAAAAAATTTAGGTTTATTTTAGATCTCACTTTGGAAAAAAGTTTGGATTTCATTGCCATATCAGAAACAGGTAAAAAAGAGTGCTCACATAGTTTTCTTAAGAACCTTTGTGTGGGTAAGGATTTCTTGTGGCACTGTAAACCACCTGTGGGTAGATCTGGTGGCATGTTAGTAGGAGTAAGCTTGCTAACTTTTGACATAGGTGAGATAGAGGAAGGTCATTTTTTTGTGAAATTTAGAGTAAGGAACAAGTCCGATGGTTATCAATGGCTCTTGGTGTCGGTATATGAACCTGCACAACAGGAATCAAAGGAGGCCCTTCTAACTGAATTGATCCAATTATGCTCTAAAGAAACCCTACCTATGGTGATAGGCGGTGACTTTAATATTATAAGGGGATCACATAAAAAAATAATGCAATTTACAATCATAGATGGCCGTTTTTGTTCAATGCTATTATTGATGCATTTAATCTGAGAGAGTTGGAACAATCTGGGCGAAAGTTTACATAGGGCAAATTCCCATGTTAATCTGACTTTTGAGAAATTAGATAGAGTCTTAGTTAGCACTGGAATGTGAATCCAAGTTTCCACATTCCACTGTACTAGCTCTAACCAGAGAAATTTCAGACCATACCCCCTTGTTTCTTAACAGAGGAGACACGTCTACGTTGGGCAGTAATACTCCCATGTTCAAATTTGAATTGGAATGGCTCCCACGCGACCGCTTCTTTGACATGGTTAAGGATACTTGGGAGAATACGGTTCAGGGGCAGACACCTTTGGAGCGTTGGCAATATTTAATATGTGGGGATGCTGAACTAAAAAAGTATATCGCTGCATATTATAAAACCCTTGTTTGGCCCGTCGGAACACACGAGTATGTCCAATGGATGAAAAAAGAACCTCTAAAAATGGACCACTACATATTATAAAATTCTTTTGTCAGGACCTATAGAAATGGCTCTATGTCGACCACAAAATAATTGGTAAACGACGGCTTTCCCTGCAACGTCAGCCATTATTGTTGGCTAAGGCCGATAAAAACCAGTGCTGACGAGGTATTGAAGTTTTTGTTTGCAAGAGTGGCCGAGGAAAACCATGTGTACTCTCATTATTTTGTCCAGTTGGTTCTGACCGAGGAGCATATCTGAAGCTGCTTGAAAAAACGGAGGTTATCTAGGAGCCCCAGGATTCTAAACAAGCAAGCACATAATTGCAATTTAACATGAAGTGGACATAAACTATAACCAACCAATCACAAAACAACCAACATCAGTGTAGTGAGATTTATAGTTAGCATATTCCAACACATCAACCTGGAGAGCTTTGTGTAGAAATAGATGAGGCCTCGGAGGCACAGGGTTAGAATGCTAAACCTGGCGATGAGAAATTTTTCTGTCGCTATGTACTGTCAGGAAAATAGTTTCGGATGGTGCACCGACGGGTAAATTGTTATTTTCCAGTTGGTGTATCTCTGTCATTATTTCTCTGTCGATGCACCGTCAAGACAACTAGTTTTCCTTTTTCGTTGCCGTTTTCGGGTATTTAATTTTCCTGTCAGTATATGCACTGCGAGGGATATTCCCTTTTCCAATAGTTGTCCGTGCTTGTGCATCATCTGATACTCTAATGTGCAGGCATGTGCCATGCCACTCAATTTTTGTCAGACCCAAGATCCAGTTATCAATGAAAATAAAGCAGAGGCAGTGAATTAACCTGCTGATAATTGGTCTAGGTATGTTATTGCTGCTAGTGGGTGCACACAAAATCATCATGAGTTATTGTAGTTTCTTCACTTCCATCTATAAAAGAGAAGGTGACGACATAAAAAATAAGCTAAATATGATTTTACAAATTGAGAGATGAATGAGCTAGGTATTCATCATTCCACTAGCTTTGTTGTAGCAAACATTAATAGGCCTTGGGATCTCTTATGGTAGCAGCTTGTCTAGAACTAGTTTTTAGAGGCAGGACGAGGTTAGCAACAGAACTCGCTAACGGCACTGTGGTGCTTGCAGATCAAAATTTGTCGCAGCCGGCACCTAAGGGCGGTTAAATAATTGTTCTGCTCAAGATCCTCCACTAAAGAGCACTTGCTCAAGAGCGAATCACCGTCATTTGTTGTGCACCACACCGACGTCGAGAGGGCAATGGCACCACCACAGGCAGCGCGATTTTCAGCAGTCACCGGGGATCAACAATGGCGACCTGCACTTGCACTGTGGACTCGTCCGATCAGAGTGGAAGGAAAGGAAGAACAGCGTGCACTCCTGTTCTGGCTGCGAGGCGCGCAGCAGCGTTTTTGACTCAATGCATTGCATAATACAGAGATTAGAGAAGAACAAGTTCGTCGATCGGACGTTCTGCGGCTTCCCAGGAAGCATTGTGTTATGCTAGTTGTCGACCCAATATAGGAATCAATTAGAATTGTTGACAAGTTCCAAATCGTAGGTTCCAATGCCTGGATCAAATAACAACGAACTCCAAGGTGTGTAGTCAACTCAACATCAAACTAACTGACCTAACTTTTAGGGAAATTGGTGTTCTTGACCTTACTCTCGACGTCAATTGTGATTTTGCCCCTTCTTTTCAAACTTCGTGATTACCACTATATTGAAAAATGATAAAAAGAACAGTATTAGATTTACAAGCATATGATGATATATATTAGATAAAATATTTATCAAAAAAATAACAACAAGTGAAATATAGTGCTACGTAATGAAAATATTTTCAAGCATTTGCATTTCTTCTGTTACCAATGAAAATGATCCCCAGGACACTACGTAATGCCTTATAGTAACTAGTCAATCAACCCGTGCAACGCACGGGTTTGTAGGATAAACATTTGTAAAGGACATCATAGTTTTGATGTTTTATTTTTAGGATGTAGTAGATGGAGATTTACGTTATATGATAGTTCCATATAGAAATGTTTAAAGTATAGTTTGTAAAAAATTGATGGCCCACATGCTATTTTTATATTTAGTTCCCATTGAATATGATGCTTGAGTTTATTATGAAAACATAGGATTCAAAACACATAGGATTAGACTGTAAATGATGTTTGGATGTTGGAACCTATATCACTGAAAGTAAAAAATACAGATAACAAAAGCATATTAATATCAATGCTTAATAGTACATTGAGTAACGATAATTTTTTTGAACCACTTCTTTTGGATAGCACGGTGAGCATTTAGAAGAGAACATAAGCATTGCATGATTACCTTTTTCTAGACGCCTCAATGAATCTTAGGATACACAGATGTTAAAATTTGATGGATAAATTTAATAATGATAGAAATTATTAATTTATAAAAGTATATGTAGGTATATTTTTGTTCTTTTATATAGTACTTGCTTGATCACATAATAACTGAGATTTAAGGATTTAAAATGTGTTCCATAATAATTGACGTTATAATCATTTATGAACTAAAAGGGAAATTTAATCCCTGCATATATGCATATTCCAAATACGAGAAAGATGAATCTATTAATCAGGAGCACCTACATCTTTGTGTACCACACTAAATTATTTGAAATTTTACCAAAACAATTGTTACTCTGGGCTTGGACAATGGAAAAATGTGCTAGCAATTTTAGATATAGTTTTTTTGTCTTAATTTGGATTTAGTAATGACATAGATGGGCAATTGTAGTTATATATCATAATAGCAAATATGGAGTTGTTTTTGGTTATATATCATAATAACAAAGATGGATAATTTAGATACAAATTCAGAGAAGTACTTAATATTATGTATTATAAGGGCACATGTAACTAATTTAGCTATAGCTTTAGTGTTGACTCTATGTCAGTTTTATAATACCGATAGTGGTTAATTATTTAGAAAACAAAATACCTACTTAAGATTTTAGTCTACCATATTGGTGGCTAGGTGTTTCTAATTTTTGAGTTATAAAGTACCTATACAGATTTTAGTCGACTGAATTGATGTTCATATTTTCTGATTATTGAGTGTTTTGTGAGGATTAATATGTCCAACTCAGATCTGATTGAGTAATATATAATTATACCAATCTATATAGATGAAACTTTAGTTTTTAAGAAGAAAGCAAGCATAAACTAATTAATACATGATCCTATTCACTGCAGCGCAAAAGAAAAGGTAGTAGAAGACTCTGGAAGCATGTGGGCCCAATAAGTTTCAGTTTGCTTGATCAACGTGTATAACTGATCTAGAGAAGACATGCTCTTGTGAGTACCATACTAATATTTTTGAAAGAAAGTACTATACTAGTATTAGTTGGATTGTTTATAGATCGATTTACCTAGGGTTGCCTTTGGAGACCGGGAGCCCATGTCACGATAGACGACGATGATGGTCATGATCTGCTGCGGCGCTTTGGTCACGCGATGCTATGATGGGCTTTGGCTTCTCTCACTTGCCGGCGACGGCGGCGCTGTTCTCATCGGAGCAAATGTCCGCGCAGTAGTACTCGTCCAAGCACAGCCCTGTGAAGCTGCCGCTCAGTTGCTTGCACAGGCTGTCCGCCCCGTACTGGCGGTGGTGCCGCTGTCTCTGCACGCTGCATGGACGAGCACACCAGCCGGCTAGACCGGCCGGACGACAGCCGCGGTTAATTAGCCGATCGAGATGGAAAGAACCAGCAGAGGGGAACTTGCAACTCGCAACGGTGGATTTTGTGGCCGCAGATGGTCTGCCGCAGGTGCTGGGAATTGAATCAATCTATGAGTTATTGAGGGTTTGATTCGATTAATTAATTGATGGTATTGGTGGGTAATTTTTAAACAACTATCTAGAATTATTTTCGGCTACTAATTCGATAGCTATTATCATTGATGCTACTTAATTGATGGTCGAATGTTTCATTGTTTTGAGGATTTCTGGGATTTTTTTTTCTAACGTATCTGGTGAGGATTAACTATGGAGGTTTCTTTAGAGTCTCTAATTAGTAATAGTAAAATTATTTCTATGTTTACTGTGAAACCGTCAATTCCACAAAAAGAAAGAGTATCCGGTAGCTAAATGTTTTATTTGGAAATATGGAGCTGTAGACAAGGCATGAGCTCTGGGGAACAGAGATCTATTAAAAGCTTCACAGGCGTCCACTAGAATGACCAACAGTGCGGGCAGGTCAGCGATGGCGACTACTAAACATGAACTGCATGCCACGTTCAGCATGAACCCATCACAAGAGCTGGCGTAGCGTGAATCCTCTTAATCTATGTCGATCCATTACTGGTTATTCTCTGTTCATTTATGCATTACGTTTCGACGTATATGAGATGAGACAGAATCTTCTGGATAGTTGAATTTTCTAATCAGACATGAGGAACGAGATTGAAGATGATGTGTCTTATCGTAACGCAGAAGAGAACAGTATCTTACCGCAAGATGGTTACTGTGATGTCACCTTACCTGAGCACTAGAGCATATATACACTGAAGACGTAATTCCTATGACCAAAGGTTGAAAAAAATTCAAAAGATTTGATGCGATGAGTAGTGATGCTATAATTGTAATTCTTTTCTCTTGTAAAAAACCATGTTTGTAGGGCACTTGTTCAGTTTTTTTTAATTGTTAGTCAGTTATTTTCCTCAGGTTGATAGGATTACGTATACGGCAAATTCAATTTGGAAGATCAGACCTCGTTTGTAGCGTATTATGCATGTGCACATGCTATCTTATTGTTACTCATTAGAGTTTCTTTTGAAACCTCCACGTTAATCTTTACGAAACGCACTCTAAAAAAGATAAATTCTAAAATTTTTTACAAAAATCAGAAACATCCGACCATCAATTGACTAGATTGGAACATCTTACTATTACTGATTAGAGGCTTCAAAGGAGCCTCCACGTTAATCCTCACGAAACACAATAGAAAAAAGATAAATCCTAAAAATTCTCATAAAAATCAGAAACATCCAACCATCAATTAGTCAGATTGGAAACATTAATAGCCATTAGATCTATGTTTTCTAAATAATTACCTACCTCTGCCATTACGAAAGGTTTTGGGTTCAACTCTCAATGAAAACAATTTTTTTTTCAGATTTTCTCATATTTTAGATCTGTTTTCTAAGTAATTACCCACATCTGCCATTACGAAAGGTTTTGAGTTCAACTCTCAACGAAAGCAAATTTCTTTTTTTAACAGATTTTTTTATTTTCAAATTTGCTCACAGTTTTTTGTCAATCTTTTTCATTTATAAATTTATACTACTAAATGATCTTATAACTTTTTTCCATAAAGATACTAAAAACCTTTATATGAAACATATATTTTGTGCCTAATTTTGCTATTACTAATTGGGAACTTCCTTTTGAAGCATCCTTATTAATCCATACAAGATGTGCTAAAAAAATAAAATCACAGAAATTCTCATAATAATCAGAAACATCATATTATCAATTACAGATTGAAATCTTAATAGCCATTAGATCTGTTTTCTATGTAATTAACATCCCGTCATCCATCATGTAGCTCTAATAATAGATTTGTTTTCTAGAAAAAAGATAAATCCTAAAATTCTCACAAAAATCAGAAACATCACGTCATCCATCATGTAGCTCTAATAATAATAATAATAATTAGATCTATTAGAGTTTTAAAAAAATTATCCACCATGAACATTATGAAATAAAATAATCTCCTAAATTTGTATAAAAATTACTCATCGTACCATTATGAAATATGAATTAAATAACCCCTTAAATTTACATAAAGTTACCATTACGGAATATGAATTCAAATAACCCCTGTATATAAATTGCTCAACATGCTATTATAAAAGATGAATTAAAATAAACCATAAATCTGCATATAAATTACCTAATATGCTATCATAAATATAAATTAAAATAATTTCTAAATTTGTATATACATTACCCACAATGAAATTACAAAAGATGAATTAAAGCAATCAACTCTAATATGATTATGGATTAAATTTATATCCGGGTTAATACACTAGTATGTACAATTCATTTGTGTTTAAGTCATGGAGCAATAGCCGGGCTCCCAGCAACATCTTTATTCCTAGGCAGCTTCTCCCCTGAAAACAAAGTCTATTATGGTTTTTCCAGAAACACAAGGATGCAAACGGGACTGAACTCGCAAACATTGCGGTAGGTCATTTTTCTATGAAACCCACAGGAAAACAGCACACACAACATTTCAGACAACGTTCCTTTTATTACTGATCTAAAACTGAGGTTCTAGCAATAGAAGCCATTTGCTAACGAGATGGACAATTTTGTCGCGGAAGACTGACTGGTACGACGACTGAAGGTGCGGAGCTGCCCGAATGATGCTGCCTTGTTTGACATGTAGGGGATCAGACTTCACTCCAGAGCACTCCGTTTTGTGGAGCACTCACCCTCGGTCTACCAGGAGGTCCAGAAGGTCTCAACGAAGGTAATTCGGTGGATTGGGAACGACTGCAAGGTGCACCTGCACACCTCACCCTACCGCTTCCCTACTCCGGGCACTGCCCTGTGGCACATGCACCACATGAGCAAGGAGACGGACGAAGCTCCGGATAGGGAGGATGACCCCTGTCTTGCCATGACAGCCAAACACCTGCATGAACAGACACTCTACCTGGACATTCCGGAGAGCGACTACGTTATGGAGAGCGACTATGACAAGCTAATTAAATGGGCACAGCAAGTCCACTGATCTCAATGCTGCAGAGTTCTGTTGCTAACCTCCTACTTCATCTAGAAGTGCCTCCAGAGCTGCCCTAGTGTAACAAATCCCAATGCCTTCCTAAGCCCATTATTTGCCACGGCAAAGATAATGGAACGATTGTAGCTCATTCATCTCCCAACTTCATGTGTGTAGCTCGCTTTGTTCCCCTTCACGTCTTCTCTTTTATAGACGGAAGGGAAGAGACGACAACAATATAACTTTTCATCAAATGCTGGAACTAACCATATAAACAGTAGTGGCACATACCGTCGCTTTATTTTTCGTTCATAACTTGGTCTGACCAAAATTGGGTGACACCGCACATGAGTGCACATTATTAGAGTATCAGACGATGCACACAAGGACGGTTCTCATCCATAGATATTTATATATCTGTGTCTGACAAATAATCGTCATTCCATTGTTTCACAACCGAAAGTTGCAGGGATGTGCATGGATGAAACCTGTTCACAATCCAGAAGCGGGCGGATTGATTATTTATAACAAAACATCCAGACTGAGGCTCTTGCCTCTTTGTATTTCTATCCCTCGAGACGTGGGACTAGAGTTGGCCATGGGAGCCAGCTGGATGACGCAGGTCCATGTTTTCAGCGTCTGGTTCACCCACCAGGGTTAATTTTTTCAAGAAGAAATACTCTTATTCATCAGTCTTCATCAGTCTTGGAAAGAGAGATGTAGATGATCTCTTGAAGAACGCCATCCTGCTCATCTTCCATCGTAGGCTTCGGAGGCATGTATTAGTAAGCACTGGCGCATCAGCCCGTGCGTTGCACTGGGTTTATATTATATTCATATTGATAATGAATTGTATTTTTTATATTTTGGTCTTACAATTTAGGGGGACAAAATTCGATCTGAATAGTATAATAGGTTATGAGTCAAATTCAATATGAATAGTACAACAAAGAATAATAGAGAACTTGTTTAATGTCCGGAGGTTTTAGAGATGTACACATCTATAGAACTACTGTGACGGGAATTTGCAAGGAATCATATTGATCACGACTATTTTATGAACATTGGACTGAAACAATTAATGGTTCACTTTTGTCTTCTCTTATCTCTGTCTGTGTCTGTTAGATCTGGAGTCTTCTCTTTTGGATTTGAATGGTAGCTAACAACAATGGAATGGTTAGTTGTTACTCCCTCCATCCTATAATATAAGGCGTTCCTCCCATAATATATGGCACCGGCCAATAACCAACGCGTATTAAGTGCCTAATGCTACATGCAGGCAATACCCATGCATGCAAGAAATAATTATTTTTCTTGATCTGTGTGCATGAGGTAGTTGCGCCTTATTATATTATAGGACGGAGGGAGTAATTCAGTTGATCATATACAATTGTCGAGTAAAATTCCCCTTAATTTGGCTAAGCTTACTCTGAAACTCTACACTAACTGTCGGAGCGAGCGTGCTACGGCCGGGTGGCGGAATGCACCCGACCAAGATCCTAAGTACTAAGAGTAGTTAGGGGGAGCGATCGTTGTTAGCTAGGTCGGTGGTGGCACGATGGTGACGAGAGGATTTAGAGTGGTTCGGGCCGCCGGAGCGTAATACCCTACGTCCACTGTGGGTGTGTTCTTGTATTCCTGTCTGTTGGAGAAGACGGTGGAGATTGTGAGCTTGTCCTAGCGGAGTCTGTTGGTTCAGTCCCCTTTTGTGTTGCGTATGCCTCCCCTTTTATAGCCCAAGGGGGGTACGTACATGGTGGCCGGGCCCCGACAGGTGGTCCCGGCCCATTTCCTCTATGCTACAGTTCTATCCTGTGCTTGATGTCCAACGCTCCCATGCGTCGCGCCTGTACCACTGACGCGACCCGGTATGGCCCGGAAGATGCGCCATGCCGTCCTGCCACCCGGATACGGCGCCGCGCCGTCCTGTTTTACGCCGTCCTGTTCCATCGGCCACTAAGCCCGGTGATAGGCTTCAGAGGCCGAGGGGGCAGGCGACGTGCTGGCGTGACAGGACGGGGCGCTCGTAGTAGTGCTGTAGCACCGCTACCTAGTATTAGGTTGAGCGCGGTCGCCGCGCGTGGCTCGGCTCATGATGAGTACAGCGTACTTGTTTACTCAATATAGACCCCAACGTATGCCGGGGAAGTCGACTGTAGTGCCCTGCTACTGCCGTCGTGCCTCGGTAAGGCGCGCCCCTTCAGAATAGTCGCCGTCGTCTGACAGCGGCAGTGTCAGCGGCAACGGGGGCACGCCCGTCTGACGGTGGCGGTGCCAGCGGCAACGGGGGCACGCCCGTCTGACGGCAGCGGTGTCAGCGGGCAACGGGGGCACGCCCGTCTGATATCGGCGGTGTCAGCGGCAACGGGGCACGCCCGTCTGACAGCGGCGGTGTCAGCGGGAACGGGGCACGCTCACCTGCCCGCAATAAATGCAATAGGTGGGCGAGGCCCCTGTCTGAAGGCTCCGCCACGCGCCCTGTGGGCACGTGGCAGCGCTAGACCTCCCCGTGCCCTGTGGGCACGTGGCGGCCCCGGACCACCGAAGGTGCTGGCTCCGGACCTCCGAGAGGTCCGGACCTCACCTTCCCCTGAGGGACTCCTCGCGTGGTCGGGGGGGCTCGAACCTCGCTGAAGGAGGTCCGGGGCCTCCCCTGTGGGCCGGGTGCGTGGCCCAGCTTTTATGAGGAGTAGGCCGGGCCCGCCTGTACGCGGTCTTAGGCCCTCCTTTTACTGCAGCTCTTGCCGATACTGATGATCTTTCTCTAGTGTAAGCGGGTACCCGGCTGGCTGGGTACCGACACTAACGATATCATGTGTGTCCGTTGATGATTTCGGACAAAATGTTCTGCTAAGGGCTTACGAAATGACATGACCACATGCATCTAGTTCATTTATACATTTGCATGTGTCTATAGCCTCTTGGTAGTTCCTTGCAGCTCTTGTATCAGTCTCATCTTATGGTTGTTTCTCCTTGCAGATGTTTTCTTCTTCTATTCTGATGGTGCTTTGCCTATAAATATCAATTTACCTATAAAATGTATTGCAATAAATTAAACATTTGACATTATAATTGACTTACTTGTGGTACGAATAATTTATATATATGAACTAACTCGCTATAAACATAAGTTATGCAGATATTCTAAACTTAGGGTGGTAGTCAATATCGAGTAAGTTAGTGTGGGTGAATATTAGGATTATACTTGACTCTAGTAAGTAAATATTAATGTATATCGATTAATTATTAACGACTTCGTGTGGCAACTCTAGCGTATTGTACGCAACATGGTTTGAAAAAAAAACTATATTTCGAAATTTATGTGGTATAAACACACCATATTTTTCCAGAAAGGAGGATATAATTTGGAGAGTATCTAGTTGACTTGAGAATATCGACGTACCTACCGAAAGTAAAGGTTGTTGAATCCACAATGTGTCTGTGCCTTATATGTTATTAAGGAAAAATTAAGTAATTTAGAGACATATATCCACATGCATATTTGTATTGAACAAACATTTTCTTATGATAACCAATGCTAAATGTAATCTTGATGTAGATTTGGAGTGACATTTTTATTTGTTTTTGACAACGGTGGTGCATAAGAGCAAATGTTATTAATTGATATTTAAATAAATTAGTGCAATAAACCAAATCATATTATATAATTTTATAGGATTGTAATTAAAATATAAATTTAGGGACTTATTTTAAATGGACTTTGATAATTATGGAGCGGGCAATTTTAAGTAATGCTTGAGTAGGTGATTCAAATGCATTTTTAATTAGATATTGCTTTAAATCATCTTTAGCAATGCCAAAGTAGGTAATTTTGAAAACATAATAGATTTACCTTTCTTTTATTTATTAGTATAGCTTTTAGGCTCGGATGGTTGATTTAAATGGAGACACAAGGGAGCCAGAAGAAGAGACACAGGTATAATGATTGTGTCCAAGTTGCTGTACCAAACGAACACCACAGAAAGCAAGGTTGCCGATATAACGATGATGTGTACATGAAATGTTTGCAAGAAGCAAAATGTTTACCTTTGTTATTTGTGCTATAAGCAGCAACTTGTGTACTTCGGCCGTGCTCTATTGCCAAAGAGATACTGAAATGAAAAAAAAATATAGGAAGCAAGATATTTACCTTTGTCGATTCGGTTATTTCTGATGATGTATCTGGCATTCTGGCTTTAAAAGATTTCATAAGCAAAGATGCTTACTTTTTTTTTTAATTGTGATATCAGCAGTTATGTATGTCCACCAGGTGTACGTCTGTAGCACTCTCCGTTTTGATATGGAAAACAATGAATTAGCAACCTGCTGAACAGTGAAGACACGTGATAGATTAATATAATCTAGTCTTAACCTGGTAGTAGGATAAGAAATGGCTGGTGCAATGGTGCCCCAGCACTCATGGAATTTTGGACACCTTACCGTCTCCGCTTTTGGCCCCGATTGCTACACGCTAATAAGATGGCAGGGTGTCCGTTCCGGCGGCTGACAACGCATCGATGCCGAACGTTCCCAAACAGCTTGGCCTAGAGTTTGCATCCCAGGACAACGAACTTGTTGTGGTGGTACGACAGCGCACGATGGCCCGGCCGTGCCTGTCGTCATCGTCTCTGTTACTACCAGCGAGAAGTACCCAGGCGCGCTTGTGTGATTGTCTGGGTTGGAGGTGTAGTTCAGCATGGCACCGCAGTTGGCAACGTATACGGTGCTGTTGTGGAGATGTATCTTGGTGACATGGAGCTTGCGGACGGCAGGGCTTGCTGTGCGCGCCGCCGGCGTCACAGTTGGCGCCCATGCCGAAAGGGTAAGGAAGCTCCACGCCACCACACGTGGTGTTGGCATGTTGCAGCCTGGCTGCCCGATCGGAGATGCCGCTGCCGCCGCCCTATTACGTCGATACATCACGCGTGGTTCTTTCACGGTGAGGTAAGGTAGAATCAGGAGTTATAGATTGATGGTATAAGTGGGTAATTTTAGATCAGTTATTTTAGGATAGTATATTCAATGGCTATGGTGGATCAAATCGAAGGCCGGATGTTTCTGATTTTTTGTGAATTTCTAAGATTTATTTTTTTAAGCGCGTCTGGTGAGGATTAACCTGGAGACCGCAGAAAGAATATCCAATTAGTAATAGTAAGCATCTGCCATATAAAACACTCGGTTCACTACTTTTTAACAATTACTAGTTTATACTGTATTAGTTAGCATGTGCTATATAAAAGAGTCAAATGCACGCACTAGGGGTGCTTAAATTACTTATCATATATATTATTTGGATCCATAAACATGGCATATTTGTTAGCCTTGTCGCTAACATCTAAACTTCAATTTTTGGTACATGAATGCATTTTTGGATCATAAACTTGGTATCTTGATAACTGAGTCAAGTTTATGTACCAAGAAATGTATTTTAGAAGTTGGATGACCGGCCAGGTTGACACATTAGGGACTTTCAATGCATTTAACTCCATATAGAAAACGATATAGATTTTTTTAAAAGTCTGACATGCAACTGTTCCCAAAGTTGTTTAAAGGATTAGGCCTGTCTACAATTCTAAAAAAGATTATTTATTCCATAATCAGTTTATGATTTACAAGAAAATGATAAAATATAAATTTAAATACTCAGATGAATAGTCATATACATGAGTTTAAAATTTTGAAGCCATTGAGCACACCACTAACATATATGTACTCAATGGCATGTGTATCTGACGTGCAATCATTTGTGTAGATAAGGCAAAAGTGATGGTTTGTAAATAATTGAAGGTATCATGCAGTACAATTTTGTGACATACTTTCCTTTGCAGAGCATGGTGGATGCAGCACGAGAAAATAAATAATTTGGAACCTTTTGTGTTTCATTTTCCTGACTCCGAGAGCATCTTCTTGTGTGCAGAGCCCTATGATTGGCGACAAAAAGAAAGAAAAGGCCTTGTCTATAAATGGGATTTATTTTATTAGTATTACTAGGACACCGCATTTTTATTTCATTAGCAGCACAATTTTATTTGCTCGGATAAGAATCCAACTACTTATCAGGTGCTGTGTACTTGCAAATGGGATCGTGTGTGCCACCTTTCGTAGCTTCCGTTCTGTACCAGGATAGATTTTTTTACTGTGCTTGAACAGAACTCGGATCCTCCGTGCTGTCTTAATCGGGTTTAGCATTTTTGGATTCCGACCCACCATTTTTTTTTGGTTTCGGGTCACCAATTTTGGGTTCCGATCCACCGTTTTTTTTGGGTTCCTTTTGGTTCTTCTTTATTTATAATTGCTAGATCATAACTAATGAATGTCTATAATTAAATTTAAGCATTGTAAAATACGTCCATATCCATATATCAGTATATATCAGCCAGAAGCTAGCCTCAGAAATCAGCGGCATTAATTTTGCATGCCGCAATTGTGACCTAGAATCTAGTATGAGGGACAGGCCATAAGGCCATCTTTACCGGCGTACCCATCCCACTAGAAGTGAAGAAACTCGCTATAATAACTTGGATGATCCTATTAACACTTGTGTTATGGGAAAAAATCTAACCAGTAAACAATATATGATATCTTAACCTTCAATCTTTGATTTAACGCAGAAACTAATTATAGAACACTAATAACAAGTACTAGGGGTGGTGGACTCTATGAATGCCTCTGTGTTTTAATATATGATATCTTAACCTTCAATCTCTATGAATATTTTAATTGTGAAGATAGAACATTTTCATTTGTGTGGGCTGAACTGTATTAAATATGGAAGATGTTTCTATAAAGATAGAATGTTCATCGTCTGAAACTATAATATTTTATCAGTGAATGTATAATAGTATATTGTAAATTTGGAATATTTTTTATGAAGATGCAATATTTTTTCTACCACAAGTCAAATATGGTTTAGTGTACATATATAACTTAAAAATACTCTAAACATTTTACTGAATATAATTAAGTGTGGTACTGTCTTGAATACTTTGTTGCCTAAACACCATGGTGAAATTGAAATTTAATTTGGACTTACTGTTTAGAGCCTATGTTTTTTTTGTTAAGTTTAGCACGTTGATTGAGAAAAGATATCCTCTAGGTTTCCGCATTGTGGCCATGAGTTGGACAGCGAGCAGGAAGTAGCCCCGGCCCATCCTTCTGGCAATCTGTATACACTTGTTTGTGCATGCTATACCCCCTTTGCGCTCGTACGTAGAGGCAGGCTTAGGAATTAGACATTAGGTATTCAAAAATACAATGAAGATTCGAAATTCTAAAAAATATACTAATTTTACCCTTACTCTCCATTTGGTTCTTGCTATTGGGCTCTCAATTGGGGAATTGGAATTGGGCTTAGGTAAATGCAGTTGTCTGGTTGCAACTGGAAATGGATTTGGTTTTGGAGTCATACCGGCTGGAATTGGGGACAACTACAAGACCAGATCCACAATTCAGAGCTCTACCCCTCTGAATTGGACTCCCTCATCAGCAACTTCCTTCGCCTCAGCGCGCGACTTACCTTCTCCCGTGGCTTGCCAGTGGCCTCACCAGCGACTCGCCGCTGACTCCTGGACGATTGATGGGAGATGGTCTCCACCTCTCCTTGTTTTGCTCCCCCACTGACGGTGAAACGGATGATAAGAGGGGTGGCATAGAGGAGAAGCGCCATGCGGTGGACGTGGCACGTGGCAGAGGGGCGGCGCGCGGTGCTGGTGGAGCAGCAGCACACAGTGGCGTGGAGGCGGAGGGGCGGCACGCTGTTGAGGCAGAGGAGGTGGTCAAGGTGAAGGAGGCTGAGGAGGGATGGTGTGCGGCGGAGGTGAGCGGTAACACGCAGAGGGGCGACGTACGTGGAAGCGGAGGAGCAGCACGCAGCCATGGCGTACACGCGGCAGGCATAGGTACGGTGGAGTGTGGCACCACGGAGGTAGAAGATGGACTATTTTAATTCTATGCTGTTTATACATCCAAAAGGAATTCAGTTTGCATGATTCCTGCTGAGTAATATTTTTGAATGGTCATCCAAATAATAAATCTTGAATTGCGCCTCATTTCAATACCATTGAAGATTTGGTATGCAACCCAATTCAATTCCATACTCTCCAATAACAGCGAACAGAGCCTTACAAAATACATGTATACATTGTATTTATGCAGATCATGGGTATTCAGTTGAACATCTATGATCCCTTGGGCGCACGCCTGCTCATATGCCTAACAATAAGTTATTACTGGACGTGTAGTTATTTTGTAGATTTGACTGAAGTGCATCTCATCAAAAATGAGAGGGAATCAAGTAGTATCGTATTCAGCACTGTCCTGATATCCTCTCCTTGAAGCCCATATATAAAAACCGGTATCAGGAACGGTATGAGGAAGGCACCACAAAATTAATTGAAAGAGATGAGGTTCGCTTCTTGTGATCCTGTCCATTCTTGGAAAGAGAGGTTACCTCGATGGTGCTCGCGATGGTGCTCGCTTGCTGTGGCTGTGCTAGGCTTGGGAGTCATCTGGATTTAGTGTATTGCAAACTGCCCCTGCTCTGCGTGGCTACAAAAAAGCAGCAAATTTCATTAGCAGTGTTGAGGTCGCGAAGGACACGTGCATGATTACACAGCCCCAACGATGGAGAGGAAAAAATGGTAGGTCCAGTTAGTTATATGTCCAAGCAAAGCAGCCTTGGCAAATGCTCCTGTGGGGTTTTGTTATGGCACACCTTTTTTAGAAAAGGAACAGTATCAAGCCTCAACAGTGGCGCACCACTAAGTTTGTCCAAAGTTTTCAGCTAATTTGTTGCTCTGATAAGGGGAAACAAAACACAAAGAAGAAAATTATCATAAACAATGTTTATTATTACTTCTCCATCTCTTACTGAATATGTTTAAGACGATAATATCCAACACCTTGCTCGCCATATGGATGTTCTCTGCCTTGTGTTGTCATGCTAAAATAGGGCCCAAATACACAGCCAATATGCTCTCATGAAAGTAGCCTGCATAAAAGAAGTGTAGCTTTTTTTTTTCAAAAACAATTTCGTTACGCGTACATCAAATAGCTGAAATAAGAGCAGCAACCCCCACGAAAATTAAATTTCTTTCATTCCTCCTTCTCTATGCCTAATAACTAACTCCCAACCATGTGTATAATAGATCTAGGTGGGGTCAACCTAGTAGCTATACGAACAATCCTCCAGATAGTCTTGGGATGATGGCAATATGGCACACCTCTGTCTAGGAATAGGAAGCATCAGCAGTTCCGGCATTACCTACACATGGACCAAATGGTAGGTAGCTGATACCTTGTGCTTTGCTTAATCTTTCTAAGTTTCATAAAAAAATTCACTGGAAGATCATCCCATGCTTTGTTGGAGATAGGAATGGCGAGAAGTATGCAAGCGCGACCTGAGCATCATTGGTCATGCATGAACCAACGACAGCAGTATTGGGGTTCCATCGCCATGCTGGTGCACGCAGCTTCCAGCAAGCTCCATGGCACGACATGCATAGGATCACATCGCAAAAATGGATCCCCCAATGTCGTAGCATGCTGCACGGTTGTCACGCCCGGTGTGCGAGTACGACCAGAGGGAACCTCCTTTGTCCTACACATGGAGGAGCAGCAGCACTGTCCTCTCCCAGCAATGCAGCTCAAGGAGCTACGACATCATGTTCCCTCGTTGCCTAGCTCATTATTGTCCTCGTCTAGCAAGGCCTTCGTCAGATCCCTACAAAGCAAAACTTTCCTCGGCCGAAAGCACGCTGCTTTAGTTTTTCTACAATGTTCAGAGTTCAGACCAACTTCTAACATTTTCATCCCTTCTATTACTAGCCTCTATAATGCATGGGTTCGATGGCCCTATTAGAACTTACGAATTAAGGTAGGGAAAACTAATTGAACCATTAAATAATATATAATATCTTAACCACCAATCTTCAATTTAATGTGCGGAAACTAATTTTAAGACACTGACCAGTAATAGGTTTGGACTCTATGAATACTTCTTTATGGCACAATGATGTAGATGAATTAGAGGTGATACAACTGATTACACCGATTTCTGAAGGCATGTTTAGACTCATTTCTACTTATGGTTTTCGGCCTACCACTAGGCAAAGATCACTAAATCGGGCTAGGATATCCCTTTGATTCTAAAACTCTGTATTGGTCAACTTAATTTGGTGGTACACTTTGTCTGTAATAATTTTGGTCTGATTCTCTTTTTGGAGGGATGAAGCCAGAAACTAAGTTTCCAATATAAAAAAAAAGAAATCGATTTATAGAGGCAGTGGTTGATGTGGTGGTGTGCTGCATGTCCAAAAAGTAATTTTTTATAGTGGTGGCTGATGCTTTCCTCTGTCCAGCCTATAAATATAAAGGAGCACATATATGAGGAAACACCACAGCTCACTGTTGCAAATTAAAAGAGAGGAACACGTGTACAGGGTCAAATTTTAAAAAAAGAAACACTTTTGATTCAGTATTGGAAAGTGTGATGAAGATGACCTCTCTTGATGAATGTCATCGTGCTCGTCGGCAATCGTGGGCTTGGGAGGCATCCGGATTTGTTCGGTTAGTGATGAAAAGCAGCTCAGAGATTTAAAATGAAGGGGTGGAGCAGTAGAGGTGAATTCAAGTGTTATCAGGAACAGAAATCTACATGAACTTATTGGTTCTCCAACGTCCAGTTATGATGAGCAAGAGTGCTATCAGCTCAATTGTTGTCAAGGCTTTTGCCGGTGTTGCTGGAAGACAGACAGCAGAGTGTCTGGGCTGCAAACCGCGCTGAGCCATGCCACAGTCCGGGGAAATCGCAGAGCCTCCGTAGAGAGCAATAACCACTCGTTTGCTGTGGTAGGCTACGAAGCTTGTAGGTCATGAGAGAGTTGAAAGCAATTCGTGTTCATTCTTGGAATGAGAGATAAACGTTTCATAATATAGCCACGGTCTGGTTTGCTACTTGCAATTAATGGACTGGTGCTGGTGTAGAATTAATCGTAGGCTTTGTAGATAGACCATTTCAGTGACCAATTGAATGCGTCAGAAGATTGACACTCTTGTGGTTTGCGAACATGTTTCATGCATATGTCTAATTTCAAATTGCGGCTATCATCCATGGAACATGGTTGTGCATCTTCTGATGGAGCACTTAGTAATGTGCTTGCGTTCATTCCGTCATGCCATTCAATTTTTTTTTTGTCAGACCCAAGATCCGGTTATCAATAAAAATAAAGCAAAGGCAGTGAATTGACCCGCTGATAATTGAGTAGGTACGTGCCACTGCAGTTTCCATGCTTACTGCATTGAAGAAACATTGTTGTTACAAGGTGCACACAAAATCATCCTCAGTTATTCTAGTCTCTTCCCTTCCGTCTATAAAAGAGACGTGATGGCGAACAAAACACAATATATATGTATGGCTGTTGCAAGTTGAGAGGTGAATAAGCTAATAAGTGTATTCATTCCACTAGCTTTGTTGTGGCAAATAATAGGCCTAGGAGGCATTGGGATCTCTTGCGCTAGTGGCAGCTAGCTATAGACACCGTTTTCAGAGTCAGGACGAGGTTAGTATCAAAACTCTAGTATGCCACCATAACATATACAAATTTGGTACAGCACCCAAGGCTGGTTGTCATCCACTAACGGAACAGCAGTGTTTTCTTCAGCTACCGCACATAGCGCAGATCAAAATTTGGCACAGCACCTGAGGACACTTAACCAATTGTGTCGCTGCCGCTGGTGCTCTAAAGCACAGTAGCTTAAGAGTGAATCGTTGGCTTCTGGTCTGCGCCACCGGCAAGGCGAGAGGCACAATGTCACTTCTAGCAGCGTGTGTTTCAGTATTCACCGTCAACCGTGCTCTGCTCATCGATGGCGACCTGTTCTTGCATGGTGGACTCAAGATATTCTAGTGGAAGGAAGAACACAAACTCTTGTGCTGGAAAGCTTGCAGTGGCGTTTTTTACTCAATGTATTACATAACATAGAGAAGAACTAGTTTGTGGTTGTCACCTTTTCTTTATTACATGCTCGTTTTGTAAAGCCTGCCGGTCCAAGCTTCAAGTGAACTTATGGAACAACTTAGATTGTTTTCAGCATCATGAATGTGGTAAAAAGGCAATCAAAGGTCCCATTCTTCATGGAGAATGCCATTATCATCTACTTGAGTATTTGGAAAATCAGGAATAATGTCGTTATCTTTAGAGGAGAATTTGCTAGTGTAGACTCCAGTTTTAGGGTGATCATGGATGATCTCACTATGGTTGTCCATCTGTGCATGGGCATGGTCTGGTACTCTAATGTGTACTACTAGTGGTGCTTCTCGAATTTGGTCAGACCTGAATCGGGTTGTCAATCAATTAATTGCAAAGGCTGTGAAGTAACCTGATAATTAATTTTGCGAGGTTCCAACATTTATGAAACTCTGTTAAGTAACATCACACGGTGCAACAACACGAGTTATTCTAGTGTCTTTCTTTGTCTGTTTAAAAGAGAAGGTGCTGAAGAAGGAGAACAAGCTACAACTTATTTACGCGTGCGTGTTCAGAGATCCAAGAATGAGCCAACTGCTCTTAGTAGGCTTAGGCTGCTGCCGCCTGCTGGTAGGCGCTCCATTAGCTTCACACGGAGCCAACCCCGACGCCGAAGCACGCCTCCTCGCTGTCACCGACGCCGCCGCCGCGCACGCTCCACCACCGTCCCCGACCCCAGCGCCGCCTGTCCTCGCCGTCCCCTAGTGTAACCTTGTTTATTTAAGTGTTTTTATACGCCCAACTAAAAACCAGATGCAACCAATTTGGAAAATTAGCTAATTGGAAGATTGCCTTAGCTAGAATTTAACATATAGATTTTCTTGTTGGCGTATTAGTTTTTTTTAATAATGGGAACAGAGTTTCCGGTTTCACCTCTCACAAGGAGAGAATCAAACCGTTTTTATTACAACACATGCAACATGAGCCTTTTGCACCTAACAAAGTCTCAAAAAGCAGGAAAAAAAATTCTAGCCATGTAGGGCCAACCAAAAGACTCAAACACTTGCAATGCCACTGATTCTAAATGTCGGCAGGCCATGATAATCACCCGTGCTTCATCTTCATTTGGCTGCAACTTGGTCCACAACCGAAGCTAGTAAGTTCCCCTAAAAAGGACCTGCAAAAAGGATTTTGATCGAGTCTTGTCAAAAACAATATCATTTCTAGATGACCATAATGCCCAGCACCACCCTGCTACACCCAACAGGAGTAATGTGATCTGATTTCTCCCACCCAGTTTAGGCCAATGGTCAAACGAATCACTTACATTTGAGGGGGGTGAAATCCCGAAAGACATATGAGTTATACGCCACAAAAATTTAGCACAATGACAACAAAAAAAGAGATGGATATTTTCAAACCTACTGCAGAAAGCACAAGTATCGTCCCCATGCCAATTCCGCCTGCTAAGGTTATCCCTGATTAACAACACCCCTTTTTTAAGACACCACAAAAATATTTTTATTTTTAGAGGTAACCGGGTATGCCAAATATCCTGTGAAACTCTAATATTATTATTGATAAGAAACTTATACATCGACTGAACCGAAAAAGTACCATTTTTGTGGAGATCCCATTTAAACACATCGTTTCCTTCCTGTAACGTAACATTATTCAAGATTCGTTATTAGTTACATAAATAAGCCTAGAGAACAAGATGCAGTGTTCGTTCCTACGAGGAAATATTTGGCGATGAGCACGCTGACTCGTCTTCCGATGTTGAGGTAGAGGTCAACTTTTCAGGTGATGAGGACCCGTTTGCCGATGTAGTACAGGCAGACAAAACTGCTAGAGAGTTGGCAAAAGATCCAAATTATTATCCAAATGCCGAGGTAGTCGTAATCAATTTTGTACTGATTTGTTTATATGTGTGTACCTTTAGCACCAAGTTGCTCACTAAACCCGTGTGATATGCATATGATCTCGTAGGCCTGCCAACAATCAGCTGACGCTTCTGTCGTAGGGCAAGAAGCGGATGAAACCATAAAGCCGGGTACCGCCACTGGTTTAGATAAGAAAAAGAAACGTGGGCAGCATTGCAAGATCAAAGTGGCAGACACGATTTACACAGTTAACAAATTGGGCCCCACTGGTCAGCCGATAAACCCTCCATCAATAATTGCCAAATTCAGCAACACCATAGGAGCTTTAGTGAGGACATGGTTAGATCCATCGATTCGAAATTGGAGGATGGTGGCGGGTGGGACAAAGACGTTCCTTTGGAATGAGTTGAAGAAAGTTTTCCAGTTTCCTGGAGGAACCGAGGAGCTCGCCCGGTCTTTCGTGATGAAACAAATAGGTTTATCCTTTCGGTGTTGGAGGTTGTAGTTGAACACCGAGTACTTGCAGCAAGGTCGGACACCTTTCTAGGACTATGGCAAAATCACGCACGCACAGTGGGATGCGTTCGTGGTAGCAAAGACTACTGAAGACGCCCTCGCCTTGAGCAAGCATAATTCCGAGCAGGCAAAGTCAAATCCGCACCCTCACTACTTGGGCACGATAGGGTACAAGGGGCTGGCAGAAAAAAGAATGAGGCAACAACTAGCGACCGCCCCAGATGGTTCAGCCCAGGAAGATCCGTACGACGGCCTTGATGAGAGTTCGTACAATTGGATCAAGGCGCGAGAGAAGCAAGGTAGGTTTGACAAACCAAAGACCGAAGAAGTTGTATGGAAAATTTTGAACTATAACAAGCAGCAAAAGGATGGCAAGTTCATCCCTAATAGGGAGATGGATGCCCTAACCCTCAGCCTAGGCAACAAGGAGCACGGAGGCCACGTGCGAGGCATATCTTCTAAGGTAAACCGGAAGGAAGGGTTCGTTCGAGACAGGCTAGATATAAGAGGCATGATCGGTTTAGGCAGATGATCAGAGAAGAAGCCGATGCCATATTTTCTGAACGGATTGTTGGTATCTGTTTGAATACAATCAATCAGTTTGACAGAGTGAATGATGAGCCATTATCTGTTGCGAAACCTCTTTCTCCATCTCCATCTCCACCGAAACCACCATCTCCACCTCTTGCGAAACCTCGTTCTCCATCTCCACCGAAACCTCCTTCTCCATCTGCATCGAAACCTCCTTCTCCATCTCCATCTCCACCGAAACCTCCTTCTCCATCTTTCGTGAAACCTCCTTCTCCTTCTCCATCTCCACCGAAACCTCCTTCTCCATCTCCATCCAAACCTCCTCCACCTCTCGCGAAACCTCCCAAAGCAACGAAGCATGCCGAGGTTCCAAAGTAAATACATGATTACGATGGAAAGGTCGTGTCCAAAGAGACTACGCTTAGCTAGAAAGCTTTAAAAAGAAGGGAAGCCAGGTATCATTATCCAAAGGATAGGAAAAGGACAAGCAGGACCAATCAAAACCGAAGTTCATAGTCCATCGGCCTAAACGACATTGCTGATCTTCCGGACTGTGAAAAAAATATTGGCACGGAAAGCCTTTCCTCCCGTATTGGGCCTTGAAAGTAGTGCCCAATGAAACGAGGAGGTTCCAATTGGATTATGAGGGCCTGCAAATCTGGCCTGCAAATCCGAGATCAATCAGATCGAAGCACGGTACAATGGCCGATTATTTAAATCACGTGGAATTAAGTCACTAAATATCGGCTTCGATGACCTGCACTTAGTGTTTCGGCTCGGCTAGATGGACATCAGTTTAATGACTGCTGGGTGCCTGTAAGTACCTTGATCCATAGACATGAATTCATTACTGTTCTTGCAAATTCATTCCATATACATACGCATGCTTTAATTGCAGAATGCAAGTTCAAATGGCAGCGAAGATAGGTGAGAAGGTCGGGTTCTTGGACCCAAACGCCATTTCGAAGCAGGACCACACGTCCCCACTCCGCTACCCAGATCACCACCACGACCTAGCAGCAGGTAAATCAAAAAAAGATAAACATATAATCCGGCTGAAGCTCAGGAAGGAATGTAGGATGCATCAAGCGGCGTACATTGCCGTCGCAATGGAATTCTATGAGAAAGAGGGTGTGGACGATATATGTGCACCATATTTTTTTGAGTACGTTGTCAATAAAAAAAATTCAATTCTGCAATTTCCGCATAGTGCTTGTAGATATAAGATATATAATTATTAATGTTTTGATTTTTTTTCAGCAATCATTGGATTTGTCTAATGATAACGCCCAAACTAAGCAATGTCCTCGTCCTCGACTCCATGGATTACGAGACGAACAAGTTTAAAGATGTCTTATCAATTATACAAATGTAAGAAACACATTTTTTTCACCGTTCTTCAATCATATATACACTATGTGCAAGTAACTTAATTAATTATGTATTGTTCCTGAATCATATATTTGAACAGGGGTTTCAAGAACTACGTAGAACACGGAGGGAAGCATCATAAGGATTTTCCAGACAAGATCCATGTTCAAACAAAATTCTCTGTAAGTTGTGTACGTTAATAGTTTCGGTACAGTATGTTGTCGTATGAAGGTAAATGATGTGAATCAAAACATGTGTAGTGTCATAAGCAACCACCTGGTACACTTTTTTGTGGATACTATGTCTGTGAGTTCCTTCAGGTCAACGGACAGTACAGAACAAACCCAGAAGATGTAAGATAACGATTAGCACAAGCTCTCATCAATTACATAGCAAAAATACATATAATACATAATATCTAATGTCCTCTCTACATATGTTGTCCATGCAGTGGCCCAACCTACGTAAGAAGGACTCCTATCTCACCGAGGAGGATCTCATGAATGTCATTGCAGACCTCAGCCGTTTCCTTCCCCATGAGATGTGCCACGTCGACGGCGAATTGTTCGAGCCAGATTCTGATCTAGCTATGCTTACGGAATGCAAATATCTTAGGGAGTGAGAAAATAGAGGACTTTAGTTAGGAACCAAAACAATACTTATGGAATGTGTACATATATGCCAATCATGGTTGTTATATATATATTTTTTATTTAGATGTCGTTAACTACATATATGATATGTTGAGAAAACTTGGTTCAAATATTGGCGCCAAATATTGGCGGCAAGCATGGCGTGGAATCTGGCGCCAAATATTCGTAGGGGCGGATTATAATTTGCACCGATTCTAATAGAAGAAAAGCGGGGGCGGTCTGTGCTGCAAACCGCCCCTGGTAAAGTGATTCCAGAGGTGGTGCGTAATTTGGACCGCCCCTGGTGAAGAGGTATCTGGGACGGTGCGTAAAATGGACCGCCCCTTAAAATGTATGAGCATGGGGCATTTCGTTCTACTGCCCCGTCCCTACAAATCTATTTTCGGGGGCGGTCAAGGGCCGTGCGTCCCCGCTGAGACGAATAATCAGCGATGTTCACGCAAGGGGCGGTGCTCGGAACCGCCTCTGAAAATGCTTCCCCAACCGCCTCTGTAGATGATCGCTGTACTAGTGAATGAACCTAATCGTGCGCCGCGTCCTTCCATCTTCTAAATTCAACCAAACATCTAGATATTCAAATATTCAAGTATGTCACTCATTATTCACATGCAGTCACGTAACTGAACTAACAATAGTTGTCAACTTCAATGTTGTTCATTCTCTACCCAATTCAGCTCCGAAAGAATGGCCTCCCATGTGCCAAAATCATCAACAATTTCAGCCAAATGAAGCAAAGAAAACCTGATCCTACTATGGTTCCAGCTAATGGAACTATGATTCGAAATATAAGATAATTGTATAGAGCAGTTATGAAACATATTATGTGGTGCACTTTAAATTGCGTTCAACTCTGCGACTCGAACACATTTCTATTAAGATGCAGTAGGGGAAGAATTACTAAAAATTGTTACAATAATCAGAAACATTTATAGTCATTAATTGGTAAACTAAAACCATAATAGATATTAGTTTAGTAACATAAATTAACTCTTAACACTACCTCTTAATTACCTAGCTATATATGTAACTATGAAAGACAATATGAAATAATCACATAAATTTCATCGAAATTACCCATCTTTATTACAATGATAGATAACTAAAATAAGACATTTTTAATATCGAAATGATCTACATATGCTATTACTAAAAATAACTTAAACAGTTCAATTTAAGTATAAATTACCAAAATACACTATTATAAGAGAATTAAGTAAGAAAAATAGATCTATATATGTTTCTAAATTATAAACTTCTACAGCTATTAAATTTGTCTACTAATTTTTAACATATGTATTTGTAAAACAATAACCCGTGCAAGAGCACGGGTTGGTGGATTAGTTATATTAAAGGCAATGCTTGATCAGAAAATTCAATCATCCATCATGCCTCTTCTTCATTCCTCTAAACAGGAGATATGCCCGAAATTAACCTTTTTCATAGCTATCTCATAGCATTAGTACCGATTCCGCAGCATCGGTTGCTATAAGGGTTTTCCAACAGGTATTGATGTAGATTTCTCCTGTAGTGCTTGACTTACACTTGAAATGAACCATTTGAAAAGTTAAAAAACCTATGTAGTCATTTTCTATAGATAATGGACCTAGATGGGGATGCATGAATAGTTTATGGGCCCAAGATACAATTCACTCATCCAAAGAGCTTCGAACATAGCACCAATTGGACTCCAGCATTCAATGATAATTTTCAACAAAATTTATATACTTGCCATAATTATAGGTAGCTGTGGCACTGCCTTGTTTTATTGAAGAGGGTCATAGACACATGAATGGCAGGTATGGTTGTATTTCCTCTTTCCTGTGTATATACTTGTAGAAGACGCTAAAAGTTAGTACAACACCTCAAGGTGTATATATGAATGTCTTTCCTCGTAGGCAAGCCTGCCGGTCTTGTCTGTTGGAGTGTTGGTCCCTTTCATCACGAGCTAGAAACTAATAGGGTACACGGGCGATCTGTCCGGGCCGTTGAAGAGGCCAAAGTGCTTCTCCGTCTCGTCCCCCGTCTTCTGGTTCTCGTTGAACATGGCGAATATGTAGGTCTCCAGCGGCGCGGACCTCTTGGGCGTGCCATTTCCGACGTGGTTGATCAGGTTCTGGTTGTAGGTCCGCGCGTTGTCCACCGTCTCCGCGCCGGTGCCGCCGCCGCCCGACGGCCACCCGCTCTCGGACACGACGATGGGCACGCCGGACCCGCCCTCCTTCGCCATGGCCGAGTACATCGCGTCCGCCATGGCGTCGAAGAGGTTGGTGTAATCCAGGCCGCCGTCGTGCACCACCGTGGTGCTCGGCTGGAACAGCGCGAAGTTGAGGTCGATGGTCCCGCCGGCGCCCCTGTACGCCAAGTAGGGGTAGATGTTGGCGAGCAGCGGCGAGCCATTGCTTGACAAGAAACTGACGATAGGGCCCATGACGGCGGGGTCGGCGAACGCGCCGGTGGACGGCGGCGAGGCGGGGGCGGCGAGCACGCTCATCTTGACGGCCGTCGACACCTTGATGCTGCCGCTGAGCCCCGCCGCCGAGAGCGCGGCGCTGAGGCTCTGCATGGCCGGGAGGATCTTGTTCGTGTCGGCGCCGTCGACCTCGTTGCCCACGGCGATGTACTTGAAGCTGACGTCGTCCTTGTAGGGCTGGATGTTTGCCTGGACCCAGCCCGGCGCGTCGGCGACGAGGGCGTCGAGGTCGGTCGCGTCGACGATGAGGTCGATGCCCGAGCCGCGGAGGGCCTCCAGGATGGTGGCGTCCGGGGAGTAGATGCGCATCCCGGCGATGCCGTTGGACCGGTAGAGCTGCACCACGTCGGCCGCCGACGGGAGGCCGGTGCCGTGGGTGCCGTAGCACACGCCGATGGACTGCACCGCTGTTTATCACCAAAATTCAAATCCGGCCATTATATATACTGTCCGTGGCTCCGTGCGCCGGCGCAGCCGTGTGCATGTAGTGTACGCTTCATTGTGATCTATCTATAGTTGTAACAATCTGCATATGTATACATAGGAATGTTCGACGATGCATGCTCACGTGCCGATCGAGATGCAATGCATGCACGTTGTTACCTGTTGGGATGGACGCCGCCAAGACTCCGACGAGCAATGCGGCGGCGGCAAGCATGCTGGACGTGACACCTTTATTCCCTGCCGGTGCCATGTACTGAGCTGAAGACGAAGACGAAGAACTCAACTCTTGGAGCTAGGGCGATGTACTGGGCCGGCTGCCTGATCGAGTCCCCTATTTGTACGTACAAATCAAGTTTATACCAAGAAACTGGTGGTCTCTGCAAGCTGCACCAAGTCCGTCCATTTCAGCTTTCCAAATTGCATATCACGTACGTCGCCGATCGGTTACATGCCCACATGCAGTGCTTGTTGCTAGATAATCAGACGTGTTTGACCAGGCACAAGCCCCACTTATGTATATTATGGTAAACCGTCCGATCGAGGCCATCGTAATCGTACGTTCCACCTGTAGTCAAATGCCAACATATGAACGCACAAGGGAGATACTCGATAGGGCCATAGATCAGTTTTTTGTGATTGGTGTGGGTCTTGTTGTCGATGGATATGTCGTCTCTATCACTGAAGAGATACGAGACACACAAGACACCAAAGTTAGTGCTTGGTTTTCTGTATGCACACATACACAGATCATTGATCCATGGCCACACATATATAGTCTTGTTTTTGCTTGCTTCGTCTTGCATGAAATTAAAACAACAATTGTGCCTTTTTGTCTTGTATCTTGTCTGTGGAATTCCACCACACACTGACGCATGACTTGCTGGTTGACTGGCTAGTCAACAATCTACCGATCGTTGATCATCAACAACGCGTTGTATATCTTGAACGTACGCACACTAGATGCCTAGAGCGTACGTACCGTAGAGGTAACGCCACACACGTATAGTTCGGCAGGGTCCGTGGAGACGAAGGTGACGTCCACGGCCGGCCGGATCTATAGTCTATATGCAACACAAACATATGGAGGACGAGAGAGGCAGAGAGCATCGTGCCTCACTTCAATATTGCGAGATACTCACTCGGTCACAAATTATAAAGGCTTAGCCCTATCCCTTATTTTATAAATCCACATTTTATGTGGATTTGATGAATTTAGGCACATAATAAACTCTAGTGGAGGGAGTATTCGTTACATCACTACTGGAGGACAGCTTATCAGTCCCGGTTGGAAACCCCGAATCCGAATTCCCAACCAGGACAATGGAAGAGCTTTGGTCCCAGTTGTAGGAATCGGGACTGATTGTTTGTAAAAAAGCTGAAAAAGTATGTTTTTATTGGGGCTCAAACTCAAGACCAATAGCATCACACAAGAACTATCCAACCACTACAACCCAGTGCCACATTTGAGTACATAGAGAATGATTTTCTTTTATTGTAAGTGTCTAGAAGGTTTTAGTCCCGGTTGGAGAGGCTTTAGTGCCGGTTGGTGTTACTAACACTACAAGAAACACGAAAACTTTCGGCGGCTAGAACTATTTTCGGCGGTTGCTCTCATCCGCCGAAAATAAGACCTAATTTTCGGCGGTCTGATGTGGCCGCCAAAAATAAAGATCCAATTTTCGGCGGCAACTTCAGGCCGCCGAAAATAAAGTTAATTTCGGCGGTCCACCGGCACCCGCCGAAAGTAAAGGCAACCCTAAATCACCAAGCCCAACTGGCCCACCCCAGACGCACGCCTTACACCCCCAGGCGCCGCCTCTAGCTCCTCTTGCCCTCGGCCTCTCGTGCGCGCACCGCTCTACCCTGGCCCGATCGCCCGCCCCGCCCCGCCAGGAGTGCGGCCACTACTGGAGCGCCGCATTGCCCCGGCTTCCGACGCGGCCAGCCCGCTGCGTCGCGCTGCCCTGCGTCACCTGGAGCGTGCCCCTGCCGGAGTGCTGCCCTGCCTCGGCTTGTGGTGCTGGCCCTCCTGGAGCGTCGCCCCGCCGTGCCCGGAGCGCCCCCTCCGGCAGCATCGCGCCGCCTGGCGCGGAGCACTGCCCCGGCTCCCGTGCCTCCCTGCCTGGAGCACTGCCCCGACCGCCGGCCCGCGTCGCCCCTCTCGGAGCCCCGTGTCGCCGGCCCCCTGGCCACCGCGCGCCCCGTCGCCGCACCTCGTCTTGCATGCCGTTGCTTGTAGATGTATTTCTGGTTAGTAGATCTTGTCTATTTTGGCGTGGTTAGATGTCCTACTTGTAGATCTTGTGGATGATGCAAATCTGAGCATCCTTTTTGTGAGATCTTGTCTACGAGTCCGAGTTTTTTTGCACCAATTTGTATTGTACACAGAGTTCTTAGCTTCTTTTGTTGAAGTTGGAGATTTTTTCTGAGCTAGGACTGCATGGTCATTGATGATCTCTGTGATTTGCATATGGAAGATCTAACATTTCAGACATGTCTAGGGTAAATGGGACATCTAATATTGGTTTTGCAATGACAAGTACTTGATCTGTGGAGAAAAAAGCACCGAGAGGCGTAGAATGTTTGATGTCGCAGTCGTGCTTTGCATTGATGAACCGGCTTGATTTATGCCTATTTTTTTCTCTGATAAACTGGTTTATTTTCGTCGGTACGTTTGGCCGCCAAAGATAAGAGGTTTATTTTCGGCGGCCAAGCCTAGCTGCTGAAAATTGAGTGGTCTAAGAATAATTTTCGGCGGCCACAAAAGACCGCCGAAAATAAGCCGCCGCCGAAAATTGGCTTATTTTCGGCAAATCCCTTTCGGCAGAGCAATACTGCCGAAAATAAGGGTTTTGCCGCCAAAATAGCTATTTTCGGCAAGAAAACCCTTATTTTCGGTGGTTTTTGGCCGCCGAAAATTCTCCTGATTCTTGTAGTGTAATCGGGACTAAATGGTAGCCTTTAGTCCCGGTTGATAACACCAACCGAGCACCAACCGGGAAAGCATCTCCAAAGGGTACCACATTTTGAACCGAGCCTGATTATTCTATTAGTCCCAGTATCATTTCACACCGAGACGGATTTAGAGGACGGATTGCCCATTCTCCAGCATTGAATATATAAACTGAGAACTAAATAAAGAAGATAAATCCAACATGTAGTTCAAAATTTTATTACCAGTTTTGTTGATCGTGACCTAAAAACAACGTACAATAGCAAATACAAAAAGAAAAGAAACAGGGAAGAAAAGTCGCAGCACACGTAGTTCCAAAAGTAGGCAGGCGCCGGACCAAAGCATTTGACTACTTTGCCACACGGTGACCCAGCGATTTTTATTGTTATTAACTCATTTTCAAATATTTTCAAAATAGACATATGCCCGGCTAGCTGGTTGATTTGGTGTTAATTAAAACCCACTAATTAATTGCTGAGCCTCAAAATGAAACATTGACATATCGTGTATAAAAATAGTTTTTGAAAAGACGATATCAATAAATCGGCATTACAAATGGCGGGGTATCATACATCCATACCATTGGATTAGTGATAGGGAGCCTCCAGCTCTCCTCTATAAAGGCCAATAGTTTGACCTAAAATCACAGTCATGTCTGTTTACTGTATTTAACAAGCCGTTTAGCCAGTACAAATGGTATTTTGAACAAAAAATAGGTCATCCAATTTAGAGTATAGCATTTGAACCCAGTCTAAAATGTCCTTATTATCCCAAAACCGTGAATATGGTTTGTTCAAGAGGAGAAGGAGGAGGAGCTGAGAACGTATAGTGAAACATTAATAGATTCATCCGCTCATTCATGTATATTTGCGAAATGTGAACTACACATATTCATTAGTTAATAGCTCCATAGTATTGAAATACTTTAATTGTTAATATAATGTTCGTTAAAGTTGCCTAGATATGTCAGCCACCCAGTTGTATGGCAGTATAAGACGGTATGTCTCTCATTGGACAAAATTTTGCTGCTGCAAATTAGTTTTTGCTATACCTTGAGGTTTGAGGCATGAATTACCAGTGATAACCAAGGCTATCACTCACTGTTATGTTCCATGCTAAATAGTAAATAATCGGTCACCCTTTGTTTAACAATTACACTGTTTAAATGATGTTTACATTGCGTTAAATGGTCTAATGATTTGGTACTATAGCATAAAAATATACATGTTTATGCTTATATAAAATTAAAATACTGTAAAAATAAAAGTATGCACAATTATGCTTGTAACAAATATATATACATATTTATACATTAAAAAAATCAAATACACATATTTATGTATGTAAAAATATATGATATATATATATATATATTTATACGTGAAACAACTCAACTGAATTTGGTAGTGTTTGCCTAAACAGTGGTTTAATTGGCCATTTAGCCCATTTAATAATATTTGATTCCCCACTGTTTATACTTAATAAATTAGGCCGCTTAACAACATTTGTTACCGGGTAAACGTTCAACCGTTTAATGGATCATTTACCGTGTGAACAACACATTTGGGCCCTGAATCCCTGATAATCATTTAAACAGCTTCTTAGCCGAATATTGCTATCACTGCTATTTTTTTTAACTAGCAGCCGGGAACACAAATCCTTCAGAGACGCAAGGTTTCAAACTGAGATTGATACCCAATTTTTATTACTAAATTCTAATACCACTTTGTAATTCAAGACTGCAAGCATGAGATTAGATCTATACTTATCATTCCGATTTGTAATAGCAGAGATGCTGAGATTTCGATTTCCTATATACTCTCTGTCATGACCGACTAGTTGCCTAGTATCAGGAGAGAAGTTCAGAATTGCATCCAGAGTTTGATAATGAGTTCCAAGTTCTGATAATGGCTCGGGTGCATAAACATTCGCATCTGTTACATGCATAATTTGGCACTTATGTACCACCCACTGAAAAACTTCATATACACACTGCATACTTATATGGAGTCAAGGAGGATCCTCATCTCTTTAATTTTGTCTATATATACAAGAAGAGGTGGATATATATGCAGGAGCTCTTGTGGCGATGTGTGCCAGATGCATGATCTAATAAATATGGCTATGGGGCCTTGGCTTTGCAATGGTGCATGTTTGGCTATGGGGCTAGGAGGCATTCGGAGCTCTTATTGTACGTGATCTCTGAGTGGTGGGTAAGTAAGTAGATACTTCTGTTGTGTTCACGTTTCGTTCGGGGCCACTTAAGTACGTTAGGTACTTATATTTAGTGGTTACAGTAATGGCCGGTCAGATTCGCATCTTGCAGGATCGATCTCCTAGCGTTCATCATTCTACTCGAGCAAGGGTATCTTGGTGTTACAAATCACAAACCTCTCACTAGTTTGGGTTAGTAAGGATTTACCTAGTGGTAGGAGTAGGCCACTAGCACTGTAAATTTAGCATGGAAGCCATGCTCTGTGTTTTGACTGATGGCGGCAAGATCAAATGACGAGCGGTTGCTTTCATAAACGTTTACATATCCTAGAGCAGGAAGATTATGAAGGGATGAAAGATTCAGATCCTTAGAGTTGTGACACTGCCGATGCTTATTATAGCCCCCATGTTCGCCAAATCCTTTCCTTCGCAGGGTTCATTGAATAATACATTTGCATGTGTGGCATAATAAAGGAAACGTTAATGAATTTTTACAACCTACGCTGGAGCAAATAAAATAATGTTTGCACATACCAAGGAGCCAAGGACTGTGTGGCATAATATATTTGCTTGTTCTTGATTTCTTTGTCCGCTAAGAACTGTAAACAAAACTATTGTGGGATGAATTTTTAACGTTTAACGTGAGACAGGAGGAGTTTAAGTTGAGAGATGGATGAACAGTTTGTAGTCATATACTACACAGCTAAAGTCAGTAAAAAGAAGTGAGGCCAAATCAAGAGTGTGCCCGTGGCTCTTTACAAAATTGATTGAATGGTTTTCTCACAATTTACTATCTTAATTTATTTGAATTTACAAACTGTTTAATTAACTGCATAGTTAGTTACGCCTTTACCTGATGGGCGACCTGATTTTCCCCACCACTGTAAATATTGCAAAGTTCATTTTAGAATCAATGTACCTATCGTAGTTGTTTAATTTTCAACCTAGAACGACAGCAAAACCGGATACTAGACACCTCGAGCGATCGATCTATCCAAAACTAAACTGAGAACAACCCTAGGCGTGGTTTTATAGTGATTTTGGGTAACGTAGCACCTTGGGCCCCACATGTCAGCATTGTCTAGTGGGCCTGCCTTCCTTCTCCTCCACTTTCTTTTCTCTCTCTTTCTTTATGGTACCAGCACGGCACCGCTAATCAGTAGTAAAAACTAAGCTGTGGTAGCTTGTTCTCTACAAGTGCCGTTGTGGTAGTGAAAACCGTGATGACACAATCACCTTCTCCTTATTTAATAAGAACGGCCGGGGCCTGGAGAAGATATATATGAGTTGAGTCATGAGCTAGAGACAGACAACTCTTCCTATCCAATAATAATAATGCTGCATCACTTCACCACCGAATGTGCGCTATTGGGTTTGCTCTGTTGGGGTTGGGAGGCATGGGAGAGTTCTTCCCGGCGTGTAGGCTCATGACCCACCGTGCCACTCGTGGGCATAGAAAGGTGAAGCGTCTACTGGGAAAACATTACGGGTTTATTCATTCTGTGGCATAGCAATCAAGCTAGCTAATCACCGGGGTTACGCTTGACGGGACGCTCAGAGGCAGACTTCTAGCACCTGCTGCAGCAAATCGTCACGGTTCGGAGCTCCTGCATCAACTGAGATGTTGTTAGCCGATCTGGCCAAGTTGTCTCAGGAACTTGAAGACAGACGGAGGGGGAGAGAGTGCTGCCAGAGCTTGGACCGCTTGGGCCAACTCTTTAAGTATTCTGGCCCAGAATGGATCTTCTTCGATGTAATAGGACACATTAGCCTAGCCTAGTGAGTAATCTGGAGAGGAGAGAATAAATAGACCTGTCTCTCCAGGAGAAAATTTAAAGCAGCGAGCTTCCCTCAACTGTTATACACTATTAATTGTCCAAGATCGTAGTGTCCTCAGAATTCTCATGGCTACAGAGATCTGGTTTGGAGGTTTGATCCTCAATTCATAGAGGACATGACCACAGATTGCCAGAGGTAAGCTAGCTCGTCTTAGCCTTTTCAGAGGATGATAGAGAAACACAAGAGGTTCAGTCTATGTTTGTGTATATTGTCGAATTGTCGATGCTTCTCTTAATCATCCACAGATACAATAGTTAAGCCACTTGATAATAAATTCATATAGATCAATTCAATGATCTAAGCAGATTATCACGCCTCTTCCTTCTAGGTTTGTGAACATGACTCAGTGCCCTATAACTACTAGGCTATAACATACGATTGCCATTCATAGAATGACAATTTCTCAGATCTGAATGTTCCCTTCTGAAAGAGAGCAGTACATGTCACTAGTTTGATGTCCACTAAATTAAAGAGATGGCCGTGTGCGGCTGCAGAGGCTGAAATTTTCCATTTTCAAAAAACTAAATTAAAGAGATGTTGAATAAATGGATGGAGTTGGAAAATATGGTTACTATTTGGGCCATAAATAAATAAGAAATGACACCAGCCACGGAGTCGGAGGAACTCACAGAGATCGAGTGATAGAGTAGGCCATCATATTGTATTAATGTGCTATGAGATAAATTCACCGGTGGTCTTCGAACTTGTTCGGATGTGTCATCTAAGTCCTTCAACTTCCAAAATCCACTTTTGACCACCTCAACTTGTCTTTTTTTATCATTTAGGTCCAAACCGGTATAATCAAAATCCGGCGGTAAGCTGACGTGGCATGCCAAACTGTCCATATGAGCCCACTACTTATTTGGGGCCCACGTGTCAGCCCCTCCTACTCTTTCTCTCTCCCCTACTCTCTTTCTCTCTCCCTTGCTCGGCATTCACCCATGCAGCGCCCGTTGGCTCTCACCTGTGCCTCCCTTCCCTTGCTTCGGCCTATCGCCCACTTGCTGGCGCTAGTTCTCCCCTGCACCGCCTCTCCTTGTGCCAGCCGCCCACACACTACTCGTCGACCGCCCCTCCCTTGTGCCCGCCGCTCTTCCGTTGGCCCTCGCTCAGCCGCTGGCGACCCCTGGTGACCCGATGCGGTGACAATGAAGTAGGGGGGGGAGAACTAGTGGCGGTGGTTCTAGAGCAAGGGGACGACGATGTGCAAGCGGGCGGGAGGCGGCAGCGCGCGGCCAAACGGCCGGCCGGAGGCGCGAGCCTAGGTCAGTGGGCGCCATGTGACCGGCGGGCAGCAACTGCGGCTGAGCAGCATGCAGAGAGCGGGCTGGTGGCGTGCCGCCGACCGGCCGACAATGACAGCGGGTGACGAGAGCAGTCGATGGCTGCGCACGAGCACAGGGAGACCGTGAACAGAGAGAGAAATGGAAGAGAGAATGAGTGGGGGTGAGGGGTGACGTGTGGGTCCCTAATAGGAATGGGCCTATACGGGTCAGGTTGGCCCACGTAGGTTTAATTTAATGGGTTGGGTTTGTATCTATTTGGACCTAATAACACACAAAGACGAGTTCGAGTGGCTAGAAATGCATTTTGGAAGTTGGGTGACTTAGATGACACAACCCAACAACCAATTCGGGGACGCCAGAGAATTTAACTCATGAGCTATTATCACCGGTTCAAGGCCGGAAGCATCTGACGCTAGAGCTATTTATCTTTTTTTATTTGCAAATAGGTAGCACCCCACCATGCACGACAAACTAGTTGTGTAGCCACTATATCAGAAGAGACGTTCATAATTGTATTCAAAGTTTGATAAAATGGCCTCCAGAGTTCTGATAGCTCTAAAAGAATACTCATATGCATATTTTTAATCCACTTTGATAATCATAGTGGTGTGATGGATAATTTATATGCTAATTTTTATTATTTTAATTTATTTTGATGACGGCATGGTGGGTAATTTATGTTATGTGAAAGAAGATTACATCAAATGACCAATACTATGACAAAATCTTTGTGTAGTTTTGCAAGAATTTTTAGAATTTATGCGTCACATAAGTAGTGTTAGTTTGTTTTGGATCTTTGAGTTTAGTAACAGTAAGATAGGATACGTTTCTTTTCATATATACACAAGCCGCAAGGACGCAAGACGTGATCTCCCTTTCCCTATGTATAAATAGGAAAAATTGAAGAAGCTTTCGGTTGCGAGATGAACAAATCTGATAACCGAGTCAAATCCATTCAAGTACGTCATCCATTTACCTTTGAGTCTAGTTCTGTTGGGCTGGGAGGCATCAGAGAGTTGCATTCATGCATATGTTCTGGGAAATTCCTCAGGATGTATCCAGGAGAAAAGGGAAGCATCCATTGGACTTGCAAGATAAAACTTTGGGCTAGAGTCATTTGCCATGCTTGTTCTCTGGCAGCGAGCAATAGCTTCATTCGTGCATACCTATGGACATTGTGTTGAAGTTGAACTAATGGAGATATCGAGTGAACTTGTATAATTTAATAAACACATCATGTTAAAAATGTCGTTGTAGCATCTAGGGGAATATCTCCAGCTTTAGCAGGGGATGTTTGGTTCCCTTGCTAGTTCATCTTGCCAAGGAAGGACTGGGAAGAAAATCGGATGTTTGGATAGCAGTCTTGTTTACATTGGAGCCTGTGCTGATAAATTTGTCTTGTGTAATTTCTAACTTACTCCTAATATATATAGTATCTGTTTTAGAAGTGAATATAAACATTAAATGAATAATTTTCTAACATAAGTGCTACTTTAAACCTCAAATGTTGTACGAATTTGGCTGTGTGCGGTTCCTTGTCTTTTTTAAAAAAGGAACAATATCCGGCCTCTGCAACCGCACACAGCCAAATTCGCACAACATTTTCAGCTAAACTGCTGATCTGATAATAATGAAAATTAAAATACACAAAAAAAATACCATAAGCAAAGTCTATTATTGCTTTTTCATCCACTCTTAGCAAAAAATGTCTAAGGTGATAATCTCCAATGCCTTACTCATCAAATGGACGGTCTCCCTTGTGTCATCATGCTGCAATAGGACCCAAGTACCCAATCAATATGCTCATCTAAAAGTAGCCTGCATAAAAGAAGTGTAGCGTTTTTTCTCAAAAATGATTTCGTTACGCGTACACCAAATAGCCAAATAAGAGAGGCAACCCCCACAAAGATTAAATTTTTTTCTCCTTCTCTGTGCTAATTAGCCAACCCCCAACTATGTGCGTAATGGATCTAGGTGGATCTAACCCAGTGGCTATATGAACAATTTTCCAGATAGACTTGGGTGGTGATAAAAAAGAGGTGCTTAGTTGTCTCATTACAATCATAGAAACAACACATTTTATTTTCAGACCAATTTCTTCTAGATAAATTATCTTTGGTTAAAATTACCCCCTATTGAACATACCATAAGAAAATCCTTATCTTTAGAGGGGGCTTCAACTTCCAAATAAATTTGTTTGAGAAGGATGTATCCTGTAATTGTTGTGATGACCAGTAGTGCCTTAAGGCTATGTTCAGTAGAATATCCATTCCACTGTGAACATTTTAAATTTCACTCTATCTACAGCTAAAAATAGTATTTTGCACATCCATATATGCACGATCCTCTAGAAATAACGTAATGAAATGACTTAAGTTTGTAGGCAGGTTTGCATATGCGCACAACTTTGAATTTTGCCATCGGTGGAATGGCAATTATTTATCAGATCTGAAAGAGAACCGTCTGCGTGCATCTACAGTCTGCTAGAATGTGTATGGTTGCTCTCAATTTTGTCAGGTCTGAATCGGGTTATTAATAACCAAAATGATGTGAAGACTCTGAATTGACCTACCTAGGTACACGTGCCATTGCAGTTTGCATTCTCATGCATTGATGACACACTGTAAGGTGCGCGAAATCAGACGGTGCATCATCAAGAGTTATTGTAGAGCTTCTTTCTTTGTTCTTCCGTCTATAAATCAGAAGGTGAAGACGAACAAGCAGCTATGACTGCTTGCATTGTGAGATGAATAAAGCGTGGTGGGGACTCCATTAGCTCTACCGTGGCAGCAATAGGCGTTGGAGGCATTGGGATATTTTACATTAGGGCAGCCCTACCATTGGTCGTTAGAGACACGGGAAGGTTAGCAAGAATCAGTCTTTGCGCCACCAGATCCAAATTTGGCTCGGCACTTCAGGCTTAAGCAATTACTTGGCTGGTTCTCATCCGCTGACAGCACTGTAGCCAAGAGAGCGTCATGGTTCCAAGCAGAGCGTAAACCTTGCAGTGACGTATGGTGGGTGTCAGCGGCAGCACAAGGGACAGAGTGAGGTGATGGTGCGGCACGGGGAGACATGGCTCGACATGGCTGATTCGTCAAACCTTTGACCATGCATGCAACCTCAATTTCTACGTAAGGTTCATCATTGCCAACAGAATTCGATACACATCCATGGCGTGGTAGGAGTCAATTAATGTTCTTTCCACATTCCATCTTAGTTTCCCATGCCTTGATCCAATGACTCCATGGTGTACCTATCGGTTCAGTAAGGACTTGAGGCTGCGTTAATTTCAGCACCTGCTCAGCAGAAAACTTCGGCTCAACAGCTGCTGAGATGATGGCTATCATCGATTGAGGCAAACACACGGTTTTTTTAGTAAACCGGAGGGTTTCCCCTACAGTGCTTTTATTAAAAATAAAGGAAGGCAATACTTACGAAAGAGGAGAGAGGGGAGGAGCAGCGAAAATTACAGGAAAGGTTCTAGCCAATGATCTATCAAAGCAAAGTAACTAGATTTTACTTTTAGAATAAATAAGACAAATTCTTTACAGAATATCAATTTGTAAGAGTCAATTGTTGCCTGTAAACCTTGAAAAATCAGATTATTCCTTGAATTTCATATGTTCCAGCACATAAGTATGATTTCCATGAAGAAAGGAACTGCCAGACTTGATTTGAAATGTTCAAACATTTGTGTTGGTTCCATATGCTGAGGGGTGGAGGGACCGATAGAGGCCCAACATGCTCTGGCAAAGGTACATCGCATGAATAACGAGATTTCTGGATACTGTGGGCATGCAGAAGCCAGCCGCTGGAGTAATTTCAAAAAAGACGGAGTCTTAGTCGACTCTGCATCAAACAGAGCTTAATAAGTGATCGAATATTTAATTGTAGCGAATCCATGTCACGGTCTGCTGCTCTCTGAGAAGCTAATGCAAAGGGGAAAACTGAATGGTAAAGCCGTATAGATTATTTCAAACCGACTTATTCTGTGGAGCACAAAATTACAGGTATCCCACGGTGCCGTATGCTTCTAAGCCTCACTGATGAATTTCTGTTTGCAATGGAGAATGAAACTCTAGGTGATAAAGTATAAATTACGACAGTTAATACTCTCCCATAGGTTGGATTTCCTAATGTGTTCTTCTTCGATCTTAGCTCAGATTCCTGATACTCTACACTAATAAATCCAATCTCTAACTTAGCGGGTTCATGGAAATCCACTAGGGATCGATCTGAATTCCGAAAGGATCAGTACACGTGAATGCAACTGTGATTGATCCACTATTTGATTGTCACTAATCCATCAACCCGTGCTTAAGCACGGGTTAGATTTTTAGGTGTATATATATTAAAAGTTATAGATAACTTTAATAGTTGCAGCAATTGATAATTTAAAAACATATATATGTCTATTTTTATTATTTAATTTTTTATAATAACATTTGTTGTTTAGAGTTTAGATTTTTATTTATCTGTAGTATATTAGAGGTGATTATTTTAAATCATCTTTGATAATGATATGATGAATTTAATTCATCTTTTACGATGACATGGTGGGAAATTTATATGCAGATTTAGGAAGTTATTTAATTCATATTTTATAATGACATGGTGTGTAATTTGTATGTAAGTTTAAGGATTATTTTATTTCATCATTTATAATGGCATGATGGTAATTTATATGTCATTCATATTTCATAATAGCATCATGGGTAATTAATATGAAAATTGAGGGGGTTATTTTAATGATCTTTTATAATGGTATGGTGGGTAATTTCTATTAGAATTTAGGAGGTTACTTTAACGGTCTTTCATAATGACATGGTGGATAATTTTTTAGAAAATATAATAGATCCATTGGGTGGTATTATTGGATACTACAGGGCCAGATGTTTCTGATTTTTATGAGAATTTTTAAAATTTATTTTTTTCTAGTACGCTTCGCAGTTCGTGTTTTTTATTTTTAATTAGTAATAGTAAGATAAGATGTACTAAGCCTTGGAATTGGACTAATAGGCCATGAGACGGTCAGATGGGCGTACAAAAGGACCAGAGCGGCAGCTACACAATACATCAAAGAACAAAGACCTAAGTCGTCTTTTGCTCTGCCCAAGAACCCTTTTCGCTGTTCTTGCTAATCCTGCTCTAGATTATATCCAATCACCCTGACTGTGTATCAAAAAACTATCAATTATTGTTCCTGTGACTTGATGAAATAAATTTAAATGGTAGTGGTGCCGCCATATCTGCCACCATATTACCCACAAATTTGGTACCTTTCAGTATGATACCCTTGGTACTACCTTGTACCATCTAATACCAGCAATTTTAAATTGTTAGATTTTTTTTTATGGATGCCTCTTTTAATTTTTCAGCTACATTTTACTATTACTAATTAGAGGCTCCACGTTAATTCTCACTGGATGTGTTAAGAAAAAAGATAAATCCTAAAAATTATCAAAAAATAAAAAACATCTAGCCGTCTATCATATATCTCTAATAATAATAGCCATTAAATCTATTAAATTTTTTTGAAAAAACTATCCACCATACCGTTATGAAACATGAAATAAAATAACACATAAATTTATATAAATATTACCCACCATACCATTATGAAATACGAATTAAAATAATACCCTAAATTTTCATAAAAATTACCTATCATGCCATTATAAATATGAATTAATTAATCCTCTAAATTTGCATATAAATTACACCATGCCATTATAAAATAAATTAAAATAAGCCTTAAATCTGCACATAAATTACCCAAGTATGCCATCATGAAAAGATAAAATAAAATAATTCCTAAAACTCTAATCCGTGTGAGAGCATGGGTTGATGCACTAGTTATTGTAAATTTGTATACTTTCAATCTTCTTGATTGAGCTAGGTCTGTGCCATTGCAGTTTGCATGCTCCTTGCATTGATAAAAGCATTGTTAGGTGCACGAAGTAAAAAATGCAACATCATGAGTTACTAGAGTCCTTTCCGATCCTTCCCATCGATAAAAGGGATGGTGAAGAAGATCGAAACTGTGACTTGTGCAAGTTGAAATATGAATGAGCCAACCATTCATGGTAAGGGCTCCATTAGTACTACTATGCCAATAGGCCTGGGAGGCATTGGGATCTCTTACGTTACTGCTGCTCTAGCATTAGGTGTTTAGAGGTGTAAAGAGTTGCTATCTCCAATCATTTGCCTAAAAATATTGTCTATCCGCTATTTTTCTACTATTTCAACTATTTCTCTCTATGTATAGTAACCGCTACAGTGTCAAACAATGTATAGACAGTCATTTAGTCAATCCTCTGGGGATGGTCATAGAAAAAGAAATCCACGATGCCACCCGGCCCTCAAGCTCTGCAGCTAGCCATGAACAGATGACAATTATTTAGCTCGTTCTACTGCGTTAATAGCGTTTTCTGCAGTTATGAGCGGATGGCGCCATCAAGGATACATGTCTCAAGTTGAGCATCAATCATGAACGGTGCGACATCGATGGTCCGTAGCACCGGAACCTGTTGTAGTCTTGTGTCAATGGCGCTTGGCACCACAGGCAGCGGGGTGGCGGCCTAGCAGATCGTCAGAGAGACAGCCGGTTCAATAATCTTTGACTGTTCATGCAAGCCAACCCCTGGTTTCACCGTGCGCTCTCCTGCTACTTGTTGCATGCGGGGGCTGTTTGCAGGTGCCCCCATTTGTGTGCGTTAGGCGGGAGTTCCTATCAATCTTCAGAAAAAAAAATGATCGGTCTATGTATCTTTAAGTCCAATAAGCCCATTTAATTATTTATTTTTTGCCCAATAATAAATAACACACGATAGCATATATACCCCTTTTCCTCCCATAATTACTGTTTTAGAATTTTTAAGATAGATTAGGCCCATAATTACTGTTTTAGAATTTTTAAGATAGATTAGGCTATTCCCCTAAAAAAGCACTTATTGTATGATCAAATTTCAATCCTAAAACTACACTCCTTGCGGGATAGAGGGAGTAGGTGCAAACTAATTATTTTTTATCCAAAATCTAATTATTAAGAAAACATTTTATTGGACAACAATTCAACAAAGTATGAAACCTAATTAAACATTCTGGTAAAATAGATCATCATTTTTATGTAAAAAAGGTGATACATTATATGTAAAATGTTGAGATAGTACATTCCGAATATTCATTTAAAAATTATAATCTATTTGCATAAATTCTAAGCAACACGTTGGTTCAAATGGATTTTTTTTTTTTTGAAAAGCATTCAAATGGATTTTGAAACCGACTAAAAGTAAGTTGACGTGGAATTAATTGTAGGCTTGAAGTCAAATGAATCCAGTGACTGACTGAAAAAGAAATCTACGACTCTTCTTGGTTTGTTAACAGCTTTCTAATGCCCAGTTGCCTTCAACTTTTGATTGCCATCGATAGAACAATTATTTGTCATATAAGAACAGTCCGTGTGTGTGTGCATGCATGCAGAGTCAATCTGGTTCTTAATGAAAACGATATGAAGGTGAATTGGCCTGATAATTGAGCTAGGTGCACGTGGCACTGCAGTGGGCATCATGTTTCCTGCATTATTGATGGAAAAAGTTAATTAGGTGCACGATTTCCAAGCTTGGTTGATGAACAAGCTAGCTGCTCATGCATGGTAGGTGCCATATATGTTAGCAAGCGACATTGGGAATTTGTGATCAGTAGCATTAGGGCAGCTTGAGCATTGTTTTTAGCAAGTGCTAGGAAGGGAGGGGAGGCAACTACAATCATGCAAATTTTTATACAAATTTAGGTGGTTATTTTAATCCATATTTCATAATGGCATGGTGGGTAATTTTATGCAAATTTAGGAGTTTATTTTTGTTCGCATTTCATAATAGCATGGTAGGTAATTTTTATGCAAATTTAGGGAGTTATTTTAGTTCGTATTTCATAATGGCACAATGGGTAATTTTTATATAAATTTAGGGGATTATTTTATTTCATGTTTTATAATGGGATGGTGGGTAATTTTTTAGAAGATGTAATAGATCTGGCTACTATTATTAGATCTACATGATGGACAGCTGGATGTTTCTGATTTTTGTGAGAATTTTTAGGATTTATCTCTTTTTCCTAGCGCTTCTAGTGAGGATTAATGTGGAGGCCTCAAAAGAGTTTCCAATTACTAATAGTAAGATTTCAGTTAGAGTTAAATGCATGGGCGGCTCTTAAACTTGTACAGGTGTGCCACTTAGGTCCACGTACTTGCAAATCGTGCTTCTAGCACCCTAAACTCGTTTTATGATGCCGTCCAGGCCCAATACTGGTTCGGACCCATAGCTCGCATACATGGCATTCATCTGGACTGCCGACGTGGCTAGATGGTCACGTGCATAGGATGCTCGGCTGCAAATCACCATGGAAATAAGTAGCCAGGCCCTCATGTTCCCATTTGTTCCCCACTCGGCCACTCCTCATCGTCCAGGTGGGGGAGAAGAAGAGGCAAGTGAATCGAGGGAGGCGAACCAAGGGAGACGAAAAGGACGGTGCCCATGAGCAAGGATCATTGAGTTGAGATAGCCGGTGGTGGTTGGAGGGAGGGCCATCTACCTAGTGCGGATTTCTTCAGCAATTGCTGAGAGTCTGCACCATGGTCGCCCGATTGCGGCGAAGAAGCGAACGACCTCCTGAGTATGGTGAGTGAATCGGTGCTGTTAGTGATTTCGTACTGAGTATGTTGCTGTAGATCTATAGACGTGTACATACTGTTGTGGGTTTGGGGTCATTTTTTCTAGCTCTCGTTAGCTAGGGTTTGGGATTTTGGTACTTTCTTGGCATGAAAATTTGGGTTTTTTGATGTGGTAACTTCGGTGCCGGTAGTGAAGAGTTCACGGTTGAGATGCATCACGGGGGCTTCTTTGTTGGGCAAGGGTTTAAACCGGGCTTATGTTTATGGCAAAGTGAACTGGTTCAATCACTGTGAGTTAGACACTTGGTCTCCATTGTGGCCAGATGACTTTGCCTTCCAACTTCATTATCCAAAGACCCCCAGTCTTAAGTACTATTGGTTGCTTCCTGGGAGAACCCTATCAGATGGGCTTAGGATTCTAGCTTCAGACATAGATGCCATGGTAATGCAGTCATTAGTTGACAGACATAATACATTTGTTGTGTACCTTGACCATGATGATAATGTTTCGATCTGGATTGAGTTGGGATGATATTGTTGCAAACCCTATTTCATCACTTTCCAGAGTTATTAGCCTCATTAAGGTGCAACGCAATAGGAAGACGAATGGTGATAAGCTCCCTGAATTCTACCGTAATTTGAAGAGGAGGTTAGATGATACAGAGGATGACAATGGCAATTGGTGTGATGATGGTTCTAGTGAGGAAGACTCTGATTTTGTTGACAGTGACTATGAGCTAGAGATGGGTGATGATGATCTATTTGTGGACAATGTTGATGAACAAGTAGTAGATCAAGGAGTAGCAAAGAGAAAGAAGATAGGAAAGAGAAAGAAAACAACAGACAGCAAACCGAAGGGGAAACAAGTAGTGCATACAGATCAATAAAGCTCAACTGATGATGAGGATTTAATGATGCCAGAGCCTGATGAAGAAGGAATAGTGACATTTAGGTGGAAATCATTCAAACCTCAAGACCTGAGTAACCCTGTCTTAAGAGTAGGAATGATTTTTTAGTGTGTCAAAATGCTTAGGAAGGCCATCACTAAATACAGTGTAAAGAATAGGGTAGAGATTAAGATGCCAAGAAATGAGAAGAAAAGAGTGAAGGCTCACTGTGATGAAAATTGTCGTTGGAATCTTTATGCATCTCATGACAGTAGGGCCAATGGTATAATGGTGAAGACATACTGTGGTGACCACAGTTGCTAAAAGAAATGGGTTCAACAGAAGTGCACATCAAATTGGCTTGCAAAGAAATAATTATTTTAGAGCTGATCAAAAGATGACTCTATCCAATTTTCCTAGAACAATACAGAAAGATTGCAACTTGACACCTGCCAGGACCAAGCTTGCTAGAGCTTAAGGCTTGCCATGAAAAAGGTTCTAGGTGATAAGGCAGAACAATACAAACTTCTGTGGGATTGTGCATTGGAGATTAGAAGGAGCAATCCAGGAAGTACATTCGTTCTAAATTTGAGGGATAACTTGTTCAGTTCACTTTATGTGTCACTTGATGCGTGCAAAAGAGGTTTTCTCAAAGGATGTAGGCCTCTCATATGTTTGGATGGCTGCCATCTAAAGACAAAGTATGGTGGGATAATGCTGACTGCTATTGGCATAGATCCAAATGACTGCATATTTCCAATTGCCATTGTTGTGGAGATTGAATCACTAGCATCCTGGAAGTGGTTTTTATAGACCTTGAAGGCAGACCTTGGGATTGAAAACACATATCCTTAGACACTCTTGACAGACAAATAGAAGGTATTTGACCTGAGATTGTTATTATACATGTACAACTGCTATAGATTATCCTGACATCTATCTTTCTATCTGCAGGGTCTTATTCCAACAGTACATCATGTGTCCCCTAAATCTGAGCATAGATTCTGTGTAAGGCATTTATATTCCATCTTCCAGAAGCATTTCAATGGTGAGAATTTGAAAATCCAGTTATGGAAATGTGCTAGGTCTAGCTCAGTTGTGCAATGGAATAGGAACATAGATAGAATGAGGGCACTAGACCAAAAAGCTTATGAGTGTCTTGAAAGGATGCCTCCAAATACATGGTTAGGGCAAGTGGGCAGATGATACATTATGTGAAGCAAGTTAGGTTTCCTGTCCTAGAATGCAGTTTGTGTAATTCCTGCTATGGGCAGATGATACATTATGCGATGCTTTATGCAAATTAGGTTTCCTGCCATGGGTAGAAGATGCATTATGTGCATTTCCTTCCCATTGTGATGTTGTTGACCAACAATTATGCACATTGCATTGCATCGAATAAATTGCATCAATATAAAAAATACTCCAATACAAATTTCAGTGCCAATCACTTCATTAACATAACTCCAAGCGGGAGCACCAACACAAGTAGAATGCATATACCCACACTTAACATTGCTAAAAGCAAATGGACTATCAGCCTCGTTAACTCCACTCTTGCATCTTTCTTATAGACCACGTTGTCATTGAAGCCAAACTTGTCTGACACCTCTGACTCAGCTTCAACTTCTTTCATCTTCACTCCTACCATTGACAGATCTTTGAGCAAGCTGATATAATCTTTCTTCCACCGAAAAAATAATGGACAGCCACTGCCATCCCTCTGTGCAATAAAATGATTCATCAGCACAAGTACATCCAAGTCCATTCCATTACAATGATTAATGTCATGGTCGATAATTTCATCTTTCACAATGTCATGGTGGGTAATTTCTAAAAAATATAATAGATCTAATGACTATTATTATTAGAGCTAGAGCTACATGATGAACGATAGAATGTTTCTGATTTTTGTGACAATTTTTAGGATGTATCTTTTTCCTAGAGAACAGATTTATTATAAGAGCTGAATGATAGATGATGGGATGTTAATTATATAGAAAACAGATCTAATGGCTATTAAGATTGCAATCTGCAATCGACGATAGGATGTTTCTGATTTTATCTTTTATTTAGTGCATCTTGTGCGGATTAATAAGAGGCTCCAAAAGGAGTCCTAATTAGTAATAGCAAGATTAGGCACAAAATATTTGTTTTATAGAAAGGTTTCTAGCGTCTTTATAAAAAAAAGTCAGAATCATTTAGTAGTGTAAATTTGTAAATGGAAAAAAATGACAAAAAGACTGAGAGTAAATTTTAAAATGGAAAAAGTCTGCCAAAAAAAGAAGATATTTACTTTCGATGAGAGTTAAACTCAAAACTTTTCATAATGGCAGATGTGGGTAATTATTTAGAAAATAAATTGAAAATGGAAAAAAACTATCAAAAAAGAAGAAATTTGCTTTTGTTGAGAGTTGAACTCAAAACCTTTCATAATGACAGAGGTGGGTAATTACTTAGAAAATATATCTAATAGCTATTAATATTTCAATCTACCGATTGATGGTTGGATGTTTTTGATTTTTATGAGAATTTTTAGGATTTATCTTTTTTCTAGTGTGTTTCGTGAGGATTAATAGTAAGATTCTGTGGGCTAATCATGGACATATGTGAACATCGTGACCAACATGAACCATTGATTCATCAGTTGCTTCATGTGAAACAAATGGGTATATTATGAAGAAATGTCACTAAGTTTATGGGTATAGTATGGTGCCTCTTAACTTCGTCAGATCTACCGAATCCGGTTCTTAATGAAAAATAACATGAAGGCTCTGAAATTCCATGTTAATGGAGTTTGGTGTGCGTACCACTGCAATTTTTGCAATCTATATCTGCATTGATATGAAGCATTGTTAGGTGCACGAAATCAGCCATACAACATCATATGAAACATTGTACTCCTTCCCTTTCTGTCTATAAAAAAGAAGGCGAAGATACAAACTATGACTTGCGCAAGTTGAGATATGAATGGCCAAATTGTTCATGGCAGGTGCTCCAATAGCCGTGCCATGGCATTGGGCGTAGGAGGCATTGGGATCTCTTACATTAAGGCTGCTGCTCTAGGCTCTAGCATTGGTCTCTAGAGGCGCTACAAAGTTAGCTACCGAAATCCATAGCGCCACCGGGAATGGATGAGCTCCATGTGTCCTGCAGATAAGATTGGATGCCAATTATTTTGCTGGTTCTCCTCTGTCAACAGGGTTCTACAGCTAAGACCGGATGGCAACGCACGTCGACTCAAGGTGAGCAGATGTGACGCCACGGGGAATGATCCGTGGCACCGGAACCACCTGCAACAATGGCGCGTCGCATAAAGTTCAACGTGGTGGCAGGTAGCCTAGCATCTCCAGAGACATCTCGAGGCCACTTGCTGTGGCGACACCGGCCGCTTGCTGTAGGCGTGGAGGACTGCGATGCAATAGTACTCTCTGTGCCGACAGGCGAGAGACACGGGAAAAAAATCAATATAACGTATGCAGTGGGTCTCGCCCGTGTGTATATAGGTTTGTGAAACGAAGAACGTGTGGAGCTGCCGTCGTCTCAGATCATTCACTGAAGTAACGGTCATGTTACTGTCTATGGTGGCAGTTAGTAATTGTCTCACATGGGTTAGCTTCCTGCCGTGTTCTTCTTCCCAGCCGAAAATCTTATTATTACTGATTAGAGTCTTATTTTAAAGCCTCCACGTTAATTTTCACGAGATGTTTAAAAAATAAGAGAAATCTTAAAAATTCTCAGAAAAAAATAAAATATCCAAGCCATCCATTTATGCAATATAATTATCATAGCCATTAGATTAACCCGGCCTCAACGTATAACGTATGGATAGATTCCTACTGCCGCTAAACCTAGGTAACCAAACGCACAGCCCTGCCACCGTGGATCGTGAGAGATATTGGTGTAAGAGTTGTTTTCCTGGCCGCGGCGACACGGCGAGGCTGCCGATCCGGACGTTGAAGTAGGCTGGCTGGCGGGGCTCCGGCATGGTGATGCCCTCGCTGCTCAGCATGGCCACCACCTCCGACATGTTGGGGCAGTCGTCGGCGCTGTCCTGCACTTACACCAGCGCCACCTGCAGGCACTTGATCACCTCACCCACCGGCAAGTCGTCGCCCAGCGCCGGGTCACCAGTTCGTCGCGGACTTCGTGCGTGCTGGCGTGCCGATGAAGGCGCTTCGGGTGGTGTACCGCTATGACGGGTGCCCTTCGTCGCCAACTTCGACGGGTGATACGACGGCCACGCCATCGCCGCCGGCGGGGACGTGCCCAACTCATTTCCGTCATCCTTTTGATTTCATCAGCGACCTAATCTATCTAAGTAATCCGATCCTTAGCCCATAAAAATAATAATCTATCACATATATAATCGTAATCACCATATATGATCTATCTATGTTAATTGCATGGCGGGCAGCAAACATGCATGGCGAAGAAACCATCTACAACAACGAACAAACTAGCATTCTACACCATCAACAAGGTACGCTCCTTGCGATTCTGTTATCTTTTTCCTTAATTTATTGATTTGGTTTTCGATAGGAGAGGACTACTATGTGCGCAGTGAGCACAAAGTACCCCTATATTACGTCCTTTGATTACGGTATCCACTCCATCGCCAAAAGACTTAGGACATATACAAAGACGTACGAAAAGTGCTGCCATCTCAATTTGTTGTTGCTGGCTGCTTAATTAATAATAAAGGTAATCACTGTGACCAATAACCACGAGCAAGTGTCTTGCTTGAAAGAAAATTTGTGTAGTTTCAATATATTGGTCTACTCTAATTTAGTGCGGCTCCTAGAGGTTGATTAGTTTGGTCATCTTAAGCCCAAAACTGCTAAATAGTTTCGTTACAAAGAAGAATGCCACAATAAACTTGGTCTACTCTAAATTAGTGTAGCCCCTAGAGACGGATCAGTTTAGTCATCGTAAGCCCACAAGCAAATGACTTACACTGCAAAGATGAAAGTAAGGCACTGTTGACAGCAATAAGCTATAAATTAATATAACTATCAGTAGCTTGATTTGTTTTGTCATCGTAAGCCCAAAATCTAAAAATCTATAGAGGAATAGAAGAGAGGTAAGTTACTGTTGTGCATTCGTATTGCACTTCCATTAATATCAATTCATTCTTGATAGTGCATTAAATTATGGCTCATAATAATATGCTACATCAATTATGCAAAGCCCAAGACAATCGATGTCTAAATTATCCAACCATATATACCAGCTAAATTTGTATCCAAATGACACACCTTTTCTATTACAATAACCCTTTAAATTTAAGATAAAAATTATCTTTTTTGCTACCTCAACCCAACTAATATAAGTTAATGGTAGCTAATAGCACGTTAAAAGATCTTTATACCGTCGATCTTATCTGCTAATAACATATGTTGGTGTGTGTACCATGCGTAGATTGCATTCAAAAAAATATCAACCTAAACACAAACTATCTAATATATTAGCTATTGAAACCAAATATCATCCAGCTAATAGATTGACAACTAACAATTATAAATAATTTTAACTAAGAGTAATTAGCCAACTATTTCACATGTGGCCTAATGTAAGCCAATCAAATTAGGATGGGAGTCTCTATTGATTGTTTTTCTCCATATTTATCCTATTTCTCAAAATAAAATATATTAATCTAAAATATAAGAATTATATAAACCTTTATAACGTAGAGGTAATAAACCACTCTTTTTCAATTATATCAATTCATATGTAACTAAATTAATGCCCACAGTTATTTTTTAGTATCATACCAATTGCCTTTAATTTAAATGATTTTTAGTTTTTTATATCTAAATACAAGTCTTTGCTACTACTAAAAATAAAATAAGAATATTATAATTTTTTAACACATACATTCTCAATGATATGATCCGTGCGGGAGCACGGGTTGGTGGACTAGTTCTTGCTAATGTACCGCTAATGTACCCATGCCTGGTCCGCTGTTTGACTGCCCTATTGTCTTCTGCTTTATCAGTTCAGAAACAGATGCTTCACGCTAAATTTCAGTACAGCCTGACCAGATAAATGAGTGACCAGCAGTACATTCTTCTAGTTACACAATTATTGAACCTTGGACTGAATAAACTTGCACATCAAGGTGCGAGGAAACTCAGATTATTGGACTTGTTTATACATCACACTACTGCTGAATTGGTTAATACCATGACAAAGCAGCACCGATATGAATCCTTGCATATATATATATATGCAGCAGTCACAAATGGTTCATTGTCGACTAGAACATGGTTCCTTGCATTATGTTCTTGATTTCATATAGTCTTTCGTCCATCTTCATAGCATTTTGCTACAATATATTGCAGTCGTACTTTACTAATCATGTATAACCTCAGAGTACCAATCCAACTCGATTGACTTGCATTGGTGACTAGTATTTGTCTTTCTCTATTCTGACTGCTCCTTGGTTGAAATTTGGTAGCATGTTTACTTTTTTGGAATCGTGTTATTGCTGATTAATGTCTGAGACTTTCATTTCTTACTAATACAAGCAATGTCATAAACTTACAAATAGAATTATTTATTTATTTATTAAGTACAACCCTTTGTACTTGATCTGTTATTATATACTACATATTTAGATGATGGAACAGAAATATCCAGTCCTCTACATCGAGAAATGCTTTAGCCGTCACCTCTTGATATATATATTTCATCAAAACTCAAAATCAGCTCATGGTTGAAACTTGGAGGCATTGAGTACATCACCTACACATGTCTATTCAAGTGATTGGTTTATTACTGACTGGACGTTATTGCAGGTTGTAAATAACGGGAGGGAATCCTGCTGTAATACATTATACGACACTTTCCTCTCTTTCATGCCCACAGGAAATAGCGTATGATCAAAAAGCACCAAAACAAAGTGTGTTGCAAATTGAGAGATGAACTGCTGTCCCTTTTCATACTTGGAAGAGAGTGATGTCCTCTTGATGAGTTTCATCACGCTCGTGAGCTCGTCTGCTGTGCTAGACTTGTGAGGCATCCGGAAGTACCACAATATTGTTACAGTGTTGCAAGCTGTGAGATATGAAACGGTTCTCTTGTTCATTCTTGGAAAGTGATATGAACTTTCTTATCTTGTTCATCTTTCACGGCAGGGCTTCGCATCCGAATTGTTTCTGTTACAATTGTCCTTCTCCATAGCTATGGAATAGGTTATATATAAATATATATTTTACAACTGATTGGCAGTTAATATGAGCCATCTATTGCATTTGATCGGATAGCTTAAAAATTAAGAAGTACTCATCAAAAAGTACTCATGAGTGGGACCAGTACTTAAAAAGAAGGTGGGACCAGTACTAAATTATTATTTTTCTTATTTTTAATTCGAAGGGTAAAAAGGGTATTTCCTCTTCCGGTATTACCATCCCTAATCCCCCTCAGCTCGGAGCGCCAAAGCCGGCTCTGCTCTCCACGAGGGTGCGCCGCGCCGCCGCGTAGCCACTCGCCTTCTTGCGTGCGTGCGGCGATACCGACGAGCCCCGTTGTCCGCTGCCAGTCGCCAAGCTACACACCGGCCTAAGCGCCTTCCACCGGGCCTGCCTCGACCTCTGGATCATGCCGCAGCTTCCAGCTCTGCGCTCGTCCCCGAGCCCAGGAACGGGGACCCCGGCGGCGGGTGGGCCGATGCGGCAGTCAACTACGAACTGTCCTACCCGTCCTCCCTGCCGTCCACGCCGCCGCTGCTCGTGCCCACTACGACGCTGCTGCGCCCGCACGAGCTGCTGCTCACCAGCCTAGGCGGCTTAGTTGTGGTGGTTGGACATGGACTAGCTTGAGTTCAGTTCAGTCACTCACACAGTCACCGTTTTCATAGCTAACTGACAGTTGAAAAAATAAAAGTATCGGTGATATAATATCTGAAGTTGGCTAATCTTGAGTGTTCCCCTGCAAATTGCCTTGTCTGTTGCATATGAACTGCATTGAACTTCCTTTTTTAAGTGCGTGCAGTGCGTCGCTATTTTTCTTCAAGTACTCCTACTGAACAAGATAATTTTAGAGAAAGCAAATGGCAAAGGACTGATGCATGTATGACAAAGAGTGCTTTCAAAATATCCACCCTTTGTAGCGGTCAAAGATACTAGCAAAACAGAAATATCTCGGATCCTACAGGTTAACCACATACAGTCTCCCAAGTCCCAATTTATACTTTTTTTCTTATGAAAAACAGAAATTTCATTATGCCCTCCGTCCAGCTAAATCACTGGACACCATGACAGTCACTGGATCAGGGAAATTTATCCAACCATAACATCAGACCATTAGTACAACTTAAGCTCCATGGCTGATAAAAGTGTGAGCTACAGAATTACAAGCCCGAGTGCAACAAGAAAAAGGGCATACACTTAAATCATATAAGGCCCTAGCTCTAATTTCTCTGGTCATTGTGCCAAAAACTGATCTGTCAACATTGAAGGCCGGCAATTGAATTCACCATATTCCCAGCATCAGTTTTGACAATGACTCGTTCCATCCCCAACAAGCATGCATGTTCCAAGCCTTTTAGGCGAGCAAGAGTTTCAGCATGTTGGGAGACATGCTCCCCATGTATACTTTTGTACCACTGAACAAGTTGAGTACACAATGTAACGACCAGTATTGGAGATGGCATCAACCAAATCAATAGCAGTATTCAGTATTTTGTTTCCTGGTAGTAATGAATTATCTTGGTTATAGAACACTTGAGAAGTCCTGCAAAATATGACACTAGTAACCAAACAAAAAACAGTGGGTCTGCTCTGTAAAAAAAAAAAAAAAAACTCTAAACACTGCATATGGCAGCATAGCAATCCTTTACCTCGTTCAGAAGGACTATATCCAGTGAAGTCGTTCATCACGCTGCAGAGATGTCATGAATAATGGTGCTATCAAGCACAAAATAAAAAAAAAAACTCAGTTCTACCAAGTCATGATAATGCCTTCTATCCAGAAACTAAGAGGAAAACTATCCCTCCCTACATGTTCCTATATCTCAGAGATGGAAAATTAGAATGTATTACTTCTCTAAATTCAGACTTCATTATTCGTTACAAAATAGATATAGTTGTGAAAACAGATCAGGGTCAGTAGGTCAACTTATTTACAAACGCAATCCTATAAAAATATGTGTTTATACTGCAACAAAATGGGTTGAAGGAGAAAGAATCAATGTGATTATACTACCACAAAATTAAACATGCTCACTACACAATTATGAAATTTCAGTACAGGTCAATATTCCGTTCTGGAACATATAGAAGTACCAATTGAGAGCAATATAATCTAGAGCATAAATGATACTTAAGAATACTCCAATCAACTCTATCCGGCGTTCACATAACAGAACCTAACAAAATTGTGCCACCTTGTTTTCCGGCAAGACAACAGAATTAGTACTGTGTGACCATTTCTAGGAATCATGCACATTTACCAACATAGCATGGCAGAGTTACCACCTCTTTCAACAGGTCGGTGAGATCGGTCTCAAGCGACTAATTTTCCTAAACTAAACCAAGAAAACAACCTGCATACTGGAATCTGTAATCTATTCTCAAGGACTAGACCAATCAAATAAGCCATATCATGCGATTAGTGATCTATAAATCTCAGGTCTCTTCATACCTACCCACTCTGCCCTCATTGCCACGAGGATTCACACCAGCATACATACACCAAGCGTTGGAGTCACATTGCTTCATAACGTCTGGATTTTGGCTGACACCGTACCACCGGTTTAATTCTATTCCATTCCCGTGTGCTATTGCTCGCTCAGAAAACAAGCACAGGCGTCCAATAGGAGGTCCGCAGGTGGAGGAGACTGATGGCACGGCGGAGTCGAGGGCACGTCCTCAGCAGCGGCGGCTCCAATCCACTGCAGCTAGCAACTCCATCAGGACGACGAGGGCAGGTGGAGGAGCCTCACGGCACGGTCGAGTCAAACGCGCCTAATTGAAGGCAGCGTGCGGCAACGATGGCGAGGAGGATCTCCGTTGTTTAGGATTGCGTAGTCGATGAGGATGAACCACACACGAGATCAGTTCCGCCCTGATCCGTGGGATAATCATAGTGCACAGTTACCATGGTACCCTCAATGCCATTTATTTAATTATAAAAAAACTAATCCAATTTATTTTAGAAGTACCTGTGGTACTTATTGATTTTACTAAAAGTACCTGTGGTACTTTCCATTCATTGTAAAAAGGCTCTGTATATAAAAGGTGGCCAGGAGCATAGGCTTGGCTCGCTACTTTCCAAAACTTGGTTTATTTTAGTGGAGCATATGGCATATAAAAATGTGATTTTTTTTTTTTGAAAAAGATCCGCCATGCAACCATCCATAAATTAAAGGCCTGTCTTCAGTAGCAATAACAAAAATGGCCCGATGCAAACTTCTTAATCTGACTGCCTTGGTGTTACTAATAACTACAAACACCCGTTGAACCTACATATGTTAATCCTAAAGGGAAATGGGATAATAAAATTTTGATTTTTTTTGAAGGCACAGAACACACTAGCGTAGATGTACCCAACTGGCCTGTTTATATATCACTGCACGTGGAGTTATTTGTGTAGGTTTCGCTGAATTGAAGGGTTATAAATAAGGACATTCTTACGAGATATTTTCCATTGTGAAACCCATAAAAGAGCATGCAAGGAAGCACCAGTGCACCACAACGCAGTGTTGCAAGTTTAAATAGATGAACTAATGTTCATACTAGTTAGAAAGATCGATAAAGATGACCACTCGATGAACACCAACCTGCTCATCTGCTACGATAGGCTTAGGATGCATCAGGATTTCTTCCCTTACGAACAAAAAACAGCTGGAGATCTAAAGAGAAAGGCTACATAGAGGGGCAGAGTGGCCAAGATGTACTTCTCTAGAATAGATATCTAACGCAAAGTCCTTGAGCGTCCACTATGTTGAGCAACACTTCATACGGTTCTGCTACCAATGCAAAAGAATTCGCGTGGGTGGTGAGCTGTCAGGCGCTAGTCAAGAACATGAAGGTAGGGAAATTGCAAGCAAATAGATTACCCTGGAGAGCCCCTTCAGGTGAGTCTTTCCATCAGCATCCTCCCCCACTAGGACTTCGCTGTCCTTGGTGTCCAAGAGGTCAATCACATGTTTATCCCAAAGAACATCATAGGCGGAAACACTGACGGCTGCCCTGATGGTTGGCATTGTCGAGAATTCGCTTTGTGGCCATGATGAGCAAGACAGGATGATTCTAGGACCTTGACATTTCAATTGTTAAGATAAGTTTGAATTTTGAAATGCTGAATGTGAAGTACAACGGACAAATTGTATTCAGTAATTGAATTTATAGCATACGAATATGTACCAATGTAATAACCGAAACTGCTAAAGAAAAAGCGACAAAAAAGGATTCAGACTAAATATACTGAATTTTTGATGCAACGAATTGACGCAATGATTTTTTTACCTTTTTTAAATTAATACACTGATTTTTTTAGAAAAATCGGACGAAGTAGCAAGTGCTATGAACAACACATTAAATAGTCATAGCAGAGGCCCTCCCGTGTGGCTTCACTGGTAGCTATAGGACTCAGGAGGCATCGGCAGATCTCTGATAGTTTGGCTATTCAGCGTTTTTTCTGTCTTTGTTGACGCAGTGCTAAATTAAATCACTGTTTCTAGATAATGGATAACCATTCGGCTTCGAGCATCAGTACAAAAACATTCAAGTTTTTAGCACAAAAAAAATGAATTATTGTACAATCCGAAAAATAAAATGTCATCCATATAAGGCAAAGAATTCAAAAACGCGTGACTCCAACCGCTGACAAGCTTTTACTATCACATCATTTTTGTTTTTAGAGTATAAAATCTACGTCCGAAGCCGGTGTGTTCTCTAAAAAAACAAGCAACAAATCACTATAGCAAAATTAAATCACTACAGCAAAGTTACCGCAGTTTTATGGGCACATATAATAAACTTTGCGCGTCCAAGTCATGGTCGTCGTGACGTCGTTGGTCCATTAAATCGGATAGGACATTGTCACGACTTATCAGCAATCTCACCCATTCCATCTCTGTAAATAAACGAGACAAAGGAGGAGCCAGTTCTACGAGCCCAAAGATGAACACGTTAAATATTCATATAGAGGTCCTCCAATTTTTTTTTAAGGCTTTGGAGGCATGAGGAGATCTCTATTCAGGCTTAGATGGTGTGGTGGTTGACGAGGACTATGACCGATATGCGTACGACCAAGGGCCCAAGCGAAGATTTTAAAGCCCAATCTACGCAGAAGTCCAAATATTCATGAGGCTGGACTGCTAGAGATGCCTCACGAAAACGGACGTCTAAGGCCACATACGGATTCCGTTTTATACATTCTACGTATCGTTCGAAAGCCAAGGAGATAAACTTTCCAACCTAACTGGTCTCACGTCAAAATACGCTCGGAGTCAACAGGAATCGGCAAGCAAGTTGACGACCAGAATCTGCCCAACACCGGTTTTTAGGCCTGAAGGCCTTATGCTCTCTAGAGTTGCCCCGCCACCCCTTAGACCGTTCCCTAGACCTATCTCTTGTATATATTTTGTAGCTGTCATTAGATTAGATGGGTTTTGCTTAGATTAATCTGTCATTGAACAGTTTCGCCGTGGAGGATATTTTGGCTTGTGATACCCCAATTCGTGTGATTTAATCATTTCTATTCGTAATTTCAGTTACATCTACCGTATTCTTACTTGTATTCTTTGATTCGCAATCAGAGATAAGCCTTCGTGGCGAGGTCAATCGTGTGCGCACGGTTGATAACCACAGAGGAGACGTAGTGATGCGATTGCAGGGTTCAAATCGTGTTGATTGGAAGCCGAATCGAACTGTGTCGTGCTTCCACCAAATCATTAGTTATCTTCACCTGACGCAAGATCGGATATCGGTCCCATCACGGGTATACCTTGGCTTTTCAGACTTTCGTCCAGCTAATTTCAATGTTTAGTAGAAATTGATTATTGTACTCTACGGGTTATTGTCTGCAATGGTACAAATGAAGGACCGTCCACGTAGATAGGTTCTCCAAGTTGCCCATGTCTGGATTGTGCTGGTCAGTGGTCACTCACAAGTCACAAGTGATAACTGACATGTAAAGACTAGGTGGACGCTACATTGAACAAAATACAAACCAGTCACCTAAACCTGCCGATTTGAAGTGTGTCGAGGATTGGTTAATGTATGAAAATAAGCCTTGCACAGCTTCTTACTGTTAGTTTAACCGTGTTAGAGTTTAGGAAACATATCAACCCATCCTCCCGCGCGGATTAGAGTTTTAGATTTAATATTTGTTACAACTAGTCCATCAACCCGTGCTCTCGTACGGGTTAGAGTTTTAAGGGATATAAATTTAATCCATAATAATATTACAGTTGATTGTGTTAATTCATCTTATTGTGGGTCATCTATATACAAATTTAGAAATTATTATAATTTATATTTTATGATGGCATATTGGGTAATGTATATGCAGATTTAGGACTTATTTTATTTTATCTTTTATAATGGCATGTTGAGTAATTTATATGCAAATGTAAGGGTTATTTTAATTTGTGTTTCATAATGGCATCATGGGTAATTTTATGCAAATTTATATAATAGATTTAATGACTTCTATTATTAGAGCTACATGATGGATGACGTGATGTTAATTACATAGAAAATTTATCTAATGGCAATCTGCAATTGATGATTAGATGTTTTTGATTATTGTGAGAATTTCTATGATTTTATTTTTATTTAGCGCATCTTGTGAGAATTAATAAGAGGCTACAAAAGCAGTCCCCAATTAGTAATAGCAAGATTAGTCACAAAATATCTGTTTCATAGAAAGGTTTCTAGCATCTTTATGAAATTATGGGATTATTTAGTAGTGTAAATTTGTAAATGGAAAAAATTGACAAATAAATTGAGAGTCAGTTTAAAAAATAGAAAAAAATCTGCCAAAAAGAAGAAATTTGATTTCGTTGACATTTGAACTCAAAACCTTTCATAATGACCGAGCTGGGTAATTGCTTAGAAAACAGACGTAAAATATGAAAAAATCTACCAAAAAAAGAAAAAAAATTTGTTTTCGTTGAGAGCCGAACTCAAATCTAATGGCAGAGGTGGGTAACTACTAAGAAAACAAATCTAATGGTTATTAATATTCTAATCTGTCAATTGATGGTTGTATGTTTCTGATTTTTGTGAGAATTTATATAGATCTATTTTTATATTTAGTTTTTCTATAATAGCATATATTGCTACTTTAGATGTATGCTTTATTTATCTAGTTAATCTTTGATGTGATTGCAAAATTAGGTAATTTTCATATAAATTTGAAAGGTTATTTTCATTATACTATCGGTCATAATAGCTAAAGTGAACTATTTAGATATAAATTAGAGGAACTATTTCGTATTGTCCATCATAATATCAAAGGTGAGCAATTTTTTCTTTCATAATGGTAGAGTGCGTAAATAATATGTAGTTTTAGGGTTATTCAATATTGTTTTTATAATAGCAAAGGTGAGTAATTGATTAGAAAACAGATTTATTGGCTATTAAGATTCCACTCTCCCAATTGAGGGTCAGTTGTTTCTGATTATCGTGGAAATTCCTATGATTTTATCTTTTAACGCATTTTACGAGGGTAACATGGAGGTCTTAAAAGTAGTCTCTAATTAGTTAGCGCATCTTACGAGGATTAACGTGAATGCTTAAGGGGGTGTTTAGATCCGGGGACTAAAGTTTAGCCCACGTCGCATCGGATGTTTAGATGATAATTAGAAGTATGAAATATAGTTTAATTAAAAAACTAATTACACAGACGATGACTACACGGCGAGACGAATTTATTAAGCCTAATTAATTCGTAATTAACGAATGGTTACTATAGCATCACATTTTCTAATCATATATTAGTTAGGCTTAATAAATTTGTATCACCATTTAGTTCTCATCTGTGTAATTAGTTTTATAATTATACTATATTTAATACTTCTAACTAGTGTCCAAATATCCGATGTGACGGGACTAAACTTTAGCCAAAAGGATCTAAACACCCCCTAAAAGCAAGTATAATAAGGTGACGTAGGCGGCCTGTAAGAGATGCCACGTCAGATTTATGGTGATATGGAAGAAAGAAAAATGGAGAGAGAAAAAAACGGACTGGTCACTTGTAGCCAGCTCAAAGCGGGCTGCTCACGGACTTCGAGAAACATTGTGAGAGGGAGTGGTGGGCCAGATATTAAATGTACAACTTACATCAAAAGAAAGCTATTGTACGAGTGGACTTTTAGTTGACTATATGTGATATAGCAACAACATATAGCCTATAGTGGACTCTATTATTAACATTACTCTAAAAAGAGTCTCCAATTGGTAATAGGTAAATTGTGTACAAAATATCTGTTTCATAGAAGGTTTCTAACATCTTTATTAAAAAAAATTATAGGATCTTTTAGTATTGTAAATTTATAAATGGAAAAAGACTGCCAATTGGTGGTAGGATGTTTACTATGATTTTATTTTTGGCACATTTTATGAATAGATAATTAGTTACAATAAAATTAGACACTAAATATTTGTTTCATGTAAAGGTTTCTATATATCATATTAATTAAGAAAAGGTACGAGCTCATTTATAAATGGTAAAAATCTGACAGAAAATAGTCTCATCCTTATACTAGGTATTTGTCTTTCCGATTGAGATGAGTCAGGATGATTTCAGGCATTGCCGGTCAGCCGGATGCGCCTTGCGTGCACCCGCCCGCGCGCGGCAATAATGCTGCCAAGGACACCCAGCTGAAAGCCTCTTTTACTGAACGGAAAAATTCTACCAGAAAACAATGGAATTTGCTTTCGTTGAGAGGTGAATTTGAGACTTTTCATAATGGCAAAGGTAGGTAATTATTTAGAAAACAGATCTAATGTCTATTAATATTTCAATCTGTCAATTGATGATTAGATGTTTCTGATTATTGTGATAATTTTATGATTTTATTCTAGCGCACCTCGTGAGGAGTCTCTAATTAGTAATAGTAAGATATAGATTTAATTCTTAGTAACGTTAGAGGTGATTATTGTAATTCACCTTTCATAATGGTATTGTGAGTAATTTATATGAAAATTTTGAAATTTTGTTCATTTTTCTTTAATGATGGTATATTGGCTAATTTATATGCAGATTTAGCGTTTATTTTAATTCATATTTTCTAACAGCATGGTTAGTAATTTATGGAAATGTACAAATTTATGAGGTTATTTAATTCATATTTTATAATGGTATGGTGGTAATTTTATACAAATTTAAGAGGGTATTTTAGTTTATATTTTGTAAGAGCATAGTGAGTAAATTTTATAAATTTATTGGGTTATTTTATTTCATAAATTTCATATGGGATGGTGGACAATTTATTAGAAAATACAATAAATATAATTGCTACTATTATTATAGTTATATGATGGATAGCCAGATGTTTCTGATTTTCGTGAGAATTTTTAGAATTTATCTTTTTTCTAGAGAACAGAGGTCATTAAATCTATTATAGTTTTTTAAAAATTACCAACCATGACATTATGAAAATATGAAATAAAATAATCCCCAAAGTTTGAATAAAATTTGTCCATCATTCTATTATGAAATATGAATTAAATAACCTCTTAAATTTGCAAAAAATTACCCACCATGCAATTATAAAATACGAATTAAACTAACCCGCTAAATTTGCACGCAAATTACTTAACATGCCATTATAAAAGGTGAATTAAAATAAGATCTGAATCTGCATATAAATTACCCAATATGCCATCATATAATATAAATTAAAATAATTTCTAAAATTACATATACATCACCCACAATGACATTATAAAAGATGAATTAAAACAATCAGCTCTAATATTATTACGGATTAAATCTATATCACCAAAACTCTAACCCGTGCGAGAGCACGGGTTGATGGACTAGTCTATTCTATTTTTCTAAAAAATTACCCACCATGCCATTACGAAAGATGAGATAAAATAACCTCCTAAATTTATATAAAATTTACCGACCATACCATTATGAAAGACTAAATAAAATAACCTCCTAATTTATATAAAAATTACCCACCATGCTATTATGAATACAAATTATAATAACCTCCTAAATTTGAATAAAAATTATCCGTTATACCATTATAAAATTGAATAAAATTGTTCCCCTAAATTTGCATATATATTACTCATCATATCATTATGAAATAAGCCATAAATCTGCATATAAATTACCCACAATGTCAGTACAAAAGATGAATTAATATAATCAGCTCTAATATTACTGAGGATAAAATCTATCTCTTAAAACTCTAATCCCTGTGAGAGCACGAGTTGATAGACTAGTAATTATAATAGTCATTTAATCGTAAACATGGTTGATCACGTTTACCATACATGCAGCCGTGTGTTTGCACAGATGTATACATAGAGTAAATAATAGATGTTCTGTGGTGGCAGGTCTATGGAATCATAAACCATATTCTCATGGCTTGTTTGCAATAAAATACAGTACACTCCATCTATAAATAAACGAGGACCAGTGCTAGAAGCTCAGAACTGAGTGTGCTTAATATTCACAAAACCATCCAGTGGCTTGGTTGTGGCACATAGGCCTCGGTGGCACCAGGAGAGCTCTTTTTAGAGATAGTTGAGGTACTGGCTACTCTGCTCCACAACAGGTGCTGCACAGCTCACCAGTGTGCTCACCTTCCTCCCTACGTCGTTGCTCATTCCACCTTGTGTGACCAATGCAAGAATCGGAGACTTCAAGGCTTCTGGTTCCTGGTTCCCGGCCTTGACACCCCATAGCTCCGATCTCAGCTTGAGTTACAATTGCAAGTGGACAAGTTGTACCAATAACGTCATTAAGGACCAGCTGTGGGGTCACGACTCGCTGGTGCTGCTCATGGCATGTGGCATTTGGTCGGTGAGGAAGGGCAATGGCGCCTCAACGGCATGCAGTTCCTGTCAGTAGCCCTGGCGGCTTACATTTTGGACTCCTCAACTGACTGTGCTGCCATGGCCATGCCACGCACACCAATTGTGCAGCTAGCTGACGAGATTCTGTCGCTGATCCACGCTGATGCTCATGTACATCTGTATTCATAGAACCGGTGATCAATACAAAAGCCGTGCTGGATCTCTCTGTTTCAACCAAATCAAGCAGAGCATGGTGGACGTGGTATGAGAAAATAAATAATTTGGAACTGTTTGTGTGTGCCAGTTTTCTCGCCTCCAAGAGCATCTTGTGTGAAGACGTTTATAATTTGGAACCCTTTGTGTTTTCTCGCCTCCGAGAGCATCTTCTTGTGAAGAGCTCCATGATTGAGAAAAAGCAAAGAAAAGGCATTGTCTATAAATGGGTTTTATTTTATTAGTATTACCAGGATAGCACATTTTTATTCCATAAAGAGCACAACTTTATTTTCTCCGATAAGAATTCAACTACTTATCAGGTGCTGTGTACATGCAAATGTGATCGCGTGCCAGGTTTGATATCTTCCGTTCTGTACCAGGATAAAAGGCATTGTCTATAAATGGGTTTTATTTTATTAGTATTACTAGGAGAAATTTTTATTTATAGGAAGCACAGTATTATTTTCTCGGATAAGAATCCAACTACATCAGGTGCTGTGCACTTGCAAATGCAATCGCATGTCACGTTTGATAGCTTCCGTGTCCTGTACCAGGGTAGATCACGCTAGGCCTATATCTATCGAGGTGTTTTACAATGCCCAGGATGAAAGATAGACATTCATTAGTCACGGTCGGATGGCTATAAATAAAGAAAAACAAATTGAAATGAACCAAAACGGTGGTCCGGAATCCCAAAATTGGTAGTCCAAAAAAAAAACAAGAAGACTCAAAAATCAGCGGCACTAATTTTGGTAGTGCAGATCACACGCCGCATTTGTGACATAGAACCTCATATGAAGACAGGCCATAGAACCTCATATGAGGACAGGCCATGCGGCCATCTTTACCGGCATACCCATCCCACTAGAAGTGAAGAAACTCACTATAATAACTTGGATGATCCTATTAGCACTTATGTCATGGCAAAAATCTAACCATTAAACCATTAGTCTTTGATTTAACGCAGAAACTAATTTTAGAACACTAACCAGTAGTAGGCGTGGACTCTATGAATGCTCTGTGTTATGTCACAATTGATATAGACGAAGTACTGGTGATACGACTCATTACACTATTGTAGAAATGATGATTTCCAAAGGCAGGTTTGGACCCATTTCAGCTACGGTTCTTTTTTTTCTATCACTAGGCAAAGTCGCAAAGATCAGTACAAATGCTCCACCATCTCCCAAAATTAATTTTCTCATAACCTAAATGTAGAAAATCAATTTTATAGGGGGCGGGTGACGCTGTGGCATACCTCGAAAACAAATAAATTTGTAGTGGTGATTGATGCTTTCCTTTATCCAGCCCTTAAAAGAGCGCGCGAGGAAACACCACACACCTATAGGGTTCAATTTTTTTAAAAAAAGAAACACTTTAGATTCGATCCAATCTTGGAGAGAGAGATGAAGATGATCTATTGATGATGGCTACCCTGCTGATGTGCAATCGTCGGCTTGGGAGGTATCCGGATTTGTTGGGTTAGCAATGAAAAGAAGCTTGGAGATGTAAAATGATGGGGGTGGAACAGTTGCGGTGAAGTTATTTGTGTTCTCAGCCTGAACTGCTCTCATATCATCAGCTGCTGTGAAGGATTCTTGCGGGGCGTTGAGGGAAGACGGTAGAGTGGCTGGGCTGCGAACCACGCCGCGCCATGCCACGCCTGCGGAACTGAGTGGAGCCTCAGCAACCGCCATGACCAAGTGATGCATGTCGTCTCTCATTCTGCTTCGTTTGCTGTCGTAGGCGGCGAAGCTATTGTTCAGATTTGATCCGTTTGTTCTTTCCCTAAAAATTACGTACTTGATGCATGATTCGAATTTATACATGCGTTTTACTGGTAGCTAGCATTATATTTGACAGATCACCGTCATGAGAAGGAAGTTGATTGCTATTTCTGGTGAATATTCGTCTATGGACAAAAGTTAGGAGTCGCAAACTGCGATCAGTAAGTAGAATGTATGGGTTACTGCTCTAGTATTTACTAGTAGTATTAACTACTATCAAGGTTCCAGATACAGCATCTTAAGTAGCAAATGGCCAAGTATTATCTCAGTTCTCGATAGTTTCAGTTTACTTTTAAACTTAAAACGTAATGAAAATCAGAGGGAGCACTTTTTTTGTCTGATTTCTTAAAGAGAATTGCTATTGTGCAGGCGACTGACGGTTTGATTCTTCGTCAGTCGACGGAGCACGCGACGTCAATCCTGCCGTAGACGTGCCAGGATGAAGCCAGATGTGGGTGTCGTCAGCTGTGTGCCAGGACGGGGCCACCTCCCGCCGGTGCCCGGTGGCCGGCCGCGCTCTGCCTTTCCACCGCGCGGCGCCGACCGCTGGCCTGCTTGCCCGTGCGCCACTCCCCCGACCCAGCGTCCCCTCCGCCCTCAGCCTCTCACCCACCGGCTGCCGCCGCCGTGCTGCCGGTGCGTCTGCAGACGCCGGCCTCTGGCCGCCGCACGCCATCCTCCCTGTCTCCCCTCGCCTGGCCTTGCGCTTAGGGAAGGCACTAAAGCAATTTAAAAATTTCTGAATCCCTGAATACTTAGACCATCCCCAATGGGTTATCCAAAGGACGGACTATACGCGGTTTGACACTGTAGCGTTACTGTAAACAGATAGAAAGATAGTTGGAATAGTAGAAGAATAATGGATAGACAAGATTTTTAGACAATGGTTAGAAATAGCCTTATAATTAGATAATAGCAGCAGTGTTATTGAATCATTCGAGGAATCGTAAGTTCATTACTGTAATCTTCTATTTATGTATGTTTGAACCTTTTATAGGGCAGATTTATGCAAATTTCAAACTTCTTTGTTGAAATGATTGAATTATGAGATGTTTGGAATCATTTATCGAATCGTCTATTTTTCTTTACCGAATTTCATGTTGATTTGTTTTCTACGACTACCCTAAGTTTGAATCCAGGTCCGCCACTGCGTAGAATTTGTAGCCTGTGTGTCAACTACCAGCGCGTTGGGCTCAAGCAGATATGTGTTGTAGGCATCGTCAGCTCGTCGGCTTGGTTTGTCAGCTCGCAAAGCCGACTGGGCGACTGGCCGTACAGGGGTCACTCGAGTAGCACTGTGGCGAGATCAAACATTTCGTCCCCTGCTTTATTTTCTGTTTAATACGTTTCAGATCAGTATACAGGTGCAGCTCAGCTTGCAAGTTTAAATATCTAAATGCCATTGATTGCGTAATCATGGCAGCCCTTCTTAATTATACTTCATATCTTATTTGCCTTGATCAACTGGTCCGATAGTTCACAGTAGCTTAGTTTAGTTGTCAGTAAGCGGTTACCACTGAAGATTAAAATCTTCATGTGGTATTTTAGAAGAAGGATTTTATTAACTAAAGATAATCTCAGCAGGAGGAATTGGAGGGGGACAATAGCTGTGGTTTTTGTTTCAGACCTAGGACAATTCAACGTCTCTTTTTCGAGTGTTCTTATGCCAAATTCATGTGGCGCATGGGCTATATAGCCTTAGGTATTGCTCCACCTTTAGGGACTCATGATCTTTTTAGAACTTGGTCTCATCTTGGAAGGAATAATCAGAACATTCTACTTCTGTTGGGAGCAGCAGGGGTTTGTTGGGCTTTATGGTTGTCTAGAAATGAAGTTGTTTTTGAGAAAAATCGACCGAAATCTTTTTTGCAGGTTCTTTTCAGGGGAACTCACTGGCTTCGTTCATGGGCCTCATTGCAGCAAAGTGAGGAGCGAACCCAAGTTATTGTTGAATGTTGTCGTCAAGTGGAGACGGTAGCTCTACAAGTGTTCGCGTCTTTTGGCTGGGCATATGTGGCTAGGATATCCCTTTGATTCTAAAACTCTGTATTGGTCAACTTAATTTGGTGGTAGACTTTGTCTGTAATAATCTTGGTCTGATTCTCTCTTCGAAGGGATGAAACCGGAAACTAAGTTTCCATTATCAAAAAAGAGTATATCAATTTTTCAAGCTTTCCGGCATAAGCTTTGCCTATCTAAAGTTTTCTTTACCACAAGAAAATGATATTTTTTTCTAGGCGAATATAATATCATGTGCTGGCTCACGAAATAATGGACCATAATTTCGTGGGTTAAGCCAGACCATGAAATGACATTTTATTTTGGCAGCCAAGGTAGAAGGAACCTCACAAAAATAACTATTATTTCATAGGCTGACGGATAGGTTCACCAAATAATTGGCGCATGAAGAATTCAAAATTGCGCCACATAGTTCCTAGGTTCCAAATGTCACGGAATGACTAATAACTGTTATTTCGTGGGCCAGATGATGTAACTCACGAAGTAAAGAATTATTCCATGAGCCACCCAAGTCTCACAAAATAACTTTCGGCCAAAATCCGCCCCACTGCTCACCTCACCACTCACCCTCACACTGTGCCTTCGCTCCACCCTCCACGCGCACCCCACTGCCGGCGCCCATCCCTGCATGGCGGTTACCGGCGCAAACATTAAATACTTTGTACGGATGATAGGGCAGCCTAACTTCCAACGACTCTTTGCGTGGCCGGATACACGTATTGGTAACTATAGTCTTACGCGTATCCGGCCACGCAAAGAGCCGTTGGAAGCCAGGTTGCCCCCTCATCTCATCTGTACGAAGCATTTAATATTTGCGTCGGTGGATGTGCCTACTGGTGAGAGCAGCCAGCACGAGCTCGTGGTTGGGGCGCGCGGGAGTGCGGCCTCCGCTGCTGGGCCAGGGCGCAGGCTCCACTGTCGCAGCCTTTGGGTGGGAGATAGAAAAGGCAAAGTCGACATTTGCACTTAACACGGTTATTAGGCCTCCAAACAAATGGAAGTGTCGAGAAAAGCATACATAAGTTTTCTGTCACGTAGAGAAGTTTTAGAATTTTGGGCCAAGAAAAGAAGCAACATTTCTTTGGGCCAAGGAAGTAATTATGTCTCCTTGCAAACGTTGAAGCGATTTCAATGGAAAATGTCCTCTTGTAAAAAGAACATGTAGTAGGGCACTTCTTCTCGTTGTTAATCAGTTTGTAGCGTACTATGGATGTGCCCATGATACATCATGCGACTCATTTGTGCCGTGCACATACACCCACACTAGGTCGTGGCGGAATAGCCGGGCTGGGCATGATTGGAAGAAGAATAGATGACGCGCCGGCCTGGTGGATAGACCATTTCAGTGACCAACCGACTGCATAAGAAAATTGTCAGTCCTCTTCTGGTTTGTGAACATCTTTGTTGTATATGTCTAAAGAACTGTCGGTTATCATCGATGGAATGGATATTATTTGTCACTTTGTCAGATATAGATGAGAACCGTTGGTGCTTGTGCATCATCTGACACTATTGTGCACGCATGTGCTGTTCCACTCAATTTTTGTCAGACCCAAGATACAGTTATCAATGGAAATAAAAAATGTTTGGATCCGGAGATTAAAATTTAGCTCTCATCATATCGAATGTCTGGATGCTAATTATAAATATTAAATTTAGTCTAACTATAAAACTAATTACACATACACTTCAACTGTTCTGGCTGCAAGGAGCGGCTGCGTTTTGTACTCAATGTATTGCAAAATATAGAGATTATTGAAGAACAAGTTCGTGGATCGGACGTCATGCCACCCCAGGAAGCATTGTGTTATGCTAGATGTCAACCGCAAGATAGGAGTCAATTAGAGTTGTTGACGAGTTCCAAATCGAATATTCAATGCCTGGATCAAAAGACTCCAAGGTGTGTAGTCGACTCACCATCAAACTAACAGAGATAAGTTTTAATTAAAACAAATCCATGTCATAACGGTCTTCTGTGCTCGTTATGGGAAGTGGTAAAGCCATCGATGATTTGAAACCAACTTGTTTAAATCCGGTTCAGGCCTAGCTAGTTTAGAAACTCTCAGATTATTGGAGAGGTTTGGAGGCCTTATATTGTGTTTAAATTCTCAATAAATTAAAATTCATCTTATTCTCTCTCAATCCACTTTAATGATAGAGTTGATTATTCACACACACACACACATATATATCCGTTATTTAATTTTTATAACAATATATGTTTGTATATTACAGGTTAGATGTTACTAGTCCATCAACTCGACCTCTCGCCCGAGTTAGATTTTTTTAAGGTATACATATTAACGTTGATAAATAATTTTAATAGTAGCAGTAGTTGATATTTTTGTTATTTATTTTTTATAACAACATGTTTTTGTTGTTTTCAGTTTATATGTTATTTTATTTTATTTGTAGTATATTAGAGGTGATTCTTATAATTCATCATAGTATGGTCGATATATAATTCATTTTTCATAATAGCATGGTGGGTAATTTATACGCTTTAGGGAGTTATTTAATTCATAATTCATAATAGCATGGTGTTATTTAGGGAGTAACTTATATGTAAATTATGTGTTATTTTGATTCATCATTTACAATGGCATAATGGGTAATTTATTTGCAAATTTAAGGAGTTATTTTAATTCATATTTCATAATGGCATGGTGAGTAATTTATACGAAAATATAGGGTGAGCAACTTTTTTTAACATCTAATTAGTAATAGTAAGATTTTATTTTATCTTTAGTGACATTAGTGGTGATTATTTTAATTAATCTTTTAATGGTGCAGTTGGTAATTTATATGTAATTTTAGGAGTTATTTTAATTCGTGAGTTTTCCGCAGGGACCGCCCACGAATTTAGTGCTTAAATTCTTGGGTTATTATTTCTAGCCGACGAATTTAAATAAACCCACGAATGTTTTCCAGTTTCTTATAGTGGTGAGTAATTTACATATGCAAATTTAGCTATTGCTCTAATCCATCATCGTAATGGCATGGTGGGTAATTTATATAAAAATTTATGAGGTTATTTTAATCTATATTTTAAAATGACATGGTAGGTAATTTATATGCAAGCTTAAGGGTTATTTTGATTACAAGTTTTATGTGGTTGGAAAAAATAGTAGCCATCCATCATAGGAAATCTAATGGTTTGGAAATATGCGGTACCATGGTACCATTACCAGACAGTGTCCCGTTTTTTTTTTAAATCCACAATGTGCATACATGCCTTTAAAAATAAAAAATAATAATGTTACGTTCTGGTAGCGGTGGGTACCTTTCAAACCACTATAAAATCTCTCTATTTCAATTCATCATTGGTCGGTAACTTTTTAGAAGGTACAATAGGTCTAATAGCTACTATTATTAGAGCCACCTTATGGACTGCTAAATGTTTCTGGTGTTTGTAAAAAATTTTAGGATTTTTTTTCTAGCGCATATGGTAAAAATTAACGTGAAAGCTCCAGTTAGTAATAGTAAGATTAAAAAATGTTGGTACGTTGCTAACGGTTTTATCTAGCCACAATGTATGGTGTGTATGCCTCATATTGAGCGATGTATCAATTTGTTTTTTTCATGTGTTAGTTCAATGTGTTTTTTATTTTTTATGTACAATCACAACTACAGTTTAATCGTATCGTGTCTAAAGAGAACTCATAATGGATGAGGGTGGCTAAAGGAGATACATAGCATGAAGTGACACTCCAAACCTTTGAAAAAAAGATTCCTCCCTTGTGATATCATTTTGTTTCGACGATTTCCGTTAGCTTCGAGTAAATAATGCGGTGATGTGGTGTCAGTGGGTTTGGAAGGTTTATCCCCTTAGATTTTGGATGATATGTAGAACGTACACCTAAAATGGAAGTAGTATGCGACTTAGATGTGTGGCCTCGTCGTAGCATACTGACAATTTTTTATGAAATTTTGTTTCAATGATTTTCGTCGATTCCTAGTGAATTTTGGGATAATGTCAATTGGGTTGAAAAGCTTATCTTTTAGCTTTCCATAAATATATAGATATATATATGGAATATAAATAAACGGAGTCTATATATGATTTGGGCATCTATTTTCAAGTGACTTGATGTTGTAGTCCGAACTAAGCTTGCGAATAAATTTGAATTCAATTCAGATTAGATTTGTAACATCAATTTAGTGGAGGAGGGTACGGTGGACAGATTTTTGGCAGAAGAAACTTCCTTTATAATTTTTTTCTCCGAATCCGGTTATATATTAATCAAAATGATATGAAAACTCTGAGTGACCTACCTAGCAACGCGTGCCACTGTGACGCAGTTTGTATGCTCATGCATCAAAGAAACACTGTTAGGTGCACCAAATCGGTTGGTGCATCATCATGAGTTACTATATCCTCTGTGTTCTTCTGTATAAAAGAGAAGGTGAAGACGAAAAAGCTATCCGATTCTTAATAAAAATAACATGAAGGCTCTGAAATTGCCTGTTGATGGAGTTTGGTGTGCGTACCACTGCAGTTTTACCGCAGTTTTTGCAATCTATCTGCATTGATATGAAGCATTGTTAGGTGCACGAAATCAGCCGTACAATTTCATATGAAACATTGTACTCCCTTCCTTTCTGTCTATAAAAGAGAAGGCGAAGAAACAAACGATGACTTGCGCAAGTTGAGATATGAATGGCCTAATTGTTCATGGCAGGTGCTCCAATAGCCGTGCCGTGGCGTTGGGCATAGGAGGCATCGGGATCTCTTGCATTACAGGAGCTCTAAGGTATGGTCTATGGGGTGTTAAGATGGAGAGAAAGAGAAAAAATGAGTTATTATATATTGGAGAGGAGGTGCTATATCTTAGCACCTTCAAGCACCTGTTGCTTGTTTTGGCACTTGGTGTTCAGATTAAACAAGCAATATTTTTTCTTTCATTCTTTCTTCACCCACTATCGATATTGCTGGTAGGAAAGATTATATATTAAATCAGATGTTGGTATTTCCATTATAGCATGGCTATGGAGCTGTACAAGCATTTTTTTTTCTAGCTTGGTACCTTGTGATGCGTCAATTTTAACAGCTCTGGTTGAATTATACATTCTGTTGCTCTAGCATCGGTCTTTAATTAGACGCACGAGCGAGTTAGCTACCGAAATCCATAGCGCCGCCGCGAATGGATGAGCTCCTCGTACGTGTCCTGCGGATAAGATCGGATGCCAATGATTTCTCTGGTTCTCCTCTGCTAACAGGGTTGCACAGCTAAGACCGGATGGCGACGTCGACTCAAGGTGAGCGGCAGTGACTGATCCGTTGGCGCCGGAACAACCTGCGACAATGGCGTGGTGGCAGGCTGGCGGCCTAGCATCGGCAGAGTGTCAGAGACCTCTCGAGGCCGTCGAACCTTGTGCGTCTCAGTGTGTGTACATGAGTAGTAATGGGCCGTGTTTGGATCCTCGGAGATTGTACAATCCCAACTAAAAAAAGCTGAGCATAGATTTAAACACTACTAACTTTTAAAATAGCTCGTAAAATCTTTAGTTTCAGATTGCACAATCTTGCAAGCTGAAAACTCATAGCGCAAGCTTGCACTAGTTTGTATAGTGCAAAATTTTCAAAATGCCCTTGCCTTTTCTTGTGCTTCCTACCTGTCTCTTGGTTTTTTTTTTTTTTGTCATTCTCCTTCGAGGAATGAAAAACTGAAGCAGCTTTTAGGAAGAGATCCAAACAGCCACATCCAGTAGCTTTCAGAAACTAGTTTGTGATTTGTTCAGCTTTTGCAATCAGATTTTACGAGTCTCTGGATTCCAAACACGGCCTTAATTTAGCATGGCCCACTGATGTGGTTATACATGTTCCTGGCCCAAGGAGATATGATTTTCTTCATCGGTTTCTAATCTAACTGAAGAAAATTGATCCAATGACCGACGAGTACAGGCGACGACGCTGCTGTGGCGACACCGCTCGCTGCTGTAGGCGGCGTTGAGGACGGCGATGCAACACTCTCTCTGCCGGTGTGTATAGGTTGATGAAGAAACGGAGAACGTGTAGTGCTGTCATCGGATCATTCTCGCTGAACCAAAAGGTCACGAGTTGGATGCTCGAAGAAAATGGAATTAATTTATAGAACAATAGAACTACCCTCTATGAAGACATTTAATCATCTCTACTATGAAGACAGATAATCCTCTCACATATGGGTTTCCTGCTGTGTTAGTTCTTCTTCCCAGCCCAAAATTCTTGCTTATCTACCCTAATCTCTCTCTAACTTCGATTCTGAATTTCGAATACGTATACATTACATGATATATTGGAGTGATTTTTATCCACTATTTTAATCTTACTATTACTAATTAGAAACTTTAAAAGGAGTCTCCACGTTAATCCTCATGAAACGCACCAGAAAAAAAATAAATCCTAAAAATTCTCACAAAAATCAGAAAGATCCAACCATCAGTTGACGTATTGGAATATCAATAGCCATTAGATCTGTTTTTTTAAGTAATTACACACATCTGTCATTATGAAAGATTTTAAGTTCAATTCTCAACGAAAACAATTTTTTTCTTTTTTAGCAGATTTTTCCATCTGTTTTCTAAGTAAATACCCACCTCTGCAATTATGAAATGTTTGAGTTCAACTCTCAACGAAAGCAAATTTATTCTTTCTTGGCAGATTTTTTATTTTCAAATTTACTCTCAGTTTTTTATCAATGTTTCCTATTTACAAATTTACGCTACTAAATAATCCCGTAACTTTTTTTCATAAAGATGCTTGAAACCTTTCTATAAAACAGATATTTTGTGCCTAATCTTGCTATTACTAATTGGGGACTTCTTTTGGAGCCTCCTTATTAATCCTCACAATATGCGCTAAACAAAAAATAAAATTATAGAAATTCTCACAATAATCAGAAACACCTATCAGCAATTGCAGATTGAAATCTTAATAGCCATTAGATCGGTTTTCTATGTAATTAACATCTCTTCATCCATCACGTAGCTCTAATAATAAATCTATTTTCTAAAAAAAGATAAATCTTAAGAATTCTCACAAAAATCAGAAACATACCATCATCCATTATATAGCTCTAATAATAGTAATCTTTATATCTATTATAGTTTCTAAAAAATTACCCGACATTATGAAAGATGAAATAAAATAATCTCCTAAATTTGTATAAAAATTGACCATCATGCCATTATAAAATATGAATTAAATAACCTCTTAAATTTGCATAAAATTACCCACCATGCAATTTTCATATAAATTATTCAACATGCCATTATAAAAGATGAATTAAAATAAACCCTAAATATGCATATAAATTATCCAACATGACATCATAAAATATAAATTAAAATAATTTCTAAATTTGCATATGCATTACCCACAATAACATTACAAAAGATGAATTAAAACAATCAGCTCTAATATTCTTATGGATTTAATTTGTATTCCCAAAACTCTAACCCGTGCTCGCACGGGTTGATGGACTAGTGTTACTAATTGATGATTCTTTTTGAAGCATCCACGTTAATCCTTACCAGACGTGCTAGAGAAAAAACATAAATCATAGAAATTTTCATAAAAATCAGAAACATCCGACCGTCCATCGCGTAGCTCTAATAGTAGTAGCCATTAAATATATTACATTTTCTAAAGAATTATCCACCATGCCCTTATGAAATATGAAATAAAATAACCTCCTAAATTTATATAAAATTTACGCACCATGCCATTATAAAATATGAATTAAAATAACCACCTAAATTTGCATAAAAATTTTCCACCATGCCGTTATAAAATATGGATCGAGTAACCTCTAAATTTGCATATAAATTAGACACCATGCATTATAAAAGATGAACTAAAATCAGTCCTAAATCTGTATATAAATTAACCTCTATATGCTATCATCAGAGATAAATTACAATAATTTATAAATTTGTATGTAAATCACCCACAACACTATTACGAAGATGAACTAAAATAATCACATCTAATCTTACTAAAGATTAAGTCTAAATCCTCTAATAAAACTCTAACACGTGCGAGAGCATGGATTGATAGACTAGTTTTACTAATACCCTATTTCCATATGCTTTGTCAGTTCAGAAAACAGATGGTTCACGCTAAATTTCAGTGCAACCTGACCAGACAAATGAGTGACCAGCATTATGTACATTCTTTAATCTCTGTGGCGTAGATGTTGACTGGACTGAATAAACTTGCAAATCGAGCTGAGGCGCGAGGAAACTCAGATTGTTGGGCTTATCTATAAAATATAAATCACACTGCAGCTGAATTGGTTAATACCGATGACAAGCAGCAGCGATATGAATTGGTGTCACTGTCGGTATTTTTTACAGGGCGACGTCTAGCTCTAGCCCTGTTCGGGCTATATATACAGCAGTATCAAAATGTTCATCGTCGACTGGCACATGGGTCCTTGCATTATGTTGTTGAATTCATACGGTCTTTCGTTCATCTTCTTGGCATTTTGATACAATATGTTAGGGTCGTACTGTACTAATAATGTATAACCTCATAGTATCTATCCAACTCGATTGACTTGTGCATTGGTGACTAGTATTTGTCTTTGTCTATTCTGACTGCTCCTTGTTTGAAATTTGATAGCATGTTTACTTTTTTTAGTCATGTTATCGCTGATTAATGTCCGAGACCTTGATTTCTTACTAAGACAAGTAACGTGTGATGAACGCGAATCAAGCGTAGCTCAACTGATTAGGTTCCTTGTGGTAGCACTGATGGTCGCATGATTTAACGATTTTGTTTTTTTATTTGTAGAAAAAAATAATGTGTAACGAACTTATAGATAAATATTTTATTTATTTATTAAGTAGTATAACCCTTGGTACTTGCCTTGTTATGGAAAAAGTCCACATAGGTCCTTCAACTATCACCAGGGTCTATTCATCCCTAAACCGCAAAAGCAGATATATCAGGTGAGTCTGTGCTGCGTCGGACCGCCACATAGATCAAAACCGGGTTTTTTACTAGTTGTTATATGCGGACTTTGTATGACACATGGGGATTCAGGTCAGGGGTGTCAGATAACCGGTTTTGATAGTTGAGGAAGCCAATATATCCGATTTTGCGGTTTAAAGATGAAACTTGGACTTAGGTGATAGTTGAAGGATCCATGATAGACTTTTTCCCTTTGTCATTATATATTTTTAGACGATGGAATAGAAACATTCCGGCCTCTGCATCCAGAGATGATATAGCCATGCCCTCTTGTTATATTATTTTTCATCAAAGCTCACAAAATCAGTTCATGGTTGAAACTTGGAGGCATTGAACACACCGCTTACACAGGTGTATTCAAGTGGTTGGTTTATTGCTGACTGGACATACGTTATTGCAGGATGCAAAATAGTGGGAGGGAATCTTGCTATAGTACATTATACGACACTTTCCTCTCTTTCATGCCCAGGTAAATTTAAAGAGCATAAGATAAAAGGCACCAAAACGAAGTGTGTTGCAAATTGAGAGATGGACTCTCTTCTTCCTGTTCATACTTCTCCAAGGGAGAGATGGCCTCTTGATGAGTGTGATCAGGCTCGTGAGCTCGTCTGCTGCGCTAGGCTTGTGAGGCATCGGGAAGTAAAATGTTATTACAGTGTTTCAGTCTGCGAGACATGAAGGATTATCTTGTTCATTCTGCCCGGGCTGTTGTTTAAGTTAAATATGCTAGGACATTATATTAGCCCAAATACCAAACACGTGGTCAAATTGGTAGCTGGGCCCTCGGGCGGTCAGGCAATCGTTCGGCTCGTCTTGATCTGTCTTTGAAACTTTGAAACTGGTTGTGCATGAGGTGGCCAGGAGCTTACGCTCGGCTCTCTACTTTCTAAAAGTTTGTTTATTTTGGGGCAGCATATATATTGAGAAATATAAATGTGGTATTTTTTTAATCCGGCATGTTGTAAAGTAAAGGCCCGTCTTCAGTATAGCAAAAATCACTCAAATTTCATAATCGGACTGCCTTACTACTGGTACTTATTACTTCCTCCATTCCAAATTATAAAGAGTTCTAAGCATCTACTGGATATATTAATTCCTCCATTTACATATGTTTAATATGTGTAGATTCATTAATATCCATAAGAATGTGAAAAAAAAAAGAAATTAGAACCCTACTATTTAGAACGGAGGGAGTAATTACAAACGCCCGTTTAACTACATATGTTCATCGTCACGAGAAATGATAATGATAAATGATTGAATTTTTTTACACACTAGCATATATAGATATGCCCAGCTGGCCAGTTTATATATCACTGGACACCCAGTTATATTGTGTAGATTTGGTTGAATTGCAGGCTGAAACATTCATACGAGATACTTTCCTCCGTGAAGCTAGCAACCCAGTGTTGTTAGTTGAACGAGATGAGATCCTGTTCATTCTAATTAGAAAGAGAGATGAACATGAGAGACGACCACTTGATGAACGCCATCCTGCTCGTCAGCTTGGGTTGCATCAGGATTATTACTCCCATTACCAACGAAAAACTGCAGGCGTAGACAAAATCTTATTACATTGTTTCAGGCCGCGAGACATGAAGGATGATTATCTTGTTCATTCTCCCCAGGCCGTTGTTTATAAATCGACGAAAATCTCGACTGACGAACATTTCCCTTTTTTTCTCGCGCTCGATGAACTTTGTTATCTTGCTCGTCTGTCGTGACAGGTTTAGCATCCAAATCATTCATGTACAATTCTCCTCTTCATGCATAGCTATGAAACGGCAGGAAAACGGCACCGCCGAGTGCGGACCATCAAAGGTGCCCGCGCCACGCGTCCTGCTTGCCCCACAGGTGTATGCAGCCTGCACACGAACATCCAGCCGAGCTTCCGAGACGAACGATTCAGCTGCTTCGGCACAAATAAAATCGTACCGAGGGTCGGTTTGCTTTGGTGTTAAAATTAATTATACTTAAGTTTTATTTAGCCAGTTTGGTTTGCCCAAATTTTAGCATAGTTGGTTTTAACATTAAACCAAACAGGCCCGAATCATCTACCAGACGATGCGCAACATATTGAGACGAATCAGCTACTAGTCAAACCGTGCAGGGTGCGAGCCACGGCATGGACAGTATGCTTAGCTTAGTTTGGTAACTCATTGATTAAAAGGGGTGTTGTAATGGATTGAGATAGATGTTGTGATTTGGATTTAAATTCACTTTCGTTTTTTTAAAGAGTAAATTGCACGCCAGATCTTTAAACTTTTCCCGCTATACCATCTAGGTTCATTAACTTTCAAAGTGCACGGTTATATCCACGAACATTTTCCACTGTAACATTTGAGTCTATGAACTTTCAAAGTACACAATTAAATCCATAAACTTTTCCCGTTATACCATCTGGGTCTAACGAGCCTAGCCGGACAAACTCTGTATGTGGACACGCCCACGCATGCCACTGTGGCTACCGACGTCACGTGAGTCGCTCGCGCAGCGGCCACAAGGGGAGGGTGCGCTGGCGCCGGCAGTGGTGCGGCCGCCTTCACACCGTCTCACTCCAGTGGTCGACCGGCGGCCACGCTCACCGGCAGCACACGCCTCCTCGCTGTGCCCGCCCCGTCCTCCTCCGCCTCTCCCACCGCGGATGACCTCATGTCACGCCTCCGCCTGGGCTCGGCAGCGTCCTGCGTGGCAGCGCTGGACGAGCTAGTGGGCGTCGTGTCCACGGTGCTACCGTCGTCTGAGGCGGTCATGACCACGGTGCTGGTCGGCGCAAGGCCGCAACCCTCCCACCGGTGCCACGACACGAGGCAAAAGGCCCTTGCATCGCCCACTGCCGCAGCCACCAGTACATAGCACACGAACGAGACGTCGAGCCTCGCCGCCCGGCTCATCTCTGTTGAACCCAGATGGTATAGCGAGACAAGTTCATAAACATAATTGTGCACTTTGAAAGTTGGACCCAGATGGTATAGCATGAAAAGTTCATAGACCTAGTTGTACGCTTTAAAAATTCATATACCCAGATAGTATAGCGGAAAAAATTTAAAGATATGACGTGCAATTCACTCTTTTTTAAACTACTCCAATCAATGAGTATCCAAAAATAGACTTCGGAGAATACGGAGCCTGAGCTAATAGTCAGAACAGCTCTCCACCGTGTCGTCTTCATCCACCACGGCGAGCCTCGGCGGAGAGTGGTCGTGCTGCTGTCATCCACCACGCACAGAACTCAAGCGATTAAATGGACATTGTTTTTTTTCGAGGGGTTACGAGATTCAGGCTCAGAATAGGCTAATTCGCCGTCATGTGTGATCGGACATTAGCCTAGCCTAGAGGGTAATCTCGAGAGTAGAGAATAAATATACCTGTCTTCTAGGAGGAAATTAAATGTTGTCTTTGTCTGTAAATCTGCTGAGCCGAACTGCATAGTGGACGTGGCAGCTACCAGCGATTTTTGTACTGTCAGAATTGTCGATGCTTCTGATAGTGCACTATTACGTATAGCTGGAGGCGGCTGAAACACGAAAGAATACGACAGCCAAAAAGAAGCATGACCAGATTTATCTACCTTACGCTTGCACGATATCTTATTTTTTTATTTTTCGCCAACAACATAAATACTGTAAAGTTCATTTTACAATCTTTGTACCTGTTGTGGTCGTCTTATTTACAACTCAAAACTGCAAAACCAAATATTGGACTGGACACCTCGATCGATCTATCCAAAACCAAGGTGCTGTTTGGTTCGGCGATGGGAGCCGTATCGTAAATGGGACCAGTGTAAATAGCGGTAATTGTTAAACTGCAAAGGAAAATGGACTTTGTTTTTTTTCGAGGGGTTACGAGATTCTACTAGTCCGTATCCGCTGCTGCGTGATCGATTTCCTCAACCAAATGCCGAACAACGATATCAGACTACGTCGGGAACGATTGCGGGCCTAAAAACCACGAACCAAACATCACCCAAAGTGAAAACAACCCTAGGTGGTTTTATGGCGATTTTGGGTACTAATAGTGGGCCCACCTTCCTTCTCCACCAATTTCGTCTCTCCCTTTCCTTTATGGTACCTCCACGGCACCACAAACCAGTAGTGAAAATTAAGCTATGGTAGCATGTTCGCCGTTGTGGTGGTGATATCTATCCTTGATGACATAAATCCTCTTTTCCCTATAAATAAGGACGCCCGGGGCCTAGAGAAGATATATATGGGTTGAGAGTTGAGACTTGAGCTAGCTAGAGGCAGACCTCCTCCCGATAATAGTGCTGCTTCGCTCCACAAAATGTGTAGCTCTAGTGGGTTTGCTCTGTTGGGCGTGGGAGGCATGAGAGACTTCTTCCCGGTGTGCAGCTGCGTGCGGCATGGCAATTAAGCTAGCTAATTGCTGGGGTTACGCTTGACGACGAGGCACTCAGAGACAGACTTCTAGCACCTGCTGTATCAAATCTCGTCACGGCCTGGAGCACCTGCATCAACTGTTGTTAGCCGAACTTGTCAGGAACCTGAAGGCAGACGGAGGGGGAAGAAAGTGCAGCTAGAGCTTGGGCCGAGTAGGCCAAGTCTTAATCATTCAGGCCCACAACGGATCTGCTGCCATGTAGGAGTAATATATAGGACATTAGGCTAGCTAGCTGCTGTCTTGTGTGGTAACTGATAAATCTGACGAACCGAACTGCATGGTAGGACGCCGCAGCTGGCAGAGATCTGTTTCAAGGTTTCATCGCCAATTCATTGGCTATGACCTGCATACAGATTGCCAGAGATAAGCTCGTTTTAGCCTTTTTTTCACTTTTCAGTGGATGATAGCCCTAGAGAAACACAAGAGGTTCAGTCTATGTTTTGTATATATAGTAATCCACTGAGACACAGTACTTAAGCCACTTGATATAGATCAATTCAACGATCTAATAAGCAAATTGTCACGCCTCTCGCTTGGGTTAGTAGGAACTCTCACCTACTAGCAGTGAGAACCAGCCCAGGCGTTAGTGTTAGTTCGTGCGTCCTGTAAGTTGTGTTAGATTGTTTTAGAATTTATGAGTCGCGTAACTAGTGTTTGTTTTAGATCCTTCAGTATAGTAACAGAAGCCTCAAGGATGCAAGACGTATGTGATCTCCTTTTGCCTATATAAATTATATAGCAACACTGGAAGAAGCTTCGAGTTGTGAGAAGAGCAAATCTGATAACCGAGAGTCAAAAAATCATTCAAGTACGTCATCCTATTTACCTTTGACTCTAGTCCTGTTGGGCTGGGAGGCATCAGAGAGTTGCATTCATGCATATGTTCTGGAAACTTCCACAGGATGCATCCAGGGGAAAAGGGAAGCGTCCATTGGCCATGCAAGATACAACTTTGGGCTGGAGTCATCTGGAATGCTTGTTCTTTGGCAGCCAGTCATGGCTCCATTCGTGCATACCTATGGACTTTGTGTTGAAGTTCAACCGATGGAGATATCCAGTGAACTCGTAAGATTTAATAAAGGCATTGCAATATGTTAAAAATGTCGTTGTAGCATGTAGCGAGAGGTCTCCAGATTTAGCATTTGGGGATAGTTTGGATCCCTTGCTACTTTGTCTTGCCGAGGAAGGAGAGGGAAGAATTAAAACAAGATGTTTGGATACATAGCAGGCTTGTTTACATTAGAGCCTGTGCCGGCAAATTTGCCTTGTGTGGTTTACTCATAATTAATATAGTATTTGTTTTAGAAATTAACTAGTTCATCAACCCGTGTTCTCGCACGGATTAGAGTTTTAGGGGATATAAATTTAATCCATAATAATATTAGAGCTGATTGTTTTAATTCATATTTTGTAATGTCATTGTGAGTAATGTATATGCAAATTTAGAAATTATTTTAATTTATATTTTATGATGTCATATTGGGTAATTTATATACAGATTTAGGTCTTATTTTAAATCTTCTATAATGGAATATTGAGTAATTTATATGCAAATTTAAGGGATTATTTTAATTTGTATTTCATAATGGCATGGTGGATAAATTTATGCAAATTTAAGGGGTTATTTAATTCATACTTCATAATGCATGACTGGCAATTTTTATACAAATTTAGGAGATTATTTTATTTCATCTTTCATAATGTCATGGTGGGTAGTTTTTTAGAAACTATAATTATTCTAATGACTACCATTAATTATTTGAGCTACAGTGATGGATGATTGGAATGTTAATTAGATAGAAAACATATCTAATGGCAATTAAGATTTCAATCTGCAATTGATGATAGGATGTTTCTAATTATTGTGTGAATTTCTATGATTTTTTTTATTTAGCGCATCTTGTGAGGATTAATAAAGAGGCTCCAAAAGGAGTCCCCCAATTATTAATAGCAAGATTAGGCACAAAATATCTGTTTCATAGAAAGGTTTCTAGCATTTTTATGAAAAAAGTTATGGGATCATTTAGTGTTGTAAATTTGTAAATAGGAAAATTTTGACAAAAATTGAAAGTAAATTTGAAAATAGAAAAAATCTATGAAAAAAGAGAGAATTTGCTTTCGTTGAGAGTTGAACTCAAAACCTTTTATAATGTAAGAGATGGGTAATTACTTAGAAAATGGATCTAAAATATGAAAAAATCTACCAAAAAGAAAAAAATATTTTCATTGAGAGTTAAACTCTAAACCTTTTATAATAGCAGTGGTTGGTAATTACTTAGAAAACAGATCTAATGGCTATTAATATTCTAATCTACCAATTGATTGTCGGATGTTTCTGATTTTTGTGAGAATTTTTAAGATTTCTCTTTTTTCTGCTGCGTTTCGTGAGGATTAACGTGGAGGCTCCGAAACGAGCCTCTGATTAGTAATAGTAAGATTAAAATATTAAATGCCTAATTTCGTAACATATGGTGCCACTGTAAAGCTCAAAGTTGTCTCATTCATCCTCCGGGCGGCATGTCCCCAGGTCGCTGGAGGCGTGCTAGAACCTTAGGGATGATAGAGAAAAGCAATAGCTTGTGTCTGCTTCGATTATTGTAAGCGGTGATGATCCATAGTGCATTAAGGAAATCTTCAGCAGATGATCCATTCCATTATTCATATTTTAACTTCTCTATACACTAGCTCAATAACAGGTGTTTTGCATGTTCATATGCATGATCCTCTAGAAATAACCTAATGAAATGACATAAGCAAGTTGATGAGAAAAGAAAAATCGTTGCTCCTTTTCTTTGTTTGCGGAAAGATTTGCATATGCGCGCAACTTTCAATTTTGTCATCAGTGGAATGGCAGTTATTTTATATGATCTGGAAGAGAACCGTCTACGCGCGCGTCTGCAGATGTGTATGCATGTACAGGTCTGAATCCAGTTATTATTAATAATCAAAATGATGTGAAGACTCTGAATTGACCTACCTAGGTACGGGAGCCACTGCAGTTGCATGGTCACGCATTGATGGAATAGTGTTAGGTGCACGAAATCAGACGTGCATCATCAAGAGTTATTGTAGCTTCCTTCTTTGTTCTTCTGTCTATAAAAGAGAAGATGAAGACGGACAAGCAGCCATGACTGCTTGCATTGTGAGATAACACGAGGCACTCCATTAGCTCTACCCTGGGCCCTGGCAATAGGCACCGGAGGCATTGGGATCTTTTACATTTGGACAGCGCGGCAATTGGTTGTTAGAGGCGCGGGAAGGTTAGCTAGAGACATTCTCTATGCTATCAGATCCAAATTTGGCACCGCAGTTCAGGGTTAAGCAATTATTTGGCTGGTTCTCATCCGCTAACAGCAATGTAGTAGCCAATGAGAGCATCATGTTTCCAAGCAGAGCGTCAAGTGTATGGTGAGCGGCAGCAGCAGGATAAAGGCAGAGCGCGGTGGTGGTGCGGCACGTTGAGCAATGGCTCCAGATCTCTTGTTCCTTAAACCTTGGACTGTCCATGCAATGCAACACCAACCCATGCGCCAGCAGGTTAAGCATTGCCATCAGAATTCGATGACGCATCCATGCCGCGGTAAGAGTTAACTAATGTTCCTGGCCATGTGCCATCTTAGCTTCCCACGCCTGGTTCAAATGACTCCATGGTGCAACCAAAGGTTCACTATTGACTTAGTCGACTCTACGTCAAATAGAGCTTGATAAATTGTCCACGTATCTTATTATTACTAATTAATGAGTTGATGCACTACTATGAATTGATGCTATTTAATAATGTGTGATTCTAATTTTAATGCCTGTTTCCACTAAGGTTTTTTGTTTAACGTTGTGGGCTGATATTGGTCTTTGTGGGGACATGTAATAATTAGCCATTAGATCTCTAATTTGGTTTAGATCTAATGGTGGAGATATAGGATGGGTAAATACAAGTGCATTGAGATAAAGAAAAGATACTTCTAATTATCTTATTAAAGTGCCTATGTGATAAAAAAATATTATTAATATACTCCTATATTGTATACTTTTAATAACTAAGGGAAAAATCCAAAAAATAATTAATCTATAAATCATAATAAAATATAAACCAACTTTCTAAAACATCCAAAACAATTAATAAAACATAAAACTATATTTTCTCAAAAATAAAACTTTCACAAATAAAAACATAAAAAATATAATAATTAACTTTGAGACTATAAAAATGCATGTGCTACGTGCAGAACTGCACGTGCATTTTTACTAGGTAACTCCAAACAGTACCTGCTAGAGGCTGTCTCCTCGTCTGAACTGCAAACGATTCAACTGAAAAAATGATTAGACATTTAAATCAATTAACTTCCACTTTGCCTTTTGATTATTACATTGGTACAAATCTTTGCAGTTTGCAATTATATATTTTAGTATAGATGCTTGGCGGATGCACGTTTACTAGCCCAAATAGGCGTGCACATCTTTGAAATAGCAGGTGCAAGGAAAACCAGACTGCACATAATAAACGTTCCAGTGAAATCATGGCCTCCAATGGCTTTGTTCTGGCTCGTAGGCGTCGGAGGCATCGGGAGATATCTGTTTAGGATTAGATGAAATATCTGGCGGTTTGGCTATTCAGCCTTTCTTCATTGGTGATTGTAGCTTTCAGACCAAATCAATGCGTTCTAAGGGAAACTGCTTGTACTCTGGTTGTAGTACGCCTGTAGCTCTCTCTGCGTCCTTGACGCCTTAAGTTGTATTGCATCCCTGTCCATTTGAATCAAATCAACCAGGAGCACGGTGGTTGTGGGAGGACAGTGGCGAAGCCAGTTTGTCAAACTTAACTCGTAGTTAAAAAAATTGCATGACCAATAATCATGACACATTTTTACTGAAAATGCGCAAATACAATACTAACGATTAATAAATATCATATTGCATTGAAAGACTGAAGATACCTCCTATAAAAGTAGCATAATTCACTATGTACGCATACACCACGAATCTAAGATCTAAGAGCGTAAAAGAAACAAACCTGTCAAATTGAATTAAAACAGTTAGTGACCAGCTATGATGTATATGAATATGTAATCACACACGTATATAATATAAGCAATACCAAGGTGTGAGAACATATACCACTAGAGACTAGACTAATGCCGAAGAACTAAGCATATAGAAGCAAAATCTAGACAAACACAGATGCAGTACAAGCAAAATCTCACATAAGAGCATGAATCATCTAATTGACATGTCCGACAAATCAGTAGATTGGTTGATTTTACCTTTTGTTATCAGCTTTATTCTTCCCAATTGCAGTGCCGGGCAGGGGCTGCCTATTGGAGGGCAGTGGCACCTCGTCCTCGCCAAATGCCGACGCCGGCTGGCTCTGTTTGTCGCTCAACACCTGCCGTTGAACCTCATCTGCGGCCGCACCCTACACTACCACTTCCCAAAGAATCTATGCCACCGCTCGCCTGCGAAGATCCCTCCATAAATCTCCCTTCTGCGCGTCTGCAGGCTGCGCCCCGCGGCTCTGCCCCTTCCAGCGGGCGACTGGCGACCCTCAGCAGTGATGGCTCATGGAGGACGAGCGAGGGGCGACGGCCCGGCGTTGCGCTTCCGCTTCCGCTTCCGCATGGGATCGAGCGGCGGCGGCGCTGCGTGCGAGTAGCAGCCTGGCCGGTTGGCTAATTGGGGCAGGGCAGGTTAGCATCCTGCGTTTTGGGCCTGTCCATTGTCCAATCGTGTTGCCCATTGGGCCTGCTACCTGTTGGAATGGGGGCACAAATGAACAACGGAAAAAACGGAACTTTCGTCTCCTTCTCGGCCATCGCCAGCGACTCGACGAACTGCCGCCGCCAGGCTGGAGTGCTGGACCCGAGGAAGAAGAAGGGGTAGGGGATCTACGCACCGCGGCTAGCTGGGGCAGCTGCCCCACCTTGCCATATGGGTGGCTCCGCCTCTGTGGTAGGAGAAATAAACCAGTTGGAGTTCAATTCGTTTCATTTCTCACCTCCGAGGCCATCTTCTTGAGTTATTTCCAATGTGTAAAGAGCTCTGATTGTCAAAGAAAAAAAAGTTTTGTCCAGAATACGGATTTTAACACTTTTTACACTGTGGTTGGAAATGTACGCATTTGAACCAAGTGGTACCACTTCTTCTTTATTTTTAATGATTTATATGTCTTTTTGGAATTAAAAATTTCAAAAATATGAGTACACATCCCACCATTTTCTAGTACCGGAACCTTCTTATAGATTTGGTTCCTCCTATTACTAATACCGTAGTAGGTAAGTACCATCTATTTATAAACTGTTTGACGGCTCCTATTATTTTTAACCACCGTAAAACTTATATTATTTTATTGTTTCAACTAGGCTAGTGCATTTTTTATTCCTTAGAAAATAAAAACTCACTGTTACTAATTGGAGCCACTATGTTAATACTCAACAGATACGAAATTCTAAAAACAACCAGATACACGTGGTTGTCCATCAGTTAGCTCTAATAAAATAGACATTAGATCTACTAGTCCATCAACCCATGCGTGAGCACGGGTTAAATCATAGAACATATATGTTAAAAGTTTGTGATTGTTTTATTTTATCTTTAGTAGTAGTAGGACATGTGTTTAGATACAAAATTTTAAAAACATTTAAATTAGGGTCAATTTCTATGGTACTCTAGAATAACAGCCATGAATTCAGTTAGATATGAATGCCTATAGTTGAAAAAGAGTGACGTATCACCTCTACATTACAGAGTTGAATATAATTGTTATATTTAGATTTATATATTTAATTTTAGCCAATATGATAAATATGGAGAAAAGTAATTAATTGAGACACGCATCCTAATCTGGTTGGCCTACAGTTAGGCCATGTTTGGTTCTATTAGCAAATTACAATTAACTAGCTAACTGTCGCGTCCGACGATGTGTTACCTTGATCAGGTATGGTGAAGTTTTGTATTCGTCGGTGCTCCATGTACTCCCTGCGAAGGTCTCCTCTCTCTTTGTTTCGTCTCCTCGAGAGTGAAATCAAGCAAACGTCACCTGAACCACACAGCGCGCATGGACCAACTGAAAGGCTGCATTAGCGGAGCCACTAAGCTCAAAGCTCATCAGTGCACGCACCTCTTCACTTCACATATGGCGCCGCCCATGAATGCGGCAGTGATGATGGCACCTCTTTCTGCTGCACCGGCCAGCCCGGAAGGAACTCGATCGGCCAGCAGGCTCCAAGCCTCCAATCTCCCCGCCCTATAAATTGGGTTATGGATGGGTGTGCACACAGGGGAGGCCAGCCGCGCACCGCAGCTGAGCAGCTCCCTCGGCGCGTTTCTTGCTCCTCGTTCAAGGCGATCGATGACGACGGCTGCTTCTCGCGTTCTCCTCGTCGTCACGGTGCAGATCCTCGTCGCGGCGTCCACGGTCCTCAGTGGCAGCGGCCAGCGCGCAGATGGCGCTTACGTAGATTACGTAGATAGATATATTCGAGGTAAGGCTGCTGGCTAGCTTACGTAGATACAGTTTAGGTTCCGTGGTAGGGTGGCCGGAGCTAATGTAGATTTCTATCTGATGGCTACGATTATTACATGGCATAAATGATGGCTGGCTGTTTTGTTTTTTGTAAAAATTTCTAGGATCTTTTTTTAGAACGTCTCGTGAGAATTAACATGGAGCCTCTAAAAGGAGTTTCCAATTAGTAATATATTAAGATTATATTATATTTTAAAAAAATTACTCACTATGCTATTATAAAAGATGAATTAAAATAATTCATCTGAATTTACATATACATAATCAGTAACACCATTATCAATGATAAATTAAAGTAAACTCTAAATTTATACATAAATTACCAGCCATGTACTATTATGAAAAATGAATTAAAATCACCCCCTAATTTTGCATATAAGTTATTAACCAATGGATTAAAATCACCGCTAAATATTCTCACGACTTCTTTGTGAAATCATACAGTAGTATATTCCATCTATAAATAAACGAACTAGTGCTAGTAGCTCCAATCTGTGTGTACCAAATGTGAGACCAAATAGAGCCTAGGCCAGTGGCTTTGTTGTGGCAGATAGGCCTCGGAGGCAGCAGGAGAGCTCTATTTAGGATTGGATGAAATCATGGTTACTCTGCTCCACAATAGGTGCTGCACGGCAGATCGGTGTGACCATATCATCGTACTCTCTACAACGTTGCTGACTGTACCTTCTGTGACCAATGCAAGAATTGGATACTTGCACAGGGATCTGGGTTATGGTTCCCGGCCTCCGTACCCCTGTGCTCCCATCTTAGCTTGTAGACCGGCTCCTGAACGCCATGCAGGTTCCGTCGCTATTTGGTTGAACGCTGGATTTGTAAATGCTCTGGCGCGCCGCCCTGCTACACAGTCAAGGATTATTTGTTTCTGTGTCAAAATAAGACTTGCACATCTTGTTATTATTAGCTTGACTAGTCCATCAATCCAGTGTTCTCGCACGTGTTAGAGTTTTGGGATACAGATTTAATCCGTAAGCTGATTTTTTTAATTTATCTTTTGTAAGGTCATTGTGGGTGATGCATATATAAATTTAGAAATTATTTTAATTTACACTTTATGATGGCATAGTCGGTAATTTATATGCAGATTTATGGCTTATTTCAATTCATCTTTTATAATGGCATGTTGAGTAATCTATATGCAAATTTAGGGGTTAGTTTAATTCATATTTCATAAAGGCATGGTGAAAAATTTTATGCAAATTTAAGGGTTTATTTAATTCATATTTCATAATGTCATGATAGGCAATTTTTATTCAAATTTAGGGGATTATTTTATTTCATCTTTCATAATATCATGATGGGTAACTTTTAGAAAATATAATAGATCTAATGACTACTATTATTAGAGCTACATGATGGATGACATAATGTTTCTGATTTTTTAACAATTTTTAGGATTTATCATTTTTCTAGAGAACATATCTATAATTAGAGCTACATGATGGATTACGGGATGATAATTACATAAAAAACAGATCTAATGTCTATTAAGATTGCAATATGCAATCGACAATAGGATGTTTCTGATTTTATCTTTTATTTAGCGTGCATCTTGTGATGATTAATAAGAGCCTCCAAAAACTAGCATCTTTATGAAAAAAAGTCGGGATCATTTAGTAGTGTAAATTTGTAAATAGAAAAAAATGACAAAAAAACTAAGAGTAAATTTTAAAATTGAAAAAATCTGCCAAAAAAAAGAAATTTACTTTCGATAAGAGTTAAACTCAAAACTTCATAGTGGCATATGTGGGTAATTATTTAGAAAATAAATTGAAAATGGGAAAAATCTACCAAAAATGAAAAAATTTGCTTTTGTTGAGAGTTGAACTCAAAATTTTTCATAATGGCAGAGGTGGGTAATTACTTAGAAAATATATCTAATGTCTATTAATATTTCAATCTACCGATTGATGGTTTATGTTTCTGATTTTTTTGAGAATTGTGAGGATTTATCTTTTTTCTGATGCGTTTCATGAGGATTAACGTGGAGGCTCCAAAAGGTTTTGGAACCTCTAATTAGTAATAATAATATTGCTATCCGGGCTCGGTTTCTGCATTTATGTTTTTCTCCGGGGGGCATTTCGATCAACATATTTTGGTTAATCTAGATAGCTGCAGGATCATAACAATTATGTATGGTGTGGACCTCTATTTACCTCAATGTATATTTAGTAGATGATTTAATCTGTTCATTAGATGTTCATAAAATTCAATGGTCCTAATTCTTTCTTTTTTCGATTAACACCTCCTTTGTCATATAATTATAATAGACGTATCCTAGTAACCGTGGTTGATCACTTTACTACATTAAATAACTGTGATGCCCCTGGCATCTCAAGGGTTTAATTAAGTGATCTTGCATTAATCATCCATCATAAGCATCATTTCATAATCATGGTTGTGGAGCATAGGCCAAATTTGAGTGAAGTACCTTTTATGAAAATCTGTTTTCTCCATTTTTGTTTTTAGGATCCTGTCCTCACTCCTTTTTCCTTTGAGAAATAGGAGAAACTCATAATAGAAGAAGTGTATATAAATATGTAACAAACAACTTTGTCTTTTGGACCATGGTCAGAAAATGGTGTTTTCATGGTGTTTGGGGTTAGTCTTGATCAACACAGAAAACCAACCCAAATCTGTCCCTTTTAGTAATCTCAAATTTTCTCCAACTTAGAGCCATTTTCATGGGATTCTCCCATTGAATAAGTTTTAGGGTATGAAATTTTGAACAATTTATCCAAAAGGAGCTTTGGGAGAAAAGGCCTAGAAATGTGACTTTTTGTTTTCCTAATCAATATAGTTTCCTGTCCCCACCAAAGCCTACCACACAAATTTGAATTTATTTCATATTTCCACTCAAAATCTGGAGATACTCCTTTCGGCAAAGTTGTAGATCTCAAAAAGTTGAACATTTCATATGTTTTGAGTTTTTCCAAATTCGGCCGTTAAATGGGTGAAAAATGCGATTTACAGTGAGGGAGAAAACACATTTTTGAAATAGAGGGGGGGACACTGACCGGTGGGCCCGCCGATCCGCGCCGCGCCCACGGCGCGAACCGGCGAGCGCCACGCGGCTCGCCGGCGTACCGGGAGCAGGGCGAGGCCCCGGCCGCGCTCCCCGACCCCGCCGCCTGGAAGAGGAGCGCGCCCGCTCTCGTTTCCTCACTCGCGCCACTCCCGCCTGCCCCGTGCCTTCGTTCCCCCGTTCGCGCAGAGCGTCCCGCCGCCGCCGCCATTAGAGGGAGCTCGGGCTCGAGCTGCGCCCGCGCTTCCGCCACTCCCCGCGTCTCCCCGCCACCGCGCCGCTCATCCTCTCCCTCCCCTCGACCGGAGCCCCAAACCCTAGCCGCCGGTTACACCCCCTCCGCCGCGCATTTCGACGCCGAAGCCTCACCGCCTCGAGCCTCGTCGCCGGCCTCTCTCTCCGCCGCTCCCCGCCGCAATTGAGGTGAGGGGTGAGTCCCCCGCGTCCTACTCTCTCTCCCCGACCCTCTGCGGCGAGCCGCCGCGCCCCGCAGAGCGGACTCCGGCACGCGCCGCCGGAGCTCCTCCTCCCGTCGCGAGGAAGAAGACGACGGGAGGAGGGAGACGACCATCTTGCGATCTAGCCCCTCGGTTTTTCCGGTTTCCACGTTTTCACCTCGCGCACTGCTCACTGAGTCTGTGAAATCTTACGAGCTAGCCCTCGGGGTCTACGGATAATTCTGTTTGAACCCCTGGATCTGTGATTTTCCTTTATTTCTTTAAATATTCGGCTGGAACTTTGGAAATTCATAATAAATCAACAAAAAATCAGAAAAATATGAATCCAGTTGCATTGCACTCCTCTTGTGTAGATCTATCTGTTGGGTATGATGTCTGAGTAGGAAAAGTCAGATTTACCCCTAGATCTTGCATGCATGGATAAATCTATGAAAATACCTAAAATAGGATAATGATTTTCCAAAAATGGGGAAAACTTGTGAGAGGCTTTGTTTTGACATGGTAACACTGAGATAATTTTGGTACCCCTAGCACTTGCTGTTCAAAAAGAGTTTCACCTTTTTGATGTCATTTATGCATTTTTAGTTCTTTATTTTGGTCTTCTAAATAAAATCTGCTCAAAATAATTTTACAATATTTTTCCTAGGTCATAGATAGTGGTATTGGTTCTCTGATGAAAAATTGGGCCATGCATGGTTAAGATAGTCACTGATTTGAAAATGGCAAAATTTTCTATGTTTAACTAAATAAAAGGAAAATGTAAATTAAATGGTATCCAAAAATTATCAAACTTGGACAGCAATGTTTTTAGGGTAAATAGGCTCTCTGAGAGTTTTGGTAGCTCAAGTGATCACTGTCTAATTACCATTTTGCCCCTGCATGTGTTTTTAGCATAGAAATAAAGGAGGAAATGATAACCATATAAAGAATATGCTCTAAATGGTTTTATCCATTTTATTTGTGCTCCCTATAATGTATATAGCTCACTGGTTAAATTAGGGGCTGTGCATGTCAGATTTTGATGGAGATTTGAAAATGACAATTAAAGGCATGTTTTAATAATAGGAAAAAGTGGTCCTAGAATATTTACTAAATCTTAAGAAAAATCATGGTGTGTCATAATCACCCTTAGGGACTAGAAAGTATTTTGAGGAATTTATAATACATCTTTGCTATGTGATGCGAAAATGATAATTATTAAGCTAATATGATCACACGATGGCATAAATGCAAAATTGCTCTATATACACCATGATACTCCTTAAGTGATTGTACACCTGTGTGCCTCATCTTCATGCAGTGCATCATGCATATCATTCATATAGTGGCGCTTAATGCAGATACGTGATCACAAAAGCAAGTGTGTGGAACTACTTCGAGCAACGGTGTCCAGAAGACCAACTAAGACCCAAATACCACCTAGAGGCCCCTGAAGTGGTATTTGGAAGGGGGAGTTGTCCAAGTGATCAAGGGGTTGCCTGGGGCAAAGCCTCACAACCCGGCAAACTAACTTAGTTTAGTTTGTTGGTATTCTTATTATAAATCAAAAGGTAGGCAGGATCATACTATTCCCAGCAAACAAATTATATATGTGGTGATTACGCATATGCATTAGGAGTTGGTTGAAAACTATTGCATTAGACTCCTTGGCCACCCTGGCCCTAGCACCTATACTAGAGTTCGTAGGCCGTGTTGCTTAGAACTGCTAGGCTCGGGTAGACACGAGTGAAAGGAGTCACTCGTCGTGTAGGTGTTTTCAAAATATCAGAAATCTTGCTTTTGAGAAAAGGATATTATGCTCATGGCTTAAATGGAGACCGGGCGGAGAATTTATTTCAGTATTTACTTTTCTTGATGTCGCACTCTGGACTCCGCCCGAGTCGTATAAGGCCGTCCGTTGTTCGCCTATTGGTCGGCATAACATTGCTAGAGTGCTTAACCGGGAAATGGGACCGGTAAAGTCTTACCTGGGCTTGTCCGGAGTTTTCGAGGTGCTGCCCATCCACTTGCTGGAGGCCGATGGGCCCGGGGGCGCTTGTACTCGAAGGAGGGCTGACCCAGTGCGCTGTGGTAACGCTCCTGAGAGGGCACAACCCGGGGGTTAGGTGGGGGCGCTTTGCATCTTGGGACAGGACAGGTGGAGATCGGGACTATATGTGGGAACGCGATGGCCAGTAAGCATATACCCCTGGCATGATAGTTGTTCCCGGGAATTAAAATCGATTCGAATCGCTGAAGCCCACCAGGTGTGGGAATGCCAATACCATTGACGTTCAATGCAGTAATAAACTTAAATTCTCTTTATTTAAGACTCATGGTTTTTGAATATTACATGTTTGATATCGATCTGTTTACTTTACTGCAGTTCAATATTATATTGATGGTCATACAAGTAATGAAAGTTTATTCAGTTATGTTATTCACGTTACTATTTAAAATATATGGCTAAGGATCCACATGCTAGTAAGCAGCTTCGCGTCAGCCGTAAGCCCTTCCATTAAGTCCTACTGAGTAATTAGTACTCAGGGTTTGCCCCCATATTTTGAGCAGGTATTGACGACATATGGAGAAGTGCTTGGAGGAGGGTAGCACCGGTGGGCTCGGTGTTGCTCGCCTCGATCATCGTTGCATGAAGGCTACTATTGTATTTCGTTTACGCTGTGAGATGTTTTCAAATGCGCTTCCGCTATCTGATTTAAACTTGCCTTTTGTATGGCATTATGTTGAAACTTATATCTTTATTCTGAACTAGTTTGTAAAATAAGATTACATATATCCTACATTCAACTGCCTGTGATGATATATCTGTTGTGGCTCTCTCGAGGGCTAAATGTGTATGATGTCGGTTCCTCTGGGAAATGGTAGAATCGGGGGTCGAATGACTCTCGACGGACGACCGGGTTTAGTTTGGCCTAAGTGCACTGCGAGCCAGAGGTGGCAGGTGTGCTTAGTCCGGATTAAATCGGCGGTTCCGCCACAATAACCAAACCATGATGCCGTGTGGTTGCATAGATATCCGACTATTACTGACTAAGGGTAAAAAAAAATCACGAATTGCGAAGCGCTAGAGAAAACATATATATCTTAAAAATTCTCACAAACCCTACTAATTAGAGGCTCTTTTTGGAGCCCACGTTAATTCTCACGAGTACTCTAATAAAAAGATAAATATTCGAAATTCTCAAAAAATAAAAAACATTTGGCCGTCCATAATATACCTATAATAATAGTAGCCATTAGACCTATTATATTTTTTGAAAAATTATCCACCATGCCTAAATTTATATAAAAATTACCTACCATGCCATTATAAAATACGAATTAAAATATCCCTAAATTTGCATAAAAATTACCCGACCATGCATTATAAAATATAAATTAAATTACCTTTTAAATTGCAATAAATTACTCACCATGCCATTATAAGATATGAATTAAAACAAGCCCTAGATCTACATAGAAACTACCAGTATGCCATCATGGAAAATAAAATAAAATAAAATAATTAATAAATTTGTATAAAAATTATCGATAATGCCATTACGAAAAATGAATTAAAATAATTACATCTAATCATACTATTACTAAAAGGAGCCTCCACGCTAGAGAAAAAGATAAACCCTATAAATTCTTACGAAAATCCGAAACATTCGGTCATCTATCACGTAGCTCAAATAATAATAGCCATTAAATCTATTATATTTTGTAAAAAAAAATTCCCACTATGCCATTATGAAAGATGAAATAAAATAACCCCATAAATTTGTATAAAAATTACACATCATGCAATTATGAATACAAATTAAATAACCCCCTAAATTTGCATAAAAATACCCTCATGCATTAGAAAACATGAATTACATCATCCCATAAATTTGCATATAAATTACTCACCACGACAATATAAAAGATGAATTAAAACAAACTCTAAATCTACATATAAATTATCCAATATACCATCACAAATTTAAAAGGTAAATTAAAATAATTTACCCATAATGCCAATAATCACCGGTAATATTACTAAGGATTAAATTTATACATGCTAAAACTCTAATCTATGTGAGAGCGCACGCGTTGATGGACTAGTATTACTAAAGATTAAATCTATATCTTCTGACACGTGTGAGAGCTTGGGTTGACGGACTAGTATATTTAAGTCCATGGAATCAAACACCACATTCTCAAGACTCGTTTGCAATATCATAAAGTCCGCTCCATCTATATATAAACGAGGACTAGTGCTAGGAGCTCAGATCTCAGTGTACTAAATATTAGTAGAACCCATATCCACTAGCTTTGTTGTGGCACATAGGCCTCGGAGGCACCAGGAGAGCTCTGTCTAGGATTAGATGAAGTCGTGGCTACTCTGCTCCACAACAGGTGCTGCACGGCTCACCGGTGTGCTCACCATCCTCTCTACATGGTTGCTCATTGCACCTTTCGTGACCAATGCAAGAATCGGACACTTGCGGTGATCTGCTTCATAGTTACCGGCCTTAGACACCCCATTGCTTCGATCTCAGCTCGAGCTACTAGTGGGAGAAGTGGTGCCAAGAACCGTCATTAGGGAACACCAGAAGGTTTTGACTCCCTGGTGCTGCTCATGGCAAGGGGACTGCTCCTCCACAGCATGCAGTTTCTAGCTCTCCGTGATCCTGGCAGCTTACGCTATGGACTCCTCAACTGACTGCTGCCACGGGCCCACGGCCATGCCACACCGATCGTGTGCAGGACACACTGAAGACAATGACGCATTGCAGCTCGCCATCGCTCCCCTCTGCGAGCGGTAGGCCACAAAAGTTGTGCTGGATCTCTCTGTTTCAATCAAATCAAGCATAGCATGGTGGATGTGGTATGAGAACATAAATAATTTGGAACCTTTTAGTGTTTTGTTTTCTCGCCTGCGAGAGCATCTTCTTGTGTGAACAGCTCTATGATTTGCAAGAAAAGAAAAGGCCTTTTGTCTAGAAATGGATTTTATTTTATTTTTGGTGTTACTAGGATAGCACATTTTTTATTTCATAAGCAGCACAATTTCATTTCTCAGATCAAAATTCAACTGCTTAATTATCGGCTCATGTGTACTTATTATTGTAAAACTTTGATTAAACATTATAATGTCCCAATTGAATTTTCAATTGCTGTAGGTAGCCATCCAGCAAGTGCTAGTGGTAAATGGTATCCCATCTACCACATGTCCTCCCAAGCATTATTGCGGTCCATTTAACTTGTCTATAAAGTATCGTATATGAGGGAGCACAAGCCAGTGCGTGGCAAAGCTCAAACGGAATACTAGTACTGGATAACAAGATGAAGTCTGAATGTCCAGTGGGATTGCATGGAAACAAAATCCCGGCTTCATCACCTATGTTTGGGAACAGGAAGCATCAGGAGTTCCTGCGTTACCCATGCACGGACCAAATGGTACGTAGTTCACACCTTGCGCTTTGTTTAATCTTTCTAAGTTTTATAAAAATAATCACTGGAAGATGATCATCCTATGCCTTGTCGGAGACAGGATTGGCGAGAAGTGCAAGCTCGACCTGAACATGATTAGTCTTGCATGGACCAACTATAGTGTCGGGCGCAGAGCAGAGGTCTGTCACCTTGCTGGAATGCGGCTTCCGGCAAGCATCATGGCAAGACATGCGCGCCGCAACGCAAACCTCGATCCTCCAATGTCGTGCCATGCCGCACGGTCGTCCTGCCCGGTGTGCGAGTGCGACCAGTGGGAGCCACAGCCACCTTTCTGATCCTGAATATGGAGAAGCAGAAGCACTGTCACCAGCACCACCGTGAATCTTCATCAGTTGGAGCGACCACAGCACGTTCCAGAGCCCCATTTCAACACATCCATACTCCTTTGCTGCTGGCAGCTGTGGAAGCAAAGAAACGGCTGGATCGTCAGATCGAGGTGAACGCGTGAGCCTGGCCGACACAGTGCAACCATGCCGCGGGGAAGCAAAGATGTGGAGACATCGCCTAAAGCTATCAGAGCAGCCGGTGGTCAAGGAGCCTTCTTCGAGCTATGACATCATGTTCCCTGCACTTGCTGTGGATCAATTTGCCAAGTACGGAGTACTACACTATATTAGCAGCACGATGATGCATGCTTAATTATGGCTGCATGCTTGTACGCATGTGTCCCGCATTACCAAAAGCACATACAATGCAATACGTTCTCACCTGTCAGCTGTCACCAACACTTCTCATCACTCTATTTGTTAGCCCCATTAAATTGTTTTTTTCTTACATCCTTATTTGTCCTACCTCCGCCAGTGCCATAGTGCTCGAAGGCATGTTCTTTCTTATGAAATATTTGGATGGACTGCAACATTTTTAATCTCTAGAAATTAATGGCCCCCGTAATGTAGAGGCTCGATGGGCCGATTAAAATGGATGTTAGGAAAAAATAATCTAACCATTCAAAAAACATTTTATATCTGGACCACCAATTTTTAATTGGGAGATGTTCACCTTAAACTTTCACGGTTGTCCAATTTTCAACCTTGAATTATAAAACTAGTTTGAGTACTCTTAGATTAGGATGGTTTGAGTGGATTCTGGTGAGTTTAGATCCACAATAGATTAAAATCTCCTAAGTTCCTCGCAATCTACCACAATCCCTCTCAATCTAACAGTACCCAAACTAGCCCTCTCAATACTCCAACCTCTTTGGATGCAAAGTAGGTCCTTGCCCCTTTCGCTATCTAGGGATCATGCACTTTAGAAAGCTAAATAACAAAGACTGAAAGATGATATATAGAAGAGAGAATCGAAAGAAAGTTGAGCAATTGGAAAGGAAAAATGTTTTCTTTTGGTGGGATACTAGTTTTGTTAAACTCGGTGCTATCCAGTCTACCGATGTTTATGCTTTCTTTTTTTGAGATACCAATAGGTGTCATGAAAAAATAGAATACTTTAGATCTCGCTTCTTTTGGCAGTATGACAAGTCACAAAAAGAAATATACATTGATAAGTTGGACCGTTCTATGCCAACCTAAGGAACAAGGTGGTTTGGGAGTTCAAAACATTGATATCCAAAATAAATGCCTCCTGAGTAAATGGTTCTTTAAACTTTGTAATGAAGATGGTATTTGGCAAGATCTTTTGCGGAATAAATTTTTAAAAGGAAATTGTTTGTGCCAAACAGAAAAAAAGCCAAGGGACTCACACTTTTGGAAAAGCCAAATGGGAGTAAAAAAAATTCCTTAGCCTAGGACGGTTTAAGCTGGTTAGTGGGAACCTAGATTAGGTTCTAGGAAGACATTTGGTTAGATAACGAGGCTCTCAAGGACTGTTTACCCAAAGTTGTTTACAATTGTTAGAAAAAAACATGCTATGGTAGCAAAAGTCCTCAGAACGAATCCCTATAATGTCTCCTTTAGAAGGGCACCAATAGGGAATAAGTTTAATGAGTGGCATAATTTGGTTGCACGTATTGCTTCTATGAATCTACGAGAGGGTAGAGATCAGTTTGTGTGGGGTTTGCACTAGTAAAGGCCATTTTTCCGTCAGTTCAATGTACAAGCATCTTGTTAGTAATGGTTTGAAAGTTTCGCAAGAAATTTGGCATTTGAAATAAATTCCTTTGAAAGTTAAGATCTTCCTTTGGTTTTTTAAGAGAGGTGCCATCTTGACAAAGGATAATTTAGCTAAAAGAAATTGGAAGGGTAGAAGTTTAGACAAGGTATGGTAATGTGCCTCTAATAAAAAGCATTTTAAAAAATCGTAACTACAAAAAAGGTAATGTGCCAAACCAGCTACCAAAACAAGCACAACCGCAGTCTCTAGGAATCAAACTCATAAGCTCGTGCCTCATCATGCAACCTCTCCATCGTACCTCCACTGCACTACTATACACAACTAATTATGCCTAGATAGGTGATGTTTTTCTTTTCTTTTGGCTTTGCTGAATTTTATATTGACCATTCAGAGCCACCTAAACAACCTCAAATGGAACAAAAACTGTCAACTAAAAAGTTGTAGGCCTTGTCGAGCACTACAAACTTTGATCTAGATCATGTATCCATGCGAAGTCATTTGAAAAATTTAATTTTTTTTTGTTTACACATCTGAAAACTAGCATTCAATGTTTGGGGCCCCAACTGATCTTAAATGGAAAAGATGTTTATTTTCATCAGTAACTAGGTATTAAAAAATCCTGATTTCCTATTTTGCTCGAAGGTATGTGCTTTCTTAAGCAATATTCGAACATACATCAACAATTGTTATCTCATCAAATTAATGGCACGTGTAATGTATGGGTTCCTCGATGGGTCTATTATAACCTATGTTAGGGAAAAAAATCTAATCATCAAACCATACCTGATATCTTGACCACCAATCTTCAATCAATGCATAAACTAATTTTAGGGCACTAACCAGTACATATGGATGCTTTCAATGCCTCTGTGTATTTATGGCACATTTCATTTAGATGAAGTAGAGGTTATACAACTGATTTACGCTATTGCAGAAATGATTTCCAAATAAAGCTGGTTGAGGCCCTTTTCTAGCTACGGTTTTTTGGCCTATCACTGGGCAAATCACAACAAATGCCCCTCATCTCAGAAAATTGATACCCTGCAGGGGTGGGTCATCCCATAACCCCACAAGTAGAAATCATGCATTTTACAGGGGTAGGTAATGCGATGGCGTGCCTAAAATTATTTTTTCTAGTGGCGGTTGAAGCTTTCTACTGCCCAGCCCATAAAGGAGTGCGTGAGGAAACACCATAACACATTGTTGCAAATTGAGAGGGATATGAACAACTAAATGGTTAAAATTTTTCAAAAAGAAAAACTTTCGATTCAGTCTTGGAAAGAAAGATGAAGACGGCCTCTTGATGAACGTCATCCTGCTTGTCTGCTATCCCTAGGCTTGGGAGGCATCAGGATTTGTTCCGTTAGCTATGAAAAGCAGCTGAGTGATCTAAAATGCAGGTGGAGCAGTCAAGGACAAGACAAGTGTTCTCAGGAACAAAAATCTACAGGAACTTTGGTTCTCGGACGTCCACTAGGATGAGCAACACTGCCATCTGCTCAGTACCATCAATGACCAAATGAACATTCGTTAAACGTTATCAGTTTAAGTCATATCATGCACGTCTGCTGTGGTAGGTGGCAAAGCACAATATACTGTAGTATGGTAGAAGATCACGAGCAAGGGAGGAGACAGGGAGGGGCCAGGGCCCACCTATGGCTAATAATTTTACACTAACATTTTTTAAATTCAAATAAAATTTAAAAATTTAGTGCTATCGGCCCCTCCTAACAATTAGAAATTCAAGTTTCTGGCTCCGCCACTGATCACGAGATATGAACGCTTGTTGTTCATTGTTGGAATGAAGAGGAGAGGAGGGAGATCAAACAGAACGTGACTGCATTGATCGTCGTATGTTGTACATATACTAAATATATATACACAAGAGAGCACCTAAGCAACCTAGACCGAGCTAAGATATTCCTACGAGAGAGCGAGGAGGTGTGTATGCGGACCAAGCGGCTGGGTCAGAAATCTTCCCCTCCACCTAGGTGGATGGGAACACGCCATCCACCTACCCCCTTTCCTTCCTCCTTACCTGACTCGGCCGAGCGGCCCATGCCAGGCCATGTCGACCCGTGCCGCGCCTCCTCCTTCCACTTGCCGTGCCGTGCTGCCCTCTTTCTCCTCCGCGCCGCCGCCGTCTCGCCGCCGCCGGTCGCCTTAGGGATTGGGTTTTGGGGTTGGAGCTGCCGCCGCCGCCGCCATGTCAATCCCCATCCACCTCCAGTCTTAGAGGGAGGGCCGGGGGAGGCAGACCGGCCTGGCGGCGGTGGCGGGGAGGCCGACGGCTGAGGCCAATCGGCGGTTGGGCCGTGGTGGGGCGGGCCGGTGCAGCGGTGGGGCGGCGGCCGGCGGGCAGGCGGGGAGGCCTGCGGCGAGGGTGCCGATGTGCCGGCGGCCTCCGGGTGGCTGGGGCGGGGCGGTGGTCAGCGGCTGGCTGCGGTGGCAGATGGAGACAGGAGGAGGAAGAAGGGGAGGGAGGGAGGTGGGCCGGCGCCAAATTCAGGCCCAAAATGGCGAGCGAGGAGCAGCGGGGATCGGTGGATGGGTGGCTCCCATCCACCCAGGTGGAAGCGATGAGGCCCCGGCTGGGGTAGCGTGCATGGCGAGACATAGAGCGAGTGAAGCATGAGCATTTCCAGGCCGGCACAGCAGGCAAGCGTCCCTGGCTCCTCGCTAACAGGGAGGCATCCGAATTCTTTCCATTGCAATTCTCTCAATTTGTAAAACACATTTTTAGTATGGCTTATTTGTCATCATCGTCTCTTCCCTCCGTCCTGTATTATACCGCTTTTTGGGTTCGTCCTAAGTCAAATAATCCTAACTTTGACCAAGTTTATAAAAAACAATAATAATATTCATGACATAAAATTAGCACTGACTAGATTCATTATACATTATATTTTTATGATTTATTTCGTTGATGTGATATCACTAATTTTTTGATAAACTTGATCAAAGTTAGAATTGTTTGAGTTAGGACAAACCTAGAAAACAATATAACCTAGGATGGCGGGACTAAAAATATACATAGGAATGAACACAATTGTGGATCTATATACACTTTGTATGTTGACACACTATAATAAAAACTCAGCAAAAAAGTTGTAGAGCTTGTCAAGCAATACATATTTTGATCTAAGTCATGTATCCATCTGAGGTCATTTGAAAAATATAAAATCTTGAATTTACACATATGAAAACAAACACTGAATATTTGGGCCTGGCCCTAACTGATCTTAAATGGAAAAGATGAATATTTTCATCGGTAACTGGGTGACAAAATTTACTGCTTTCCTGTGGTGCTCCAATGGTTCTGATTCTTAAGCAACATATTCAGATGGACTTCAATATCTCTTGAAAAGAACTGGCATGTGTAACGTATGGGTTCAATGTGTGTATATAACGAACTTATGCTAGGGGAAAATGCATGATATCTTAACCACAAATCTTTCATTTAGTGTGTGGAAACTAATTTCAGGACACACTAACTAGTAGGTGTGGACTCTATGAATGCCTATGTGTTATGGCACAACTGATGTAGATAAAGTAGAGGTGATTACACTACTCCTGAAAAGACGACTTCCAAAGACAGGTTTATATAGACCCATTTCTAGCTACGTTTTTTTGTCTTATCACTATGAATGCTCGTCCATCTCTCAAAACGAATTAGATGATGTTCACGGCCTGCATGTCGAGAACATTAGATTTAATGATTTTTAGTGGGCTTTCCAGTTGGAAACAAGAAGAGGGTTTAATATGTGGGGATGCTGAACTAAAAAAGTATATCACTACATATTATAAATCCTTGTTTGGTCCGCCGGAACATACGAGTATGTCTATGGATGAAACAAGAACCTCAGACATTCCTCAAGTTTCAAGAGAGGAATACGAGATTCTGATCAGGAAGTTCGATGAAGAGGAGGTGAGAGGAGCTATTTTTCAAATGGAGCATAACAAGGCGCCCGGACCAGATGGTTTCCCTCTGGAGTTTTATTAAGTTTTCTGGAATATTATAAAAAGTGATTTGATGGCTCTATTTGAGGATTTCCATGCGGGCATGTTAAATATTGGTAGTCTCAACTTTGGGACAATAATCCTATTGCCAAAATCGGGAGACGCAAAACAAATTCAGCAATACAGACCTATTTGTTTGCTGAATGTAAGTTTTAAAATATTCACAAAAGTGGCTTCTAATAGGATAGCATTGGTGGCACAAAAAAGTGTTAGCCCTTCCCAGACTACGTTCCTTCCTGGTAGAAATATAATGGAGGGCGCGGTTATTCTCCACAAAACTTTGCATGAGCTACACAAGAAAAAGAGGAATGGAATCATCTTTAAAATAGATTTTGAGAAGGCCTATGATAAAGTGAAGTGGGATTTCCTTCGGCAGACACTTAGGATCAAAGGTTTTTCATCAACTTGGTGTCGCTGGATTAAATCTTTTGTTCAAGGAGGTAATGTTGGAATAAAAATCAATGACCAACAGGGCCCTTTCTTTCAAACAAGAAAAGGTCTTCGACAAGAGGACCCACTATCGCCGATTTTATTCAATATCGTGGCGGATATGCTCGCAGTCATTCTACTACGTGCAAAGGAAGAGGGTCATATCAAGGGTGTCATCCCGCATTTGGTAGATAGAGGTTTATCAATTCTCCAATATGCAGATGATACTTGTTATTTTTATAGGACCACGATTTGGAAGAGGCTATGAATATGAAACTTCTCCTGTGTGCGTTTGAACAACTATCAGGTCTCAAGATAAATTTTCATAAAAGTGAAATTTTTTGCTTTGGCCAAGCAAAGGAGGTTGAATCAACATATGCTCATTTGTTCGGCTGTAAAGTAGGATCCTTCCTTTTTAGATATTTAGGCATTCCAATGCACTATATAAAGTTGTGTAATGCAGATTGGAGAATAGTGGAAGAAAGGTTTGAAAACAGGCTAAGCAGTTGGAAAGGAAAGCTTCTTTCCGTAGGGGGACGGTTGGTGTTGATCAACTCAGTGTTATCTAGCTTGCCGATGTTTATGATGTCTTTTTTTGAGGTCCTAAGAGGAGTCCTTAAAAAATTAGGATTATTACAGATCGCGTTTCTTCTGGCAAAATGATCAGCACAAGAAAAAATACAGATTGGCTAGATGGGAGATTGTGTGCATGCCAAAAGATCAAGGAGGTTTGGGCATCCTTGACCTGGACACACAGAACAAATGCTTGCTGGAAAAATGGCTTTTCAAGTTAGCCAATGAAGATGGTTTGTGTTAGCAGTTTGTTAAGAAACAAATACCTAAGGAATAAGACATTGACACAGGTGGAAAAGAAACCAGGAGACTCTCAATTTTGGAGTGGATTAATGGCGATAAAAGATCAATTCTTAAACCTAGGATCTTTTATTTTAAAAAATGGGACCCAGATTAGGTTTTGGGAGGACATCTGGCTAGGTGGGGTATCCTTAAAATATCAATACCCCTTCATTGTTCAACATTGTGAGAAAAAGCATGCAACGGTTGCAGAAGTCCTCGGTTTGAACCCTCTTAATGTATCTTTTAGAAGGTCATTAGTAGGGAATAAACTTCGAGACTTGGAGAACTTAGTTGCTAGACTTTTGAATGTTAACTTGAAAGAGGGTAACGATGTCTTTAAGTGGCAATTACATCAAAGTGGAAACTTTTCGGTGAGATCGGTGTACATGCATTTGGTCAATAAGGGTATTAGAGTGTCAATGGAAATTTGGCAGTACAAGGTTACCTTTAAAGATTAAAATTTTCTTATAGTACCTGAAAAAGGGGGTGATATTAACGAAAGAGAATTTATCATGTCGTAACTTGGCAGGGAGATAAATCCTGTTGTTTTTGTTATACGACTGAAACAATTCAACATCTCTTTTTAGATTGCAAATATGCTAATGTTTCTCTGGCGCATAGTATACACGGCTTTTGGAATTTGCCCACCACAAAATATCCAACATTTATTCAGTAGTTGGATGAAACTAGGGAGGTTTGCAACATGAGTCAGTTATTACTAACAGGTGTAGCGGCTATTCTTTGGGCTCTTTGGCTCTCAAAAAATGATGTCGTATTTAACAAATGTATACCAAAATCTTTCGTATAGGTACTTTTCAGAGGAACATACTGGTTTCGACTATGGACCAAGTTGCAGCGAAGTGAAAAATGTGAACATGGATTACTCCAAGCGTGTCGCAAGCTTGAAACGGTGGCAATGCAATTATTCTCTACGTTTGGGTTGCCTAATGTGGCTAGGATTTCCTTTCCTGTGTGATGGATGGTTTCTTTTTTTTAAACGTGGTGTAAGTAATCTGCAATAACGTGGGTCTGATTCTCTCCTGTGGAAGAATGAAGCCGGAATCTTTTTCCCATTATCTAAAAAAACTATATATGTTATATAGATTTCATATAGGGGAGGGCCATCTCATAACCCACATGTGGGAATCAATTTACAGTTGCGGTTGATACGGCGGCGTGGCCAAAAAAATTTTCTCCCGGTGGCTGATGCTTTTCTCTGTCCAGCCCATAAGGAGAGCGTGAGAGGAACACAACAATGCACTGCTGCAAATTAAGAGAGATGAACACACCTACATGGTTCAAAATTTTGAAACAAAACACTTTTGATTCAGTCGTGGAAAGAGAGATGAAAATGATCTCTTGATGATCATCATCATGCTCGCCTGCAATCTTAGTAGGCTTTGGAGGCATCCGGATTTCTTATGTTTGCAATGAAAAGTAGCTCGGAGATGTAAAATGAAGGGGTGGAACAGCAGAGGTGAAAACAAGTGTTCTTAGGAACAGAAATATACAGGAGCTTGGTTTTCCAACGTCCTGTTCCGGGGCTTCTTGCGGGTCATTCCAGGACACTGGGAAAACGAGCCTTGCGGTCATAGCAATGACCACATCAGGAATGTCAACGGCATCCTGCTCATTATTTGCTGTGGTCTTGATGAATGTCATGAGAGGTCTTGGAATGAAAGATGAGCTGTTGATGTATTTTTTTAATAACGACTGTTGGAATGAGTGAGGAGAAGTGCTCTTGGGAGATTAAAACGTGATTGTATTGATCGTCGTATGTCGTGTAGAGACAAGGCATGAGCTTTGGGGAACAGCGATCTGCAGAATGGTTCTCGAGCATCTACTAAGATTAAGATGACCAACACTGCGCGCACCTCAATGATGAAGACCAAAGGTGATATGCCAATTTCAGCATGAACCCATCACAAGGGCTGACTGGTGGATCCTCTTAATCTCCGTCAACCTAATGGTTGCTGCAAGATGGTGGTCACTGTAATAATGTCACCTATCCTGATCACGGGAGCATACACTGAAGACATGATTCCTATGATCAAGGTTTAGAAAAAAATAAAAAAGATTGGATGAAATGACTAGTGATGCTATACTTGTAAGTTATAAAGGTTGAACCAATTTCAATTGAAAATGTCCCCTTGTAAAAAAAAACCATATAGTAGGGCTATTATTTGTCAGTTTTCAATGAGAGAACGATTGTCCATGCTTGTGCATTATCTGATACTTTAGGCCTAGTTCGGGTATAACACGGATTGAAGGGATTGGGGTGTGTTTAAATCCACGATAAATCAAAATCTCCTCCAATCTACTCTAATCCACTTCAATCCAAGATTATCCCAACTAGACCTTAATGTGTGCGCATCTGTCGTGCCACTCAATTTTTATTGGACCCTAGATCCGGTTACCAATAAAAAATAAAGCGAAAGCAATGAATTGACCTGGTAATAATTGAACTTGGTACGTGCCAGTGAAGTTTGCATGGTTCCTCTGCATTGATGAAACACCGTTGTTATTTGGTGCACACAAAAGCATCATGAGTTACTGTTGTATCTTCCGTTCTGTCTATAAAAGAGAAGGTGACGGCAAACACAACACGCTAAATATGACTTTTGCAAGTCAAGAGATAAATGAGCTAATAAGTATTCACTCCACAAACTTTGTTGTTGCAAATAATAGGCTTAGGAGGCATTGGGATCTCTTGCACTAGAGGTACCGATAGGCATAGTTTTTAGAGACAGGACAAGTTTAGCCACAGAACAGTAGAACGCCACCGTACCTGATGGCACAGCGCGAAAGCCTGCTTTTCATCCGCTAAGGCCACTACACTGCTGCAGTGCTTTCATCAGTTACCATGCACCCCGTAGATCAAAATTTGGCACCGGACCTGAGGGCGTTTAAACAATTGTTTCGCTTGTGGTCTAAAAGCACAGTACCTTAAGAGTCAATCACCGGCTTGGGTAGATGAAACGGCACCACAGGCATGGGTAGATGAAACGGCACAGTTGCACACGATCGAGCTCATGTGCTGGAAAGCTTGCAGCAGTGTTTTTTACTCTCAATGTATTACAGTCTTACAGATGTTTTGTCTTAGTCTCGTTGTCGATCCCAGGATCGGAGTAAACTTAAGTTGTTGACACTTTGACAGTTCCAATGCCTGGATCAAACGACTCCAAGGTGTACTCGACTCAACATCAAACAGATTAGAGAGCTTTTAATTAATCAAAGCAAATCCATGTCATCACGGTCCGCCGTGCTCTGAAGAAGCTAGCGTACGTGGAGAGAGCAGAGGCGGGTAGTGCAGCATGGTAAAGCCGTAGATGAATTGAAGCCAACTTGTATAAATCCGGAGCATGTGGCGTCGGCCTGGTCGTTGTAATGACCACGACGCTTTGATCACAAATGTGTCATTTTTGTTTGCAAAACCTCACTGGTCATGAATTTCTGCAGAGACGGTGCAACAGCATGAGTGATTGATTCTGCTGCGGCCTGCTGGTAGGCGCACCATTATTAGCTTTCCATGGCAGTAAGCCTTTGGGATCTCTTGCATCGGGGCAGCTCAATTCTTTAGAGGCACGAGAAGGCCTGTGAGCGAAATCAACGTCACCACTCACCACCGCATCCAAATTTCGCGTGGAACCCATATGGCTACAACAATTATTTCGATGGCTGTCATCTGGCATTGCGGCTAAGTGCTGACTGCTGTGGATAACCCCAGGGCAAACATCATCTGTGCAGCGGTGGGTGATGCGAGACACCATTAGGGCGAGACACACCATCACTGCCGATGCCAACGTCGACTACAGAATCTGTGTCCTAACTCCCAACCCAGCAATAAATCGGCATTACTACCGGTTTTGCTTCAATCGACAGTGATTATGGATGGGAGTACCAGAAATTGCAAATCATATTATATTTTTATATAAGCTAGCTACTTGATTTGGTATTTAAATTGTAGGCTTGTCATAGTTGTAGCAAGATAATTTAGTCGCTATTTCGATACGAAAATAGTAACTTTTCTTGAACAGGTTTCATATGCCTACAACTTTCGATTGCCACAAGTGGAGCAGCAGCTATTTGTTAGATTTTAAATGTGAACCATCTATGCATGTGCATGATCTGATCCCTCTAATGTGTATGCTTGTGCGCTTTATATGCCTCTAAAATTTTTCAGACCTGAATCGGGCCATTAAGCAGAATAAACCGTCCGTACGCTGTGAAGTGGCCAGAAAATTAATTCAGCTCCATTGCCACCCGTTTCAGGTCCATTGGAGTTCGAAGTCGACGGGAAATCACGTTACAAGTCGATGGACAGAACCTGTTCAGCGTGTTGCGCCACCATTTTAGACCATTGGGCCATGTATTGAGTTAGAGTCCATTACGTCCTCGTCCAAGAGTTCTTGGTCGACCCTAAGGTCTACGAAACCTTAGCCACTACCTAAGTTAGGATTTCGGGTTTTGCTCAGATATAATTTGTCACTGAACAGTCGTCATCCTACAGCTTGTGAGACCCCACTCATGAACTTAATCATTCATCTGCAATTTTCGTTGCAACTTCTTTGTTCTTGCTTGTGTTCTCGATTCACTAGCAAAGAATAGCCTTCATGGCAATGATAACCGGAGGTCGCGTGGTGCTGTGATTGCAGGGGCTTGATCGTGCCGATCGGGAGCCAGATTGTGAGTGTCTCGTACTGCCAAATCGATTTATCCTCCACCTGACGGAAGATCGGGAACCCCCGGTCCCCATCACTATCCACGCCGCTGGTGCCCCATGGCCTCCATCCGGTTTCTGCCGTCTCCTTAGTGCTCGCTCTCACGCCTCCACCGGTGGTCATCGTCTCTAGCATTTGCTTTTATAGACCTAGTCCATGTGTTCTAATACAGGTTAGAGTTTTAGACATATAGATTTATTCCTTACTAATATTAAAAGTGATTACTGTAATTCATCTTTTATAATGGCATTGTGAGTAATTTATATGCAAATTTAAGAATTATTTTAATTTATATTTTACGATGGTATATTGGGTAATTTAGGTAGATCAGACAGGTGGAGCGGGATTGAAGATCATGTATCTTGTCGCACAAGAGAACAGTCTCTTGCTGCAAGATGGTGGTCACTGTGATAATGTCACCTTAACCTGAGCACTAGAGCATACACTGAAGACGTGATTCCTATGACCAAAGGTTGAAAAAAATTCAAAAGATTTGATGCAATGGCTAGTGATACTATAATTTTATTGGTTTTCTTCTCTTGTAAAAAAAACATGTTGTATAGGGGCACTTGTTTAGTTGTTCTCATTGTTAGTCAGTTAGTTTATTCCTTCAGGTTGATAGGCTTAGACGGCAAATTCAATTTGAAGACTAGACTGCGTTTGTAGCGTATTATGAATGTGCCCATGCCATACCGTACGACTTATTTGTGTCTAAATCGTGGAGCAATAGCCGGGCTCCCAGCATCATCTGTATTCCCTAAAACAAAGTCTATTATGGTATTCCAAAAACACAAGGATGCAAACGGACCTACTTATGGACATTGCAGAAAGTTATTTTTCTATAGAACTTGTAGGAAAATGACTTGTCGCAATGTCCGCAGCACACTCAACATTTAGGACAAAATTCCTTTTGTTACAGATCTAAAATTTTGACCAATAGATTCAAAATCCATCCCCAACTGAAACCTCAATTATTATATAACTAGGCCATCAACTCATGCTCTTACATGGGGTAAAGTTTTAATCTTTATTAATATTAGAGGTGATTATTCATCTTTTTTAATGACATTGCGAGGTAATTTATATGCAACTTTAAAAATTATTTTATTTTATCTTTAATGATGGCATATTGGGTAATTTATATGTAGATTTATGACTTATCTTAATTCATCTTTTTATAAAGGCATGATGAATAATTTATATTCAAATTTAGAGGGTAATTCAATTCATATTTTAAAATGACATGGCGGGTAATTTTTATGCAAATTACGGGGCTATTTTAATTCGTATTCACTATGGCATGGTGGGTAAGTTTTATATAGATATAGGGGGTTATTTTATTTATTTTTTATAATGACATGGTAAATTTAGGGGGTTATTTTATCTCATATTTCATAATAGCATGATTGGTAACTTTTTAGAAAATATAATAGATATAATGGCTATTATTATTAGAGATACATGATGAACGGCTAGATGTTTTTGAATTTTGTGAGTTTTTCCTCATCCTGCAAGCACAGAGCCATAAGCTGGTATATTGTCCCATTTGTCTTTAACAGTGGTGTTGTAGTGCACATGAAATGTTTCCTATTCTTTCAGGAGCGATTTTCATGATCATGTGCACCAAAAGTCCTTAGGCAAGTCATTGCCAAATTAATTATTCAGCTTTACGACATTGCTTGTTATCTTCTGGATGTAGCTCACACTCCAGAACTGTCACCTCATACTGGTAAAATTCATCTACCAATCCACTAGCATATGCTTTGGAAGATACGGTAAACTGAGTTTTTAGCCTTTCCAGATATTCTTTGGTAGTAGCACACTCTGAATTAGAATCCTCAATGGATTCGTTACAAGTTGTCTTATAATAATCAAACACTTGGTGTTAGATTATCCCCCACTTTTTATCTTATCAATGCTGCACTGCATTAGTTGCATGCTCAGTGGGTTTCTCATTCCGTAGAGAGAAGTCTAGCTCACTAAAAGAAAGCAACATGTCAATCTTCTCCTGCCAAGTGGGGTAGTTACTCCCCTTGAGCGGATGCGCGGACAAATTGGGGGTGATAACAAGAGGAATGGAAACTTGAATCTTGGACGAACGAAAAGATGAGAAACATCGGCTCAAAACCATGAAACCAGCCCTTTGATCAACCTATCGTCCCTCGTTGAGTGAGGATCATTACAACATTTGAGCCTTCAACAAAATATATAAAATATAGACGAAAATTAGAACAGGCTCAAAAGACATCCATTCAAATCTATTGCACGAATTAAATTCAACATTGGTTAAAATTAAAATATGCTCATAAAAATCTAATCAATATTCTAATTCCATAGTTGGATGGAAATAGAACAAATCATAACATCACCAGGCATCATCATATCAAGTTTAACGTTGGTTAAAAATTAACGACAATACCATCCAATTTCTAATAACATGCATATATCTCAAAAATAATTATTCATGTTGGTTGCAAATTACTCGGAGACAATACATGATAAAATCATATCTTAGCATTTCAAAATCATATATCTAATTCTGATCTGCAAGCAAATAAGTCTATTCATCATTTAAATGCATATATAGAATCAAATACATGCACATATTCTGAAAACAAAGGGAAAACAAATTCTTGCGCTCTTTCAATCTGGCCGAAATGGCCCACGGCCTCTTTGGCCCGCGCTGCGCGCACCCACGACCGGCCCGCGACCTCGCGCCTCTGCACCGCCAGGCCGCAGCATGGGCCTGGGCTGGCGAAGCGGCCCAACTCCGGCGGCGGCCGCTCATGCCTCGCCTCCATCTCGGCCGTCAATCACGATCCGACGGTCAGCGTTCATCGATGCAGGTTATAAATAAGCGAAAAAACCGGCCGGGATGAAACCCTAGCCATTCTTTTTCTCTAGCCCGCGCCGCTGTCCGAGCTCTCTCCGCCGCCGCTCTCGTCCCCCTTCTCCACCGTTGCCGGCGGCGCCGCCAGCGCGGCCCCTCGCCGGCGTGCGCGTCCACCCGTGGGTGAGCGCGCCGCCGTCGAGCGGCCCCGCGGCGGTGATCTCTTGGCCCGCAGCGCGCGCACACGCACGCGGCGGCCGGCGGCGGTGGCAGGCGGTGCCAAGGTAAGCCCTTTGGGCGCGAAATCATCTCCGGTTCGGTCTCCTTAACCGACCCGAGATCAACTTTACCTCACACAGTACGGTGATGTTGATGGGATCGGCATTTCTGTGTTGCTGTGCGGTTGTAGTCACTCTCACAGCAGGCTCGGCTCGTTGCTGTGCCAGACCTGTGTTCGAAGGTGACAAACAATGACCACTGCCCTAAGATGCATCTTACGAACAGTGGAAGTGTTTACTACTGTTCCATTGCTTAAGCGTTGGAGGGTATATTTGCGAGTTAATGCATTTGTTAAGATTACTGGTTTTAGTCTTGTTCTGTGTCAAGTCATCTATAAAGCAAATAGGTTTACCCCGTACCAACTTTGTGTCGGAAGATGACTAAATCACATGTGCCAGCCAGAATATCTCTTGTAAGAAGATTCGGTGATGATATACTTCTGATATATTTCTGGTTGGCCACATTGTGTACTTTCGTCTTTCAAAATTGTTTGACCTCTGTTTATTTATTTTTGATAATTTGAGTTTGCTTTTGGTGTTAGTATGTTCTCTTTGTCCACACCCTGATGATGACTAGGCCCCTACATGCTAATGTTCTTTGTGCTTTCTAGTGTATATTATTTGAATTCAATGAACAACAATTTTCATTTTGGTCATTGCTTGGATATAGGATTGTGGTTGACACTAATATTTAAACAAAATTCATGGCGACTTAGTTGCCTGTCTAGTATGGCCCTGCAGGATAAGTGTGTATCGGCTCTACGCTATTTTGATGCGTCTTTTGCCGAAAGTGTTTCCTGCAATATCAATCCGAGGGAAATGGGCAGTTGGGTTAAGCATTTCTGCTTTCTCCAACAATCATTTTCCTCTCATGTACACTTTAGCATTAGTTTTGTTTTATATGCTGCCAAAATTTGTTTGTTGGTTATATTTTTGTACAGCTATCCTTTTTTGTATGCTTCTATTTTTACAATGTACAATCAGGACAGCTTTTGTACATCCATTGTCAGTTTGCACCGCTTGTTGCCCCGCAGGATAGTGTGTATCGGCTTTATGCTAATCATCTTATGCATTTTTTGCCGAAAGTGTTTCCTGCTATATAGATTGAAGGAAAGTGGGCAGTTGGGTTGGACTTGTATTCTGTTTTCTCCAACAATCATTTTCCTCTCATGTGATCCTGAGACATTTACATGTCTGAATCATTTACTGAATCTCCATTTCATGTTTTTTACTGCTATACGTACAGCATGGGGATTAAGAAAAATGGCTTGTTGCATGTGCTTTTGTTTGAGTGCTATCTGCAAGAGTTGTCTGAATATGCATACACATACAACTCCCCTGTGTTACTTGCCACCCGAACTTCCCTTCTACAGTATATCAATTTGAGAAAAATGGGCAGTTGAGTTAGGTTAGATGTCATTTGGTTTCCTCAACAATCATGTTTCTAATATTTTACAGAACTTATATGTTCATTCAAGAGGGATGTATTAGGTTTTGGTCTATAGGCTTATGGAATGGATCTAATTCTGTGCATGTATCATGGTTTTGGTTGTAGTTTACTCTCCGTGCATCTGCTTTTATAGGGGTACTGTTAAGGTCTGATTTGTTGCTCACAGTGCATCTGGATGGCGCAGGATTTTTGTATCGGCAACATGCTAGATAGCTGTGCATTGTTTCCGAGCGGTCCTGCTAAATTGATCCCCCTCGAGGATGGCTTTTCTTTTACACTTAGTGTTTGTTGTTGAATGCATTAAGCTGCCCTCCATATATTTCTGAGATGTATCTGATTAAGGTATTTTAAACTTTTGTTGCTGTGGTTTGCATTGGTGTTTTTGTAAAGGCCAGGCCTTTCCAGTTTTTTTGCATTTCCCTTTATGGAGGACAGTTTCGAATGGTCTGTTTAGCATGCTCGCTCAGTGACCACTGCACAAGTGTCGAACAACGGGACCAGGTTCGGTATTCGGTAGAATTGAAGCCTAGCTAACTTCTATGGCGCAGTACTCAGCATTTACTAACGTCACAGCTCAGTGCTAAACTGATGTGGTCTGTCCTTTTGCGCTCTAAAAATGTATGGTTCCTCTAGACGCGATGTCGCAATTTGTGAGATATATGCAACTTGAAGCGATGAATATTGGCATTCTATGCCAAATCATTTTGTGTCCGAAACGCCACAATATGTTAAGCTCGTTGCCTGTGGCCCCCTACTCACTGCTAAGCTGGAAAAGTGAATTGTTTTAAATTTCGTTGGTATACTTCTGCCACTCTGGATCATGGTCTTATGGTTTCTGAGACGTCGAAATGAAGCGACATAAGGCGACCGTGAAGTGTTAAACACTGTTGAGATTGATTTAATTTTATTACAGGAAATAGAAGATACATATAGATCGTGGCGTCGGCAACTGTTTGTCAGGTATGGATGAGAACCGTCTGCGTGCTTGTGCGGTGACACTCAATTTTTGGTCAGAATCTGGGCCTGGTTATCATTGAAAATAAAGTGAAGGCAATGAATTGATCTTCTGATAATTGAGTGTTATTGTAGTCTCTTCCCCAGGGGTGGATAATGAGCCGGCTCGCCTCGGTCCAGCTCGAGCTGGCTCGTTAAGCTAACGAGCTGGCTTGGCTCGTTAAGATAATGAGCCGGAGAGTTAGCTTGGCTCCGCTCGTTTGTGAGCTCGAGCCAGCTTGTTTGGCTCGCGAGCTTTTAGTTAAAAAAATAAAATCTATGTTTAAAAATTATCAATATGTTTATAAAATATCTAACTCATTTCTAAAAATACATTAAATACATATCAAGACAGTGGATGTCAAATTTGTAAGAAATATATGTAAATCAGTATCGAAATATATGTAAATCAGTACCACAATTAAGTATATCGAAGAATAAAAACTATCTAAGTGAAGAAAAAAAATACAAAACTCGTGTACGTTAGTTGAGACTAAATGTCTAGAGTGTATGTCTAAGGTTAACATTAGGATATGTCAATTTGTTTGGACTCATTGACGATGGATAGTTTTTTTGGCTCGTTGAGCTTGCTAGCTCGAGCTAGTCCGTTTAGATAACGAGCTGAAACCTTAGCTTCGGTTCGTTAGAAAATCAAAACGAGACGAGTTGAGCCGAGCAAGCTAACGAGCTTCGAGCATTTCGTCCAGCCCTACTCTTCCCTTAAGTCTATAAAACAGAAGCTCATCGTCAAACAAAACACGCTAGGATATGACTTTTGCATCTTGAGAGATGAATGAGCTCAGTATTCCTTCCACTAGCTTTGTTGTCTCAAATAATAGGCCTAGGAGGCATTGGGATCTCTTGCCCTAGGGGCAGCTATAAAAATGATTTTTAGAGGCAGGCTGAGGTTAGCATCAAATCTCTAGAACGCCACCGTAGAAGATCCAAATTTGGCATTGAGCTTGTTTTGTCTTCCGCTAACAGCGCTGCAGTACTTGGGTCATTTGACTTACGGTGGGTTAGGGATAGGGATAGGAAAATCCTATCCCACTTTTTCATCGGTTCCTATCTCACTTTATCTATATTCACGTATATTTCTCAATCCCATATTCTAAATATGGTATAAAATTTATTTCACTCTACATTTTTCTATCTCACTTCATATTTTTCTTTCCGATCCCGATCCAAACACCACTTGATTGATTACTGAAGGCCCTGCAGAACAATCAGAATTTGGCAAGGGCGCACGTACTTAACCAATTGTTCCCCTCGTGCTCTAAAGCACAGTAGCTTAACTGCGAGTCACTAGCATTTGGTTTGTGCTGCCGGCATGGCGAGCGGCAATGTGGTACCATGGGCGGCACGCCCTGCTCATCGACGGCGACCTGCTCATGCACACGGTGGACTCGAGCAACTTGCAGGAAGAAAACGAACCCTTGTGCTGTGTGAAGCGCGCAGCAGCGTTTTGGGTGCGATGGGTTGCTTGCATGAACCAGCTTGGTCTGTATCTGGAGAGACTTGGTTGCATTTGCTCAGCCGGGCTCCGAAGAAACCTGCTTGCATCACTGAAGCGAGAACAATAAAAAACAATTTTTAATTTTTTATATAACAAATATGATCTAGTTTTGTTCGTAAAATTGTCAAAAACATAAAAATAAAATCAGTTCGGTGATTGGATATCTTAATTAAGAAATATAGCGGAGAAAACAGAGATAATAAATGCTTTGGTTTTCGTGCCTGCTCTAACCGTGCATTGCATGAGCCTGTATCCGGGAACGCTCGATTTCAGCGTATCAGCAGAGCCAGTCCCGGGCAGGGAATCTGCACGCGCGGAGCCAGGCTGAGTCACTGCTGCAGGCGTCCAAACAAACAGTTCCTGCATCTCGCGGGACAGGCCGGCGGCATATGCACCCATCCAATCACGCCCATTCATGTATTACATAACTTAGAGGAGAACAAGTTCGCGGACGTCGTGTGGCCATCCCACGCTACATTTTATGTTATGCTCATTGTCGATCCCAGGATAGTAGTAAATAACAGTTGTTGACAAGTTTCATTGTGCTTGGTGCGCTATTTGAGTACATCACCATATGTTTGGTCGTCTAATAAGCGAGGGATAGATTGTATTCAGTTGCTTATTGTATATTGTGGTTAATTTTGTTCCATAGTGGGCACAATGCTGTTACACAAGCTAGATGTGGAGTTTCAATTCAGTTGTAGGCTTGTAGTTGTCGCTAATAATTCAGTGGCTGGCTCGATATGAAAATTGTCACTTTTCTTGAACAGGTTTCCTATGCCTACAACTTTTGATTGCCACTAGTGACGCAGCCATTATTTGTTAGATTTTAAATGAGAACCATTTGTGCGTGTGCATGGTCTGGTACTCTAATGTGAGTACTATGCACGTGTGGTGCTTCTCAAATTTGGTCAGACCTGAATATATCGTGTTGTCAATCAAAATAAAAACAAAGGCTGTGAAGTGACCTGATAATTAATTCAGCTAGATTCCTACATTTATGAAACATTGTTAAGTGACATCACACGGTGCGCAACAACTTGAGTTATTGTAGTGTCTTTCTTTATCTCTTTAAAAGAGAAGGTGGTGAAGAAGGAGAACAAGCTACTACTTATGTGCAAGTTGAGAGATCGATGAATAGGCCAACCGTTCGTAGTAGGCTGCTGCCGACTGCGGGTAGGCGCTCCATTAGCTTTTGCCAGGGCAGTAGGCCTAGGAGGCATTGGGATCTCTTGCACCATGGCAGGTCAAGTCACTAGAGGAGCGAGAATGCCTGTTACAGAAACCATTAGCACCACCACATCCAAATTTGGCATGGAACCCAAGGCTAAGACAATTATTTCGCTGGCTGTCATCTGCTAAGGGCAGGTGCAATGGGCCGATAGTGCTCTCTACAGCACCTCCACGTGGGATCCATGTAGGAAAGATAATTAAGAGAGAGAAACGGCTCTCGATAGACCTAGCGAGAGTCGATAGTACGTAAAGCGGACCCCACATGCTCTTTCCTTCTCTCCTCCATCGACGTAATTAAAAAGTGCTCTGCATGCGGGGGCCATGATAGCCTTGGACGTTGTGCTAAAGATACATTGTCTGAACCATCGATATGGCAATGACACATCAGCATTATAGAGAGTGTGAGCCGATAACCATTGCTGGTGCCCTAACGGTATTGAGGCTAGCAGCTGGCCATACATCAGGTAGGCAGCGGTGGGTGAGGCGAAGCACACCAAGATGGCGAGCCTGCTCTAATCTGACAAGGGATACATAGAGAAAAGCAAACAGTTTCAGTCTTTTTTTGTTTGGTCTATTGTAAGCGAATGTGGTAATAATCAATAGAGCATACTAATATGAGGCTATCACTGTAAGCGTGTACCTAGATCATTTCAGTGACAGACCGATATTGGAGAACAACCACATTGAAGCTCTTGCTTTTCTCTATATATATACCTCGATTTCACTAACGCGTGTCTTACAACGTAGTTACAAACATCAAAATCTGTGGTGCTACTTAATGCAATGACTGGATAATAAAATTGCCAATCATGTTCGTGTTCTTGGTATGTTCGACCGTAGCTTTTTGTTCTTGCATAGTCTTGTATAGCTTGTTCGATGGCAACGGGTAGGACTATATTAATCTTAATCTTACTATTACTAATTAGAGGTTTTTTTTCCCTCCACATTAATGCTCACGAAATGCACCAGAAAAAAGATAAATACTAGAAATTCTCACAAAAATCAGAAACATCCAACCATTAATTGGCAGATTGGAATATTAATAGCCACTAAATCTGTTTTCTAAGTAATTACTCACATCTGCCATTATGAAAGCTTTTGAGTTCAACTCACGACGAAAGCAAATTTCTTCTTTTTTGATAGATTTTTACTTTTTTTAATTTATTTTCTAGGTAATTACCCACATCTGCCATTATGAAAGGTCTAGAGTTCAACTCTCAACGAAAGAAAATTTCTTCTTTTTTAGCAGATTTTTCCATTTTCAAATTTACTCTTCAGTTTTTTGTCAAAATTTTCTCATTTACCGATTTACACTACTAAATGATGCCGTAATTTTTTTCATAAAGATGTTAGAAACCTTTCTACGAGACATATATTTTGTGTCTAACCTTGCTATTATTAATTGGAGACTCTTTTTAGATCCTCCTTATTAATCCTCACAAGATACGCTAAATAAAAAGATAAAATTATAGAAATTCTCACAATGATCAGAAACATCCTATCATCGATTGCAGACTGAAATCTTAATAGCCATTAGATATGTTTACCATGTAATTAACATCCCGTCATCCATCATGTAGCTCTAATAATAGATTTGTTTTCTAGAAAAAAATAAATCCTAAAAATTCTCACAAAAATAAAAGACATCCCATCATCCATCGTGTAGCTCTAATAATAATAGTCATTAGATCTATTATAATTTCTAAAAAATTACCCACCATGACATTATGAAATATGAAATAAAATAATTACCTAAATTTGTATAAAAATTGCCCATCATGCCATTACGAAATATGAATTAAACAACCCCTTAAATTTGCATAAAATTACCCACCATGTCATTATGAAATACGAATTAAAAAAGCCCCTTAAATTTGCGTATAAATTACTCACTAGACCATTATTAAAGATGAATTAAAATAATCTCTAAATCTGCATATAAATTACCCAATATGCCATCATAAAATATAAATTAAAATAATTTCTAAATTTTGCATATACATTACCCACAATAACATTACAAAAGCTGCATTAAAACAATCAACTCTAATATTATTACGGATTAAATCTATGTCCCATAAAATTCTAACCCGTGCGAGAGCACGAGTTGATAGACTAGTATTCTAATTAGAGGCTCATTTTGTAGCCTCCATGTTTAACTTTCACCATACGCGCTAGAAAAAAGATAAATCGTATAAATTCTCACAAAAATCAGAAATATCCGGTCGTCCATCAGGTCTCTAATAAGAGTAGCCATTAGATCTATTAAATTTCTACAAAAATACTCACCATGTCATTATGAAAGATGAAATAAAATAACCCCTAATTTATATAAAACTTACCCACCATGCCATTATGAAAGATGAAATAAAATAACCCTCTAAATTTATATGAAAATTACCCACCATGCCATTATAAAATATTAATTAAAATAACCTCCTAAATTTGCATAAAAGTTACACACCGCGCAATTATAAAATATAAATTAAATAAACCATAAATTAGCATATCAATTACTCACTTTGCCATTATAAAAGATGAATTAAAATCAGCCTAAATCTGCATATAAATTACCCAATATACTATCATAAAAGATAAATTAAAATAATTTCTAAATTTGCACGTAAATCACCCACAACGTCATTACAAAATATGAATTAAAATATTCACATCTAATATTACTAAAGATTAAATATTTATTTACTAATAAAACTTGTAACCCGTGCGTGAGGACGGGTTGATGGGCTAGTTGGTCAAATTTTAATGAAAACCCTTTGTGAGCATTCATGCATATATATTGTCTCTCAATTCTATCAGATCTGAATCCGGCCTAATAATTCGAGCTACGTACGTGGCGCTGCAATTTCTATTCTTTCATGTATATTGGTGAAGCATTATTATTTAGTGCACTAGTTAGATGGTGCATCATTATGAGTTATTGCACTCGCTGTATATTCTTCCGTCTATAAAATAGAATGTGAAGTAGAACAAGCTATGACTCATGCAAGCTAGGAGATGGCTGAGATAACTAGTTGTGATAGGCACAGTCCAATAGGTTTTGCCGTGGCAATAGGCCTAGGAGGCATTGGGATCTTTTTCTTGGGGGGTTCTCTACCATTTGCTTTTATAGAAGTCCTCTCTTTCTCGTCCATGGTTCCGTGTTGTACAGTAAGGTTGTCAAACAGCCGGTGTGCCGACGAGATGTAGCCCTGTTCACCTGTGGGTTTTGCTGGGTTTGCACTGGTTTTGCAAACCAGACCTGCAATGAGCGGTTTCAGCTGGATTGGTCTGGTTCCATTGCTTACACAGAACTCGTATCCATGGCTTGGCTGGGCTGATTTCACGGATTTAGAAAGTTTGAACCGCTGTTTTTTCCCTTCGCTTTATGCAGGCAATCGTCTTGCTCCGGGCCCCGGTCCAGTATCCCCCGTCGAGCTAGTGCTGCGAAAGGACAAGCCATGCACGTGGTCATCCTCGTCGAGCTTGTGCGGAAGCGGAACCCATACACGACAGCGACTACGGTGCAAGCAAGGTAGCTGTGCAAGCATGCAAGCGGCTTATCCAAGCCGATTAATCTCAATCCAAATTCCAACGGTGTCAGCATATTTTGCACATAGGACCCCTACACGCAACAGGTCATGTGCTAATCTAATTTCCTGAAACCCCCTGCGCCATGAATCAACCAACTCATCGCAGCCCTTCGATGACCTCTTGAGCCACCAGTCAAAAGCCCCGCCGGCGGCGACCCTCAATGATTATTTGATTTAGCAGGATTTCCATGTTCAACAGACCTCGTGTTCTTCTCCCGCGAGTGGTAGTAGAGCCTCGTGCCCTCGTCACATGCAGCTAGACTTCAGTCCAGCGGTGGGGCGGCCGGTGTGCCGGTGTCCGCGGAGGTGCGTAGCCTGTAGCTACCCTTTCGTCGAACGGTGCCGGAGACGACAACCTTTCTGTCGAGGCAGTACAGACAACGTTCTAAATGGAGATGCATGGCCGGCCTTGTCTCAAAACAACGGTGCGTGATGCCAGCCGGGCACCAGCGTTCCAAACAAACACGTGTGACCGGCCTTCTATCCAACAACGGCGCGAGAGGCGCAGGAGACTATCGTCGGGGACAGGATACCGAAGGCGCGCGAGGTGCAAAGCTTCAACTATTTGATTACATGGCGTTGGGAGCTTTTAGAAAATTGGATTAGCACCTGATGACCTGTTGCGTAGGGGTCCTATGTGCAAAATATGGCTGACACCGTTGGATTGAAGATTAATCGGGTTGGATAAGCTGCTTGCATGCTTGCACAACTACCTTGCTTGCACCCTAGTCTCTGCCCCATGCACATCAGAGGTGTACGAGCTGTACTGTTGTCTGCTGGAGCATTGCGCGACTATGCGGTACACGCTGGTTGTTCTGAACGCCAGGTGCTTCCTCGAATGTGCGCGCGACAGGGCCTCGTCAAGTCGACGCTGCGGGCACTCGAGATCCCCTTCCACTTCGTCTACCTTGCGCTCTATGATGGGTGCGCCAGTGCAGGTAAGCTAGTCGCCGCGGGCTTGCATGCTGGATGGTGAAGAACTTGTGTGACCCGGGTGGGAACATCCGGATGCTCATCTCCAGGGACAGAGACACCACCACCACCTCCTCCGGGTGATCCATGCATGGCCGTTCTAGATGGGGGATCGGAAGGATGAAGGAAGGGGATGACATGTAGGGTCCATGTGTGTCGGTGAGAGAAGATAAAGAGAGGTAGAGGGGCAATATTGTCTTTCTAACTAGACTTAACTGGCATTTTGACGGGAGTGGCGCGTCGAGAACTGAAAACCTAGGTCAATGGTTTCTACAGCTCCACAAGTTTTCTAGTTGAGAAATTCGCCATTTTTTCGAAAAACTGTAAAGAATTTTATCAGTTAATGTACTAGTGGGGTACATCAAATCTCGAAATGCATGCAACAAATAATTTGATTGTTACGATTGTCAAAATCTGAATCTAAATTACCTGCAATTGGCCTTTTAAAACTAATGTATTTAACCATTTAAGTCTGTATTTAAACCACCCACCTTTGTTCTTATTGAAAATAAAAAATATTATCTCCGATCAACGTCTAAATTACCAACATGTGCTATCATCGAATTGTAAAAGAGTTGATAAATTTAAAATATACTTATATATGTTCATAAATTACTCATTTAAAAAACTAACTCAAAGTAGTAGACATCGATAGGAGTCCATCATAGTTGGATAAAGATAAAACGATATTTTTATATGAGTATTCTTGTTAGAGTACGAATGAACTAGAGATAATAAAAAATTGCAATTTTGATTAGTTGTGGATCCCTATAAATTTCTAATATTTATGCCTGTTAAGAATACTACGTACCCATGCAGAAGCACATGGCTGATGTACTATAACGTACAAATGAAATAAGTCTGATTAAACAGTATAATGTCCCAACTGAATTTTCAATTGATGTAGTCATCCATGCAGTACAAGAGGTGAATGGTATCCCTTGATCCCAATTGAATGTTTATTTTCGTCGGTGTCTTGGTGACAAAAAAATACTGAATTCCTATAGTGCTCGAAATCATCTGCTTTCTTATTCAGACAGATTTCAATATTTGTAATGGCATGTGTAATCTATGGACTCTCGATGGGCCTATCAGAACTCATATTAGCGGAAAATAATCTAACATTAAACAATATATGATATCTTAACCACCAATCTTTCATTTCATGTGAAAAATAATTTTAGGACATTAACCAGTAGCTTTGGAATGCTTCTGTGTAGTTATGGCACAATTGATGTACATGAAGTAGAGGCGATACAACTGTTTAGTGATTACACTATTTCAGAAACGATAAGTCCAAAGGCGGATTTAGATCCATTTCTAGCTACAGTTTTTTGGCCTATAACTAGGCAAGGATCACCAAAATGCCCCCGCATCTCTCAAAATTATTGTCCTATAGTGATGGATCATCTCATAACCCACATGTAGAGAACAATTTATAGGGGGCGGGGCGATGCGGTGGCATGCCCAAATAATAAATTCTCTAGTGGTGGTTGGTGATTTCCTCTGTCCAGCCCATAAAGGAGCGTGTGCAAGGAAACACCACAACGCACTGTTCAAATTGAGAGAGATGTACACACTTACAGGGTTCAATTTTTTAAAAAAGAAACACATTCGATTCAGTCTTGGAAACAGAGATGAATATGACCTCTCCTGATGAATTAACGTCATCGTGTTTGTCTGCAATCGTTAGCTTGGGAGGCATCTGGATTTGTTCGGTTAGTAATGAAAAGCAGCTCCGAGATTTAGCATGAAGGGGTGGAGCTGTAGACGTGAAGAAGTGTTATCAGGAACAGAAATCTAGAGGAACTTGGTTCTCCAACATCCAGTAAAGATGAGCAAGAGTGCTATCATCTCAGCTATTGTCAAGGATTTTGCGGGGCATTGCTGGAAGACAGCAGAGTGGCTGGGCTGTGAACCGCACCGCGCCGTGCCACACTTCAGGCAAAAGCGCAGAGCCTCAGTAAACAGTAATGACCACTTGATGAATGCCATTCTGCTCGTTCGCTGTGGTATAGGCGACGAAACCTCCATGTCATGAGAGAGATGAACTCTTCGCGTTCATTCTTGGAATGAGAGATAAACATTTCATATATAATGTCTTTGATATTTGATGGTAGCATTCCTTGTGTTAAGGCTTCAATACTCTCACAGCCCTTTTAAAAAACAGTCTCCAATGTTTTAGCTTTGACCAATCATCTGTACTTCTGTAGTACCTCCCTTATGTTGGTGCTCTGCTTCTTGAATTACTCGTACTAACTAATTTTTCTAACTGCCTTCATCTGGTATATGGTACACCAATGGTTTCTGTGCCAGTGACATGCTTGTTGGATAGGAGTCATGCGTGATTGCCTTTGTCAGTTCGTCTCTCAATTGTGTTATGTGATCGGTATTTGTATATAGGTGTACCTTATGAAGGAATCTCGTGATGGAGATACTAGACAACAATGTTCATGAGAAACAAGCTGATGAGAATGAGATGGTAAGAACATAACTGAGATGAATTAGTAAAAGGCGGCGGTCAGCTGCATGGTACGTTGAGATTTATAGTTGGAGGTAGCACAAAGTTAACAGTTACTTTTTGTTTATCACCAGGTATACACTATACAGTATACCTTGAAATATGATTTCCATGTTTAGCAGTAGCACAAGTTAGTTCAAGTCCTAAGTTTCGGATAACAACCATATTTTCAATTTTTATAGTGGACAATGGATTTCCTTGCCATGTTTGGCAATAGCTAGGCTGGGCATAATTGGAAGAAGAAAAATGAGTCACAATTACTATTTTGTTAGTGTACGTGTCTCATCACTGATTAGTGTTACTCACGAGTAAAGAGTTTACCCCTCTAATAGATAGGTTCTGCGGGCCTAGGGCTGTACCTAATGGGCTTAAGAGCTACCGCCGATCAAAGCAAGTATTAATTAGGCATTAGATTGGAACTCGTCTTTTTCAATCAATTTGTTGGGCCTAAGATTACACAACACATGCCTCATCAGAATTTTCGACCATCGCTCCGTATAGACAGGTAGTTGAAATAGAAGAACTTGGTCCGACAAGCCCAACTGAGAGATGGAACAAACCCAAACTATTCGTGGGGGCAGAACTCCGTAGCTGGTACATTGTACATGTGGCCTACATGGTCAAAGATGAAGCGCCGGCTGGTGGGTGTGAACCAGATCGACGCTGACCATGGCCGTGGGACATCCGGCTGGCTCCCTTGGCAGACTCTAGTGCAACGTCTGACAAGCAATCATATATACTAGAGAGAGAAAAGCAAGAGCCTAGGTCTGGTTTGCTTATTGTTATTAATGGACTGGTGCTGGTGTACAATTAATCTTAGGCTTTGGAGATAGACCATTTCAGTGACCAACTGACTGCATCAGAAGATTGTCACTCCCTCGATCTTCTGGTTTGTGAACATGTTTCATGCATATGTCTAAAACTTTCGGTTATCATCCACGAAACTGCAATTATTTGTCAGATATGGATGAGAACCGTCCGTTCTTGTGCATCATCTGATACTTTATTAATGTGAATGCATGTGTCATGCCACTTCTTTTTTTTTTTTTGAGAACCCAGATCCGCTTATCAAGAACAATAAGCAAAGGCAAGTGAATAAGCCACTGCAGTTTGCATGGTTCTTGCATTGACAAACATTGCTGTTACTAGCTAGGTCCACACAAAATCATCCTAAGTTATTGTAGTCTCTTCTTCGTCCCTTCCGTCTATAAAATAGAACGGTGATGGCAAACAAAACACGCTATATAGACTGTTGCAAGTTGAGAGATGGAGAATGAGCGCAAATTATTCGTTCCACTGTCTTTGTTGTGGCAAATAATAGGCCTAGGAGGGCGTTGGGATCACTTACACTAGAGGCAGCTCTACACATGGTTTTTAGAGGCAGGACCGGGTTAGCAATAGAACACTAGAACGCCACCGTACCAGATCCAGATTTGGAACAGTGCCGAAGGCTGGTTGTCATCCGCTAACAGCACTGCACTACTGTTGTGTTTTCATCACTTACTGCGCGCCCCGCAGATCAAAATTTTGCACGGCACATGAGGGCGCTCAAACAATTGTTTCACTCGTGCTGTAAAGCACATTATCTTAAGAGTGAATCACTGGCATGGGAAGAGGAAATGGCACCATGGGCATGCTCGGGTTTCATTTGTTACCGGCGACACTGCTCAGCGACGGCAACCTGTTCTTACACGGTGGACTCGAGCGATCATAGTGGAAGGAAGAACAACCAAATCTTGTGCTGGAAAGCTTGCAGCAGCGTTTTTGACTATTTGGGCCCATAACTGATCTTAAATGGGAAAGATATTTATTTTCATCAGTAATTGGGTGACAAAAAATTTCTCTTCTGTTTCTTATGCAATATTCAGACGGACTTCAATATTTGTAACTCTTGAAATGAATGGCATGTGTAATTTATGGGTTCGATGGGCCTAATAGAACTTATGTTTTGTGGAAAATACTCTACGCATTAAACAATATATGATATCTTAACCACCAATCTTTCATGAAATGCGGAAACTAATTTTAGGACACTAACCAGTAGGTGTGGACTCTACGAATTCCTATGTGTAGTTATGGAACACTGGATGTAGATCAAGTAGAGGTGATGCGACTACGCTTACACTATTGCAGAAACGACAATTTCCAAAGAAACGTTTAGACCCATTTCTGGATATGGTTTGTTTGGCCTATCACTAGGCAAAGATCACTACTAAACGCTTTGACATCTCTGTAAATTGATTTCATACAGGGGTGGGTCATCTCATAACCCACACAGAGGTCAATTTATAGTGGCGGTTGATGCAGCGGCGTGCCCAAAAACTTTTTTCCTACTCGCGGCTGATGCTTTTCTCTGTCCTGCCCATAAAGGAGTTTGGAAGGAAACACCACAACGGACTGTTGCAAATTGAGAGAGATGAGAGCACACACACACCTACACTTTCGATCAGTCTTGGAAAGAGAGATGAGAATGACCTCTTCATGATCGTCATCTTGCTCGTTTGAATCAATCGTAGGCTTGGGAGGCATCCGGATTTGTTATGTTAGCAATGAAAAGTAGCTCAGGGATTGCAAATGAAGGCGTGGAGCAGCAGACGTGAATACCAGTGTTCCCACGAACAGAAATCTGCAGGAACTTGGTTCTCCATCGTCCTGTAAGATGAACAAGAGTGCTTGTCTGTCAGCTCAGCTATTGTGAATTCATCTTGCTGGGGCGTTGCGGGAAGGCAGCAGAGTGGCCAGCACTCCTGGTCCTGGAAACGAGGGGAGCCTCGGTAAAAGCCATGACCACTTGATGAATGTCATCTGTCATCGTGCTCGTTTGCTATGGTAGGCGGCGAAGCTTATAGGTCATGAGAGATCTTGGAATCAGAGATGACCTGTTGATGTATTGATCATATTGATCACCCTACCGACGACGGGAGAGCGAGGTGGTGCATGCGGACCGACCGGCAGCCTAGCGAGCCGCTGAGCGAATAGGGCGCGTCCAGGCTGGCAGCAGGCAAGCGTCTTCCACTACTCGCCACGGGGAGTTGGGAGGCATCGGAATTCTTTGTGTTGCTATTCTCCTCTCCATAGCGATGAAACTGGTTGTGTAAAGGTGACCAAAGCAAACGCTCCGTTCCTGTATTCGTAGTAAAGAGTAAAATCCATCTTCGGTCCCTAAATTTGTCGTGTCAATCCGGTCTCTAAAGTCTCAAAGTGATCATCTTCGGTCCCTAAACTTAGTCTTAGTGTGTCAACTGGATCTCTAAAATCTCAAAGTGACCATTTATACTGGACCGGTTTGACAAAGCAAGACAAGTTTAGAGACCGGGTTGAGACACCAAGACAAATTTAAGGATCGAGTTTTTTGGCGAACGTGTAAAGCACGTTTTTTACTAAGAGGAAGAGAAATACAACAAAATAGCACGGTTAGCCTAAGATAACCGACCATTACAACATCGTTTGAGGTTTAAATTACTAGGCAAAGCTGGCGACCTAGAGGGATGAGTTGCACCCAACAACAAGCTACTAAGACCCGAATTCCCCACGGACAGCCAAAGCTTAGCTTCCTCCAGAATCCGAGAGACAACCACCCAAGGCATTGCTGCCCTGCGGCGAAAAACCCTCTCGTTACACTCCTTCCAGATCATCCAGACGACGAGCAGTATTAAGGAGTCAAATCCATGCTTAACAGATTTGTGCAGCCCCTTCCGTGCATGCAGCCACCAGTCAACGAATTTAGGATGGTTATCGGGCATCCGGTCAGTCCAATTAAGTGGACTCAGCACCCTAGACCAGACATCTTTGGTGAAGCAACATCCCACCAACAGATGATCCATGGACTCCGACACCGGCCCCTGAAAGGACTGCAGTAAGCGACGACGGCATCAGCGTCAACAGGTTCATCATCATTTACAAATCCCATTTTCTTAATTAGCACATTCTTGGCCTGGACCTCCACATTCGAGGCCCTGTATTTCCTTTTTGCCGCCAATCTTGCACTTCTACGAACCTTGTTCAACGGCATTTGAGGCCTGGAGGTCCGCAGATGTGGTGGGGCAGCCACCACCGGGGTATGCAGCGGCAACGTGACAGAGTCAGCGAAAGCAGCCGCAAGGCGCGACGGGGAGCTGTCAAGAGCTATCTCCCCCATGACGTTGCCTGAGCCGGTCTCAGGAGGACGCCGAGGTGACCCCCCATCATCTTGCCCAACGAGCATAGTCAGCCCGTCCTCGCTGGTCGAGGGTTGCCCAAAAGGCTCCGGCATATCAGCCTGATAGGCCAGTGGAGAGGCATGGTCCGCAGCAGGAGAACCGGTGACGGGGGCCACGCAAGGGCCCAACAAGCATCGCTGGGTCTAGCGCGAGGAGCTCGGCAGTCGTCAGGCAGCCCATACTGTTGACCTGCTCGCCGTCACGGCATACGACCGAGCAAACATCACCCTCCACGCAGGAATCCCGCTGCTGCGCAAGATCGGCAGAAGGAGCCAAATCCTCAACGGGCTCGAGAAGCATGGGGTCAAAAGCTGTTGGAGGGGCAGGAGCTGCAGCGGAGAAACGGGGGCTCCGGTCGACCGGCACCCGTGACGATGACGCGCAAGGCACGCCCCCTTCTTTCCCAAATTTTAGGGATCCAGTCCAAGACCAAGCACCAGGGACCGACGTCCCCGCCAGCTCCGGCGATAGCGCCGACGCGCCATCCAGCATCACCGAGCGACCATCATCGAGGAATGGCTCACCCCAGCCAGGACCCAGCCGAGGAAGAGAAGCATCCGTGGAAAACCTTGTTTGGCGAGGACACGGCTGCCAGCCATCATCGCTCCTGTCATGGAACCCGGATAATCGTTGTCATCATCAGAGTCCCTTGCATCTGGAGAGATTTCCCGCTCCGGCCTGATGAACCAGTGTTGCATCTCCGCGACCTCAACGTGAACCTCATACATTAATCCACTCAGCTTTGAACGAATCATCTCATGTTCCGTGAGGAACAGATTACCTGGCTCATGCGGCTCCTTAGGATCTGGCACCCACAACATGCGCCTAGACGGGATCAGCTCCGGGTTGATACACCACGCCGCCAACACAAAGCGCTTCAAGTCTCTCTTGTTCGCAGTGTCGCGGGAGAGCTCGAGCCCAGCACAAGATGAACCAAGTACTCGCTGCGCAAAATCGACAGGACCAGGCATGCGCCGGGATTCCACGTAGAACCAACAACACACGAAAACGCATCGTGTCCGGTGTTGCCGAGGAAAGGCGCAGCCAACGCCTCCAGAGTAAACGAAACGGAGGGGACGAAGGAGGCGGCCCATGGAGCACACGATAGCGGAACACGACCGAGAAATCCTCTGGAGTGAAGGAATGGATAGTAAACTGATCCTCCGCGATCCCATGCAGAGAAACCAAATACGACGAACCTGGGCCAATGAGACGTCCGGCCTAGTCCCTCCAACGGCCACCACAAGAGCCAGGCTCAGGCGAGATTCCTCCTCGTCCAACTCTGCGGAACGCGGAATGACCACCACCTCTGGTGAATCAACCACCACCTCTGGCGAGCAAGCAGTTTCCACCACCGGCGAGGGAGACGGAGACGACACGCAGATGTCTGGGCGCCCCTGATAACAACCCGTCGACACCGACCTGGCGGACATGGTGTCATCGGAGATTGCCATATGGGACGGCGGAGGAGAGTCAGGGGGTTGCCATATGGGACGGCGGAGGAGAGTCAGGGGGTGAACGACGCGGCCACACAGGTGGCGCCGCACAGATACCAGACCTTGAAGAGATGCGACGCCGTCGCCGACGGTGGCGCCAACACTCCTTTGCCTGATGGCCCTCATCGTTGCAACGAAAGCAACGCGACGGCGCACGGCAAGCCGCTGCCACATGGTCCCAACAGAGGCAGTTGAAGCACCGACCCTCCAGTTCAGGAGGAACTGGCCGAGCGGCCCTAGTGGGGCGACGACTGAGCCGTGGCATGGCCCCGACCGATGGGTTACGGTTGTCCATCCATCCTCCTCTTCAACCACAGCAGCAGCGGTACTATGGTGCCTTGACTTCGACGGGCGGTAGTTCGTCATCAGGCCTACCAGCACTGGCGCGCATCCGCCATGAAACCACCTCCTCGCGGACTGGGAGGCCCAACATCGACGCGCCCACCCCTAGCCCCTACGGTGGTGGGCTGAGGGACTGAGCGGCGACCTGCTTACCCTTGCGATGCGCCGCCTCGAGGAAGGACGGCGAGATGCTAGCCATCAGTCTGACAGATCTTCATCCGATAGGGAGAAAGGTGAGACACTGAGACGTACCCTCTCTGAAGGACCAGCGGCTGAGCCAAAGAACGGTGTGGCAGTTGGGCGTTGAGGGTGGACGCCGTCGTCCTGAGTGGCAGGCGGCAGGGATGAGGGCTTCGGCAGGGGAGCGTGGGAGCCTCATGCCTGTCCTCGATGGAGTAACACCATTTTCTTATGTATCGAGTTGACACACCCAGACAAGTTTAGGGATCGTATTGTGGTCATTTGGAGACTTTAGGGACCGGATTGATACACCAAGACAAGTTTAGAGACCGGGATGGTCACTTTGAAACTTTAGGGACCAGGTTGATACACCAAGACAAGTTTAGGGACCGAGAAATGGATTTTACTCTTTATAAATTAGTTTATACTAGCCTTCCAACTCGTGCTCTCGCAAGAGTTAGGGTTTTAGGAGATATGGTTTAATCATTAGAAATATTAGAGTTGATTATTTTAATTCGTCTTTGTAATAACATTGTGGGTAATTTATATGCAAATTTAAAAAGTATTTTAACTTATCTTTCATGTTTCACATTGGGTAATTTTATGCAGATTTTGTGTTTATTTTAATTTATCTTTTATAATGGTATGATGAGTAATTTATGTGTAAATTACTAAATTTAGGAGATTATTTAATTCATATTTTATAATGGCATCGAGGGTAAATTTTATACAAATTTTTGGGTTATTTTATTTAATGTTTCACAATGGCGTGGTGATTTTTTTTAGAAAATAATGATAGATCTAATAGCTACTATACTGATGTTATCTTTGGTATCGGTTGGAAATGTCAGTGGCCCTTGTATAGAGGCATTAGTACCATTTGTCGGTAAATAATTGTGGCGAAACCGCCGATCTAATCCGGACTAAGCACACCTGCCACCTTTGGCTCGCAGTGCGCTTAGACCAAACTAAACCCGGTCGTCCGTCGAGAGTCATTTGACCCCCGATGATACCATTTCCCAGAAAAACCGAGATTATACACATCCGACCCACGATGGAGCCACAACAAAATACATCATCGCAGTCATTTGAAATAGAGTAATATTAGACTTAGTTACAAATCGGTTTCAAATATAGTACAGTTTCAACATAGAATTATATAAAATCGCAAATTCAGAAGTATCTCGCAGCGCAATGTTAAAGTTCAGAGGTCATTATAACATCTCAAAAGACTTGCAGTAAAAGAAACAACATCGAGCCCACCGATGTTGCTCTTGTGCCACTCATGCAAAACTCATCTCAGATGGGGCATGCACCACCTCCAACACATGTGCAAACTATGAACTCCATACCTGCGCTCAAAATATGGGGGCAAATCTGAATACTAATTACTCAATAGGTCTTAATGGATTGACTTACGGCTGAAGCGAAGCATCTTACTAGTAAGTAGATCCTTAGCCATGGATTTTAATCAGTATCATGATCAACATAAGTAAACAAGTTTTCATCATTTGTATAACCATTAACATAATAGTAAATTTGTAGTAAAGTAACAGTTCAATACAAACATGTGATATTCAAAATTATGAGTATTAAATACAGAATGCTTATTTAAGTATTTACTGCGTTGCCCGTGTGCGTTATCAGCATTCCCATACCTGTTAGTCATCAGCGATTCGAATCGATTTTAATTCCCTGAAATAACTATCATGCCAAGGTATATGCTTACTGGCCATCGCGTTCCCACGTATAGTCCCAATCTTAACATGTCTCGTCCCAAGTTCGATTCACTCCCATCTAGCCCCGGGTTGTGCCTCCAAAGCAAGCACGCTGATATCTCGGTCTCCCCGTAATGAGTACAAAGCTCCTCCAGGCCATCTTTCTCTCAACCAGCGGATATGAACGTGTTTCTGTGCTTCGGACGAGCCCATGAAAGACTTCACCGGTCCCATATCCCGGTTAAGCACTCTAGCAATAGTTATGCCGAACAGCAGGCGAACAGCGGACGGGCCTTATACGACTCGTGACGGAGTCCGAAGTACGACATCATGAAAAGTAAATACTGAAATAAAATCTCCGTCCGGCCTTCCATTTAAGTCATGAACATAAGTGATAATTGGCATAACAGTAATATCTTGCAACTTTGAAAACACCTACTGCGACGAGTCCCACACACTCGTGTCTACACGTACCTAGCAACTTCTAGGTATACTCGTCCTTGCGGACTCTCAGTATAGGTGCTAGGGTCAGGGCGGCCAAGGAGTGTAATGCAGTAAGGTTTCAAACAACTCCTAATGCATATGCGTAAATCATCAAATATAACTTATTTGCTGGGTTAAGTATGGTCCTGTACTACCTTCCTCACTAGGGTCAGTAGCTTCTTCCGGACCGTGTAGTCGGGCCCCTGCTGCTGGTCTCTCGGCTCCTGGTGCAGCTTCCTACTCGGGCTCCTCTACGATCGGCTGGTCCGGCGGATGTACTTCAGTTCGCGGGATCTATATGCATGACACAGTGCAACTTGAGCATGTATAAGTGTAATGCTTGCTTATGATGCAGATGCAATGCGATGAATCGTGATTTATGGAATAGAGTTATGCATTTTGTAATGAAACTTGTTTAGTACTAAGAAATCATACAAACCATCAACTAAGGTTAACTTAGCTTATCACATATAACAACGTGGGGGTGTGCGGTGATGTAGCATCCATTCATGTAAAGCGACCGAAGCTTACTTAGACATCTATTTTCCACTATAGCCAACTTAGCCTTTCCTAACATGCATTCCAAAATAGTAGCTAAGACCTACATTGCATTCCAAATCAGTAGCCTAGACCCACAGTACTCCTATGTTTCAAATATGATCTATTGTGGTATTTATTAAATATACTAGTCTCACATTTTCTATTATTCACTTAAATATGCATTATTTCTACCATTTTCAAATCAGGGCCAAAACCCTACATGCACAGCCTCAAGTCCCAACATTGAGCTATTCAAATAAGCTAGAGTCCATATAAATACTATGAATTCACCTAGAACACATTTTCATATAGCAATTATTTCTTGAGTTAGTTATATGCTTAAATACTAGGCAAGGGCAAAATAGTAATTGAAACAGTCAATTCTAGGGTTACCAAAATTTATACAGAGCCTTACACATGCTAACAAGGCCTCTGCCCTAGATTTCATAATTTTTGAAGCTCATTTAACCCACATTTCCTATTTATTAGGGTTTTTCATGCATGCACAATATCTAGGGTAAAACTGTCTTTTCCTACTCAACCATCATACCCGAACAGATAGATCTATTAACAAGGATCAAAATGCAACTTAGTTTGATATTTTTGGATTTTTGTGGGATTTTTGGTGATTTTCTGAATTTTCTGCCGAATTAAAAATCCATTTAAAGAAAAAACCATAGATCCGGGGCCTAGACACGATTAACCGTAGACTCTAGGGTCTAGCACGTATTTTTCTCAAGGCACATTCAACAGTAACAAGGACTAAAATGAAAATCGAAAAAAATGTAAGGGCTAGATCTAAAATGCGCCCGGTCATCTTCAAGCCTTTGGTCGCCAGTCGGCCGCGCGGGCAGGCGTTCTACACGCCGGCGATGTGGGTCCCTCAGAGGCCGTGACGCGGGTCTGGGAAGGTGTTCTCGGACTCGGCGCACCAGCTAGGGGTGGTGGCATCGCAGGTGGTGGAGCTGGACTGAGCGCGCGCGGGGCGGTGAACCGGCGGTGAGCTCGGGAGCGCGGTCGGCGGGCGGAGGCTTCGATCTGCTCGATGGCGAGGGGAAGGGCGTCACTGCCTTGTGCGCAGGACGCGCGAGGTCGCGGGGAAGGCAGCGGCGGGGTGTGGAGGCACGGGGAGCGGCGGAGGGGAGGGCGTGAGCTCGAGCTAGAGCCGCCAATGGCGGGCGCGGACTGGGCGAGGGCGGGGAGCGAGCAGGGAATGTCGGGAGTGTGAGTGGGCGAAGGGAACGGAGAGAGGAGCTCGTCCTCCGCTTATTGACCGGTCGGGGGGGAGGGGCGATCCGTGGCCGGAGGCCGCTGACCGTACGCCAGCGTCCACGCGGCGCGCGCCGGCCCGGCATCGGTCGCGCTCCGGATCCGGGGCCCCACCTGTCAGCGAGAGCGAGGTCCGAAAATGGAAAGAACAGTGTTTCTGTTTTTGTTTAGCCTCTGAAATTCACTGTTTTGACCTATTTCCATTCCGATTTTGAAGAAGACCTAATTGGATGAAATGTTGTACTCTTTTAACTCTACAAGTTTGTGAAAAGTCACAAGTTCAAATTCTGAGGTTAAATATGATTTAAATTCTAATTTGCCTCAGGTTTTCAGTTTTGCCCTACCTAGCCTTTTTAAAGAGAATTTCAAAAGTCCCATTTGTGGCCAAAATATCCTGAAATGCTTTATACCATATTTGCTCAAACTTTCAAGATCTACAACTTTCCCAATTGGAGCTTTGCATTAAAATGAGTGTAGATCATAGAAAAAGTGGGGTTTCTGAAAAAATTCAGATTTTTGACTGTGTTTGTAAGCTGACAGTAAAAGCCCCAAATCCTCTAGCTAACCTTTGTACATGTCAAAACTCTAATTACCAAAGTTGTTCCTCATTAGATCACCTACAAGTTTGGTATAAAAAGTTCCACCTAAAACTCAATAGGATTTAAAGTTATGCTCACATTCATAGTGTCATTCATGCAAAATCTGGGTGCAACACTTAGCTACTTCTATCAAGCTTGTTCATAGTGAGATCAAGTGCACATCAACATGAGATGAAGTGATGCTTATGAGATGTGATTAAGCTAATGATGCTTATGAAATGCATTTGAGATGCCCAGGGCATCACAATAATACCAACTAGTACTAAAAGGTATCTTTAAGGACCAGTTCGTAATACCAATCGGTACTAAAGCCTTACCGACCTGGTACTAATGTCTTCATGGCACTTACAATAATAAAAATCATTCTCTATGTAGTCAAATGTGACAGTGAGTTGTAGTGGTTGATCTTGCGTAATGGTGCTGGTGTTGACTTCGAGCCCCAATGGTAAAATATTATTTAGCTTTTTACGAATGATTGGATATCTAATACAGTAATACTAAAAGGGGTTCCCAACTAGTACTCATAGCCCTTTCTCTAGTAGTAACTAGTACGATGTATCTCGATCCATCGACTTGTAAAATGGACTTTTTTGGTTCCATAAACATGGCATAGTTATCATTCCTCTCTTGGACTTCTAAAATACATTTTGGGGATACATCATACATAAACTTGGTATGTTGACACCTGAGGCAAGTTTATGGAAAAACTGTATTGAAGATGTTTGGGGACAAGGACGTCAAGTTTATGTACAATGAAATGTATTTTGGAAGTTGGACGTTTAGGATGTGAAATATTAGGGATGTATCTATCTCCTATATAAAAATACAATAGATATATTTTAAATCTAACATGGAACTATTCGTACATTTGTTTAAAGAATGAGGGCCAACTTCGACTCCATAAAAGATTATTTATTTGAATCCATTTATGATTTACTAGAAAAAAGAAAAAGGTTCTCATATATGAATCATATAGGTAGGTTTAACTATTTTTAAGATACTGAACATGCACACCACTAACATATATGTATTCATTGGAATGTGGATCTGGATATGCAATTAGTTGTGTAGATTTGATAGAATTGATGATGTAAATAATGGAGGAAATCATGCAGTACATTCTTATGATGATAGTTTCCTTTGTCAAGCCCTTATATTAAAGAGCATGTGAGCAAGCACCACAATGCACAGTGTAAAAAATTGAGAGAGATGAATTCTTGATCATTATTGGAAAGAGAGATGAAGATAACCTCTTGATGAACGTCACCCCTGCTTGTCTGCTATGGGCATGCTAAGGTAGGCTTAGGAGGCATTTGGATTCCTTTTGTTACCGATGAAAATGATTCCCAGCACACCTAGTGCCATATACCGATTGTTTTTAGAGTAACATTTTGGTCCATCACTTTTGAAAGTGTAGGTTTGGTCCATAAACTTTTAAAAGTGTACCATATAAGTCCATACTCCATGTAACACTAAACTTACATATAAAATCTACATGGTGCAACGGACATTTCCCACTTTGCCCCTATATAAGTAGTCAAGCAAATTTAAACGCTAAAACTTATTTTTATTTATTTTCATCCCAAAAATCATGAATGTTTTACACTTGTATTGACTAAATTACAGGCAACATGATTTTTGTGGCATTTATTAAGTAGCACAACAAGCCATATATTTCTTTTCATTCAAAATACCATAATTCATAAAGACATCATTTCTTTAACAAATAGCGACCGTTAACCATGATAAATTTATACATGTATACATTAGAGCATAAAATGCACTATATTATTTTTTGCAGGGTTTTTAGATGTAGTAAACAATAGATATGAGTAAAAAGTACATAAATATTTATTTAGCATAAATAGGGGTAACATGCTCATTTTAAATGTTAAGTCAACTTCATTATGTATATTTCATCAATACAAATACAAAAAAAATGATTTTCTAAATGTTAGGTGCGGTATGAACCTGTATGTTACACTCTAAAAAGTTTATGGACCCAAAATTCCACTTTCCAAGTTAATGTACCTATGTGACACCCTGATCGGATAAAAGTTTAGAGGTCTCCGGTGCATTTTACTCATATTTACTGGGAAACAAGCAATTCCACAATAAAGAACATTATCCTATAGCAATTTTTTTAATTAGGAAATATAGAGCGGTAGACAAGGCATGAGCTATGGGGAACAGAGATCTACTGAAAGGTTCAGGCGTCCACTAGGATGACCAATAGTGCGGGAACCTAACACAAGAGCTGGCGTAGTGGATCCTCTTAATATCTGTCTAGTACTGGTTAGTCTCTGTTCTTTTATGTGTTACTTTTCAATACGAGATGTGACAGAAGCTTCTGGATAGCTGAATTTTCTAATCAGACGGTGAGGAAGGAGATTGAAGATGATGTATCATATCGTAACGCACAAGAGAACAGTCTCTTTACTGCAAGATGCTGGTCACTGTGATGTCACCTTACCTGAGCAATAGAGCATACACTGAAGACATATGATTCTTATGACCAAAGTTGAGAAAAAAAAATCAATGAACTGGATGCAAGGTTGAACTTGAAGCGATTTCAGTTGAAAATGTCGTCTTCTTGTAAAAAACCATGTTGTAGGGCACTTCTTTTTGTTGTTACTCATTTTCATTTGGTTGATAGGAGTAGACGGCAAGTTTCATTTGGTCTCCAAACGGCGTTTGTAGCGTACTATGCAATATGCATGTGCCCATGCCATATCGTGCTAGTCAATTTTGTTAAAGTCCTGGAGCAATAGCCAGGCTCCGAGCACATATTTATTTCCCAGGTAGCTTCTCCCCTGAAAACAAAGCCCATTACTTGTTTTCCGCAAACACAAAAGGACCGCAGCACAAACTACATTACAATACAAATTTTATGGTGGTTGGAAAAAATAAGAGTCGTCCATCAGAAGAGATCTAACAATTTAAAAATAGATTGTACCACAGTACCGGTATCAGACGGTACAAAAAAAGAGAGTCCAGTACCCATATTTTTATTTTTTTTAATTTCTATAAAGGGCATAAAGGCCTTTAAAAATAGTGGTACCACCCTGGTACCTGTGGGTACTATTCCAACCACTGTAAAATCTCTCGACGGACAATGTTCTATTTGTTACTGATCTAAAACTCAGTAATAGATTCAGATTCCATCCCCAACAGAAACCCAATTATTATGTACAGTACGTAAATCTTATGCACAGCATGGGCTAGTATGAAACATAAATATTTGGAATTTATATATAAATTTGAAACTCACAGTTAATCAAAATTGATATTATCCAATATCTTTCATATCTTCATACTTTAATACAATGTTTATGTATAACAAACTCGTAAGATATTTTATTTCTTTTAAAAAACATTTATTCATAATGACATAGTGGTAATTTATATCTAAATTCAGGGGTGTTTTAACTTATCTTTCACAATAACACAATTGGTAATTTATATGTTAATTAGAGGATACCTTTAATCCATTTTTTTATAATAGTAATTTATGTACAAATTTAGGATTTATTTTAATTCATCTTTCACCAAGGGCACGTGGGTAATTTATATTCGAATTCATATGTTACTTTAATTCATATGTCATAGTGACATGGTGGGTAGTTTATATGTAAATTTAAGGGATTACTTTAATTGAACTTTCATAATGGCATGGTGGACAATTTATAAATATAAATTTGGGGTTACTTTAATGGTCTTTCATAATGATATACTGACAATTTTATAGAAAATATAATAGATCCAATGTCTAGTGTCATTGAAGTCTACTTGATAGAAAATCATATGTTTCTAATTTTTTTGGGAATAGCTATGATTTATCCCTTTTCTTGCACATCTAGTAATTTGTGCTTTTTTAACCTTTGGTTAGTAATATTAAGCTTTTTAGAGTGGCTCATGAGAATTTTCCACCACTGCTCCATATAGATAGGAAGGTGTAAGAGCAAAACTCAGTCCAACAAGCCCAGCTGAGAGATAGAACAAAACCAAACCATTCATGGAGGAAGAACTCCATAGCTGGTACCACATACTCCTTCCATTCATAAATGTATGACACAGTTGGTTTTTTTACACAACTTTCATGTGTCCTATTTAAAAATTTTGGAAAGCTATCATTTATTATGTCATGATTTGTTTTTTCACTAAAGTAAGTTTAAGTATGAATTATGTTTTTGCATGTTTGGATAAATTTTTTGAATAATATGAATAGTCGAAGTTGTGAATACAATTGACCGCTGTTATACATTTGTAAATGGATCGCAGGTAGTAGGTGCCAACATTGTCGAAGATGAAGCGTGGGTCTGATGGGTAAACTAGATGCTGGCAATGGCCCATGGGTTCATCCCACTGGCTTCCTTGGTGGACACTAGTGCCACGACTAAGACAAGCGTTCAAAGGATGCATACATATAGAGAGAAAAGCAAGAGCCTCGGTCTGGTTTGCTTATTGTAAACGATCGCGTTGATTTGATCAATACTAGTACACCTAATGAATCTCATCTATAAAACCTATATATACGAAACCCACTATGTATCATTTACTATAATTCTCTCAACATACAGGACTATCCACATCATCAGTCCACGCATAAAACCAGTCCAACAGTCACACGAATTAATTCCTTGTCCCAACGGCAGCCGTCATCCTTGCCAATTCAACCCGCTTACCCCCAACAGCCAGCGCATGCAACTACGTCATCTACTCAGCACAACAGTTGCACTTGACTTTATTTGCTCCATCGGTCTCCCTGTCTACTCTGCTCGCCCAACCAACAGCCACAACACAGTGCCCTGGAAGTGGAAACAAACAGGTGCAAGTAATTCTTTCTTCCTTCCAACTCCCACCGTTCCCCTTCCATTCCATCCCATCCTAATCACTAATTTTCCACTATTGAAAGACCGTACCTCCGAAGAGTCTCCTCGCATGTTATATACTTCTCCCTTTGATCCTGCTGGCCAAAGGAATTGTGAAGCAACGAAGGTAATGCGCTTGCAAGTCAGAGAAGGTGTTGTGGTTCACCATTGGCACGTACTCCACATCGTCAAGGTTGGGGGAATATCGTGGGGGCGAATAAAAAAGTTTACCATATGGATCTGGTGAGGCTCCAACCTCCATGGATAGCTCAGCAACTTGGACGGTGTCTCCAGGGCCGGCAGCAGCTAGTTCTGTCTCCGCCTAGCTTTCATCAACTTTGTGTTCTCCTGCACTCAGCGCCAAAGATCCACATCCTTGGTCCTTGCCATGGCTCCATGCACCGTCTCTAGGGTTGGCGGCATATGTGGAGTCTGGACTGATGGCAGCTTTCTGGGGCCAGCAACACAACATCAGCAAGTCAGCGGTGGAGGTTTCCTCCCTGGTGGTGGATGCCTGAAGGCTGTGGACGGATGCTTCCAAGCCGGCGATGATGGAGACCTGCAAGCCAGCGGTGGAGGCGCTTGCTGGTCTACGGCGCAGGCCTGCAACTATGGCCGTACGTTTTACTGCAATTTGTATATGAAAGAGATTATGTATAGCAAATCATTTGTACTCAGTGTCAAGTGTTGAAGGCAATTTAGCTTGCTGTTTTTTTTTTCAGTAAACTTCTGACATGCGTTGGTCAGAATAGATTGGGAGGCTTCCTGGCTACATTCCCTAGCATTATGCACGGATAATCAACAGACTTTCTATCCCAGCAGGCAACAAACGGTACTCATGTTTACTTTAGTGTGAATTTGTCTTTCGTAATCTTCTCATGATCTATTCTAAAATAAATTCCCTTACAAATGTACTCTCTGGATATATATTCAATTCTCAAGAAATTGCCAATCACATTGTAGTGTCATTTTTTCTCCAAGAATTTCAGATGTTGCCTTTGCTACCTCAGTAAGAATCCTATGATCTACATGGGTCTCATGTGTTCAATGCCTTATTGCTGTAGATCTATCGAAATAGATTTGTTTTCTCATAGAGAGAACTCTATGACTATGTCACCAAAATTCACTTCAAACAAATTCTCCTTAGACGGCATGGCGTACCTGGCCCATGTGCTGCCGCATCAATGCTTTCTATAATTTTTTTTTTATATTTTGTCAACCATACCATCATTAAAGGATCAAGCTATCCACGGATAGGACCAAGTATATTGTCTTTAATGTGCAAAAGAAATTGTTGTCTCGCAATCGCATCGGTTGTGCTTTAAAAATATTCTTTATAATAGTTTAAGAAATTTCCGCGGCAATGAGTGGGGTATCACATAATATATCTAAATTGGAGCCCCTCACTACCTATTTCTCTTAACATGTATGAAGCTACATCATCAGAACAACCCACTAAATTCCATGCCATGTCACAATTCACTAACACATCTATTTATATTTTCTATCGATATTCTATAACTCTATGTATGCAGTGCTTTAATTTTCTGTGACATATGCATTGCTATCCTTTCTTTGAATGACTGCAGCAATGCGCGGCCGCATGACTTAAACTAGCTGGTATAAAACGAATCGTAGGCTATGTTTGATAGAGTGACCGACCTACTGGATAAGAAAAATGTCACTCTTCTGATTTGCGAACAGGTTCCATGCATTTGTCTACAGCTTTTTGTTATCATGGATGGAACGGCATGCAATTGTTTATCAGAGACGAATCAGAACAGCCGTCCATATGCGTGTGCATCGTCTGATACTCTACTGTGCAATGCATGTGTGGTGGCACTCAATTATGGTCACACCCTGGATCCCAATATCAATGAAAATAAAGCAAAACGGCGGTGAATTGACCTCCTTACTGCGGCTTTGCATGCTTCCTGCATTGATGAAACACTGTTGTTATTAGGCGCGTGTGTACAAAATCGTCATGAGTTATTGTAGTCTCTCTCCCCTTCCGTCTATAAAACAGAAGGTGACACGACAACGACCAAAACACGATAAATATGACTTTTGCAAGTTGGGAGATAAATGGATGGGCTAATAAGTATTCATTCCACTAGCAGCTTTGGCAAATAGTAGGCCTAGGAGGCATTGGGATCTCTTGCACTAGGGGCAGCAATAAACATAGATTTTAGAGGCAGGTCGACGTAAGCCACAAAGCTCGAGAGTGCCACCGTACCAGATCCAAATTTGGTACAGCGGCACAGCGCCTAAGGCAATCACCAGAGAGGTCAGGATGTGCAAGGAAAAAAGAGGGAGATACGGTGAAATGAAACGAATATTAATTAATATCCGACAACTTATTACCTCAGTGAACGATTCCTCCTCTCCCCCCCTACCGTGGATCTGCAGTTTCCTGCGGAAAATCGCCCGAATGAATGGGGAATGAAGTGGAGAGATGCGAAGAGAGTGAGGAACGCAAGATGAGAAGAGCTGGACTTGGACTGGACACTGGAGAGTACAGACATTCTTGGCCGGGGTAGACAAAAGGGGTTGAGAATTCTGCAGCGTATGATGAGATGGACGGAGGAGAGGGGCGTGCGCGTCAAGACATCGAATCATGCACGGCCAAACCATAGCATTTAGGAGATTATTATCCTAGTCTGTTGGAGCATTTGGAATGCACGGAATGTAGTGATTTTTCAGGTGCGGTGCGGAGTCTCACCACTCTGTTTTACCTTTTTTAAGCATGTTTTTTTTTGCGATGATTATTCATACAGAAAATGCAAAAGATACTCACGAGTAGCTGTACTTGAAGTTAACTCCATGTTTCGTGTTGAGTGTTGAATGCTTAATGTGCTATGATAACCATACAAATTTGATTGTTCATTACCAATAACTAACTCTATTTACTTCTCAACAGAATTTCCTTGGGATTAGCATATACTAGATATTTGTTTTCTTCCGCGCTACTAGCAATGACTGGATAATAAAATTGTCAATCCTGTTCTTGTTCTCGGTTTGTTCGATCGTACCCTTTTGTTCTTGTGTAGTCTTGTATAGCTTGTTCGATTGCCATCGGTATTCGGTACAAGGACTATTGGTCACATTTCAACGACAACCCCCTTGCACGCAGATATCTGGTCTAATGTTTTGATGTGCATTAAATCTGCAAGGTCTGAATCTAGGCTAATAACTGAGCTACATACGTGGCACTGCAATTTGCATTCTTTCCTGTATATATCGACGAAATTGTTTGGTGCACAAGTCAAAGTCAGATGGAGCATCGTTATGAGTTATTGCACTCGATATTACTCTACCGTCTATAAAACTAATAAAAATGCACGTGCTACGGACGCGACAAGATATGTTTTTGTTATTTATAAGATTTTATTTGCGAAAGTTTTTGTTGTTTAGTGTCATAGAGTATATGTTTTAAAAATTAATTTAGTTTATAATTCATTGGGGTTTATAGATTATGTTAAAGTTTTTGTTGTTTATAATGTTTTGAATGTTTTGTGTCACAGACCCAAAACCTTAGACCCTCTAAAAACGTGCATTTTTAGAGGGTAATCATGCATGTGCGGACACACTGTTTAAGAAAAATCTATTCTAACATGACATATGAAAATCATTTACTATATTAGCAGCAAAGTAAATACACCAATTATTTATACTTTCTATAATTCTCATAAAATTTCCTCTGTTGGTTACACACGTGGCTAAAAATTATTTTTTAGTTACGTGTAGAAGGCACGCGCATTTTTTTGTTGCAAAGCAATGTATATAGTGTTTTTATTACAGCTTGCAAAAGCCTTTGGTGTGCCTGCGCTACAGTCACAACAACGGAAGAGTGGTTGAGACTGGTTGAGACAAAGCGATGTATATAGTGTTTTTTGGTTGCAGCAGCTTATATTGATGGCTATAACAATAATTTATCATAGACTAATTTAAAGAACTAATGTTTAAACTTAACATTTAGCCTTACAATTTAATAAACTTATGAATTTTTTAAATGAGATGAGTAGGGAGTTGTCTAAAAAATCAACCATGTCATACGTTAAATAAATTTATTAGACAAAAATATACTCACAGAACTAAAGACTCAACAAAAATAAACTTAGTCCAAATACTTCTAAAATAAAAAAATCACATCAAACTCACGTAAAATTCTCAATTCAATGTGCAGATTTAACCCAATCTCTCAAAATTTAGCCCAAAATATAAAAAGAACCTCATTAATTTTGGCCTTCAAAGTCCATCATGCTGGGCCACAATTGGCCTAGCCCGTCTCGTCCGACCTGGTAAGAACCGTCCGATTGAATCAGACGGCTCTCAGTGGCTCAAGCCGGGAAAAAAAAGTGGCGTCCGGTCGAACCTACCCTAGCCTCCCCCACTCGGCCACTCCCTCCTCCCCGCTCTCTCTCTCCCCCACACTCCCTCTCGTTCTCCGTCGCCACTCGACCGTCCGCCCCCTGCCGGGCCGCCTCCTTCCGCCCGGCGCCGCATGGCCAGCCAGATCCACGGCCGAGCCGCCTCCTCCCAGCCCCAGCGCCGCCTCTCGGCCTGCCCTCTCTCCTCCCGCTCCGGTGAGGGCGGATCCGCGCCGCCTCTCCCTGCCCACGTCTACCGTCGCCTCGTCCCGCGCGTCCTCGTGCACAAGGTAAAGGCCGTCGCGGCGCTGCTCGCTGGAGCCCACGCCCGCGTACTTGTGAGCGTGGGTCCATCGAGCGGAGCCCCGGCGGCCCTCTCACCCGACACGCCTGTCCCCTGCCCGCGGCGTCGCTCCCGCTTGCCGCTTTCTCCTTCCCGGCGAGCCACGCCCTCCTCCCCACCTCCTCTAGCCTCGCGGCGGCCGGATCTGCCGCCACCTGCGCTCTGCGCCCTCCCACTCCGGCCAGTCGCGCCTCCGCCTGGCCGCCACCAGGTAAGCCCTTTTCTCTTCTTGAATTGAAACATGTGGTGGGTAATAACTATGCAAATCATTGCCTTTTGCCTCCGTTGGCGATGTGGGATTAATGATTATAGTTTTTGGGATGTGCTGACTCGAATTTCATCCCGGTGGGGCCGCATGGGCCATGAATTTGAGATTTGAATCCATCATCACCTTTACTGTTAGCTTATGGATTGTGTACACAAGGGTATGGGTACCTTTGTGGGTAGGAAAAATCCCGAGAAAAAGATGCGTGTGGGGTGTTTAACACGGCAAGAACTTGCGTTCTACTCTCGTAACCCGTTGTTTAGCCGGTTTTAGTGGGGCATGTCCCCTGTTTGTGGGGATACCATAAATCTATGAGCCTATATGGGTATAAATCTCTTGGGGTAAAATTGATTTTTTGTTAATTCGCTCTTCATAGTATAGATAGAATGTGAAGCAGAAAAAGCTATGACTCGTGCGAGCTAGGAGATGAGTGAGCTAACCAGTCGTGGTAGGCATTCCATGTTGGAATTTTATACGTGCCTTTCAACATTATTTATACTGTGTTATTGTTTATTCAACTCAATATGGAATTATTTGACACAGAATTATAGATGCGGAATTACACTCGAGGAATTTGTACTCGAGGAATACAGTAGAGAAATAAATAAGATTGTCTCTATTGGAATATTTATTATGTACATACACGTTATACCCGAATACAGCACGATGGAATAGCTGGGTTGGTTTTGCAGGATCAGCTCTGCAGTCTGTTGACCCACATAATTAGATTGGAATTAAATCTCAAATATACAATCTAGTTATGGCGCATGATTCACACATGTATGCTTTGGACTATAATATTTTAGACTCGTATAACTGACCTGTCTGATCGTGGTTGGTAACATGGTTCAGAAATCATACAGTTTTTCGAGACAGATGGATTGCTTCGAAATGAAATATATAAATAGTCCCTACCCTTTAGCCTCGTTATGCATTGTGAGCAGCGCCCCGGAAAAAACGAAGCAACCGTGGATAGACCGTATAGCCCACAAACCTTACATCGGTATCAAAGCCTGGTTACGTGGGGAGTGATCGCGATCCTAATCGAACTCAGCAGTAGGTTCGTGGCCGCCGCCGCCGCCGCGCGTGGAATAGATTAGTTTTCCGCTGCGAATTAAATCTCGTCGCCGCCGTCGCCTCTCGTTCCTTCATCGCCGAGTCACCACCTCCCAGCAGCGCGCAGGAGTGCCCTCTGGTCCTCCGGTTCCCTCGACTGGTGTTTTTTTTTTTTTCAAATTGACCCCTTTTAGAAACCTTTTTCATAAATAGATGGACCCAAAACTCGGTACGCTGCTATGAAACGCCGATGTATAACGGGTCGGCGCTATCTGACATCACGCAGATTTTGCCATGTCAGCGCCGATGTGGCTGGAGTGCCGAAGCTCGGCGCTCTATGAATTTAGGCTAGATGATTTCACGCCAAGCTACAGTACCGAAATGTATAAAAATTAAAAAGAAAAATACCTCGGCGTGCAAGCAAATGACGCCGAGCCTAGGAACATTGGCGCTGGAGCACCACGAGCTCCTGCTCCGGTACAAGCTAACTAGTAATACATGTACAAAATGATTATCTGTCGATAGTTTTGTGAATTTTGTACATAAATAAAGATAGATCTGATTGATATGAGGCCAAGTTGATTGGATTCGTATTGTTCTCCTCTACATGATAAAAATATATGTAATGATAAAATGTATGTTAATTTTTTTAGAAATAATAATGATTTATATATACATTATTTGACTCATAAAAATAAATATATATCCGACTGATGTGTGATTGGTTTGATTAAATTTATAGTGTTGTCCTCTATAGGCTAAAAATATATGAAACCATAAGATGTTTGCCAAAAATTTGTAGAAATAATTAATGTGTATACATTGTTTAATGATTTCATTTGTGTGAATAATGTTTGCCAGTATAATTGTTAGACTTATTTTCTTCAAGGTAGCCAATATTATCAAATGCAAAATAAGTTGATATGAGCTCATAAAAATCTGAGTATGATTGTTCTAGTTTGATATGAACATATGTTGTTGTCTAAAATTACTAACATTCTTGGTGTGCTTTCATAAATCATTTCATTTATGTTACTATGTACTGCAATTAAAAATGAACACCACATCGGATTCATTTAAATGGAATTGAGCTCATGCGTGTATTTAATAATATTGACTAGCTTCAGTCACACAAACAAAAACGTAGGGCACTCTAATGACGTCCACATAAAGTATGAAATGTTTCTTAAAATGCATCCTACTTGTCCTCATTTCAAAAAGAATAGTATAGTGTAGCTAGTAAGACAAACAAAAAAAAACTAAGCCCTAACATACCAACATTGTCCATCTATCTCACTTCACATAAAATTATGAATCATTTCTCATAATGAAGCCAACTTTTTCTCATTCTAAAAGAGTTTCTAATGAGATATATAATGCTCCTTTTCTTAAAACAGTTCTCAATATATAAATTTCAACAAACATTTTATGGGTTTATATGCTTTTAGCCTATAAAGAACAACACTATGAATTTAATCTAACCTAACCAATCACACATTAGTCCGATATATATATTTATTTTTATGAATTAAATAATGTATATATAAATCATTATTATTACTAAAACTTCAACAAGATTTTATTATTACATATATTTTTATCACGTAGAGGACAACAATACGAATTCAATCAACTTGGTCTCATATCAATCGGATTTATATTTAGTTATCTACGGAATTCACAAAACTGTCGACAGATAATCATTCCGTACATGTATTACTTGTTAGCTTGTACTGTAGCATGCGGTGCAGATAATCATTTTAAGACGTTTATGAAATGTCCAAATATCATGGATTCGCAAATGACATATATCTTTTAAGACAATGTTAATTGCCAACCGTCTTAAAAAGAAAAAAATATAAGACAATTTTTAATAGATAACCATCCAAACTTATGTTTTGATCAAGACATTTTATCTGACATTTTATTTATGTTGACAAAAATGATCCATTAGAAGACACCCTTAGCCGTCTCAAATAGATACAACTAAACAGTCTTACACCACCCAAAACATCACTACATGAGATATACAAAAGCAAAGTACAACTAAAAGAGTTGGTTTCATGATTGTTGGATTTGACATGTATTAACTATAAATTAAACAATGTGCACATAATTAGATTTTTCTAGAAATTTTAACAAATGTTTTGTGAACCTATATATTTTTATCATGTAGAGAATAACATTACGGATCTAATGGAACTTATCTCACACAATTCGGATCTATATTTATTTTTCTACAATATTCACAAAATCATAAATGGATGTGTATGAATGAACCACGTTGGCATGAACAACTGGTAGCATGTACTGTACTAGGGCTATCCGCGCGCTTCGCTGCGCGCCGTACGTAGGCAATTTATGTGCCAGTTTTAATTAAAAAAAATTCAGCGCTATAGTGACATGTATGACCTAATATTGATAGAGCAAAAGTAAATATATAGATCGAGTTATACGTGTTGGCTTCTCCAATAAAAAAAAGTACTACCTTAAATGATATGGTCGATATAAGAAAACAGAGTAATATAACAAATAACACCTTTTTATCATTAAAAATGTTTCATCACTCATATAGGTGGCCTAGCAATTGAGATGGGAGCATGCGTAAATGTTACATTAATCACCACAACAATCATGTTAGGTACAGAACGGTCTTGTCATCAAATAATTACAAAGAAGCACTTTTCCATATAGTCTTCCCGAGAAGTACCTCTGTATGGTAAGTTGCACAGTAGGAAATAAGCTGCATGTGATCTGAAAATGAGCAATTTTGGCCCCATGTCTTGTAACTTAAAGAGAACCAACTTACTATTTCGTCAATTTTGGTCAATACATGCATTTGTGTATAATTTGAATTTGCTTAAGGGGCTGGATAGAACAATTTACATGCATAGAGAAACAAATGCTATAGAATTGCACCAGGGCATGCCATTAACAACTGTAAAGGTTAGAAGCACAACAGATTCTACCATATGTCCAAGGGGCACCTATAAACAAGATACCAAAGAGTCTATTGACAAAGACAATCCGGAGTCCTAGACTCTGGTCTCCAGATAATATGTACCAAAGAGATCCGGCAAATTTTAGTCCAGGAAATAATACTTAATAAATAGTGTTCATTCGTACCATGATACATGTGAACAAAATGTCCATTGGTTGTCATTTAAATGTCGAATTATAAGCCCCTGATTAGGAGGCTGCATTGAGTAGTCCTGGGGTTGAAAACATGGCTATGAGCTTTAAAAATCTCATGCCGATTGTGGGAACAACTTCTCAGCTCATTGTGGTACTGAGGAACCATCATTCGTGCTCATATCACTTCCCATTAAAATTTAAGGAAATATTCAGTGGGATGAATGCTACTGGTATAAGCACAAAGAGTTGAAATGGTAAAGGCATTAGTGTCTTATGAAATGCTCAGTTCATCAACTTTTTTTTGTTAATTCCATTTTAAACATTTACTGGTGCTTCCCAAGGCAGTGTATGGCACTATAGTGTTTTCTGGATGGTAGGTATCATATATAAAAATTGATCTGCAGTTGCTGTATGAAAATCATTTTGAGGTTACGTACCATTAAGCCAACCTCTGAAATTGATATGCAATGAATCAATGCACCAAGATTGGCAATATAGATCTCATGAGTTTGTTGCTAATCTGCGCAAGTCAAAACACTCAAACACTTAATTATTTAAGGAATACACATTGGGCCATTGAAACATTTGGAACTGAACTATAATTTACATTTACGTGCAGTGCGATGTTGTGGGCTTGACATAGCAGCCACGATTGGGGACCTAGATAAGTTCAAGTGTGAGAGTTTAATAATATCATTTTAACAGTAGCTGCAGCCTACAAAAGAAGAGCGTCAATATTAATAGTTTGAAGAGCATCTCTGAAGGTAAACTGATCAGCAACCATTCTCATGGATCGGTAGAAAGGTTCAACCAAATAAATTGGTGACCATAGGATAGTAAAATTTGCAAGCACAACATGTATTAAGATGATAACCCCCACCGAATACCTATAATCAATTTGAACCTGGAAAGCACAGCAGTGCCCCGCACGGCAACACCCATGTGCCATGGCTTAGAGCTACACCTGATGAAAGCTCCAGTAAGAAAACTCACATCACACGTGCGTCAGAGAAACGAAAATTATGCGTGAGTATGCAGCAGCAGCAACTGAACAATCATGCTACTTTTCCCCCTTCACCAGCAATCCTGCATATTGTGAAAATTAGCTTTCAATCTGCAACCGGATCACCAACACCATTGATATCTGTCAAATGTTTTTTTACGACAAATGCACTGGAGGGCTATGTACCTTTTTTTACAGGGGAATAGAGGGCCGGGAGCACAAAATGATTAGCTGAAAGAGATGTAATCTAACAAAGACTAACCACAGGTGAATAGTCTAAGTTTAAGATTTGGTTCGACAAACTGACAAAGCAAGCCAGCCTTTGAGATTTTTTAGACCATGAGAAGAAGTCCAATGTTTCCATGCGGAAGAAATCATCTATACCTCCAACCGGAGCTGGCTGAGCGTGGAGACCTGTGAGGCAGTTCGTCGGAGCCCTTTGCTGTCAACAATGGTAGGGGATTCAGTCATTCAGATCCACATGAGCCCAGCACTACACACTTCAAAGACATCCACCCATCAGAGCCCAGGAAGGCCTCGTCTCGACGGCGCCCATCCTAGATTCCTAGTTGACTGGACCTCACATCAAGCAGAGTTTGACGGCGGATCTGCTAAGTGGATGGCGGTGTGTGGCTTGCTAGAAGAGGCAGAGGAGGGGACGCGGTGGAAAAAAAGCATGAGCAGGAGGCTAGGCGGAGAATGTGAGCAACCGATGCGGAGACTGGGAGGGGAATGGATGAACGGGCGCACCCTAAGCTCTTATGGACGACAGCAAAATGGCCAAAATTCAAAACCACATTGTGACCCTTGCTGGCTGCTGGGTTGCTTCTTGACCTCATCTTCCTTTGGATCGACTGGATCTAGCAGAGGGAGGAGAATGTAGAAGGCACGGTGGAGGCAGCGGCGACCTGCGATGTGAGCGAGGTGGAGAGGAGCGCCTGCGTGGTGGAGTGGAGGCGGTGGTGACTGGAGAGGAGCGCCTGCCACATATGTCCGTCGCACCCCGCCCGCGACGCACGCCAGCGGCGGCGACGCGCGGCAGCCACAGCACGAACCCGGCCTGGGGAAGCACGGATTTGGCACCGTACGAGGCTGGCGGCGGCGGTGCAGCGGTGTCCCGCAGGACGACGGCCGGCATGCGGCGCGGGCAGGTGGGTGCGGCGGTAGGAGCGGCGGGGAAGGTGGGAAAGTCTGCCACGGCTCCGCCGCACGCACACGGATGGGGCGCGCAGGCGCGTGCACCGCGAGCAGGTGAGTGCGGAGGGGGAGGGGGCGAGCAGGAACCTCCGCCACGGCTCCGGCCGGCGACGCGCGCGCGGATGGGGTGCGCAGGCGCACGCGGCGTGGGAAGGCGGGTGCGGAGAGGGAGGGGTCGAGCAGGAAGCTCAGCCACGGCTCCGGCCGGCGGCGCACATGCGGATGGGGCCCGCCGGCGACGCGTCGACGCGGGGAGGACCTGGCCAGGCGGATGCGCCCTGCTCTCGCGCTTTTCGCGAGGGGGCGAGCAGGAAGCTCCGCCACGCCTCCGGCCGGCGGCGCACGCGCGGATGGGGCCCGCTGGCGACGCGTCGACGCGGGAGGGCCCGGCCAGGCGGATGCGCCCTGCCCTCGCGCTTTTCACGAGCGGTGTAGAGTTACATATGCCTGGTCGGCGTTCCATCGTAGCACGCCAAGGCTTAGGAGCTCGGCGCTAATTCACCAAGTGCTGAGGTCTTTTTTTTTAGAAAATTTGCTAACGTAGCTCGATAGCTAACCTCGGTGTGAATTAATTCACAGTGCGCCGACCTTGGGCGCTACATCCACATCTGCGCGTTGACATGGCAGACTCGGCGTTGATTGATCTAGCGCGGACACGTTATACCTTAGCGTTCCGTCCTATGACGCCGAGCTCTAGATTCAGTTTTAGAATAAATTTTACCAAAAATCTACACGTAAGAAAGCTGAATTGGAAAAATACCACACCTTACACATGGGACTAGAGTCATTGGAGAGACATCTTCGGCTGTCATGGGTGGGCAGCAGGGCTACTACTTCAAGGTATGAACAAATGTGGCTGGGTGTGTTACGCGTACGTCTTGCTCATCATCTAGCAGCCCTGCCTGCTTTAATTTGTTGGGTTGTCCCTTTAAAGCCGTCTCCAATGCGCCGACTAAAAGATTGATCTTTTTTTTTTCTTTCTTGTCTACGGTAGCGTTACAGTGTCAATTTGTTATATAGACAGTATATTTAGGTACTCCATTGAAAAACGTTTTAATGCTTTTTCTGGTTTCTTCCTCTGGACATTCATTCATGCGTTTCCACAGGGTGGGGGAGGTGGAGGATCACAGTCTGAAATAAAACCCATATATATGAAGCAAGCTCTTGTTCTCTATACGTTGTTTGTGCGCGCGTGTGTGTATATATATATATATATGTATGTATGTGTATATATATATGTATATATATATATATATGAAAATTTCTTTCTACGTATTCACGTAGCTACCCTGCGCTGCGCTAGGCAACACTGGCTACGAAACCATGCGCACCCGAACCAGTGCCCCCACGCACAGAATTACGGACGCACCGGTCTTGTCGGGTCTACCATCCGAACCCGGAACACGCCAGCCGCTAGGTCGACCGTATACAACACCATACGTATAAATCTTTTTTAATTTTATACATAATTATCTTCCATCGAAGCTGTAGCACCGTTCGGCCTTATCCATTCGTTGGACCTGCCCCGTCGCTTAGTCTGGCCAGAAGAGAGATGAATTCAATTTCACCATTCCGATTACTGCTACCGCCCAGGAGTTTGTTAAGATATTTACGGATTATTTGGAAAGACCAGTCCAGTTCACCAGGTCCTCATCCGCCTATCTTGCGATTCAGTTCTTCCTAGCTTGTACCGGAGCCGTCACCCCTGTAGCTGCTTGGCAAGGTAATATCGCAATTGATTACATGTTCCAGGATTGTTCCAATCAGTTCATCCTTGCAGCATTCAATCAATTTTTCACGGCGTTATTCTCTATCCCTGCTTCTACAGGGGATTCTTCCTCGCTTTTCCTGCTGGAGTTGTCTCCCCTGCACCTGCCACGATCGGTAGCATCGCAGGTGATTTCTTGTATTATGATTGTTCCATCCGTCATGCGCACGATCGATCTGTCCTTGTTGTATTAATCGATTTTTCAAGGCATTTTTCCTGGTTGATGCTAGCTTTTTGTGGTTTGATCAACTCTGCATTTCACCTGCTCCACTACATGCGAAGCTGGGATGGACCATTCCTAGTAAACCGCATGACCCAGGTTAGTCCATTCAGCTCTTCTTTCCCTTTCCATATGCCCCATGCAATTTTAGTACCAGTTCATTATAGCATTCTTCCAGCTTCAAACAAATTATAGGATTCAGTCACCATGCGGAAGGAATTTCTCTTGAACCTGCTCTCTTTCAGAAGTAATGAAGCCACACTTTCCGAACCGTGCGGAGCTTACTATCTTCAGCTTCCAGAAGATGATCGGCATTTCAGCATGCATTTTACATCGATACATGCGTACCTGCTCAGTACAATATCTTTAGTATTCAGTTCTGTATCTACAACATTTCTGAGATACTAAACTCTCAATTTTGTGTTTCATCAAACACTTTGTTTGTTTTCCACTCCGTCAATCACTATAATAATACAACTGCCTTTACAACGATAATCAGAGGTATGCAATGTTTCGAGTTTTTATCCTATAAGGTGTGCTCCCTCATACCACAACCAGTGGAGGTATGAGATCATACTTCCGATGTAATCATCAGATTATATCTATAGTACTTAATCATGCAGATTGCTTCTCCGTGCGCCCCTGTTCCTAAATGATACGGCACCTAAATAAGACAAGTAAAAAAGGGAGTACCTCTTCGTACCTCAATCAGAATCTCCACTGACACAAGCATACGAATTTTTAAACAAACTCCCCGATGATCTGTTTAGCTAGTGCCTAGAAATTAAAGATTAAGATACAAGCTTTCCCACTACAGTGAAGGTATGAGATCAAACGCGCTAAGTCATCACACATAATCTCATTACGCCCGCAAATCCAAATTTTTTCAATGCAGTGAAGGTATGAGATCGAACGCGCTAAGTCATCAGCACGTAATCTCATTACGCCTGCAAATCCAAATTTTTTTCAATGCCTTCCACTACCGGAGAAGGTATGACATCATACCTCTGATGTGATTAGCTGATTATATCTACATATCTTAGTCATTCATAGTGCGTCTTTGTGTGTCACATGTTCCTAGATGATATACACCTAAAACACCACTAGTGAAAAAGAAAAATAAGTATCTCTTCATACCTCAATCAAAAACTCCACTGACACAACGACAAGAAATTTTAAACAAACCCCAGATAATCATTTTATCTACAGCCTATCTATAAATGAATAAGATACAAGCTCTCCTATTCCAGTCAGGTATGAGTCCATACACAATCTCATTAATCTGCAAATCCTATATTCTATTCCTTCCATTACGAGAGGAGGTATGTGATCATACCTCTGACGAAATCCCCTTAAATGATACTACACCTATAACACCACAAGCAAAAAAATAATAAAAATTAAAGAGTACCTCTTCATACCTTTGATGAAATCTGCTTATTATATCTACATTTATCTTACTCATGCAGAGTGCTTGTTCGTGTCATCGTGTGCCCCCTGTTCCTAAATGATACTACACATATAACACCACAAGAAGATAGTACCTTCTGACAAAATGATAAACAAATCTGACGGCATATTCATTAGTTGAGAATACAAATAGTATCTCGCCTAATACAATTCGCCTAAGAAAACAGATCTGTCTTAGGAAATGCAGAGTCCACATACTCCACAACAATTTTAATTCATTCCAAAAACTAATGCGACCATCAGCAGATTGCCTATTCAAAAAAAAACTGAACCAAGGTTCTTCTTCCACATATGCCACTTGCAAGTCCTGACGTAGGTATCCCCTCGTACCTCACCACCAGGGCTGCCTAGATCCAAATCATATACATTGATATGACTGCGTGACAAACCAAACTAACAAGGAGGATTTAATCGCCATGGCCCAGAAAAACAGACTGCAACAGAAATTAACAAACAATCATCTATTCCATGCCGACTTGTTGGTGCAAAGAATTACAGTGTCCCCGCTCTCTATACTTCTCACATATCCTTCTTGTAAAACTGAATCTTTTCTCCTCACGGCCACACATCATTGGTTGTGTCCTGGCCTTCCACACTTGCCACAGTTGTGCTTCTGCGGGTGCGAGGTATCCTTGACAGTAACATTCACAGGAGCCGTGGCCAACATACCTCGACCTACTGACCTGCAGGTTCCAGATTAATCACCCAGATTACCACCAATACACAGGAGATTGCAAGTAATGAACACGTAAGAGCGGTCGGTCACATACCTCTGCCCTCCTTCCACGGGATAGACTTGATAATCTCTACGACATCATTTTCCTCCATAATACCCACGGCGCAACGACAAGAAGGCTACGGCGGCCGCAACCACGAGAAGGTGACGGGGAGACGATAACAGCAATTCTAGATGACCGGATATACGTCGTCGCAGGACCCGTTATATATAGACGGAAGCCGGTGGCCTACGGGAGATCTACCGAATTTATCGCGCGTATTCTACTTCTCACGTATGTACAGATACCAACGAAATTATGTACGACGCCCCGACCTGGCCGAGTTCAGATGGAAAATCCGATAACACAGCACGCTCCTAATTTTGTTCGCAGGACGCTGGTTAGGCGCGCCTGGTTTGGTCGCCGGTGCTGCCTAGTGCAGAGGTAGCTATATGCACTTGTAGTCAGTACTCTTCATATATATATATATATATATATATATATATATATATATATATATATATATATATATATATATATATATATATATGTATATAGCTGGTGCCGGGCTGCCAGCACGCATGCTTCTGGTGGAGACAAAGCTTGCTCTGTACCCAGGGTGTTCTCTGTGTCTGCGTGGCACTTGTGTCTGAATAGTAAAAAAGTATATGCTGTTGTGTGTGTGGGATTTTTAATTTAGTGTGAGGTGAAGAACTACTGCTTGCGTTTGTTATGCCCTGAGATGATGCTGCATTCACGCTTAGCGCAGCTGTTATGTAAAGTTGTGTGGCATTGTTTTGTTTACCTGTCAATTTTTCCGTGTCCTTAATTATTTTCCAGCTCTACCCCTGAATCCTCCTGGCCATCGAAATACCGATCGGTCCTCACTCCTTAGTCTAATTCATGACATTTTCTATATGGTGCTAGTAACGCTAGAACGTCAACCCCATGCAAGTACGTGAAATATAAATGTTAAAAAAAATTTAAGACCCACAATTAATCAAAATTATTATTATTCAATATCACGTAGCTATTAGATTTATTATATTTTATAAAACATACTATTACTAATAAGAGTTTACAAAAAAAGCAATAATTACAATGCATGTTAGAAAAAAATAAATCAATAAATTCTCACAATAAATCAGAATCATCTAGTCCTCTAATAATACTAGTTATTGCATCTATTATATTTAAAAAAAAATACCCACCATACGTCATTATGAAAGAACATTAAAATAACCTTCTAAATTCCAACCATGCCATTAAGAATGATTAATAAAAGTAATCGTTAAATTTACAAACAAACTACTCAACATGCTATTATAAAAGATGAATTAATGTAACGCTTTAATTCATATAAATTACCCACTATGGCAGTGAAAATATGAATTGAAGCAAACCCTAAATTTGCACATAAATTATTTTGTCATGCCATTATGAAATATGAATAAAATATCCCTAAATTCACATATAAATTAACTATTGTGCCATTGTGAAAGATAATTTAAGGCAACATGTCCACTTTGCGTAGAAAGTACCATTATGCCATTAGAAAATATAAATATTAAGGGTAAAGTTTATTTGCAACCTTATACTTGTCATGGCTCTGTAGTTTACAATCTAAAACTATAAAACCAAACAACATCATCTAGAACTATCCAAAACCAGATAAAATGCACCTATGAGCGGTTTTGTCCATGGTTTTTGCTGACATGGTGTTGTTGCTCCTACATGTCAGCATTGACAAGTGGGCCCCACCTCTCTTACTCCCTTATTCACTCTTCCCTCTTTCTCTCCTATTTTTGGCAAAAACCACCCTCAAAATCGCTCTCAAAACAATAACATATGAGACCCAAAAGTCCACGTAAACACTGACATGTGGGACCCATCATGCCACATCAGCAAAGAACACCCTCAAAACCGCTCGAGGGTGTCTTTTGTTTGATTTTGGATAGTTTAAAGTATTCGATGTCCGGTTTTGCAGTTCTAAGTTGCAAACTAGACAACCATAACAATTATAGAGTTGTAAACTATTAGATCATGTTATAGGTAGATAATATAAAGCATTATTTATACACACATGAGAGAGATAATGAATAATAGAAAATTCAATTAACTGTGGGTCTCAAATTTATATACACTAGCTTGTGCTTTGCACGGGATTGATGTACCAGTCCCATCTAAGGTCTGGCGCGAGGATAAGTGCTGATGGCATATGTTTTAAATAACATGCTATAGCGGCCCTAGCTATAACTCCCCTATAGTGTTTGGAATAGCAAACGTCAGGCTAATTTCGGTTTTCGGCGCTACATTAGTAACGACTGCTAAACGCTAAACGCAATAGCGGTAGCACAAAAATAGTGTATTCATATTTCAGGTGGTGGGCCGAAACTTTAGTGTTTCTATTCCCTCGGTCCACAGAAAAATAACATTCTAGCTTTGTCACACGACAAGCCATCGTAAGTAGTTTAACCGAGGTCATATTAGAATCTTTTATATCTAAAAAGGAGAACCCACTATCTTATTTCTCTTGATATGGATGAAGCCACATCATCTCAGATACCAGCTGACACTACAGGAAAAATGTAATTTTTCGTCGGCCAATATAAATTAGTGGGCTGGCCCACGAAAAGAAGTACATTATTTTCGTCGGCTGCAAAAACCGACGAAAATAAGGATAAATTCGTGGGCTAGGCAGAGGGGCTCACGAAAATATAAGTAATTTCGTCGGCCTCATCAGGGCCCTTGAAATTGTATCGGGAAATTCGTAATATTACTTTTTTTTGTTAGCTTATTCTGGCCCACGAAAATTACGTTATTTCGTGGACTTTCGACTTGGCCCACGAAATTAATGCTTATTTTCATGGGCCAGTAACCAGCCCACAAAAATAAGCCTTCCCTAACCCGATCTCCGCGCGGCCTGTACACACACGCACCCACAACCCACCCGCTGGCACACGCCCGGACCCCGCCCACCGCCGCGCCTCCCTGCCCCACCACACCCGCCGCCGCCGTGCCTTCCGGCCCCGCAACGCCCGCACCGCTGCGCCCCCCGGGCCCACCTCGCCTCCAGTCCTCCTCCTCTCGGCCCCGGCGCCTCCTCTCTGGCCCCCGTGGCGGGCCGCCGCTGCAGGCCTGCGTCCTGCGCCCCATCCGCCGCACCTCCCAGCGGCCGTCGCCGGCCCGCACCCCGTCCGCCGCGCCTCCTGGCCGCCCGCGCACTCCCCGGCACCGTGCCGCTGCCCGCCTCCTCCCCAGCTCACACGGCCACCGCCCTCCACTCAGACGCGGAGGTTCGTCTTCTGCGGTCTTTTTATAGTGTGCCTAATTTCGTCGGCTTCGCATATTTAGAGTACTTTATGTTAATTTCGTCGGCCTAGTTGACGACCGACGAAATTTGTTAATCATGTTCGTCCATTTGTGAATAAAGTAATGGCTAATTGCAATTAGTAATTAATGAATAGGGTAATGATTCATGCTTAGGTAGAAAATAGTTCATGCTTATGTTAATGCTTAATAAAGTAATTGTTAATGCTTATATTCATGTTTTCATGATGAATATATAATGACATGAGGATATATATGCAACATGCTGTTTATGGTTTACTTTGTTGCATTTTAATTCCATTTATTTTGTTTTCTGATTATTTTTCCAAGTTTAGAGTTTAGGTTTTCTCGCAAAACAGTAGTGAACCATAGGCGTCACCCGTTCGGGAACGACGAACCTCACATTGACTTGTGAGGTTCGCTATTCCGGAATTGCCCACGTATTTTGGACAGGGTGAGAGTGGAGGCAGATGCATGTGATTTGTGACTCGTGTCCTACGATTGGAGCGAAATTTCGGCTGGGTAACCCATTTGTTCTCCAACACACCATGATCAGGCGTGTGTTTGGAGAATAGCGGGGTTATGCTGCCGAAATTTCGCTTCAATCGTAGGCAAGTCACAAATCACATGCACCTGCCTCCACTCTTGGGTGGGTTTATGACACATCTTTTCTAAATAGGGAGTTTGTTGTCACCTAAGCCACGGTTGTTGATATCCTATCTCATTTGTTTAGCCTTTTGAAATGGATGGTGATCGGATTGCGATGTACGATGGGTGGAGGAAGGATGGGGCACACTCAAAAGAATGGCAAGCAGTAACGAAGGCTTTTCTTGACCACGCATTCACAGTAGCAACGGGTCCTGTAGTGAAGTGTTCTTGTAGTAAGTCTGAGAATAAATGGTACTAGGAAAAGCAAGACATCAAAGAACACCTTTCCAGAAATGGGTTTATGCCCAACTACCTTGTATGGCGAGAGCATGGAGAGCCTGCTGAGCGCGTTGATCAGCCGGAAGAGGGGGTAGACCTTAATAATGATCGTGATAGGATGGATGACATGCTGAACGATCTTGGTATGGGGGTTGATAGGACCTCTGAGGGGCAGGGCCAACTTCCACCTGAGGTCGAGGAATTCTACCGGCTCCTTGACGTATCAGATGAGAGGCTGCATGACTATACATAGTCGACATTACTTCAGACTCTGACTAGACTTATGTCGATAAAGTCGAACCACAACATTTCAAATAGTGGTTACAATGACATTGTCAAACTAATGGACGATATTCTCCTAGAAAATCATAAGTTGCTGAAGAATTTGTATTTTGCAAAGAAGATACCGGCTGGTCTTGGGATGAAATATGAGAAGGTTGATGTTTGCCCCAACAATTGCATATTATTCTGGGAGAATGATGACACTGACAAGTTAGATTACTGTAACCATTGTAATGTTTCCAGATATGTCCAGGTGACCAACGACGAGGGTGAGTCAGTAACTACAAAGGTCGCAGCTAAGCAACTTCGTTACATGCCTGCCACCTCTCGATTTCTATGGATGTACTTCTGCAAGGAAGCAACTATGCATATGAGGTGGCCTAAAGAAAGCATACGTAAGAACAAAAATGAGGATGTAATGGAGCATCCGTCAGACGGTGAAGCATGGAAGGCACTGGACAACTTTGATCCAGAATTTGCAAAGGACCCGAGGAATATTTGGTTTGGTCTATCGACGGATGGTTTCACACCTTTCAATATTAATGCAAGCCCATACTCTTGTTGGCTGGTTTTCATCATCCCATACAATCTTCCGCCTGAGCTAGTCAATAAAGACGAGTACATGTTCCTTGCACTTGTCATCCCATGCCCTGAGCATCTAGGACCAAAACTAAATATGTGCATGCGCCCTTTGTTCAAAGAAATGAAACAATTATGGAGAGGTGTGAAGGCTTATGATGGCTATGCTAAAAAGAATTTACTTTGCGTGCCGAATATTTGTCATCAGTCTATGATTTGATGGCTTATTGAAGCGCTCCAGTTTCCATAATGGGACTAAAATGTGCTTTTATTACCATCTCAGGGTTTGGTAATCACGTTATTACATCAGAGTGATACAGATCCACCCTAAACGGGTTGGACAACAAGGGGCGCAGTCCTAAAAATCTAAGCAGTGGAGTATAAAACGTAGGCCTATCTTTCTCACGCCACAGTTGGTAAGCAGGTCGTAACCCTTACTCATTCTCGGACCAATATATGTCCATAGCACTGAGAAAAACAACAACAAAGAAAGGATGAGTACATACATACTCAGCAGCCCACCTTCCTCCAAAGAAATTTGGGGAAGGCTGTCACTATATGTAAGGTATATCTAGAGTTCCAGGATTGTTTTGCATAAAAGTAGTTTGTATGTAGGGTTCGAGCTAGTTTGTCAAGTTTAGTTATTTCTAAAAGCTAAGTTTTTCTCAAAAGGAATTGCCACTGGACTTCCGCCGGTCCAAAGTTGCTCCTAGCTTTCCAGCCAACACATTCTCTATGCACCCAGCATCCACTGCTGAACCAAAAACCATTTTATCCAATTCCAAACCATTTCAATTTTATTTTATGAAAACGGGTAACTGAAGAACCAAGCCATAACTCATCCATATCAGTGGACACGGACTATTAGAATAGGTTTTACTCTGATAAGAAGTTGTACTAATTCCCACAAGTTGGACTCAGCGGCTCGTTACCGTCGTAACTGCCCGAATTCCAAACCAACAAGTTGCCTTTGTTTCATCAGCTAGCAGAACTTTGGGGGTTCGGGCATCCAAGTCACTCCAGTACCCTGCGGTACTTCCGTTGACACCCACCCTTTCCCTAGCCCCTTGTGCGCCAACACAGAATCTACTAGGCTGTCCACTCTAGCTTGGCCCTAGCTAATACTTCATACAAAGCGAGAGATTGTACTAAAAGAGTTAGGCAAGATGAAAATCATAACGGTCCTTAAGAAGAGCTCAGGTAGAACCATTCCCACTTTTCAATGCTCGATAGCACAAGCAATCGACCTACCTGGTATTCTCCACGAATCCCAAGACATGGGTAATCGTGAGTCGCTAAGTTACCCGTTCATACCCTGCCCATATGGCTGTTTTGGCGCGTAGCCGTATTCCGACAAGGTCGGCTGCCGGGGTTCTTCCCCATTTTATTTCAAAACCACACACACATCCACTCTCCCATACCCAACATATTCCACATCCATAATCCAACATAATGTCAAGATTATGATAGATAATTAAATGAGCGATCTCACCTATGCGCGCTATTTCTAAAATAGGTTTATGTGGTGGAATCGCTGATTTAATCCGAGCTAAGCACACCTGCCCCCTCTGGCTCGCAGTGCAATGTTGACGCAAGATTTAGACGAAAATTATGCTGTATTTTTATATGATTTTATATCTTTTCAAGAGTTAATCTTATGATTTAGTCTTATTTTGCTAATAAATAACCCCGTTTTCGAGAATGCTCTTTGTTTTTTTTGCAATATTGATTTTTGCCGGAAAATAGGGAATAATTGATATAATTTTAAAGATTTCTCGGAGATAGGATTTATGCTAGTATAAGCAAGCTTTGGAATAAGAGTTAATTGAAGCCCTATTGAAGGATAAAAGCCCAATAATAAGAAGTTTCTAGAAGATGGAGATTACTAGGAGGACTAAATCCTGAAATATTCTTGGAATTCATGACAGCAGCAACTTGTGGGCCCAATTCGGAGACCTTAACTACGTCAAATGAAGAAAGTTTGAATACCAAAGTTGTAGAGCTCGAAGCCTTATTTGGACTTCGGATGAGGGAGTTATGGTCGAAATACTACAGGCTGCAGAATATGGAGAATCCTATTTCGGGAAGGACAAGGAAGGAAACTTCATCGTCAAGCAAAGGAGTATATGGACAACCGGTACACTTCTAGAAGCTTGTATATACTTGGAAATAGTTGTTTTAGAACTCTTAGAACCGACCCAATGGCTTCCTTGTATAGGACTCTCTCCAGAGTATAAATATAGAGCCTCCAAATGGGAGAGGCAACCATTGTTCTCCACAATTCATTGTAAGTCGAGAGTCTAGGGCAGAGTTCGGGGGCTACGATCAAGTAACTCGGCGAGAAGGTCATCTCGGCGAAAGAAGGAAACAAGAGGAGGCAGGAGGCCTGGTGGTCGGCCGAACCCTAGGGGTCTGGTCGGACGACCAGGGGCCCTACCGAGGAGTTTCGAGTTCATCTTTCGATATGTTCTTCGTCGAGTTCATCCTGACGACTATGCTTCAAAGTTCTTGATGTATCTCGAGTAAATCCTCATACTTCTTATGTTACTTTGACAAAACCTTGGTGTTTGATCAATAAAGTTTGTCTTTTAGACTCAGCTTCTTGTTTATGCATGTTCTATGATCCATAGCTTTGCAATGCTTAATGCCAACATGAATCTACCTGGCCAAGTGTTTTAGCGCTTTCATGTTATTTTAGTAAATCTTTTTACTTTAATTAGTTGATTGAATCTGCTCATGCTTAGAGATGGTTAGGGTTTACTAGTCCGTCGATTACCTAGTTACTGGTGACAGTAGAGCCCGGGGAAAGATTCGAGTAAGTCCTTGACATTCATGTTCATGCTTAATCTATACTCGTTGATTAGATCTTATATCAAGGTGGTTCTTAGTTCATAAGTTGTTTGTCTCATATCTCTTATGGATCCTTTTGCCATGTTAATCATATCGTTCTCGTGTTTTAATATAGTTCTTGATTTATCATTTTATGCTTAGTTTAGAGTATAGATTAGAGAGTAGATTAGAGTATAATTAGAGTAGTTCTAATCCTCTTTTAAAGCTTGTTTAGATCTATTAGAATTAGCTAGTAATTAAGTTAATATTAGATTAATAGTAGTTTAAACGTAATTATCCTTTGATTGACAAAACCCAAGATACTCATCTTGGGGAAAAGCTACCACGATACTGTGCGCTTGCAGTATAAGGTTTGAAGTGCTTTAGTGCCGTCAACAGGCTTTTCTGGCGCCGTTGCCGGGAAATAATTATTGTTTAAGATATTATAAATCTTTTATTAACCTTTTTACTACTAGTTTTAATAGTTAGTTAGTTTGCTAATTGTGTGTTAATCACTTTCTGGTCGTTTGGTTATAGCCTTTCTAATAGTGTGTTAGTTTTTATCTAGTGTTTAGTTTTGTTTGATAATTTCTAATTCTAGTTGCTTAGAGATATCTAAATTACGTTCTTGTTTCTCTAATTTAGTTTTTTGTGTTCTTCGTTCGTTTTTAATTCGAACTAACCCAGTAACTTTGCTATCATAGATCTTTTATTTTATGTTTTGTTTTTGTTTTTGTGTCAGATATGACGACACTGCTTGAACATCTGGAGCTTTTGACACTTAGAGAGCACTTGACTCCAAAAGCTGCAGATCTAAAGTTTCAAGAATCAAATAGGAAGCCGGAGTCAGGATCCTACGAGCTGAAGCCAGGAATCATTCGGATCGCTGCAGCAGACCCGTTCAGTGGAGAAGACGGTGAAAATCCATACAAGCACATGGAGAAGCTCAAGCATGTGTGCCACACTTTCCACCAAGACGGAGTCCCAGTGGAATGGGTTAAGTGGAACCTCTTTCCGTTTACCCTTGTTGATAAAGCCAACAGATGGTACCAAATTGCCTCAATCGAAGCCAAAGGAGATTGGGACGTTCTCGAGCGGAAGTTCCTCACAAGATTCTTCTCTCCACTTCGAGTGCACAAGTTAAGAAAGGAAATTTGGGCATTCAAGCAAAGGGAGAATGAAGACATCAGTGAAGCCTGGGATATACTCCAAGAAATGATGATGCAAGGACCATCACTCGGATTCACGCCAGAAATGTACATGCTGATCTTCTACTATGGATTAACATCAGAAGCTTTTGTGTATGTGAACACATGCGCAGGAGGATCACTGATCAGTAGAACATGGAGTGAAACCAACAAGATCTTGTCAGATGTCTGCATGGCTTGCAAGGAGAACAAAGAGAGACAAGACAGTGAAGTGAAGGAGCCAGTAGAGGAGCACATGGTACCTACACCAGCTGTTTTTGAAGATCAACTACCTATCAAGAAGACTCCAGAGTCATATGCATTTGACGAGGAAGAGTTTGGAAGTTTTGCACCTCAAGAGGAGATCAAGAGTATAGATTATTGAAGTCTTGCTAGTGCGAAGCCTCTGACAGAGTTCGAGAGAATGAGCTGGATGCCATTGGAGTTTGGAAATATATACACTCAAGTGTGCAGGACCACTCCCGCCAGAAGATTTAGTGGAGGAAGAAGAGCTATTTCCACCAGAAATACCACTAAGGAAGAATTCTGATAGCCAAGATACAGAGGAGATGCTGCAGAAATTATTCCAAGAAGAGGAGCTGGACAGTGACTTTGTCTCTGAAGTGAAGCGAGTAATCGGAGTCAAGCCGGAGTCATCACTTACTGAAGAGGTTATCGTCCAGCTACCGACGGAGTAATCTTCAACTGGTATATCATGCTACATCAACAAAGAAGACTTCAACAATATACACTGCTCTATGGAAGCCCAAGTAAGTACGATGAGGTATGAAGTTTATTCTAAGTTATTTGATAAACCATGCTTAGTTTCTACTAATCTTAAGATTAAACTTTCTAGTGATGAAATAATTAAACCTGTAGGCTTAATTAAAAATGTTGAAGTTAACTTTGCTAATAATATTATACCAACTGATTTTTATGTAATTAATGTCTATGATGATAATATTAATTTAATCCTTGGTAGATCTTTTCTTAAGTTGGTTGATGCTGTAGTTAATTATGAAAAAGGAAAAGTAACACTTAACATTAATGGTTTAAAATATGACTTTGATTTCTTACCGGCATCTAAAGTACCCATTAATCTCACTCCCGATATAGAGGAGATAGAGAGTATTAATTATATAAATGCTTTTAGAGAGCCTTTAAATATAGTCTTAGAAGGAGAAGAAGAAGGTTTCTTCTCCGAAGAAACAACCATTGCCACTAATCAACTTGAACAAAATATTAAAGAAACCCGAGACATTCCAGTAGAGCCACTAGGTGACCTTAATCAACATGAGGTACCAGATGTAGAGTTAAAACCACTACCTGATGGATTAAAATATGAGTTCTTAGGAGAAGATAAAACCTACCCAGTAATCATTAGTGATGAGCTTAGTCCAGAGGAAGTGATGAGGCTGCTGGTAGTGTTAAGGAAGCACAAGAAAGCAATTGGTTATTCTCTAGCAGATCTAAAAGGAATCAGCCCAGTATTTTGTACTCACCGGATCCCAATGGAGGAAGATCACAAACCAGTGGTTGACAATCAAAGGAGGTTGAGTAACGAGATGAGGTCTGTAGTGAAAAAGGAAGTAATCAAGCTCTTAAACGCCGGAATTATCTACCCAGTATCGACCAGTGAGTGGGTGAGCCCAGTCCTTTGTGTGCCTAAGAAAGGAGGTTTAACCGTAGTTAAAAATGAGAAAAATGAACTAATCCCACAAAGGGCAGTGACTGGTTGGAGGATGTGCATCGATTACCGGAAGCTTAACAAAGCCACTAAGAAAGATCACTTCCCTCTACCCTTTATAGATGAGATGCTAGAGAGACTTGCGAAGAATACCCATTTTTGCTATTTAGATGGATATTTTGGTTTCTTTCAAATCCCTATTCATCCAGACGATCAACACAAGACCACTTTTACTTGTCCATATGGAACCTTTGCTTATAGGAGAATGCCTTTCGGTCTATGTAATGCACCAGCTTCTTTCCAAAGGTGTATGATGGCAATCTTCTCAGATTTTATCGAAGATATTATGGAAGTTTTTATGAATGATTTCTCAGTTCATGGCACAAGTTTTGACCACTGTTTAAGGAATCTAGAGAAAGTACTTAAAAGGTGTGAAGAAGTTGATTTAGTGCTAAACTGGGAGAAGTGTCATTTTATGGTTAGAAGAGGACTTGTGTTAAGACACGTCATATCCGAGAAAGGAATTGAAGTAGACAAAGCCAAAATAGAGGCGGTAGAAAAGTTGCCACCACCCACTGATATTAAGTCTCTAAGAAGCTTTTTTGGACATGCTGGATTCTATAGAAGATTTATTAAGGATTTTTCAAAAATAGCTAAGCCACTTAGTTATCTGCCTCAGAAGGATATTTCATTTGAGTTCACCGAAGAATGTGAGGTTGCCTTTAGAAAGATTTAGGAATCGCTTATCAGTGCACCGATCATTCAACCACCAGACTGGAATCTTCCTTTTGAAATCATGTGTGATGCAAGTGACTATGCAGTAGGAGCTGTGCTGGGGCAGAGAAAAAACAGAAAAGTACATGCCATTTATTATGCCAGCAAAACTCTTAATGAGGCCCAACTAAATTGTGCTAGAAGGAGTTGCTAGCGGTAGTTTTTTCCTTTGAGAAATTTAGATCCTATATAGTTAATTCAAAGGTTATAATCTACACTGATCATGCTGCTATCAAGTACCTACTTACCAAAAAGGATGCAAAGCCTCGTCTGATTAGATGGATATTAATGCTACAAGAGTTCGATATAGAAATCAGAGACAAGAAGAGAGTCGAGAATGTACTGGCGGATCATTTATCTAGAATGAACCATGAGAAGGGTGGCCCACCAATTGAAGATGCCTTAAGAGATGACACTCTTTATGCGGTTCTAGATTAGATAAGGATTCATGGATGAGAGACGTTATAAGAGCCATAAGAGGAGAACCACTACCGCATCTCAACTATAATTCTAAAAGAAAAGTTCTGGCTGAAGCGAAGAAGTATTATTGGAATGCTCCTTACTTATATAGATTTGGATCTGATGGAGTCCTTAGAAGATGCATTCCAGCAGAGGAAAGAGAGGAAATTTTAAGAAAATGCCACTCTGCGGAATATGGGGGACATCATGGACATTTCAGAACCCAAGCTAAGATATGGGGGAGTGAGTTTTATTGGCTAGGAATGCATGAAGATGCAAGAAAAATTGTCGCTTCTTGTCCTGAGTGTCAGAGGTCTGGAAATATAACCTCTAGAAATTCGATGCCTCTGACATATAATCTACAAATTGATTTATTTGATGTTTGGGGAATGGATTTTATGGGACCATTTGAGAATTCACATGGATATGAGTATATTTTGGTGACTGTGGATTATGTTTCGAAATAGGTAGAAGGTATACCATGTAGAAAAGCATCTACGCAAGAATCCATTGAAATGATTAGGAATAATATCTTTCCAAGATATGGAGTCCCTAGAGTAATTATCTCAGATGGAGGATCACATTTTATTGGTAAAGAATTTACCAATTATTTGGAAAAGATGGGAATCGAGCATAGAGTTTCTACAGCCTATCATCCACAGACGAATGGTCAAGCAGAGACGTCAAATAAACAATTAAAAAATAGGAAAATTCCTTTCTACATGCGCATGTAGCTACATTTACCTTTGTATCTCAAGATTTTTAGGGTATCTGGTCGAACGAAAGGTATGTACACGAAGTATGTGATTATACTAGACCGTCTGTGGTGGTATATACGTGAGGTATGCGAGTATACTTGAGGTATATGGACATACCTCATTATATGTATTAATATAAAGGTATTATTATAATAAATTAAAATCAGGGGCTGTTTTGTAATTTTTTCGTATGGTGACCTTTGAGGTATCTTAAAATAAATATATGAATATACTCAAACTGATAAATAAGTATGTAAACATACATTTATTGGTTTATTTAAGGTGAGTGTAGCTACATGCGCATGTAGATAAAACTCTTCCTAAAAAATATTGTTAAAAAGACAGTGATTAAAGGTGGTAAAAATTGGTCAAAGAAGCTTGAAGATGCTCTTTGGGCATATAGGACAGCATTTAAAGCCCCTATTGGAATGACACCCTATCAGCTTGTTTATGGAAAGACTTGTCATTTGCTAGTAGAGATGTAGCACAAAGCTTATTGGGCAATTAAGGAATTAAACCTAGATTTAGACGCCGCCTTAATCAAGAGAAGGATTCAGCTTAATACCCTTGATGAAGCAAGATTACAAGCTTATCATAATGCCAGTATTTATAAGGAAAGGGTTAAGAGATGGTTTGATAAGAGAATCCAGAAGAAAGAGTTTAAGGAAGGTGATAAGGTTCTTCTTTACAATTCAAGATTCAAATTATTTGGAAAAGGAAAGTTACAAAGTAAATGGGATGGACCTTATATAGTACATGATGTATCACCTACCGGAGCAGTCACTATTATGGATTTGGAAGGGAATCGATTTATGGTCAATGGTCAAAGACTCAAGGTATTCATTGAAGAGGACAGATTTGAGATTAATTCTATTGATACATATCAGTTCAAGGAGGTAAAAGTCCATTACCATGACCATTATCCCTAGTTATCCATAGCCTTTGTACCCTTGTATATAGATAATCGCGGTTAGTTTCATTTTTTTCAAAAATTTTCTCTCTATATATATTTTAAATTAGGAAATAAAATCACCGGCAAAACCTGGGGCCCATAGGCCAAAGGGGAGGCCCAGGTCGGCCGACCAGAGAGCCCAGGCTCGGCTGACCAGGGAGTTTTCCGAGTCGGTTTCTGTTAAAATTTTGCTAGCGAAGTCTCCGAAGATTTCCATACCAGATTGAGGTAGAGTTCGGATCGGAATCCTCATTTTGTTTCCTAATCCTGTCGAATCTCCGGAGTATAAAGCCAAGAGCAGACCCTAGCCTTGAGACATCAACTCCAAACACAACCAATCCAAGCCACAACAAGTTCTGAAGCAATGGAGAGCCAGCTCGTGAAGAGGGAGGACGAGTCGAGGCAAGAAGAGGCTTGGTCGGCCGACCAAGATGGGTAGGCTCGGCCGACCAGCCCCCTGTTTCGCGGAGCTCGTCGCAATTTTTCACAAGTTGTCTTCTCTGATGACGAGGAAGAGGCGAGGGTGCGTAGTTTCGTCAGAAAGCATGGAATTTTAGGGAATTTAGTGAAGCTATCTATTCAACCGAAGGAGATGAAGAATAGGAGGTCCAGAAGAATTAGAGGGATGCCAATAGTCAACTATCAAGAGTCATCAGTAAGCTCGGGAGGTACGATCAACTCTAGTCAAGATCAATCCATGGAGAGCAACCATAGAGAAGCCCTAAGATTAGAGGAAGTAAGCTCCGTTTATCTCGTTCCTCGTTTCAACACCTATCACATATGAGGAACATATGAAGTGGACTGCTGCCCCATGTGTAGAGAAGCCATTTATGCCAACATGGTTAAAAGCACCAACATAGTTGAAATGATTGAAGACTTAGAGGGAAGACTTGAAGGAAGAATAGAGAAAACTCACAAGGATGTCACTGAATTTATCATCAACCTGAAGGAGCAAGTTGAGTCTCTTCAAGCTACATGTATGAGGCAAAGCGACACTCTCTATTGTATCTGGGACCACGTGACAAAACAAGAAGGAGGAGGATATCAACCAGATCCAACTGGGGACGAAGAGGAGAATCCATATGAAGTTTATCGTGCAATCAGAAATGATCCTCTTGATGATCCAGTAGATGAGGAGCACTGGTATGATGATGAGGATTAGGAGTCTTTGCTTAGTCTAAGTGTGGGGAAGTTAGTAGAATTTCCCCATTCATAAATAAATCGTTTGATAAAACGTCTAGAATAAATAAGTTATATATATATAGTCTTTATTAACGAGTTTTTATTTAGAGTTTTTATATTCGAGTCTTAATTGAGTCTAGGTAACGTCTTAATAAAGTGTGGGATTGAATATTTGTGTCGCTTTATTTAAGTTTGTTCTTTATTTTTACTTTGATATTTAATCCTATTTTAGTTTTCATGATTTGATTAATGTGGAGATTACTGGATTAATTAGTAATGCATAGCCCATTTCTGTATTAGAGGATTATGTTTCATAGCTTTGCCAAAGTTTTTGATTAAGAAAAAGATTAGAGGTGTATTTAATTTTTCTTAAAACCTCTCTTCATTGATCAAGTTTTACACCCCTTTGTTAAGAGAGAGTCAAAATTCCTAGTAGAGCTTAGTTTATAAAAGCCAGTCTATAAGCAAGTTATCTCATGTGAGTTTAGTTAAGTTTGATCCCTTTAGAAATTTTGATCTCTTGAATAATCTTGGTTATCTACATTTCATCTTTTGCTAGCCTATATTATTTTCCAATTGCTTATATCATTAGAGCAATTTCTTTTATCCGTTAAACCCTTTTATCTTATTATTTATCTTTACCTATATAAGTAAAGTTTTTGCTCATTAGTTTATAAATTGAGTAAGTTTATAAAATTATAAATAGGAGAGAAAGGAGGGTGAGGTTATGGCGCCAAATAAAAAAAAGAGAGAGAAAGAAAGAATATATATATATATATATGTGGCGCCAAGTAAAAAAAATAGAATAAAAAAAGAGAGAAAGGGAGAGAAAAAATGACCAAGTGGTCGAAAAAAGAGAGAGATAGTAGAATTAGGAAAAGGAGAAAGGGGAAGAGAAAATGGTAGAAATAGGAAAGTTTTGGAAAGGAAGAAAGAAAATCTTATCGTCTTATTAGTGTAATGAACAAAAACTTTCACTTTTCCAACCATGTGCAAATTCCGGAATTTATTCCAATTCATTTATTATTGCACATGTCCACTATCTATATCTTCTTTTTCCTTGTCTCTTTATATAAATATTTATTCTCTTATTTCGATGACCAAGATAATTTAAGTTGATTGAATGATCTTTAGAGAGATATCTTAATTAGACAATAAAATGAGTAGCTTTGCTAAACCTTTACCAAGCTCCTCATATATTCCTGTGAGATGAGAGAAAGAGAGTGGAATTGTATAGGATAGCCACTTATAAAGAGTGCCTTTTTAAGAGCTTGACAAAAGGGATAAGTAATTTCTTGATCTTTTGAAGTTTTATTATTTTTCAAAAACCCTCTCAGATAATTTTGAAAGAAAACTTTGGTACTGCTATGATTCGTTTGACTTTGATAATTTTTGTGGGGATCTCTATGCATGAAAGTTAGTTTAAAGTCCCATATTATGATTTGAGTGATTTCTAAGGTTAGATTATTTTTGAGAAGTAATGATTTAGAATTTGCTTAAATTTAGTTGAGTTCTTTATCGATATTTTTGCTCGAGGACTAGCAAGATCTAAGTGTGGGGATGTTGTTGACGCAAGATTTAGACAAAAGTTATGCTGTATTTTTATATGATTTTATATCTTTTCCAGAGTCAATCTTATGATTTAGTCAGATTTTGCTAACAAATAACTCCGTTTTCGAGAATGCTCTTTGTTTTCGTGCAATATTGATTTTTCAAGAAAATAGGGAATAATTGATATAATTTTAAAGATTTCTCGGAGATAGGATTTATGCTAGTATAAGCAAGCTTTGGAATAAAAGTTAATTGAAGCCCTATTGAAGGATAAAAGCCCAATAATAAGAAGTTTCTAGAAGATGGAGATTACTCGGAGGACTAAATCCTGAAATATTCTCGGAATTCATGACAGCAGCAACTTGTGGGAACAATTCTGAGACATTAACGACGTCAAATGAAGAAAGTTTGAATACCAAAGTTGTAGATCTCTTCGAGCTCTGCAATTTAGAGTCCGCGTTTGCCTTATTTGGACTTCGGATGAGAGAGTTATAGTCAAAATACTACAGGCTGCAGAATATGGAGAATCCTATTTCGGGAAGGACAAGGAAGAAAACTTCATCGCCAAGCAAAGGAGTATATGGACGATCGGAACTCTTCTAGAAACTTGTATATACTTGGAAATAGTTATTTTATATGTTTTAGGACTCTTAGAACCGACCTAATAGCTTTCATTTATAGGACTCTCTCTCCGGAGAATAAATATAGAGCCTCCAAAGGGGAGAGGCAACCATTGTTCTCCACAATTCATTGTAACTCGAGACTCTAGGGCAGAGTTCGGGGGCTACGATCAAGTAACACGGCGAGAAGGACATCTCGGCAAAAGAAGGAAGCAAGAGGAGGCAGGAGGCTTGGTGGTCGGCCGACCCCTAGGGGTCTGGTCGGGCGACCAGGGGCCCTCCCGAGGAGTTTCGAGTTCATCTTTCGATATGTTCTTCGTCGAGTTCATCCTGACGACTATGCTTCAAAGTTCTTCATGTATCTCGAGTAAATCCTCTTACTTCTTATGTTACTTTGACAAAACCTTGGTGTTTGATCAATAAAGTTTGTCTTTTAGACTCAGCTTCTTGTTTATGCATGTTCTATGATCCATAGCTTTGCAATGCTTAATGCCAACATGAATCTACCTGGCCAAGTGTTTTAGCGTTTTTATGTTATTTTAGTATATCTTTTTACTTTAATTAGTTGATTGAATCTACTCATGCTTAGAGATGGTTAGGGTTTACTAGTTCGTCGATTACCTGGTTACTGGTGACAGTAGATCCCGGGGAAAGATTCAAGTAAGTCCTTGACATTCATGTTCATGCTTAATCTATACTCGTTGATTAGATCTTATATCAAGGTGGTTCTTAGTTCATAAGTTGTTTGTCTCATATCTCTTATGGATCCTTTTGCCATGTTAATCATATCGTTCTCGTGTTTTAATATAGTTCTTGATTTATCATTTTATGCTTAGTTTAGAGTATAGATTAAAGAGTAGATTAGAGTATAATTAGAGTAGTTCTAATCCTCTTTTAAAGCTTGTTTAGATCTATTAGAATTAGCTAGTAATTAAGTTAATATTAGATTAATAGTATTTTAAACGTAATTATCCTTTGATTGACAAAACCCAAGATACCCATCCTGGGGAAAAGCTACCAGGATACTGTGCGCTTGCAATATAAGGTTTGGCGTGCTTTAGTGCCGTCAACAGGCTTTTCTGGCGCCGTTGCCGGGAAATAATTATTGTTTAAGATATTATAAATCTTTTATTAACCTTTTTACTACTAGTTTTAATAGTTAGTTAGTTTGCTAATTGTGTGTTAATCACTTTCTGGTCGTTTGCTTATAGCCTTTCTAATAGTGTGTTAGTTTTTATCTAGTGTTTAGTTTTGTTTGATAATTTCTAATTCTAGTTGCTTAGAGATATCTAAATTACGTTCTTGTTTCTCTAATTTAGTTTTTTGTGTTCTTCGTTCGTTTTTAATTCGAACTAACCCAGTAACTTTGCTATCATAGATCTTTTATTTTATGTTTTTTTTTGTTTTTGTGTCAGATATGACGACACTTCTGGAATATCCGGAGCTTTAGACACTTAGAGAGCACTTCACTCCAAAAGCTGCAGATCTGAAGTTTCAAGAATCAAATAAGAAGCCGGAGTCAGGATCCTACGAGCTGAAGCCAGGAATCATCCGGATCGCTGCTGCAGACCTGTTCAGTGGAGAAGACGGTGAAAATCCATACAAGCACATAGAGAAGCTCAAGCAAGTGTGCCACACTTTCCACCAAGACGGAGTCCTAGTGGAATGGGTTAAGTGGAACCTCTTTCCGTTTACCCTTGTTGATAAAGCCAACAGATGGTACCAAATTGCCTCAATCGAAGCCAAAGGAGATTGGGACGTTCTCGAGCGGAAGTTCCTCACAAGATTCTTCTCTCCACTTCGAGTGCACAAGTTAAGGAAGGAAATTTGGGCATTCAAGCAGAGGGAGAATGAAGACATCAGTGAAGCCTGGGATATACTCCAAGAAATGATGATGCAAGGACAATCACTCGGATTCACGCCAGAAATGTACACGCACAACCATCTTCTACTATGGATTAACATCAGAAGCTTTTGTGTATGTGAACACATGCGCAGGAGGATCACTGATCAGTAGAACATGGAGTGAAACCAACAAGATCTTGTCAGATGTCTGCATGGCTTGCAAGGAGAACAAAAAGAGACAAGACAGTGAAGTGAAGGAGCCAGTAGAGGAGCACATGGCACCTACACCAGCTGTTTTTGAAGATCAACTACCTATCAAGAAGACTCCAGAGTCATATGCATTTGAGGAGGAAGAGTTTGAAAGTTTTGCACCTCAAGAGGAGATCAAGAGTACAGATTATAGAAGTCTTGCTAGTGCGAAGCCTCTGACAGAGTTCGAGAGAATGAGCTGGATGCCATTGGATTTTGGAAATATATACACTCAAGTGTGCAGGACCACTCCCGCCAGAAGATTTAGTGGATGAAGAAGAGCTATTTCCACCAGAAATACCACTAAGGAAGAATTCTGATAGCCAAGATACAGAGGAGATGCTGCAGAAATTATTCCAAGAAGAGGAGCTGGACAGTGACTTTGTCACTGAAGTGAAGCGAGTAATCGGAGTCATCACTTACTGAAGAGGTTATCGTCCAGCTACCGACGGAGTAATCTTCAACTGGTATATCATGCTACATCAACAAAGAAGACTTCAACAATATACACTGCTCTATGGAAGCCCAAGTAAGTACGATGAGGTATGAAGTTTATTCTAAGTTATGTGATAAACCATGCTTAGTTTCTACTAATCTTAAGATTAAACTTTCTAGTGATGAAATAATTAAACCTGTAGGCTTAATTAAAAATGTTGAAGTTAACTTTGCTAATAATATTATACCAACTGATTTTTATGTAATTAATGTCTATGATGATAACGTTAATTTAATCCTTGGTAGACCTTTTCTTAAGTTGGTTCATGCTGTAGTTAATTATGAAAAAGGAAAAGTAACACTTAACATTAATGGTTTAAAATATGACTTTGATTTCTTACCGGCATCTAAAGTACCCATTAATCTCACTCCCGATATAGAGGAGATAGAGAGTATTAATTATATAAATGCTTTTAGAGAGCCTTTAAATATAGTCTTAGAAGGAGAAGAAGAAGGTTTCTTCTCCGAAGAAACAACCATTGCCACTAATCAACTTGAACAAAATATTAAAGAAACCCGAGACATTCCAGTAGAGCCACTAGGTGACCTTAATCAACATGAGGTACCAGATGTAGAGTTAAAACCACTACATGATGGATTAAAATATGAGTTCTTAGGAGAAGATAAAACCTACCCAGTAATCATTAGTGATGAGCTTAGTCCACAGGAAGTGATGAGGCTGCTGGTAGTGTTAATGAAGCACAAGAAGGCAATTGTTTATTCTCTAGTAGATCTAAAAGGAATCAGCCTAGCATTTTGTACTCACCGGATCCCAATGGAGGAAGATCACAAACCAGTGGTTGACAATCAAAGGAGGTTGAGTAACGAGATGAGGTCTGTAGTGAAAAAGGAAGAAATCAAGCTCTTAAACGCCAAAATTATCTACCTAGTACCGACCAGTGAGTGGGTGAGCCCAGTCCATTGTGGGTCCGCCCGGTCTCCTTTTAAATCATTAGCATAATACCAATTTCCATAATAATAAGATTTCTGTGATTTCGAAATCACCTACGCGATGAGTCTACGCACTCGTGTCTACTCATATCTAGCAACTTCTAGGCATACTCGTCCTACAGACTCTATTCATAGGCGCTAGAGCCAGGGCTCCCAAGGAGTCTAATGCAGCTGGTTTCAAGCAACTCTTAATGCATATGCGTAATCGTTAAATATAACTTGTTTGCTGGGAAAAGCATGGTCCTGCCTACCTTTGCTTATGTTTCATAAAACCAACAAACTAAACTACGTTAGTTTGCCTGGTTGTGGGGTTTTGCTCCAGGCAACCCCTTGATCACTTGGATTGCTTCTCCTTCTAAACATGACTGATGGGCCATCCAGGTCGTAACTGGGTCTTAGTTGGTTTTCTGGGCACCGTGGCTTGATGTAGCTCTTTGTGACAACTCCTTGATCATGTTTCTACATTAAACATCACTACAAGAATGATATGCATGATAAAATGAAATGAGTGCAAACGAATGCAAATGAACGTATATGATGCTGGTGCAAGGTGAATAGTAGCATGCAACAAGCAACTTGACCAACCTTATCATACTCAAAAATCAGCAAAGCAAATAACATAATTTGATAGTATTCCCATTTTCCCATGTTTATTTGAACTCATTGTTAGACGTAAGACACCACAGCAATAATAAAATAACTAATAATACTTTCTAGAACCTAAACTTAACCATTAAGCACCATGATTTTTCTCAGAATTTATTTTGCACCATAAAATCATTTTTTCCTATTATTCATTTTAACATGCAATTATTTGTGTATTTCAAAACAGCAACCAAAACTTACATGCAGAACTTGAAACTTTACAAATGGACTAAATATGCAACATAGAGCATCTACAAATTTCAGTGGAATATTTGGAGCACTTTTTATGTAGCAAATATTTTTACTCTTGTAAAATGCACAAAATACATGCATGAGGGCAAAACAGTAATTTAACTGTAAGTGCTAGCGTTACCAAAATCACAGCAGAGCCTATATATCATGTACATGCTGCTGTCAAGATTTCACAATTTTTGGATTCCATTTACTCCATTTTTAGCATTTATTTTCTTTTACCTAACATGCAATAAACCATGGGTAAAACAGTCTTTTCACACTGAACCATCATACCCATTCTGTAGATCTAGTAAATTGAAACACAACGCAATTGAGTTTGCATTTTTAGTCGATTTTTTTATGAATTTTTAAAGTTCTCGGATCTAGGTAATGCTAAAAATCGAAATTCCTCGCTGCCAATGACCTAAACGAAATTAAACATAGATCCTAGGGACTAGCTCGCAAGATATACAAGACACATCACACAACACTTGAGATGAATATGGAAAAACACAAAAGATCAGGGCTAAATCGAAACAACACGCGCCTCCTTCTTCTACCTTCGGACAGGGGCGAGCTGCGCATGCAGGAGAGGGAAATGGGGGCTGCGCCGACATCATGGAGTGGGGACTTGGAGCCGCCACAGTCTGGGGGCGTGTTCCCAGTGAAGAGCTTCCTTTCCCCAAAGACAGCGTCGCGAGAGGAGCTCGGAGCTGGCGGGGAACGGCCGTGAACCGGAAGCGAACTCGCGGCGAGGTTGTGGCGGTGCGGCGCTTGATCTCACCATTCCGGTGAGGGAGAAGGCCGTCGATGGGTGCGCTAGCTGCGTGGGGGCAAGGGGATCCTTGCGGAGGCGGTCTGCCGGCATGGGAGGCACTAAGGGCAGCCGTCCACGGCGATGAACCGGGGTGAGTGGAGCTGCACGTACGGCGCACATGGGGATGCCGCTAGGGGTGATGGTTGTGGTTTGGAACTTTGGGATACGGTGGAGGGAGACGAGGTGAGCGCGGTGCGCATGCTGGCTACGAAGGAGAGGGCCCGAGGCAGCAGGGGTGTGAGCTCGTCATGAGCTTGGCCATGGTGGCCATGGCGAACGATGCATGGGAGCTCGGAGAGGAAGTGCAGGGAGAGGATGGGAGAGTGATGAACAGGGTCGCATTTGCGTCCAGATGAAGAGAGCACGGCGCGGGGCAGGGAACGGGCAGCGCACCAGTGACCGGCGGCAGTGTCGCGTTCACCGGCTCGCCATGGGCGAGCTTCCCGGATCAGGGGGCCCACCCTTCAGTGAGAGAGGGGAAAAAGAAAATGACAAAGATGAAGAAACACACATGTTTTGGTTTTCTTCTCTTCTGAAAAGCGCCTTTTCGACCCATTTAGAGGCTAAATATGGCAAAACCCCAATTAGAAGAATTGTTGTATTCTTTATGATCTACAACTTTGTCAAAAGCCTTTATACCATGTTCTGTGTAAAAATGTGGTTTAAATTTGAATTTAACTTGCTGACCCTGTTTTGATTAACTGAAACCATTAGCTTAGAAATTATAAAAGTCTATTTTAGGGTCACTTTAATGCAATGGTTCTCATACCAATGTTGTTCAGTATTTCATGATCTACAACTTCGCTATATAAAGCTTTCCAAGATTATGCCTTCATTTCTTAGAAATTTGAATTTACTAAACAGGTCAGATTTGGACAAATTTCATATGCTGACAGAAAAAGACTCAAAGCACCATTCAAACCTTAATGTACGACAAAGCACCAATTGACAAAGTTGTTTTTCATGAAATTGTTTACAAGTATTGGTTTATAAACTTTCTTCCAATTCGCCATAGATGTTGAAATGCAAGTCCATACATATTCAGAGGTTTGGTAAAACAGCAGGTTTACTTCATGTTGAGTCTTTCTTGTTTCCAAGTTTTGGAGTGTCAAATGAAGTCCAATCAGATCAAGGTCTAGTGCATTTGAAAGGTGATGAGTTTAATTTCATTTCATAGGAAGGAAGATTTTGAAGTTCTATTGTGAAATCAAAAGTAATTTCTGAATGAAGTTTGGGGAAGGGCTAAAAATCTAGACTTAGGAATTCTTTTTTAAGTATAGGCTGACTTGGTTTGGTTGAACTTTTGAACCTCTTAACATCTGATTTTGAAAATGGTCAAAATAGTAAATTTGAAGGCAACATCTTGAACTAAAACTTTTGTATTTGATGTCTTGCATGAAAACGTATAAATTTTTAACTACTCAACCAAACAACGCAAAGTTTTGTATATTGAACTTGAAATTTTTGACTTAGTGGTTTGTTGGCCTAGTTATTGTTCTCCTCAAAGCATGATTAAGTCCAAATCTATGACTAACATTAATCTAATTGTGTGTCAAGGCTTTTGAGATGTCGGGGGCATCACAGCTTAGGTGCCTGTATATTTTGCTGGGTTACCTTAGCAAGCAAAACATGCAAGTTTTTATGCGATTATCAGGCCAAGGGTTGTGTTTGCAAAACTTAGAAAATTTATGCATCAGGTTGAGATTCCAGTGCACTTGCCTTTCACTTTGTTGAGGTGGTTGATATAATAGTTGCTGGACGTATTGGGCGTAGACCATTGCGTAGTATATCACGAGGGGCAAGCCGAATGGACTCTTCGGTAAAGCCTAGTGCACAAACAATGAAAACACACCCGTCGAAGTACATCATGAGCTCAACATTGTTCTTGGGTATGTGGTGGAAATGGTAGGGGGTCTAGTGTTATCGAGATGGCTGGGGCTTACCCAATGTGGTGGTTGGGGTGGAGGGTGTTGACGGCCGCGTTGGCGTGCAAGGTAGTGGTCATTGCAGAAACGCCAGGGTAGTGGGCATAGATGGCCAAGGCGGAAACAGAATTTGCGGGATGGTGGCCGCATGGTGAAGTCTAGAGTTTGAGTGGGACAAGGGAGGGAACGATGATTTTCAGATGATTTTTGGTATCGTCATCATCTGAACTCAAAGCCCGGAAAGACCAAGGCAGGAACCTCTAAGGTTTGTGAAAATTAGGAGGTCAACTGCATCGATCGCCAGGCTCACAATATTTGTGCGACCGGTGCGAAGCACCGACTAGGCATAGGACGGCGTCACGAGGGCATGACAGCGTCTTCCGACCAGAGGAACGGACTATGTGGAGTGTACGAATAGGTAGGGCTTGATTTTAGATGAATTTAGGCGCAAGAATCGCCCAAATCGGGGTTGAAATAGGGAGAATATGAAGTATATGGAGTCTAGGGGTAGCAATAGATTTTCTGGGAAGTTTAGGGGGTGGATTTGAACTTTTTCTAGCGAACTTTGTGGATTTGGCCCGCGGGAATGCAACTTTGGCTGGGTTGGGATTTTGGCCTGGCTTGGCCCACTTGAGCTCGTGCGCGGGGACGCAGCCTGGCAGGTCCGGGGCGCGGCCAGTTGGGCCAATCCACCAACCGAGGTGCGGCCAATGGCGCCGGCCCACAGGGCTAGGGACGGCGTGGCGACGACGGTTAGCGCGTGCCTAGCCATCAGTGGTGGAGGAGAAAACAGCGCAGTGGAGGCCAACTGTGATGCCCCCGGCATCTCGAAAATCTTAACACGTGATTAGATTAGCGGTAGTCAGAGATTTGGCTTAATAATGTCTAGAGAAGAGCAACAACTAGGTTAGTAAATCACGAAGTCAAAAATTTTCAGTAAAATATGAAAAACCCCTGAGTGCATTTAATACTATAGTGTAAAATATGATGTGTTTTGGACCAAACTCTCTATAACAAACTTGTAGACAATTTTATGTAGATCAACTTTGTTATTGAGTGTGGTAACATGCACAAAGGTTTAGGTGGAGTTTTGAGTCGATTAATGAAAAAGACAGAAATCTGCCTAAACTTGATCGGTAAGGAAAATTCAAATTTCAAAATAACAAAAGTCCCTATCATGCAAAACATCATATAAGAAAGTTGTAGATAATTAAAAACCACACAACATTGGTATAATACTCTTTCTCTAAAAATGAGCATAAAATAGACTTTAGGAATTTCTAAGTTGTATTAAACCTTGGTCAAACTTGAGACAGCAGGTTAAATTTAAATTTAATCATATTTAAACTTAGAATCTGATAGTTACTCCTTTTGACAAAGTTGTAGATCTGGAAGAGTAGAACAACTTTTGTATTTTGAGTTTTGTCAAATTCGGCCCCTAGGATGTTCAAAAACAACAATTTCTAAAACATGTCTCAGCAGTCAAACAGCATTTTTTATTTTCCCGAATTTATTTTCTCCGTGAGTCGCTGACGAGCGGGCCCCACCTGTCGGGCTGCCAGCGCCAGCGCATTCCACTGCCTTCCTCACCCGCGCACCCGGTCCATAGACCATCTCCATTTTCTTTTGTCTTGGCCCCACCAGTCAGTGACTCCGGTTCACCGAACCCGGTCCACCGCGCGCCTTCTCTTTTCCCCTCTCCTCCCGCTCGCCCACGCGGCGCCGGCGCCCGACGCTGCCGTCCACGCGCTGCTCGCCTCCGCGGGCACGCGCCGCCCGGCCGCCACGCCGAGGCCACGCGCCGCCTGCCCGAGCCCGGCCTGCGCTTCCCCCTGCCGCGAGCCCCGCGCCCTCGCCACTACCTCTGCTCCCTGCTTCCCTGCTTGCCACGCGCGGAGCGCGTCCGCCATGAGAGCTCGCAGCGAGCTCACACTACCTCGCCTCTCCGTAGCCCCTCCGCCCCGCCCGTCACGCGTCCCGCGCTCGCCTCCATCTCCTCCACCGGTTCCCCCACCTCAGTGGCCGCTTCCATAGCCTCTGGACCCTCCCTACCGTGCCGCCCGCCATGGCCACCATGGCGAGCTCGAACTCACCGTGGACGTCCCACCTCGGGCCATCCCCGCGCCTCCACGACCCCACCAACAGAACCGCCACCACCCCGCGCACCTCAAGCGCTCTTCACTCCTCGAATCCGCCTCCCCTCCGGCCGGAATCGCCCCGCGCCGCCCCAAGCGCCGAGCGCCACCGCCGTCCAGTTCACCGGCGTTCCTCGGCCACCGTCGCGACCTCGCGTGACACCGTCTTGGGGGAAAGAAGCCCCGTCGCCAGGAACACCTTCCCGGACCCGCTCGGCTCCAAGTCGGCGCTCCCACGCGACGCGCTGTACACGGAAAGCCGGCCGCCGCGCGCCCCCTGCCCTGTCGGGAGGAAGAAGATGGTGATTTTACAAAAATCCCCCTGTCATATTTCATTTTTATGCGCCCTGTTTGATTACTGTGCACTGAGTCTTAGACAAATTCCACGCAGGACCCTGGAAGCTACGGATATTTCCGATCTAGTCCCCACCAGTGGGCTTTTTCTTTTTAAATTCTTTTTCTCGGTTTAAACTTTGGAAATTCGTAATAAATCAAATAAAAATCAGAAAAATATAAACTTTGTTGCATTGTATTCCTATTAAATAGATCTATAGAATGGATATGTTGGTTGAGCAGGAAAAGACCTTTTTGCCCCTGATATTATGTATGCTTAATAAATCAATATAATTGGGAAATATGGACTAAATGGTCTCCAAAAATTGCCAAACTTGATCAGCAGTGTTATTAGGGTATATAGACTCATTGTGATTTTTGGTAGATCAAGTGCTCACTTTTAATTACTATTTCACCCCTACATGTGATTTTAGCATAAAAAGAAATAAGGAAAAGGTAACCATATTGAAAATTATGCTCTAAAAAGGGTTTTACACCTTTTATTATGCTCCCTGTGGTATAAATAGCTCATTGTTGAAATAGGGTACGGTGCATGTAAGGCTTTGGCTCTGATTTGAAAATGGTAGAAGTTTCTGGAATGCAATATAGGTCTTCACTACTGTTGAGATATGCACGCTAGGAATTCTAAGTTAGCGATGTGAAATATAGGTTATTCATACGGGTGTTTGACATTTAGGCATCTCATTTGCTAGCATCATGCATATCATTCATATAGCGACGCTCACTGCAGATACGTGATCGAGAAGCAAGTGCAGTGGAGGTACTTCGAGCAACGGTGTCCAGAAGACCAACTAAGACCCAAATACCACCTGGAGGCCCCTGAAGTGGTATTTGGAAGGAGGAGCTGTCCAAGTGATCAAGGGGTTGCCTGGGGCAGAGCCTCACAACCCGGCAAACTAACTTTAGTTTAGTTTGTTCAAGTTATCAACAACGAAAGGTAGGCCCCTTAGGCATATACACCTACCTAGGGAATCTCACCATCCTTTATTTGATTGTGCATTTACGTTCAGGAGTTGTTTGAAACCCCACCTGCATAAATACCTGACATCCCTAATTAGAATGGTTAGGCCGAAGTCGATGCTTAGCCATGCTTAGACGGTAGAAGTCGAGTGAAGATATTCACTCGCGAGATGATAGGACTCAAAATACTTTACAAAAGTTTAATACGAGAGAAATATGATATGATGTGATGAAAAGATGAGACCGGGCGGAGATATGGGCATATTACGATGAAAAATGATGAGGATGGTTTGGTGGACTCCGCCCGAGTCGTTTAAGGCCCGATTCGCTGTTCGCCTGCTGATCGGCATAATATTGCTAGAGTGCCTTAACCGGGATAATGGACCGGTGAAAGTCTTACTCGTGCCATCCGAAGAACAGAGACAGGTTCCTACCATTCTTGTTGGAGGGAGTTAGGCCTGGGGGAGCTTGTACTCGAGGGAGGGCTGACCCGGAGCGGCCGTGGTATCGCTCCTAAGGGAGGGCTGACCCGGTGCGGCCGTGGTATCGCTCCTGAGAGGGCAAAACCCAGGGGAATGGCGGGATTGAATCGAACTTGGGATGGGACGAGTGGAGATTGGGGCTATATGTGGGAACGCGATGGCTAGTAAGCATATACCCCTGGCATGATAGTTATTCCCGGGAATTAAAAATCGATTCGAATCGCTGATGCTCACCAGGTGTGAGAATGCCAGTATCGCACACGGGCAACGTAGTAATAACTTTAATATCTTGATTCATTTAAGCATGTTTTTATATTACATGTTTGTACTTGTATGTTACAGTTCCGCAAGCTTCCTTTATGATGACATAAGTGTTGGATGCTATGTATGAGCTATGGATGATAATAATAACTATAATGAACCAAATGAGACTTATACTTTAGAAATAAATAATACTTGAAAGTAAGGACTCACTTCTAGTAAGCTTGCGCGGGTTAGAGTCCAGTCCACAAAAAGCCTTGCATACTCTCAAATGTGTCGGGTTGAAACCGCCCACGGGTAAGTCCTACGAGTACCTCACGTACTCACCTCTACGTTGTTGATGTTTTTATTTCAGGAGCTTCATGATCGAGAATGACAATGGTGGGCTCAATGTCATGGCTCGATATTTTATTTTCCGCTGCAAGAGTATATCAGTATTACGTTACGGTTTCCGCTGCGAGGCTTATTTTGGAATTCTAATTCAGTATGATTGTACCCCATTTGGAGTAAATATTCTCAAACAAATCAATCTATGTTTGTATGAAATGATGGGTTGTTGTAATTGTTGTGGCTCTTTCGAGAGCTTAACGTGTGTGATGTCGGTATCCCTGGGTGATGGTTGCATCGAGTGCCCTTTTTGGGTATCTCGACGGACGACCGGGTTTAGTTCGGCCTAACCACACTGCAAGCTAGAGGTGGCAGGTGTGTTTAGTTCGGATTAAATCGGCGGTTCCGCCACAGCTGGTATCAGAGCCGATCATACACGAACAACAATTATAACAACTTTATTTTGATTTCGAAAGCCTATTTTCAAAAATCTCTTCAAAGTATTTGCGAAAACGAGAGTATCGCGTATATGCCCATTATAAGGATGTTAGCTTATATATACAGGTGGCATCACTGACTTGACTAACTAAGATAGCAACTCATGTGCATATTCGGCGTTTTGGGAAACAATGTTTCGGCCATAGCTATCCCCAGAACTGGTGAACGCTATCGGGATTTGCGATTCATTGTGAACCTTGCATTCATGCTAGCCTAGGTAAATCTTTTAAGGGGGGTGGGCATGCTTTGAAGCTTTCATGCCCACCACACTTACATTCGGTTTTGGGATCCATCTTCTTCTCGACAATCCCCAGAACTGGTGGAAAGTCAGGTTTTGAGAAGAAGGTGCAGCGGCCCACTCAACGTTGTCCACGCAGCGTGAGAATTCGCGTGGATACCACACTAGGTGGTAATGTATGAGCATGCATTTTTCTTGCAGGTACACTAACTACGAAATGCGTAGCTTGGACGACTAGAATTCGGCTAGTTGCATGTAGGGAGAGCACGTGCATATATGCCACTGGAATATCGTTAGTTATAAAAGTAAGGATTTGTGAGGACGGATAGGACGATCATGCATCATTTTATCTCATCTCCTGTGCTTTGCTATGTGTGTTTGATTGAAAGTAATTAGATTCATATTATGTTTATACACGTAATTGTTTGAAAGTAACAAATTTCACATGAGATTTATATGAGTGTTGCTACCATTTTGAAGTAGATCAAACTGCAAATACAACCATCAAAGTCAACGTGTTTTCAGCTCTTTGGTTCATATCTTCCGTACATTGAGATTCATGTGATCCAATCTCCTTGTTCATTTCTTGTCATGACCTTGTAATGTCCATAATCCTACAACTAGTATGATTAAACCACTCTTGTTGTGATGTCTCCTTAGGCAGTCTTGGATGCCTCGACGGGACCTAGAGTCCTCTGTGTATGGCCGTCACATGGTTGTGCTACTAGGTTCGCGCTGGCATTAAGACATGCGAAGGCATGACATCGCTTCAATCGTGGAACATTCATAAGCGGAGTTTATCATCTGATTGACCTCGAATCTTGCTACTCTTGATTCGTGGGGATGATTGATTTCATTTCCACTATCCAGTATATATCACTTCATTGCTTTGTTGCACCCTGCTTTTCCTGAGATGTGGGAGTAGCCAACCTCCACCCACTGCTTATCTACACCCTTTTCATTGCTTCTGTGGAAGTGATCCGTCTCATTTCCACCATCTCATCACATTTTTCCATTGCCTTGTTTCACCTTGCCTTCTTGACCAATGGGGGTGATCCGCTTCAACCCCACGGCTTGTTCATAATAATTCATATCCATGTTTGACGTTGCCTCCGAAGATTGGTGGGAACAGCCAACTTCGTTCTCACTATCTCCGTCGATAGTTTCTATCCATTTGTTGAACCTTAATTCCCGAGGGTGTACTTTACGAACATCCTCCACACTAGCTTTTGTCCTCGGCTAGTGCTCATGTCATATCGTCATTTCCCTAGGAGTGGTTTTCTTCCTCTTAGAAGGGAACTTACTAGCATTTTGGTTCGCTAGTAAGAACACATCAGCTACTGCCATATTCTTGATCACTCATGACCAACGCTAAGAACTCATACAGATCATCACCTTGTTAGGGCGAATACGGCCTATCTTCTCCCTCTTGTGCCTTTCTTGTCCTATTGAGTAGAATGTGCTATGTTTCACCACATCTTACTCTTTGAAAACATGTTAACTTGGAATTTTATATGTGGACACAGTCCCTGTCAAATAAAATGAACATGTCTCTCAAAAACGCATCTGATAATACTTCCTTCAATCAAAAGATCCTGCCTTATTAAATTTCCGACTGTGTATACTGTGCTTTCATTATTTGGATAAATCAGGTACTTACCACATTTCAAATATTAGTATCACAATCGGGAAATGACTCCATTCCTTTGCTTCAATCACAGTCACTTGCTCACTGACCACATTCTCTTCATGGTTTGTTCATTCGCCCTCTTATATGGCACGACTCGTCGAGTATCTTAGAGAGACCACCCTAGCTTAATAGATAACGCTCTGTGACTACTTGTGTTAAAGAGGCACTAACCATTCACAAGCTAGTTGACACAGCAAGCAGTTAAAGATTTAGATGCTTCTATGTGAAATTGAAAAGACACGAATCCATAATGCCCTACTCTTTGCAATGAACGCTAGGTTACACAGCTATACCTCACCCAAATCTCGGGACGAGATTTGTTTAAGGGGGGTGGGTTGTGATGCCCCCGGCATCTCGAAAATCTTAACACGTGATTAGATTAGCGGTAGTCAGAGATTTGGCTTAATAATGTCTAGAGAAGAGCAACAACTAGGTTAGTAAATCACGAAGTCAAAAATTTTCAGTAAAATATGAAAAACCCCTGAGTGCATTTAAGACTATAGTGTAAAATATGATGTGTTTTGGACCAAACTCTCTATAACAAACTTGTAGACAATTTTATGTAGATCAACTTTGTTATTGAGTGTGGTAACATGCACAAAGGTTTAGGTGGAGTTTTGAGTCGATTAATGAAAAAGACAGAAATCTGCCTAAACTTGATCGGTAAGGAAAATTCAAATTTCAAAATAACAAAAGTCCCTATCATGCAAAACATCATATAAGAAAGTTGTAGATAATTAAAAACCACACAACATTGGTATAATACTCTTTCTCTAAAAATGAGCATAAAATAGACTTTAGGAATTTCTAAGTTGTATTAAACCTTGGTCAAACTTGAGACAGCAGGTTAAATTTAAATTTAATCATATTTAAACTTAGAATCTGATGTTACTCCTTTTGACAAAGTTGTAGATCTGGAAGAGTAGAACAACTTTTGTATTTTGGGTTTTGTCAAATTCGGCCCCTAGGATGTTCAAAAACAACAATTTCTAAAACATGTCTCAGCAGTCAAACAGCATTTTTTATTTTCCCGAATTTATTTTCTCCGTGAGTCGCTGACGAGCGGGCCCCACCTGTCGGGCTGCCAGCGCCAGCGCATTCCACTGCCTTCCTCACCCGCGCACCCGGTCCATAGACCATCTCCATTTTCTTTTGTCTTGGCCCCACCAGTCAGTGACTCCGGTTCACCGAACCCGGTCCACCGCGCGCCTTCTCTTTTCCCCTCTCCTCCCGCTCGCCCACGCGGCGCCGGCGCCCGGCGCTGCCGTCCACGCGCTGCTCGCCTCCGCGGGCACGCGCCGCCCGGCCGCCACGCCGAGGCCACGCGCCGCCTGCCCGAGCCCGGCCTGCGCTTCCCCCTGCCGCGTGCCCCGCGCCCTCGCCACTACCTCTGCTCCCTGCTTCCCTGCTTGCCACGCGCGGAGCGCGTCCGCCATGAGAGCTCGCAGCGAGCTCACACTACCTCGCCTCTCCGTAGCCCCTCCGCCCCGCCCGTCACGCGTCCCGCGCTCGCCTCCATCTCCTCCACCGGTTCCCCCACCTCAGTGGCCGCTTCCATAGCCTCTGGACCCTCCCTACCGTGCCGCCCGCCATGGCCACCATGGCGAGCTCGAACTCACCGTGGACGTCCCACCTCGGGCCATCCCCGCGCCTCCACGACCCCACCAACAGAACCGCCACCACCCCGCGCACCTCAAGCGCTCTTCACTCTTCGAATCCGCCTCCCCTCCGGCCGGAATCGCCCCGCGCCGCCCCAAGCGCCGAGCGCCACCGCCGTCCAGTTCACCGGCGTTCCTCGGCCACCGTCGCGACCTCGCGCGACACCGTCTTGGGGGAAAGAAGCCCCGTCGCCAAGAACACCTTCCCGGACCCGCTCGGCTCCAAGTCGGCGCTCCCACGCGACGCGCCGTACGCGGAAAGCCGGCCGCCGCGCGCCCCCTGCCCTGTCGGGAGGAAGAAGATGGTGATTTTACAAAAATCCCCCTGTCATATTTCATTTTTATGCGCCCTGTTTGATTACTGTGCACTGAGTCTTAGACAAATTCCACGCAGGACCCTGGAAGCTACGGATATTTCCGATCTAGTCCCCACCAGTGGGCTTTTTCTTTTTAAATTCTTTTTCTCGGTTTAAACTTTGGAAATTCGTAATAAATCAAATAAAAATCAGAAAAATATAAACTTTGTTGCATTGTATTCCTATTAAATAGATCTATAGAATGGATATGTTGGTTGAGCAGGAAAAGACCTTTTTGCCCCTGATATTATGTATGCTTAATAAATCAATATAATTGGGAAATATGGACTAAATGGTCTCCAAAAATTGCCAAACTTGATCAGCAGTGTTATTAGGGTATATAGACTCATTGTGATTTTTGGTAGCTCAAGTGCTCACTTTTAATTACTATTTCACCCCTACATGTGATTTTAGCATAAAAAGAAATAAGGAAAAGGTAGCCATATTGAAAATTATGCTCTAAAAAGGGTTTTACACCTTTTATTATGCTCCCTGTGGTATAAATAGCTCATTGTTGAAATAGGGTACGGTGCATGTAAGGCTTTGGCTCTGATTTGAAAATGGTAGAAGTTTCTGGAATGCAATATAGGTCTTCACTACTGTTGAGATATGCACGCTAGGAATTCTAAGTTAGCGATGTGAAATATAGTTATTCATACGGGTGTTTGACATTTAGGCATCTCATTTGCTGCATCATGCATATCATTCATATAGCGACGCTCACTGCAGATACGTGATCGAGAAGCAAGTGCATGGAGGTACTTCGAGCAACGGTGTCCAGAAGACCAACTAAGACCCAAATACCACCTGGAGGCCCCTGAAGTGGTATTTGGAAGGAGGAGCTGTCCAAGTGATCAAGGGGTTGCCTGGGGCAGAGCCTCACAACCCGGCAAACTAACTTTAGTTTAGTTTGTTCAAGTTATCAACAACGAAAGGTAGGCCCCTTAGGCATATACACCTACCTAGGGAATCTCACCATCCTTTATTTGATTGTGCATTTACGTTCAGGAGTTGTTTGAAACCCCACCTGCATAAATACCTGACACCCTAATTAGAATGGTTAGGCCGAAATCGATGCTTAGCCATGCTTAGACGGTAGAAGTCGAGTGAAGATATTCACTCGCGAGATGATAGGACTCAAAATACTTTACAAAAGTTTAATACGAGAGAAATATGATATGATGTGATGAAAAGATGAGACCGGGCGGAGATATGGGCATATTACGATGAAAAATGATGAGGATGGTTTGGTGGACTCCGCCCGAGTCGTTTAAGGCTCGATTCGCTGTTCGCCTGCTGATCGGCATAATATTGCTAGAGTGCCTAACCGGGATAATGGACCGGTGAAAGTCTTACTCGTGCCATCCGAAGAACAGAAACAGGTTCCTACCATTCTTGTTGGAGGAAGTTAGGCCTGGGGGAGCTTGTACTCGAGGGAGGGCTGACCCGGAGCGGCCGTGGTATCGCTCCTAAGGGAGGGCTGACCCGGTGCGGCCGTGGTATCGCTCCTGAGAGGGCAAAACCCAGGGGAATGGCGGGATTGAATCGAACTTGGGATGGGACGAGTGGAGATTGGGGTTATATGTGGGAACGCGATGGCTAGTAAGCATATACCCCTGGCATGATAGTTATTCCCGGGAATTAAAAATCGATTCGAATCGCTGATGCTCACCAGGTGTGAGAATGCCAGTATCGCACACGGGCAACGTAGTAATAACTTTAATATCTTGTTCATTTAAGCATGTTTTTATATTACATGTTTGTACTTGTATGTTACGTTTCCGCAAGTTCCTTTATGATGACATAAGTGTTGGGATGATGATGTATATGAGCTATGGATGATAATAATAACTATAATGAACCAAATGAGACTTATACTTTAGAAATAAATAATACTTGAAAGTAAGGACTCACTTCTAGTAAGCTTGCGCGGGTTAGAGTCCAGTCCACAAAAAGCCTTGCATACTCTCAAATGTGTCGGGTTGAAACCGCCCACGGGTAAGTCCTACGAGTACCTCACGTACTCACCCCTACGTTGTTGATGTTTTTATTTCAGGAGCTTCATGATCGAGAATGACAATGGTGGGCTCAATGTCATGGCTCGATGTTTTATTTTTCCGTTGCAAGAGTATATCAGTATTACGTTACGGTTTCCGCTGCGAGGTTATTTTGGAATTCTATTTCAGTATGGTTGTACCCCATTTGGAGTAAATATTCTCAAACAAATCAATCTATGTTTGTATGAAATGATGGGTTGTTGTAATTGTTGTGGCTCTTTCGAGGGCTTAACGTGTGTGATGTCGGTATCCCTGGGTGATGGTTGCATCGAGTGCCCTTTTTGGGTATCTCGACGGACGACCGGGTTTAGTTTGGCCTAACCACACTGCAAGCCAGAGGTGGCAGGTGTGTTTAGTTCGGATTAAATCGGCGGTTCCGCCACACCAACGGCGGCCGAGTTGGATGGACCACGTGAACCGGTTCGAACCGGTCCGCGGCGTGTTTTGCCGGCGGTCCTCCGTGTTCGGGGCGGTTCCGACGAGGACTCCAGTGGCGCGAGCACCGGGAAGGAGGGGCGAACTGGACAGGTGTATCGTGGGGTGGGTCGCGGTCTGGAGAAGGTGTCCCCACGATGGTGGCGGAGGTGCGCACGGCGGCGAGAAAGGGCTCATGTGCCAGCGACTCTGGTGGAGGGGAAAGAGGTGGCGGCGACGTGCTAATTGGGTAGTGGGTGGTGTAGCAGTGCTCTCGGTGAGAGGAATAGAGAGGTGAGGCAGTGAGGCTGGGGAATTTTGAGGGCGGCGGGGATGTCTCGCTGGCGGGGGTGGCAGCGAGGCGGGGGCATGTCACCACGTCGGAGCTATCCGAGGTGGGTGTTCAGGCCGAAGTGGGTTGAGCGGAGAGCGGTGGAGGTGGCGACCAGGCTATTTATAGTGAGGGGAAAGAGGCAGCCATGGGGCGTTGTGTGGTGGTGGCACCGCGAGGTCGGGCATGGCCAGGGTGGTGGCGACGATGCGGCGCAGAGATGGGGGAGGGCTAGGCGGTGGCGCAGTGCGTGGGTGCGACGCGGAGGTGCAGGCGGGGCTGGCCTGCAGTGCAGCGGTGTTCGGGGGGGTGGCGCGGTGCGCGTCGTGGTGCCGCGGGGCTGGGCGCGGCGCCGCGGGGCCGGTCACAGCGGCGTCCGAAGCCGGGCATGGTGTGGGGGCGGGGCTCGGCGCAGCGCGGCGGGGCTAGGCGCAGGGGCGTCCAGGGCTGGGCATAGCGCGCAGCGCGCTAGAGGAGGAAGAAGGGGGGAGGCGGCTAACGTGTGGGCCTGTTTGGCAGGGAGGGGGAGGTGTGGGGCCTAGTTGTCAGTGAGAGGAAGGGAGGTGGTGGTTGGCTAGGCCGGCCCGGTGGCCCAGGTGGAGGGAGGGGGAGGCTAAGATGGTGGTCCAAGGGGAAGAGTCGGGGGGGGTGGTTGGGCTGGGGTCGGCCCAAGATGAGGAGGGTTTTATATATTTTTGATTTGGAAATTTTGGAGAGAAACTTTTAGAGAGAATTTTGTGGAAAATTTGGAGGGGGCTGCGATTGGTCCGGATGGTGTGTGCATGTCGGCTTCGCTGTCCCATATGTATGGATGATTCAGATGCATTCTTATTAAAGCATGGCTGAAAAGTGTCATTCTTTGATTGTCACCGACTATGGCTTCCTTTTAAGCATGATTTCCGGTGTTCGATTACTGCATTCAGAAGAGGTGTTAAAATTACAAAGGGGCCACCAAAGAGGCGAACTGCAAAGCAAGTAATGGCATGGCATGCTCAATTGAAGCTTGGAGAGGATGGTAGGTTCGAAGGTTACGGGAAGGAGCACAACTGGACTCATAAGTCCATAATATGGGAGCTTCCTTATGCGGAAGCATTGATGTTACTGCACACCATAGATCTGATGCACCAAGAGTGTAACGTTGCGGAAAGCATCATAAGCACTTGTTTTGATGTGACTGATAAGACGAAAGATAATAAAGGCAAGAAAAGACTTTGCATTAATTTGTGATAGGCCAGCGCTCGAGTTGAGAGTGAGTAATAAAGGGCATGAGAGTAGGTCACGAGCTGATTACTGTCTCAAGCCAGAAGAGAGGAGACAAATGTTTAATTGGTTGAGGACAATAAAATTTCCAGATTGCTATGCGGCTAACTTGAAATGAGCGGTAAATGTGAAGACTGAAAAATTGACCGGTTAAAAAGCCATGATTACCATGTTATTATGGAGAGACTTTTGCCCGTGATGTTTAGAGGCTATTTCAAAGATGAGTTGTGGAGGATATTTGCTGAGCTCAGTTACGTCTATAAAGAGTTATGCACAAAGACAGTTTCAAAGATCTTGATGAAGAATTTTGAGAAAGAAATTCTAGTTTTTGTATGCAAATTGGAAATGGTGTTTCCACCTGGTTTGATGAATGTGATGCAACATCTATTGGTGCATTTGGCATGGAAAGCTTTGGTAGGCGGACCTGTGCAATTCAGGTGGATGTATCTTATAGAAAGACAATTGAAAAAGCTTAGTGCCGAGAAAACTGAGGGAAAGAAAGACCAGGGCATCGGTTCGGGGCTGATGGACACTTTTGTCTCGCAAGACGCGTGGTAAGAAAATACATCGTTTCTGTATTAAGGATGTTGTTCTGGTGTATTATTCAATTCCATATTACTTGTATAGATTCCATGTCTTAACTCAACATTAATTATACGTAGGAGGCTGAAAATGGTGTGGCTCCAAGTTTTATAGATGTTTTTGTTCGTGGTCACTGAGACCCCAATCCAACAAACCCTGAAATGTTGTGCACCGAGGCGGCAAAGGAGAGAATGGTAACCATGTACAGTCATTATGTAGGTGTTGACACGGATTTTGGGTCGACCAATTGATGTATGATTTAGACCACTGATTTGCAAATCGATATATAGGTAGCTAAATTCTACCTAAATGTAAAATGAATAAATAACATGAAGTAATATTGTTAAAATAAATGATTTGAAATAATCAAATATTAACCAAATAAATAAATAAACACATGAAGGATGTATATTCACATATACTCTATGCACAAATAAATACGGCGAGTTCGCGTAAATATGCGGCACGTCGTCCAGATTTATTATATGAGAATGCCAATGAGTAGTGTGTTTTTTAAGAAAAGAAATACAGAAAAAATAATAATAATAAGAGACATAAGCTTGTGTGTGCACGTATACGTGCATGAGTACTATTATATATGTTAGCCAGCCAGAAGCTAAACCCCCGCAGGCATTTCTATACGTGTCCGTATTTCACCCAAAGGAACATGTACACGCAGGGGCATGTCTGTGTTTGTATGATGATCCAGTGATACGTACAGGGTGCATCCATTTCTAAATTAAGTTAATTAGCTGCTGATAAAAAAATAAAAGAAATTGTCCAAACTGGAGCAGCTTGGACGCGGCAAAAATCCGGCGCCGATGCTGTTTAATTTTGAATGAGCAGAGGCGCTAATGACTGAGTCCACGTGACCAAGTTGCCACAACGACCACGTCGACTCCCACGTTCTGATGCGCGCGGCGATTCAAACCTTCCCGCCGGCGTCATTAGCAAATCGGGAACGCTCTGGCACACGCGTCCGATCCGGAAAAAAAACCGAACATTCTTTCTCCAATGTTAGTTCTTCTATATCGTTTGTTTCAGTAGTTATATCACGATATTTTAACGGTGCTTTTTCAATGTTTTTTCTATTTTTTTTCTAATTTTTTTCATCAGATTCGCGGATCCAAAATTTTCATTCAATTCAGTTAATTTTTCATATCCGCCGGTGTTACAATAGTGTATTTTCAATGTTTCATCAGTTGTTCGTTGATGTTTTAGTAGTTATTTTCTCATGTTTCATGCATCGCCCGACGCGTTGCGTCCAGAATTTTTCCCCCAAAATGTCGATGTTGCAACCGTTTAAATTTAATGTTTCAGCAGTACTTCGTTCGTGTTTCGGCAGTTCAATTCCGATGTTTTGTCCGATTTTTTTTTAATTTTTTTATCGGATTCGCGAACCCAAAATTTTCATTCAATTCAGTTAATTTTTTCATATTCGCTGACGTTGCAATGGTGTATTTTCAATGTTTCATCAGTTGTTCGTTGATGTTTCAGCGGTTCATTTCTGATGTTTCAATACATGACTTAGGGTGGTTCGATCGGATGTCTGAGGACGGTTCAATCGGACGGTGGAGGATGCGTCCAATGCGTCCGGTGTCCGCCCGGACGTCCGGGCGCTATATAAAAATCAAAACGAGCAAGCGCCAAATGACGTAGCAACTGCACCATCTCATGGCCTATAAATACGAGACCCCCTGCTGCAGTTGAAACCCCCCGGATCGACGTCCAAAGCACCACCACGCTGCCGCACAGAGCGCCGACGCACACATACGCCGCTAGGCTGCCGCCGTCGTTGCTCGCCGGAAACCACTACGCCATCAGGCTGCTGCATCACGCCTCCTTCTCGCCAAGACCCTGCTGAAGGCCGGAGGAGCAGTTTCTGCCGGAGGCCAGAGGCGCTGCTGCAGGTGCTGAAGACCGGGAGCGCGGTTCCTGCCGGAGTCCGTCGCTGCAGCCGGCAAGGCGCTGCTGCACGTTAGCGCTCTGAGAAGGTGAGGAGAATCATGGCGTGGTGCTGATCTCTTCTTCTTCCTGTCCGCTTTCTCCTTCGCCTCTCTCACAAATGTGAGGGCAAGGCTCAAGACAACCGCCTCCCTGCGCCAACGCGAGGGCAAGGCTCAAGACATCGCTTCCCTGCGCCATCACGAGGGTGAAAGCTCAAGACAACCGCCTCCCTGCGCCAACGCGAGGGCAAGGCTCAAGACATCGCTTCCCTGCGCCATCGCGAGGGTGAAAGCTCAAGATAATCGCCTCCCTGTGCCATCGCAAGGGCAAGGCTCAAGACTTTCGTCTCCCTGTGCCATCGCAAGGGCAAGACTCAAGATATTCGCCTCCCTGCGCCAACGCGAGGGCAAGGCTCAAGACCTGTCTACGTGCTTGCCGATGGCTTGCACCCAGGGAATGATTAAGTCATGCGTGTTCAAACCGATAGTGATAGCCTTTTATCGTTGATGCATTAACATTGTGTGCTGGTAGAAGCGACTAGCAAGTTAGGCAAGTCTTCTCGCCGTCTGATCATTCATATATGGCAATGATATTCTTTTCCTGTTCGGCACCTTTGGCGTTAAACAAACATCCTTCGTGTATATACATAAATCTGCTTAGCCTAGGCTGCATCTATGAATATACATGCTGCATGCATCATGTCAAAATAATCAAAACCCTGCTGCTAATTATATTCACATGCGCCACTGTTGGTCCAGTCCTGAGGGTCAATCATCTCCTTCAAATATAGGGCTAGGTAGTTCATCCCATAAATAGTTGGTGCTGATGGCAGTCGATATCATGCATGCAGTTACACACAATAAGATTAACCACGCGTGTTATACATCCTGCATGAGTATGGTAAAATTAACTCTGCATGTCGTGCCATGTAGGATCAGGCATGCAAATGATCAACCTAAAATTAAGCTCCAATATGATGGTGGCCACTGCATATTCCTGTCGCCGGTCATCCATGCCCAGAGTTAAAATCTAGTCATAAGCGCAATCTAGCAACTTCAAGCATTGCGTTTTGCATAGGAGTTAAAGTCCAAATTAAATAAACTGAGTGCATCATACATGTAAATACAATGCATGCATGCATGTAGCATAGTGTATAAAGAGATACTCATGCTTTGCGTCTATATACTTAGCCTAGCAGTGGTTTTCTTTTCCTGCTTGGCATCATTGGCGTTAAATAAACATCTCCCATGTGTATAAACCTGCTTAGCCTTGGTCTGCATCTACGAATAAAAATGCTGCGTGCATCATGTTAAAATAATTAAAATCCTGTGGCTAAATATATTTACGTACATGCACCATTGTTAGTCTAGTCATGAGGGTCAGTTAGCTTCTCCAAATATAGGGCTAACCACGTCTTGCATGATGTGAACGATACAGAAAATCATTAACTGGATAAAAAAATATATACTAATGCCAGTTCATATACATGCTACCTTGAACAAATAGTAGCATGTTAAAATCAACTTGCATGTCATGCATATAGACGATTTCCTTCCGGTTAAAACCAGGAAGCAAGAAGGCAGTGTTCACGTTTCACTTGTTATGCATGCATACACAAGTATTAAAGTCCAAAGAAATTAATTGCGGCATGCAGGTAAATACTATGAGATCCAATAAGAGAAAAGTGTATGGCACATCCATCCCCCATACGTCCATGTTCGGCATATAACCGTTCATGCCATGGGAGAATTACAAAATACTCACATAGATTGCATCGTATGGCTAAGTTATAAAATAAAATAATCAACCATATGTACTAGAATCAAAGTCTTCGCTGCTCCCGCTTTGAACAAACCAGGACACAGACAGAGAGAGTCGAAATTAGATCCCTTTGGCATGCATTTTTGACCAAATATAAATTATTTTGTCATGTCGTTAGTGATCATGTCACTTGGAAAAATAATAAATATATATCAAATTAAATCCAGACCGCACCATATGCATCTGACATGTTACTAAAATCCATTTGTTTAAGACAAGTGGAAAACGATCAACCATATGCATGCACTAGAACCAAAGTCTGGTACTGCTCTTACTTGGAATAAACTAAGATAGATAAAGAGAGTCAAAACATGATCTCTTTTGCATGCATGTCGACCAAATATAAATTACTTTGTCATGTCGTTAGTGATCATGTCACTTGACAAAATAATAAATATATATCAAATTAAATCCAGACTGCACCATATGCATCTGACATGTTACTAAAATCCATTTGTTTAAGACAAATGGAAAATAAAACCTAGTGCATCTCAACCATGATCGTTGTGGGCATCAACTAAGAAAAGAAATATGTTAATTAACAAACTTAGACTAGACTGCACTATATGCATCTGTCGTGCCATCAACACCCATTTATTTAAAACAAGAAGGACAATAAAACCTAGCCATGATGCATCTCGCTCATGATAATTGTGGCCATCAACCGAGGAAAGAAATATTGCTTCATTATATTGCATATGCAGCCATATGGTGCTAGCAGTAGAAAAGGGAAATCAAATTAAATATTGGTAAACTATGCAAGAGCTTCAAACATGCCAATTGCATAGTCGCCTCAAGTACAAATCATACAATCTCCCAATAAATGTCAAAGCAATATAAGACTCAAGACCTATCATACGGGTCTATCTATACTTGTGTCAACAACAAATGCATATTCATAAATCCTAAAACAACAAATTCATGATATCTTCGCTAAATTCAAGACTGCAGCAAGTATTCCTCTACGACGCCAAGACTGAAGATATTTTCTTTTGTTTTGTAGTCATGTAGTAGCCATATGATGTAATTTTTCTTTTCATGTTGGAACTCTTAATAAGGGGTTTTCTCTACGGAGATGTAATTAACATAATTTTTATGCAAATATAATAATGATGGAAGTATGAGCCCGCAATACCCGTATTTCTTTATTTTGTCTTATGTAAATTATGTTAAATTAAATTTGTCTCTGTGACGCGGAGGCGGGGCCTTTGGCCGCCTGTTTTCTCGGAATCAGTAGGTAGCTGCAAGATTTGACTCTGACTATGTTTTCTTTTTCTCGATCTGTAGATGGCATATGGGGAGGAAATGACTCAGCGTCATGGACCTGAATTTGATTGGCGGCACTCGGCCGTAGACGCTGAAGCATTGCACGCAAGTGGGGGGGGGGGGAAGAAGGCATGGCAGGCGATACAAATTTGATCGTTTCGATGTGTTCATAAATCGTGAATGTGTGTGCAGGTTGGCATTTGTGATAATGCACTATTTTTGAGTTTGTAGGTATGCCTTTGGCACCGGGATCATGGACTACAACCACAATGTATCTCAACCAAGGAGAATGAATTCGTCGGCTGCGAGTTCTCGCTCCTCAAGGACTGCTCGAGATACCTAGGTAGAGTAGGAGGCTCGTGCAGCACGAGAGGAGGCTCGTCAGGGAACACAAACGGTCGAGCGGTTGACAACCATGACAGCCTACATGGCTTCTTACCTTCAGGTAGTTTGTTTATGAAAACACGCTTGAATTCGGATTGTTATGTTCTGAATCTAACATTTGATCCATTTCTAGGATATCACAGCTCGATTAGGACCAGACGTAAACTTGTCGCCCTTTTGCTCTCCTCAAATGTCTCCGCAGCAGGTAAAATTGACTCTTCACCAATTCCATAGTAAATAATTCTTATGAAACTATTCCGAATGTTTTTTCTCACAGTTAATTTATGCAGGGGTCGACAGTGTGGGTGCCACCACCCCAGGGCTTGCAGCCACCTCCGGGGTGGACAATGGTACCCCAAGGCTTCCAGCCACATCCGGGGTGGATGATGGTACCCCAGGGCTCGCAGCCACCTCTGGGGTGGATGGCACCGCCAGGCTCCCAGCCACCTTCAGGCTGGATGGCACCGCCAGGCTCCCAACCACATTCGGGGTGGATGCCAGCTGTAGCACCCAACTTCAACCCGTGGATGCAGTCACCTCAACAGCACAATGGATCACAGGTATGCATAAAAAAATGCAAACTTAGCAGAAGTTGGTGAAACATCGCAAATTTAGCTAACTTAGCATAAACTTGGCAAACTTAGCAAAATTTAGTGAAATGTAGTCAAAACTCACTAAACTCAGCAAAACCTAGCTAAACTCATCAAAATCTAGCTAAACTAGGCGACTTAGAGAAATCTAGCTAGACTTAGCAAAATCTAGCTAAACTAGCCAATCTTAACAAAACCTAGCTAAATTAGCCAAACTTAACAAAACCTAGCAAAATCTAGGTACACTAGGTCAACTTAGAGAAATCTAGCTAAACTCATCAAAATCTAGCTAAACTAGGTGACTTAAAGAAATCTAGCTAGACTTAGCAAAATCTAACTAAACTAGCCAATCTTAACAAAACCTAGCTAAATTAGCCAAACTTAACAAAACCTAGCAAAATCTAGCTACACTAGGTCAATTTAGCAAAATCTAGCGAAATCCAGCTAAACTTAGCAAAATGTAGCTATACTAGCAATTTGAGTTTATTTTGTAGGGTTCGGCGTCACGCCCTCGTGGTCTAACTCCAGATGCAGAAGTGAATGAGTACTTTGCGAGTTCCGGTGGAGCGAGCGGCCATGACTCTCAAAGTCTGCAGGAGTAAGTTGCGTGACGATGATGATCTTTGATGAATACGCATAGTGCCATATGGACTTTGTATTCTGCATGGATGAACTCCTTTTGTCGTATCGACTAGTGTTATGAACAAATATGGACTTTGTGTTGTAGACTCCGTTATTTTTTTATGAACATGGATATTTATATGTATTATTATGCCTGTGGACGTGAGCTTGTGGATTTGAATATATTATATATATTTTGCCTATGATAATTTTCTGTGATTTAAATGCATTCTGTGGGCTGGGTTTGGGGGGTTGCCATTAATTTCGTCAGCCATATACAAGGCCCACAAAATTACTTAGCCATTAATTTCGTGGGCCAAAATTGTAGCCGACGAATTTAACCCCATAAATTCGTGGGCCAATTACAGGGCGCCGTGCGTTAAATTCGTCGGCCCGGCTATATTTGACAGCCAGCCCACGAATTTACATTAAATTCGTGGGGGCTCACGAAATTAATGGTGTAATTTCGTCTGATTTAATTTCGTTAACCATTTTCGTCGGCAAGCTGAAGAAAAAAAGCTTATTTTCGTGGGTTTCAACCTAATTTCGTGGGTTTTTGGCCTAGAAAAAAAAACTATTTTCCTGTAGTGTGAGTTGGATTACACATCACCATCCACTAAGTACCATATTTATAACTTTAAATGATTTTCTATGATCCTATGCGTGCAATTATTTTTTGTGGCATACATGCAGAGTGTCAATCAAATTTCCACAGCAACGCGTAGGGAATTCATCTAGTATACTGAAACTTATGCAACCGAATCAGTATCATTCTATTTATGGTGAATATATTTTGATATTATATATATTTGATATCGTAAATGTTGATATATATATATATGAACATCATACACCCATGGTTCGCCAAACACGGCTGAATATCTTCAGCGCAATATATAATGTTGCAACAATTACACGCACTCCTTATATATAATTAATAAGGCAAAATCCCAAGAATCCTGGATTTGCACAGCATGCAGAAATACACCAAGGAAAAACGAGTGGAACATATCTTAAGAAAATGGATGCCGCTGAAGAGGTAGTACGACCGTAGTAGCTAGTACGTGTAACAGAGTACGTACGTACAACATGGAAATCACTGCAGACCGAGGTACGTATACCACATAGGATCTGGGGCTGCTGAAAATTAACTATCGTTGATGTGGAGCGAAAAAGTTTTCATGGTAGAAGTAGTGGTTGTGGTCGGGGCTGTGAGCGTAGAGGAGTGCTGGCTGCGGCTGGAAGAACTCCAGCACGCTCTGCCAGCTCTCGTTCATGTAGCCTCCGCCAAACTGGACCTGCTCCCCGTTACCAAGCTCCTTGATGATCCTGATATCCTCGTGCATCTCCACGCGCACCCCGTACTGCATCGCAAGCTGGACGACGGAGACCAGATTCATCTGCGAATCAGGAGCAAGAAGCACGCCATCCAGCATAATATTGTCACCGTTTAGGTACCCTGAATCCATAACGGTGATAGGGCCAACTCCAGTATGGATGGCTCCAACGAAAGAACGTATCGGCGGCCTGCTGCTGTCACGCAGACGTAGAGGGTAGGGGAACAGAACCGAGCCATTCCATGTCACGTGGTATCGGGCTGCGTTTGAGGCTAAAATGAACTCACTCTTCCGTGCTTCGTTATTTCTTCTCGGCCTCGGAAAGGCCGCCGGGAGAAGGAGCGAGCCGTCGATATCCCTGCAAACCCGTCCCATTAGTGAGTAGTCATGCTATATTCTGATGTATGCCTAGTAGTATATCTTTATCCGCCTATAATAGAACCTAGTTAGCAATTACTACTACACTAAGTTAATTATACATTTTATTAATGGTAGAAGTAGGTGATTTAGAAAGATATATATACATGCTTTTATCTTTTTATATGTTAGAGACTCTAATTATTACTAATAACAAGATATATATAAATAAAGGAACTAGTGGTGTATTAAGTACGTACATGTCATCTTGCGATTGGCCAAACAAAAAGTGAGTTGTGCCTTCTCCTTTTTCTATTTTGCCTTCTTCTATTTCTTTTTTTTCCTCTTCACCTTCCCCTCCTTCCTCTTCACCTTCATCTCCTTCTCCTTCTTGCCCTTCACCTTCTCCACCTTCCCTATCCTCCTCTTCTCCTTCCCTGTCTTCCCCTTCATCACCTTGTCTTTGCTGTTCTTTTTCCTTTTCTCCTTCCTTTCGGCCGCCTTCACGTCCTCCTACATGCCTGCTTTTTTCTCCTGAGCTTCCGTGTCCACCTCCACCGCTTCCGCTGCCGCCTTTCCTTCCTTCTCCTCCATCTCCACTTCCACCTTCGTGTCTTTTTCCTTTATCTTTCCCACTTGCATCACTGTGAACACTGCCCCCTACTTCTTCTTCTAGCTTGTACTATATATACATGTAAAATAGGCGTCAGCAGATTGAGAATCATTAATTATTTCAGCCACTCAATCAATTAATAGATTGGCCGACATATAGTAAATCTGTAATATGAAAATACTTGGCTATGTGCTACTGCAGAGGCTACAGTTAATTCCATTGTAAAAAAAACAATAGTAGTATATATATTGTAGTCCAATTAAGCTGCATGCATGTATAGGTTTAGATACCTGCTGGCCGATGAGCAGATAATCCATCACATATACTCCCCTGCGTAAACGGCCTCTGCCAACAATCCGTCCGGTCTCCTTATCCTTTACGTGGCAACATGCCGGCTCAAAGACCGTAACCAATCCATGCTTCTTAACAAGCTGGGCCACGGAGATCACATTGCTTTCTTCGTTGTCCGCACTAGCAGTGTGGTGGACGTTTGGAATCTTGTATCGCTCGGTCTCTACAGACCCGTGGCCAACAACCTGCAGCTGCAGCTCGTCCATCACCGCCGCCGCCGCTGCCCTCGCCGCTGGCGGCAGATCTGAAGCTTCCTCCTCTGGGTGGATGTACAACAACCGCCGATGGGGCGTATAGTGGAACGGTGCAAAGGTGTCCAGAATCCAATCACACGCAGCTCCTACATCTAAACGAGCCACCACGTAGCCCGTGCCAACAAGACGGCCAAACCCAATCCTCTCGTCCGTCTGGAGCTTCTCGATCCAGAACTCATCCTCCTTGAACACCACCCTCACGGAGGAATCCTCTGTGAGCTGGCTAATGGAGATGAGGTTTACAATTGAATCAGGAACAAATAGCACATGATCAAGTGAGCCCCCTATACTGTCTATGTACCCAATTCCATCAACTTTGGCAGGCTGCGGCTCAACTGTAGTACTGTTGTTGTTCAAGCTGCCGGTTACGATCACAGACTCTATGGGTGGCTTAATTTGCAGAGCTCCATGATAGCGTCTTAGAACATCTCCATTCCAAGTTATGTGGTGCTGTGCGCCTGAGACCACATAGAACGCCGCCGTGCGTGTGCCGTCGACTTGTTCTTGTGGCGAGGCCTCCTCCTTAGCCCTGCATCTGCATATATATAGCATATGTTCTCTTGGTCATCCCATGGAGTGATCAAGATGTGTTTAAATTTTGTGATTTATCTTACAATTACTAATTGAAGGTTCTTTTCCAGAGCCTCTTAACCTCGCAACACACATGAGAAAAAAATATTTTTACTTCAAAACTACCCACAATAGCTTTAAATATCTCTAGATAGAGCACCAACAGATCAATTGTATTTTAGAAAAAAATTGATACCAATTTAATATATTAAAAACATGAACTATTAATGAATTTTAGACATTAATTAATGTTTTATTATCTCTAAAATATAGAAAAAACCATTGGAGTCTGTTTGCAATAAGTTCGGGGTGTAGGTTGTGTGGTTTAAAGGGTCATGGATGTCTGGCTTCATAGTTTATAGTTTAAAATTAAACAACTTGCGAATTGCAAATTTAAGGTTGTAAAATTGATTTTTCCTAATAATTATCACCCGTACATGACTTTAATAGTTTTTATACCTATTGGGTCGTGGTTGTCCAAACATGCCAATCTGTTGGAGCTCCTCCACCTTACCATCTTTGCCTCCATCTTGACCTTGTCCTGTTGTGCCTCCACTTCCACCACCACTCCCTTTTCTTTCATCATCTCCGACTCTTCGTAATCCTGATCCACCTCCATGTGATCCTCCTGCTTCTCCTTTGCCTTCAACTTGGACCCCTCCCTTTTTGTGCTTATCAATATACACATAGGCAGTATACAAATGAGAAAAAGAAACTAGTTCTTGTTTTTTTTTTCCAACCATGTATGGGTTAGTACGCATTGTTGCTTCTAGAGAGTGCATATATGAATAAATATTTGTTATGTGCATACCAGCTGTCGGATGAGCAGATAGTCGAGCACGTATATGCCGTTGCTTAAGTGGGCCCGGCCAACTTCTTGCCCTGTTGCCCCATCCCTCACGTATGCACATGTGGGCTCGAAGATGGTAACAAGGCCATGGCTGCGAGCAAGCTGGGCGATGGAGATGACGTTCCTAACGTCGCCTTGAATGTAGTGGACGTCCGGCACCTTGAACCGCTCGGTCTTCACCGACCCGCGCTCAAGAACTGCAGGCAGCTCGTGGTCGTGGGCTACGTCGTCCCGGAGGTCGTGATGTGTCGTCAGGTCGTGCAGCAGCCGCAGGTTGAATGTATAATGGATCAAAGAACTGGTGTCTAGAACCCATTCTTTGCTGTCCCGCCGCACGAGCGACGGCAGAGTCTCCATCGTCGTCGTCATAGCGTGTCGTGTCTGCATCTGCACCGGCCTGTCAATCCTTGCTCCATCGACCTTGCCGTGCTCTGCTTCCCTGCGGTGGCGGCCTTCTTCTTCTTCCTTGGGTTTAACCGCTGCATCCACATCCACATCCACATGCTCATCGAGCGCCTTATTAGTCGCCGCTTCCGCATTGGCCTTCTTTAGAGCCTCCACTAGACCCTTCAAGCATGTGTCGGGGTCCCTCTTATTCTTCCTGCTGGACATGGGCATTAGGTTTTCAGCCACGTCCGCCGGACACACGTCGGTCTGCTCAAGCAGTCGCCGTATCTCCCCGAACAGCTCTTGAAACTCGTGCTCTTCCACGTCCAGAAAGTTCTTCGCGAGCAGCTTGAAAGCCTCGAAGCTGCAGTAGGACATCTCGATGTGCCTGTCCATCCTGCCTCGCCGGATCAATGCCGGATCGAGCTTGTCCTTGTTGTTGGTGGTGAAGATGATGATGCGCTCGCCGCCGCACGCCGACCACAGCCCGTCAATGAAGTTGAGCACCCCCGAGAGTGTCAACTTGGTGCTTTCCTCCTCCGTCTCGGCCTCAACCGGCAGCAAAGTAGGGTCGTCGTCCGGCTTCTTCTTTTTCTTCTTCTTGTCGTTGCGCTTGCCGGTGAGGTCGACGGAGCAGTCAATGTCCTCGATGACGATGATGGACCTGCTCGTCGTCTCGATGAAAAGCTTGCGTAGCTCAGTGTTGTTCTTGACTACTGTGAGCTCGAGGTCGTAGATATCGTAGTCGAGGAAGTTGGCCATGGCAGCGATCATGGTGGACTTGCCTGTGCCCGGGGGGCCATAGAGCAAGTAGCCTCGCTTCCATGCCTTGCCGACTTTGCTGTAGTAGTCCTGGGACTCGCGGAACACCGTCAGCTCATCGATGATGTCCTCCTTCTCGTCGGGGTCCATGGCGAGGGTGTCAAACGTCGCGGGGTGCTGGAAGGCGACATGGCTCCAGCTAGCATTCTTTGCGTCGTAGGGTCTCCACCTACTGCTAGGTTTGTTGGTGAAGAGGCGGCGCGGGCGGTTCTGAATGCTGGCGGAACGTCCCTCGTTGAGGACGTAGGGTAGATAGTCGCAGATGACGAGGTCACGGTGGCGGCGGTGGAAGACAACATGGTACTGGCGGGTCTCCTCGCCGGGGATGAAGCTGATGACGGACGTGGGCTTCTTCTTGGAGGCGCGCCACCAAATCGTGGCGCCACGGTAGGTATCGGCAACCTCCTCGTGGTCATCAACGTAGACCCGAACGTTCTTGCGGTCCCTGCCGATTTCAGCCGTGAGCTTGCGCGCGCGGTCTGCACAGGCTTCCGACAGGTAGGCCTCCACGGCGAGGAAGAATTCGCTGCGTTCGAAGCGCTCGGCACCGTACTCGGAGATGGTGAGCTGGAGGTAAGGGCTGAAGTAGAAGACGATCCTGCTGACCCAAGCGGTGAGGCGGAAGATGGGGTTGGCGAAGTTGTCTATCGTGGACCACCAGAAGATGAGTAGGCTCGCCAGCGCCGATCCCACCCCGGCGCACCACTCCACCAATGACGCCATGGCTTTTTCTTTGTTAGTTCTCTCTCCTAACGCCTCGCCGTGCCTTGCCACTCCTGTTGAACAATACTCACCATCTTACTAGCTAGCATTACAGTTGGTGCGTAGTAGTGTTTTCCAAATCAAAAGAATATAATATCCTTACTATTAAACTATTAATGACGATATTTTTGTAATGTTCCAATCACAATGTATAACTTTATGATCTCCCTCCATCTCTTTTATATCATATTTAGAACTAGTACATCAACCCGTGCTCTCGCACGGGGAGATGGAGATTTAAAAATCTTAGTAATATTAGAAATAATTATTTTAATTCATCTTTCGTAATGACAATGTGGGCAATTTATATGGAAATTTAGAAATTATTTTAATTTATCATTCATGATGGCATATTGGGTAATTTATATACAGATTTAGGGCATATTTTAATTTTTTTTATAATGGCATGGTGAGTAATTTATTTACAAATTTTGGAGGTTATTTAATTCAAATTGAATAATGGCGCTATGGTAATTTTTTATTCAATTTAGGGGGTTATTTTAATTTGTATTTCATAATAGCATGGTGGGTAATTTTTATATAAATTTTGGACGTCATTTTAATTTGTACTTCATAATGGTATGGTGGGTAATTTTTATATAAATTTAAGGGGTTATTTTATTTCATCTTTCATAATAGCATGCTGGGTGAGTGGTAAGAAAATATAATAGTTCTCATACTATTAGTAATAATAATAAGTCTCAAATTAGTAATAGCAAGATAATGATTAGTTGAAAGAAGAATTAATATTTTTTTATCCTCAAACGTCAAGCATGCAAAACTTGGAGGTAGTATAAATACTGAAAATATTTATTCGCACCCACCATACTATTATCCAAAATGATTTACACTGACCATTTAGTTTGCATTTAAACTATCCTTCTATACTGCTATGGAAGACTTTTTTTTGACAAAACCCACTAAATTTAAATCAAAATTTCTTGCATTTGCTATTACTATAATATCTACAGTAGTGTCGCGACACATGCCACTCAAAAAATGGATGCCCGAGTTGCACAGACTCTATTTCAAGCCTTTTAGATATCGATAGAAATATAAAAAGATAAGTTTTTGAACACAAATTCACTTGGTCTCTACGGTAATCTTGAAAACAAATGGCATCATACACCCTAGGGTTGTTCGCCCACCCCTTGGCTAACCCCTAGACATCTATACTGAGTGAAAGACTCAAGCAGTCTTTTTGACTTGCCACGATGTGTCAACATGGTCTTGGAACTCAGAAAATATAGAATCTGAGTCCCACAAATTAGAAAACACATGTCATCTGAGTTCATAAAATTGGCTTTAGTGTCACTCAAGTCTAAAACCACCATAAACCACCATTCTACACGTTGACTATACACTGGCTATGTTTTTGTATGTAGGAACAAAAAACCACCATTCTACACATTGACTATGCATTGACCATGTTTATAAAGTAGGAACCAGAAATTCGGATCCCTGAAGTTGGATTGAGTGATACTCGGGTCCAAAACCACCGACCCACAAGTTGACTGTATGTTGACCATGGTTTTCAAATGTGGATCTCACAAGTGGATCCTACTAATAAAAACTATTCGAACGCACTGTCAACCAGTTGATTGGTGGTTTTGAGACGTGGGTGACATCCAAACCAATTTTAGGAACCCAAATTTCTAGTTGTTACTTAAAAACCATGGTCAATGCATAGTCAAGGAATATATTTGAGGTTTTGAGTCCTCATTGGCACTCAAACAAACCGCAGAGATCCAGACGGCATGGTTTTCAAGTTCTAGAACCCAGATTCCAGATTTTCTGAGTTTTGAGACCCAGTTGACACATAATTGCAAGTTAAAGGACTGCAAATATGTTCCGCTCCTACATGTATTTAGTAGCATCATTAGGCTACATCTGTTTTACTCAGAATATGACTTGTAGTTTTGTTGTGAGAATCAGTTTCGGGAACCCTGAGCTCATGTGTTGATTGTTGAATCAGTTTGGTTTACAATTTTAGGTTGTTTCTTCTATATTCTTGCTTGTGTTCTTCCATCAATTCACATGAAAGGATAAGCCTTTTTATGAGGTTAATCGTATTGTTAATACTTGATAACGTGCGTTCGTGTGGTGTTGCGACTGCAAGATTTGGATCTTTCTGATCGAAAGCCCAATCGTGTCTGGCAAAAATCTCCACCAAAGTGATGAGACTTAGCTCCATCTAACAAAAGATTAGGCACCTTTATTCCCATCACTTAAGAGTTCATTTAGTTACGTGGCTAACCCCTAACCATGGTGAAATAGTACATTCAGAATCTGTTTGGTTAGCTGTATGCAAGTTTTAGCAAGGCCAAAATAATGCAGAAATAGTAAGAAGTACGCCAGATTTTGACATTTCCAGCTGGCCAGACCAAGTTTGTGCAGAATCGGTGATGCTCAGAAATCAAGTTGACATTTTAAACCCACTTTTATATCTTCTAAATTAAAATGTCTAATAACTACTGATTTTATATTTCTACTCTTCACCCTTTAATTTTATGAACAAAACTAGACCATATTTGTCATATAAATTTGAAATATTAAATTTAAAATCTTACTATCACATTAATCCTCACTAGATGTTGTGGGAAAAAAGTTAATTTCTACAAATTCTTATAAAAATTAGAAACACCAATATGTTCATCAAATAACTCCAATAATAATAATAACCTTTAGATCTATTATATTTATTCCCACCTTGCCACTATAAAAGACGAAATAAATAACCCTCTAGATTTGCATATAAATTACCCACAATTCCATCATAAAATATGAATATTAGTCCCCTAAATTTGCATATAAACTACCCATCATACCATTATAAAACATGAATTAAAATAACACCTAAATTTGCATATAAATTACCAACCATGCTATTATATAATTCGAATTTAAAAGGCTGTAATTATTCTATATAAATTATCCACTATGCAATTATGAAAGATGAATTAAATAATCACATCTAAACTCTAAGATAGAAAATAGACCTATATATGTTTCAAAATTATCAGCTGGTACTGTACTATTAAAGTTATCTATCAACTTTGGTTGATGGGCTAATATACCAAATTGACATGCCTTGCATTACAACAGCTTGGTCAAACGTAGCCTGGCTTCAGAATCTAATGAGGCTAGGGCAACCAAACGTACCCTAGATTCCAATTTTGTTTATGAAAGTAAAACAATTGCAATTATATGAATATAGTCTTTAGTCTTTACCCATAGCAATGTATAGGCATTTCACCAGGTATGTGATAATGAGATAAAGTTGGCAACGAAGATAGTTCATCACCATGTTTTTATAATTAAGCGGAGAGAAACAAAGTCATATATTGACTATAGATTCAGGGGTTGTGGGAAAGAAAATTCATGACGGTGCATTGGGGTAAGTTCTAAGTAAAAAATGAAGATCTTGCCCAGTGTAACCTATGTATACGTATATATACTTGAAGAATACTCCCTCCATCCCAATTTATAAGTTGTTTAACTTTTTCAGTAACAAGTTTGACCAACTCGTCTCATTCAAAAAAATTGCAAAAATGTGAAAAAAATTTAGTTATAGTTAAAGTATGTTATATTAAATTAAATCACAATAAAACTAAATAATAATTAAGATTTTTTAAGTAAGACAAGTAAATCAAATTTGGTGTCAAAAAAGTCAAATGGCCTATAAATTACGATGGAGTGAGTACAATACAACTTGCCCTGTTGGATATGAAAAAATTGAGAGGTGTTGTGCTCATCTAGTGACATCCGAACTACTTGTGAAAACATAAACGTTACCAAAAAAGAAAGAACTAATTTCTCACGCTATTTGTTTGGACCAACTTATGCAGAACATAAACATGTGCATGTGCACTGGCTCTTTTTTAATATTTTTATAATACTAGATTTCTCTAAATTTTGAGATTACTCTACGCAATTTTAGTAGTGATGAATGTCAGTAAATTTAGAGGGATACTTTAATTTATTTTTCCTAATCAAATGGATGAATCATTTAGCTATAGATGCAGAGGTTTGCCATAGACAATTTTCATAATACTGATTGTGGTTAATTGTATAGAAAAATAGAGTGGACGAGACAATTGTTATTATCACTAATAATTTGATTTTACTGAATTAATAGTTGTATATTTAGAATTATATCTGAGTGTTTTTAGACATTCAATCTTACTATTACTAAATAGAAGTTACAAAACAGGTAGGAATTACGATGCACATTAGAAAAAAACATAAATACTAGAAATTCTCACAAAAATTGAAAACATCTAGCCGTCTATCACGTGTCCTATAATAACACTAACCATTGAATCTATTTTATTTTCCATAAATTTACCCACCATGCCATTACGAAATACCATTACAATAACTCCCTAAATTTTCATATAAATTACCCACCATGCCATTGTGTAAGACCATTGAAGTAAGCCTTGAATTTCCACACAAATTACCCACCATGCCATTAAAAAATGAATTAAAATAACCCCAATATTTGAATACAACCGCACCATTATAAAAGATAAATGAAATTATATAAAAAATAAATCAAAGATATCCCCTAATCTACATATAAATTAAGTACCATGTTATTGTGAAATATAATTTAAATCCAACCCCTACATTTGCATATAAATTATCACTATGCTATTATAAACTATAAATATTGATTAGGTAGAGTTATATAAATTTCTAATATTAATGCTTCATGCTATCCTCTGCTTTGCTCGGGGTTGATGTATTAGTAGAACGAAAGCATTACATATAACTTAGCACTATACTGCAGTAAAAAAATTGCAATAACCACATGGTTAACGTCCTCTACAAATGATCATTAAAAGACGTAACTGCGTGTTTGAACTAAAGTTAGTAACGACTCCAGCTGGTACTTACACCAAATCAGTGGATCGGAGGACTCACGCTTCTTGCTCCAAGTGTTTTTCTTTTACTGTCGAGGAGAGAGGAGATCGATGGCATGGTCGCTGCATATGGGTTGCAGCTAGACAACCCTGCGGGGCGACCTAAAATAGGAGAGCGAAGCGTGACTTCTCTAGAGTCCACTCCCTCACACATAACAGTGGTCTAACATGTCTATTCAGCTGTCGCATTTGGGGTGACGGAAGGTTCCATGTCCTGCGCTCTCTTACGAAACAATGGTCAACATGCCAATTTCATTAGCTAGTGGTCGCATTTATTTCCAGGTCATACATCAACGTATTCTGCCTCCATTCTCGAATAACACGACCTGGCTTGTGGCTGTGGGTAAGTCATCGTCAACCAATTCATGCATTTAGTTTGACTGTGAACGGTGACCGCAAATAGCTCACTGGGAACGTGACAGGTGTGCCGTTGTGCATAAACCATTGTTAGTGGGAGTTTAAGTTTTATTCTTATTAAATGAGACGTCACGTCAGCTATTCTAATGATATAGCACGAAGTTAATGAATCTAAATGAGAGACGAAATGAGTTTCATCTGGTTGAAACCCTCTCTACACTGTTACTACTTTCTCTATCGCATAATAAGTGTCGTTTTAAGATTTTTAGGACAGATTAGAGAGAGTGGGATATGACGCATGTGCCTCTAATTAACATATTAACATTTCCTTTTTGTGGTGTATGTATGCATGCATGCATGCAAATCAATTTTTTTAAGGCTACTAATCACCTATAAAAACGTACATTTATTCTAGGACAAATTGTAAATCCCAAAGCAACACTTATTGTGCGATGGAGGGAGTAGCCATTAGATATATCGTGTCTTGCATGTTCCCAATAAAATTACACCAAATGAAACCATATATTCTTAATGATTGTTTCAACCATGCATGATTTCAATCTCCTGTATCTTACGTGGCACACTAGCGTCTTGGAAACACAAATATAAAATCATCCACTGAGAAAGACCTTAGGCCGTACTCTCTCCATCTACAAATAATCAAATAATCTACATATTTAGAGAGGACAAGGTGTCCAAAAATGATCTACATATTTGCATATCAGATTGTTAACACTACAAGAAACAGGACCGCTTTCTTTCGGTGGCATTTTTTATTTTTGGCGGCCACGGCTAGCCGCCAAAAATTGTGTGCCTATTTTCGACGGCTCGTGGGACCGCTGAAAATAAAGCTACTATTTTCGACGGTAGCCTCAGCCGCTGAAAATTAAGCTACTATTTTCGGCGGCCTAGCATAGCCGCCGAAAATAGCCATCTAACTTTCGGCGGCTCGGCCCGGCCACCGAAAGTAGGGTGTATAGCCCCACCCACAACCCCGGTCGGCTGACATGCATCTCACCTCCCCCGCACACCCCTCAACCCCCGCACACGCGCTGCCGCCCCCCACCCCACGCACGCCTGCCTGCTGCCCCTCACCTGCGCGCGCCGCCGCCGCCTGCCTGCCGCCCCTCCCCCGCGCGCGTGCCGCTGCCGCCCGCCTACCGCCCCTCCACCGCGCGCTCCTCCCCGGCGCGCCTCCGCAGTGAGCGCCCCTCCCTGGCGCCCTTGCCCAGCGTGCCCCTCCGATCCCCGGCACGCTCCTCCCCGGCCAGGGCCCCTCCACGGCCGGCATGCCACCCCAGCGTGAGCCTCCCCGGCCAGCCTGCCTCCCGAGAGTGCTCCTCCCCGGAACGCCCCTCCCCGGCATGCTCGGACCAGCGCTCAGCCTGCAGGCGGCCCTCCCCGGCCGGCTCCCCTCCCTGGCCGCCCGGCGCACCATTTGAGGTGAGAAATCTATAACTTTCATAGTGTTTGTAGCTGATTTTCAGCCGCGTTACGCGTTTGGCTGAGGAAAGTTATGATTATAATGCAATTGTAGTTAATTTTCGGCGGTTCTTATGTGTGGCCGTCGAAACTTATGATTATACAATGTCTAGTATAAAACATATGGATTAAGTACTAAATGATTAGTTGATTAGTTAAAAAGTTTAGTTAAATAGAGATGACATATTATGCCCACTTATATATATATATATATATATATATATATATATATATATATATATATATATATATATATATATATATATATATCACATTCACGTTATTGTTTGAATTAGAGTTATGTTTAATTATGCTTTGTTATGTTATATGCATTGACATGTTATTACATAGCTATAGATGTAGAGCCGCAATATGTCGAAAGAAAGTAAGCTTACCATCTACCTTGCTGCAGCCTCAAGTATGGGCACGATCGTCGATGAATGTATGATGGGCTCATTTGTTCTCTTCGTCAGCAATCTGGACAGCATAACGACTTTGTGAACAACCTCTTCACCTCTGGAGGTAGCGGCCACAACTCCAATGAGCTAGGTGCCATGTGAGTGGAATGAGTGAATGTCCAACTTGCGGTATGGACTTGTCGTAGTTTTGTGTATGGACACATGACTTGAGCTATGGATCTAGACACTTGCATGCGTATACGCGGACTTGTATGGATTTCGGATTCGAGACTTGTTTGTATGGATTTCGGACAAGAGTATGTATGCACTTGTGAAGTGTCATTTGTGTTGCTTGAGAATGCGTTGTGAATATATCTGAAATTTGTATATATGTCAAAATCTGGGAAAAAATAGAATTTTGGGCATGTTTTGCCCTCCCCCCCCCCGGAAAGGGTAATTTTCGACGGCCAAGACTCAGGCCGCCGAAAATTGACCAACACTATTCTCGGCGGCCAGGGAAAACCACCGAAAATAGACCAGAACTATTTTCAGCGGCCAGGAAGAAGCCACCAAAAATTAGGTCCTTATTTTTGGCGGCTAGCCTTATTTTCGCCGACCTGCTTTCGGTGGACCATTTCTGCCGAAAATAAGCCCTAAACCGCCGAAAAAGCTTATTTTCGGCGGTTTCTAGCCGGTAAAAATTTCCTAGATTCCTGTAGTGTAATGTGCCTCCTCATATTTACCCATTGTGTGCATGCAGGTGCTATTGGGTGCATGTAGCCATTTTTTTTTTGAACTACACTAGCCATATACATTTAACAATCCTTTATGTGCTCATTTTATCTTGGTCCTAGTGCCATCCACAAATATGCAGATCATTAGTGGATGGAGTATTTAGTTTGCTTGAGATAATAAGAATCTAGATAATTTTATTCCACATTAAACTAAAAACTACCTCATTTTCTCTCTTAGATTTTGGACCACAAGAGGGACTTTGCCATTATCAACTAATATATAATATATATATATAGATATAGATATATATATATTCTTGGATAACGTGAACTATCTAGACTAGCCCATGAACCCGTTTGCTGCACTGTTTGTAGGATACATTTATTTACAGGAAAATACACTTTTTCATATCGAGTCGGTACCCCAACAACTTTCCTTTCTTCTTTGATCCATTGTCATGAGCTTTACATATCTGATGTTTCATACTATTAAGAGTGGAAATTTAATGCATAGTCAAGATTAGAATAATTAATTAATTAAAAAAATAGAGCACCATGCAAAATTGAAAAGCGATGCACTTATCTTTCTTTTATTCCTAACTCAGCATAAATCCTTAGCTTTGGGCTCACGATGATCAAATAAACATAGCAACCTCTAGGAGTTATATTAATCTAGAGAAAATTGATATCACAACATAAATTCTTTTGAAGCAAGAGGAAGCTTTGAGCAGTTATTAGTATGTTTACCTTTGTTAATTGGGCAGCCAGAAGATGGTTAAAGCTGGCCTACGATCAATGAAAGATAAATATTATTAAACAGGAAATTCTCCCCCGAAGGAACTGATGGAGAGGGTGCCTATCAATCGAGCAGTTGCGGTGTGGAAGCAACGGCGCAAAGCAGACACCCTCCCACATCGTGATCACGTTAGGCGGAGAGGGCATAATGGTGGGCTAGCATGTGCAGTTGTGCTCGGTGCCGCCATGCTCATCGCCGGGCCGCGGTTCTATCGTGGATGGATTTGCACAGTGGCATGCACAGCAACCACTTAATCTAACCTAGAGGGAAAAGTCTATATAACCACCTGACTTTTGCACGATCGTCTACTTCGCACCCTTACCTTTAAGACTGGATTTTAACACCCCAAATTACGCAAAACCTAGCCAATAACCCCCTAGGGTGATTTTGAGAAAAAAGTCATATATCACCACCGCATGCCTCGTGAAGAGGCGGCGATCGACGAGGCAGGAGGAGGTGTTGAGCCGGGCATGCATTGAGGCGTGCGATAGGAGACGCGTGAGGTGGCACTAATATTGGGCCCTAAATGTGCCATGTCATCAAACTAGAAAAAATACTACACCTGAGGGTTGATCTAGACTACACCGTATGTGATAGGGTTATATAGACTTTTTTCTTCAAAGCCACTCACAAAAACTACCTAGTAGGGTATTTGTCCGGTTTTGCATACTTTAGGTTGTTAAAAATTCGGTTTTAATGGTCAAGGTGTGAAGTAGACGACCGTGCAAAAGTTAAGGGGTTATATAGACTTCTTAATAGAACTTAGATTAACTGTTTGGTAGCATTTGTGAGTAATTTCGAACCAACTATAGGGGGTTATTTTAGGCTATATATCCAATGGATGTTATCGTTGATAATAATTATAGGTCACTAATGAATGGTTAGATGTTTCTATTTTTGTGAGAATTTATAGGATTCATCTTTATTTTCTTCTTGCCCGTCTCAGCGAGGATTAATCACAAATAGTAAGATTCTCAAAACCCCTACCCCAACCAAATAGGGCCTTATGTCCTCGCTTGATGTACTCTCTTATATCTAAAAACAAACTCTTATCGTTAATGTTCTTTTCTCTGATTTCTTCCGCACCCATGATGCTCTGCACACAAATGAAAGTTATTGACAAGTTTATATCAATTCAAAAGAAAATACTAGCTACATATGGATATCCAAAAGATGCCAACACTTGTAAGCCATCATCTCTGTTTGACGACAGGCTTCAACAATCACTTGAGTCACCCATCACAGAGCTACAACTTAGCCCATAGCTGAAGCCAATGAGTCGTTCGAAAAAGAACCTGTAAATAAAATTTTGGTCGATTTTTCTCAAAAATAACATCGTTTCATGACAGTCATAAGACCCAACAAAACCTTGCTGCTCAACAGAAGTCAATTGCTAACAGAAGTAAATTGCTCTTATTATTCCCTCCATTCTGCTCTTATTATTCCCTCCATTCTGAGACTAGGTTCCGAAAAGATTATTGGTTCCTAAATGTGGAGCAATAACTAAGGCTATAAGGCACACATGCCACAAGAATTTGGCATTAGGACACTTAAAAAAAGATGTTGGATCTACAAAACACATATTTTTTATCCCCTCTTTAATTCTTCCAACTGAGATTATCTCTAGTTAATAGTACCACTTTTCTAAAGTACTAGAGGATTTTAATCTTTAGTGGTGTGTACGCTAGATGTCTTGTGACACGCTAATGTTATTGTTGACGAGATGTTTCTACATTGGTCGAACTGAGAATGACCCAATTCTATGAAGAGTTTTTTTACTGTACTTCCTATACAAATGATTTGAAATACTTGTTTTAAGTTCCGGGCTTTAAAGGTTAGTCTCCTAAGGCTATCTGCAACCCTATTGTGCAAATGCAATGCCTATCCTATTTATCCACTATTCCAACTACCCATTTCTCTGTCTATTATAGCGCTACCGTGTCAAACAGACTATACACATCCAATTTTACTCCCCCATTGGAGATGGTCTAACCAATGTTGATGCAGGGAGGTATATTATTCCCTAACAGCTAGCGGATGGTCGACACATCACATCTGTGTGCTGAACTGCTGATCATATATATTTTTCTGCAAGCTCACATTGAACTTCACTGTGTTTTTCTAAGACAATGGAAACATTAGTTTCTGGCTTCATCTAAAGAGAGAATTAAACCGAGATTATTACAAATCCGGGGGCCGATCAAAGTTGACCAATACAGAGTTTTATCAAATTAAAAGAAAATTCTAGCCATGTATGGCCAACCAAATGACACGAACACTTATAGGACTACCGTTTCAAATTGACGACAGCCACCAACAATAACTTGAGTTCGCTCTTCACTTCGTTGCAACTTGGTACTGTGCTTCTGCGCTGATTTCATTTCTGAATATGTGCGGGCCAGAGACGATAGTTCTGTACCTCCACTGGGCAAATCAATCCCCATCTCACATCAAAAGACTTCATACTAGGTCAAGATTCATTAGACCTAATGTTAAGGTTGCTTTCTGGACGCGAACTTCAACAGAGTTGGTGGTTTGATTCCATGTAGCTTTCAGAGACAGGTCCACTGTATTGTTATCTCTGAGTGAGTTATAATAATTTAGCCTGAAGCTTCATCTATGGGTGTGTTTGTTTCTGCGTCAGATGAGCGGACTTCACGTGGGTGCTGATCCTTCATATCACGTGCTTCTCGCAAATTCTCCGATTCTCAATTTTTAGTTCAATCTTCGATTTTTATTAACGGCACGATCGCGGGAAGCAAATACATTGCTGGGCGTTTAGCGGGATTATACGATTCTCGCTGCCACCGCCGCAGGATAAGTGGAAACAAACACGCCTATGAGTGGTTGTGTAACTCCAGGAGGCACATATGTCACTGCCAAGTTCGAGGGCATATAGGCCAGGCTATTTTTGTCCAAATCGATCCCGATCTCATCATCAAAAGATTTCCTGGGCCAAGTTTCATTAGACCTAATGTTAAGGTTTCTTTACGAACGCGAAATTCAACAGAGTTGGTAGTTCGGTTCCATTTAGCTTTCATAGAGAAAGGTTCATCCTATTGTCGTCTCTGACAGCTCATTCAAATTTGCAACTTGCATAAACAATAACAGAATTAGGGAGGTGCAACACAACACACTCTTTCGTGTTAATTTGCTGGATTTGAACTAGTCTTGGCCTCACATGAGCTTTTGCCCATGAATGTCCATGGCAATCCTTATCTCAATGCGCTTGAGAATTCGGTGTGACCGATTCCTTACATCGGGAGCAAACTTCTTGGTCACGCTGATTTATTATACTCCATGATGATGGTGGCATGTCACTCTCGTGGGCGTATTTTACATCCTCATGTATATGTGGCCGGCTGGTCGTGGTAATTTACATTATGCACTTGCGTAGATGATATCCATCCCTCTTCAGATAACATATGCTATCATTCAGAGCTTTCATTGAACTGGCTTCGTCTAACGAAGCTGAGCTGGGCGTGGGGGAATATGCTTTGCTTGCGTGTCCTTAATTCCGTCAGTATAAATTGCCCTCAGGGCCTGTTTGGTTTGGTTACAGGAGGTGCGGCATGCGCTCTGTTGAATCTCCAGATCAATGGATCACAATGAGTCAATGACAACCAACCAAAACAAGAATAATTACTTAATTTATGCCAACACAAGCAGCCAAAATGATGCTCCTTAACTTATTTCACAATACTAAACACCATAAGTCGTTCAGTGGTCTTTGCAGACAGTGCGTTTTAGTCTTCATTTTCGGTGCAGTTTATTATTTCCCACTTCTCAACTTCTCCCGTTTCCTTATATTGCTTATCTGCTGCTGCGTCCTTTTGCCTTGCTGTGCTCAGAGTTCTTGTAGCTTGGAGGAACATATCCTCCAATTGGAGGGTTGGCATCAAACATGAATGCCTTTCTAAAATATGGGCCCTCAACTGACAACAGGCTGCGGTAACACATTAACACGCTATGAAAGCTAATACTTTCTCCGTCTCAAATTGTAAAGGATTATATACTTTAGATAGATTCATTCATTTTTCTATGAATATGTATTCAATATGTGTCTAAATTCATTAATATTCAAATAAACATAGACGAATAAAAACAAGAACCCCTTACAATTTGGGATGGAGAAAGCACCTAACCAGAACTTGGTATCACACATGGAGTAGCATCTAACATGCACGACATCACCCACTGGATAGGCTTTTATGTGAAGTAATGGTGATAGGGTTTCAAGGTATCTCACAAGTGTCGGTAAGGTACCTTAGGAGTATCCAGGGTATTTTTATTGCACCTCTTCGACTACTATGCTTCTTTAATTAAATTGTATACATACTAACTAATGATAATGATGATGTAGATCATTAAATAAATCTTATGGCGGGCGATGACGTGGCGTTCTGCGCATGTAGTTTTATAGGAGCAGTGATTTTAGTGACCTCTGTGTGTATGTGTGTGTATATATATATACTCTTAAATTGATAATAAGTATTCTGACATACCTTTACTGGTTTATTGAAGGTGAGTGTAGCTACAGGCGCATGTAGATACACTCACCTTCAATAAACCAGTAAGGGTATGTTCGCATACTCATTTATCAGTTTTAGTATGTTTACATACTTATTTTAAGATATTTCAAATATCACACGAAAAAATTACAAATCAGCCTCTGATTTTAATTTATTAAGATAATACATTTATATTAATACATATAATGTGGTATGTCCACATACCTCAGGTATACTCGCATACTTCATGCGCATACCACCACAGATAGTCTAGTATCATTGCATACTCCGTGTACATACCTTTCGTTTGACCGGATACCTCCAAAATGTTGAGATACGCATGTGAGTGTAGCTACATGCGCATGTAGAAAGCAATTTTCCTATATATATATATATATAAACAGAAAAACAGAGCACCCACGATCCTTCCGACCTCCACTCCACCGCCGCGCCATGCATGCTCGTGCCATCGCGTCATCCAAGCGCTCTCAATTTTGCATGATAAAATGGAAAAAGGCCAGAAAATGCCGCAGCAATCCAACACTGCAACTCCGTACCACACACAAACGCGACATTCCTGCACGAGCATGACCAGCGATTCTGAGCGATATCTGTGGGCGGGTAGATGGCGGCGGCAGAGGCAGCGGCAGCGGGCGGTGGCGGCTTGCGTGGTCGCTCTCTCGACTGCGGGCAAGTGCGTGCACAACTAGGCGACAAGCAGCAGCTGCAGGGTCACATCCACCCCACAGGCAATCAATTCAATCGATCGTGGATCAAGAAGCTTCTCTTCAGATTTTCGCTGGTGATTGATCAATCACGCGTCGATCCATCTACGCGGAACAAAGTGACTGCTGCTGCTCAGGAAATAAATCTCCATCGGCCAGATAAACCCCTTCGGTAAATTATATTATCACTCGCAATGGCATCGAACAGTGTATTGTCTGAATTGCTTAGGACCTGCAAGTTAGATGGATCAAATTTCACGGTGTGGAAAAGAAAAGTTTTGGTATTTGCTTGCTGCTGAAAATATTGATTATATTATTGATGTGCCTACACCGGAAGAGCTAGATAAAAATGCCACTGCCGAGGAAAAAGCAGATTATATCGTTGAATATGAATCTTGGTCTAAGGACAATAAGAGGGCTCGCATATTTACGTTGGGGTCTATGACTGATTCTTTAGCAGCTGAGTATGAGGGTGAACAGAATGCCCAGAAACTAATGGGTATACTGGAAAAAGATTTTGGCGATGTATCTCTTCCGAAAGTATTCAGTCTTGTTAACCGTTTTCTCTCGACCAAGATGAACGAAGGTAATTCTGTTAATGAGCATAGTAACAAACTCGGTGTCCTGGCAGAGGAACTGAAAATTGTTGGTTATCCTTTCCAAGAAGAAGTGCAGGTTATGGTTGTCCTAAAGTCTTTACCAGATTCATGGGAGCAATTTAAGATGTGATTTTGTAATTCTGAGTGTGCATTAAATATGCGGAATTTGAGGCATCATTTGCTTATGGAGGAAGATAGGAAACTCTCCCAGTGAAAGAATAAAGGCTCTAATAATTCTGAGTTGCACCTTGGAGAGGAAAGATATAATGGAAATAAAAAAAGGTTGCCAGAAGAGGAAGGCTAAAGGTGGTCTGAGAGACAAGCTGAACAAGAAATGCGATAGAGATGATCGTGGAAATTATGACACGTCTCAGAGGAACGAGAACAATAAAAAGAATTTTGCTTCTCAACACTGTGGCAAGACTGGGCATTTCAGAGCTGATTGCAAGAAGAAGAGGAGGTACAATGAGAAAAAGAAGCAGGACAATCAAGAAAATTCTAATAGCAACCCTTCAAAGGAAAGTATGAATTATGTTTATGTATGCATTGAATCTTTATTTACCACTTAATATCACATAACAATTCCAAGGGGAAATAGATATGTTTATCTAGGTACTAATGCTAAAGCCGATATACTTGGAATTGGAAATTATATCCTCAAACTCCCCGGTGGAGGAAAACTATTGTTGAAGGACACTTTATATTCACCTAGCATGCGAAGGAATTTAATTTTTGTCTCGCAATTGAAATATGTTGGTTATGATATACTATTTGCGAAAGGAAAAGTCAAAATATTAATCGAGGAAAATTAGTGCATACTGATGTTCGGCATGATGGCCTTTATTTTCTTGATGATTTGCTGGAAGATGGTAATTTTAATTGTTTAGTTGGTGAAGTTAACTCCATAAGGAGGAATAATAACAATAATAACACATGCTCGGAATCTTACTTATGGCATTTACGACTTGAGCACATATCTAAAAACAGAATTAAAAGGCTTATTATTTCTAGAATTCGCGGGAGGATTTTGGTTCCTGTGAGGCATGCATAATGGGCAAGATGACCCGTGCGCCTTCTCCAAAGGCGGAAATATCTAAGGAGCCTCTTGCTATTATTCATTCTGATATTTGTGGTAAAATATTAACTCCCACCAAGGATCAAAATGTTTATTTTATAACATTCATTGATGATTATTCAAGATTTGGTTATGTGTATCTTCTTAAACACAAGTCGGAAGGTTCTGATGCTTTCAAGACATTTAAAACTAAAGTGGAAAATCAGTTGAATAAAATTATTAAAGTTTTAAGAACTGATTGTGAGGGAGAATACACTTCAGAAATATTAAATGACTTACATAAAAAGCATGGAATTATTCATCATTACACTATGCCACACACTCTGCAACAAAACGGTGTTGCCGAGTAGAGGAATAGAACTCTTATGGATATGGTTAGATCCATGATGGCTTATTCTGATCTACCTTTGTCTTTTTCGGGTGAGACTTTGCATACTGCTGTCTATTTATGGAGTCACTCACCATCTAAGGCTGTAACAGTTGAAAGGAACATGCTGGGATATCTGACCCAAGAGGGAGCGGGGGTGAATTGGGTCGCTAATCGCTCTTCTAAAACATAGGGTTTTATATTACATAAGATAAATCTATTGCGTCCTACACATACTAGTTAAATCTAAGGTTTATCTATGCATTCTATAGCTTACCCAAAATACTTGCAATCTAGAGCCAATTCTAATCAACTAATTAGGAAACCTAAAGGCACACAAGGAAAATCAATGCGGAAACGTAAATGCGGTAAGTAAAAGAGTAAGAAAAGGGATGCAAACTCCCGTGGAGACACAGAGATTTAACGTGGTTCACCACTAAAGGCTATGTCCATGGCTGGTCACCAAAAGCAATATCCGAGCCAAGCACCAAGTCTCTTCCGATCACGTCTCGCGCTCGCCACCAAGGCTCACGGCAAGCAATGGATAAGTGACACCAAGCCACCAAGGCTTAGCCACCGCCACCACCTCTCTCAGTCACAAGGCGTCGGATGCTTCACTACGGACTTTGTAGGGTCTCTTCGTCACCACACAAAGTGTCACTGCCGCTCCACACCAAGAAATAGGGTCTAGAAATGAATACAATGTGGCTTGACTGCAGCCAAGGCTTCTCTCTAGCTCACACAGGAGCTACACTCAAAAAGAGCTCGCAAGCTCACTCTCTCTAAGCTGTAACCTAGCTTGGATATGCACTAAGTTTCATATGGTGGTTGGAGTGATAGATATGTTTAGAATACACCTCTACACTTGCTCTCAACTTCAGTAGCTCCAACTCTCTTGAAATGGCCGGGTGGGTGGCTTATATAGTCCCGAAACTCGAACTAGCCGTTGCTCCAACGGTTTGCAGATGCAATGTAGACCGTACTTTACGGTTTATACATTTTCTGTAAACCGAACCATACGGTCCATTTGCTTTTTTAACGGACACTAAATCCTTGCGTCATTGTACTAAATCCATACGGTCCATGTATCTCTGATTTCATCTCCAAAACCACAGCCTCGGGTAAATAGGATTGTTTTCTAGACCGTACCATCTGGTCCGTTGATCACTGGAATTCTCCCAAAGTACTCAGCCTTGGGTTAAATAGGATGGTCCATGGACGGTCTTCACAACCGTACCATACGGTCCATGTAATCTTGGTTTTCTCAGCTTCTTCACTGTTGTATTGGTATGGTCTCTTCAATCCCCTTGAGACCGTACCATCCGGTCTTCACAATTTGCCTGGTCTCTACACAGCGGAACCCCCGTTGGGGTGGCCCTTTGGGTCATGCCTATAGCTTTTCCTCTTCATTTTCCTTGGACCTAAACACCTGAGAATGTGCATCTAGATAAGTTTATTAATCCAAATGTTGGTTGCCAGTTAATCACCAAAACACAACTATAGAAATATGGCACATGAGGACATTTTCCTTGCAACAGTCACACCATATGGGTTGTGGACTGGAGGGAAACCCTCACTTCATCATTTAGCAGTTTGGGGTTGTAGTGCTCATATTAGAGTGCCAAACCAAAATCATACTAAGTTCTAACCTAAATGTACACCCGGAAATTTTTATTGATTATTCTAAGGAATCAAATGGGTATCGATTCTATGATCCTCGAAATGATAAACTAGTGGAAAGTAGGGATGCTATATTTTTAGATGAACACACTCCTCGCCGTGCTAAACAATCAAGGGTGAAATTATTGGCAACCCTAGATGAATCACAGATGGATACATCTAGAACTAACCCTAAAAGGAAAATATAACCCTAAAAGAAAAGTCAAATAAAACTTCCACTACTAACATGGTTAGGAGAAGTGGGACGAATACCCAGGCACCATCATATCTTGATGATTATTATGTATTTTTGGGGAAGTACACTTTAAAGTTTCTAATTTAGAGGAAGATCCAAAGACTTACAAAAAAGCCATTAATTGTTATCAGTCAAAATTATGGGTGGAAGCAATGCGGGAAGAATTAAACTCAATGAGGAAGAATAAAGTTTGGGAACTTGTCTCTTTACCAAACAACCGCAAGCCCATAGGATGTAAGTGGATTTTCAAAACAAAATTTAATGCATCAGGTTAAGTGGAAAAATATAAAGCTAGACTTGTTGCTAAATGTTTCACACAAAGGGAAGGCATTGACTTTGTGGAAATTTTTTCTCCGGTTGCAAAGTTTACTTCTATACATACTAATAGTGCTTTAACAGCTTATTATGATCTTGAACTCCACCAAATGGATGTTAAAACTGCTTTTCTTAATGGGCATTTGGAGGATGAAATATATATGTTACAGTCAGAAGGATTTGGAGAAAAGGGGAATGAAAATATGGTTTGCAAATTAAATAGATCAATTTAAGGTGTGAAAAAAGCTTCACGTTAATGGTATATTCTTTTTGATAATGCCATCACGTCATATGGGTTTTCAATGACGAAAGGTGATCATTGTATATATACTAAAATTATTGGTGGCAATTCTGTGTTATTATCCTTATATGTTAATGATATTCTTATTGCTTCTAATGATAAAGCAACATTGACGATTGTTAAAGCTTTGTTGTCCTCTAAATTTGATATGAAAGATATGGGAGAAAAGACGGCTTCTTGATTTATGCGAAAAGTCATATCTTCGAAGTGTTTTAAAACAATTTTCTATGGAAGAACTAAACTCAGTGAGGAATTATGTCCAAGCAATCTTGAGGAAAAACACAGAATCAATGGAATTCCTTAATCTTCAGCTTTAGGTTGTGTTAGCCATGCCATTAGAATTCTGAGTAGATATCAAAAGAATCCTAGAGAAGAGGCTTGGAAACAAATTAAAAATGTATTGCACTATGTCAAAGGAACATTGGATTGTTCATTATGTTTTAACGGTCATAATATTCAGCTGCAGGGTTATACTGATGCTGATTGGCAAGGGGATTTAGATGATCGGAAATCTACGTCTGGTTATATATTTACTTTGGCAAGAGGTACTATTTTTTAGTGTAGCAAGAAGCAAAGTTCAGTTGCTCTTTCATCCATGGAAGCTGAGTACATTGCTGTATCTGAAACGGCAAAGGAAGGTATATGGCTAAGGGAATTTCTTGCATCACTAAAGGTCATGGAAAGTGCATCATTACCTGTCATTATTTTTTGTGATAACATGGCGGCGATCAAGGTCTCTAAAGATCCTAAATTTCATTGTAAAAATAAACATATTGGGGGAATATATCATTATATTCGTGATGTTATAAACAAACTTAAGGCTATTTATCTGATTTATTTGCCTAGTGCTAATATGGTTGCAGATCCACGGACTAAGCCAATTGGTCAGGAATCATTTTCTAAGCATGTTAGAGACATGTGGCTTTATATTATTGATTGAAATGTTTCTGCCAAGTGAGAGATGTTGGAATTTTATATGCGGCTTTCAACATTATTTATATTGTGTTATTGTTTATTCAACTCAATATGGAATTATGTGACATGGAATTATTGATTCGGAATTACACTCGAGGACTTTGTACCGGAGGAATTTGCACTCGATGTGCTGAGGACGTCTGTACTGGAATACAGTAGAGAAATAAATGAGGTTGACTCTACTAGAATATTTATTATGCACGTACACGTTATACTGGGTACAATACGACGGAATAGCTGGGTTTGTTTTGCAGGATCAGCTATGTATGCTGTTGACCCACATAATTAGATTGGAATTAAATTTCAAATAAGCAATCTAATTATGGCGCATGACTCACACATATGTTCTTGGGACTATAATATTTTAGACTCATATAATTGATCTGTCTAATCGTGGTTGGTGATATGGTTTAGGAGTCATACGGTTTTTTAAGCACAGGTGGAATATTTAATGTCTAGAACTGGAGTCTATAAATAGGTCCATACCCTATAGCCTCCTTATGCATTGTGAGCGGCACCACGGAAAAGATAGAAGAATAGAAGGTAGAGCGTATAGCCTACAAACCCTACACTCCATTTGCTTTTCCATGGCAATAGGCCTGAGAGGCATTGGGATCTTATTCTTGAGGGGATCTCTAGCATTTCTTTTTCTAGAATTCCACTCTTTCTCCTTCACGGGCGAGCCCTGTGCAGCCAGATTGTCTAGCATCCCATGCACCCACCATATGCGTGTGCTTAGGTCCTCTGTGCAACCTGTGTGAGCTAGGCAGTGAGTCAAAACCATCAGAGGTTATGCGTGTGCGTGTGTGATCTCTGAGACCTGGGCCAACTCCTTGGGAGACACGGCTAGTTCATCTGAACCTCGGACTCCGCGTAATCACAAACCCCTGGCGTGTGTGCGTGATTTTGAGGATTTGACAGTGCCCACTGGATGCTCGATGCACATTCATAATGTCATATGCATTCCACCAATTGCCATGAGTTTTGTATACATCCATTCCAATCCCCGTATGAGTTAATAAGTAGTTGAAGAAGAAGCTAGTGTTATTAGATTTACTTTACATTTACCATCAGAAATTGGTGGTGCCCTCTTCCACCCTACTCAATGCAAGGTCCATAAAACATATAACCATCCTAATCTTAATCTTACTATTACTAATTAGAGGTTTTTTCTGTGGCTTTCACGTTAACCCTCACGAAATACACCAGAAAAAAGATAAATTCTAAAAATTCTCACAAAAATCAGAAACATCTAACCATCAATTGACATATTCGAATATTAATAGCCATTAGATCTGTTTTCTAAGTAATTACCCACCTCAGTCATTATGAAAGGTTTGAGTTCAATTCTCAACGAAAACAAATTTCTTCTTTTTTGGCAATTTTTCCGTCTGTTTTCTAAGTAAATACCCACCTCTGCCATTATGAAAAGGTTTTGAGTTCAATTTCCAACTAAAGCAAATTTCTTTTTTTTTTTTGCTGATTTTTTCTATTTTCAAATTTACTCTGCTAAATTATCCCATAATTTTTTTCATAAAGATGCTTGAAACATTTCTATGAAACAGATATTTTGTGCCGAATCTTGCTATTACTAATTGAGTACTTTTTTTGGAGCCTCTTATTAATTCTCACAAGATGCGCTAAGTAAAAAATACAATCATAAAAATTCTCACAATAATCAGAAACACATATCTGCAATTGCAGATTAAAACCTTAACAGCCATTAGATCGGTTTTATATGTAATTAACATTTCATCATCCATTATGTAGCTCTAATAATAAATCTATTTTCTAAGAAAAAGATAAATTTTAAAAATTCTCACAAAAATCAGAAACATACAATCGTCCATCATATAGCTCTAATAATAGTAATCATCAGATATATTATAGTTTCTAAAAAATTACCCACCATGACATTATAAAAGATGAAATAAAATAATCTCCTAAATTTGTATAAAAATTGACGATCATGCCATTATGAAATATGAATTAAATAATCTTTTAAATTTTCATAAAATTACCCACCATGCCATTATGAAAATAAAAATTAAAATAACTCTTTAAATTTTCATATAAATTACTCAACATACCATTATAAAAGATGAATTAAAATAAACCCTAAATCTGCATATAAATTACCCAATATGCTATTATAAAATATAAATTAAAATAATTTCTAAATTTGCTTATGCATTACCCATGATAACATTAAAAAAGATGAATTAAAACAATCAGCTCTAATATTCTTACGGATTTAATTTATATAAAAAAAATTCTAACACATGCGAGAGCACGGGTTGATGGACTAGTAGTACTAGTTAGATACTCCTTTTGGAGCCTCCACTTTAATCCTTAAGAAAACGCACCATAAAAAAAGATAAATCCTAAAAATTCTCACAAAAATCAAAACATCCAGCCATTAATTGGCATATTGGATATTAATAGCCATTAAATCTGTTTTCTAAGTAATTATCCACATCTGCTATTATGAAAAGTTATGAGTTCAATTCTCAACGAAAGCAAATTTCTTTTTTTTTTGCAGATTTTTCCCATTTTTAATTTATTTTCTAAGTAATTATCTACCTCTACCATTATGAAAGGTTCTGAGTTAACTCTCAATGAAAGCAATTTTTTTCTTTTTTGACAGATTTTTTTATTTTCAAATATACTTTCAGTTTTTTGTCAAATATTTTTCGATTTACAAATTTACATGTAACTTTTTTCATAAAGATACTAGAAACGTTTATATGAAACGTATATTTTGTGCTTAATCTTGCTATTACTAATTGGAGACTATTTTTGGATCCTCCTTGTTAATCCTTACAAGATGCGCTAAATAAAAGATAAAATCACAAAAATTCTCACAATAATCAGAAACATCCCATCATCATCGTCTGCAGATTGAAATCTTAACAGCCATTAGATATATTTTCTATGTAATTAACATCCCGACATCCATCATGTAGCTCTAATAATGGATCTGTTTTTTAGAAAAAAGATAAATCATAAAAATTCTCACAGAAATCAGAAACATCCCGTCATCCATCATGTAGCTCTAATAGTAGTCATTAGATCTATTATAGTTTCTAAAAAAATTACCCAGCGTGACATTATGAAAGATGAAATAAAATAATCCCCTAAATTTATATAAAAATTGTGCATCATGACATTTTGAAACATGAATTACATAACCCCTTAAATTTGCATAAAATTACGCACCATGCCATTTTGAAATATGAATTAAAATAAACCCATAAATTTGCATATAAATTACCCAATATGCTATCATAAAATATAAATTAAAATAATTTCTAAATTTACATATACAACACCCACAGCAGCTCTAATATTATTACAAATTAAATCTATATCCTCTAAAACTCGCATGGGTTGATGGACTAGTTCATTTAATTCTGATCCAACTCGATCATTTACACGGTAAATACAATAGAATATATACGGCCATTTACTAGCCACACACAAGATTATGCAAACTACTCCCTCTGGTCGCGACGTATATTTAAAATCGGAGGGAGTATAACATTGGATAGGGAACACATAAGCCGAAATCATAACAGCCCCCACGATCGAGAGGCATACCACTAGCTATTGCACCTTGCTTGTGCTAAATTAATACTACAGAAGGTAACTATAGCTTGTTGGCCTCCTTCTGTCCGAACAGCAGATTGGAGTAGGGCATGAAGTGGCACAACGGGGCGCCGCCAGGATGTGTGTCCACCATCTCGAACTCCGGCTGCTCCGGGTCCCATTTGGAGGTGTCTCGGTGGCAGATGGTCGCCATGGCGAGCTGTTGTCCGCCGCCACCGAGGCGTCGAAGTGGGCAGCCCACGTGGCGGTCGCCGTCGAGCGGCTTGACGCCCTGGACCACGAACTGCTGGAGTGGCAGGCCACCACGGGGAACCGACGACGCTGCTGCCCACACCCGGCCTTGGGTGCCGCTGAGCATGCACATGGAGCTTTGGACGGTGCCCACCGGGGAGGTGGTGCAATGGTGCAGGGCCTTCAGCTGCTCGCCGGGAAGCAGGGTTGTTACTTGGCACTCGCTCAGGGTACGGTGTCCCCCACCGACCCGGAGCTCGGTGCGATGTGGAACCCGTTAGATCCAAATTCGGCACAGCACATAAGGACTTGGCTGTCATCCGCCGACGGCTCTTCAGTGCTTTCATCAGTTACCACGTGCTCTGTTGCTCACACAAACACAATTGCTTCGTTCGTGCTCTCCAATCCACTGAAGGACGGACGGTACAGTAGCTTAAGAGCGCATCACCGGCACGGCAAGAGGGCAGTATGGCACCACGGTTTTCTACACTTGCACTGTGTGTGGACTCATCCGATCACAATGTGGAAGGAAGAACAGCCACTCCTGTGCTGCAAAGTGCATTCGCAGCAGCGTTTTTTTTTTAATTATTTTGCTGCATTGCATAATATATAGAGAGAAGAACAAGTTCGTGGACTTACGTCGTGCCATCCCGTTGATGCACTGCATAATTAAAGTTGTTGCCAAATTCTAACTTAGCTTAGGCTGATCCCTTGCCTGGATCAAGCGACTCCAATGTGAACCTAATTAATAAGAGACCCGGCTAGAGACTGACTGTGCAGGTACTCGACTCAACATCAAGCAGAGAGCTTAATAAATCGATTTAACATATAATTAAAGCAAATCCATGTATGTTATCACGGTCTGCCGCCGTTCTCAGAAGAAGCGCAGCTCCGATACCCACTCGTGAAAAATTCCAACCCAACCACTCCTGTTTAAATCGTTATTCCTCATAGTACTGGGTAAGAAAATAATCAATCCGGTCTCTTCTGGTTTGTGAACAGGGATGGCAGCGGGTCGGGTAATGTTCGGGTAGCATTTTGTACCCGTATCCATACCCACAGGGTATCCGTCGGGTCTCGGGTATCCATTGGGTATGTTGGTGAAATATTAAATTCTATGTCACTTTGATCACACATATAAGATGAAAATAAATTAACATCATTATTTTTAAAAATCAATTTGCCAGTAACTAATAAGCAGTGATTGCATGTCGCATGAAGTAATAAAATAGTCACATGGTTATTTGATAGTTTAAAAAATTGAGTAAGAGACTCACACAATCACACATTTATGTCCCACTCTTTATGTTAAAGCCAAATAGATAGTAATACAACTCACATATTAATATAAACGTCAAATAACACAACTAGTAGCAGGCTAGCAACAACAAATCAATAATACAAGTCTATGAAAATAATCAATGCATAGTGTGTGTGGCTCATCGTATAGTAAAATCCTAAGTTGAATATATATTTCGGGTATCTACCGGGTATCCACGGGTAAAATATTGTACCCGTACCCTACCCGATATATTTCGGGTACCCGACCCGATAAGACCTATGGATGATTTTTCCCATCCATATCTATGTCCATCAGGTACGAAACTCACAGGTATCCATACCCACATGTCCGATTGCCATCCCTATTTGTGAACAGGTTTCATGCATGCAGGTACCTGCAACTTTCTGTTGTCAAAAATGGGCATGACGATTATTTGTCACACACATACACATACAGAGACACACACATGGATGTTGGATGAGAACCGTCCTTGTGTGCATCATCTGATACTCTTGCACTCATGTGCGGTGTCACTCAATTTTGGTCAGACCAAGTTATCAATGGAAAATAAAGCGACTGTACGTTCCACTGTAGTTTATATAGTTATTGGTTCCAGCATTAAGGAAAAGTTGCTGGGCGCATAAAATTATCGTAAATTATATTGTTGTCGTCTCTTCCCTTGCGTCTATAAAAGAGAATATGAAGGGGGAACAAAGCAAGCTACACACATGAAGTTGGAGATCAATGAGCTACATTCAATTCGTTCCATTATCCGTGGCAAATAATGGGCTTAGGAGGCATTGGGATCTGATACACTAGAGCAGCTCAAGAATAGTTTTTTAGATGAAGTAGGAGATTAGCAACAAAATTCTGCAGCATTGCAGTTGGCGAACTTGCTGTGCCCGTTTTGCTTGTTGTAGTCGCTCTCAAGAATCTCTAGGTAGCGGGTCTAGTCATTCAGCTACTTGGCGATCACAGCAAGATCGACAGGGGTCATCCTCCCTAACCGGTGCTTCGTCTATCTCCTTGCTCATGTGGTGCATACGCCAGTCTGAGGGTAGTGCCCGAGGCACGAAAGGCGGTAGGGTGAGGTGTCCAGGTCCACCTTGTAGTCCTTACCAATCTGTCAAATTTCCTTCATTGTGACCTTCTTGACCGCACCTAGTAGACTGACGGTGAGTGCTCCACACAACGGACGGCTCTCGTGAATTCTACATTTTCTGCCACTTTTGCTAGTGTGGCACGTCAATTGGACAGCCCATTGTGTGAAAAGACTAGATTGGCCTTCTCCATCCCTCCTCTTATATCTATCTTCTCGATCTATATGGCAGGTGGCTCCCACATGCCAGTCCTTTTTTCCACCTCATGCTACAATAACCCTCTCTATTCTCTCCTTTATGCACATCTGTCTACTTCTCCTCTGTACCCTGCGCGCCTCAATCAGCTACCACAGGTCCTACACATGTGCGTCGTCGTCTGGTCTGCTCGCAGGTGCTTTTCATCCGTCCTGGTCAGCTGGTGTACGCTCCTCACCAATGCAGCTCGCTCCTACCATGGCCGCAGGCCGTTCATGCGCGCGTGCATCGATCTGAGCACCTCATGGTTGTCCAGAGCCAATCTAAATGCATCAGTGGTGAAATTCCTCAACAAGATTCAATTGCTTAACAATGATTCAAGTACTTAAGTAATATACTTATCCTTGTTGGATTGATCTCGGGCTTAGGAAGGAGACGTCCTGACTAAGTCCGAGCCCAAGACTGGGTCTTGATCGGAGGCCCAAAAACCCCTTGAGGTTGTGACCCCTTCCACCCCGCACCGCTATAAAATAAGAACTACGAGTGCACGCGAACAAACGTTCGCTGACCTCAGACCACACCGAAGAGGGACCCGATCTCCCAAGTGCGGGCAGTGGAGGGAAGAACCACCACCGACGCCGCCCCTGCACATCGTCCTTAGCCTTCACGCCTCCGCCGTCACCATGGTTGCCCACAGTGGAACCCCATTGCCTACGCGCACCGGTCGAGCCGAGCCCTAAGGTACTGTCTTTCTCTCATTCCCACTTTCTTCCTCACTGTGGATCACGAGATCCACCCGAACTCTCTCGATCTACACTTTTCCTCAAGAACCCTAGTGGTTTTGGGACCTCGGGCACTAGATCCACGACCAATAGTTCTAACAATTGGTATCAGAGCCTCAAGGTTTCGTGCCCGATCCCTAACCCTAGCGAGAATGGTGATCCTCTGGGTCAAGAAAAACGAGACAAGATTGACCGGATCTTGCGCCTGTGGCTCGGATCCGGGTCTCAACAGAGAGGATTAGAGCACAGAAATGACCGGATTTGGAGCCTCTTGGCTCGGATCCAACACAAGAAACGATGAGAATCGAACGGATCAAGAGCTCTAGGCTCGGATCCGCGACGAAACCAAGAAAAGAAGGGGGTTTTCTAAACCAAACCCTAACCCTAGACCAAGAACCCCCCACCCCCCCAAGAAACCCGTAGAGGGGAAAGGACACCTCACCTGGCCGTCGCCGTCGTGCGTGTGCGCGCGCGCGCGGGGCCAAGAGGCACCCCCCAGCGACCGTTCGACGGCGGCGCGCTCACCAATGAAGGGAGCGCGCGCACCGGCGAGGGGACACAAGGCGGCGCCAGGCACCGGCCGCGCTCCACTCTGCGTGGTGCGGGAGAGGGGAAGACACGAGGCGACCGCAGGGGGGGGGGGGTCTCGCCGCCGCCGCTGCCCGCGGCCGTGCGGGCTGCGCCACCGCCGGAGGTGCAGGCCGCGCCGCCGCGCCAAGAGCGCCACACCAAGAGCTCCGCTTGCTCGCGCCGCCGAGCAGAGAGGCATCGGTGGGGGAGGCCGGAGGGGAAAGAATGATCTAGGGTTTTGGGGTGGCCTGCGATTTTTCCGGTTTTTATATACCCCAACCTTTCCTTGTGGACCGTTGGATCTCGATCGACGACCGAGATGGAGGCGGGGCGTGCTCGCCCGCCACCCGGGCTGGGCCGAATGCGCGGCCCAGGCCCAGGTTGGCCACGGCCTGCCACGAGTGAGGGCGCAGGCCGCCCCGCAAGAGAAGGCCGTGGGCCTCTTTTGGGCCATTCTGCCCAGATTCGAGAATGAACATTTTTTTTAAGATTATATGCATGTATTTGGACTCTATATATATGTGCATTTATATGATGAATAAACTTATATGCTTGGAGTTGAATATAGACCATGTTTCCGCTGCTGATGATATGATTTCAATATGCATTTTCTCCTGATAATTTGAAACCAACGTGGATAATTGATAGAGATATGCATGTTGAGAATAGATTTATGGTGTTGTCGTTCAATTTTTTAACCAACGTTGAAATTTTAATGATGACCCATGATTAGATTATGTTTTTATGATACAGTTTAGTTCTATTTTCATCCAACGATGAATTTAGAATATTGAATTGACTTGAGAATTGATTCTAGCATGTTTTGATCTTGACCAACGTCAAGCTTAATTCATGCAAGAGATATTTTTTGATTCAGAACTGAAAAGATACCTGTCTCTAAATATTGAAAAGAGAATTTCGAGCGAGTTTTAAACTTGACCAACGTTAAGTCTAACTCGTGCAAGATGATTTTCTCGAAGAGAATGATTTTGAGCGTGTTTTAATCTTGACCAACGTTGAGTTTGATTCATGCAAGACACTTGATTCATGCAAGACACTTGTTTCAGAGACAGTATATCTTGAGCCTATTTTTGATGTAAGATATTTTCTTTTGTTATGAAGGCTCGAATGATATTATGATTCTCAGATAATTGATGATCATAGAATTGCTAAACGGAGTGACAACTCTAGTTGGCATGATAAAGAAGACATGGTGAGTGCTCTAAGTGAACTAGAGCCAACACCACAGACAACAGCTTCAAGATAGAAAACAAAAGGAAGATTCCCGTACACACTCGCATGTACTGCAAGAAGAAAAGGCACTGTGAGAATAGTTGCCCAGATCTCAACAGGATTCCATGAGAAAAGATGCTACCAGATGTGGCAACTAGAATTGAGTTTTGCTGATGCAAAAGAATGTCATGTCAAAGTCATAGATAATTTCTTCTAGAGATTGAAGAGAATCAAATGACGGCTTTGTATGTAAGATACATTTTATATGTTTACTCCTTTTGGAGGAACATGATTTCAGAAACAATGATAGAAAATTGAGTACATTCATTGCAATCTTTGGGAATCATGAGTTCATTATTCAGTGTAATAATGAGAATGAAAGTCTCGTCTTCCGAAGAGATATGATTTATTTGTTTTCCCTATGCGATGTTTTGTGAATGAGATGAATTCGAAAGAATGTGAGTCTCATCATCTGATGAGACATATTCTTCTTTTGCCTTCTTAGTGCAAAGTTGAAAAGAAAATGATACGTATGTTGCTATAAGCAAGAAATGATACGGTGGAGAAACTTTCGTCGAAATTGTGTCTATTACCTAGACCGCATTTCGAGGGGGAGAATATGAAAGTTTGGTTGATTAACACCAGAAACTCCCCATCGATCCATCCACCAGACTTAATTGACCTAGAATGATGCATTGATTGCATAGAAGAATTTTGATGAGAGCATGTCTCAGGGACTAAAGAGGTGATATCTGATTGTTGGGGGAGTACTACTTTCCCATGCACCGGATTAATGAGTTCAAGGACCCTCTTAGACGGTTCCACATATTAGAGAATGACCAAGATTCTCGGTATATGACACCGGGTAAACCCGTGGATGGAAGGTATTCAAAACCGCCATTCATAAAGATGTCGACTAAGGTAAAGAGTAAAGCCCACGATAAAATATTTGCATTTTGGGGCTGTCTATCTGAGATTAAGACTATTAACCCTGCCCAAGGGAGATGAGAAGACAATGAGTTGCTATTTAATTTGCTATTTACCCTGCTCGAGGGAGATGATATGAGAAGACAGTAAGGTGCCATTCTATAGGCTAACCTGAGAGATTGAAGTGTTTCAATTCTCACTGTCGAGATAAACATACGAACTATATAGAAACGAGACGCTTATTGTTTCTAGAAAATTGACAAGATCTGGGGAGCACGATATTCTGAGAAATTAAACCTTTGAGGAATAAAGGATACACATCCTAATTCCGAGGGTAGAACCCTATTTTTCGATACCTGCTAAGGTTGCACCTTCATTCTAAACGGTTATCGTTGCGACTCCTGCTGTGGATGTTGGCTCGTCAAGCACGACAAATGAATGAATAAGAAGCTCTTACTCACCCAGTGTCCGAGCCACTGGCTCCTACTGTGGTTAAGGCTAAAGAGCTAGAATAAAAGACTGTTGCTGATGATCCACCACCAGAGCAACCAATAGAAATAGAACTAGACGTGCTTATGAGCAAGTCAAGAAATTTATAGACCACTGACGACTATGAGACATATGTCAGTAAAGATATACCTTAGAGAGACACCTTCTGGTATGAAAAAGGCATAAGAAGTCCCAATTCTTATAAATGGCTTGATGCCATAGAAGATGAAATTGGATATATGAGTTTGCATTTTGTATGGGACTTGAAATAAATTCCTAAAGGGCCAAGAAAGTAGACCTTTTTCCATAGGTCTACAAAACTTAGAGAGACTCCAAAAGGAATACGGAACATTGAAAGTAAGGCTGGTTACAACTGGCTTTACTCAAGAACAAGAAATGGACAATGATGAAACCATCTCGTTGTTTTATCGAAAGATTCTTGTAGAATCATTGTAGCACTAGTTGCTTATTTTGATTCAGAATTAGATCAAATGGATGTCAAGACAACACTCCTGAATGGAGAGCTAAAAGAAAACATTTATATGACTCAACCTAAGGGTTTTGTCATGAAGAATAAAAGGAAAAGAAGGGTTGCCATTCAAAGAAAATCCATTTATGGATCTGATGCAAGCTTCCAGGTATGAGTACCTAATGGTTGGATAAGACTTAGAAAGTTTGATGTTAAAGGAAGAGGACAATTGCATTGCATTTATGCAAGGATTGAAGAATTGAAAGTATAACTTCCTAATGCTGCATGTGGATGGTATTCTACTAGCAAGCAACGATGAGCATTTACTGCTAAAGACAAAGAAATTCTTTGTCCTCAGAATAATGATATGAAAGATGTGAGATTGACACCCCGTGTCTTAAGGATTCAAATCCACAAGACAGAAACAAATGCCTTGAATAGGCATAGTATGCAAGCCGTGGTGCAGCGTCTGCTCCAATAGTCAAGGGCGACAGATTAGATGAAAGTGTCACAAGAAGATGAGATGAGATGAAAATGACATAAGACTATGAGATAGATTAGATGGAATTAATTCCATGTGCCTCAACGATCGGAGGCTAAATGTGTGCTCAAACATGCACTCGCCTTGACTTGACTTTTATGACCGGGATACTTAGCAGATATCAGATGAATCCAGTGAGAAGCACTGTGTGATAGAAAGATTTGTGATTCTCGCAAGAGAAAAAAAAAGACCTCATGATGATTTATAGAAAGATAGATGCCCTATAGATATTAGGGCCAGAAAGATAAAGACTGGATATGGTGTAAAGACATCGTGAAGTCCACGTCTAGATATGGCTTACTCTAGTAGAAGGAAGCATGATATAGAAAAAGAGCTATAAATGGTCAGTTGTTACATCGTCGACAATGTACACTGAACCTTGTAGCTTATCATGAGGCAACAGGACAGACAATGTGGCTGAACGAAATTATATCCGGATTAAAAGTGGTTAACATTATAGAAATATCACTTAAGACATACTGCGACAATGAGTCAGAAATTTATTGAACTATCACAACAAGAATTCAAGTGTGGCCGCTAGGCACTTTGACATTGATATTTATGTTGCGAAGAGAAAATCCAGAATCAGACAATCGAATATGAGCACATGACAGTTGAGAGGATGCTCGCGAATCCGCTCACTAAGGTATTCCACCCAGCGTGTTCGGAGAACACGCAGCTGGCATTTGGGTTATTGGAAAAACCTACGATTCTGGATTTAGGGCTAATTGAATGGCGTCTCAAGAGGAAATGATGAAAGGTCTCATTCCGAAATAGAATTGTGTATTGTAGTCAATGAGTTCGGAGGCACGTAACTGGCCTTCTGCAACGCTTTGGTCTCGATATATTGATCTATCGAGGGATGGAGCATAGAAGTTGTAGAAACAAGAAAGATCGAGATCAATGGGGGAGAATGTTGGATTGATCTCGGGCTTAGGAAGGAGACGTCCTGACTAAGTCTGAGCCCAAGACTGGGCCTTGATCGGAGGCCCAAAAACCCCCTGAGGTTGTGGCCCCCTTCCGCCCCGCACCGCTATAAAATAAGAACTACGAGTGCACGCGAACAAACGTTCGCTGACCTCAGACCACACCGAAGAGGGACCCGATCTCCCAAGTGCGGGCAGTGGAGGGAAGAACCACCACCGACACCGCCCCTGCGCATCGTCCTTAGCCTTCACGCCTCCGCCGTCACCATGGTTGCCCACAGTGGAACCCCGTTGCCTACGCGCACCGGTCGAGCCGAGCTCTAAGGTACTGTCTTTCTCTCATTCCCACTTTCTTCCTCATTGTGGATCACGAGATCTACCCGAACTCTCTCGATCTACACTTTTACTCAAGAACCCTAGTGGTTTTGGAACCTCGGGCACTAGATCCACGACCAATAGTTCTAACAATCCTTACTTGTCCTTGGAAAGCAAGATATATCGAGGCCTATAAGAGGCCAAACTTTGCCGCCTGCTCGCCAGATAAAAAAATGGAGGGGTTCCTAACCGGTGCTGAATGTCATTTCTCCAGCAGTGAGTGCACTGACCTCATATGTGTTCACATATTTTTTCACTTTGCTAAACAAAACCACTAAGCCAAAAAAAACCAAGATTAAATTCCATGAAGCAAACATTGATATATATCTTGATTTTAACCAATAAATTCACCATTTGATAAGGCCCATTTGTTTTATTCCCATATGATGAGAAATATTAATGTTTCACGCAACACGTCCATCGAAATTTCAACATACATGAATAAATATTAAAGACACCCCTAATCTATTTCAAAATGTCGTCAAACACCTACAACTTTTGATTGTCATAGGTGGAACTGCTGTTATTTGCCAGATCTTAATTAAAGTGAATTGAACCCTCCGTGCTTGTGCATGGTCTCCCATAGCCTCTCAATTTTTATCAGACTTGAATCTGGTTATCATTAAACTAGACTAGTTCATCAACATGTGCTCTCGCACGTGTTGGGGTTTAGTGTTTAGAAGATATAGATTTAATCTTTAGTAATATTAGAGGTGAATTTTTAATTCATCCTTCATAATTGAATTCCGGGTAATGTATATGCAAATTTAGAAATTATTTAAATTTATCTTTCATGATGTCATATTGGGTAATTTATATATACGTTTAAGACTTATTTTCATTTATCTTTTATAATGGCATGGTGTGCAATTTATATGCAAATTTAGATAGTTATTTAATCCATATTTTAGAACGGCATGGTGGGTAGTTTTTATGCAAATGTAAGGGGTTATTTAATTCATATTTAATAATGGCATGGTGGGCAATTATTATAGAAATTTAGGGAATTATTTTACTTCATCTTTCATAATGTCTTGGTGGGTAATTTTTTAGAAACTATAATAGATCTAATAACTACTGTTATTAGAGCTACATCATGAATAACGAGATGTTTCTGATTTTTGTGAAAAGTTTTAGGGTTAATCTTTTCTTAGAAAATAGATATATTATTAGAGCTGCATGATGGGTGACAGGATACTAATTACATAGAAAACAGATTTAATGGCTATTAAGATTTCAATCTGCACTCGAAGATAGGATGATACTGATTATTGTTAGAATTTCTATGATTTTATATTTTATTTAACACATCTTGTCAGGATTAATAAGCAGGCTCCAAAAAAGTTTCCAATTAGTAGTACCTAGGCATAAAATATCTGTTTCATAGAAAGATTTCTATCATCTTTATGAAAAAAGTTACTGGATCATTTAGTAGTGTAAATTTGTAAATGGGGAAAAAATTGACAAAAAACTAAAAGTAAATTTGAAAATGGAAAAAATTGCCCAAAAAAAAAAGAAAATTGCTTTCATTTAGAGTCAAGCTCAAAACCTTTCATAATGGTAGAGGTGGGTAATTACTTAGAAAATAAATTTAAAAAAAGAAAAATGTGCAAAAAAGAAAAAAATTGCTTTCGTTGAGAGTTGAACTCAAAACCTTTCATTATGGCACATATGGGTAATTATTTAGAAAATAGATCTAATGGCTATTAATATTTCAATCTGTCAATAATTGATGATTGGTTGTTTCTGATTTTTGTGAGAATTTCTAAGATTTATCTTTTTTTTGGTATGTTTCGTGAAGATTAAAGTGGAGGCTTTGACGAAACATTATTAGGTGCACCGCATGGCATCAGGAATTGCAACAACCTTGGTTATTGTAGTGTCTTTATTTGTGTCTATAAAAGAGAAGGTGAAAAGCATAACAAGCTATGGCTTGTGCAAGTTGGGAGATGAATGAAGCCAACCATTCATGGTAGCCAAGGTAGGCGCAGCAAGGCCTAGGAGGCATCGGGATCTCTTGTGTTAGGGCAGCTCACGTATTGATCTTTAGGGGCACCAGGATGTTTGCATTGTTGTCCATTGGAACCACCGCATCCAAATTCGACATGGTGCCTGAGGCTAAGACAATTACTTCGCCAATTGTCATATGCTAAGCGCATTGCGGTTAAATGCTGATGACAACCCCACGCTGAGCATCAAGTGGGTAGCGGTGAGTGGTGCGGGGCACCAGTATGGCGAGCACCAATGGCACCACACGAGTGGAGAGGGTAGCTGGCAGCATATTGTCTGTCATGGACCAGACATAAGGACCGACCTGCACGGAATGAAAACTTTAGTGCCACTACTATTTGGAGCTCAAAGCTGTTTCATCATTCGTACGCCATGGATACGTGCTGGTCATCTAAGAAAATAATTGAGGGATAGTATTATATAGATAAAAGCAAGGTCTTCTGTCTCGTATATTTGCTAATTAGTGTGCATGTTAGTTGTAAGGTTGTAGGTGATGGTTTCATTTTTGCGGATCTAAGCTCAAGAACCCACCAGTAGTGAGTACTAGGTGTAAAGTTCTTAGCATTCGTGTAGATCTAGGAGAGGGAGGAAGAGAGGGATAGCGTTTCACCTTCGGTGCCGGGGAAGGGCGCGGCCGGTGCCGTATGGGCAACGGTGTTGGACTGTTCGCGTAGGCGGAGGTCCTCCGCGTCCTTGGCTTCTTGTTCCTTGAGGTGGCCCTCCTCCGCCTCCTTTGCTTCCCGCTCGCGTCTCGAGCTCCTGGGCGTCGCCGTCGTTGCCGTTCACGGGGTTGGCCATGACGTCAGTGGCAAGGGTCGGCGGTGGCGCTTCCGGTCACTTGGTGCGCCGGGAGATCGGGTCCCTCACGGTCTGTAGGGCTAGGGTTTGCGGTGGCTGCATTAGCGTTTTTTTTCCGTGCCAGCCCCCATCGCCCTCTTTATATGGCACACTGTGACAGGGTCCACAACCAAAAGAGGAAGGTCGCGCCCCCGATCAGGGCGCGTAATCATCTCCGGATCGGTCTCTTGACCGTTCCCGAGATCAAATCCAACATTCTCCCCCTTTGATCTCGTCTTATCACGTCTTGTCAGTTTTAAAATTCATTCCATGCTTTGTCTCTTGATAAATCAATATACTAAGACCAATGCGTTCAAATTGCCAGTTACGCGCAATTGAACTCATTGACTGCAATACATCTCTCTATCTCAAAACCAAGTTTTCTGTGAGATGGTTGTTTCAACGGCCCTCAATCCAGAATCATAGGCCTTTTTTAAACCCATGCCGGCTAAGTGTTTATCAAACACTTTGGGTGAAACGCCTTTAGTCAGCGGATCCATGAGCATTTCTTCGGTTCCCAAATGCTCCACTTCAATAGTGTGATTCTGGATTCTTTCCCTCACAACATAGATCTTAATTTCAATGTGCTTCGACGCACCACTCGATGTGTTGTTGTGAAAATAATCTACTGCCGACAAATTGTCGCAGTATATCTTGAGTGGTTTTTCAATGCTATCTACCACTCTCAATCCAGGTACAAATTTCTTTAACCACGTGGCATGTCCCGTTGCCTCATAACAAGCAATAATCTCAGCGTACATTGTCGACGATGCAACGATGGATTGCTTGCAACTTTTCCATGATACGGCCCCTCCTGCCAGAGTGAACACGTATCCAGACGTGGACTTCTTGGTGTCTTTACACCCTGCCCAGTTTGAATCTGAATAGCCTACTAACTGTAAGGCATCTGTCTTTCTGTATGTCAACATGAGGTCTTTCGTCCCTTGCAAGTATCGCAAGGCTTTCTTTGCAGCTGCCGAGTGAGCTCTTTCTGGGTTTGACTGGTATCTTCCAAGCATCCCGGTTGTGAATACCAAGTCAGGTCGTGTGCATACTTGTGCATACATAATGCTTCCAACTGCGGAAGCGTATGAAACCGCTTTCACCTGATCTTTTTCATATTCATTTATGGGATATTGAAAATTCCCAAACTTGTCGCCATGTGCTATCGGAACAAGGCCTGCATTACAGCTATACATGTGATATCTTTTCGAGACATTTTCAATGTATGTCTTTTGAGACAATCCTAGCATGCCCTTTTGCTGTCTCTGGAGATTTGAATCCCCAGGACATATGACACCTCCCCCAGATCTTTCATATCATAATTCGAACATAGAAATCTCTGTCTCTAGCAGCAAATCTATATCGCTGCTAGCTAGTAGGATATCGTCCACGTACAAGACTAGGAAAATATACCTTCCATTTCGGACCTTCGCATAAATGCAATTATCCTCAACGTTCTCTTTGAAACCAAACTCTCGAATGGTCTCATCAAACTTCAAATACCACTGTCTTGAAGCAAGCTTGTTTCAATCCATAAATAGATTTCTTTAGGTGGCATCCCATATCTTCTTTTCCTTTCACGACAAAACCTTTGAGATGAGGCATGAAAACATTTTCATTAATCACTCCGTTCAAGAATGCTATCTTCACGTCCATTTGGTGCAACTAGTGCCATGATAATTCTGAAGGAGTCTTTTGACGAAACGGGTGAGAAGGTTTCATTGTAATCGATTCCCTCTCTTTGAGTGAAGCCTTTCGCCACTAATCGGGCTTTGTATCTTTCGATGTTCCCTTTGGAGTCTCTTTTGGTCTTATAGACCCATTTGCAACCTACTTTCTTTGCTCCTTTGGGAATTTCTTCTAAGTCCCAGACCTTATTCGTATCCATGGATCTCATTTCATCCTCCATAGCGGCAAGCCACTTGGATGAGTCGGGACTTCTCATGGTTTCCTCATATGTAGTAGGATCGCCTTCCAGGGCTATATCCTCACTAACATATACCTCGTAATCGTCAGGGATCGCAGTTTTCCTAACTCTTTGTGACCTTCTCAAGGACACATTCTATTCTTCCATTTGAGGCTGCTCTGGTGGTGGGTCATCTGGCACAATGTCTTGGTCCGGTTCCGTAGCCTCAGTTGTATCAGGAGCCTCGGGCTCAGGAATCGCAACAGGAGACGGGGGCTCGGGGACCGGTGTAATTTCTCGTTCATTCATTGTCGTGCTTGACGAACCAACATCCACAACAGGGGTTGCAACAACAGTTGGTTGAACTGGTGGTGCTACCTCAGCCAGCATCGAGAAGTATGGTTCTTCTACCATTGAAAATGGGATATACATTCTCTTTTCTTGAAGGTTCACTTCTCGAGGTGCCGTGCTCCCCAAGATCACGTCATTTTCAAGAAACACCGCGTGCCTCATTTCTACAAATTTCGTGTGTCTATCTGGACAGTAAAATCTAAAGCCTTTCAACTTTTCAGGGTAGCAAATAAAATGGCAACTCACCGTCATTTCGTCTAATTTACCCTGTGAGGGGTTAAATATCTTGGCCTCAGCTGGGCAGCCCCACACGTGCAAATAATTTAATGTGGGTTTTCTCCCAGTCCATAACTCGTATGTCGTCTTGGTAACAGGCTTACTGGGACCCCGATTAAGTATATGAATGACGGTTTTTAATGCCTCCATCCACAGACTAACCGGAAGAGTCGAGTAGCTTATCATACTTTGCACCATGTCCATCAAGGTGCGATTTCTTCTTTTTGCTACTCCATTCTGCTGAGGTTCACCAGGTGTAGAATACTGGGCTACTATTCTATTTTTCGCAGGAACCTCGCAAAAGGTCCAGGAACTTGTCCATACTGCGTATGTCGACCGTAGTACTCCCCTCCACGGTCAGATCTTACAATCTTTATTTTCAAATCAAGCTGATTTTCTGCTTCAGCTTTGAATATTTTGAATTTGTCTAACGCTTCTGATCTTTCTTTTATGGGGTAGATGTAGCCATATCGGGAGTAATCGTTTGTGAACGTTATAAACGAGTCATAACCGTCCATAGTCCTCTCAGGGAAAGGACCACAAATGTCTGTATGGATTATCTCCAATACTCCTGAGCTACGCTTAGCGTTTTTCTTAATTTGTTTCGCAAGTTTTCCTTTGATGCAGTCAATGCAACGGTCCAAGTCTGTAAAGTCTAATGGATGGAGAATATCTTGTTTTATCAACCGTTCTATCCTCCCCTCGAAATGTGGCCTAAACGACAGTGCCACAATTTCGACGAAGTTTCTCCATCGTTTCTTTTTCGTTTCTTTGTCGTAATCGTTTCAGGTACAGAGTCGGATGCGTCAATCCCATTCACTACATTGCATTGGGAAAGCAAATAAAGCATGTCTCGTCGGATGGCGAGACCAACATCCTTGTTATTACAGTGAATAATACATCTATGATTTCCAAAATGATAATGTATCATCTCATCATCAAGTTTAAAGACAGAAATCAAATTCCTCTTTAAAGAGGGAACAAAAAAACATCTCTCAATAATAGTACAAAACCACCATCTAACTCTAGAGAAAGATCTCCAATGGCTTTGACCGGGGCTTCTTTTCCGTTAGCAACTCTAACGCTTCTTCTGCCCTTTTCCAGCATCCTTCTTGTTCGGAAGCCCTATAAAGAATTCGCAACATGCACAGTTGCACCCGAGTCAATCCACCAAGCATTAGTGGAAAATTCTATGTACAGGGATTCATAAATAAAAGTTACTTGATCTGTACCTTTTTCTTTCTGGATGAGAGACCTCAGCCAATCTGGACAATCCTTCTTGTGGTGCCCATCTTGCTTGCAGTGCAGGCAAGTGTTGTAGGGCACAGGGAAGAACTTGTCAGGATTCTTCCCCTTGCCATGGTTATGATTTATGGCAGGGGGCTTGCTCGAGGACTGTCCAGGATCACCCTTAGGTCCTTTCTTGAAGACTGGCCTGGAGTTTTTGTTCATTTTCTTTGACTGATGCAATGCATAGTTGAGGGAGTGACTCTTTTGACTTTTGAGCATCTCCTCTTCTTGCAAGCACTGAGCCATCAGCTGATGGATTGTCCATCTGTCCTTGACAGTGGTGTTGTAGTGCACATGAAATGTTTCATATTTTTTTGGAAGCAATTTCATAATAATGTGCACCACAAAGTCCTCGGGCAAATCCTTGCCCAAGTACTTGTTCAACTTAGCGGCAGTGCTTGTCATCTTTTGGATGTAGGCTCGCACTCCAGAGCTATCACACATTGTGTTGGTCAAGTCATCTACCAAAGCGCTAGCATACGCCTTGGAGGATTCGGTAAACTGAGTTTTCAATCTATCCAGAAGCTCCTTGGCAGTGGCACACTCTGGTATGGACCCTTCAATGGAGTCATCAATAAGGTGTCAAATAATCTTCAAACATTTATTGTTTGAAATCTTCCACTTTCTTTTCTCGATGCCATACTGCATCATCTTCTGCTCATAATGAGCATCGCCTACAGGAGCCTCAGTGGGTCTATCAGTCTCGAGTGCATAGTCCAAGTCACTCAAAGTGAGCATCATGTCAATATTCTTGCGCCAAGAGGGATAGTTATTAACCTTGAGCGGATCAATCTTCCCCATCTGAGTGAGGAGCATCGCAGCATTAAATCCTCCATGAACAATAAAATATAAATCAAATTAGATCATGGTCAAAAGTAACATGAAATCCTCATGCATGAATTAAGTCAACGTTGGTCGAAATTAAATCATGCATAAAAACGATCTCTATTCTAGATTCATCGTTAGACAAAAATAGAATAAATTCAGAAAAATAACCATGACTCATCATCAAATTTAACGTTGGTTAATATATAACGATAAAGTCATATAAAGTCTAACAACATGCATGTCTCTAAATAATTATTCACGTTGGTTTCAAATTATCCAGAGATAATACATAGTATAGTCATATCATCAGCAGCGGAAACATGGTATAAATCTAATTCTATGAATTTAACTCCAAGCACATAGATCTAATATATCATGCAAAAAGCATTTATCAATAATCTGGAAATAAAAAAATTGCAGGGAAAAAGGAAAAGGACCCTGCGCTCGAATCTGGCCGAAGCGGCCCAAAAATCGGCCCATGGCCAGTCTGGCGGGGCGGCTGGCGAGCCAGGCTAGGACAACTTGGGCCTGGGTCGCACATCTGGCCCAGCCCAGCTGGCAGCCGCGCGCGCCCCGCCTTAATCTCGGCCGTCGATCGGGATTGGACGGTCATCGTTCATCCGAGTTGGGTATATAAGCCCGAAAAATTCGGCCGGGTATGGAAACCCTAGGCCATTTCTGTCTCTCCCCCGCGCCGCTCTCTTTCTGCCGCCACGCTCCTCCCCTTTCCCCACCGTCGCCAATGAGAGAGGGAGAAGGAAGGACGATGGCGGGGTCTGGCAGCGCTGTCCGCGCGGCTTCTCGACGGCACGCGCGCCCTCCCGAGGGTGGACGCGTCGCCGCCGAGCAGCCCCGAGGCGGTGCGCTCTGTCGCCCACCAGCGCACGCACCGGTGAGCCAGTGCGGCGGCCGCGAGCATCTACCCGAACGCCGGCGAGGCCGGCAGAGATAGGTAAGCCCCTTGGGCTTTTTCGATTCCCGTGGGTTGGGGTTTTTCTAGGGTTAGGTTTTGAATCCGCCCCCTATTTCTTCCAATTTCTTGTCATTTTCTTGAATCCGAGCCGAAATAGCTCTAGATCCGGTCGATTTCTAGTCTGTTCTTGACCTCGAAAGCCAAAAACACCCCGCTAGGGTTAGGGATCGGGTCTGCCCGAGCTAACTGATACCAATTGATGGTTTCATTTTTGCGGATCTAAGCCTGAGAGCCCACCACTAGCCAGTACTAGGTGTAAAGTTCTTAGCATTCGTGTAGATGTAGGAGAGGGAGGAAGAGAGGGATAGTGTTTCACCTTCGGTGCCGGGGAAGGGCGCGGCCGGTGCCGTATGGGCAACAGTGTTGGACTGTTAGCGTTGGCGGAGGTCCTCCGCGTCCTTGGCTTCTTGTTCCTTGAGGCGGCGCTCCTCCGCCTCCTTTGCTTCCCGCTCGCGTCTCCTCTCGAGCTCCTGGGCGTCGCCGTCGTTGCCGTTCACGGGGTCGGCCATGACGTCGGTGGCAAGGGTCGGCGGTGGCGCTTCCGGTCACTTGGTGTGCCGGGAGATCGGGTCCCTCACGGTCTGTAGGGCTAGGGTTTGCGGCGGCTGCGTTAGCGTTTTTTTACCGTGCTAGCCCCCATCGCCCTCTTTATACGGCGCACTGTGACCGGGGGCCACTACCAAAAGAGGAAGGTCGCGCCCCCGATCAGGGCGCGTAATCATCTCCAGATCGGTCTCTTAACCGTTTCCGAGATCAAATCCAACAGTAGGTACATCATTTCACAGTGGCCGACCGAACATGTGAGGAAAACACCTCCATTATATTCGTTAGGGTGGTTGAGCGGAAAAATGTGTGGGGATTTATATTGTAGCAACACTACGCCCGGTTACAGCCACAAAACATGTATGTTTGTGTCTAGAACCGGTAAAAAGAGGTCTCTTCGCTGCCGGTTCCAACATCCACTAGATATGAAATTTGTACGTGCTTTGGAGGAAACACCACATTGCACAGTGTTGTGAATCGAGAGAGACTAACACTTCATATTTATTATTGGAAAGAGGTACAATCGAAGATGAGCTGGCCCATTGATGAACATCATCCTCTGCTCGTCTGCTATGGTACGGTAGGGTTGGGAGGCATATCTGGATTTCTTGTGTTAGCAATGAAAAGCAGCAGCTAGAGATCTCAAAGGGAAGGGTCGAAGCATAGTGGAGAAGACAGGTCTTCTTAGAAACATTGGGCCATAAGAAAGATGTTGAGAGCCCCGTTAGCAGCATTGCATCCAATTCTGCAACGCCAAGGAATTGGCCTAGCTATGGCCTATGGGTGAGGAGGCGCCACATTTAGCAAGAACCAGATCAATTGATGAGGCAAGGAGCTACGCACCTTGTCTGAGCACTACATATCGAAGATCTGGTTAATAGTGATGACCTAAGGTTCATAAAGAAAATGAAAGGTCGGATGCAACGACCAGTGATGTTGTGCTTGTAAAGGTTGAAACGATTTCAATTGAAAATTTTCCTCTTTGTAATCACCGATGTTGTAAAGCATTTGTTTTCGTTGATGGTTAGTTTCTTCTTTGACACACGGCAGGTTGAGTTTGGGGCATACACCAGGCCGGGCGAGCCCACGCTACATTATGACAAAATGGTCAGGCCGGGGAGCCGGGCATAATCTGGAGAAGAAAACCGATCGAGTCCAAAAAAGGTGTTGGGCGGGCCACAAAATTATTCATCTCCTTTTCGGGTGGCGAAATGGCTGGGCAGGCATCTTGTGATCAAGTACAGAAGAAGACCCATGCTACGCTACATTGAGCTTGTGATTGTATAAATAAATTGAAGCAAGTTGCTGGTGGTGGCAATAGAGCACGTAGATTAGATTATATTGTTAATTAAGCGTAATTTGTTCCATATCCTATCTCTCCATAGCAATTTTTCCTTTCTAGAAAGGTTTACTTGGGTTTTTTTTTTTCATTTTTGTAAAATTATTTATTTATTTATATTTGTATGTATGTTTTTAAATATTATATGAATACAATTATTCTGAACATAGAATTTTCTTGTGATGAAGGTGAATTATTTAACTCACTAAGATATTTTTTTTGTAAAAGTAGATTATTTTTCTTTCTCAGATATTATATGAATATTTTTCACATGAATGTTTTTCCTTGTGAAGGTAGCTAGGGTAGAATATTTCTTTTTTTTTCTCTTTGTTAATGTAGATTATTTTTCTGTTGAAGGTAGATTATTATGTTTCTGAATTAGGATTTTGTATAAGATAGAATATGTTTTATATAAAGCTATAATACTTCGATATGAAGCTAAAATATTTTTTCTGACACACGTAGAATACATGCATTATAAACTTGAAATATATTATGTAAATATAAACTTTATTTCCTATAAAATGCTTGCAAAGGAAATCAACGCAACCCAAGTTTTTGACTTATGTTTCATCTAATACAATAAAAAATAAGCTTAAAGGCTTGCCTCCAGCAGTCATTAGTGGCACTTTAAGGTGAGGGGGCCATGGATCTCCTCTACCGATCGGTTGTGTAGCTAGGTCCTAGGTTTCTGTTTGGTGCCTTGGCTTATTCTGGTCTAACGATTGCGACACAGTGACAGCAATTTGGTGCAGTGTGTGTTGCAAGGGGCCGCTTAATTATCCAAACAATCAAGTCGATGGAGTTCATTTCACAACAACGTACGTAGGGTAGGGTAATGCACACAGGTGTCCACACTGAACCTGCTGTGCTGTCGTCTACTCCTAACAACCTGAAGAAACTGACTTATGACAGCAAAAACAAGTGGACATTTTCAATTGAGATCGCTTAATTATTACAAGTGGCCTTAATTGTTGACCAGGAAATTAGGTCCCCTCCCCAGATCGTGCACGCGATCGATGAAGATAAATGGCAACAACGAGTGACGAGTCCTCGTTCAACGCATAGCGCCTCACCCCAGCCAGCATATCTATCGAGTCGAGTCGGATCGTTGTGCACCGTGGCTTCCTTGACTACTCTCGATCGGCATCTTTTATGCAGATCTCAGTTCCATAGAATATATAGAGTTGGGTCTACCTGCTGCTTCCTGGACTCTAGATCGCCATCTCTTCTTTAGCTCTGTGTTCAGTAGCTAGGCTGTGTCTACCTGCTGCTTTTCATTGCTAAGGAACCGTCCCCAAGACGCAGGATGCAGAAAGGATCCAAGACCTTTCCATGTCGTCTGACAGCGCTAGACAGTCTCCTGTGTGCATCTGCACTCCTCTCCGGAGATGCTCAAAGGAACAGAAGAAATCCAGATACCTCCCAACCCTATCACATATAGCACAAGAGTAGCCGACGTTCATCAAGGTGCCGGGTCGTCTTCGTATCGGATCTTTTTCCAATAATAACCTCAAGTGTTCATCTTTCCCTAGCTATTTGCAACACCGTGAGTTCTTATGTTGTTTCTACTTCCTCACACGCTACCTCTTTTATGGGCTGGGGAGTGCTTCACAAAGTATATCTCATAATCATAATGTACGAAATGATTCCCTCTACTATATATTTACAGCTTCAGCCAAATCCACATAAATGGCTGCATCTGCACCTGCAGTGATAAAATATAAATTGGCCATTTGAATGCGCCAGCCTACCAGTGGCGGAGCTAGCACAAAAAATGAGTAGGAGCCATAAAAATCCATACTTATATACTAACAAATATTATTTACGTTGATAAAATATGACTATACACATTCATAGATGCAAATTTAGTTGATTTTCTCATAAAACATAGTTCTATGTTTCAAAGTACAAGTAAATAAAAAAAATTCTAATATAACCTGCATAAAGAATTCATATGTTGAAATCATTTGTCTTATAAATATTAAATTAAGGAACGCAAATATATTAGTGCAAATTAATTCGCTCTAAGCCACCGAAAAACATGTAATGCTCTGTATGCCATCGCCTGTGTCAATGACACGTGGGTTCTACACCCACGTGAATGACACAACGATGGCACATGGAGAATTTGGTGAATTTTCAATGGTACAGAAGGAAGTACTTACAGTTCTTTCGACTCATTCCCACGTCAGTCTTTCATTCTATAGAAACGATCAACGATGATCTCATTAGAAGTTATGTTAAACGGCATTTCTTTCTCAACAAAGCAAATAAAGCTAAAGCTCAAAAATTTATCATCAGTTTTGTGTATTTGTTACACATTTTTATAATCTTCATTCTTCATAGTTGAAAAACATCTCTCTATTTTTTTTCCTACCAAGAGACCGCAAGTTTGAAAAAAAAAGTAAATATCTATATGTATTGTATATATATCATGGGAATAACAAGCAGATTTGTATTGCCGTAGTACAGGGATAAAACATCTTCATTCTTATTATAAGAGTACTACTCTCCCTCCTAAATTGTTCGGGGCTCTAGGCTGCCACTAAATTCATTCATTACTCCATGTATGTATGTTCTTAATGTGTCTAAATTCGTCAACATCTATATAGATGTGCATAAATAAAAAATGGGGTATAGCCTTACAATTTGGGACGAAGAGAGTAATATTTTAAGCTTTTAGTTTCAGCCTTTCAAGATTGAGAAAGAAAAAAATGGGGGCCTAACATTTAATTGAGTGAGGACCTACTTCTAAATATACTAAACATATAAATGTTTTTCGAAAATTGACTGGGGCCTGGCCCCCACTCAGCTCTACGTGCCTCTGCCCCACCAGCCTACGATAGCGCGTACGTGTTGTGTGTTTGGTGCGGCCTTCAAATTGTCAACCCGGTATATATGATATTCTACTTAGCATTATCACTTTTCCTAGCTACCATTTCACATGAGGATTACCACGGGATTAATCTTATTATTACTAATTGGAATCTAATTTTGGAGGCTTCACGTTAATTCTCACGAGACGCTATAAAAAAATATTAAAAATCTCAAAAAAAAAACATCCGGTCATCCACTTATGCCATGTAATCATCAACCATTAGATTAATCCTCCATGTAATGCATAGAATCCAACATCCGGCCGCCCAAGCATGACTCCTCAGCCCCAGCCGCCGTAGAATCCTACCCTCCTTTTGGTATTCCATCTACATACGGATCTCTGTCTGTCGGCGAGCACTAACACAGATCGCTCGCTTGGCACTAACACAGAGCACTAACAGGATGGGCTTGCCATTGATCGTATAAACTACGGAGTAGAATTGTTCTGTTTGAGCGGCCGGTCCAAGGTGGAGCATGGAATGCCAGACTAATGTTTGAGCCACCGCTGCCGGAGACAAGACTAATTGTTTGATGTGGCTGCGAAGGTCCTCTGTGCCAGCCCATCCGGCACCAGCTCCACAGGTGCTGCCATTTTTTAACCATGCATTAAGGTATGCCTCACGACAGTATGGAACATTAAGCAATTAGTTATCCAAAGCTCAAAACAATCGATCAAACAAGAATAAAAGTTGCTAAAAACTAGGTAGTAATATAACATGTCAGCATGTATTTCTCGTGCCTTTCTGATTCATCATTCGAATTGCAATATACTCAATTTGATTACTTACGATACATTATCTCGAAGGCATTTATATATAGTCTAATGAGTTAACGTACAAAAGCGGTAAGGATTACTATAACAACCTCTTTGTCTTTCCTCACTTTTTTGTTATTAGCTGCCTTATATTATAAAATGAAGATATTTTCTTTTGTTAAATGTGGCTGCATAATCTTGCTTATTGTTGAGGCTAGAAGTTTATGCCATATTGGAATAATGCTTGTTTTAAAAAAAATAATATTATATCAATTGTGTCCAAGACATGCAATGTTCAATTAGTAAAAATAACACTATTACCAATGAGAGACATTCAATGGAGCCTCCATGTTTATCCATAGGAAACGTGCTAGAAAAATAGATAAAAATTTCTACAAAGTCTCAAAATCAAAACCAAAAATATATTGTTATCCTCATAATATGGTAGACTCTAACATTAAAGGCTATTGGATCTCTTACATTTCGTAAAAAACTAAATCATTACACCATAATAAAAGACTATTTAAAGTAACCCTTAAATTTGCATTTAAATTAGTCATCACTAGTCCATCAGCCCATGCTCTCGCACGGGTTAGAGTTTTAGAGGATATAGATTTAAACTGTAGTAATATTAGAGCTGATTGTTCTAATTCATCTTTTGTAATATCATTGTGGGTAATGTATATGCAAATTTAGAAATTATTTTAATTTATATTTTATGATACCATATTGGGTAATTTATATGCAGATTTAGAACTTATTTTAATTTATCTTTTATAATGGCATGTTGAGTAATTTATATGCAAATTTAGGGGTTATTTTAATTCGTATTTCATAATATCATGGTGGGTAATTGTTTAGAAACTATAATAGATCTAATGACCACTTTTATTTTATTAGAGCTACATAATGGATGACAGGATGTTTCTAATTTTGTGAGAATTTTTATGATTTATCTTTTTTTTAGAAAATAGATATATTATTAGAGCTACATGATGGATGATGGGAAGTTAATTACATAGAAAAATATCTAATGGCTATTAAGATTTTAACAATCGATGATAGGATGTTTTTTTCTAATTATATGAGAATTTCTATAATTTTATTTTTTATTTAGCGCATCTTGTGAGGATTAAAAAGGAGGCGCTAAAAAGGGTCTCCAATCAGTAGTAGCAAGATTTGGCACAAAATATTTGTTTCATAGAAAAGTTTCTAACATCTTTATGAAAAAGTTATGGAATCATTTAGTAATGTAAATTTGTAAATGGAAAAAAATTGACAAAAAAACTGAGAGTAAATTTGAAAATAGAAAAAATCCAAAAAAAGGAAGAAATTTGCTTTCATTAAGAGTTGAACTCAAAACCTCTCAATGGCAGAGGTGGGTAATTATTTAGAAAATAAATTGAAAATGAAAAAATCTGCCAAAGAAGAAGAAATTTGCTTTCGTTGAGAGTTGAACTGAAAACATTTTATAATGGCAGAGGTGGGTAATTATTTAGAAAACAAATATAATAGCTAATAATATTCCAATCTGTCAATCGATGGTCGAATGTTTCTGATTTTTGTGAGAATTTCGAGGATTTATCTTTTTTCTGGTGCGTTTTGTGAGTATTAACGTGGAGACTCTAAAAGGAGCCTCTAATTAGTAATAGTAAGATACCATTATGCAACATGAATTAAATTAGTCCCTAGGTTTGCATTTAAACTACCCTCCACGTAACTATGAAAGGTGGTTTAAAAATATATCCTAAATTTGCATCTAAACTACCAATATGCCATTACCAAATATAATTAAGGTAACCCATAAGTTTGCATTTAAATTGCCTACAATGCTATTAGGACATATGCAAATATGAGAGAAAAATTAAGGTAATGTAATCTTACGATTAGTAATTTGAGATTGAATGCACTGGAAAAAACGAGACCCAGAAACCCTGATAAATATAAACATCCGGAAACCAACTCAAAAGACTCCGACCAAAATAGCTAATGGATCTACTAATTTTTTCTAAAACAATTACTCATCTCTACCATTATGAATAACCCCTAAATTTGTATCTAATTTACTCATCTCCATGTCATTATGAAAGATAATCTAAAATACAGCCCCTAAATTTATATACAGCTACCCAATGTTGCTATTATGATGCATACTATGAAAGAACTCAATGAATTTACATCCAAATTGTCCATCCCAACCATTTTTTAGTAAAAGCCAACTAAACCAACCATCAAAATTTTACATAAATTACCAACATATACTGCTATGAAAAAAATAACCATAAAGAGTATATATAAATATTTTGAAATTACTAACTCCTGTTAGTATATAACATACTAACTCCCAAATTAAATACATGTTGTGTGTCACAATGCGGGTGCATGAAAGATATGCATATACTATATGGTTTATTCATTAGATAACCATGTTTCATGATAGTAAAAGTCATTTAATGTTTCTTTAATATACCATAACTAGAACATTATAACATATTTATGTATATCCGTTTATCTTGTTCTGTATAAAAATAGACTACTCACTTGATTTTTATGGTAAAGAAAATTAAACAATTTATTGAGTGCCATGACGACGGAGGTCAAAGTGGCTATTTATGCCAGTGTAGTAAATAAGAGCGTAATCTAGAACTATAATCTATTTTTTTTAAAAAACTTACTATATGAAAGTGTCAGAAAATAGAATAAGTACCAGAGTTTCAATCAATATAAAGATAAAAATGACAGAATCACATAAATAAAATTTTAGAATTAACCAGAAATCTAGGTCCTTTTATGTTATGGCATTTGGGTTGTAATAAGAGATTACATAACTTAACACATACTTGAATAAGCATTGAGCTATGATGCAAAGAAGAAAACAATAGCATTGATAGAATGGTTGACAAGTTTATCATCAACAGGATTGAGATTACTATGAGTGTATAGGCACTGTGTTATAAAAAGGGGAGAGGGAGAGAGAGAGAGTGCGTAAAGATAACAAACTTTAATTTGTTGTGAGTAAAATTTCTATTGAAATTACCACTATGCCATTCATAAATATAAAGGTTAAAATTATCTACAGCCTTTTATAAATAGCTAAGATAAAAAATATGTGTATATACTTGTAAGTGATATTGGATAAAAGCAATTCAATTTTTATATACTAGCCCGTGCTTTGCAGGGGTTGACGTACTAGTGTTTCTAATTATCACCGGAACGAATTCTTTGGATTTATTAGTTTTTTTTCTGGCGTGCCTTCTCTACCCAAGCGCTGTATAGGCTAGGTGAAAGAGCAGAACTTAGTCCGACATGCCGAGACGAGAGATGGAGAACAAACCCCGAACTAATCGTGGAGGCAGATCAGCTCCGTAACTGGTACATACATACATGCCTACGTGGTCGAAGATGAAGCGCTGGCCTGGTGGGCGAATCAGACGCTGACCATGGCTGCCCTAGCTAGCTAGGTCGTCATCCGGCCGCTGGCTCCCTTGGCAGACTCCAGTGTTCGATAGTACAGTGGTGCACAAATGAAATGACTTAAGCTAGTTGGTGTAGAATTAATCTGATAGGCTTCTTGTCATAGATCATTTTAGTGACCAACCGACTCGATAAGAAAAAATTATGAATCCTCTTCTTGTATGTGAACAGTTTTCATGCAGATACCCTGCATTTAACTTCCGGTTGTTAATGATGGAACGGCGATTATTTGTCACACACATATATGGATGAGAACCGTCCGTATGTTGTGTACATCGTCTGATACTCTAATGTGCACTCACGTGCGGTGCCACTCAGTTTTGGTCAGACCTATTTATCAATGAAAATAAAGCCAAGGCAGTAGATTGGCCTGCTCATAATTGAGCTAGGTACATAACATACCGCTCTGCAGTTTATATTGTTCCAGCATTGATGAAAAGTTGTTGGGTGCATGAAATAATCGTGAGTTATATTATTGTAGTTTCTTTTCTTCTGTCTAGCCATATATAAACATATAAGATGAAGGGGGAGAAAGCAAGCAAGCTATGCATGAAGTTCGGAGATGAATGAGCCAGCTAATAACCATTCGTTCCATATTATCTTTGCCGTGGCAAATAATGGGCCTAGGAGGCATTGGGATTTCTTACACTAGGGCAGCTCTAGAATTGGTTTCATCAGGGAGTAGCAGGTAGCAGCAGAAGCCACAGTGCTAGGCTTTGTTATTATCATCTGCTTCAGCACTGCAGCTAAGAAGTGCTGACGATAACCCCCAGACGAGAATCTAGTGGGTAGAGGTGGGTGGTGTAAGGCTGTGTTCACCGGAGAGTCTAAAAGGGGCGATCACAAACTGCACAGCACTGTAGAGCTAGGTAGTTAAAATAGTGAATGGACGAGATTGGATAGGACACCTGTGAGCCTAGCCTAAGGCAGGACGCCCTTGTGAGCCTAGCCTAAGGCAGGGGCACGGCAATGGGAAAAAATGGAGGAAGTCTCTTCCCGCTTGCATCCTAGTTCGTACATCTATCATTGCAGGGTGGTCGAGAGTCGAGACGTGGAAAGAAAACACCGAGCCAGCCGCGTTGAGGTTCTAAAGCTGTCCCCACTTCCCCAGTCGAAGACCCAAAGAGAAAGACCTAAACCGATGCATGTGTGGTGCATATCTCAATTTTGTCATATCTGCATGCACATCCAGTTGTCAATGTGAAAGAGTACTCTTTGTCACATTCATTTCAAAATGCAAACTCCAAAGTTATAACTTGATTTGAAATAATTAACTGGGCTGCTAGTTGTTACCAGCCTTAATGTAAGAGGATCATGTTCACCCTTCAAAAAAAAAAAAAAACCAAAGGCTCCAAGGGATATTTGGCGGTGAAATGGCTAGAACAACGGAGAAAAAAAAGACTCCTTCCATTAGGGTGGTCGGACTGAAGAGGAGGTTCATACTGTTTGCTAAAAAGACTGAATTGCAACATAGATCTATAAAACTATTTTCTCTCATCCCATCTAGATCCATAAAGTTGAAAAGTGACCATTTGCGTCCTTAAGCTTTCTAAAGTGGTCATCCTAAAGTGTGATTATTCTTAGTTCAATCAAGGTTCAATCATGGACGTAGACTTACACTTGAAATAAATCATCTAAATTTTTTTAATAATTTGACGAACCTGCAAATAATACAAATCATATTTTATTTATTATAAGTACGGCCTTTTGGTGCTAGTTGACCCCTTATTTCGCCAAAGTTCATTCTCAAAGTAAATACATGGCCGCTATAGGCCTGTAAGCAGGCCCACGTACATCCCGAATGGCCTAAAACTCGTGGCACTTAAGAGCAAACCACTTAACAGGGGTTCCTAATTCCTAACCAGTGCTGACTGACATTTCTCCAGTAGTGAGTGGACTTCCCTCATATGTGTCCACATATATTTTAGTTGACTTTGAGCCAAAAAAATCCAACATTAAATTGCATGAATCTATATCTTGATCTTAACCAATAAATTCACTACTTGAGGCACATTTGTTTTATTACAATTTTCATGGTGGTTGGAAAAAATAGGAGCCATCCGTTAGGGTAGATCTAACGATTTAAAAACATGCGGTACTAGTACCTAGACGGTACGGTACCAAATAGGCGGGTACGGTACAAAAATCATGGGAGCAGTACTCATATTTTTTATTTTTTAGTTCTACAAAGGGTATAAAGCGCCTTTAAAAGTTTAAAAAATAGTGGTACCATTGGTGCCAGTGGGTACCTTTCCAACAAATGTAAAATCTCTCTTGTTTTATTCCCATATGGATGAGAAATATCGATGTTCAACGCAACACATTCATCGGAATTTCAACATGCATGAATAAATATTAAAGACAAGCATAATCTGTTAGAAAATCTTGTCACACACCTACAACTTTTGATTGCCATCGGTGGAGCTGCAGTTCTTTGTCAGGTCTTAATTAAAGTTAACCGACCATGCATGTAACCCCTTAATTTGTCACCGTAGTTATTATGATGTATGGTATAATGAAAGTAACCCCTTAAAATTTATATTAAAATTACCTACTTTTGCAATCATATCAAAGATTAACTAGATCAAACAATCATATCTAAAGTAGCAAGATATGCTGTTATAAAAAAATTAAGTATAAGAATATATCTATATATACTGTATTGTAACACATAAATGATTCTAAACCATGCGAGAGCATGGGTTGATAGACTAGTATACTCTAATGTGCATGCATGTGCGGTGCCTATGAATTTTGTCAGACCTGAATCTGGTTTTCATTAATCTGGATTCATACATTGATGAAACATTGGTGCATTGCATGACATCAAGTATTGCATGCAACAACATTAGTTATTTTGTAGTGTATTTACTTGTGTCTATAAAGAGAAAGTGAGAAGGAGGACAACCTATGACTTGTGTCTTTACTTGTGTCTATAAAGAGAAAGTGAGAAAGTGAGAAGGAGATGAACTGTTCAAATGGTAGCCCTCGTAGGCGCTCTGTTAGCTTTTGCGATGGCCATAGGCCTAGGAGGCATTGGGATCTCTTGTATTAGCTCAGCTCAAGTATTCATCTTTAGAGGCACCAGGATGTTTGCTACAAAGACGTACAATGGTGCCACCTTTTCCAAATTTGGCAGGGTGCCTGAAGCTAGGACAATTACTTCGCTAGTTGTCATTCGCTAACCGCATTGCGGACAAGTGCTGTGATGGCGAGCCCAGGCCAAAAATCAAGCTGATCGCGGTGAGTGGTGCAGTGGCCCACACACAGTGGAGTGGGTGCTGTGGCAGCATGTCAATCATAGACCAGAGATAAGGACTGGAGCTGCACGGAACGAAGACATTATTGCCACTAGTATATGGTGCTCAAAGCTGTTTCATCATCGTACACCATTGACACGCGCTGGTCATCTGAGCAAACAATTGAGGGATATATAGAGAAAGCAAGGTCTTCGTCAGTCTGGTATATTTACTTATTCTAAATTACTGTGGCGGTGATGATCGATAGTACCTGCACAAATATAATACAGCGGCTTAAGCTAATTGGTGTGCACGTTAGTTGTAAGCTTGGAGGTAGATCACTCCAGTGGCCGACCGAACGTGCGAGGAAAACGCCTCCATTATATTCGTTAGGGTGCTCGAGCAAAACAAGTGTGGGAATTTATATTGTAGCAACAATGCGCCCAGTAACAGACACAAAACATGGAGGTTTGTGTCTAGAACCGGTAAAAAAGTAAAATACATATGAGGTACTCAAACTTGGCTCGCTATATCATTTTGGGTCTCCGAACTTCCAAAACCAGGGACAAAAGTGCTGAAACTTGGCTCCACCATACAAAAGCATCCAAATCTAAGGTTGGCCAAACCGGATGCCAACGTGGATGCCATGCTGGAGCCTAGGTGTGCGCCACGTGGGAGATCTTTGGCCCGTGCCCAGTGCGATTGACAGCGGGCGGTCCATGCACTAACTTGAGGTCAACGTCGGGCACGTGGCCGGGGTACGCATGAGCTGCACGCGCGTATGGGCTAAAATGGAAGGGGCATATATAAACACAACTTATCATTATTGACAGGTGTATTAGCTCTTTTTTAGCAATTTGGCTCATAAGGAACGGGAGTGTTTTTAACTATATCCAATCGAAATCTTTTCTATTGATATTTTTTAGGGAAATGCACTGGCTCTAGTGTTGAACTGTGTTGCAGTGCTACAAGGAGGTTAGGGAGTACTTAACGAAGGCATGCCAAAGCTTCGAGTCACGAGCCATGGAATTCTTCGCATTTCATGGATGATCATTTTCTCTTCGTGTTGGCTAGAAATTGAACTAATTGGTTGTAAATTTATGTTGAGTTGTAAGAATTTGGTCTGATGCTTTTTTGAAGATGTCTGAAGCTAGATTTTTTTCCCATTATAAAAAAATCTCATCCCTTCTTGCAGGCAATCGATCCAAATAATCTAATTATCTTTCAAACAATAATCATTTCAGTTTCCTTGGATTTTGAGTTGTCTCGAAGCCACGCCAGTTGCAAGCAGCATGAACCTGCTCATTTCAATCGGGAGATTTGCTTGCTTCCGGCGAGATATGAGGTTTATTCGTCCATCCCACAGGGAAGGAGCTAAATTCAGCACAAATAACCTCGATTCTTGGCTTCGGGGACATCAATCCATAGTCACAAGCTTACACATGAGACGGCACATTGAGCGAACCTTGTCAAAGGCTCCAACCCCAAGCCGTACTGGCCCCTGCTCCTCCCTGGTTTCAGCGACCAGTGGAGAAGTTTCACCGTTGATGTCACCGCTGTCTGACTGTTTATATTTTTTAATTTTACTATGTTGTACGTGTACAGTGTTTTGTATATTCATATATACGCTTTGGTGATTTTAGCCTAAGGATCCTACGTAGAGATGTCTGTGGTGCTGAGCTAACAACGATCAGCTCGTCAACTGCGTGCAGAGTTTTCACGCAGCCGATTAAGCAGTTTAAGCATTGTACTACTACTCAGGCGCTGTAACATAATTCCTGATGGGACCGGGTGCCACCTTAGTTGTGTAGTATAAATAAGAAGTCTCAGAAGCCGATAGCTTTGAGTTGGGAAATGCAGATAAGCAAGTGCAGCTCTTGCTGCTATGCAGAGTGTTGGCTCAAATACAATTCCTATAGGATATGAGATACTGAAATTCCAGGATATGTATTTAGTGATCTTAACCTGGCTGTTACAGCACGTATAATCTGACGATGGTTGTTGCGTTGACGTTATGGGCTTCTGACAGGTTTCGTGGCGTACGTTTTCCGCCTAAGGTGATGCACAAAAGGTGGATATAAGTTACTATTAACTGGAAGCCCCAAACTTGTCTCACTTCTATTAATGTTGGTTAACCTTCCGGTCGTCAAATGTATATCCTCATGAGCCAGAGGTAATACTTCATAATGATATTTTATAGTGATTCTATGGTAAAATATGAATTGGGAAGAGGAGATCCAATTAGATCCAGGCAAAAGGAAAGAAACAAGTGCTTATCATATCTTATCTTACTATACTAGCAAGAGGCTCTACGTTAATCTTCATAAAACGCAACAGAAAAAAGATAAATCTTAGGAATTTTCACAAAAATCAGAAATATCCAAACTATCAATTAGTAGATTGAAATATTAATAGTCATTAGATCTGTTTTCTAAATAATTAACTACCTATGCCATTATGAAATGTTTCGAGTTCAACTCTCAACGAAATCAAAATTTCTTTTTTTTTTAGATTTTCCCATTTTGTAAGTAATTATACACCTCTGACATTATGGAAGGTTTTGAGTTCAACTCTCAACGACAACAAAAGCAAATTTCATTTTTTTTGGTAGATTTTTTTCATTTTCAAATTTACTCTTAGATTTTTATCAAATTTTTTCACATTTACAAATTTACAATACTAAATGATCCCGTAACTTTTTTCATAAAGACGCTAGAAACGCTTCTATGAAACAGATATTTTGTGCATAATCTTGTTATTACTAATAATGACTTCTTTTGGAACCTCCTTATTAATCCTTACAATATGTGATAAATAAAAGATAAAATCATAGAAATTCTCACAATAATTAGAAACGTCATACCGTCAATTGCAGATAGGCATCAGATATATTTTCTATGTAATTAACATCCCGTCATCCATTATGTAGCTCTAATAATAGATTAGTTTTCTAGAAAAAAATAAATCCAAAAAATTCTCAAAAAACCAGAAACATCCCGTCATCTACCAAGTAACTCTAATAATAGTAGTCATTAGATCTATTATAGTTTTTAAAAAATTACCCACCATGCCATTATGAATGATGAAATAAAATAATCATGTAAATTTGTATAAAAATTTTCCACCATGCCATTATGAAATATGAATTAAATAACCCTTTAGATTTGCAATAAAATTACCCACCATGCCGTTGTAAAATATGAATTAAATAACTATCTAAATTTGCATATAAATTACTCCTGATGCCCTAATTTTATTTAAAAACACTACTAATTGGAGGTTCCTTTTGGAGCTTCCATGTTAATCCTTACCGGACGCGCTAGAAAAAAATAAATAAATCATAAAAATTCTCACAAAAATCAGGAACATCCGATCGTCCTTCATGTAGCTCTAATAATAGTATTCACTTAATCTATTATATTTTCTAAAAAATTACGCACCATTCCATTATGAAAGATGGAACAAAATAACCCCCTAAATTTATATAAAATTTACCCACCATACCATTACAAAAAATGGAATAGAATAACTCCATAAATTTATATATAAATTTCCCTCACGCCATCATAAAATACGAATGAAAATAACACCCATAAATTTATATAAAATTACCCTCCACACCATCATAAAATACAAATTAAATTTGCATAAAAATACACACCATGCCATTATACAACATGGATTAAATAACTCCATAAACTTGCGTATAAACTACTCACCATGTCATTATAAAAGAAAAATTAAAAGAAGCCTTAAATTTGCATATAAGTTACCCAATATGCTATCATAAAAGATAAATTAAAATGATTTCTAAATTTACACGTAAATATATATCTCCTAATAAAACTCTAACCGTGCGAGGGCACTGGTTGATGGACTAGTATACTTATAATTAAGAAATAGTAAGAAGAAAATATTTGGTAAAGTGCTTATCATATATCCTTATTTTCAGGTAGCTTGATAGCATGTTCATGTTTTAGAGTTGTACTATTATTGTTGAATAATGCCAGAGAATTTATTTCTTACTAAGTCAAGTAATAGTGTGAAGAACTTGCAAATACAATATACTTGTCTTTTTTTATTTATTATAATTATATGCATGCATTTTAGTACTACTTGAAACTACCTCACCAAATAAATCTGACAAAGTCCGTACACATGGCCGAAATTTGGAGGCCCCGAATGGACCACTTAAACAGATGTAGTGAAATGACCGAAATTTGGAGGCCCCGAATGGACCACTTAAACAGATGTAGTGAAATGACCGGTTTATTACTGGGCATGCATTAATTTGTCTAGATTTAACTGAAATGATTGTAGGATGTAAATAATGGGATGAAATAACCAGGTACTAGTACATTCTTATATATGTGACACTTTCCTCTCTGAACAAGAGACCACAATGAAGTGCATGTGTTGCAAGTTGAGAGATGAATGCTTCCTTCTCATGCTAGCTTGGAAAAGGACAGCACTGAAATAAAGATGACCTCAACATCTCTTGATGGAACACCGTCTTGCTCCATCGTCTTCTGCGGTAGGTTTGGGAGGCATCAGGAAGCACCACGATGCAGGGCTGTTGCTTCCTGTTAAGCTTCGTGTTCAGTCTTGCAGTCTTAGAAGGAGAGAACGCCTCCTGACGAATCATCGAATACCGTCACTGTGCTTGCCAGCTGTATGGTTGGCTTGGGAATCATCTGGCCGGACTCCATCAGTTGCAATCTGATCTCTCTCGATCGGTTATAATTTTTGTTGTGTCGACGTGGACAGGAGAGCACATGAATGCTCGGTTCACTACACTTGCTAGAAATTAATCAGTTTATATTAAGGGTGCATCATATCAACAACAATTTTTTTTTAAAAAAAGAATCCAACATGTCCAATGTCACCGACCATTTCGTTTATAGATAGATAAATAAACGAGCAGACGACAAAAGGAGCTGCATCTAGTGCAACGAGCTCAAAGATGACATCAACGCGTGCATGAAAATAGCCCCACCCCTGATTAGCAATACCAAAGTGGTCTGCACTGCACCCCATGTTTTTTTAAAAAAACAAATGATTAGCAGGAAGCTAGCAGTCCATATATGATTTGATTACATATGGAAACATGGAAAATTGACACTAAACCAAAAACTAAAACCACACGCCACCACTGCCAGACTTGAAGATTTCCCATCAATGATGCATCTGCCCCTCTCTTTCCAAATATTCCAAGCAGTATACATGTGAAGAGCCATCGTGTTTCTTTGTTGTTCACTGCTACCACTACCGGAGAAAGGACAATCTGTCTCCTAAATCCATCCCAGTACAAAATAGATCAAGGACTATAAAAATGAGTCTCTGTTCAAAAAGTAGTATCTTGAAGAGGTTTTAGTTTCGGTTGGTAATAACACCACGGACTAAAGCCTGTTTAGTCCCAGTTTGTTATCAACCTGGACTAAAACCTTTCCAACCGGTACTAAAGCTTTACAGGCACTTATAATAAAAGAAAAACATACTCTATGTATAGTCAGATGTGACAGTGAGTTACAGTGATTAGATGGATCTCGTGTGATGCTGTTGGTCTTGAAGCCGAGCCCCAACGTTATATTTTTTTTACGAACTATCAGTCCTGGTTTCTACAACCGGGACTAAAGCCTAAGAGCATTAGTCATACTTCCATAGCGCCGATTGGGAATTCGGGAAAAAATATTATCCAGTAGTGTACATAGTGGGCCTTTAGTATCGGTTGCGAACCGCTTTTACTTAGTACTGAATTCGCTACTGGCACTGCTACGAAATTGGTACTAATGCGTCTCAGATCAGTACCGGTTGTAAAAACCACCGCAGAAACCATTAAATTTTGTAAAAAAATAAAAAATAATGTTTCCGTTAGAGCTCGAATTCAAGACCAATAGCATTGTGGGTGAATCAACAAAACAACCACTACACCTAACGACATATGGGATGCTCTTCTTTTATTGTAACTATAAGGTTTTAATATCGGTTGGTAAAGTTTTAGTATGGGTTGGTGTTAAAAAATAGTATTAAAGGGTACCTTTTAGTACCTGTTGGTAATAGCAACAGACACTAAAAGTCTTCACGAGCATTAATGTCAGTGTACATTTTCACCTAGTATTAAAAGATATCTTTTCGTATGGGTTTGTACTGCCAACCGCTACTAATGTCTCTCCAAGGCCAGTATTTTTCCACCTGGTACTAAAAAAATACCTTTTAGTATGTGTTTGTATTGCCAATCAAAACTAATGTCTCTATAGGGGCCAGCACGTTTCCAACCAGTACTAAAAATAACATCTATACCGGTTGCAGATGTTGGCCGATTTCTGTATTAAGTTGGAACTCATCCGGAAGCCCGTTCCGCGGAAGTGGTCGTTGGCTCCGAATCTCTGGTTGAGCAAAGCTGCCTCCCACCAATCCTCAATGCAATGCACGTTGTCCGCTCCAATTAAGCACGCATCTGCTCCCAAACCCCCTTTGCAAAGGACCTTGAAGACACAGATGAATGGCAGTCGTCTCTGGTTCCTGATCCCACAACACACAAATAATAGGGTTACATGACCAATGGCAGGCAATGAGCTTATCAGCGCGCCACTACAGCGAAATCAGCTTGTAGAGACGGTTTTTATACTAATGTTGCAGCGGATATAACCGTATCTAGAGGTAGTAGAGACGGATATTATACCCGTCTTAGAGGCGTAGCCATTTTCACCGTATCAAAAAAGTAGATGCGGTTGTGAAGACCGTGTCTAATATCATGAGACGGTTCCTCCACACGGTCCAAACCGTGCCTACAAGATGAACTCAAATTTAAAATTAAATTAGTACGCACGGAAATGTTCGTCGGTAATTTAAAATCAACCGTCTCTAGTTTGAGATGCCAATTTGAATTCTATCATGTTGGCACGGTTTCCAAACAACTAGACACGATTAATTCTGTCTCAACATTTTGTATAGAGACGGTACACATAAGACTAACCGCGGTTCACTCTGTCTCAACGTTTCATGTAGAGGCGCATTAAATTTGCATAGACACGGTTGCACCTGTCTCTAATCTATTCAACCACGTTTATTTTAGACAACTAGAGGCGGTTTTTATTTTCTGTAAGCATGGCTACGAGCGTTGGAAGTGCATGGTCAATATTTAGCCGCGGTATATTGATGATCAAACCAGAAAATTTGCTAATTTCGTGTCAACATTCCAGCATCAGTATTTACAGCACAAACAAGAATGGTGCAAGATAAAACAATATACTATATAATGTTCTCAGTGGCCATAAAACAGAATTCAAATGTGATAAAGACTATGCCTTTGATTTAATAGTTCAACTAATAAATTAATGTAAACAGTAGAACATCCAATGCAGCATGTCTTCACTAAACTGATTCTTCTAGCTTGTTTCTACGCTTCATCTGAAGATGTGGACTCTCCACCATTAGAGGAATTTTGTGCTGCTCGAGTTGCACAGTTCTCAGCAAACTGTAGTACAAAACAGAGTATGTTAGTTTGCAATGAATACAGATGATAGTTAAAAGTTTCAGGCACACAAAATTATATTGTAGATCCTAAAATCACATAAAACAAGGATGAACAATAACATAAGAAAAATCACAGTATGCTAGAAATGCAAGAAACAAAGTATGTTCTAGCAAGAAACAGAGAGTATGTTAATTTGAAGATGGTATGCATGCTTAAATAAAGTAACATCTTTTAAGTGCCATACCTCTTGAAGAAATTTTGGTGCTTGAGACATCAAATCCTCTTCTGGAAACTTCTTTTGCAGAAATGACATCACAAATTTCATGAAACCCTTAGCCTCTTTCCAGTTATTAGTTCCTGGTGCATTGCTTCCTGAGGAGTTCCCAAATCTCACGCCATAGTAATTAGAAGGAGTAATTGTTGGGCCCATTCCCCTGACTCGACCACCATGGTCCTTTCCAAAGGCAGTGTTCATAGCTTCCTCAATATCTTCTTCAGTTATATCACGATCTAATTTTTTCTCAGCCAGTATCATGTACACTTCATTCTACATATTTGTACAGTTAAGTAATATGAATCAATGTGCAACATAGTATCAAATGTTTTCCATGCTTGAGCATCAGCAGGATGGCGCAGCTTCCCATCCTCTGTTCTCTCCTCAGCATGCCATCTCATATTTTTTGAAGATGTCTCTGTTGCAAACATCCTTTGAAGCCTTGGAATTAGAGGGAAGTAACGGAACACCTTTGCTGCCTTCTTCTTACCATTTACACAATCAGCTACTGCTCCTTTCTTTTTAGGAGTTAGCCACCTAGATGATCCGCAAATGTGACAAATCTCCTGTTTGTCTCGCTTACCATAGAAAAGCATGCAATCATTTGGACATGCATGGATTTTGATATAATCTAGACCTAAGCTCTTGATTATTTTCTTAGCATGGTAGTAGTTTTTTGGGACATTTGAGGCATCTGGTAGGGTCTCTGCAAACAACTTGAGTTGTGCATCAAATGCCTCCTTGCTCCAACCAAACAAGCATTTGTTTTGATATAGCCTTATAATGAATGAGAGTTTAGAGTAAGTTGTACAGCCTGGGTATAATTCAGTTTTTGCATCTTCTAATAATTTCCTCAATGTGAGATCTTCAACTTGTTCTTCAGTATTTTGTTCAGATGCTTGATTCTCTATTATATCAATGCCACTTATTTCCTCTGCACCTAAATTTGGCAAGCTAGGTTCATCATGACCGATGCTGCTTATTTCCTCGGCGCCTAAATTTGGCAGGCTAGGTTCATTGTGACCTCCCAAAGCAGCATGTAGTAGTCCTTTCATGTCATCAACTCTAGGTTGGTGAGCTTCAACAATGTTATTGTGTTCGATAATCTCGGAATTATTGTCTACAGATGGCGGTAAAGGGTCCTCACCATGATGAGTCCATCTAGTATAAGCTCTCAAAAATCCATCACACCAAAGATGCTCCCTAACTTCAGTATAGCTCTTCATGAGGCAATTTGCACAATTAATGCAAGGACAGAGTATTTTTTCTTGCCTTGATCTATCACGGAATGCAAATTGTAGAAACTGGTATACTCCGGTTTTGTATTCAATACTAGTTTTAGCTTTATTGATCCAACCCCTATCCATTATTCACTTATCAATATCTGAAATTAAATATATATATACTAAAAGGGTTAGAACAAGGATATGCCAATGTGTGACACTACTTGAATATTACAGCTAATTTTATTGTATAAGATAGAAAAAGAAAACAGTACAAATGCAGCTAACTGACACATAAGGAATAATCTGTTTTGTTTAGATAGTCAGTATCATCCACTTTTTCTATACATGAAAATAATAATGTACTTAGATTATTATCCCTACGACATTGGTCCACATGGACAATTCCAAGGTATGGCATATGCATATTTGAGTAGCATGCAGAAAATTGTTAGTAAAACTGTAATGTTTAAATTCAGCATGCATAGCACAGATTGTGTTCTGCATTCTTATAGTAACCAGGAAAATAATGATGTTCAGAATAGGACCCTTACATTATAAAATTGAGTTTGGTAAAGAAAAGGGTAAAAAATAGATTCAGGTCACTCACCCTAGCAATGATCTTGCAAAGTTATCCTAAAATATCCAACGTCCAAGTCTTCACCAGCAATTACCAATTAAAATATGTAGCTATCCTGACATATAAAAAAATATTATCCATGGATTAGACTTAACTAGTCTATATAGGACAATGATCGAACAGGTAGTGTGCACAAACAGATAAATTTCGTCATGTTATACACGTATACCATGTTTGGGAAAAAAATTGAGAGACAGATCACGTTACAGAAGGTGAAGGAGAGTGATTTAATTTTAGATTATGTCGGCTACATGTACCTTTGATTTCGAATTTGCATGCAATCCAGAGAGAACCCGATGACCACGACTGCAGCAAGCAAGTAGACGCAACTCCAATGGAATCACACAACCTGACCCTTGATCCCTGTGATCTAGATCTGCGTCACAACCCATAGTAACTCAAAAATTCCTCGCTTCCTCATCATCTGTCAAGTTTAGAATATGAAAGAACTCACCTCTTAAGGGTAGATCGGAGTTCTTGCTGCTACTGCTGCTACTTTGGAGGGGAGAGACTCGAGGAGAACGCCATGGGAATTGAATAAGGTGTTGGAGTGGGAGGTTGGAGGTGGTGTAGATCGCAGAGGAGGATTGGATAGCAGAACGTGGAAGGATTTTTTTTTTCGCAGATGGAGGAGGAACGATAGAAGTATGTATGCCGAACAAGGAGCTCCTCTCGCCTCCTGATCCGAACTGCCCCTATAGATGGGGAGAAAACGCGCCAGCAATTTTTTTTCCGCCGGAGAAAACGCGCCAACAATTTTTTTCGCGGCAAGTGCGCCTCTCGTATTCGCTATAGACGGTTTTTCTTTCCGTCTCTTGTATTCGTATCTAAATCCTAAGGGATCCGTATGTGCACTTTGGTAAAACACGGATTAATTAACCGTCTCAATGATTCTGTATCTACGGATCGGTTTTCTTGTATTGGCGGTGAGCAGCTTCGCTTGCACAAGCAGACCAAGCACCCAGTCACACATACCTCCTGGTTCTCACACAATCAGTGTTGTAGTACGGCAGGTGTCATTTTTTTATGTAACAAGAGGGATCAGTTTCCCCTTATGACGATTAATATGTATTTAAAAAGAGAGAGGATTCCTACAGAAAACTACTTAATTAAGAATAACCATGGCAATTTGCATAAACTTGTCAAAAATGAGCTCTGAATCTGGCTACACCTCTGGCTGAATATATATCCCTGAAAACACATCATTCCTTGCAGATCATATACATAGTCTGCGGGCGGTGGGCCATTAGTATGATGATTTGCATATAGAAAGGTCCTGCAAGTTGCATTATGAAACTTTCTTTGATCAAGCTAGCTCCGAGCAAGAAGCGTTGACTGGAACATAAATGCGCAGAAGAGCCCAAAATTCTGAGCGAAATTACAATAGAGGAAGAAGTGTTCACTGTTGAAGCTCTTGTTCAACTTAGTGAGGGCAGAGCACACCATCAAAAAATGGCAGACGCATGTTTTTCCTTTTAAGCAAGCATTTCACAATGCTATAAGTCTATCATTCAACAAGAGTAGCTAGTAGAATACTTTTTTGTGCTTTTGTTGAAAGGATCGTATGACTTCATAGCCACTTTAAAGGAAAAAAAAGAGAGAAAACAAACGATTTGGAGTCCCACCATGTTTCAGTTTCGATCACGTGCCTCCCTTGAGAGCGTCTCATTGAAGAGCTCTGATTGGCAACTAAAGACAGAAAAAGAAAAAAGACCTTTGCTGGAAGGCAGTTTCTTATCACGGGATGTGTAGTTATTTGTGTACACTTAGCAGAATTGTAGAGTTGTAAATAATGGAAGGAATGATGTAGTTCATTTTTATTATGAGATACTTTCCTCTCTCTCTCAAGACCATAAGAAGAGGGTGTGAGGAAGCATCACGGTTCATAGTGTTGCAAATTGAGAGAGATGAACACACCTAATAATCGTTCTTCGAAAGAGCCTGAGAAAGAATCTATTTGATATCTCTGATATCTTAGTACTGTCTATTTTTAAACTATTTAATGCCACTCGATGAGTGGTTCTAAATTTTTCCAACCACCATGGTACTTGTAAAATAAGGTATTTTAAAAAAACTAACATGTGCAATGTCGTCCATTTCATCTATAAATAAACAAAAAATAAACAAGCGAGCAGAGAAAGGAGCAGTAACTTGCACTAAGAGCTCAAAATGAGCGTTTAAGTACTAGGTAAATGTTCGTAGAGCCCATCTATCCGGCGTCATTATTTGCTGCACCTTCTGTGAGACCTTGTCGCCGGTGTCCTTGAGGTACAAGGCCTGGCGACCAAAGGAGATGTCGATTTGAAATGAAGGATCGATCGGGCAGCTCGACAGTGAGGTTCGCAAGTCATAAGCCAGCGGTTCGCTGATGTTTTCGGCTGTTCACTTTCAGGCAAGCTGATGATCCGCCGGCGTTAGAGAGATAGTAGATTAAAGCTGTATAAAGTGTTAGCCGCCGTTGACGTTAGCTGACACTGACAAGGGAAAGACTTTCCGACCGGAAAGTCCGGAAAACTGGACAGATTTTCCGTTCCGGACCTATACGGGTGTGATGGAATTTCTGGCCCGGAAAGGATAGATTCCGGTTTCAATTCAAATACATGAAACTCAAATTTTTCGATAAAAACGGTTTTCTGCTGCAGTAAAACGGAATGGTTAACCCTGACACTGCACTTCACTGTAGCGAAACTAACCTATTGCATTTTATAGAAAACTGATTCTTGATTCTCAATCTACATCATGCATAGAGCTCAATTGAGATTTCTCTCTATCCAAGAATTATGTGTGTGGGGTATAATTTTCTTATAAAAGATAAAACTATCAATATAAACATGTTGTAATGTTTGAGTCAAAATGATTTATCCAAACTAACAACTTATGTAATTAATTCTATGGACTATCTTACTATTTCTAATTGGAGCCTCTTCTTGGATGCACTAATAAAAAAGAGGAATCCTAAAAATTCTCACAAAAATAAAAAAACACCCGACCTTTCTAATAATAATAGTAGCCATAAGATCTGTTATATTTTGTAAAAAGCTTAATATCTAGGAGGTGAATTCATATTAGTGTTCACTAGTATATCAACCCGTGTTCTCGTACGGGTTAGAGTTTTATTAGTAGATATAGATTTTAATCCTTAGTAATATTACAGGTGATTATTTTTAATCCATCTTCCGTAGTGCTGTTCTGGGTGATTTACGTGCAAATTTAGAAATTATTTTAAGTTACCTTTCATGATATCATATTGGATAATTTATATGTATGTTTGGGCTGATTTTAATTCATCTTTTATAATGACATGATGACAATTTATATGCTAATTTAGAGGTTATTTAATCCATATTTTATAATGGCATGTTGGGTAATTTTTATGCAAGTTTAGGGGGTTATTTAAATTCATGTGTTATAATGGCATGGTTGGTAATTTTTATATAAATTAAAGAGTCATTTATAGCCACGTGGCAGACGGCCAGATGTTTATAATTTTTATGATAATTTCTAGGATTTATCTTTTTTCCTAGCGCGTCTGTGAGAATTAATGTAGAGGCTCCATTTAGAGCCCCTAATTAGTAATATTAAGAAAAGGTAACTTAGATATAAATTTTGAAGGTTATTTTAAACATAGTTTACATGTTCCAATGGTATTATGATATGAAGCTACTGATTTTGATGGGCGGATGTTTCTAGTTTTTGTGTGAGTTGTTAAGGACTTATCATTTCTTCTTCAATTATTAGTAGTAAGATAGGCCTTGTTTTGTTTTAGTTAGCATATACTACCTCTGTACCACGAAGAATGTCAATCTAGCCTTTTATCGAGGCATACGCCCCTCAATTATTATTTATTTTAGTTTATTAAATGATGTTATGAAAATAAATGTCTAAAATAGCTACATCGATACTTTTTATGGAAAAAATTGCAAAAGGTAGATTAGCGCTCATCATGTAATGGAGGTAGTAGTAAACTTGATAGATGACTTCACTTAAGTTAAATAGCAATTAGATTAAACTAGCCAATTAACCCGTGTGTTGCACGGGTTTGTAGGATAAACATTTTTGAAGGACATCATAGTTTTGATGTACTATTACCAGGATGTAGTAGAGATATACATTATATGACAGTTCCATATAGAAATGTTTAAAGTATAGTTTCTAAAAAATTGATGGCCCACATGCTATTTTTATATTTAGTTCCCATTGAATATGATGCGAGTTTATTAGGAAAACATTGGTTTCGAAACACATAGGATTAGACTGTAAATGATTTTTGGATGTTGGAACCTATATCACTGAAAGTAACAAATACAGATGACAAAACCATATTAATATCAATTCTTAATAGTACATTGATTAACGGTAATTTTTTTGAGCCACTTCTTTTGGATAGCACGGTGAGCATTTAGAAGAGAACATAAGCATTGCATGATTACCTTTTTCTAGACGCCTAAATGAATCTTAGGTTACACAGATGTTAAATATTGATGGATAAATTTAATAATGATAGAAATTATTAATTTATAAAAGTATATACAAGTCTATTTTTATTCTTCTATATAGTACTTCCTTGATCACATAATAACTGAGACTTAAGGATTTAAAATGTGTTCGATAATTATTGACGTTATAACCAATTATGAACTAAAAGGGGAATTTAATCCCTGCATCTATATCTCTAGCCTAATATAATATTAAAGCAAATAAGGTTTCTTAGTCCGTCCTGTCAGCCTCTCAAAATCTGCATCCTGCCTATAGCGTTCGTGAGTCCACACCCAGCCCACAATCCATCAAAATAGAGATAGAGATTGATTTCAAACCCAACAAAAAGATAGAATATCATACAGAATATACACGGAATACATACAAACATACATACATATGAGTTTTAGTCCCAAATCGTTATTACAACAATGATCAACCCTGCATATTAATCCAAACATATGAAGAGGGCACAACAATAACTAAGAGAAAATCCAGATCTCAGAGAGAAAACACAGTGGCAGAACGAAGGAAGAGAGGAAGTCGGCGAAAAGACTTGCAGTCCCCCGCACGGACCCGCCGGGGAGCCCTAGAGAGGAGGCGCGTTGGGGGAGGGCGCGGCGGCCGGAGTGCCCGGCCGAGGCAGCACGCGGACCGCCTAGCGGAGGAGGCGGTGCGGATCCGATGGCGTGGGAGAGTGCGGCGGTTGGAGCGCCCCGGCTGGAGGAGAGGAGGAGACGGGCGGATCCGGCGGTGCGGAAGAGTGCGGTGGCCAGAGCTCCCTGGCCGGAGGGGCGTGCGACCACCTGACGGAGAAGGGTGCCTCGGGCCACCCAGGCGGTGGGAGGGTGCGGATCCGGCAGTAGGGGAGGGCGCGGTGGCCGGAGCGCTCGGTCGAAGGGGGGGCGGAGACGGTAGAAGTAGGGATGGCAACGGTAAATACCCGTCGGGTAGTGCAATTCCATACCCGCACCCGCGAATAAAAATCCTACCCGCTACAATACCGCGGGTATGAAACTTTACCCATATCCGCACCCGCGTGGGTAAAAAACCCGTCGGTTAATCCATACCCGATTAAATACCCACCGCACTCATGTTTAAATAGCACAAATATAATAAATAACGTCATATTTAAAATAATAAATCACTAAATATGAGTAAATAAATTGAAGACAATAATAAATAATATTGAAATATACGAGTTGGCCATATTTTTGCCCAATATTCACTTATGTTTGCTTAATTATGTAGAATAAATGCATGGTCGAGGCGGGTATAAATTACCCCGTGGGTATGTGGGTATGGGTAGTATATACCCATACCCGCACCTGTGTACCCAATGGGTATAAGATTGTACCCATTAACGTACCAGCGGATGGAGAAGTCATTCCATACCCACACCCTTATATGGGGTAAAACCCATCGGGTATTCGGGTTTCGGATACCTATTGCCATCTCTAGGTAGAAGCGGCGCGCGGAGGAGGCTTGGGCGCGGCGGAGCGGAGGACACGGACGAGGGGCAGAGGTGGAAGAGAGCGGACGACACGGCACACAGTTTAGGGTTAGGGCTAGCCGACGATTCCATATTTATATCGATGAAACCAGCGTTATCAACCATCGGATCAGAATGGACGCTTCAGATGGATCCGGTTTAATTGGGCTGGGCTGAATGTACGGCCCATCTTGGATCACGAAGCCGTTTTGGGGCATGGTTTATCTTTAAGTATTTTTTTCTAAGCCATTTAAAAAAAATTATTTATATCTTTTTATATATTTTTTCCGATAAAGATGTGTATAAATTTATTCATATCTTTCTATAATTTTTTGCTCCGATAAAAATGTGTGTATATTTCTATTTAGTCACGGAAGGATTCCCGGGTCCAACGACACAAAGCTGACATGTGGGCCCAATACCCAAGAAAACTAGCACGTGCCTAAACGGACTAATAACAAGCATAGATTTATAATTGAGTTCTACTTGGACTCGTACAAGTTCAGCGCAATTATGTTAGAACTCTTTCTCTACCGAGGCCGGATCTACTTGTTCCTGGTTCTACTTCTACCTAATACAAGTTCAGCGTCCATCTGCCTCCCCTCTCCAACTCCTGCTCCTTGACGCCATTCCACCGAATCGGGGACAAAATTAGAAGAGGGCCGTCCCCGTGAGGAGCGTGCGGACCTCGTGATGCATGGACGAAGCCAAGATCGAACGCGCGTCTGGTCTGGCTCCCAAGCGACAGCCGACAGGCAAACGCAAGGCTCATGATTCTCTGTTGTTCCGCTGTCTGGCGCGGCGCGGCTCGCCTCTTCGTCAAAAAACAAGCTCTAGATCGATGAACGCATGCATGGTCAAACCGCCGCTCACCACAGATAAGCATCGCATAACTACGGCGCCACCGGAATCGCCGCACGATCAAGCCGCCACCAACCTCGCATCGCTCGATCTCAAGCTAGCCTCTCGTCATGTGATTTTAGGCCAACGCCATCCTCGCATCGTGTCAGACACAAAGGCTAGAAGAATAAAAAACTTCATAGGCTACAAAGGGAGTGATGGTGCTTCTGAGATGTTAAAAATCTTTGGGATGTTAAGCGTGATCAACAAATTGACACACTAGAGAATCAGATGATCAGATCAACCAGCACCAGCTTCGCAGAGTTCTGGATGAGAAGGATCAAAATATTTGATTTTGTAAATGGAATTAGGCGAGGAGGTGCACCTTGCTCACTTGCAGTGTCGTCGTCGGAGGATGCGGAGGCCGAGGCGCTCGCAGCCACGCCGGAGATGATGAATGCGGTCATGCGGAGACCTGTGGCCCTAATCGTTGTGGTCGCTGTCTCGCTTGCAAGGCTTGCAGACGTGTAGGATCGAGACCAAGCCTTGCTCCTTAGACGTCGAGAGCCCATCGTACTACGTGGGAGCCAACCAGGCGTGCGTTCGATCATGGCTTCGTCCACGCGTCACGAATCTATATCGGGTCCGCACGCTCCATCGCCCGCGTCTAATTTTATTCCAGAAGAACCAAGCGAGTTTGAGGCCTAGAGTGTGCGAAAAAAGAGCTGAAAAAGGATGACCGTGACGAGGCAAAGATGGGAGGAAAAACATGTCGGGACGCACGGCCAACGAGCTCGACCCCAGTCACCGACACGCGCTGCCAAGGTATGATACTTCACGTAATTTCTCCCGTTACAACGCACTTTTCGGCATTTTTCTAGTATATACATATTTCAAAACAATCGTTACCGTGGGCTCGGACAATGGAAAAATATGCTGGCAATTTTAGATGCAGTTTTTGTCTTAATTTGGATTTAATAATGACATAGATGGGCAATTCAGATATAAATTTAAAGGTTTATTGTAGTTATATATCATAATAGCAAATATGGAGTTGTTTTCGGTTATATATCATAATAACAAAGATGGATAATCTAGATACAAAATTTAGAGAAGTATTTAATATTATGTTTTATAAGGGCATATGTAAGTAATTTAGCTATAGCTTTAATGTTGACTCTGTCGGTTTTAAAATACCGGTAGTGGTTAATAATTCAGAAAACAAAATACTCCCTCCGTATTTAAATATAAGTCGTGGTTGACTTTTTTTCAAAACTTTGACCTTTCGTCTTATTCAAAAAAATTTACAATTTTTTATTTATTTTGTTGTGATTTGGTTTATCATTGTAGAGAGTTTGAGCATGACTAGTTTTCTTACATGTTTATACAAATTTTTTGAATAAGACGAATGATCAAAGTTTTAGGGAAAAAGTCAACGCGACTTATATTTCAATACAGGAGGGAGTACCTACTAAGATTTTAGTCTGCCAAATTGGTGGCTAGGTGTTTCTAATTATTGAGTGATAAAATACCTATATAGATTTTAGTCTACTGAATTGATGTTCATATTTTCTGATTATTGTGTGTTTTGTGAGGATTAATATGTCCAACTCATATCTGATTGAGTAATATGTAATTATACCAATATATATAGATGAAACTTTAGTTTTTAAGAAGAAAGCAAGCAGAAACTAATTAATACATGATCCTATTCATTGCAGCGCAAAAGAAAAAGTAGTAGAAGACTCTGGAAGCATGTGAATTGAATGGGCCAATGAGTTTCAGTTTGCTTGATAAACGTATATATCATACTACCATGTATAACTGTATAGAGAAGACATGCTCTTGTGAGTACTATACTAATATTTTTGAAAGAAAGTACTATGCTACTGTTAGTTGGATTGTTTATACATCGATTTACCTAGGGTACACATGGCATCTTTGATTTGCCTTTGGAGACCGGGAGCCCATGTCACCGTAGACGACGATGGTCACGATCTGCTGCGGCGCTTTGGCCACACGATGCTATGATGGGCTTTGGCTCCTCTCACTTGCCGACGACGGCGGCACTGTTCTCATCGGAGCAGATGTCCGCGCAGTAGTACTCGTCCAAGCACAGCCCAGTGAAGCTGCCGCTCAGTTGCATGCACAGGCTGTCCGCCCCGTACCGGCGGCGGTGCCGCTGTCTCTGCACGCTGCATGCACGAGCACGCAAGCCGGCTGGACCGGCCGGACAACAGCCGCCGTTAATTAGCCGATCGAGATGGAAATAACCAGCAGAGGGGAACTTGCAACTTGTAACGGTGGATTTTGTCGCCGCAGATGGTCCGCCACAGGTGCTGGATTGGGATACTAATCAATGTATGAGTTATTGAGGGTTTGATTCGATTAATTAATTTATGGCATTGGTAATTTTTAAACAACTATCTAGGATTATTTTAGGCTATCAATCAGATGGCTATTATTTTTTATGCTACTTGATTGATGGTCGGATGTTTTTTTTTAAGATTTATAGGATTTTTTTTCTAGCGCACCGATGAAGATTAACGTGGGGCTCCAAAAAATATCTCCAATTAATAATTAATAAGAAGATGGCGGTCAACAGATCTAGTTACATGTCAACCCCGTTGTAGTAGATTCATGAGATGAGAGAACACAACATTCTCACGACTTATTTGCAATCTCACACATTCCATCATTTATAAATAGCCTACGACCTTACAGGGATGAGGATATCAAAATATTCATAGAGCCCATCTATTTGATTTGTTGTTCCACTTAGGCCTGGGAGGCAGCGGAAGATCTCAGTTTATAACTTAGAGAGTGTTCATTCTCTGCGTTAACGCTGCCACAAACAGAAACTTCTGGACTATCGACTGCATGCTGTTTCTATCGTATGGTGGAAAGGCAACAAGGACACTGTTGCGGCAGCGTTAATGCTACTGCCGAACAGTCTCTTAATGAAGTTATGGCTACTGCTCCTCGTACGACAGCCTCTGGGCGGCGGATTGATGTGTGCCAGGCATCATCCCAGAACCATGTTTGCTGCACCTTCATTCTGTGACTAGAGATCAGGGATTCGTGCACTCCTACTCTTGTGCTGACTCCTGACAGCCCCAAACACTCGATTCCATAATAGGAAGAAAAATCACTGAGGATCTTTGGCATAGGACAGATGAGAGGATTTTTTGAACCATAGCTTGAAATTCGCTCTCACAGAGAGTCGAATCCAAAACCTGAAGAGTGACATCAAAACCTCTAACCAATTCAGCTAGAGACTCCTTGGCTCTTAGCTGCATCTATCTGCAAAGGCTTAGACTGCGCCACTCGATCGTATGTGCAGGACCATCTCCACGTCTGCTTTGATTAATTTCTGCAGATCACCCTCGCTCCGCTCTAATAACTATCCTTCGTACACCATTCATTGTTGATAGTGCATACTAATGCAATGGCTTAAACTAGCTGTGTGCAATTGATTGTAAGCCATGTTCATGTTTTTGAGTTGCACGGTTATTATTGCTGAATAATGTCAAAGAATTTTGCTTCTTATCTTACTAAGTCAAGTAATAGTGTGACGAACTTGCAAATACAAAACTGATCTTGTTTTATTTATTAAGTGTATACACTTTGGTAACATGAAGGTACCACACCAAATAAAACTGACATAGTCAGTAGTACACATGGCCACAATTTGGTGGCCCTGCATGGACCCCTTAGACAGATGCAGTCAAATGACCGGTTTATTACTGGGCATGCATGCAGTAATTTTTTTTTGAAACGAATCAGGCAAAAGAGCTGCCGATTATATTAAAAATAAGGAAGATCCTGACTGGGCAGTACAAACACACAACCTCAGTGTCGCAAAAGCACTCAACGAAGAAAACTCCGGAAGTCCACAACACCCCTAGCCACCGCAACAGCACAACTCAAACAGCACACCTCGAAAGCAACCGAAAGCCTCCACCGACGCAACCCGGCGCCAAGGCCAAGCAAAATCTAGCTAGAAGAACTAGCACAACATCACAACAACAAAACCGCTCACCACAGCAAAACAAAAACACCTAACAAAGAGGCAAAGACACCTTTGCAACTATGATCCCATAGAGCAGGAGCTTTCAAACTCATTAAAGACTTGAGGAGTTCCGGCGGCAACAACATCTTTAGGCGGTCTGCATAGTCTTGGATTGCATTCTCATTGAACTTCCCATCATTCCCAATGATGCCTAAGTCTTTTAACACATTGCGTTGAGCAAGACGTGCACTTCGACGAAGTGACGATTTATCATAGGACTTACGTCGGCGTCTTGTTGCTGTGGACAGTGATGAAGGGGAGAGCAATGGGGGGCAATAGTTGTCCTCGTCCTTGTTAGTTGTGGCAGCTAGAGAAGACGCTGCTTCTAACATTGGATCTTTAATTTGTCGAGGCTCTTCTACCTTGGCCTCAGCCATAGAAAGAGTAGCATGATCTTCAATGGTGATGAGAAAGATGGGGTCCTCTGCTGTTACAAGTGCATCTGAGCCGACTTCCTCATCATCAAATGCGTCTTCCACAAGAACAAAATCTTGTGCAAAGGTGACAGCCTGTGGCGGTGATCTCTCTAGCATCTGACTTGAGGTCACGGAGGGCTCCTCAAAGTCCTGCAAGGTCACCTTTTGGTGGGTAGCAGTGTCAACCATGACAGATTCAGTCTCCTTGTGGAACTCTGTATCAGAGATCAAAGTGGTTCTCTCATCGCCAAAGACGTCCGAAGTGTTCGCACGTGCGTCCTCTGACACCAAGGAATCGGAAGGCATGCAAGCTGCCGCAAGAGAGGTGAGAATCGACGGCATTGGAGAGCGTCGAACCGGAGAGCAAGGGCCAAAGAGCTCAGCCATGTTGGGGGCAAAGGCAAGCTCCCCAAGTGGCACCGCGGACTCCAAATGGTTAGCTATACGCGCTAGCCACAACTTGATGGAAGAGACCTCCTCCCTGAGCGGACGCAACACTTCCTCCAACTGAGCTGCAACTAAGTGTTGAAGCTGAGGTGCGGCGAGCTTGTGATGTCCTAGCATGGGAGGTTCGGCCACGGCGCCAGAAGACAACGTAGAGCAACACTCACTTTGTGAAGGCATGGCCACAACATCAACCCAACTCTTAGTCTGATGAGGAGGTTGCTTCGAAGGGGAGCTGACCAATGTTTTAAACAGCGGGTTATGAGGTTTAGCAGCGTGCTTCTCAAAAGTGCAAATAGCGGGCTATAGCGGGATATAGCCGGCTATAGCAAACTAAATGAGGCTATAGCGCGTAGCTTTTCATCTCTAAAACAGCTACAGTGGAATGTAGCGGAGACTATAGCCGGCTATTTAAAACCTTAGAGCTGACCCGTGGAGCAGTAGAGGTGGGCCGAAGGCTGCAATTCCTCTCCCGGTGCCCAGGGCGGAGACAACGAATGCACCGGAAGGAATCCTTGCAACAGCTGACCTGATGGTCACGAGCGAGGCAGCGGTAGCATCTACCCCAAGCCCGCCTCTTGAAAGCAATACTCCGCTCTGACTGAGAAGGATGCAGAGACGACGATGACTGGTCTGTCTGTTGTAGAGATGACACATAAGTGGGAGTGAGAGCGACTACTCTGATCCCCATGCTTCTTCAAAGAGGTGCTGTCCGGCGGCAATTGAGGAAACATAGCCTTGTCTCTCATGGTGAAAAGGAGATGCAGTACTTGGCACGACGTTGTGGATAAACTCATAAACAGCTCCCAGCTAGCAAATCAACATCGAAGCTGGGAGAGGCTAGCTGCCGCCAACGGCGGTGGAAGCAGCCCAACCGAGGATGGGGCGAAACCTACATGAAGAAGGCTGCAGGATGGGCGCTTGGGGAAGACCGCGGCCGTGAGCTTGGAGCCCTCTGTCAACCTCTGTCCCTAGCCCCCAAGGTGGAGATGCAGGACCCGGATACGGCGGTATGGACCGGGGCGGCGACGCCTGCAACAGATGCGGAGCACGGGGACAGGAACCGGGTACGGCGGCGGAGACCTCGGGCGATGCCGGCACGGCGGAGGTGAGGACGGAAATGCTGCTGGCCTCCGACCTCTCTTGCAGCGGCGGCAGGTAGCTCCTCGGGAAGCAGCAGCGCGAACCGGTGAGGTGGCGCGAAGCAGCGACGTCCGCGCCGCGAGCCGACAGGGCGGAGCGGCGGCTCTCGCGATCCGGCGAGGTGGCGCGGGGAGGAGCAGCGCCCCCCGCAGGCTGGCGAGGCGGGGCGGGGCGGAGGAGCGGCGCTCCCCGGGGACCGGCGAGGCGGGGTGGATCTAGGCACCAGCGGCGGGCGGGACGACGGCGGTGCCGGGACGGGGAGGGCGGCGGCGAAGGTGAGCGTACCTGTCACCAGTCGCGGCGCGGGGCGGAGCGGCGTCCCCCGCGGGCCGGCGAGGCAATGCGGGGCGGAGCAGGAGATGTCCTTCGTACTCTCATCCCCCGAAAATTCTTTTTTTCTTTCCGTCTTCCCTGCATGAGTAGAGGTTGATTACCCAAAGAGCGACAGTAATTTGTCTAGATTTTACTGAAATAATTGTAGTAGGCTGTAAATAATGGGAGGTAATAACCATGTACTATTACATTCTTATATATAGGACACTTTCCTCTCTGAACAAGACCGCGAAGCAGAGGATGGTCGGGAGTGCATGCATAGCAAGTTGAGAGATGAACGCTTCCTTCTCATGCTTAGAAAGGACAGCACTGAAATCAGATGACCTCAACATCTCTGGATGAAACACCATCTCGCTCGATCGTCTTCTGCGGTAGGCTTGGGAGACATCAGGAAGCACCACGATGCAGTGATGACGTTTCCTGTTAAAGTTCGTGTTCAGTCTTGCAGTCGTTGAGAAAGAGACTGCCTCCTGATGAGTCATTGAACGCCGTCACTGTGATTGTCTGCTATATGGTTGGCTTGTTGGAAGCATCTGGGCAGACTCGTCGATCAGCTGCAATTATCCTCCCTCAGCTATAATAATTTTGGTTGTGTTGACGTGGACCGGAGAGCACAAGCATGCCCGGTTCACTGCATTTGATAGAAATCGATTAATTTATACTAGTCTATTGTTCTCACACGGGGTTAAAATTTTAGAGGATATAAATTTAATCCATAATAATATTAGAGCTGATTTTTTTAATTCATCTTTTGTAATGTCATCGTGGGTAATGTATATACAAATCTAGAAATTATTTTAATTTATATTTTATGATGACACATTGGGCAATTTATATGCAGATTTAGGGCTTATTTTAATTCATTTTTTATAATGGCATGTTGAATAATTTATATGTAAATTCAAGGGGTTATTTTAATTCATATTCCATAATGGCATGGTGGGTGATTTTATGCAAATTTAAGGGGTTATTTGATTCATATTTCATAATGGCATAATGGTCAATTTTTATACAAATTTTGGAGATTATTTTAATTCATCTTTCATAATGTCATGGTGGATAATTTTTTAAAAACTATAATAGATCTAATGACTACTATTATTATAGCTACATAATTGATGACGTGATGTTTCTAACTTTTGTGAGAATTTTAGGATTTATCTTTTTTCTAGAAAACAAATTTATTATTAGAGCTACATGATGGATGACGGGATATTAATTACATAGAAAACAGATCTAATGGCTATCAAGATTTCAGTCTGCAATTGATGATATGATGTTTCTGATTTTCGTGAGAATTTTTATGATTTTATTTTTTGTTTAGAACATTTTGTGTGGATTAATAAGGGCAGTGATAACAATATTATGCACAAAAGATACGTTTCGTAGAAAGGTTTCTAGCATATTTATGAAAAAATTAAAGAATCATTTAGTAGTGTAAATTTGTAAATAGGAAAAATTGACAAAAAAACTGAGAGTAAATTTGAAATAGAAAAAAATCTGTCAAAAAAAAATTTGCTTTCGCTAAGAGTTGAACTCAAAACCTTTCGTAACGGCAGAGTGGGTAATTACTTATAAAATAGATCTAAAATATATAAAAGTTTGCCAAAAAAAAGAAGAAATTTGTTTTCGTTGAGAGTTGAACTCAAAACCTTTCGTAATAGCAGAGGTGGGTAATTACTTAAAAATTAGATCTAGTGGCTATTAATGTTCCAATCTGCCAATTGATTAACCCGGATTTAGTGCTTATTCACTAGATTCGGACTAACCTCGGTAGTCCTTCAAGATTTAGGTACCCTGACTTAGCCTTCCCATCCGGATCGAGCTTGGTTTTTGGGCGACTCCCGAAGGAGTCCACAGGTTACAACATACACAACCACATTTATTACATAGAGTTGAAATATTATACACAGAGTTCGGTACTTATTACATCAAGGCCTGAAAGTTCATCGGCCCTTTTACCAAAAGTTATTATAGATAACAAGTTTCTCCAAAATACCCGTTATACCGCCCAAGGCGTAGTGAAGCTTTCTTCAGAAGAAGGGAGGAGTGAGGTAAGGATCACATTCGAACAAAGTATACTCTGCTCCTGTAAAAAGATGAGGCAAAAAGTCTGAGTACTAATTACTCAGCAAGACTTACCCGACCACAGGATCTAACCTGACTCGCTATTTGAAGGTTGAAAAGGGACGAGTTAACTCACACTGCAGAGCTATGAGTTGATCCTTAGCTTTTAAGTGACCGCTTCTTTTATTATAGCCTTATTATGCTAGGTTCTTCCTATTCTACTAGCAAGCATCAATCACTCTTCAAAACATTCATTAAGAAATCATTCCACTTCTTACTACGATGTTGGTTGCGATCAGGCAGCTTACAACCGGCAAGCCACAGACGATTCGAATTGATTTTTCCACCTCTCGAGAGGAATACTCAGACACCCGTCATATGCGTCTACACTGACCCCACATACGACAACCCAACATCCAATGCCACCTAGCTGGAACCATACTCACCGAACCCAGGTGTCGGTCCTTCGACACCCGCCCAACCTCCTCTTTCCAGTTGGTCTCGTCTAGTTCCGCGCTTAGGTACAATAGGACGAGAGGTTTACCGGAGCCCGTTAAGGACGGCAAGTGAATGAGGCGCGTTCGGCCCAACCAGGCCACACATCGGACGGCCTTACGATACACAGGCAGGATCAGGGTCCATAGCAATAATCACGACATGCAATATACGAAAGCGAAACTGATCCCGCCGCATGCCTGTCAAATTATTAATATTCTTCTCATTCTTAACCAATTAACTTTAGTAAAAGAATTCCGTTCTAGGCTTATGCCACCTAAGCCATCTATTGCGTATATGATCTTCATGCAGGACATTGGGTAACCATGCTCTAGGGTTTCAAACAACTTCTGACTCTAATGCACAAGCATAAATCATTCTTATTTAAAGGTTTTAAAGAAAATAGATAATGCACCGGGGCTTGCCTTGGGCCATGGGATCGGTGTCGGCGGTCGGCTCGAAGGCTGTTCCTTTCGGAGCGTTGAATGGTTCGGATGCACCGGCTTCGGGGGCTTCTGCTGCGGCGGAAGACTCTTCAACTGGTGCCACCGGAAGAAGCGTACCTAGGACAATGACACGCAGGAGTTTGAAAGATGAGTATGATCAACCCGTTGAAAAAGTAAAGCGTACAATTTTCTAAAGAAAAATGGTGGCCGGGGTTAAACATCTGGGTCTTCAGGCCGTAACTGACTATCCTAGGGCTCGAATGAATTTTCTATTATTTTTAAATATTTTAAAAAGCTTAAATGAATTTTCTAGAAATTTTTGAATAATTCAAATGTGTTTTAGAATTAATTCTATATTTTTAATACACTTCTATGAATTTTTTTCTGTATTTTTTTAAAAAAATCTAACTTTACAATTATATATACTTTAATTAATTTCTTTTTAGAAATACAAAATATTTATATGAATTAATAAATAAATCAATTAATTAATATAAACAGATTAAATTAAATCAAAGATTAAATAACCAAACTGAATTAAGAAAATATAAAACAAAAATCGAAATTGATTTCGGCCCAGCCCATAAAAAAACGAAATAAAATCCCGATTTTCCCCCTCTCTTTTCGGCTCGGCCCACCGGCCGAGCGGGCTGGCGGCCCACCGGGCGGACGGCCCAGCTAACTGGCCTCGCCCGGCTGGCTTGGCGCGGGGCGACGCGGCGGCGTGCGCGCTCACCGGCGCGGCCTTGCCTGCAGGGTCCCGGCCGACGGCGACCCACCGCGGCGGCGATGCGCTCCCCCCCTCCTTTCTCAATCTTCCTCTCTTCCCTTCTCCTCTCTTCTTGCGCACGCCGCCCACTGCGGCTTGGCTCCCGCCGGCGCGGTGGCCTCGCGGCGGCGGTGGTGCCCGCAGGGGTCAACCACCTCCCGCGCAGGGTGCGCGCAGGCGCGGCGCGCCCGATGCGCGCATCTGTCGGAATCCTAGGGGTTCGCGCGCACGGGGAACGCGGCGGCGGCGGCCAGCGCGGCCTCGGCGCCATGGCTTTTGGCTCCGAGCTCTTGCGAGCTCGGGCCGGCCCTAAGCTCGGCGCGAAGGGAACGAGGAAGCGGGGAGGGCGCAGTTTACCGGCGTGGGCGCGGGGACACGGCGACGGCGGCGAACGGCGACGGTAGCGGCAGCGGCGGCGCGGGGCACGGGCGGGGAGCGGCGAGCGGGAGTGTTCCCCCCTGCTCCGCCGAGCGGAGAAGAACCCCGCCCCCTCGGGTCCCACCTGTCAGCGCCGCCTGACAGGGGGCGCGGGTGGCTAGTGGGCCGGCTGCCACGCGGGCCGCCGCCCTCGGCTGGGCCTCGCCCAGCGGGCGCGTGGCCGCGGGCTGCCACCCGCCGCGCGGGGATTTACCCCATTTTCCCTTTTTTTTACTTTATTCTTTTGCAGATTTAACCCTAGATTTTTACCATTTTCCTCAGGGGTCCAAATACAAAAGTGAAAGGGCTTAATTCAAGCTATCTTTTTGTATTTTTACCTTTGGTGAAACCAAAAATCTTTGAGGGGTTTGAATTTGAATTTGCATTTAAATTGTTTTTTTAAACCTTTGTAAATAAAAGTCAAATGTGAGGCCTGCCACGAGGTGCACTTATACGGCTTGGATGCAGAGTATCACAATTTCTGTCTAAATTAATTCTCTGACAAGTAATCCGGGCACGATCATTGCTCTATTCTTAGCTAGTGGTATTTGTAGTTTCTCGTCATGCAAATAAGGTGGGAGTCCAGGGAGTTCGCTCTGGAGCGTGGGAGTCGAGGGAACGACGTGCTTTGCCTTGGCGCAGGATTTTTCTGTTCTTGGCGGCCGGGTCGCGCGGCACATTTGAGCAGCGTGGGATATAACGGCATGTTGTGATGGCGAGCCATGGCGGAGCTCGGGCGTAGTGCCCGCATGGCGTTGCATCTAGTTTTGCTTCTACGAATAGCTCAATCCTCAAATGCGATTCCTTGCTGCACCAATACAAATGTGTTCTGCGTTCTGTGTTCGTGTGCTTGTGTGTTGGGTGATCGTCTTTTCCGGGTCGGCAAAGCAGCTAGCACCGGGTGCAGCTCTTGGACGGAACATAGTCGTACAATCACAGTGGCTTTCCTGTGGCTCATAAAGCTCCTAGAGGTATCAGGAGATCTCTAATTAGGATTTGGATGGTGTCTTGATTTAAAATTGGTTGGCATCCATGTGAAAAAGGCCACAATGCAAACCCTGATTACTAATTAAGGACCCGTACATCATTTCTCATGACTAGTAATTATCTTAAAAAAATGTTGAAATTATATTTCTTGGGAAGGGTATAGTAAGTTGTATGTTCTTTTGAACATGGTGGCTTCATTTCTTATTAAGACATTAAATTTAAAACTGCGTGCTAATTAAATTTCAACTGAGTGCATATTCAACTATTTGGTTGGACTATTTGACTAGGAATTATTTTCCTTGTTTCTAGAAAGCAGAAAAGGCCTAAAGGTTTCCCGATAGGCGCCAACTCGAAACATTCGAGAACATGATGACCACCTGGTTGTCCTTTAATTTCGTTTTAGCTTCCTGTAGCTTTATCTGACGGCTTCGACTAGACACCTACTGTGATGAGTATTCTTATCTGAACCTTAAATTGACTTGTAATGGGAAAATTTTTAACAAAAATCTGGACGTAAATTTGAAAATGGAAAAAATCTGTCAAAAGGAAAAAATTTGATTTCGTTGAGAGTTGAACTCAAAATCTTTCATTATGGTACTTAGAAAATTAGGAAAAATCTGCCATTAAAAGAAGAAATTTTGCTTTTGTTGAGAGTTGAACTCGAAACCTTTTATAATGGCAGAGGTGGGTAATTATTTAGAAAACATATCTAATGGCATGGTATATTCCAATCTACCAATTGATGATTGGATATTTCAAATTTTTGTGGAAACTTATATGATTTATCATTTTTTTCTGTTGCGTTTCGTCAAAATTAACGTGGAAAATTCGTAATAGTAAGAAGCTGGCGGTCACAGATAAATTACATCTCAACACCGTTGTAGTAGGTTCATGGGACAAGAGAACACAACATTCTCATGACTTATTTGCAATCTCACACATTCCATCATTTATAAATAGCCTACGACCTTACCGGGATGAGGTGTTCCACATAGGCCTGGGAGGCAGCGGAAGATCTCAGTTTCTGACTTAATGAAGTTATGGCTACAGGCTACTGCACCTCGTACGACAGCCTCTGGACGGCGGATTGATGTGTGCCAGGCATCATCCCAGAACCATGTTTGCTGCACCTTCATTCTGTGACTAGAGATCAGGGATTCGTGCACTCCTACTCTTGTCCTGACTCCTGACAGCCCCAAACACTCGATCCCATAATAGGAAGAACAATCACTGAGGATCGTACTGTAAATGCGGTGCCACTTCTCATGGCATGGGAGATTTGGGAGGAGAGGAATGCCCACCGTAACTTCAACACTAGCAGCAGGCCGACAGCTCACACGATGGAGGAAGCACGTACGTCTTTGGTTGAATATTGTGCTCTTTGGCCAGCAACCTAGTCGTAGATAGCTGGTTAGTCTGAAATCTACCAGCTAGTGTTCGCTTCCTCTTTAGAATTCTAGATCAGCCTCGAGGCTTCGTAATCTCTTCTCCTTTGTACGATACACATGTTGAGCCTTTGTTCGTCATTGTAGCTGTCAGCTGCCTAAAATCGATCTTAGATGCATCTATCTGCAAAGGCTTAGACTTCGCCACTCGATCGTATGCGCAGGACCACTTCGCTTGGCTCTCTCCAAATCTGCTTTGATTAATTTCTGCAGATCGCCCTCGCTCCGCTCTAATAACTACCATTCGCACACCATTCATGATTGATAGTGCATACTAATGCAATGACTTAAACTAGCTGGTGTGCAATTAATTGTAAGCCATGTCAGAGAATTTTGTTTCTTAATTACTAAGTCAAGTAATAGTGTGACGAACTTGCAAATACAAAACTTATCTTGTTTTATTTATTAAGTGTATACACTTTGGTAACATGAAGCTACCACACCAAATAAAACTGACATAGTCAGTGGTACACATGGCCACAATTTGGTGGCCCTACATGGACCACTTAGACAGATGCAGTCAAATGACTGGTTTATTACTGGGCATGCATGCAGTAATTTGTCTAGATTTAACTGAAATAGTTGTAGTAGGCTGTAAATAATGGGAGGTAATAACCATGTACTAGTACATTCTTATATATAGGACACTTTCGTCTCTGAACAAAACCACGAAGCAGGGGATGGTCAGGAAGCACCACAGCGAAGTGCATGTATAGCAAGCTAAGAGATGAACGCTTCCTTCTCATGCTTGGAAAGGACAGCACTGAAATCAAGATGACCTCAACATCTATTGATGAAACACCATCTTGCTCGATTGTCTTGTGTGGTAGGCTTGGAAGGCATCAGGAAGCACCACGATGCAGTGATGTTGTTTGGTGCTAAGCTACGTGTTCATTCTTTCAGTCAAGAACAGAGGGATGGCCTCCTGATGAATCATTGAGTGCCGTCAGTGTGCTTGTCTGTTATATGGTTGGCTTGGGAAGCATGTGGGCAGACTGGATCAGTTGCAATTCTCAAGGCCCAGCAAGCTAGTGCTACGATCTCAAAGGTGAATATATATGCTAAATATTCTGACAAGTAATCCGGGCACTGATCATTGCTCTATTATTAGCTAGTGGTATTTGCAGTTTCTCTTCATAGTGGCCGCATGGCGTTGAATGTGTAGCTTTGCTTCTACGAAAAGCTCAATCGTCAAATGCGATTCTTTGCCACACCGAGACAAGTGCGTTCTGCCTTTCCAGTTCGTGTGCTTCTGTGTTGGGTGATGGTCTTCTCCAGGGCGGCAGAGCATCAGCGGGTGCAGATCTTGGACAGGACATATTCATAGAATTATACTGGCTTTGCTGTGGCTCATAAAGCTCTGAGAGGTATCGGGAGATCTCTATTTAGGATTTGGAAGATGTCTTGATTTAAAACTGGTTCACATCAATGTGAAAAAAGGCCACAATGCATCCCCTGATTACTAAATAAGGACATGTAGATCATTTTTCATGACAACTAGTTATCTTAAAAATGTTGAAATTATATATTTTTCCAATGGACATACTCCTTTCATCACAAATTGTAAGGGATTCCAGACTTCTTTTTATTTCTACATGTCTCTGTATATAGATGTAGATAAATCTAGACACATATTAAATACACATACATATAGGAATGAATCAATGTAGTTGAGGCCTAGAATCCTTTAACAATTTGAAACGGAGGGAGCAGTAAGTTGTATGTTCCTTCGAACATGGTGGCTCTTCATTTCTTGTTAAGACAAAAAATTAAAAACTGCCTTCTAATTCAAATTATTCTGAGTACATATTAATTAACTATTTGGTTGGACTATTTCACTATGAATTATTCTCCTTGCTTTAAGAAAGCAGAAAAGGCTTAAAAGTTCCAGATAGCCAACTCAAAACATTCTTGAAAACATGATCACCTGGTTGACATTTAATTTCGGTTTAGCTGTAGCTTGATCTGACGGCTTCGGAGACAGCTACTGGGATGAGATTTTCTTTTGTCTGAACTTAAGATTGACTAGAACAAATCGAACGTGTTCAGAGGAATGCCGTTATAATGCTCTGAACCTGGGACGTGTATTTGTGCAATGAAGTGGTACAATGTAAGCGCATAATTTAACCGTCTTGTGTGGACTTTGAAGAACTGATTGCACTGATCCGAAAGGTACATACATATCCTTATCTTTTTTTTTTAATATTATTATGGAATAAGCCATGCTACATCTAGTATGTGTATGGTTGAATCTATACAGCATCACAGCTTAAAAGTGAATTAGCTGAATAATTGATTAAACATGCAACACCTTGGAATTGGATTGATTTCCCTATTTTTGCATTGATTGATTACACTAAGTTCACATGCAGTAGTGGTAGGTTGATATGGAGTCAGATGCCACGTCATCACATTTTATCGTCGTCTCTTTAACCCTGTCTATAAAAGAACAAGTAGCTAGTGCAAGAGGAAACGCTACCGCTGCGAGCTAAATATAAACTAGTCTATCAACCCGTGCGTTACACAGGATTACAGGATACGCACGTATGTCCCATAATTTAGTATGTAAATAAAATATGAATAGTTTATAGAGAACTTGTTTATTATCTAGGTTGTATAATAATCTTTATTGATAAGACTTTAGAGAAATTCACATATATGTACAACTGTTGCCGGTGAGTGGTGAGCTTGTGAGGGATTCTAACGGCCCTGATTTGTTTGTATGCTAATGCAATCAATATTTGAGTCATTTCTTTATTTTGGTTTGTATCCTTCCGGTTTGCTTTCTAGTACGAGGGAAATTATAATAACTTCATGGTTGATGGTTATTACCTTGCTTTAGTTTGTCTTATCATGAAGAATTGAACTATCATTATGTGTGCTTTTGTCATGATCGATGTCTTAATATCTTTTTTTGCACTATTATTTCCCCAATTATACCTACCAATTAATTTACAATAACCGATTAATCCTTAAACTCTAGCTCTCTAATGGATTAGGGATTCCTTAAACCATGCTAATTACGATTTGTGACCTTATATTCCATTAAAGACTTTACATATAAATGATAAGAGCACATCTATATATAGATCATGAGCACATCTATATAAAATAAATACAACAGCAGTGTCCTTACCTTTTTTTATCATTGTAGTCTAATATAAAGTGTATATACTTTTTATTTACTATCATAATTTATATATAGATTACATTAGGTAACCAATAAGCTAATATTAATGTTTGGTATTTAAGATCATGAGGCATTTTATAGTAGTTAGAAAAGTACTCACGGCACCAAGAAGTAACTCTTCCATTAAATTTTTACTGGACATTATGAATGAGTCTTTTGGCGAATTAAAAAATAAATTTATGTGGTACACGTTCCACCCTTTTAGTACCGATCACACTTATTTAGTATTTTCTGGCACCTCTTTCTTAATACCAATCGATGGATCTCACTCGACGCAAGACTTTCTTTCTTTTTTTTTTGCAACCACCCTCTGTCCAATAATATAGTTCGTTTTAGCGATCTTTATTTCCATTTATATTTGAATGTATATTGATAAATCTAGACATGTCTACAAAACACCTTCATTTAACAATGATTAATTAGTTCGAAGGCTAAAACAAATTATATTTTGGAATTAAAGGAATAGATTATATTATCGGATAGAAACAAACATGGCATCAATGAGGGCGTTGATGCACATGCCCCTTTCTTGCCCGCTTCCAGTGTTGATATGCCGGCTGACGTTTCATGACCGCGCCACAACATCTGCCCCAGTTTCCATGCAGCTGATGACGAAGTTGCAAAGCAATTCAATCGGACATTAATGATAGATGGCGAGAGACATCCTTGATGCATGTACCATGATCCTCGTTTGGAGCTCGAGTTGTGCCGTCTACACGATAAAATAGATTGTGTAGATAGGGTTCGGTGAGATAGATCTTAAATTAATTATATTGATTGATGGAATATGTGGGTAATTTTTTATGAATTATTGGGGCCACTTTATGTTTTCTATCTAATGGCTATTATCTTTGTTGATGACTATAGGTCACCGAACTAATGGCCAGATGTTTTTCTTTTTTGTGAGATTTTTTAAGATTTTTTTTTCTAGCGCGTCCAGAGTTAACGTGGAGGCTTCAAAAGAACCTCCAATTAGTAATAGTAAGGTAGTGAAATAATTCTTCATGGCGTTGCTGCTCAAATTAAGTGTTTTCGCTATATGGAACATAGGCAAATGAGGCATCAGGATGCCCTATACAACATGTCATTTGTGATCTAGTTCCAACTTTCAGGGTCGCCTCTACCAGCTAGGATGCAAATGGAGGCCCATGTTCATGGAAGCAGCTCCATGAGCTAGTAGAAGGCAAAAGATGCAATCGCGGACCTAGGTTATCCCGCTGGCTTCCTTGTTGGATTCTGGTGCCGCCAAGCAGCCAAACCATCTTTGGTCCGTTAGATACCAATGAACACAGGTTGGTCGCTGAGCCTGCCTTCGTCTAACAAGCAAGAGAAACTTCAAATCAGCTAGTTTGCTTGTGTTTGCTGCGGTGATAAATATCGATATTGATGTGGAATTAATTGTAAGCTCGTGGTTAGATCATTTCAGTGATAGACTTGATAATAAAATTATTATTCCTGTCCTTGGTTTGTGAACATGTTTCATATGCATACAACATTCTCGATTGCCATCGGTGGAGCTGTAATTATTTGTTACTAGATCTTAAAGAGAACCTTCCATATAAGTGTGCATCGTCCGATACACTAATGTGCATGCATATGCGGTACTCTGAATTTTTTGTCAAATCTGAATCTGGTTATCAATGAAAATCAATAAAGTGAAGGCAGTGAATTAATGACCTACTAATTGCGCTGGGTACGTGCCAATGCAGTTTGCATGTTTCCTAGCTACCACATTGATGAAAACTATTAGGTGCATGGAATTAGATGTTCATCACCTTGAGTTTATTGTAGATTTATATATAATCCCTTTCTTTGTGTCTATATATAAGAGAAGATGATGGAGAACAAAGTTATTGTGTTGTTGTTGTGAGATGGATGAGCTAACTATGCGTGCAAGGCGCTCCATTAGCTTCGTTGTAGCAATAGGCCTAGGTGGCATTGGGATATTTTTACATTAGTGCTTCTGTAATATTGGTTTTCAGAGGCACGGGGAGGTTATGTACAGAATTCCGCGTATGCTGCCTCCAGAACAAAAATTTTCATGCCAAGTAGGGCTGCTTAAACAATTACTTTGGTGACGGGCGTCAATAACAGGCAGGACGGTGCTTGGGAGGCTCATGACAAGGGATGGGCTATGCTGTGCACATTTGCTGAAGTGTGAGGCCTGCATAGAGCCAGTGGAGATGATAGCACACCTCATGTTCGGCTGCTCAGCTGCGCAGGAACACAAGATCGGCTTGATCATCCCTCACCCCAGAACCTCGACGAGACCGCCTTGACAACATGAACCGACCGGAGCATGAACATCCCTCATCATTCACCTTTCATCTTGCTCGGCTGCTTGCAGCTCTGCTGAAGGCCTTCATCATGATTCATGAGCGTCGTTTAGTCCCAAGACGAGTGCCTGTAATATGGCCTTGAAATTAATGAATGGCTACGTGATGGTGAAAATGTAACCTACTTTGTAAGTCCAGGGCTCCAGGCCACACACAAAGGAGCATATGATCCATCAGTCAATCTTAGGTAGGGCAGAGTCGAAGTCAGATAATTTGGAAGAGGAAGGGTTTAGCACAGATTAATTATTTGGATGAAGTCTGAATTTGGACCATGTACTTCTTGTCATGGTTGTACCTAGTTTTAGACTTCAAACTACCGCAAAATAAGACATAATACACTTTGAACTATCCAAATCCGGACAAAACACCTGATGAACGGTTTTTGGGCTGTTTTGATGACGTGGCACTAGGGACCCCACATGTCAGCACTGATAGCTGGCCCCCACCTCTCCATTATTTCTTCTCTCCCTCGCCACCTTTTCTATTATCTTCTCACACGCCGCCGCCGACTGCCCCAGCTAGTCACCGCCCTAGACGCCCATGGTGGGTGGGTGTCTCCAGTCTGGCCTGGCTGTTCTGCATGTTTGTGTGCTCTTTTGTCCGTATGATTTGACGGCCAGCAGGCTGTTCTCGTATGTGCCCACATATTTTAGTCACTTTAGTAAATAAAACAACGCAAAGCCAAAATTTTAGTATTTAATTGCATGCTATATCGTGATTTCGGCAAGTAAGCTCATCACCATCAAAATTTCAACATGTGTGCATGTGTATGGTGATATAAACTCTATATGATGTGTGCATGCAACGGTGTGGTCTCTCAATTTTGGTCAGGCCTGAATCAGGTTGTCAATGAAAATATAGCGACAAGATACTGTTCTAGGTTCCTACATTTATGTAAACGTTAATTGTTAGGCGCACCGCATAACATCAGACGTTGCAACATGATGAATTATTGCAGTGTCTTTCCTTGTGTCTATAAAAAGAGAAGGTAACAAGGAGAACAAGCTACAACTTGTGCAAGTTGGGAGATGAATGAGCTAACCGTTCATTGTAGCCCGGCATATAGCCTCCATTAGCTTTTGTGATGGCAATAGGCCTAGGAGGCATTGGGATCTCTTGCTTCAGGGCGTCTCAAGTATTGGTCTTTAGAGGCATGATGTTGTTTGCTAGAACTTTCATCGTCAGCACCGCTTCCAACTTTGGTATGGCACCGGCTACGACAATTATTTCGGCCACTGTCATTTTGCTGAAGGTATTGTGGCTAAGTATTAATAACAACCCTATAGGCCGAGCAGTAGCACTGGGTGGCACCCAATAAGGTCAGCGACGCTTTTGGGCACGGATTAGAGTTTTGGGATATAAATTTAATCCATTAGAATATTAGAGCTGATAGTTTTAATTCATCTTTTGTAATGTCACTGTGGGTAATGAAGATGCAAATTTAGAAATTATTTTAATTTATATTTTATGACGGCATATTGGGTAATTTATTATACGTAGATTTAGGACCTTATTTTAATTCATCTTTTATAATGGCATGTTGAATAATTTATATGAAAATTCAAGGGTTATTTTCATTTTTATTTCATAATGGCATAGTGGATAATTTTATGCAAATTTAAGAGGTTATTTAATTCATATTTCATAATGGTATGATGGTCAATTTTTATACAAATTTAGGAGATTATTTTATTTCATTTTTCATAATGTCATGGTGAGTAATTTTTTAAAAACTATAATAGATCTAATGATTACTATTATTAGAGTTATATGATGGATGACGGGATGTTTCTGATCTTTGTGAGAATTCTTAAGATTTATCTTTTTCTTAGAAAACAGATATATTATTAGAGCTACATGATGGATAATAGGATGTTAATTACATAGAAAACAGATCTAATGGTTATTAAGATTTCAATCTGTAATTGATGATAGGTGTTTTTTATTATTGTGATAATTTCTATGATTTTATTTTTTATTTAGCGCATTTTGTGAGGATTAATAAGAAGGCTCCAAAAGGAGTTTCCAATTAGCAGTAGCAAGATTAGACATAGAATATCTGTTTCATAGAAAGTTTTCTAGCATCTTTATTAAAAAGTTACGGGATTATTTAGTAGTGTAAATTTGTAAATAGGAAAAAATGATAAAAAATTGAGAGTAAATTTGAAAATAGAAAAAAATTATCAAAAAAGAAGAAATTTGCTTTCATTGAAAATTGAACTCAAAACGTTTTATAATGGCAGAGGTGGGTAATTACTTAGAAGATGAAAAAATCTTCCAAAAGATAAGAAATTTGTTTTCGTTGAGAATTGAACTTAAAACCTTTCGTAATGGCACAGGTGGGTAATTACTTAGAAAACAGATCTAATGGTTATTAATATTCTAATCTGTCAATTGATGGTTGGATGTTTCTGATTTTTGTGAGAATTTCTAGAATTTATCTTTTTCCAATGCGTTTCGTAAAAATTAACGTGGAGACCGCAAAAATAACCTCCAATTAGTAATAGTAAGATAGACGTTAGCGAGTAGCGATGGAGTGGGTGGTGTGGCAGCATGTATATATGTGATGGGCGAGGCGGAAGGACTTCAGTATATCTGTACAGAGGATCGGACATTCATTAGTGCCACTATATGCAGAGTTCCTTTCCTGCTTGATAAAACTTTGCAAGACGTAAGGCTGACTCTAGCAGCTTCTTCATTTCCACTTTTCAAATTCAATTTTTTTTGTAAATAGTATCAAAACAATACTAAACAGTTCTAGATTCCTCAATGTAGCTGTACCCTGGAGAGAGAGCATAAGATGCCAGTATATCTCATCTTCTTTGTTCCGTTGTCAAAAAATATATAAGAGAGCTCAAAGTTGGTCCATCCATTCATACACCATGATCACACGCTAATAATTTCTATACAAATTTAGGGTTATTTTAATTAATCATTCATAATAGCATAATAGCATAGGAGATAATTTATACGCAAATTTAGAAGTTATTTAATGATCTTTCGTAATAGCACGGTGAGCAATTTTTAGACAATATAATAAATCCAATGGCTAATATTATTGTAGACTACTTGATATAGACAGCCAGATACTTCTGATCTTTGTTGGAATTTTAGGATTTATCATTTTTCTAATGTGCCTCAGAATTTGTTTTCGTAACCTCTAATATCTATACTATAAAGAGCAAGTTAGTCAAAAATATTTTTTGCCCAAAGAGATCTATACCCACCTATATCCGAAAATCTACCGTGTCCCCAAAAACCAGACAACAAGCCCACCCAAAACTAGGATACCATGGCAGCGTTCCTACTGTGGAACTTCTCCATCCATTTTATCTCACGCGAGATCCACAGCATACACACATCTACCCGCACCAACAGATCACCCAGCCGAATTTATTGTAGCCCAAGAAACTAGATTTGAGTCGTCACAGCCCAATAAACTATAATCATTAATCCCACGTCGCCTAAAGACGCAATGATTTGCGTAGTCATAACCCATCCTTGTGTTCCAATCCAAGAAGAGAAAAGGGATTACCTGGTGCCGCGAGATGGGTGATGGTGGCGGCCGGGCGAAGGCTCTGCAATTGGTGGGGGAGGAAGGAAGCAGGCCCGATCCAACCGCCGGAGACGAGAAGAGGGCTCCTCGAGCCAGATCCGGCCGCCACGAGCCGGTAGGAGAGCGTAGCACGCAGAGGCGGCGGCAAAGCCGGGGAAGCAGCAGCTGGCCAGATCCGAGTGCCGGAGAGGGATGAGGGGTGCACCGGGGACGAATCCGTTTGCCACGAGCCAATAGGAGGCGCGACCCGCGGAGTCAGCGGCAGCCGCTGGGGAAGGCGGGGGCCCGGACGGAGCCAGCTTCTCAAGAGGAGGCCGTGCCGAGTAGAGGATCAGTCCGTTGCCAAGGAATAAGAAGGGTGCGCGGAGGCGGCGACCGAATGGAGGTGGCTTTTTCGGGCACTGGCCGTGAGGGCACTGCCGCGGGGCCGCTTGACTGCGGCGCGCACACTCTCGGGTGAACACGCTCACCAACAAGAGGCCACGCAGGTTGTGCCGCCGGACGCTCCGCCGCTTTGCTCATCTCATCACCGGACGTGGGGGCAACGGCAGAAAGACCTGCGGGGTGAGAAGGAAAGGGGCTAGGGTTTCCCATGCCCGATTTTTTGGTGATATACACTCTGACGTAGTGAACACCGACGTTGGATTTCACCCGACGGCCAAGATGGAGGCAAGCGGCGGTGCGTGTTCAGAGGCGGGCTAGACCCAATACGCAGTCCATGCCTAGGTTGTTTGCAGCCACAGGCCGGCCTGCGCCACGCGCGTCAAAAGAACGTGCCGAGTAGGCCATTTTTGGGCTACCTCAGCCAGATTGAACAGAGACCTTTTCATTTTTATCAGATTTTCCATAATATGTGTTTTATATATGCATTTGAGAAATGATTAAATTAATATGTCTTGGAGCTAAGATATCATGTCTTTTCTCTGAAGAAATTTGAAACTAACCTGAATAATTATTAGGGAATGGCACGTTACTAGATTTCATATGGTATTATCGTTGTTTTTAACCAATGTTAAACTTTAACGATGAGCCATGATCAGGTCTGATTTAGTTCTTTTTTTTTGTCCAATGATGAATTTAGACTATTTTACTTTCTTCTATTTTTCATCCAACGACGAGTTATATTGAATAGATATTTCTTTTAAGCATGTTTTAATTTTGCAACATTGATTTTATTTCATTTAAAAAACAATAAAATTGTATCATTGTCTTGCTTTTTACTCTTAAAAAAATTGATGCATATAAAGAAATAAGAAGTTATAATAACTTGCTTTGACGCATGACACACGTTTACTTTGCCACGTGCATCTCACATGTTTGCTTCGCCACGTGCATCTCACACGTATATTGCTTTGCCACGTGTATCTCACCCAATTACTTCACCACACACGTGCATTTTTACTGGTTAAATTTTTTTAGATAAAGGAAGCTTTATTTCAAGATGAAATAATGTTCCGGTCTCTGCACTTTAAAAGTACAGACAGCCATAAAATAGAAAGAAAGAAAGAAAAAACCCATAACATACAACTCGCACCATCTAACAAACATAAAAGACTCAACAACGGTGAAAGCTTGATGCAATTGTACCTATTCTCATATCCATGAAGTGAGATGGTCAAAGTCCATAAAGACTCCGTCGTCCTCCTCAAAAAAAGTTGATGAATAGAATATCTAAAGCATCTCACAAATCTCCCACGTCCACCTTCCACACTAACCATCCACCAGATCGAAAACCACAAACGATTATCGATACAATAGATGGTAGCAAACCAATGGTTCCAATTGAATTGCATGCGCTTGAGCTTCTACTTTCCAAATTGCTCTCACAAACAGGAGCCCCTTCTCCTCTGAAGCACAAAGCCAGACAACTATCATCGAAGAAACAGGAGACACCACATATAAGCTTGGCGTCCGAGGTGGACCATGTGAAGGTGAATCACCCCCCGTGCACCGGGCACGGAGCTTTCGCTGCATGGAAGGTGCGAGCAAGGTGCAGAGAGGACGCCTCCAAGGAGAATGCGACGTCCATAGACGATGCCGTCCAAGCTTTCACCCTAACCTCCATCACCCCACCCAGACCTAAACACCACGAATGCCACAGCAACCTAGCACCATTGTCCCTGCGGCCACTAGGTCTGAGCTGGCCTGCGGCCACCATCTCAGGATCCACCATTGGCCCATCGGCGAGGCGCCCACCGCCCGCAGAGGCCGGCGGAAGAGAAGGGCGTGCCTCGCCGGAGGTTGCACCCCACCACAGGCCACCGCCGGGTGCGGTGACGGCATCCACCCAGGCGAGAGCGGGGAAGGGCATGGCGGTGGTGCGGCCTGTAGATCCACGCCGGGGGAGGCTGGATCCGACGAAGGTGACCTGCGGCGGCGCCGTCAACGGCCGGCGGCAGAGCCCACGGAGCAGCCCGCACAGAGCCTGCTGGCGGTGGCGTGCAAGGAGTTGGAGGTTTGCCCGCGGCGTCCGCTGGCGGCGGCAGCGCGCACGAAGCCTGGGGCAGCCCGTGGTGCCCGCTGGCGGCGAGGCGCGTGCGGAACCCGGTGCGGCCCGCCATGCCCGCGGACGGAAACGACACACGCGGAGCCCGAGGCGGCCGGCGGCGGCGACGCACGCAGAGGTGAATGGCGACACCCTTGGCGGCAGGCACCGGTGACGGCGGCGCGCGCGGAGAGAGGAGAGAGAGGAGGAAGGAGAGAGGGGGGAGGAGGAAGGGAGGAGGACGCGTGGGGCGCCTTGACCGCCGCCTTCGCCGCCGCCGGCGGACGGAGGGAGCCGGCGGTGGCGGGTAGAGCTAGGGTAGTTAAATAGAAAGATAAGACAGGCGAGAAGTGGCTTTATTTGCTATGGCATATCACTGTTTGATGGGTGGCGGAAGCAGCGAATTCAGATATGATTATTCGCTGTACGTTCTGGGGCACGGACGAGCTAGTAGTGAGCGGAGACGACGACAGCGAGACGTGAAGGTCGCTGCTATGCTAGTAGCTACCACGACTCCATGTAGTTCCGTATCCGAGGCAACCGGCCTTCTGCGCTCGTCCGATCCGACTCCGGCTAGGAGTCTAATTTGTTCCGTGTAGGAATTGGGATAGGGCTCTCGACGAGTTTTACTTATAGATCTGGTGTCCTGCTCTCGGTCCAGTCTCCGCTACTATCATTTATTCAATCCATCACATTAAGGCAGCATATATCACTGTAAGATCAATCACCATCACCATCGTCAACAGCATCGAGCAGCATGCAAGGCACGTTCTCGCCGACGATGGCGGAGTGCGGGGGCGTGGTGTTCACGGTGACGGCGGACGGCAACGAGGTGGCCGTGGTCGGGAGGGACGGCGCGGCCACGCACGCCGTGGCCGTCGGCGAGAGCTTCCTGGATGCGGACAAGCGCACGCGGCACCACTTCGTTGACGTGCAGGGGCGGGGCGCCGACGACGAGGCGTCGCAGTTCCTGGTGACCGTGCGCGAGGACCAGCGCCGCGTGGTCGCCGTCCGCGCGTACGGCGGCGGCGGCTGCGAGTGCGAGGGCGTGGTGTTCACGGTGACGGACCGGGACGAGGTGGCCGTGGTCGTGGCGGACGGCGCGGCGACGCGCGTGCTGCGCAGCGAGAGCTTTCTGGACGTCGACAAGTGCACGCGGCGCCACTTCGTGGACGTGCAGGGCAAGGCCGAAGCCATGTTGTTCCTGGTGTCCGTGCACGAGGACCAGCGTCGCGTCGTCTTCGTCCAGAGATGCTAGACCTGACACTAATAGATATGGTTTTTTAAGCAAATAATTAGGTCAGTACGCGGCGCTCCCCGATCGAGCCATTATTGGTATGGTATGACGATTTCTTCTATGTAGAAAGGTGGTGCAAATTGCACTATATATGAAGCTTTCTAAGCAAGAAGCGTTGTGCTGTCGCGTGCAGCTGAAGCCAGACACTACTGGTGATGAGCCATGCATTGGCAAAGACTGCAACCTGCATGTTGCAGGTGTGTGTGCATGCATGGGAGTGATCGTGTGTGACATTATTAACACATGTGCGTAGTCATTAATATAGGCACAAGCATACGTTCCATCGCTGGCCGGATTTAGTGCTCGTGCTGGTGCCGCATGGTGACTTGGATATCGTGGTAGTAATTAATATAGGCACATGACCCATGAAATGAGACGGCACGTTCTCACAACGCACTTATTGGCAAGCTTGCTCACGCATCCCATCTATAAATAGACGACGAGCAGACGACGGAGTAGGACGTGGTGTTGCTACATGCGAGCCAATAACGATGATCTCAGAGAGCTGACAGTGTACTGAATGTTCAAAGAGGCCCATCCTCTGGTAGCTTTGCTGGCACACGAACATATAGGCTTTGGAGGCACCGGGGAGATCTCTGTTTAGGATTAGATCGATGCCCTTGCTACTCTGCTCCATAACAGGTGTTAGACGGCAGATCAGCTGATGCAACTCATGGCATAGGAGATTCGGAAGGCCACGGAAATGGAACAATTGTCTACTCAGCGGCATGCAAGTTCTCCGGTACGGTGGTGGCCCAGGGACCTCAGATTACTAGTATATATACGGAGTACAGTGCTGGAAAAAAGGTGGTGTTTGGTCGAATGCTGGATTATTTGTAAATGCTCTAGCGGCAGCACATGCGCCAACGTAGTCGCAGATTGGTTAGTGTGTAACTAGCCTATCAACTCATCCTCCGACGCCAGGAAATATGGCGCCTGTCAACCTAGTCGCGAAGAAAACCTTGTGACTTGGCCCTTGGGTTGGCAGAAGGATGCTTACGAGTTGCGGTATGTATGTGAGTGTGTGCATGGCGGCCGAGTTGTGCGGTAGTGTGTTGCGTGCAGTGCAGCCAGACGGCGGCTGAGCCGTTGGCAAAGTGTGAGTGTGACCTGCATGCTCCAGGTGTACGTGTGCAATCATGGTATGTGTATGACATGATCGTGTGTGAAATCAATTATGCGTACGATAGTACAATTTCGCGTGTGCCGTTCGCTAGCTGGAGTCCATCGTGGTGCCGTGCTGTGACTTGGATATCGTGGTACAAATATATAGGTACATGGAATCAGAAAGCACGTTGTCACAATTTATTTGCAGTCTCAGGCGTTTCATCTATAAATAGACAAGCAAACGACGGAGGAAGTGGGGCTGCTACATATCATCAGTTCAGAGATGATATGTATACTGAATGTTCAAAGAGGCCAATCCTCTCGTGTCTTTGCTGGCACATGAACGCATAGGCTTTGGAGGCACCGGGAGATCTCTGTTTAGGATTAGATCAAAGTCCTTGCTACTCTGCTGCACAAGGCAGGACTACCAAGCTTGGCTCCCCACATCTCCTTTCTTGAGATCGCCATTGCTTCGCTCTGTGGTAGGCTTTGGCTGAGCTGCTGATCTTGTACATGTATATATATTTATACAACTTGTAATTAATACAAAAGTTATGTTGGACCTCTTGCCTGTTTTATTTCCTCACCTCAGAGCATCTTCTTGAGTTGTTTCAGGTGTGTCAAGAGCTTCAAATATTGGCAAACAAAGACAAAGTGAACGATTATAGATTTTACCACACTAGCTAGCGAGCGTTTCTGGGGCGGCATACTTTTATTTCTTACTACTGGTTCTTATAAGTGATACAATGTGATTTGCTCAACCAATAGGGTGCTGCATAATCAAAAACGGAACCAGGTGCCACTTCGTTTTATTGGCTCCGCAGCAGGGATAGATCTCGCTGGGTCTATATATACTCCCTCTCTTCTTTTTTATTTGTCACATTTAATTAAAAAATAAACTAACGGGCGGCAAATATGAGAGAACGAATGTAGTATATTGGAAGTCACAGTAGTCAGCAGAGTTGAGATGGAACATGGAGACAACTCACAGTGAGTGCTGGCACAAATATAATCTCAGGTGGGATGTGGAATTCCAGCATCTTGCTCCATGCATACCATAGGCATGAGTGGTATCAAGAACTTTTGTTCCTCTTGGTTGATGAGAATTAGGCATGATGATAACTCCTTGTTTTGTTCACGACAAGGAATCACATCGTCCGGCGAGATACAATTTAGCTTCCGATGGGTGTTTCAAATGGCCCCGAAGGTACCTAGAGGCTGACGTCCACTTCCTCGTCTGCACACTTCGCAAATTGATCAAACATTTAATCAACTACTTCCCTCTGCATTTTTCAATGCATTAGCTAGTAAGTCCACGCAGTTTGCGTGTTATGTATTTCAGCTAGACCATACTAGGCGAGAAGCTCCAATTAGAAGGTACCAGAACTCTTGGTGCCTGATCAACCAGTTGACTAGCCCACCTACTGTTTTAATTTCTCCCTTCAAAACCTGCAGGTGGATCACGCTAAAGTTCAGTCTAACTTTAACGTTGTGAAACCCAGTCCATTTACAGACATGCATGGAATTGGATCGGTATTTACTGCCCTTATATATTCGTACATCTATACTACCGGTTGGTATAGGGAAAACCATGATGCGAATATGGCCACTGGCCCGCGTATCCAAAGGACATCTGACAATACTAACAATTTTAAGGGTTTTAGTGATATATGAAATGATGAATATCTTTGGCTTCATCAATTGCCTTCGGCTTCTTGAAATGGCAGGCACCAACAATCCCACGATGACCGAGACCCCTGAGACGGCAGAAGACTAGGGCTGTAACCATGTAGGCTGTAACTGTCCACAATGGACTCGGCTGTGTCCAAAACCGACGCTCAGGTCGTCTTCAGCGCGTGTACTTTGTATACGTACACAGCTTATTTTATCTTAGTATTACTAATTAAGATATTATTCAGAGCCTCCACGTTAATCCCAAAAAACACACTAGAAAAATAAATAAATCATATTACTGATCATAGGTTTCTTTTAAAGCCTGCACGTTAATCCTCACGAAACGCACCTGAAAAAAAATAAATCCTAAAAATTCTCATAAAAATCAGAAACATTCAACTATCAAATTGATAGATTGGAATATTAACAGCAGTTACGTCCATTTTCGAAGTAATTACCCACCTCTGGCATTATAAAAGGTTTTGAGTTCAACTCTCAACAAAAGCAAATTTCTTCTTTTTTGGCAGATTTTTCCCATTTTCAACTTATTTTCTTAATAATTACCCACACATGACATTATGAAAGGTTTGAGTTCAACTCTCATCGAAAGTAAATTTCTTCATTTTTTTTGCAAATTTTTTCCATTTTCAAATTTACTCTCTTTTTTTGTTATTTTTTTCTATTTACAAATTTACACTACTAAATGATCCTGTAATTTTTTTCATAAAAATGCTACAAACCTTTTTATGAAACTGATATTTTGTACATAATCTTACTATTACTGATTGGAGACTCCTTTTGGAGCCTTTTATTAATCCTCACAAAGTGCGCTAAATAAAAGATAAAATCATAGAAATTCTCACATTGATCAGAAACATCCTATCATCTAGTGCAAATTGAAATCTTAATAGCCATTAGATCTATTTTCTATGTAATTAACATCCCGTCATCCATCATGTAGCTCTAATAATAAATCTGTTCTCTAGGAAAAAGATAAATCAAAAAAATTCTCACAAAAATAAAAAACATCCTATCTTCCATCGTGTAGCTCTAAAAATAGTAGTCATTAGATCTATTTTGTTTCTCAAAAATTACCCACCATGATATTATGAAAGATGAAATAAAATAATCCCCTAAATTTGAATAAAAATTGCCCATTATACCATTATAAAATATGAATTAAATAATCCCTTAAATTTGCATCAAATTACCCACCATGCCATTATGAAATACGAATTAAACTAACCCCCTAATTTTGCATACAAATTACTTAATATGCCATTATAAAAGATGAATTAAAATAATCCCTAAATCTGCATATAAATTACCCAATATGCCATCATAAAATATAAATTAAAATAATTTCTAAATTTGCATATACATCACACACAATGACAGTAGAAAAGATGAATTAAAACAATCAGCTCTAATATTATTACGGATTAAATCTATATTTCCAAAAACTCTAACCCGTGCGAGAGCACAGGTTGATGGACTAGTGATCAATGTAAAGGTTGTGTTGGGTCCCTCTGCGTTTCAGTCAAATCAACCACAGCACACTAGTTGTGTGGTAGCAGAAACAATAAGTTGGAGTTCACTATGCCTCATTTTCCACCTACGCAGAGCATCCTCTTGAGTTATTTTTCATGCGTGTGATCGGCAGAGAAAGAAAAAGAAGGCTTTTATCTAGAGTACAGGTTTCATTTCATTATTAAATTTTTATTTCAGAAGCGACATTATTGCCTCAGTTAAGCATTGAGCTACTCCTCAAGTTCAGTCATGCATAATTGCATATGGGCCTACGTGCAACTTTATTCTCCAACTCTCTTGCTGGATATATCTGATCGGGTCTGCGAATAAGAAGTCTTAGCATTCAGAACTATTGAGTTAGGGTCTTAGGAAATGCAGATAGCTCATAAAGCAATGCATAGTAGTAGTGTTGGCTCAAATATAATGTCGGGCGACGGAAGTGAAACTCCAGCATCTTGCTGGCATAGGCTTGAGTGGTATTGGGAATTGTTGTTCCTCTTAGGTGAGGAAGTGTTGCACACGAACATCAGAGAATTTAGTCACATATTATTGAGTTGTACCGTTATTGTTGAATAACATCAGAGAATTTTATTTCTTACTATGTCAAGTAATAGTGTGACGAACTTGCAAATAAACTTGTCCTCTTTTATTTATAATGAGTATACACACTTTTTTACTGATTGTTAATACCTCACTAAATACAACTGACAAAGTCACATGGCCTAAATTTGGAGGCCCTGCACGGACCACTTGGACAGATGCAGTCAAATCACCGGTTTATTACTGGGCATGCATGCAGTTGTTTGTCTAGATTTAACTGCAATAATTGTAGTAGGCTGTAAATAATGGAGGCAATAATCATGTACTATTACATTCCTCTCTGAACCAGCCTCACAAAACAGAGGATGGTCAAGAAGCACCATAGAGAAGTGCATGTTGCAAGTTGAGAGATGAAGGCTTCATTCTCATGCTCGGAAGGACAGCACTGAAATCAAAATGACCTCAACACATGCATCTCTTGATGAAAACCATCCTGCTCGATCATTTTCTGTGGTAGGCTTGGGAGGCATCAGGAAGCACCACGATGCAATGCCATCGATTGCTATTAAGCTTTGTGTTCAGTCTTGCTGCGTCGTCGAAAAAGAAACAGCCTCCTGATGAATCATTTAACGCCGTCAGACTCCATCAGTTGCCATTCGATCTCCTCTCAGCTATAATTTGGTTGTGTCGACGTGAACCGGAGAGCACAAGCATGCTCGATCGGTTCACTACAGTTGCTGGAAATTAATTAGTTTATATATATTAGTGGTGGGCAGCACCTAGTGCTACGAGCTCAAAGATGAACATACTAAATATTCTAACAAGTAATCCGGGCACTGATCATTAATTGCTCTATTCTTAGCTAGTACTGTACTATTAGTTTCTCGTCATGCAAACAAGGTAGGAGTCCAGGGAGTTGGCTCTGGATCGTGGGAGACGATGGACCGGGGCTGCGCTGATCATTTGATGATGAACACGTCGGGCATATTGGCCGCATGGCGTTGCATGCAGTTTTACTTGTACAAATAGCTCAACCGTCAAATGCGATTCCTTGCTGCACCAAAACGAGTGTGTTCTGCGTTCCCAGTTCTTGTGCTTGTGTGTTGGGTGATCGTCTTCTCCAGCGCCGCAGAGCAGCAGCAGGTGCAGATCTTGGACTGGACATATTCATAGAATCATAGTGTCTTTGCTGTGGCTCATAAAGCTCCGAGAGGTATCGGGAGATCTCTATTAATGATTTGGATGATGTCTTGATTTAAAATTGGTTGACATCAATGTGAAAAAGGCCCCGATGCAACCCCTGATTACTAATTAAGGACATATATATTGTTTCTCACGACTACTAATTATCTTAAAAATGTTGAAATTATAATTTTTGGGATGGGTATATATAATAAGTTTTACGTATGTTCTTTTGAACATGGTGGATTCAATTCTTATTAAGTCAATAAATTAAAAAACTGTCTGCTAATTAAAATTCTTGAGTGCATATTGGATTATTTGACTACGAATTATTTTCCTTGTTTCTAGAAAGCCGAAAGGCAAAAATGTTCCGAATAGCCAACTTGAAACATTCTTGAAAACATGATGACCACCTCATTGTCATTTAATTTCGTTTTACCTTCCTGTAGCTTGACCTGATGGCTTCGAATAGACACCTGCTGTGGTGAGTTTTTATCTGAACTTAAAATTGACTTGAACAAATTGATGAATAAGTGTTTAGTCGAATGCCGTTATAATGCTCTGAACATTGGATGCGTATATATATGTGCAATGAAGTGGTGCAATGTAAGTGCATAATTTAACCGTCTTGTAGACTTCGAAGAACTGAGTGCACTGATCATCCGAAAAGTACGTACATGTATCCTTATCTCTTTAAGATTGTGGAATAAATAAACCATGCTGTACATCTAGTATGTGTATGGTTGAATCTATACAGCATCTTAGCTCAAAAGTGAATTAGCTGGATAATTGATTAAACATGCAGTACCTTGATTGATTTTTCTTATTTTGCATTGATTGATTACACTAAGTGCGTGTGCAGTAGTGAATAAGGTTGATATGGAGCCAGATGCTACGTCATTACATACTATCGTCGTCTCTTTAACCCTGTCTATAAAAGAGCAAGTTGCTAGTGAAATAGGAGTTGCTACTGCAGCAAGCTAGATAAACAATGAAGTGATTCTCCATGGTGTTCGTGCTCAAATTAAGTGGTTTTGCTATATGGGACTTAGGCCAAGGAGGCATCAGGATCACCTACACAACTACATGACACTCAGAGTCTGGTTCGAACATGCAGGCTCGTCTATACCAGCTAGGATCCAAACGGAGGCACATATTCATGGAAGCAGCTCCATGAGCTAGTAGAAGGCAAAAGATGCAATCGCGGACCTAGGTTATCCCGATGGCTTCCTTGTCGGGTTCTGGTGCCGCTATGCACCTCAACCTTCTTTGGTCCATCAGATACCAACGAGCATAGGTTGGCTGGTGGCTGAGCCTGACTTCGTCTCACAAGCGAGAGAAACCTCAACCTAGCTAGTTTGCTCATGTGTGCTGTGGCGATGACCGTGGATATTGATGTGGAATTAATTGTAAGCAGCATGTGGTTATAATTAGATCATTTCAGACTCGATCGATAACAAATTACCACTCCTCTCCTTCCTTTGTGAGCATGTTTCATATGCCTACAACATTCTCTGTTGCCTTCGGTGGAGCGGCAATTATTTGTTACTAGATCTCAAAGAGAACTGTCATCCATATATGTGGCATCGTCCGATACTCTAATGTGCATGGTTATCAATGAAAATCAGTCAAGTGAAGGCAGTGAATTATTGACCTTGTAATTGCGCTAGGTACGTGCCACTGTGCATGTTTCCTAGCTACTATATTGATGAAAAATTCTTAGGTGCATGTGTGTGTGTGTGTGTGTGTGTGTATATAGTAGCACTATTTAGCTCCTAAGGTGTTGAATAACTATTTAACGCGCTGGAAGTAGCCCCAGCCTAATGCGTAAAAAATCAACCCGCAATTGTAAAATCTAGTTCCGCAACCGTAAAATCCCATAGACAACACCCGCAACAGTAAATTACCTCCCACGGTAGTAATATCCTCTCTTACCATCAGCGATATTAAATCACTTCGCGACCGTAAATTCTTTGGTCCAAACTGTAAATTCAGATTATAGGTGTATATAATGCATCCGCACCCTAATTTTCCTCATTTTTTGTCATTTTCTCACTCCTCGTTCAGATCCATCTGGCACCAGGCGGCGACGGCAGGCGGCAGGCCTCCTCCCCGGCACCAGGGCGGCGGGCAGCGGCAGCCCTCATGTCTCATAGGCGGTCGGCGCTCCCTCATAGGCGACGTCACCCTCTACCAGATCCAGATCGGGCTGCCCATGGCGCTCCCTCATAGGCGACGGCGCCCTCGTCCTGCAATTCGCTCCCAAGATGCTTTGGCGGCGGTCTTCTATGGCAGAGCACCACCACATATCACAGCTGTGAGCTGTGGTGCACCACGGCTGCCTCCGTGTGGCATTGTGAGATGGTGGCGCCCTCGGCGGCAGCTGTACACCCCTACGATGGGCTCCCAAGGTGCACCAGCGCCAAACCGCGGAGCACATCAATAGTTGTGTTGTGGTCTCTCGCGGATCCGTGCGGCGTGGTGGGCCAATTCATTCTCTGTCCACGGCTTGGATCCATGGAGATTCAGGGACGCTGGCGGCTGCCTGCTTCGGGCGTGCTTCTGATGGCCGAAGTTTCGTGGGCAACATAATTTACTAGCTTACAGATCTCACATGCTCCTGTGAGCTTGCAGATTTGTCTTAATTTTTTCCTGGCTTGCAGATCGATGTGCCTTTGAGTGTATTTCTGGTCATAGTCATGGCCATGTTATTCTAGAAATCAATAGTTGATTCTAAGATTTTAATTAGTTCTCCGATTCCAGCCGTAGAACTCAAAATAATTACAGGAGAATCATTCCAAACATTTTTACTGTTCTAAAATAAACATGGTAAGATTCAGTTCGTTTACATTCATAGACTTGTGAATCTGATTGTTGTTCAAACAAGGATTTGTCTTGGTCTGATTTTTGGACTCATGATGTAGTACATCAATCGCTACTTGTATTGCATCTAAATCATTTTTGAAATCACTGGCATTACGGTTTGAGGAAACAAGTTTTTACGACTGCACTGAATGCTTACAACCATACATTGGATTGACAAAGGCAAAACTAGTTTTACAGTTTGCCAAACCAGAAAATACAGCTGCGGATGTAAAGTTACCGTTGCTCAAAGGAGTTCTACTGTTGCAGGAGAGTTCATGTTCCTATACTGTGAGCTTTAACGGGTTTGATTAGAGTTTTACGGTTGCGTGCCAAACTTTTACGCTTGCGGGAGAATTTTTACTGTTGCAAGTTGGGAGCCCTGTCTGATGCGTTGAATATGTATTGAATTACCCCCTAAATTTGCATATAAATTACTTATCATGCCATTATAAAAGATTATTTAAAATAAACCCTAAATCTGCATATAAATTACCATATATGCCATCATGAAAGATAAAATAAAATAATTTCTAAAGTTGCATATAAATTATCCACAATGACATTACAAAAGATGAATAATCACCTCTAATATTACTAAGAATTAAAACTCTAACACGTGCAAGAGCACAGATTGATGGTTAGTATCTTCTAATAATGTGTGCATGCAACGGTGTGGTCTCTCAATTTTTGTGAGGCCTGAATCCGGTTATCAATGAAAATAGAGCAACAAGTGTTGGCCCAGTCTCTGACGCTCAACGCAGACGATCGCTGGGTGTAGAAGAAGCAAGCAGCAGATGCAAAGCTAAGAAGGATGAGACACACACCATTTGTATTCACCAAGCTGCACACCACTAGAACATGGATTAATTTCAATATTTAATTACTACCGCACTCTTTTTGTCCCAAATTGTAAAGGGTTCTAGCACTGTTTTTATTTATTCATATTTATCTGTATGTTGATGAATCTATACACATTTGAACACAAATACATAAGAAATGAATCAATTTAATGGAGACCTAAAATTTCTTATAATTTAGGACGGAGAGAATACGTGTTTACTTGGGTGGCACATTTTTGTTCTATAGGCGATGCAATTTTTATTTGTTAATTTAACCATTGAACTACTCCTCGGATGCCTGCATATTAATTGAAAATAAATGAGTAAGGAGCATCCACGGGTCCAAACACACCTCATTCACCGATCTATGCAACTAAACATGTCCCACAATAACGAGACCGTAAAATACACTTGGTGGAGTGGATTTAATTGGACTGTTTTTGAGAGTCTGTTCCTGGGAGTTCTGTTTGGAATGCCCGGCAAGGCAACTAGGCAACCCGTCGCTACGAAAGGACGCTAACCCATCAGCTGTCGCCTCCGTCAATGAAATGTATGTATGAATGGAATACACCGGATTAACGCCATTTCTCCCATTTTAGTTACAATTAATCATAATTCCTTTTTATTACCCACTCTCCTGGATTAGAGTTTTAGGTGCTAACTAAATTCGTAGAGGAGGCAAGCAGAAACAGCAGATGCACCAGAAACACACACTTTGTGTTAACTACGCTTCGCACTAGTGACACTGTCACATGGTTTAGTTAATGAATAGCACGAATTAATAACTCAGTCCATGTTTGGACGAACAATCAGGCAAGCACACTTGGACATATACAACTTGCTCAAACCCACACACACTAGAACCTAGGATCTTCTGGCCGCCGTAATGCAACGAAAGCAGCGTGCCCTCTTGCCGCAAATACGTTCTGCATGAACGGAAACACTCGCTCGTACCTCGTAGTGATCGCCACCATGTAGACCAAACGAGCACCTACACGTGGCCCTCAAGAACGAACACATGCGCTGAATTGAACCTGGTGAGGGAGAAGTTACCGTTCCACAGCCATCAGTGACGAGTTTTGGAGTTCAGAGTGTTATTTCAGGAGTGTGAAGAGCTCTGTTTTTGAGAGTCTACCTTGGTGGTCTGTTTGGAATTAATGCCCGGCAAGTCAACCCACAAAAATTCACACAAAAAGATAAATTCTAAAAATTACCACAAAAGTCAAAAACATCTCACCGTCTATCGAGTAGTTTCTAATAATGATATCAGCCATTGGAACTATTATATTTTCTCACAAAATTACCCACCATATAAAGTAACTCCTATTTTTTCATATAAATTACACGTCATGCCATTACAAAAGATGAATTAAACTAACCTCCGAAATTTGAATATAAATTACTCCTCATGCCATTATAAGAGATGAATTAAAGTAATATCTAACATGCACAAAAATTATCATTATGAAAAATAAATTAAATTTATCCTCTAATTTACATATAAATTATGTATTGTGTTATTATGAAAGATAACTTAATGCAATCCCCTAATTTTGCTTGTTTATTTGTACTATGCCATTATAAAATATGAATGTTCATTATGTATATAAAAAAATTAAAGGATGAACATATGGGACATATTGAATAATATCAATTTTTATTAGTTCGTTCTGGCATAAAACTTTAATATGAATTTGAAGTCGATAGATAACTTTAATATTTGCAATGGTACATACTTTATATATGTTAATTTTTGTTGACTCTTTTTAATAACAATACATGTTTGTAGTTAGATTTTACGATTTAGATGTTGTTTTATTTTGTATTTAGTTATTTTAGATGTGATTATTTTATTCCATATCTAATAATGGCATGGTGAGTGAAATTTAGTGGTTCCTTTATTTCAAATTTTATAATGGCGGTAACTTATAAGCAAATTTAGGGGTGCTATTCAGTTCCATAGCAAGACAGATCCCTGTGCATATAAATAAGAAATCTCAGCATATTTCTCAAAAAAAAAAAAGAAATCTCAGCATAGCCAACAGCTCTGAGTTGGGAAGTGCAGAAAGGCAAGTGCAGGTAGCTCATGCTGCTACGGGAGTGTTGGCTCAAATACAATCTCTGTTGGAATTCTAATTTATAGTAGGCATGAGGGGTACCAGGAATCTAAATCTGTTTCTCCCTGGGCCTGACCATACGCATCTAAAAACCACAACCTGGCTACCTGATCAATTGAGAAACAGAACACTTCGCTGGGCCGTGGCCTTCATCGTCTCGCCGACAAGTGTGGTGAGCAGACGAACTACCAAAGATAGGGGACGCGGCGACCGGTGAGCGCCCGAGGCCGGCGGGCACCGGCCGTCTTCTCCCAATTTTGGTTGGGCGAGAGCTAAAGTGGAATATTGCGCCTCGCTATCATGCTGCTGCTGCGCGAAGGAGACAATTGTCCCCGCGTCTCGCTCTCAACTCACACCGGGGCTTCCTAGAGGAGGCAAGCATAAACAGCAGATGCGCAGGAAACACACACTTAGTGTTCACTACGCTGCACACCAGCGACACTGTCACATGGTTTAGTTAATGAATAGCACAAATTAATAACTCAGTCCATATAATGTTTGGACGAACAATCAGGAAAGCACACTTGGACATATAACGTACGTGCTCAAAGCCACACATACAAAGCACACTTCTTTTGTTCCATAAGTAACGCATCTTTATTTGCTAATTTAAACATTGAACTACTCCTCGGATGCCTGCATAATAATTGCAAGTAAATGGGTAAGGAGAATCCACGGATGGAAGCAATTAAACATGGTATTTCGGTCAAACCAATTTGCCCATTCACTCGGTGCAGAAGAGGCACAATAGTGAAACGCAGGCATGCTGAAACATTTTTTAGTTATAGTTAATCAATGCTGTACACATTTTTATATCCATACTGGTAGTCCCCCATTTTCATCACTTTGTAAATGTATCAACATGTGTTTAGTTCATAGCTAAGTTTGAGTCATGTAAGATCTTATTGCAACCCATACCCGTATGTTGTTAACCATATCAATCAGTGTTTTGGATTTGATATTTTGCTTCTATTATTTGGCTGTAACTTTTATCTACATATTAAGTTAAAAAGTATAATATTATATTTATAAAAATTACTGATTCAAATTAAGTGAAAAAGTATCATATTGTACATCATAAAAATAATAACTGATTCTAGGTTATCAACTTACAACATGGCACTTGGGACTCATTTATGTTTTCTCTATCGAGAATTATGTGTGTGTGGCAATTAACTTTTTGAAGAATATGGAAATATCAGTGCAAAAATGTTACAGTGCTTTGGTCAAAATGAATTATCTTAACTGCCAACTTATATAGTTAATTCTATGCTGTATTTTATAATTTAAATAGAATTTACTGTCCACAAGGGACATTTTTCATAACCACTAAACCATATAACCACACACAAGTCCTATATGTTTGGAATCTATTTAAACTAGTTTATAATATATTAATTAATTGCGGAAAACATTAATGATTTAGAAACATATACACATACCCATAGTATTTAATTTCAATAATAGCTTGTATCGGTATAATTTCAATATATATTTGAGGGGATATTTGTTTATTTTTTTAACAATGGAAAAGGAGATGTAAATCTAGGGGTTCCTTTATATTATCGTAATTATATATTGTAGCAGTGATTTAGTTGCAGCTTAATAATAAGTACGAGGTAATTTAGATGGAAATTTATGGGGTATTTTATATTTTCTCACATACTGCAGAGGCAGGTTATTATTTACTATTTAGATGTATATTTAAGGGGTTATGCTATAATTTCTTTCATAATGGTATGAAGGGTTATTATAGATAGCTTAACTAATCATATGGCTATTTTGATCCCCATCTACAGAGTTGATGGCAAGAAGTTTCTGTTTCAATGAGAATTGTTAGGGAATTATTATTTTTCTCTAATTAGTAGTAGTACGATAGGCCTTACATTTCTTTCAGTAAGCATATAGTAAACTTGATCAATCACTTAATTAAATAAAGAACCATGGCAAATGTTGCAAGTCGACAGATTAAGTTGCACGGATACATTATACTAGAATAAATATTACACATCTACGCCGGGATAGTGGATGAATTGAATCAGAGAGTACAACGGTATCATGACTTTTTTTTGCAATAATCCCACACATTCCCTTTATAAATAGACGGGTTGACGGTGCAACGAGCATGCTACAAGGTCAGAGAAGAGCGTACTAAATATTCGTAGAGTCCATCCGCTAGCTTTGCCATGGCACGTGGGCCTTGGAGGCACCAGGGAGATCTCTATTTAGGATTAGACCAAATGGTTGTTATTGCTGTCACTCATACGTAGGCCTTGGAGGCACCAGGAGATCTCTCTTTAGGACCGATAGAAATACATGCTATGCTACCTTTACAATAGGCACACTTGGTATGTCTAGGGATGCAATTATAGAATATGTAAAAGGCACTATTTTTCATTATATATATATAAGTTTTATAATGATTGGGATTAATGTGAGTCTTTGTAAGTGCAACAAGGCTTCCTAATAATTTTGGTGTATTGAGTGACAACGTGATTAAATGTCTAACTTCTTTGTAAAGTAACTTGATAGGTATTCACATATTAATCAATTGTGTTCTAATGTGAAAGAATGGATTTTCATATATATATATAATGATGAAGCATAAATATTCTCATATGTTGAGAATCAAGGGTATTCACTACATATTGATCATATGTTGAGGATTGAATGAACTCTATTGTACATATATCTAGAAGAAGAATATTTAGCCAAGGATCAACTCATTATTGGCTATACTCATGGATCTCTATATTGGCTTTATTATTTGGCACATATGTTCACTATGACTTGGACACTCTCATTATTGATTGTCTATTGTATGTCACGGTGAAAGTGATATTGTCTACTGAATGCTTTCTCTCATTGTTGGTTATCATGGAATCCTATCTTGGATGCACTTTGAGACTCTTGGTTATAACATTGTCGAAAGTGACATTATGGATACTATTTCTTTCATTTGGACGTCACTATATTAATTGAATTCTTCACACATGACAAGTGGATGATTATGAAGCATCTACATTGCATATCACTGCTACAAAGAATGAAGATCAAATATATTAAATGGTCAATGAGCAAATGTGCTCCATCTACCTATGAAAGAGGTTTTCTTGTTAAAGTCCAACTTATTCAGCTCAAAAGAGATTCTTAAAGAAGTTCATCTTAGTTGTCCCTCCCTACTGGAATTGATCAAAGACGGCATTGTTCACCATCTTCAACACTCAAGAGGATAAACTAGATTTATACTTTGATTTTGAGTATTGGTATGCCGCACTATCAAGAGGGATGCAACATTGGATGTTTTAACAAGTCTCCGTGCTCAAACTAACCAAGCCCGTGTGCTAACTTGAGAGAAACACTTGTCACAACACTTGCACTTGATGGTATTGGAGCTTGCTCTTAGTTGGGTTGGATAGCCCTCTAAATAAGCTTTCCAGAATGTCCAAGATCATCTAAATCAGGTTTCGGGGTGAGAAATTATGGCCGTTTTAGTGTCTGCTAGCTCTGGTGTCTCACCGGTGGTCTGACTGGTGGAACCGGTCGGGCATCCTAGCACCGGTTTGTCGGCTCTGCTGGCACACTAGTGTTCCGACCTGTGGAACCGGTCGGGCACTCTAGCACCGGTCTGCCATCTCTGCTGGCTCATACTGGTGCCACCGGTGCCCCACCAATTCAACAGGTGGGCAATGCACAACACACTAACCGCTAGTTTTTGAGGAGTGGGTATTTATACCCCTTCACCCCTCTTTCCCTCCTTCCATGGCTGCTCACTCTCCCCATGAGAACACTTTCTTATCAGCCATTGGAGCTCTCTCATCTCCCTCTTTGTGAGGTCTCTGGCCAAATCTTGTGAGTTGGGTTGTGAGAGAGAGATTGGGAGTTTGTGAGCACAAGAGAGCATCATCCATCCCTTGAGCATTTTGTGGAGCTTGTTAAGCATTATTGGAGCATTTGTTACTCTTGGAGCTTCGTGCTCCTAGGTGGCTAGGCATCGCCCATCGAAGCACTCATCTCCTTGTAGTGTGCTCCGGAAAGTTTGTATTACCCGCACTTTTGAGCAATTCATAGTAAGTACTCTCCGCCGGTCTTGGTGATTGGGGAGAAAGTCGAGGAGAGGGCTTGCGAGTCCAACCCTTAGTGGGTTCCTCAACAATGAGAACGTATGGACACCTTGGTGGTGTGCCCGAACCTCGGGGTATATCCTGCGTCTTGTGTGCTTGCTTGTGGTGCCTTGTGTTCTTCGTGTTCTTGATCTTCCTCGCCTTGTTTTGGAGAAATCCGTGTGGATCTATCATTTGTGTAGGAACCAAGGTTTGCCCCTCTCTAATCTACAAGAGCAAGCTTTAAGGAAGCTCTACAAACTTACGGTATCAAATTTGCTCGAATTGATTTAGATATCAATTTAGTTGTTTCCGTTGCCGACCGACCGGTTGAACATGTGATCTACTGATTTCCACTTTTAGTTTGTGTTATTTTTTAGAATCGCCTATTCACCCCTCCTCTAGACGACATCTAGATCCTTTCAGCCTTCATTTTATGAGATCCAATGGCCTCAAAATTAGGAAGTACCAAGTGAGACTAGTACCAAAAAAGTGTGGAACCGGTACCAAAAAGACGTTGGCCTAGTACCAAATTTAATTTTTTTAAACATAATAAAAGGGTAAAAGATATTTCACATTTTGTAATTATATGAAAGTTCCCTCAATAATTACCATTGATACTTATCAATTATTCTAAAAATACTATTAATACTTTCCGATCATCGTAACAACCAACTACTGCCCTATAGAGCGGACCGAACAATTTCTTTGTCCTGTCAGGTTCAACCGGTTGGTTACTGGCTGATGCTACTTTTCAGGTTAGACCATGCAGCAGATCGTCAGACGAGCCTGAAAGCCACCTTGCTGTCTCTACGTCACAAGAGGATTATTGCCCGAACCGTTCATACACAGAAAGATTAAATTCTCCTTAGCCTACTTGTGCATTGTAGTATTGTTGTGCAAAGGTCAAAGCATAGAAAGTTCAATATTCAATACCAGTGACCACATACGTCATTTGCTTAGGGGTAGCAGTGCGTCGTGATCCAAATGTTTTTTAACAATCCAAATAAGCCTTTGATGAGTTTTTTAATGTATAGAAATATATGATCCGATCTATTTTGGCTAAATCTTTAAAATTTCTAGTCAAAATTCAAAATTTGAGGCCCTTTACCACCCTTACATGTGCTACCATGCAGAGTTGGCAAGGATTAGATATAAACTATATTTTTATGAAGATCACATAGTCATTGTCTTTAAGTATTTATGACATTTATTTTTTTCAATGTTCATATCGATTTAAACATGTGTCTATATTACATCGAAATATTATATGAAAAACTTTTTATGTCAATTTTGATCTTTTAACAGTGTATTGTGTAACGATAATTTCTATCTTAGGAATTTTATTGAAATTATTTTTCATATTGGTATGGTAGCTATTTTATATGTAAATATAGGGTTTGTTTGAAATTAGCATAGTTTAAATTTACTTTTATACTAGCATAGTGGATAATTTACATGTAAATTTATATAATCATTTAGGGGCTTTGGCGTTTATACTCTTGCTTTGAGGTCTAATGGTAATTTTTACCCTCATTTTTAAACTTTGTGAATTTACCTTTATGTTTTCAAATCGAAGACAGAGTTTACCCCTTGATTTTCTTAATAATATCAATTCCGATACCAAAAGAACATCATATTCAGACAATTTTGTCCCTATTTTTTTAATGAATTGTAATAAATCACTATTCGCGCCGGCAGGTGGCGGCTTCCACCCCATCAATCGTGCCACTGTTGCCAGGTCTCCCCATGCCGCGCCGCACCCAGGCTACACTATGGCCTAGGTTTTTACCTGTGAACTCTAGTGAGTCGTGGGTGAAAGGATAAGTGGCATTCAAGTCTATTCCCCCTATTTTAAAAGTTTTTTCTATTTGTTTTAAATGATTCAGTACAGTCTCGTCTAACAGGTTTAGAAATAAGGGTAAATGGAGTCTTCGTTTTAAAAACGTAAAGGTAAAATCACAGAGTTTTAAAAACGAGGGTAAAACATAATTAGAGTTGCTAGTAGGGGTATAAACACTAATCTTCCTATCATTTATGATGGCAATGGGAGATTATTTTAAATGGCCATAATGGCATTCATGCAAGAGTTGAACTGCTACTACTGAGGTGTTCTGTAAATGCAAATGGAACCGGGTGTCACTTTTTTAACAATTTTACGGCAGGAAATATCTCACTGGGTCTATAAATAAAAAGTCTCAGCCGGCGCCAGCACCATTGAGTTGGAAAATGGAGATAAGTCATTGCGCAACAGCGAGGGTTGGCTCAAATGTGGTCTCGGGTGAATGTGAAATACCAGCGTCTTGCTTGCTGCATGAAATAGGCCTGAGTGGCATCAGGAACTTTGGTTCCTCTTGGGGCCACAAGCGTCGAGGGCTCCCGTGTAGAGTTGGAACCACAAGCGACAGCGGCTGTGCCGCTCACGCGTGGCACACACGCATGCAGGACGGCGTCGCGCTGGGCTCTCCACGACCACGACAACGCCTGCGTCTCCTCTCTGCAGCTAGTCGTGACATCGTCCCCACGTTCAGCTTTCTGCATGCAGTAGACTTATGAGGAGATTCTGTCCTCATGTACACGTATTTTGTTTAGAACAACAGGTAATCACAAATGCTGTGTTGGACTTCTCTGTTTCAATTTCAAATATACTGCATGGTATATACGACAAAACTAATGTATTGGAATAATTCACTGTATTTATTTCAACTTGTCTCATGGAGTACGGATTTTATTTCACTAGTGCTACTGGGTATTAGCACATCTTTTTTATTTCATATTTCATATATTTATTTTCTCAGTTAAGCAATCGTTGTACTACTCCATTATTCGGGCTCATCAAGCCCTTCTCTAAGCCTGTCAGATGCGCCCATGCACTGCTAGAGTAAATAGCAATTGCTCTTGCCTCTTGCTCATACAGTTGTGACATAAGCAACTGAAAGCTAATGGTAAATTGGTAATTCTACCAATTCCATGTGTGATGAACTGGGCTTGTGAATGGATAAGAGCAGAGCAAGAAAGAGAAGAAGATTGTGGTTCAAACAAGCTAGAGCCGTGCAATTGTGCACATGGTGCCAATCTTATGGTTTTGCTGTGAAATAAGCAAATAGGTCATTCACTCACCCACCTAAATTGCAAAGCAAAACCACCAGCAAGGGATACAAGAGAGAGAATGCGAAACAACATGAGCATCAAAATGAATGTAAATAAAACTGTAAGGTTGGTACAAGCAAAGTTTCAAATGTGGTATTATGAAACTCTAGATGAGAAACTAATCTGGCAACAACCCAAATTCGATCAGTAATAAAACACATTGAACTAAAAAGGGCAAAATACCCAAACATGACAAACATGTGTAGACCCCAATGTCTCCTAGGCCCATTATTGCCACGACAAAGCTAATGGGACGAATACTTAGTTCATTCATCTCCCGGACGGAAAGTCATATATATGTTGTTCGGTTCACTGCCTTCATCATCTTCTCCTTAATAGATGGAAGGGAACATACTACAAATCTACAATAACTCACGGTCACCAAACAACGATTCATCAATTTATGCGTGCAGGGAACGACCATGCAAACTGCAATGGGACCAGGTGCGGCAACATGTTGGGTTCCATATATATATAGCAGGATTGAACATTGTGCCTATAAATAAGAAGTCTCTTATTAGCAGCCAAAAGCTTTGAGTTGGGGAATGCTGATAAGCAAGGGCAGGTATATATATATATAGCTCATGCTGCTATGGCGGCGAGTGTTGGCTCAAATACAATCTCTGTAGTATGAGAAATTCCAATGTGCAGTAGGCATGAGTGGTATCAGGAATCTTAACGTGTTTCTCTTTGATGTTGACCATATGCGTCTCATAACCTGAACCTGGCAGCCTGATGAATAGAGAAACAGAGCACTCCGCCGGACCGCGGCCTCCATCGTCTATCCGACCAATGTAGCGAGCAGACAAAGTACTGAAGATAGGCGACGCGGCGACCGGCGAGCGCCCAAGCCCCGCGGGCAGCGGCCGTCTTCTCCCAGTTTTGGCTGGGCAAATGGTCGAGAGAATCGTCGCGCCTCGCGCCGATGATGCTGCTACGCGAAGCTAACTCCTGGCCCAGCGTGTCGCTCTCGACTCACGCTGGGTACAAGAAGCAAGCAACAGATGCAGATGAAGGAAACACACACAATTTGTATGTTCACCACGCGCGCTGCACACGAGTGATCTTGTTACAAAGTTTAATGCTTTAGATAGCACAAACATATATACACACATGTACCACAGCTCGACGGGGCAAACACGTTCTGCATGCACTCGTAGTGCGTGATAGCTACTCCACCCTGCATGCAGCATATATATATTATCCTCTCCATGCATGCAGATCTTTGACGACCCCAGCACCGCTCGCCTCAACGTGCGCTGAACCAGGAGAAGTTACTTTGCACCTACAGCCTGTTACGAGTTTTGGAGTTCACCGTGTTATATAATGTCCGCGCCCCCGATCGAGAGCATCTGAGTTACCTAAGGCGTACTTGTGGAAGAGCTGCTGATTGGCAAATAAAGAAAGAAAAAGAAAAGAGACGTTGCCTAGAATATGGACTTCAATAAGCGACGCAATTTTTATTTGCTCATTTATGCATTGTATAACTCCTCGGATCCTGCATAATCATTGCAAATAACTGGGCATGCACGTAGACGCAGGGGTGAGGCCATGTTGGTTCTACCTGGTGCATTGATACCAGGGTAAATTTTATTTTACCACCAGTTAGACTGACAGTCATCACGTAAATTTGCTAATTAGGTATCTTATATATCTAAATAGGAGAACTCCACTACTTATTTCTCTTAATACGTGTGAAGGCACGTTATCACAGAGGCCTATTAAGTTGAATGTCACATCATCGTTCACTAAAACTTCTATTTAAACATTTTATGAATCTTCTATGGCCCCATGCATTCAATATCTTTCTATGGTGTATGTCCGGACATCATCTAAATTTCCACAGCAACGCTTGAAGAATATTTTTTCATAATTCTATTATTTCATTTTATTAATTTTTAATCTGTGAATCATAATCTATTTAACGTTATAAAATTTCAGCAACAACGCGTACCGTCTAGTTCTTTTAAAGCAGTGCACAAGGGTGTTATCGTTGCTAGCTTCGCCCTCTGTGTTGACGTAGGATCACCTTGCTGGGCTCTCCAGCTGCTTTCATCTCATCGCGTGAGAGACTGCATCTTATCGATTTCTTTTTTTTTTTTTTGCACGTTTCATTTTCTCAGTTAACCACATATATATAAGCGTCCTACTAGTTCTCTGGTGCTGCATCATTGCCAATGCGAACAGGTGCCATGTTCTTTTTTCTCAGTTCTACTTTGCTTATATATAAAAAGTTTCAGCAGCCAATAGCTTTGAGTCAAGAAATGTGGATAAGCAAGTGCAGATAGCTCATGCTGCAGTGTCCAAGTGTTGGCTCGGATATAATTTCTGGTGGATATGATCTGATGTCAAATTCCAGCATCTTGCTGCAGTAGGCACGAGCCGTATCTGGAATCATAATTTGTTCCTCGTAGCGGTTCAGGGTAGTTTACATCTCGTGACCTGAATCTGGCTACCTGATAATGTGAGAAACAGAAGCCTTGGCCAGGCCACGGGTGTCATCATCTCGCCGGCCAATGCGGCGAGCAGATGATCTGTCCAGGGCAGGGGATCTGGGGATGCCACAACCAGCAAACGCGCATCGCCGGTGGGCGGCAGCCATCTTCTTGCAATCATGATTGCACAAGGACAAGTGAAATATCACACCTATAGCTCGCATTATGCTCTTGCCAGGCTACGCCGAGGAATCATTGTTAACTGAAGCATCTCCTAAGCAGGAAGAAGTATATTTTTCCAACAAACTATCATTCTAGTCCAAGGATGGATCCAACACAGGGGCTGCGGGGCTGAAGCATCTCCTACTCTCGCGTAGACGATGGAGCCCCCCGAAGCCCATCCGATATTATTTATATATGAATAAAAAATAGTGAGAAGAAAATGTAAAAGGAAAGAAAAGGGCAAGAGTGGAAAGAGGAGGAAGAAGTGCTAGGAAATTGAAATAAGCGCCCGTAGTCTTTGATCCTAGTTTAATTTGATCATCAATCTTCAAAACAGGGTACACACCTTAAATTATTGAAACCGGATATATCTGGTACTCCAGGTGGGTTCTTTTTTAATTTATATATGATATAAATGATTTAATCTGTACACATTCAAAATTATTACGTATTAAATTTTAGATCAAAAGATATGAAACTAGTATAAATTTTTTATAAAAAATATATTGTTCCCAATATATAGTACTCTATTTAGAGTTTGTTGGACCCTATTTATTACATTTCTAATGTTTTATCTGGACTCGAGTGATAGTTTAATAGTAAAAAATAGACTTATTTCTTCCAGGTGTTCGGCACTAGGCTATAGGCTGCTCTTTTGGGCAGTGAGCCACAAACCCATAGGAGGCGGAGGCCTGCAGGTTAATAGTGTTTTTTAAAGATGAAACTATCAATGTAAATGTGGTACAATAGTGGAAATGAATTATTTAAACGTCAACTTGTATACTATTTATTCTATCTATGTGGTATTTATAATTTAAATGAAGTTTTATTGTCCTTAAGGGATGTTTTTCATCACGGGCTCACGGCTAAACCATATAACTACAGGCACACGGTCTACATAGGTGGCAACAACCTGTATCTTCCATTTCAGTTAATTTATAGTATTAATTGTGGAAGACATTGATAAATCAGAAACACTAATCCATCAACACGTGCTTTAGCATGAGTTAGTAATACTAGAGGTAATTATTTTAATTCATCTTTCGCAATGACATTGTGCGTAATTTATATTCTGATCGAGAAAAAGTTCATTTTGACCATCCAACTATCGCCAAAGTTTGACCAGCTCCACTTATTCAAATCATTTACGAAAATATGGAAAAACTCACGTTGTAGTTAAAGTATATTATATGCTAAACTAAATCATAATAAAAGTAAATTGTGATTTAGTTATCTATATCTAATATTAAAGCGAGTAAGGATCCTTGGTCCATGTAAATTTTTGGTCCGTCCTGACGGGTGGGCCCCACCTTTCATTGTCCCAGCTACTGCATCGGGTCTCTTCTGGTCCATCGCCCCGCATCTCCGCGTCGAATCCATATCAGTCGACGGCCCAACCACAAAACGTAAATCACAGGCCCAACCAAGAGCATGTACATGATATATCAAACGTCAATAATACCACATTGCCTATTTACCTTGGATTGGTATACACATAGCCGGTCAATATGCGCATCGAAACCCAAAGCGTGTCAAGCTCGGTGAATATTAAATCATGTGCGCAAGGAAAAGGAAATCAAATCACAATTCGGGCTTTGATCTGCACCAATACGCAAGAATATTGGAGACACGAGCGGGGGGAGGTTCTAACAGATCAGAAAGGGGGAAAGCTGATCGGCAAGGAAAAAAGAAGAGGAGGATTATGAGACTCGAGGCACGACCAACAGGCAAAGAAAAAAAATCTAATGCTGCCGCCGCACTAACCGGCCACCACCGCAACAATCCGCCTACGAGTCTTCCCCCAATCTGGGGCGGTCTCGGTCTTGCTCCGCACTGGGCCCAGCCCAGATCTTGCAGGCGCCCATGCGCCATGTGGGTTTGTGGGGTTGGGTGGGAGCGAGTTCAATGGAAAAGCCGTTGTTGCCGCCGCCACTAAAAAACTGGGGCCAAGTTTGCGCGTCGCTGCTCAGGAAGGGAACTTGGGGGAGAAGGGAGGAGTGAGAAAGGCTTGAAACCCTAGCCTGCCACTCTTATATCTGACCAAGCTTGATCGAGATCCAACGGCCGGGCGACTAGCTGCGGCACTGGTATTTAGAAAAAAAAAGCCTTGTGTGTTGACAATGCACGGTGATTTTTTTTCTATTGCTCACAATAAGTTTTTTCAGCCAAAAATATTTCATCCATCCACCTCGAAATTGATGTTACCGGCATAATCCGAATTGAAATAAAAAAGTACTCTCAAGATCCAACTCATTGAAAAATATTCGATAGACCCAATTCAGACTAGAAAAGCAGACCACACGAAAACAAACACTCCTGTCACGAAAAGGGAAAGTTTTTTCTGTCAAAAAAAATTCCATCCACCCACCCCTAAATTGATGCTAAGTAGGTTCGGACTACAAAAGTATGCCAATTTTCACATAAAAACAAATGCCCAAATCACATACAAACTCTATATCTATGATGGAAAGCTAAAAAATTAATCTTGTCAATTCAACTAACACCATTCAAAATTTGCTCGGAGTAGGCGAAGATCGTTAGAATAAGACGACGTGAATAATCTAGCAGCGTGCTGCAACATAGAAAACACGAAAATGAGCGCATCGGTTGTATACTATCTCCGTTTTAGGCGTTATACGTATCGAGAAAAAAGCTTAAGGAAACAAACTTTTCAACTCAACTGACATCACCCAAAAATTCATTCGCAACTAACATCACCCCAGTTGGAGTCAACAAGAATTAGACCTAATCATTGGCCATCCAACTCGACCTGATCTGACTTGAGCAACCCACTGGGGTGAGCTCGGGTTATAGCGTTTGATCCGCAACAATCGTGAGCTGAGGCACGGACCATGATTCTTCCTAGAACTCGACCCGACCCAAAAAATGACTCAACCAAAAACACCCAACCCGACACTTCTGTTGGGGGTGCACGTGCCAACCTGACCCTAACCTAGCACTAGCTTGTTAAATGCGACCTAACCTTGACATGACTCAAACTGACGCTTGAATAGGTCTACTGAGAATCAACTTTCTAACCTAAGATTAACAAGAATCAACTTTTCAACCTAACTAACACTACATTCTAAAATTTACTGCCAACTGAAATCACCTCAAAATTCACTGAAGTGTTTTTCTTTGACAAAGGTTTAGTGTGTCATCTCACTCCATGTATATAGCATATCTATCCTTATGCATTATGACTTCTATTTCAATCAAAGCATAGTCATCATATTGCATTAAAATCAGGAATACACATTGAGCTAAACACAAACCGGATAAAATTGTGATATACCGCTAAATGGAAGGCATGTGAATTGTTGATATAGCGCTGAACGCAAGGCATGTGCATCATGTAACATGGCTAAATTATATCCGTAGCAACGCACGGGCATTTCTGCTAAGTCAAGCTAAACTAAATAGACGAGCAGGCAGTGCAAGGATCTCCAGGATGATGGATGTTGGTGTGCCCGTCGTGATCTCCAGGATCATGCTTGTTGCACCTTCAGTGGTTAGGGATGCAGATTTTACTTGTTGACCCAAGTACACAGTATCGAAAAAAATGGAAAACAGTGTGACTACCCTATAGAGCCGATCCAATAGTTTTGTGAGTCCCTCTAGGTTCAACCGGGTGGTTACTGACTTACTGGGTATCTCAATATAGCTGGTACTGTTACTTAGACACACGCAGCAGAGGAACAGAGAAGCCAGCGATGGTGGCGTCTGCTTGGTCTCTGGCGCGGCGAGCGCAGGGTTAAGCTCAATGACTGACAAGACGAGATCCATTTTGCTAGGACAATGGTAGCTGGAGCTGTGCCGGGAGCGCAGAGTAGCTTGCACCAATGCAGAGAGGAGTTTTCACTGGCCGCGTGTTAACGTTGCTGCTCATCATAGCATTGGGAGATTTTAGAAGGCGAGGAATGACCACCGGCTCTTCCACAGTGTGCGAGTTCTCTCAGTGCCCCCAAGCTAGCAGCAGCTCACACTGTGGAGGACCCTCGTGTTCGGTTGAATATAGATTTGGCCAGCTACATACCTAGAGGCAGATAATCGGTTAGTCTGTAATAAACCAATGGATAACTCACTTTCTCTACCGACCCTGCCATGTTTGCGTAGTTTGGCTATTATCAGCATTTCTCGTTTGTCGTTGTAACCGTCAGCTAAAATGGATCTTATTAACGGAAAATGCTGCAAATGCCACACCGCGGGCTCGTACGCAGGACCACCTCGCTGGGCTCTCCATGTCTGCTGTCTGCAGCTCGTCGTCACTCCCGCTCTGCGGCTGGCTTAGAAAATTCTGTTGTTGATCAGCTAATGCTCATATATATATATATGTGTGTGTGTGTGTGTGTGCGTGTGTGTGTGTGTGGAGTCAAACAACTAACCAGTTGGAATTCACTGTTTGTTTCATCATGCGGTTGACTCTGAGAGCGTCTTCTCGGCCTCTCGGGTTTTTTTTGTTTCAGCTCCGATTGGAAATGGAGTTAATCAAACAGAGTATTGTACTACTCCTGAGCTGCTGCATAATTGGTAATGGGACCAGGTGCGACGTTTTTGTGCCCACATCTCCTTAGCAGGACAGATCACTAGCGCTATAAATAAGAAGTCTCAGGCTCTCAACAGCCAACAACTTTTAGTTAGGAGATGCATATAAGCAAGTGCAGGTAGCTCAAGCTAATGTGCTGAGTGTTGGGTCAAATAATACAATTTCTGGAGGATGCAAAATTCCAGCGCGAAGTAGGCAGGAATCTTGATTTGTTCCTCCTTGTGGTTGAGCATAGGCATCTAATGACCTGCACCTGGCTACCTGATAGAGTAAGCGAGGAACAGACGACATGGCCAGACTGCAGCCGTCGTGCTTTCGCTGACCAATAGGGTGAGGAGATGAACAGCCCAAGATAGGGGATGCTGCGACCGGCGAGCACCCAAGGCCGGCGGGAAGCGGCCATCTTCTCCCAATTTTGGTTGGACAAAAGGCCAAGTGAAATGTCGTGCCTGGCTCCTCCTACACGAAGGAAACTATTGGCCAGCCTCTCAATCTTACCACACACACCTGCATTAGGGTAGCAGAAGCAAAGCAACAGGAGGCCTCCGTGCTACCATAGCAATTTAATATCCTCCTGTGCAACCGACTCTACGAGCAAAGCATGTGTCGTCTGCTCAGGTCGACGCCCGTTGAACTCGACAATCCATCAACAGTCCACCTGATTCAGCTTCATCAGTTCGATCGGTCTAGTTCAATACCATCGTCATAATGAAGCCTGCCTCAGCTTGCAGATTCCTGAATCCTGATATCATATGAACTCCATTATTTAGGGCCATGGTGGCCTTTTCCGGTCAAATAATTGGGCGCTGCCGCATGATTAACTCATACTCAGGCCTTCTCTGAGTCTGTCAGATATTCAGATATGCCCATGCATTGCCAGAGTAAACAATAATTGTGCTCTTGCTTAGTTGTGACTACAAACAACTTAAAGCTAATGGTAATTGTGCCAATTCCTTGTGTTATGAATTGAGCTTCGATGTGGTAGTGTCAATGTTTAAGAACAGAGCAAAGAAAAGCAACAAAGGGTTAGCCTGATTCGCAAGACTCCTCGAGACGCAGGGGGACAAAAGGAGACGTCGATTGGAGATGAAGCGTCGGACTCCTTGGGAGCGAGGTTTGCAAGTCGTAACACTGTGGTATGTGGGTCGTTAACGTTCCATAATTGTTGAGGCAGGTTATTTAGATGAAAATAAAGGGGTTGGTTTAGACTATTGTTCATAGTAGCAGAGGTGGATAATATAATTAAAACGTAAAGTTAGAAGATTATTTTATAATTTATTTTATAATAGGACGGTGGGCAAATTTAGATTGCTTCATTGATCTTATGGCTATTTTATAACGTTTCTATGTTTATGAGAATTTTTAGCCATTTCTTTATCCAATTAGTAGTAGTAAGATAGGCCTTGCATTTCTTTTAGTAAGCATATTAACTAAATGAATTGTCATTCCAAAAGCAGACAGTCAACAGATCAAGTTGCACGGATACATTATACATTTATACTAGAATAAATATTACACATCCACGCCGTAAGTGGTAGTTGGTCAATTGAATCATTGAGCACAACGTTATCATGACTGTTTTTTGCAATAATCTCATACATTCCATCTGTTAAAAGTAACGATTCCTAAGTTTGGTCTTTGCAGCTCGTCGTCCCTCCATTCTGCATGCAGTAGTGTTACGAGCTTCTTTGTCGAGCAGCTGATGCTCTTGTATATGTATTTCTTTTTACAACCGGTGAACAATGCAAAATCTGTGTTGAGGCTCTCTATTTCAATCAAATTTACTGGATCATGTATTTATATGATAAAACTAACTATTTGAATTCACTGTGTGTTTTATCTTATCGCTTCAAAGAGCATGCATCTTCTCGAGTTGTTTAAGATGTGTGAAGAGCTCTGATTGCCAATTGGAGTGCATATTTTTATTTCACTATTGTTACTGGGTCACACTTTTTTCATTTCACTAGTCCATCAACCCGTGCTCTCGTACGGGTTAGAGTTTTGGGGATATAAATTAAATCCATAAGAATATTAGAGCTGATTGTTTTAATTCATCTTTTTAATGTTATTGTGGATAATGCATATGCAAATTTAGAATTTATTTTTATTTATATTTTATGATGGCATATTGAGTAATTTATATGCAGATTTAAGACTTATTTTAATTTATCTTTTATAATGGTATGTTGAGTAATTTATATGAAAATTTAAAGAGTTATTTTAATTTGCATTTTATAACGGCATGTTGGGTAATTTTATGCAAATTTAAAGGGTTATTTAATTCATATTTCATAATGGCATGATGGTCAATTTTTATACAAATTTAGGGGATCATTTTATTTCATCTTTCATAATATCATGGTGGGTAATTTTTTATAGAAACTATAATAAATCTAATGATTACTATTATTAGAGCTTTACGATAGATGACGGTATGTTTCTGATTTTTGTGAGAATTCTTAAGATTTATCTTTTTTTATAGAAAATATATTTATTATTAGAGCTACATGATGGATACGGGATGTTAATTACATAGAAAACCAATCTAATGGCTATTAAGATTTTAATCTGCAATTGTTGAAAGGTGTTTCTGATTATCATGAGAATTTCTATGATTTTATTTTTTATTTAGCGCATCTTGTGAGGATTAATGATGAGGCTTCAAAAGGAGTCCCCAATTAGTAATAGCAAGATCAGACACAAAATATCTGTGCCATAGAAATGTTTTAAGCATCTTTATGGAAAAAAATTACGGGACCATTTAGTAGTGTAAATTTATAAATGGGAAACAGTGACAAAAACTAAAAGTAAATTTGAAAATAGAAAAAATCTGCTGCAAAAGAAGGAATTTGCTTTCGTTAGGAGTTGAACTCAAAACCTTTCATAATAGCAGAAGTGGATATTTGCTTAGAAACAGATGGGAAAATCTGTCAAAAAAAAGAAATTTGTTTTCGTTGGGAATTGAACTCAAAACCTTTCATAACGACAGAGGTGTGTAATTAATTAGAAAACAGATCTAATGGCTATTAATATTCCAACATGTCAATTGATGGTTGGATGTTTTATATTTTTGTGATAATTTATAGGATTTATCTTTTTTTCTATAGCGTTTCGTAAAGGAACTTCTAATTAGTAATAGTAAGATGAGTGATACTTTTTTTCTCAATTTAAAACCTTTTATATATAAGCATTGTACTATACTTCTCAGGTGCTGCGCAACATGACTGCCAATGGGACCGGTGCAACGTTTTTATGCTCAGTCATTGTGCCTATAAATAAGAAGTCTTAGCACCCAACAGCTTTGAGTTGAGAAATGCAGATAAGCCAGTGCATGTATCTCATGCTGCTATGGCGAGTACTGTCGTTGGCTCAAATACAATTTTGTGTACTAGGATGAGAAATTCCAACGTGCAGTAGGCATGAGCGGCATTTGGAATCTTCATATGATTCTTCTTTGGGTTAAACCATATGCATCTAATAACCTAAACCTAGTTGTCTGATGAAGTGAGAACAAGGGGATTTCAACAGGCCGTGGCCTCCGTCGTCTCGCTGACTAGTGCGGCGAGCAGACGAACTGCCCACGGTGTCGACGCAGTGACCGGCGAGCGCCCGAGGCCGGCGGGCGGCGGCCGTCACCTCCCAATTTTGGTTGGGCGAGAGGGCAAGCGAAGCGTTGCGCCTTTTGCTCCCTTGAGTCTGCTACGCGAAGGAAACTGCTGGCCCAAGTCTCTGACACTCAACGAAAAAGGTCACTGGGTAGAAGAAGCAGGCAGCAGATACAAAGCAAACAAGCATGAGAAAACACACCGTTCGTATTCACCACGCTGAGGACCAGGGGAATATGGACTTCAATATTTAAATTAGTACAGTCCGTGTTTACTTGGGTGGCACATTTTTGTTCCATATATTAGACGACACAATTTTTGTTTGCTCATTTAAGCATTGATCTACTCCTCAGATGCTGCATAATTGCAAATAAATGGGTAAGGAGCATCCACCTGATCCACCGATCCATACAACTAAACTGGGAGCTCCCCGCCCATCCTCTCCGCATGTGCCAGAATAACGGGACCGTAAAATACACTCGATGGAGTGGACTTAATCAGTTAATTGGGCTGTTTTGAGGGTCTGTTCCTTGTAGGTCTGTTTAGAGTGCCCGGCAAAGCAACTAGGCAACCCGACGCTTAGAAAGGACGCTAACCCATCAGCTGTCGCCGTCCGTCAATGAAAGACTGTACGTCTGTATGCACGGGACACCGGATTAACGCCATTTCTCCCATGGCGATGAATGAATTAGAATATAGCTAGCCAATCAACCCGTGCGTTTGCACGGGTTTGTAGAATATGTATTTTTAGTTTAGGGCCACAATGTATGACATGAATGCAATATGAGTAGTTTGTATAATTATAGTTGATTTTGAGTTGAGAGATGCACGTGTGCAGAGTTTAGGCTGGTTAGGTTAAAAGAGATTTCGGTTGATTCTTTTCTTCTCTTTCTCCATTCATATCCGGCATTTGAGACTATTCTATTTTGGAATTGTACTGCGTAGACAATGACATTGAAGTTAGCAATTATTGTCAGCTAACTTGCAAATGAATTTTCCTTATTTGATCAAATATGGGTTATTTAGATAAATAGCTTCAATTAAATTTCTACAGAGCTGATTGATAATCGTGTATTACATTATGTAGTCTAAACAGAACATGTATTCTACATTTGGTGTCCAAACACGCCGTGTAGATACTTGTTGTAGGCTTCAATTTCAGCATCTAGATGATATGGATATACAATTAGAAAATATTAGACTATTTAGATTATTTAGAACATGATTAATCAACATAAGTTGCTAGTAATAGGGGTGCCCATCATCTGCGAAGGTAAAGATTGCATCAGTTGAATCCTTGACGCTTCGTAAAATTCTCAAGATGATGTTTTGGCATGCATACATGATTTGATGATTATAATATTTATTCATTACTCATACTCGATGGCAGCCCTCGCCAAATACAGTTTTGCTTTAAAATTTAAATAAGAAGAAAGTTAAAAATAGATTCTGTGAGAAGGAGACTTACACAGGGCTATGTACCTACATCCATTAAACGAACCAAGTTGATAGGGCCACAGTGAAGTGTTTGGATTTACTGATTTGACCCCTTCCGTAGTTGGTTGTTCTCATCTATTTATTTGTTTTCCTTCCTTTTTGTTTAATTATGAGTTATCCTTTCCCTTTGTTGATAATTTGCAACTTGTTATAGCTCTGCATTTTGGTCATCAGATGCTTTCTAAACAGAGGTATTGTGTTAACATATTTTCCTTAGTACAACAAAATAAACTATTAAAAAAAATAAAGATTATCCAGTATTACCTTTTTGGTGTCTCTCTTCCTCTCATTCTGTCTCTCGGTGTGCTTTGTTCTGAGGCATCTCTATACACTGATCACTACTCTCATCACTGCATAATCTTGCATTATTGTGAATGTCTAGAAAGAGAATAGAAGTGTCGCATGGTTACCTTTTTCTCGATGCCACAGGTACGCCACCCTTGAATCTAGATATTTCAACAAATGGCCTACACCATTTGTTATTAGTCAATATCACATATGATTTCATAGCCCATGTTGTAGTTCAATTGAGTACATTCCTCATGGTATAATTTAAAATGATGCAACTCTGTATATTTATTGGTGGATACATCCTCAAGAAAGATTTAGTGTTACTTCTTTTCCATAGCTTTTATGGACATTCAAATAAAAGAACAAAAGTGTTGGATGGTTACCATTTCGTTTGGTTCGTTTGGTGCCGCAGGTATGTCTCGCCTGGATTAGGATATTTCAGCAAATGGCCAAGAGCATCTGTTATTGAATATAAGTACGTTAGTATTTTGTAGTACACTGACAAATCCATACTTTAAAACCAAGGCGTTATGACGTTCCATTGTTATGGTGTTGGGTGTTTTGTTTCACATCATTACTATATAGCTTTAGGTATTTGTTATTTTTATTTTCATATAAAATTTATTTCCTCTTCATTCGAGCCTTTTAGATCCTTGGCTTTGCAAATGATCTCCCGAGGTGCCAGTACACACTTTGACAGATTACTTATATTAGAAAGGTGATTGAGAAGCAACTTTTGGTTCGAATATTTATGCCTTCGTCCTGATTTCCTTTCCCCTTGAAAATTTGAGTTAACGTATTGTGAATAATCAAATTTAATATATTGCAATTCGAGCTACTAATTAGAAAAGTAGAATGCATAAGTTATTACCTTGCTTGTTTTTGCAATAACCTTTCTCTTCTCTTTGATAGTTTGTCTTGAGGTTTGCAAAATTGATGCTCCGATCCATATATACGCTTCTTTTATTCCTCAACGATCAAAATCTTGATGCAGAAGAAGAAAGTGGACAGACAGATATGATCTAGAAATCAGTCCAAGTTGCTGTTGTGACTGAAAAACTCATCAGAACCACAAAATTTATTCTAAAACAATTGTTAATTGCACAATCGGCACCAACATATTTTTCTTTCTTTTATTTCCTACCGATCAAACTCTGGGGTTTGCAGGATGACACGTCTAAATGACTAAAGGTTGAACTAAATGACAACACACATTAGGTGGAAGAACTATATAAATTATTTTAGCGCAAGATGATTAATTTACAGCAGCGATTAAACTTTACTTGCATAATTGTTGACCCACGTGACCATGTAAGCCAGTGCTCACGGCTAGAGAGACACAACATCGTGACGTGAGGCTGATGGAGAACCACATGACGGACTCGTGTGCAACGATGTGCGCAGGCTGGAGACGCACCATGTGAACATGCTGGAGAGGTATAGCACGGCGACTATGGAGAGGCAGCTTCGGAGATGCAGCGACCTGCTGGGGGAGAGCTAGGGCATGGCAAAGATAGAATGTTTTGTCGTGGTTTAAATGGTATAGGTGGGTAATTTTGATATAACTATTGGGAGTTACTTTAGCCTACTCATCCAATGGCTATTATCTCTTATGATAATTATAGGCCACCGAATTGATGGATAGATGTTTCTGATTTTTGTGAGAATTCCTAAGATTTATCTTTTTTTCTAGAATGAAACAATATTGACTCGATGTTTTCGTCGGTTTTTAACAAATAAATGTGAAAATAACTAAAGAAGGTACGATATAAATAAAATGTCATCCCGGTGCAAGGCACCGCACTTTTCCTAATATATCCAATAAGCCTATAACCTGCATGATAGCACAGGTTGGTAAATTGTTTTTTTTTATACCTTTCTTTCCAGTTACCTATAACCGCCCAAGTATACTATTATGTTGACGTAAGACACTTACTCTTGGCTAGTGATTGGCATATTTGTCTTTGTTAAGTGGGCAGCCATCAGCCATAGTAGATGTCAAAAGACTCAAAACTACATTCTTTTAAGCAAGAATCTTACTCTTAGTTATTGATTAAAGGTCCTTACCTTTGTTAATTGGGCAGCCAACAACAACATTCGTGTATGTTCTTTTGCCGTTGGAGTGGGAAACAGCAAAAAACGATGGCGCTCAAATTACCTGATAGAAAAGAGATGAGCCAGGTTATGAATCCAGATGCTCCCGTCACTCTAGGAGTCTAGGAGTGACCATATTGGGTGCCGGCTGAAGAAGCCCAATGGACATAGTGCATGTCCATGGACACTGTGCCTTGACCAGGAACAGGAGACGTTTATCTGACTCTTCTTTTTCGTCTAGTTTGTTTGTTCTGCAAATTAGTACAGAACAAACATGTAGAATGAGCATATATATACAGATATTATATATATTATTAGTATACCTCAACTAAACCTACACATACATTTGATCAAAAGAAAACTATCTGAGAAGATCACACGGTATACAAACAGTTGATCAGGCAAGGCAACCAAACCTCTCGATCTTGACAAACCTTGATCCCCTGTACATCCTAACACGGTAACACCTAACCACACAATGCAAACTGATCTAGCTAGGAAAAACAACATCGAAAGCAGTGTGCTTTTGGGCTGAGATTGCAGAAGCCATAGGTCAATCTTATATTCTGAAACCTTCTCGCGCTCGCTGGGTTGTGCCCACGCCCTGCTCACCGTGGTCGTGCCACGCTGTTCAGGTTCATTGCTGCTATGATCAAGGGGAAATATTACCAAGGGCTACAGGTGGTGTATCATCTTCTTACTATGCCGTCCAGTTTCTCGTCCTCCTCGGTGACCTGCATGTGCTCGAACCGCTGGCCTGCTGGCCGTCGAAGCTGTACCCGGTCTCCAGCGGGGCTTGTCGTGTACTCGATGCCGACATGCCGCCAGCGAGAAGTTGTGGTAGGGACGGACGTTGGTGCTGGGGCGGCCAAGACGCACGCGGCGGCCTGGGAAAAAATTAGGGTAGAAAGATGCGGAGAGGCAGGGAGGCGCATGTAGGCGCCGCGATTCCGTAGAGGCCGAAAATGGAGATGCACATAGGTGTAGGAGACGCAGGAAAATAAGAAAAAATCTTTAAAAAAAAGGAAATTGGCTTTCTTTGAGAGTTGAACACAAAACCTTTCATAATGGCAAAGATGGGTAATTACTTAGAAAATAGATCTAATTGCTATTAATATTCCAATCAATCAATTGATGGTCGGAATGTTTCTAATTATTGTGAGAATTTCTAGGATTTTATCTTTTTTCTTAGAGTGTCTCGTGAGAATTAACGTGGAGGCTCCAAAAGAAGCCTCCAATTAGTAATATTAAGATAATGTACGTATATTTTTTTGAGACATTTTACAGTGGTTGAAAAGGAACCCACCGGTACCAGGCAGCACCACTTCATTTTAATTTTTTTAGCTGAATTATTGAATAATTAAAATAAACAAGAAAAAAGGTATTGGTATCGGTCACACCATTTCTGGTACCAGACCTACCTATTTGGTACCGCATGGTACTGGTATCGTAGTACCGTCTATTTTTAAACCATTGGATTTCGCTTGATGGACGGCTCTTATTTTTTCCAACCACCGTAAAAGTTGTAATATTTTTTAGTTACAGTTAACCATAATTCCTTGTTATTACACACTCTCCCGAGTTAGAGTTTTCGACAATATCTTACTATTACAAAAAAGCACAAATTATAAGGTACGGTAGAAAAAAAAGATAAATCTTATAAAAACATCTAGCCGTCTATCAAATAATCTCTAATAATAGTATCTATTGGATCTATTATATTTAAAAAAAATACATACCATATCATTATGAAAGACCAATTAAAATAATCCCGAATTTTGAATATAAATTACCCACTATACCATTCCGAAGCATGAATTAAAGTAATATCTAAATTTACACAAATTACCATTATGAAAGACAATTAAAAATATCCTCTCATTTACATATAAATTACGTATTGCGTTATTATGAAAGATAATTTAAAAAACCCCTAAATTTGATTGTTAATTATCACTATGCCATTATCAAATATAAATGTTAATTGTGTAAATAAAAAATTAAATTATGAACATATCAGACATGTTGAATAATATCAATTTTGATTAATTGTAGGTTTCAACTTTATGTAAAAAATTAATATATATGTTTCGTAGTAGCCCATGCTTTTCACAGGGTTGGTGTACTAGTATGTATTTAAAGTTGATAGATAACTTTCATATTAGCAATGGTAGATAATTTAGAAACATATATATATGTTTATTTTTTATAACAATATATGTTTGTAGTTTAGAGTTTAAATGTTATATTATTTTATCTTTAGTAATATGAGTGCAGATAATTTAAATTTACATCTAATAATGGCATGGTTAGTAATTTATACGTAAATTTAAGAGTTGTTTAACTCATATTTTATAAAGGTATATGATGGGTAATTTATATACAAATTTAGCAGTGTTACTCAGTTCCATAGAAGGACATATCACTGTGCCTATAAATAAGAAGTCTCAGCATAGCCAACAACTTTGAGTTGGAAAATGCAGATAATAAGCAAGTGCAGGTAGCTCATGTGCTATGGAGTGTGTTGGCTCAAATACAATCTCTGTAGAATGAGAATTTCCAATCTGCAGTAGGCATGAGCAGCATTGGGAATCTTACTATGTTCCTTATTTGGGTTAACCATATGCATCAAATAACCTAAACCTAGCTGCCCGATAAAGTGAGAACAAGGGGACTCCGCCAGGCCATGGCCTTCGTTGTCTCGCCGACCAGTGCGGCGAGCAGACGAACTGCCCACGGTGTCGACGCAGACAAACTCCTACGCGAAGGAAAGTGGTCGTTGCCCAGCGTCTCAATCTCAACTCCCTCCGGCGCTGCGTAGAAGAGGCGAGCAGAATTAAAGAGCAGATGCACAAGAAACACACACATTCTGTTCGCCACGCTGCATACCAGCGACACTGTTGCGTACATGGTTTAATGAATAGCACAATTGCACAAATCAACATAGACACACGGATCCACGTTTGGGCGCACAATCTGCCAAGCAAGCACGCACAAGGCACAAGGCACGCACGGCGTCGACGCCTCCAGGATCATGCATGTCACGTACTCACACCTGGTCGGACTAAGGGATGCAATTATAGACGCATGCAGCAGAGGACAGAGGAGCCGGCGGCGATTTGGCTGTGTTTGCTGTGTTGGGATGCATGGTTAATGGTGCGCTGATTGCTCAAGGGCATGGGTGACAAGAGAATAGGGTGGTAGATCAGAGGACAGAGGTTCCATGGCATCTGTCAGCGATGATGGGAAGTTGGACGTCGAGCTCAGAATCGACTTCTGTTTTAGCCAGACAGCCAGACAGGATTATTGGATCAACGAAACAGAGGAGCTAGCAGTCGTAGATAATTGGTAGCCTGAAACAATGTGCTTAAGGAATGTTCTGTTGCTGAGCCGCTGATGCTCGTGTACATTTTTATTTATTTATTTAACCAGAGATCAATACAAAAGTTATGTTGGGCTTCCCTGTTTCAATCAAATCTATTGCATCAGGGTGTTGATGTAGCATATATGATGGAACTAACAAATTGGAACTCATCGTTTGTTTCATCTTGTCGCCAGACAGCATGCATCTTGTCGATCGAGTTGTTTCAGGCGTTTGAAAAAAAAAAGGCATTGTCTGGAGTACGGGTTGTTATGATATGAATGACACGATTTAATTTTCTCAGTTATGCACTTAAGCGCCGAGCTACTCAGATGCTGCATAATTGCCAATGGGGCCACGTGCCATGATTTTTGTGTTCAATTCCTTATGTAGCAGGACATTTCACTCTGCCTATAAATATGAAGTCTCAACATCCCACAGCTTTGAGTTGGAAAATACAGATCAGCATGCGAGTGCAGGTAGCTCATGGCCTCATGGCGCTTAATTTGGGGAGTGATGGCTCACAAACATCTTCAGGTGGATGTGAAATTCCAACGTCTTGCTGAACAGACTAGGCATGAGCGGTATCGGGAATCTTAATTTGTTCCTGCTTGGTGTTGAGCATATGCATTCAGTGACCTGAACATGGCTGCCTGATAATGTGAGAAACAGAGCACTTGGCCAGGCCGCGGCCGTCGTCGTCATGCCCACCAACGTGGCGAGCGGATGAACTGTCCAGGACAGAGGATTCGGTAACCGGCAAGCGCCCAGGGCCAGCGGGTGCAATCTTGGTTGGGCAAGGGCATGTGAAATATCACACCAAGCTCGCCATGATGCTCCTGCGCCAAAACAACCGAAGCAACTCCTGGGCTGGAAGAAGTCTATGTAACGTTCTAGTCCAGGGACGCATCCAACGTGGGACTGGGGGCCTGAAGCATCTCCTACCACTGTGTAGACAAAGGAGCCAAAAAAGGCCCCTTCAATAATATTTATGCATGAATAGAAAATAGGAAGAAGAAAATGTAAAGGAAGGAGAAGGGAAAAAAGAGGAAAGAAGAGGAAAATAAGCACATGTAATCCTTGATCCTAGGTCCACCATTGTTCTCCTCCTAATTTGATCATCAACCTTAAAACCTAGCAACACGACAAAAAAAATATTGAAACAAGATATATCTGGTACTCAGTGTGGGTCCAAGGGCGGTGTTTTATTTTTATATATAATAAAAAATGATTTAATCTCTAAAATAACTAGTACGTTTTAGGTCAAAAAATGAAACTAGTATAGAAAATTTATAAAAAAATATAATGTATCCGATAGTAATGTGCTTAGAGTTAGTCGGTTCTTATTTATTACCTTTTTTGTGTTTTATCCGGACTTGTTCGAGTCAAAATTAAAATTGACTTATTTCTTGCTCTAAGCTATAGGCTGCTCTTTTGGGTGGAGCCCCGCAGGTTAATAGCGCTTTCTTAAAAGATAAAACTATAAATGTAAATGTGGTAAAATGCTATGCTCATAATGAATTATTTAAGCTGACAACTTGCATATTAATAATGCTATGCTGAGAAGGCCATGGGTGACAAGAGAATAGGATTCTGGATCGGAGGACGGAGGTTCCATGGCATCTGTCAGCCATGGGAAGTTGGAAGTCGACGACATCAGAAGTCAGAACAGACTACTGGTCTATAGCCCCACACAGGATTAACGAAACAATGAGCCGCCGGTGATAGCTACTCATAGATAATTGGTTAGCCTGACAACAACATGCTTAAGGGATTCTGTTGATGAGCCGCTGATGCTCATGTAAGTTGTGTTGGAATTCTCTGTTTCAATCAAATCTACTGCATCATGGCGTGGATGTGGTATATATGATAAAACTAACAAATTTGAATTCATGTTTTGTTTCATCTTATCGCCTAAGAGATCGAATGTACCGATTTTATTTAACTAGTGTTATTACTAGGGTGGCACATTTCTTTTTATTTCATGTTTCATATGACTGGCACGATTTCATTTTCTCACTTAAGCACTTAAGCGTCGTGCTACTCCTTAGGTGCTGCATAATTGCCAATGGGACCAGGTCCCACGTTTTTTGTCCTCAGTTCCGTAGCACAGGACAGGTCACTATGCATATAAATAAGACTCGATCAGCAGCCAACATCTTTGAGTTCAAAATACATATCAGCAAGTGCAGATAGCTCATGGCCTCATGGTGCTGTGGCGAGTGCTGGCACAGATACATTTTCGGGTAGATCCGAAATTCCAGCGTCGTGCTGCACTAGGCATGAGCGGTATCAGGAATTTTAGTTTGTTCCTTCTTGGTGTTGAGCATATGCATTTAGTGACCTGAACCTGGCTGTCTGAGAATATGAGAAACTGAGCACTTGGCTGAGCCGCAGGCGTCATCGTCTTGCCGGCCAGTGGGGTGAATGGATGAACTGTCCACGACAGGTGATGCCGGCGGGCGGCGACCATCTTCTTGATGTCTGAGTTGGACAAGGGCAAGTGAAATGCCGCGCCTAGCTCGCATAATGCTCCTGCGCCAAGGAACAGCCGAAGCAGATTTTCTTGGTAGGGAAGAAGCCTAATTTTCCATCGAACCATCGTTCTAATCCAAGGATGGATCTAGCATACTGCGTGGCTCAAACATCTCCTACTCCTTCGCAGACAATGGAACCCCTTGAATCCCCCTCCAATAATATTTATGCACGAATAAAAGTTAGTAAGAATAAAATGTAAAGGAAAAAGAAGGGCAAGAGATGAAACAAGAGGAAGAAAAGGAAACTAAAATAAGCACCCGTAGTCTTCGATCCTAGCTTCACAATTGTTCTAGTTCAAATTTGATCATAAACTGCAAAACCAGGTACACGTTTAAAATATCGAAATCGGATATATTTGGTACTCCAATTGGATGGAAAGGTGGGTTATTTACTATAGTATATAATAAAATTGATTTAATCTCTAAAACGTCATAACTTTCTTGCACATTTTAGATTAGAAAAATATAAACTATTATAATTTTTATAAAAATATAATGCATCCGATAGTACTCTATTTAGAGTTAGTGGAATCTTATTTATTATTCTTTCTAGTATTTTATCCAGACTCAAGAGATAGTTCGATGGTGAAAAATAGCCTTGTTGCATTAAGGTATTCTGCACTAAGCTATATGCTGCTCTTTTGGGCAGTGAGCCACAAGCCCATAGCAGGTGGAAGCCTCCATAGTTAATAGTGTTTTTTCAGAAGAGAAACTATCAATGTAAATGGGTACAATGCTTTGAACCGGCTACTTGTATATTATTTATTCAATGTGATATTTTATAATTTATATTGAAATTTTTTTGTCCTCAAGGGACTTTTTTCGTAACAGCTGAACCATATAACTACGTGCACAGCCAATATGGTGGCAACAACTTGTATATTCCATTTCAGTTAATTTATAATATATTAATTATGGAAGACATTCATAAATTCAAAACATGTATAAACATACCCATAGTTATTTAATTTTTAATAATTACATGTGTTGGTAATTTCCATGCCTGTTTGAACAAACATTCGTTATATTACCTTTCTTTATTAGTGGAAAAGTTGATGTAAATTTAAGGGGTTGCTTTATAGTCTCATATCATAATTATTGGGGTGGATAATTTAAAATAAAATTAATAATAGGTATGGGTAATATATAGACATAAATTGATGCGGTATTTCATATTTTCTATATAATTGCAGATGCAGGTTATTTATATGAAAAATATAAGGATTAGTTTGGATTATTGTTCATAATAGCATAATTGTGTAATTTAAATATAAATTTAGGGGGTTATTTTATAATTTCTTTCATAATTGTATGACGTCTAATTATAGATAGCTTATTGATCATATGCTATTTTAATCCCCATATACGGTGTTGATGGCTGAATCTTTCTATTCCTGTGAGAACTTTAGGGATTTTTTTCTCTAATTATTAGCAGTAGAGAGGTAACATCTGCCTTGCATTTCTTTTAGTAAGGACTTTACTATTACTAATTAGAAGTTAAAAAAGAAGCACGAATTTTGAAGCGTGCTAGAAAAAATGATAAATCCTAAAAATTCCAAAAAAATCAGAAACAACTAGACTTTCATCAAGTAGTATCAAATAATACTAACCATTAGATCTATTATATATGCTAAAAAATTATCCACCATATCATTATAAAAGTTCATTAAACTAATCCCCTAAATTTGCATATAAATTACCCACCATGCCATTATCAAATATGAATTAGAATAACCCCTTAAATTTGCGTACAAATACTCATCATGCCATTATAGACATTAAAATAAAATAATCCTAAATTTAAAAATAAATTACCCACCATTCCATTATGACATATGAACTAAATAACTCGTTGAATTTACATATAAATTACCACCATGCCATTATAAAAGATGAATTAGATTCACCATGGCATTATAAATGATGAAATCAAATAATCACCTCTAATATTCTACTGATAAAATAAAGATAACATATGAACTATAAACAACAGAATATGTTGATATAGAAATTAAATAACAAAAATAAACACACATATATATGCTTTAAAATTATTAAACTGTTGTTACTATTATCAATCAACTTTAATATGTATGTATATATCTCCTAATAATCTAACCCCTGTGAGAGCATGGATTGATGAACTAACGTACCTAAACTGGATACATCCTTACTAATAAATAACCATTTCAAAAGCTGCTAGTCCACAGATCGAGCTGCACATATACATTGTACATATATGCGTACACCACACCACACCGTGGTAGTAGGTCGATGGAGCCATAGAGCACAAAATAATCATGACTTCTTTGCATCAATCTCACGTATTCCCTCTATAAATACACGAGCGGTGCAACGAGCCTGCTACATATTCAGAGATGAGTTCACTAGATATTCATTATTGTCCACCCGTTGGCTTTCTTATGCTACGTAGGCTTTGGAGGCACCTGGAGATCTCTGTTCAGACTGCGATCTAATGTATGCTTACTACTGCTCCGCAACATGTTCTGGACAGTGATTGTGAGTTGTGACACCTAGGGTCTCATCTCCAAGATCATGCTTGTCGCACCTTCTATAACCAGGGAGGCAGGGATGCAGGTTTTGTTGGTTGACCAAATTACACACTATCCTATAGAGCCGACCCAACATATATATTTTTGGGTCCCTCTAGGTTCAACCAGAGGGTTACTGGGTAACTCGATCGATATTGCAAGCGTGGCTTATATCTGGTTAGACGCGTGCGGCAGATCGCACAGAGGAGCCAGGAGATGGCGACCTCTGCTTGTCTGCGGCGGCGTGCGTAGGTTAGCTCGATGAGTGGCGAGACGAGTCACTGTAGTTTGGCTATTCAGCATTTCTTCGTTTGTCATTTTAGCTGTCAGCTAATATCGACCTAAGTGGAAGCTGCTGCAACTGAATGCAAAGGCTTCGATGTGCCGGGTACGGCAGGACTAACCTTCTGGGCTCTCCGTGTGTGCTGTCTGCAGCTCGCCGTTGCTCCCGCTCTGCAGTAGGCTTAGGTGATTCTAGCTGTTGCAGAGCCACTGATGCTCATGTACATGTAAGAGCGCGCGCACACACAATTGGTGATCAATACGAAAGTTGTATTCGACTTCTCTCAGTCTCAATCAAATCTACCGGATTATGGTTACTTCAAACAACCTTACATAAGTCAATGTGGCAATACACAACGTCAATAAGCAAGAGTCAAACATTGCAGCATGCTAGTGGCGGCCGGCTGTCTCTACATCGCAAGAGCATCAACCGTTCATACGCAGAAAGATTAAATTATTCTCCTTAGCCTACCTCTGCATTGTAGTACTGTTGTGCAAAGGTCAAAGCATAACCAAAGGAAAAGCATAGGAAAAGTAGAGGAATAGACTTTCTATAGTATTATTCACTGTAGCTGTGTTTGGAACGAAGGAACCATGCATAACCATCCTGTACTTTTGGAGGAAATGGAAAATGAGGTCTAAGCTAAGGGAAATCTTCCTACACTGGTTGCTCTCTCACGGCCAGAACTAATCAACGTTGTTCCATACCCTTTTTCATTAATCAATAGTCATTATGTACTACTAATGTAATTATATTGGCTCATTAATCCATAATTAAGCGTTGATCCTACAAAATATAAATCATAATGATGTTGACTAATTAATTTATCATCAAATATGGCTACCCAAAACACAAGAGATTAGTGCATAATATTATTAGGGTCCATTGTTAAGTGAGATTAGCATATCTTACTATTACTAATAAGAGGTTCTTTTTGGAGCCTTCACGTTAATCCTCACGAAACGTATTAAAAAAAAGATAAATTCTACAAATTCTCACAAAAATCAGAAACATCCAACCATTAATAGACATATTGAAATATTAATAGCCATTAGATCTGTTTGCTAAGTAATTACCCACCTCTGCCATTATGAAAGGTTTTGACTTCAATTCTCAACTGAAAACAAATTTCTTCTTTTTTGGCAGATTTTTCCATCTGTTTTCTAAGTAAATACCCACCTCTGCCATTATAAAAGGTTTTGAGTTCAACTCCCAATGAAAGCAAATTTCTTCTTTTTTTGACAGATTTTTTCTATTTTCAAATTTACTCTTAGTTTTTTTTTTGGTCAATGTTTCCCATTTATAAATTTACACTTGCTAAATGATCCCGTAATTTTTTTGTTCATAAAGATGCTTGAAACCTTTCTATGAAACGGATATTTTGTGCCTAATCTTGCTGTTACTAATTGGGGACTCCTTTTGGAGCCTTCTTATTAATTCTCACAGGATGTGTTAAATAATAAATAAAATCATAGAAATTCTCACAATAATCAGAAACACCTATCAGCAATTGCATATTGAAATATTAATAGCCATTAGATCGGTTTTCTATCTAATTAATATCCCGTCATCTATTATGTAGCTCTAATAATAAATCTATTTTCTAAGAAAATGATAAATCTTAAGAATTCTCACAAAAATTAGAAACATACCGTCATCCATCATATAGCTCTAATAATAATAATCATTAGATCTATTATAGTTTCTAAAAAATTACCCACCATGATATTATGAAACATAAAATAAAATAATCCCCTAAATTTGTATAAAAATTGACCATCATGCCATTATGAAATATAAATTAAATAATCCCTTAAATTTGCATAAAATTACCCACCATGCCATTATGAAATACAAATTAAAATAATCCTTTAAATTTACATATAAATTACTCAACATGCCATTATAAAAGATGAATTAAAATAAGCCCTAAATCTGCATATAAATTACCCAATATGCCATCATAAAATATAAATTAAAATAATTTCTAATTTGCATATACATTACCCACGATAACATTACAAAAGATGAATTAAAACAATCAGCTCTAATATTCTTATGGATTTAATTTATATCCCAAAAACTCTAACTCGTGCGAGAGCACGGGTTGATGGACTAGTACTTTCAATTTTCTTACAACCTTCCAGTTCCTGCGTATCAAACGGCTATCCCCTCAGAATTTCTGTGTTTTCGGTTCCTCTGTTTCACACCTCATTCCTTTTCTAATCATGTGTTTTCTCCTATTACTAGTGTTTTCTATCCCTGCGTTCCAAACGGGCAGTTCAATATTCAACCAGTGACCATGTACATCCTGTGCTACCATGGAGAGATGGCAAGGATTAGATATAAACTATATTTTTATGAAGATTACACATATAGTCACTATTTTTAAGTATTTACCACTTTTTTTCAATGTTTCTACCCTATCGATTTAAACTTATGTCTATATTCTCGTTGCCTTATGGTTTACATCGAAATATTATGTGGAAAAGTTTTTAAGTTAATTTTGAACTTCCTGTGTATTGTGTAAGGATAATTTTTATATTAGATGATTTATTTAAATTATTTTTCATAATGATATGATAGCTATTTTATATGTAAATTTAGGGGTTATTTGAAATTAGCTTAGTTTAAATTCCTTTTTACACTGGTGTAGTGGGTAATTTAGATGTAAACTTAAATTATCTTTATGATGTCATGTGTAACTTTTATGAAAAATAAAAGGTTATTTTAAATTGCCTTTCATAATGGCATGGTGATTAATTCATGCAAGAGTTGAACTACTACTACTGAGATGTTGGGACCGGGTGTCACTTTTTTATTAATTCCACAGCAGGAAATATCTCACTGGATCTACAAATAAAAAGTATCAGCAGCCAGCACCACTGATTTGTAAAATGAAGATAACTCATTGTGCAACAGCGGGCTAGGGTTGGCTCAAATGTAATCTCGGGTGGACGTGAAATACGAGCGTCTTGCTTGCTGCATGCCATAGGCTTGAGTGGCATCAGGAAGTTTGGTTCCTCTTGGGGTGATAACGATGAGGCAGGTAGATAAGGCGCTGTTTGCCTCATGACGCAGAGCTACGCAGTCCGACGTCGAGGCCACCCGTGGAGCTGAAACCAAGCAATGGAGGCCGTGCTGCTCGCGCGTGGCACGCATGGATGCACACATCCACGACGATGCCAATTGTCTGCTCTCTCCGGCGCGCTCGTCGATCATGACATCGTCCATCCAGTTTCAGGGCTATTTGGGAGTACAGTTTTTAAAACCTTATTGTTACAATACAATAATTTATCAATTGCTATGGCATAACTATGATATTTTTTTACAACACTTCAATCCAAAAACAGTTTAGAAACATAATATATTGGTTAACATAGTTTTGGTCAATCCATAGATCTGAATGTCAAGTTTCATTCAAACTCATGGCAACGTAGCGATCAAAACAAGTGCAGCAGCAGCATATTTTACAACCTACTGGTACCGAAAATGGTGGGACCAATATCAATACCACTTTTTATTAATTTTTCTTATTCAATAATTCAACAAAAAAATTAAAAATGGGTGGTACTGTCTGCTACCGGTGGATAGCTTTTTAACCATTGTAAAATATCTCTTTACAACCTAGTTAACTTGGATTATAAAAATAAGACCAAAACGATGTTAAAATGACAGCCTCCCATGTATTGCCTCCATTTCTGCAGCTGCAGCTCCCGTCCTATCTATTTTTTATTGTGTCAAAAACCAACAAACCATAACATGATCAGTTTAAGAAATGCAAGAGTATGCTCACGAAATCTTGTTGAATTCAACTCTTTAAGGATGCTCATGAAATATATAGCTAGTTCTTGTTTGAGGCCATTGTGCCCTCATGTCTTTCCTCCCTGAGAAACACAGCATATAAGAAACAGTAAAATGCCCCATCGGTTCTAAACCTGTAGCGCTGTGTCATTTCGGTCCTTAAACTTCTGAAGTGTCTAATTTGTAATTTGTGTCATTCCTAGTTTTTAAACTCTTAAAGTACACATCCTAGTTCCTAAACTAGTTCTAAGTGTCATCAGAGGTCCAAACAGTTTTGATCCACTTCACGTGCTAACACAAATGAATTGATATATGGTTGGACCATGGTGAGATTCAAACAAAGTTTAAGGAGAGTTTAGGGACCCGAATGACCCAAAATACAAGTTTAGAGATTTGGATGGACGCTTTGGGACTTTGGGGACCGAAATGATACAACTCTGCAAATTTAGAAATCGGTATTGCATTTTACTCTGTATGAAACGTGTTCACCCAAAGATAACAACCTGACAGTGCAAACCAAAGACCAACACATCTATCGCAATTAGCAAGGCTGGATCGGAGCTGAGCATAGCAGCTAGATAATAACCCTCTGCATTCCTTCATCTTCCTAACTGCCTTCCCTAATGCCAACCGGCCCCACCTAGCACCGCACTGCATCTGGAGTCTCAACTCTCTCCTCGAGCGAACCATCCCGTACCCCACAGTGAACCATCCGGCACTCACGCAGACTCCACGCGCGCACCTTCACGGTTTGTATGCAAATTGTATTGAAGGGGATTGGAGTGTATTTAATCTTTTACTAGTCAAATTTGAATAGAAAAAGATTCAATCCACTTCGATCCACTCCAATACTCTTCCATTCAAACAAGGCCTCAGAGAATAGCGCGGCAACTGAAATGGAGCCCAAGGGAAGGGGAAGGATGAATCAAGGTAGAGGAAAACATATAGTACATTTCTCACCGGCAGTCAAATCGCCGGCGACTGTGGTAGTGGATAGTGGTGGCGGTGTAGCTTGCCCTCGAATGCGATGGAGAGATTGGAGAAAAGAGCTGCTAGAGGTGAGGAGAAGGCCTGGGAGGTGTGGGAAAAGGCGCGGGAGGAAGGGGAAGGCACGACCCTAGACGCGCGTTTGCACCGTGTGAGAAAAAACTTTTGGCCAAGATTAAAGTATCAAATACTGTAAAAATATTGTGGTAATAGTAATACTATGGGTTTAGATACAGTTTTGTAAACAGCAGTCAAACACTTTTTTCTTCAAATACCATGGTATTCTCTAATATCATAGTATTATCTGGAAACTAGAAAAACACTTAGCTCCCAAATAGACCATCAGCTTTAATTACTAATTATGCATGCAATAGGCTAAGTTATGAGATTATGTTATCATGTACATGTATTTTTTTACGACCGGTGATCACAAAAGTTGTGTTGGACTCCTCTATTTTCGATCCAATCTATTGGATGGTATATATGATAAAACTAATCAATTGGGATTCGCTGTTTGTTTCATGTTGTTGCATGGAGTGCGGATTTTATTTCACTCGTGCTATTGGAGTAGCACATTTTTATTTCATATCTCATATAAGTAACACATATTTTTATTTGCTCAGTTAAGCAATCGTTGTACTACTTCATGTAATCAGGTGCTGCATAATTACCAATAGGACCGGATGCTAAGCTTTTGTGGCATAGCAGGACATCATTGTTTCCTATAAATAAGAAGTCTCAGTAGCCAACAACTTTTGAGTTGGGAAATGCAGATAATCAAGTGCTGCTGTTGTGGCGAATGTACAATTTCTAGATGATGTGGAATTATGGCTTGCAGTAGGCATGAGCGGAATAGAGAATCTTAATTTTTTCCTCCTTAGGTTCAAGATATGCATCTTTGGGCTGCATTTGGCAGCGCTCTCAGGCACCTACACTCTGCTTCCATCCTCTCTCTCGCTGCTCTCTGCCATGACCTGCTCTCTACTACTGTCTCCGTTTGGCTAGCGATTGCTGCTGCTTCAGCTCCCCGTGGGCGCAGAACAGAGAATCGAGCAGGTTTTTTCCGCTCCACGCGTGTAGGCAAGAATGACCAGAGCGGAGGGAGTGATTCCCAGTAAGAGTAATTCGCAATTTACCTCTTTGGCTGGCGTCGGGAGATTCAACTCCATGGAATCGCGGAGCAGAGCTGCTAAACGGCCCCTTCCTGATAACATGAACTCCATTATCTTAAGCCTTCTTTTAAGCTGTCAGGTGCACCCATATGCACTGCCGGAGTAAATAGCAATTGCTCTTGCTTGTACAGTTGTGACAAGCTACTGAAAAGTAATGGTAAATTGCTAATTCTACCAATTCCATGTGTGATGAATTGGGCTTTAATGTAGAAGTGTGAATGGGTCGTAAGAGCAGAACGAACAAGAAAGAGTAGAAGATTGTGGTTCAAACAAGTAAAGCCGTGCAATAGAACCTAAATTGCAAGGCAAAATCACAAAAAAAAAAAAATCGTTTGCGCAAGAGAGACAGACCCGACTGGTGGGTACCATGCGCAAGAGAGTCCAGGGAGAGAGACCACATAGAACAACATGTTGCCACGGTGACTTGTCCGTTTAATCAAATTATGTCAGTGTGGCTAGGTTTGGACTGCGGCTAAGCAACTTTATTAGAGCTAGGATCTAGATGTGAATTTTAGAAATTCATGGATCTAGATGATAGAGCTGGAATAAGTTAAAGGACCTAGTATACAATTCACTGTAAGTTTTAATAATAGCATGCGTTATAATCACAGAAAAAATATTTAGCCATTTAAATTATAATCATCATTGAAGCCTTGATACATCGAATAGTCATCCATTATGCCTTCATACATATAATCATCACTAAAGCTGTTCATGCGTTATATACTTCCATAACTCAAGATATATATGCTCTAGATGTTTATTACAAAATAAAGGGCCAAGCAACACAACTGTTACACTCTAGTTGGTACAAGCAACATAGCTATACTGTAGATGTAACAGATAGTTAATTTCTCTGTTATAGTAATCTGTGCAATATCGTAACAACAGCCCACATAAAGGCGTGGGCAAATGTGAAAGAGTACTCCATTGGTTGGTGCTAAAATTGCTCACATAGACAAGAGGCCTTAAGCCAAAACAAACCCTTTCCTTGTAATATGCTTATATGCAACAACTCCTGCACAACCAAATAGAACCATTCATGAGAGGCCATATCATATATCAAAGCACTTATTCAAATAGTGAAGTAGCAAAAAGAAAGGAAACATTAGTACTCTTATTTCAAGGCACCTAGTGATAAACAAAGAGTGGAGTGGCTAACTATATATTCTGCAACCTCCAACTACAAAGCTCAGTTATCATGTAAGTAGCATGTAAATTTTGACCTTGCATCATCTTGTTTTGTACGTAGTTACCATACGTCAACAAAGGACTACAAGCATATACTAATAGAGTTTTATTTATATACGCTTTTGGCACTGCTTTAAACTACAATCAAAGCACTAATTAAAAAATGCACCATAGACTATAGGCATACAATAGAGAATGCGAAACAACATGAGCATCAGATCCTGGACAGCTCAATTAAGAGTGAAATGAATGTAAATGAATCTAAAAGGTTGGTACAAGTTTCAAATGTGGTGTTAAGAAACTCTAGATGAGAAACTAATCTGGCAACAACCTAAATTCAGTAACACACATTGAACTAAAAAGGGAAAAATACCGAAACATGACAAACATGTGTAGATCCCAATGCCTGCTAGGCCCATTATTGCCATGACAAAGCTAGCGGAACGAATACTTAGTTCGTTCATCTCCCGACGGAAAGTTATATATGTCTAGTTCTGTTCACTGCCTTCATCATCTTCTCTCTTATAGATGGAAGGGAACAGACTACAATAACTCACGATCACTAAACAATGATTCATCAATTTATGTGTGCAGGCATGACTGTGCAAACTGCAGTGGGACCGGGTGCGGTAACATGTTGGGTTTCATATATAGCAGGACAGAACATTGTGCCTATAAATAAGAAGTCTTAGCAGCCAAATGCTTTGAGTTGGGAAATGCTGATAAGCAAGGGCAGGTATACAGCTCATGCTGTTATGGCGAGGGTTGGCTCAAATACAATGTTCGTGCAGTAGGCATGAGTGGTATCAGGAATCTTAATTTGTTTCACTTTGGGGTTGACCATATGTGTCAGATAACCTGAACCTGGCAGCCTGATGAATAGAGAAACAGAGCACTTCACCGGAGCACGTCTTTCATCGTCTCGCCGACCAATGTGCCGAGCAGACAAATTACCCAAGATAGGGGACGCGGCAACCGGTGAGCGCCCATGGCTTGCGGGCAGCGGCTGTCTTCTTGCAGTTTTGGTTGGGCAAAAAGGAAAGGGAAACGTTGCGCCCTGCTCCCATGATGCTGCTACGACAAAGAAACTCTTGGCCCAGGGTGTCGCTATCAACTCACACAATGGGTGGGTAGAAGAAGCAAGCAGCAGATGCAAAGGCTATAACAAGGATGAGAAACACACAATTTGTATATTCACCACTGCACGCTGCACATCCAGTGATCTTGTTACAAAGTTTAATACTTCAGATAGCACAAACATGCACACACGTATACCACACCCACACCTCAATCCATATTTGCTGTTTGGCCGCACAATTGGCCAAGCTAGCACTTGCACAACGTGCTAACAACCCCCCCCCCCCCACACACACACACACTAGCCGGCCGGCCGCTGTGCAACGTGCACTCTAGCTTAATTGCGGCAAAAACCACGTTCTGCATGCACTCGTAGTGATAGCAACACCTTCATGCAGCATATATATATTATCCTCTCCATGCATGCAGATCTTTGACGACCCCAGCACCGCTCGCCTCAACGTGCGCTGAACCAGGAGAAGTTACTTTGCACCTACAACCAGTTACGAGTTTTGGAGTTCACCGTGTTATATAATGTCCGCGCCCCCGATCGAGAGCATCTTGTGATCTTGCTTTCAGTTACCTAAGGCGTACTTGTGGAAGAGCTGCTGATTGGCAAATAAAGAAAGAAAAAGAAAAGACCTTGCCTAGAATATGGACTTCAATAAGCCACGCAATTTTTATTTGCTCATTTATGCATTGTATAACTCCTCGGATCCTGCATAATCATTGCAAATAAATGGGCATGCACATAGACGCGGGGTGACGCCATGTTGGTTCTACCTGGTGCATTGATACCAGGGTAAATTTTAGTTTACCACCTGTTAGACTGATGTTTATCACATAAATTTGCTAATTATGTATTCTTTTAAAGCTGTGCACCACGGTGTTATCGTCGCTGGCTTCGCCCTCTGTGCAGACGTAGGACCACCTTGCTGGGCTCTCCAGCTACTTTCATCTCGTTGCGTGAGAGACTGCATCTTATCGATTTCATTTTTTTTTGTGTGCGTTCATTTTCTCAGTTAACCACATATATATAAGCGTCCTACTAGTCCTCTGGTGCTGCATCATTGCCAATGGGAACAGGTGCCATGTATTTTTTTTTCTCAGTTCTACTTTGCTTAAATGTGGATAAGCAAGTGCAGATAGCTCATGCTGCAGTGTCCAAGTGTTGGCTCGGATATAATTTCTGGTGGATATGATCTGATGTCAAATTCCAGCATCTTGCTGCAGTAGGCACGAGCGGTATCTGGAATCATAATTTGTTCCTCGTAGCGGTTCAGGGTAGTTTACATCTCGTGACCTGAATCTGGCTACCTGATAATGTGAGAAACAGAACCCTTGCCCGGGCCACAGGGTGTCATTCATCTCGCATGCCAATGCGGCGAGCAGATGATCTGTCCAGGGCAGGGGATGCCACAACCAGCAAACGCGCATCGCCGGTGGGCGGCAGCCATGAACAAGTGAAATATCACACCTATAGCTCCCATCATGCTCCTACGAGGCTACGCCGAGGAATCATTATTAACTGAAGCATCTCCTAAGCAGGAAGAAGTATATTTTTCCAACAAACTATCGTTCTAGTTCAAGGATGGATCCAACACTGGGGCTCCGGGGCTGAAGCATCTCCAACTCTTGCCTGGACAATGGGAGCCCCCGAAGCCCCTCCGATATTATTTATATATGAATAAAAATTAGTAAGAAGAAAACATAAAAGGAGAGAGAAGGCCAAGAGTGGAAAGAGGAGGAAGAAGAGCAAGGAAATTGAAATAAGCGCCCGTAGTCTTTGATCCTAGGTTAATTTGATCATCAATCTTCAAAACAGGGTACACCCCATAAAAATATTGAAACAGATATATCTGGTACTCCAGGTGGGGTTTTTTGTTTACATTTATATATAATAGAAATGATCTAATCTCTAAATTTCATAATTATTACATATTAAGTTTTAGATCAAAAAATATGAAACTCATATAAAAATTTATTATAAAAAATATAATATTCTCAATATATAGTACTCTATTTCGAGTTAATTGGATCTTATTTATTACATTTCTAATGTTTTATCTCGGACTCGAGTGATAGGCTGAAAAATATACTTGTTTCTTCTAGGTGTTCGGCACTAGGTTATAGGCTGCTCTTTTGGGCAGTGAGCCACAAGCCCATAGGAGGCGGAGGCCTGCAGGTTAATAGTGTTTTTGAAGATGAAACTATCAATGTAAATGTGGTACAATAGTTTATTGAAAATGAATTATTTAAACCGTCAACCTGTATACTATTTATTCTATCTATGTGATATTTATAATTGAGTCAATTCTCTCAATGTCACCGAAAATTTTAGCTATTCCCTCGTTGCCATCAAATTTTTTAAATTTTCTTGATTGCCACTGCTTAAATTTTATTATCCCTTGGTTGCCATTTCCGTTAAACTCTATGAAGTTGCAGTCACGGGTAACTAGGCCCGCATGAACCCCTCTCGTTATCTACCCATCCATTCGTAACATGGACGTGTGGCGGAGGCGCGGCCATGGCACCGGGCAGCGGCCAGGGCACGGCACCAGGCGGAGCAGCGGCCAGGGCGCGGCACCAGTCGGCGCAGCGCCGGGCGAGGCACGGACTAAACACGGCGCTGGGGAGGCGCGGGCACGGCACCGGGCGGAGCAGCGGCGGTGCGGTGCTGGGCGAGGCGCGGACAAGACGTGGCGCTGGGCGGAGGGGCAGAGGACGCACTACCGTGGCGCCGGGCGGAGGAGCAGCTCGGGCGCGGCACCGGGCGGACTCGCGGCCACGGGGCTGGGCAGAGGAGCGGTGCGGGCAACGGCGCCGGGCGGACGCGCGGCCACGGCACCGGGTGGAGGCGCGCTGGGCGGAGGAGCGGCTCAGGCACGGCACCGGGCAGACTCGCGGCCACGGCACTGGGCGGAGGCATGGGCTAGGTGGAGGAGCAGCGCAGGCAATGGCGCCGTGCGGAGGCACGCTGGGCGGAGGAGCGGCGCGGGGCGGAGGCACAGCGGACGCGCTGCCGCGGCGCCGGGCAGAGGAGTGGTGCTGGCGCGGCGAAGGGCGGAGCAGCAGCCAGAGAGCGTCAAAGGCGGGGGCGGCCATTGGGCAGCCGCGGCTGCTTCTCCTCCCTCCCCTCGATCTGCTAATCCTCCTCCTCGTCCTGCTGCCTCGATGACGTCACCTACGTGGTGGCCAAGTCATCGCTGCGTGCTGCCTGGTCGGAGCGTTGGGAGAGGATCGGAGGCGAGGCCGTGAGGGAACTAGGCTGGCTGGCTGGCGAGAGCTGGTCATGAGGGGAGAAGCAGAGCAGAGAAGGGCAGCTGCGCGGTGCGTGTGTGGCTGCGGGCATCTCGGTCATGCGCCGCCGACGGGGCAAGCGGCCGGGCGCGGGCGGACGGAGAAATTAACGGAACATGACGGAAATAGCAACCAAAGGATAGTAAATTTCAAGCAGTGGTAATCAAGGAAATTCAAAAAATCCGATGGCGATGAAGGAACATCTAAAATTTCCGGTGACATTGATGGTATTGACATCTTTATAATTTAAATGAAGTTTTATTGTCCTTAAGGGATGTTTTTCATCACGGGCTCACGACTAAACCTTATAACTACAGGCACACGGTCTACATAGGTGGCAACAACATGTATCTTCCATTTCAGTTAATCTATAGTATTAATTGTGGAAGACATTGATAAATTAGAAACACTAGTCCAACAGCACGTGCTTTAGCATGAGTTAGTAATACTAGTAATACTAGAGGCGATTATTCTGATTCATCTTTCGCAATGACATTGTGCGTAATTTATATTCTGATTGGAAAAGGTCTATTTTTTACCATCCGACTATCGCCAAAGTCCGGATTTAGTCATTGAACTCTAAAACCGAGTATATCCGACCATTCAACCATTGAAAACAGGACATATTTGGTCCCCAGGGTGGTCTTAGGGGCAGTTTTCATTTTTAAAAATAATAAAAATTATATTTAATGTTTAAAAATTCATAACAAATTCATTTTAAATCAAAAAATGAAACTAGTGCCAAAATGTTTCTAAAAATTTAGTCTATCCATCAGTGCTCTCCTTATAGTTATACGGATCTCATTTATTACCCCTTCTAGTGTTTTATTTTTCATATCCACGTCTAATATTTATATGAATTATTGTTTTGCACTACATTAAATCAGGAGATAACCCAAAATATTACTATTTTAAAAAATTGTTGGTTCTAGTTTCATATTTTTATGATTTAAAATGAATTAGTTATGAATTTGTGAAGACTAAATATCTTTTAATCTTCAAAAAATCATAACTAATTCATTTTAATTCATAAAAATATTAAATTAGTACCAAAATGTTTCTAAAAATGTAATCTTTTGGGTTATCTCCTGATTTAATATAGCGTAAACAATAATACATATAAATATTAGACGTGGATATGAACAATAAAATAATAGAAGGGGTAATAAATGAAATCCATATAACTATAAGGAGAGCACTGATCGATAGATTACATTTGTAGAAACATATTTTACTAGTTTCATATTTTTTTTATTTACAGTGAATTTACTATGAATTTATAAAGATTAAATATAATTTTTATTATTTTTAAAAATGAAAACCGCACATGAAACCACCATGGGGACCAAATATGTCCGGTTTTCAATAGTTGGATGGTAAAATATACCCGGTTTTAGAGTTTGATGACTAAATTCAGACTTTGCCGATAGTTGGATGGTCAAAAAATGGATTTTTTTCCATTCTTATTTGGGACTTATTTTAATAAATATTTATAATGTCATAGTGAGTAATTTATATGTAAATTTAGGGACATTTAATTTATATATTTTTATATTTTATAATAGCATGGTGGATAAATTTTATGCAAATTTAAGTGGGTTATTTTAATTCAAATTTCATAATGGCATGGTGGGTAATTTTTTAGAAAATATAATAGATATAATGGTTAATGTTATTAGGCCTCCATGATGGACGGCCTGTATGTTACTGATTTTTGTGAGAATTAATGTGGAGGCTTAAAAATGTGTCTCCAATTAGTAATAGTAATATATCTACATACCCATAATTAATTTATTTTTAATAATAGCATGTGTTGGAAATTTTAATTCCGATTTAAATAGACATTTGATTTTTATTCTTTAACAATGGAAGAGGTGATATAAATTTAAACGATTGCCTTATATTATATTGTCATAATCATTGTGGTGGATAATTTAAAGGAAAATTAATAATAGGTGATAACGTAGACATAAATTTATGCGGTTATTTCATATTTCTTTATAAGTGCAGATGCAGGTTGTTTAGATGTTTATATAAGGATTCAGTTAGATTATTAATAATAATAGCATAATTGTGTAATATAGATATAAATTTAGGGAGTTATTTCATAATTTTATAATTTATAGCTTAATTGATCATATGGCTATTTTGATACCCATGGAGTTGATGGCTAGAATTTCTATTTATATGGGATTTTTAGAGACTTTTTCTCTAATTAGTTGCTAGCACTTCTTTTGGTTAGCATATATCACTCAACTAATAATTAACCATTACAAAAGCTATCAGTCGACAAATCGAGCTTCACAGCTACATTGTACAGAGATTAAATAATACATGTGCACACCACACCACACACCATGGCAGTAGGTCAATGGAATGATGACTTCTTTACATTAATCTCACATGTTCCCTCTATAAATAGATGAGCGGTTCACCGAACCTGCTACATACACAGAGATGAGTGCACTAAATATTCATACATAGAGTCCATCCGTTGGCTTTCTTATGCCACGTAGGCCTTGGAGGCACCAGGTTCAGAGTACGATCTAATGATTCCTGCAGCTCAACAACATGTTCGATTGTAGATCAGCACACCTGGCGTCGAGGCTCACGCTTGTGTATAGGGGCATATGGTGTGTACGTTTTGATCTCCATAATTAGTGAATTATTTTAAATCACCATTTATAATGGCATAATTAGTGAATTATTTTAAATCACCATTTATAATGGCATATGGTGCGTACGTTTTGATCAAGTGGGGTATATCAAATGAATAATATTGATGTTAGAGTCTAGTAGATGGATGCCCATGTACTTCTGATTTTCGTGAAAATCTTTAGGATTTAATTTTTGCAAACGAATCTCGTAAGTAGTATATTGTTTCAGGTCTTCAATCAAAAGTAAGATTAATGTGTCTGGGCGGCATGCTTTCAGTTCATAGTTAATTCTTATAAGTGACGCAATTATTTGCTCGCGCAAGAGTTGAACTACCACTGAGGGACGTGTTAGAAAGCAAAGTTTCCAATACTATAGTTTTAGAATACCATAGTTTTATATTGGTCATGACATAACCATAGTATTTCTCCTTTTCTACGAAAACCATAGTATTCTAAAAAATGTTTGGTTCCATAGCATACCATAGTTTTACTAGTCTATTGCTCACTTAGATGAAAAACTTTGGTATGGAGTGAAGTTTACAATACTCTAAAAATACCATGTTATTGGCAATACCATGGTTTTAAATACATAGAGTTCTCAAACACCTTTTGGTCCAAATAACATGGTATTTTCAAATACCATGGTATTTTCAAATACCATAGTATTGTATTCGAAACCATGAAAATACTTTGTTCCCAAATGCTGTATAATTGCAAGTGGGACCGGGTGGTATTATTTATTAGTTCCACCGCAGGACACATCTCACTAGGTCTATAAATAAGAAGTCTCAGCAGTGTTGAGTTGGGAAATGAAGATAACTCTAGGCGCAATGGCGAGTGTTGGCGCAACTGCAATCTCAGGTGAAAATGTGAAATACCAGTGTCTTGCTGGGCTGCACGCCATAGGCCTGAGTGGCATCAGGAACATTGCTTCCTATTGGGTGATAACGATGAGGCACGCAGATAACGCGTTGTTTGCTTCATTACTCAGTATCACGTTGTCCGGCGTCGAGGGCTCCCGTGTAGAGTTGAGTCCAAGCAATCGTGGCTGTGTCGCTCGCGTGTGGCACATACACATGCAGGACCGCGTCGCTGGGCTCTCCCCATGTCTACGGATGCAAACGGGAGTATTCAGTTTTTCTGCGGGGGTATTCAGCTACGTCGTCAAATCTACGAGTAGTCCCGCTTGCGTCACTACCCATGTCTTCTCTCTGCTTTTCGTCGATCGTGACATCGTCCCTCTGTGCGCATTTAGCTTTCTCATTCAGTATGCAAATTAGGAGATTCTGTCGTCATGTACATGTTTTTTGCAACCCGAGGTCACATAAGTGGATCAATTGGAATTCACTGTTTGTTTCACCTTGTCGCGTGGAGTATGGATTTTATTTCACTCGTGTAACTACTAGGGTAGCATATTTTTTTATTTCGTGTTTCATACGAGTGACACGATTTCATTTGCTCAGTTAAGCAATCGTTGTACTACTCCTCAGTTGCTGCATGATAGCCAATAGGACCGGTTGCCAAGCTTTTGCACCGTAAGTAGCAGTCCTATAAATAAGAAGTCTAAAGCAGCCAACAGCTTTGAGTAGGGAAATACTGATAAGCAAGCGCTGCTGCTTTGGCTATTGTGCAATTTGTAGAGGACGTGGAATTCCAGCGTGCAGTAGGCATGAGCTGTATCGGGAATCTTCGTCATCTATTCCTCCTTGGGGTTGTGCATATGCATCCTCCTGTTATCATGCCTTTCTGGGACCTTTGGTTGCATCTTCCTGATACCGTGCCTTCCGTGGCCTTTGCCTGCTGCTTCCTGATAACGTGAACTGCATTATTCGGGCTCAAGCCTTCTGTAAGCCTGTCAGATGCGCCCATGCATTGGCATACCAAATTGCAGTCAGCTCTTGCTTGTACAGTTGTATGACATAAGCAGCTGAAAAATAATGGTGATTCTAATTGGGTTTGCATATGATGCCCACCTTATGGTTGCTGCGAAATGAAGCAAAAGGTCCTTAACTCACTCGTGCCTAAATTGCAAAGCAAAATCACCAAAAAAGCCGAAGAAGGACAGCCTTGACTGGTGGGTACCATGCGCAAGAGAAACAAGGGAGACAGACAACATAGACCAACATGTTGCCACGGTGGCATATCTACGTAAAGAAAATTATGTCTGTGTGGCTAGGTATGGCCAGCAGATAAGTAGTTTTATTAAATCCGAGCCCTAGATGTGAAGTTTAGAAATTCATAAACCTAGATAGCACTGCGGGATAAGCTAAAAAGACCTAACGTGCAATTCACGTGTTAGTAATTTCATTATACATTTGAGGGGACATTTTTATTTATTTTTAGTGAATGAAAATGTGATATAAATTCATGAGTTGCTTTAAATTATCTTATCATAATTGTTGTCGATAATAACATGTATGGATAATTTAGATGAGGATGGTTATTTAAATGAAAATTTTAAGGTGTCAATTTACCGGGTATTGAGACACAAATTTAAGGTGTTATTTTATAGTTTCTTTTATAACGGTATCTTACTATTACTAATTAGATGTTTTTTCTGGAGCCTCCACGTTAATCCTCACGAAACGCAAAAAAAAAAGATAAATCCTAGAAATTCTCACAAAAATCAGAAACATCCGACCATCAATTGACAGATCGAAATATTAATAGCCATTAAATCTTTTTTCTAAGTAATTACCCACCTCTACCATTATGAAAGGTTTTGAGTTCAACTCTCAACGAAAACAATTTTTTTCTTTTGTGGCAGATTTTACCATATTTTATATCTATTTTCTAAGTAATTACCCACTTTTGCCATTATGAAAGATTTTAAGTTTAACTCTCAACGAAAGCAAATTTCTTCCTTTTCGACGGATTTTTCTATTTTCAAATTTACTCTAAGTTTTTTGTCAAAATTTTTTCCATTTGCAAATTTACACTACTAAATTATCCCGTAACTTTTTTTATAAAGATGCTAGAAAACTTTCTGTAAAACAGATATTTTGTGTCTAATCTTGCTATTACCAATTGTGGACTCATTTTGTAGCCTCCTTATCAATCCTCATAAGATGTGCTAAATAAAAAAATAAAATTATAGAAATTCTCATAATAATCAGAAACATCCTATCATCAATTACAGATTGAAATCTTAATAACACTTAGATCTATTTTCTATGTAACTAACATCCAATCATCCATCGTGTAGCTCTAATAATAAATCTATTTTTTAGAAAAAAGATAAATTCTAAAAATTCTCATAAAAATCAGAAACATCCTGGTATTCATCATGTAGCTCTAATAATAATAGATATTAGATCTATTATAGTTTCTAAAAAAGTATCCACCATGATACTATGAAAGATGAAATAAAATAATCTTCTAAATTTGTACAAAAATTGTCCATCACGCCATTATGAAATATGAATTAAATAACCTCTTAAGTTTGCATAAAATTACGTACCATGCCATTATGAAATATAAATTTAAATAACCTCTTAAATTTGCATATAAATTACTCGATATGCCATTATGCAAGATGAATTAAAATAATCCCTAAATATGTATACAAATTACCCAATAAGACATCATAAAATATAAATTAAAATAATTTCTAAATTTGCATATACATTACCCACAATGACACTACAAAATATGAATTAAAACAATCAGCTCTAATATTACTATTACTAATTAGAGGCTCCTTTTGGAGTCTCCACGTTAATCCTCACGAAACGCACCAGAAAAAAGATAAATCCTAAAAACTTTCACAAAAATCAAAAATATCCAACCATCGATTGGCAGATTGGAATATTAATAGCCTTTAGATCTGTTTTCTAAATAATTGCCCACCTCTACCATTATGAAATGCTTTGAGTTCAACTCTCAACGAATGCAAATTTCTTTTTTTGTTGGCAGATTTGTCAGGCCCGGTTTTCAATGAACCAAAACCGTGCATACTATACATGCGCCAGGAACGAGTCTCACATGTATAGGACAAATTGTCATCACAGGACATGTCATAATATAACGTTTAACGATTACATCATAAGTATTATTACCATAATAGACACTCGTCTTTAACATAGAGTACATAAAAGCGGAAGCGTAAACGGAAAGCAACTAGAGCCGCCACAGGGACGTCCACTGGAAGAGCGAAGAGCCTAGACTTCTTGATAATCCTCCGTATCTCCATTGACTGAGCAGCGGTTGGATTTGTCCCCCCAACAAGGAGTAAACGGAAAAGAACAAGCGTGAGCACACAACTCGTACTCAACAAGTATAACAGAACCATGAGGCTCTAAGGTTAGCTGACTCCACTGCATTGCTTTTAATTGGTCAAATTTTATTGAAGCTATTTACTAAAGTGAGTAGAGAAACTTTTATCTCAAAGATATTGCATAGAAGAAATTAAGCATCATAATTAACTAGGATTTTACTAAAAAAAAACCATCCATAACCCAACTAATCACATAAAGGATCTGGGCCGCTCATAACCGTGAGCACGGCTGATGCATCAGTTTTACACTCTCGAGAGGTTGCACATCTTTACCCACAAGTCGTGAGCTACGCTAGTGGTTCATCACATACCTTAGATGAGATGACTAGCAAGCCACACTACGAAGCCTTTACAAAGATTATGTTAGTAAGGTGTAACCGCTAAGGTTTCAGGTTATGCAACGGTGGAGCAAGCCTCAAGGGGAGAAGAACACATCACACTCAACCCAAGCAGCGCGAGGGCCACAGAAGCACACCTCCCCTCTTGCCCCGCAGGTAAGTTACTCCCAAACTAAAACAATCTAATTAATCAGCTAAGACCGTCCCATACCAGTCTTATGGTAGTGCTGTTGTCCCAGGTTGTCGCTTTGCGAACCGGTCCTTATGGAAAGTGGCTATGAGCAAAACCACTAAGCACAAAGCTCATGCCCCCTAGACCAAGTTGCTAAAAAAAACAAATTTTAAATGAGACATGCACCACTCAAGCACACGGCACAGAGGGTCACGCTCAAACAATTAATTGCATAGATCCATTAATCAACATTAATTAAAAACATAGCATAGGTGTATGTTGGCACAGCACCTAGCAAAAACTTAACCACATGCAACCCAAAAGGTTCACATTGAGATCAAAGTGGCTAATGTATCGTCCTTATAGGCATACAAGATCGACACATGCATATGCAATGAATTAAAGGTGATAGGTGTTGCTCATGTTATACTTGCCTTCCTCAAGGTGCTCTTACTGCTGCTCACAAATGTCAAAAGGTGGCTCCTCGTTCACCTCAGACAGATCAACGTCTACTTACGTCCAAACGTCACACAAGCATCCATATACGAGCATACATGCAAACAATGGACAAAAGATAAGAAACAGTACACCAATACATCCAAACAGAACACAAAACTGGTTTAGAATTGTTCTACATATTACCACGGTCACGTGAGCGAAAGAATCGCCCAAAACGGAGTTAAAACGGAAAAGTTATGGCCAAAACAAGGTTCTAGGGACCCCTTTATGAAGAAAACTCAAAATCTGTGCTGTTTTGGAAAAACCAGGGACCAATTCTGTAATTTCAGGAAAGATCCGAGGTCTAAAGCACAAAAACACAGCCTCTGGACTGCGGGTTCTATTTTTCAATAGCGCAGGGGCTAAAGCATTAAAAACTGGGCCGATCTGTAATTATTTTTGAACTGGCGTGGACCGCGGGTTGATTTAGAAAAAACCGAGGGTCTCTTTAACAAAAAGGCGGCGACGACCGCGGTTGACCGGTCACCATCTGGTCCGGACGGTCGGATCTAGATCTAACGGCCGAGGTGAGATCGGATCACGTTATAATCTCGTGCATCCGTTCTGGATCGGACGGCTGAGGTTGGAAGGCGAGGTTTCGCCGGCGGCGACCATCGGGGATGGCGGCGCATCGCCGGAGCTCGCGATGCCCGATGTTCCGGGGCGAGATTCGGGACCGGACCTAGCTAGAAAGCAAGACGGGACCACGGCGAAGCTCACCGTGGGGTTGTCGACGACCGGGAGCTGCCGGAGGATGGTCGGCGACGAGCGGAGGCGGCGGAGCGGCTCGGGGCTTCGCGGAGAGCTCGGTCGGAGCGTCCACGGGCGTCGAGAGCTAGCGGAACAGGGTCGCGAGGCCCTGCAGAGCACGGCGGAGGGGTTAGGGCGGCGGGAGCGCGACCACAGAGGGCGAATTGCACCTCGCCGGCGTTACTCACCTCGGACGGTGGCGGCGGAATTGAGCGGCTCGTGACGGCTAGGGCTCGATTGCGGCTGCTGGCGAGGTTGAGGGGGAAAGGGCGAAGCCCGGCGTGCTATTTATAGGACCGGAGCGGCTCGGAAGGGGGCGGCGCAGTAAGGAAGGCGGCGGCCGGAGTTTCCTTCGGCGCGCACTCTCGGGAAGGAAGGGAATCCTTCGATTCCTTTGGGGACTCGGTGCGCAGGAGAGCGGGAAACACGGGAAAGGCGGCGGGGGAAGCTCTCCTCCTCGGAGTCGGCCGGCGTAGAGAAGGAAAGGCGGCGGCCGAAAAAGGAAAACGCCGTCGCCGAAAAAGGAAAGTCAGGAGGTTGGGGATGACAGGTGGGTCCCGCCTGTCAGCGGCTCGACGGGCGCGGGTCCGCCTGTCAGCGGCGCGAGGGAGAGAGGCGGCGCGCGCGGCTGGCCGGCTGGGCCGCCTCGCCTGGGCCGGCTCGGGTGAGGGCGCGGGGTGGGCCGGCTCGGCCGAGGTGGGCCGGCTCAGGGAGGTGGGCTGATTTCTCTTTTTCTTTTTCCTGCATTTTCCCTCTCTTTTCTATTTCTCTCTTTTCTTTTAAACTCAAAAGCAAACTATGAATTCAAATAAATTTGAATTCAAACCTTATCCCACTCATCAAATAAAGATATGCTCCAGCATGAATGCACAAACATGTTGACCTTAGGATATATTGCAATATTTAGTTCAAAAGATAATGAAAAAAATGCATACTAGGCACAATAAATCCTAGAAAATAAATAAAGCATATTGAATTTATTATAAAATGCTGGAAATTAAATTTAGGGTGTTTCCCATTTTTAATTTATTTTCATAGTAATTACCCACCTCTGCCGTTATAGGAGGTTTTGAGTTCAACTCTCAATGAAAGCAAATTTTTTAATTTTTTTTGGTGGATTTTTTCCATTTCCAAATTTACTCTCAGTTTTTTGTCAAATTTTTTCCCATTTACACTACTAAATGGTCCCGTAACTTTTTTTTTTATAAAGATGCTAAAAAACTTTCTATGAAATACATATTTTGTGCCAAATCTTGTTATTACTAATTGGAAACTCCTTTTGGAGCCTCCTTTTTAATCCTCACAAGATGCGCTAAATAAAATATAAAATCATAAAAATTCTCATATAATCAGAAACAACATCCTATCATCGATTTTTGAAATCTTATTAGATATTAGATATGTTTTCTATGTAATTAACATCCCGTCATCCATCATGTAGCTCTAATAATATATTTGTTTTCTAATAAAAAGATAAATCATAAAAATTCTCATAAAATCATAAATATCCTATTATCCATCACGTCGCTCTAATAAAAGTAGTCATCAGATCTGTTATAGTTTCTAAATAATTACCCACCATGATATTATGAAAGATTAAATAAAACTAATTCCCTAAATTTGTATAGAAATTGCTTAGTGTCATCATGAAATATGAATTAAATAACCCCTTAAACTTGTATAAAATTACCCACCATTCCATTATGAAATAGGAATTAAAATAACCCCCTATTTGTATATAAATTACTCAATATGCCATTATAAAAGATAAATTAAATTAAGTCCTAAATCTGCATATAAATTACCCAATATTGTATCATAAAATATAAATTAAAATAATTTTTAAATTTACATATACATTATACACAATGACATTACAAAAGATAAATTAAAAGAATCAGATTTAATATTATTACGGATTAAATCTATATCCTTCAAAATTCTAACCCGTGCTCTCGCATGGGATTGATAGACTAGTGGTGGCTAATTGTAGATAGTTTAACTAATCATAGGCTGTTATGATCCCCATCTACGTGGTGGTTGAGGACTAGATGTTTCTGCTTTTTCTTTAGAATTCTAAGCGATCCGTATTTTGTGAATGTTAGTACCAGCATCTCACTGCAGTATCTGGTGGATACAATATCTGGTGAATGTGAGTACCAGCATCTCGCTGCAGTAGGCATGAGCGGTATCATGAATCTTGGTTTTTTACAACTTAGGGTAGAGGATATGCATTTAGTTATCCGAACCTGGGTGCCAGAACATTTGACAAACAGAGCACATGGCCGAGCCGCGGCCGTAGTTATCTCGCCGACCAATGTGGAAAGCGGACGAACTGCCCAACATAGGGGATGCGGCGGCCGGCGAGCACCCATGGCTTGCAATTTGTTTGGGCAAGAGCAAGAGCAAGAGAAACGTCGTGTGTCACATGATGCTTGTCATGCAGGAACCAACACAAACATGTTCTGGGGTCTTGAGTGGCAGCGGGCCACATTGCGGGTGCACTCGATCGTGAGCCCCTACATTTGCATGTCTTCACCTCTGATTTTTTGGGTCATCAAATTTGTAATTCTATTTTTCTTATCGACAAGATGGCAATGTTAGGTTTTCAGCACCAAAAGATATGAATTGGGAAGAGGAGATCCAATTTGATCGAGGCAAAAGGAAAGAAATAAGTGCTTATCATCCTGATATTAGAGAAATTGAAAGAAGAAAATACTTGGTCAATTGGTTTGGTCAGCTTCGCAGCCTTAATATTCTATGACTCAGATTAGGGAGAGAAATAGAAGGTTTAATCGTAAAATGGTTTGATGAATTTTGCTTGGGCAAGGGCAAGGGAAACATCATGTGTCGCATGATGCTTGTACGTGCAGGAATCAATACAAACATGTTCCGCGGTCTTGAGCGGCAGCGGGCCTCATTGTGGTTGCACTCAATCGTGAGCCCCTGCACCTGCATGGCTTCACCTCTGATTTTTAGGGTCATAAAATTTGTAATTCTTAATTTCTTATCAGCAAGATGGCAATGTTAGGATTTTAGCTCCAGAAGATATGAATTGGGAAGAGGAGATCCAGTTTGATCCAGTGAAAAGGAAATGAATAAGTGCTTATCATCCGAATATTAGAGAAATAGTGAGAAGAAAATACTTGTCAATTGGTCTTGTAAGCTTCACACCCTTAAACTTTCAATGACTCAGATTCAGGGGAGAAATAGAAGTCTAATCCTGAATGATTTGATGAATTTGGGATTGGCCTGAGTATAGTGAGTCCACAAATATAACAGAGCATATTGTTTTACTTGTTTCTTATTTAGAGACCCCCTGGTAAGATGGAAGCTGATTGTTCGAACAATATAGCTAGATAGATTTATAGGATCAAGTTGAGGTGTTGTCAGCTCTCACAATGTAGCATTCAAAAAAAATGTGATGATCTGTTGCAACGAGAACAATAAATGGATGCTACTTGCATAAACGACTTGAGAATTCTAAGAATGCATATTTTCTTCAACTAAATGCTGCAATTGATAATACCCATAAGTATTTCACTTGTAATAATCGCATGTGATGATAATTTCAATGCCCATTTGAGAGGACATTTTATTTTATTTTTTAATAATGGAAGGGGTGATATAAATTTAAGGGGTTGCCATATATTATCTTGTCATAAGTACTGTAGTGGATAATTTAAAGGCAAATTGATAATAGGTATGATTAATGTAGACATAAATTTATGCATTATTTCATATCTTCTACGTAATTGCATATGCAGGCTATTTAGGTGAAGAAACAAGGGTTAGTTTAGATTATTGATCATAATAGCATAATTGTGTAATTTGAATATAAAATTAGGGTGTTATTTTATAACTGGCTTTCTTAATTGAATGGTCGGTAATTATAACTAGCTTAATTGATCCTACCGCTATTTTGGTCCCATCTACGGTGTTGATGGCTGAATGTTTATATTTCTTTGAGAATTTTGGGGACTTCTTTTTCTAATTAGTAGTAGTAACGTCTTGCATTTCTTTTAGTAAGCATATACTAAACTTGATCGATCACTTAACTAATAAATAACCATTCCAAAAGCTGCCAGTCGACAGATCGAGCTGCATGTATACATTGTACGTAGATTAAATAATACATGTGCACACCACACCACACCACACCGTGGTCATAGGTCACTGGAATTAGAGACCACAACATAATCATGACTTCTTTGCAGTAACTTCACAAATTCCCACTATAAATAGATGAGCAGCAGTGCAACTAGCCTGCTACAAGCTCAAAGATGAGGGCACTAAATATTCTTGCCATGTAGGCCTTGGAGGCACCAGGAGACCTCTGTTTACAATCCGAGCTAATACATGCTACTGCTCCACAACATGGTCTCTTGACGGTGGATCGTCACACCCAACGTCATTTCCAACATGTTTACAAATTTTTGGGTCCCTTTAGGTTCGACCGGAGGATTATTGGGTAACTCGATCAATACAGCTACTGTTGCTTATCTGGTTAGACGCACGCTGCAGAGCACAGAGGAGCCAGGCGATGGCGACCTCTGCTCGTCTTCGTCAGCCTGCGTAGGTTAGCTCAGTGAGTGGCAAGCAGAGGAGTCATTGCATTATAGTTTGGCTATAATTCAGCATTTCTTCTTTTGTCATTATAGCTGTCAACTAAAATCGATCTAAGCGAAAACTGCTGCAACTGTATGCGAAGGCTTCAACGTGCTGGGTATGCCAGGACTAACTTGTTGGGCTCTCCTTGTCTGCAGCTCGCCGTCGCTCCCGCCCTGCGGTAGGCGTGCAGGTGATTCTGTTGCTGAGCCACTGATGCTCATGTACATGTACGTGCGTGCACACACACAATCAGTGATCAATACAAAAGTTGTATTTGACTTCTCTCTGTTTCAATCAGATTTACTGGATTATGGTTACTTTAGATAATCTGACATGCCGATGTGGCGATATATCAATGTCAATGAGCAATAAGCACCGAACAATGCAGTCGGAACCGGCTATATTTTTATGAATATTACATATCTTGTCATTGTCGTGAGTATTTTCCACATTTTGATTTTTTGTCAATGTTTCTACCCTATCGATTTAAACATGTGTCTATATTCTCGTTGCCTTGTAGTTTACATCAAAATATTAAGTGGAAACTTTTCTACGTCAATTTTGAACTTTTAACAGTGTATTGTGTAATGATAATTTTTATCTTAGGAGTTTTATTTAAATCATCTTTCATAATGATATGGTGGCTCCTTTATATGCACATTTAAGGGTTGTCTGAAATTAGCTTGGTTTAAATAGTCTTCCACACATAGTAGGCAATTTACATTGTAAATTTAAATTATCTTTTACTAGTCTATCAACCCGTGCGTTGCACGGGATTATAGGATACGCACGTATGTCTCAGTAATTTAGTATGTAAATAAAATATGAATAGTTTATAGAGAACTTGTTTATTATCTAGCTTATATAATCATCTTCATTGATAAGACTTTAGAGAAATTCACATATATGTACAACTGTCGCCGGTGAGTGGTGAGCTTGTGAGGGATTCTAACGGCCCTGATTTGTTTGTATGCTGATGCAATCAATATTTGAGTCATTTCTTTATTTTGGTTTGTATCTCTCCGGTTTGCTTTCTAGTATGAGGGAAAATTGTACTGACTTCATAGTTGATGGTTATTACTTTGCTTTAGTTTGTCTTATCATGAAGAATTGAACTATCATTATGTGTGCTTTTGTCATGATCGATGTCTTAATATCTTTTTTTTTGCACTATTATTTCCCCAATTATACCTACCAATTAATTTACAATAACCGATTAATCCTTAAACTCTAGCTCTCTAATGGATTAGGGATTCCTTGAACCATGCTAATTACGATTTGTGACCTTATATTCCATTAAAGACTTTACATATAAGAGCACATCTATATAAAATAAATACAACAGCAATGTCCTTACCTTTTTTGTCATTAGTAGTCTAATATAAAGTGCATATACTTTTTATTTACTATCATAATTTATATATAGATTACATTAGGTAACCAATAAGCTAATATTAATGTTTGGTATTTAAGATCATGAGGCATTTTATAGTGGTTGGAAAAGTACTCACGGCACCAAGAAGTAACTCTTCCATTAAATTTTTACTGGACATTACGAATAAGTCTTTTGGCGAATTAAAAAAATAAATTTATATGGTACACGTTCCACCCTTTTAGTACCGATCACACCTATTTAGTATTTTCCAGGCACCTCTTTCTTAATACCAATCGATGGATCTCAGCTCGATGCAAGACTTTCTTTTTTTTTTGCAACCACCCTCTGTCCAATAATATAGTTCCTTTTAGGAATCTTTCTTTCCATTTATATTTGAATGTATATTGATAAATCTAGACATGTCTACAAAACACCTTCATTTAACAATGATTAATTAGTTCGAAGGCTAAAACAAATTATATTTTGGAATGAAAGGAATAGATTATATTATCGGATAGAAACAAACATGGCATCAATAGACGTGATAGATAAATAATATTAATATTTGTACCCAAATAATTGCTTTACATGCATGCTAAAAAGAGGGGCAAAGAGACATGATCGGCATAACAAAATTTCAAGAATGAACAATAAAATAAACTTCACTGCACTATTTGCAATTTTGCATTAAATCAATTGGATTGGGATATGCAAGATTGAACAGAGTACCCTTACCTTCTTTTCATGTGAACAAAAATCCTCAGTTTTCGTGATTACGAAGCCTCGGCCAACATCGAGTTGGCTCGTAGCATGCATCATGAGGGCGTTGATGCACATGCCCCATTTCTTGCCCGCTTCCAGTGTTGATATGCCGGCTGACGTTCCATGACCGCGCCACAACACCTGCCCCAGTTTCCATGCAGCTGATGACGAAGTTGCAAAGCAATTCAATCGGACTTTAATGATAGATGGCGAGAGACACCCATGATGCATGTACCGTGATCCTCGTTTGGAGCTCGAGTTGTGCCGTCTACACGATAAAATAGATTGTGTAGATAGGGTTTCGGGTGAGATAGATCTTAAATTAATTATATTGATTGATGGCATATGTGGGTAACTTTTTATGAACTATTGGGGTCACTTTATGTTTTCTATCCAATGGCTATTGTCGTTGTTGATGACTATAGGTCACTGAATTAATGGCCGGATATTTTTCTTTTTTGTAAGATTTCTCTTTTTTTCTAGCGCGTCTCACCAGAATTAACGTGGAGGCTTTCAAAAGGAGCTTCCAATTAGTAATAGTAAGACGAGGGTACGGTGGGTAAGTTTTATAAAATGGGCTTTCATTACGGCTACTACTAATGAGGTGTTGTATAATTGTAAATGGGACCCGGCAGTGTCTCTCTCTTTTTTTTTTATCAATTCCACAGCAGGAAATATCTCACTGGGTCTACAAATAAGAAATCTGAGCAGCCAGCAGCATTCAGTTGGAAAACGAAGATAACTCATTGCTCAAATGTAATCCCAGGTGGACGTGAAATACCAGCGTCTTGCTTGCTCCATGACATAGGCCTGAGTGGCATCAGGAACTTTTGTTCCTCTCGAGTGATAACGATTAGGAAGGAAGACATTGCGCTGTTGGCGTCGTGACTCATGGTCACATAGTCCGGCGTCGTGGGCTACCGTGTATAGGTGAATCCAAGCAATCATGGCTGTGCCGCACTGCCGCTAGCGCGTGGCACGCATGCATGCACCATGCAGGACCGTGTCGCTGGGCTCCCCACGACGATGCTGCCTGCTCCCTCCAGCTCATCGATCGTCACATCGTCCCTCCACGTTCAGCTTTAATTAACTATGCATTATAGGCTCAATTAGGAGATTCTATTGTCATGCTTTTTTAATAATGGAATTAAATTCCGTCTCAGACACCATCCCAAAGCTGATACATCAGACCAATTTATTACAAAGTGTTTGGAATATAACTTAGAAGTATGTGGCTAAGACACTTAGACAAAAAAAAAGACTCTAAAACTCCAATACAGTAAACCGGTATGCATCTTGAAATGTCTTGTTTTGTTAAGCGTCCTCTAAACAAATCATCTCCTAAACTAGTAATCTTCATCATACACCAGAAAGAAGAAGCATGAACAAATTCGACCCCCGCTGAAGGACGTCTTTCACAGCTTGAGTCGACTCCACTGCGACAACTAAAATCAAACCGCCGTAAAACACCTTACATAGCCACAGTGGGATGTAAGGATGACACGACACCGAAGATTGCTGAATATGTTGAGAGTCGAGAGACACACAACAAGCACTGGACGATATCTCAGCAACAAAGATCTTCGAACATAGAAGTCTTCCACCACTACACCTTCAAAAATGGTACGACATGAACCACCGCTGCCGTCCGTCCGAAAGGACGAGGTTTTCACCTTGCAGGATAAAGCAGAGGCACTGAAATTGTGATGACGCCTGCATGGAGGGAACGACGCCCGAGGGCGATGCCAGTCGTCGTGCAGGGACAAGATCCAGTGTGGTTTTTACCATTGGTCTCAGCCCTGCAAAACTAGCCATGTGCTCCGAACCTTTGCCAGGACAAGTTCATTGCCAGCGAAATGCCAGGAAAACCATTGCAGCCCCACGTCCAAGGAGACGGCAATCCTCGGTACCCCTCCCACGTCGAAGAGGATCCTCATGACCTCTCCCACACAGAAGAGGCAGGGAGCAAACGGCGCGCCGCCGCGCTGCCACTGTTAAGAGAGACGACGAGGGTCATCATGATCTAGTGACATGTACATGTATTTTTTTGAACCGGGGATCACAAAAGTTGTGTTGGACTTCTCTGTTTCTATCAAACCTACTGGATGGTTTGTATATGATAGAACTAATCAATTGGAATCCACTGTAAATTTCATATTGTTGCATGGAGTATGGATTTTATTGCACTCGTGCTATTGTAGTAGCACATTGTTTATTTCATGTTTCATACAAGTAACGGCAATTTTATTTGGTCAGTTAAATAATCGTTGTACTCCCTCCGTTCGGCAAAGTTCAATTTGTTGTTCCTACAAGAATTTTCTTCACAATATGAACTAGCTGCTTATGTCCTAATGACATATAAAAACAAATGGAGGTAGTACTACTCAGGCAGTCAGGTGCTGCATAATTGCCAATGGGACCGCATGCCAAGCTTTTGTGCCGTATGAGGAAAGATCACTGTTCCTATAAAGAAGTCTCAGCAGCCAACAGCTTTCGAGTTGGGAAATGCAGATAATCAAGTGCTGCAATTGTGGCGAATGTACAATTTCTGGAGGTAGGCATGAGCGGTATCGGGAATCTTAATTTGCTCATCCTTAGGGTTTGGGATATGGATCTTCCTGAATAATGTTCCTTTCATGGAATTTGCTTGCAGCTTCCTGATAACGTGAACTCCATTATTCGGGCTCAACCCTTCCTTAATCCTGTGAGGTGCGTCCATATGCAGGCATGGCTGGAGATGGGAAGGCGCGGGGACGGCGGAGCTGGGCCGGAGATGGGGAGGTGCGGGGACGGCGGCGCGTGGCCAGAGGCATGGAGGCGCTGGGTCAGTGGCGCCGGGCCGAAGATGAGGCATTGGGCCGAAAAAAGGGAGAAATGAAGGGCAAAGTCGTATTTTTACTCTTTATTTAACGCCACTCAGTCTCAAAACTGATGGAAGCGCCAAGGAAGGAATGTATTATAAATTTTTATTCACATAGGGAAGTTTTAGAATTTTTAGGCTAAGGAAGGAAGCAGTAGATTTTTTTGGACGAAGAAAGTAATTTTCTCAAATTGCAAAGCAAAATCACCAAAAAAAAAAACCTCGTTTGCGCAAGAGAGAGCCCTGACTGGTGGCTACCATACGCGAGTAATTATTGTGGTGCATATATAATTTAAATACAAATTAATAACAGGTATAAGTGATTTAGAGGAGGATGGTTATTCAAATGAAAACTTTGAACGGTTAGTTTAGATTATTTAATAGTAGTGGTGGATAATTTAGCCCTGGCTGGTGGGTGTCATGCGCGAGACCAGAGAGACCACACAGATCAACATGCACTGCTGGATAATGACCTTTGGTTCCAACGATTAGTACCGATGCAAGTTGCAACCTGTACAGATGAATAATTTAGTGCTTGTTGAAAAGGATCTAGGCCCCGAAGAGGCATTAGTACCGGTTTGTAACGAACATGTGCTATAAGCTAATCTGTTTAGCTTTTGAGAAAAAAGAATAATGGCCCTACACTGCACTGCATGGGCTACAGTTTAGCCTCAGCAATGCTCTCGGTGTTCCATAGTGGCGTCGTCCAGCTGGATCCATAAATAAATAGGCCTAAAAACAACCTGAAATGAAATCTAGGTTGACCTACAAATAAGTTTGGGCCAAAAGAGAAAATTGAGATATGTCCAAATTATTTGGGCTTAGCATCAACATAAGCCTTGCAAGCATATGAGCCTTTAAACAGAATTATGATGATAAAGTTTGTCACAACACATTTTGCCACATTATATGGCATGTCAAGTGCCATACCGTCTGCCATGTAAAATACTTTATGGTGTTTTTTCTTTGCATAGTGAGAATACTCTAGTATTTTTTTTATCAATTTAGGTGAATTTACCAATTTTATAGCAAACTTTTCTCAATTTAGCTAAACCCGCACAATTTTAGGTAAACTTGGTGTACTGTGTTGTATTTTAGGGCTTGGGGGTACATGTTGACCCTCAGTATTTACAAAAAGTTAAGGCTTAATTTCATTGGTATGGGGACGAGAGTAACCCACTTGTCGCCATATTTTTTGTTGCCTGGCTTTGGCTGATGAAAATTAATAATTTCCATTGACGACAGATGAAAATAACTTTGATTTGTGGCGTTGGACCGATGAAAATAGTTACTTTTGTCGGCATTAATTGGTCTTATTTTCGTGGGCTCTTGGCGGACGAAATTTTGCATGTTTCCCGTAGTGTAACTAAGGTGGATACTAGATGATCATGAGGCAACCATTCGTTTTCACTTTTCACAAACTACACAAAAATGCTAATATGTGACACTTTACAGTCAGAACCAATCAAAGCGTCATTAATTATGCTAACCGGTTTTTGATGTCATTATGTCCCAATTGAATTTTTAATTGATGATATGCATCCGTGCAGTGCTAGTCGGCTACAGTATGTCCTTAAGCGGTTTGTTACAGTACTTGGAATTAATTGTAGTCATTCATTGGCTCTAATCTAGTAGGTTAAAATTTAGGAAGAACCAATTCGATGGAACCAAAATTGTGGACCAAAACTTAAATCATGTGGATCCGAAACCAAAAGTTTCTCCGATTGTCTCACTTGAACTTATGGGCCGGACTCAAAGACATATAGACCCGGAACTATGTTCCTCTCAAGCACAGTAAAAAATCACTAAGCGTTAATGATTGTCCATTTTCACTGGCCTATAAAGTAGCATATGAGCCTATGACGAGAGAACAGAAGAGAGTTCCAAGTTGATCAATATAACAAGGTGAAGTAGCCCTGCATGCTTCAGTGGTTTTGCTATGGCACCTGCTGTGTCTAGGAATAGGAAGCATCAGGAGTGGTGGCGGCTCAGCTGATCATCTTCCGACTGGCAAAGATCGCCCTCCCAGCGCAGCTGGAACAGGTTGCCAGGCGGCAGACTTTGTCCTGTTGGTCTGGTACCTGCAGTGCCACATTGATCTGCTCAGCTACTCGCGATGACGGTGTTGGCGCGAGGATGGACAAACGCCCTGACTCAACGCGTCCGCACTGAACGGCACGAATTCAGCATTTGTAGCACACATCGGGGTCTGCTTGGCAGGCTCTGCTTCCATCAGCTCTGCCGTACGGCTTGAGGTAATGTCTACAGCCTGGTGTCTGTGAGTCAAGTCTGTGTGTTGCGCGTCGCTGGACTCCTGAAGTTGATCATCATGGATTTAGGTCATCACGGCGAGCCTCTCCAAGGCTGCCACTGTAGATACGGCATTATTTCTAAACTGGTTGTTGCTTGCTTTATGCTTTCAGTTTCGGAACCTAGAGAGGTGTATCGAGTGGGGTAACAGTAATTTCTTGTTTACATCTTGATTTTGAGTATTAAGAAAATTGGCCCCTTTATACTTTGGTTCTGGTTCTGCAACTACAAGTTATAGGAGTGGCTCACGTGTCGCTTGCTATAGCAGGGGTGACAGGCGACAGGATCTCTCCTGCTAAAAACACATTTATAAACACCATTCAAGATGCCGTGGGGCTGTATCTATGTCTTTGGATGGCCATAGGGGCAATCAAGGATGGTTGTTGGATCGTCATTGGATACTTCTCAAGCAGGCATAGTGCAGCCCCGTCATCTCTACGAGCAGACTTTCTTGGTTTACAGAAAAGCCTAATGGCCCTGAATTGGCGGTGGTCTAGATGCTTGCCTTGGCGTTGTTGCCTGGCTCATGGTCATGGTGGCAATCAAACAGAGACTCCCCCATTGCTGATGCCTGGTGCTTCCTATTCCTAGATGTACGCTGTGCCATAGCAAAACCACTGGAGCATCTGGCTACTACTTGGTCTTGTTGTCTATGAGACTATGAGCTTGTCAGTTGTCACACACAGCATCTGCTCATATATATGATAGTACTTAATTAGTAGACGAGTTAAAGGGATCGTGGTAGTAGTGCTTGAGAGGACAAGCGGTAGATGTGATTCCATTCGCTTTTAGCACTGCATGGATGAGTATCCATCAATTGGAAATTCATTTGGGCATTAAATGGTAGCTTATCTTGTTTAACTCTCGTCTAAAAAGTAGTATCATACAGATATGTGAGCATAAGCCAGAGTGTGGCAATGTTGGGCCCCAAGCAGGCCAATCTCACGCTCAATCTCCCTCACGCGCTCGCGGACGCCGGCCGTCGCTCAAGCTCGCGAATTCACTCGGTGGCGGGAGGAAGAAGCTAAACAGTGCACACTCGAATTTCCGGCGAACGCCGCAGCCAACAACTTGGCCTTGTGTCTTGGCATTCGATTCGCTTCAGGGCAAGTAAAATGGAGGATTCACGCGGGTTCTTATAGCCCCACACGAGGCACTCCCGACTCCGGCGGCCGTGCCATGACCACGCCCAACGGCCTCAACCCCCGAGCTTCCCGCCTGCCCGTTGCCCTGGCCGTTTTTCTGCTCGATCGGCACTACACCGTCCTCCACTCCACCTACCTTCACGCCTACGTTACGACTCGAACAACCCCGCGCGTACATGACTCGGACCCGGTCGCCATGGCGTCCGCAACGGCCATGGACCCGACCTCGACTGAACACGGAGTCAATTTAATTAAGTGACTCAATTTTAGTTATTTACTCAGGCATGGGTTGAACAACTACTGAGTGCTGCATTATTGCAAATGGGACCGGGTGCCTTTTTTTTTTTCTTGATCAGTTCAGCAACAGATTAAATCTCACTGGAAATAGAAGATAGCCTCAGCAGCCAACAGCGTTGAGTGGAAAATGAAGATAGCTCATGGTGCAATGGCAAGTGTTGTCTCAAATATGATCTCGGGTGGATGTGAAATACCAGCGTCTTGCTTGTTTGCATGCCATTGGCCTGAGTGGTATCAAGAACTCCTGTTCCTCTTGGGGATGAGAATCAGGCAGGCAGATAAATAATGAGCCCAACATGTCCATTGCCCGATTGACAAAAGCTGATGGACATATGATGAGTTGATGAGATCTAGTTCTAATTGTCCAGTCCATTAGTATTTCATTTGTGGCCCCATATGCCCAAATAAATGCTCTGATGTGGTGGAACTACCTCATATATATATCCAAAGATCTTTGACAATAGTAACAATTTTAAGTGATGCATGAAACGAATGGCTTTAGTTTCATCAATTACACGATGATGTGAAGGAAGGATTGGACCTTGGCTGTTAAGACTTAAGACCACGAAGTAGACACGAGGAGACCTTGTGCTGGCCGCAAAACTTAGACTTCTTCAAAAGGCAGGCGTCGTCAACAATCGCACGATGACAAAGATATCTTGAGACAGGCGAAGACTATACAGCTGTAAGCCTGCAATTGTCTGCAACGAACTCGGCTATCCTCAACGCCTACGTCGAATCGTCTTCAGCACATGTACATGAATTTATACAACCAATGGTCAATACAAAAGCTGTCCGTTTGAATCAAATCATCCGGAGCATGGTGGACGTGGTTGAAGAAACAAATAGACTGGAGTTCACTATGTTACGTTTCCCATCCGCACAGTTCTTGAGTTACTTTCATGAGTGTGAAGAGCTATTGTTAGGAAAGAAAGAAAAAGAGAAGGCTTCTGTCTAGAGCACGGGTTCCATTTTTCATTAGTGTTACTGGGATAGCACATTATTTTTTTTATTCCATAAGCGACGTTATTTTTCTCAGTTAAGCATTAAGCTACTCCTCAGGTGCATCCATAATTGCAAATTGGCCCAGGTGCAACATTTTTTTTCTTTAGTTCTGTAGCAGGATATATAGATCACATTGTGTCTATGAATAAGAAGTCTCAGCAGTCAGCAACACTGAGTTAGTAAAGTGCAGATAACTTATGACGCAATGGCAAGTGTTGGCTCAAATATAATCTCAGGTGGATGTGAATTGCAGCGTCTTGCTACCATAAGGCTGAGCGGTATCAAGAATTTTTGTTACTCTTGAGTGACGAAGATTCGCAGATAAATGAGCTGAACGTGTCCGCTGCCCCCTTAGGAAATCCTGGTGAACTTGATGGCATCTAGTTACGTTCTAATACTCCAGCCATTAGTATTTCTGTCGTCGCCTGCCATAACCAGTCATTAGAAGTGTAAGACAAATGCTGTGCACAAGTATCACTTTACATAAGGATAGTCTATTGGCAGGACACATGGTATATATTGGGGCTGCGCTACGGTACACAAGTTACTTCATAACAGAGGTAAGACTTCAAATAGATCTGAGCCTATTGAATTAAAAAGAAGGTAAAATAATTAATATAATAGATTAAATGAAAAAAGAATTAAAAAAAAAAGACAAAATCTCCTTTCTATCCGCTCCGCCTGTTCCGCTCCCCTGCACCGAAGCTCGGTCGTATCATCTCACACGTCTCCGCTCTGCCGGTTCCGCTCCCCCGCCGATTACGTTCAGTAAAAAATGAAGTTGTCACGTTCGTAACAAAATGGATTACGTATCCATAGATCGGTCAAGTCCATCGTTCGATCACGTTCAGTCATCACTCCGTCCAAGCCGGCCAAATCCGCAGCTAGTTGAGATAAATTGTTGATCATTACAAAAACGAAGTTACCACGTTCAGTACTCGATCCATCACGTTCAGGCCATCGATCTTTATCCTAGTCGATCACTGAACGTTCAGTTCCGTGACTCCGTCCAAGGCGGCCACGTCCCACAGTTAGTTGAGGTAAATATTGATCATCCTAATCGTTTTGTTATTACAATTTAATAAATATTGTTAATTATTTTTATGTATTACTTCCTAAGAGGTAATACCTCATTTAATCTAACAGAATGGACGGTACACAGTTGTTTCAGTGTACCGCAGCAATTACCACATAGAATATACGTATATATATAATGCTTTTTTTTGTATGTATTAGGAGACAATAGGTGTAGGCCCCTAACGATTATAAATAGATAAGGCTATTCCCAATGCATAGTGTCAATACTCATTAATTACGTGCCACATAGAATGTTTTGGTGATGTGGCAATGCATTTAATAAGAGATGGAAGATGTGTCTTGATCAAGATATTGTTTTGGCACGATATTTTAGGTTATGGCATAAAATCTGATGGTATGAAACTATTTTCATAGACACAACACTACAAAAATTAATTACCTTAGATATTGAAGTATGATACTATGCATTGTGGAAGCTGTTTCATACCAGTAGTATCGTTATTGGATTGGAGTATGATACCATGTACGGGCTAACATTGTATTATTTATGCTAGTATCCAATCTGTTGCCTCAGTTCTGTTTCTTGGCAATGTACAGTTTAAATTTGTCTGCCTCTAGTGTTCCTCCTTTTTTATATAGCAGGGCAGCTCTTCTACTGATTCATTTCTAAGAAAATAGCTTCTAATGCATGGGTCAAATTACTCGAAAAGTACCTTGTCTGAACTGAACAAATCAAAAATTCAAATTGATCCATTTCCGCTCTGCACTCTGGACAGAGATCAGACTACCGTTTTGTTAACAGTTTCAAAGGGGACTGGTAGGGCTAGCTGAAAGGCCGAAATTTCGGCTCAAACTTTGATGAAATTTGACCAAAATTTATAAACCCAAATTAACGATACTATCCAGAGTCAGCCAGTACGACCTGAAATTCACAAAAGTTTGGCTGAAATTTTGAACCCGAGATTGTATAGAAGACTAGGCGCTTCCAACAGACTGTGCTGATCTCTTGGTGCTTTGATCCATCCGCCAAACTTGCGCACCTTCTGTATTGTCAGTTCAGAACCCAGTGCCTCACGCTAAATTTCAGCTTAATATAGACTAATAATTGTGAGACCAACACGTTCTGCAGATATGCTTGGAATAAGGCGAATATTTATTGGCCCAAATAAATTTGCACATACAGTAAATATGAAGTGGTAGGTCCAATAAAAAGCAATTGCTACGGTACACTGAAATAATCGTGGCATAAAACTATTAATAGAAATATTTAGACAAACTAGCTGAACTAAAACTATTTTCCCCATACTTGGTCAATCCACATAATGTTTAGTCACTCTCGTAATTTGTATCAATTTAGGTGAGCTTACTGATTTTAGAAGCAAAATTTTCTCAATTTAGCTAAACCTCTACAATTCTAGCTAAACTTTGGTGTACTGTTAGTATCTTAGGGCTTGGGGTACATGTTGGCCGTCCTATTTACAAAAGGTTAAGGCTTAATTTTGTTGGTATGGCGATGGGAATAACCCAATTGTCACCGTACTTTTCGCTGCCTGGCTTTTGGCCGATGAAATGTATTCATGTCCATTGGCGGCTGATGAAAATAACTTTGATTTGTAGGGTATTATCTATGTCGGCCTGATGGAAATAAAGTTTGGCCGACGAAAATAATTATCTTACTATTACTAATTAGAGAATTTTTTTAGAGCCTTCTACGTTAATCCTCACGAAACGTACCAGAAAAAAAGACAAATCCGAAATTTTCCCAAATTCCGATCTGCAAGCAATCGCCTCCCTTGATTCAGACCATGCGCCTCTTTTTCTCCAGTGGGAACTGTTGCTTATGAACACTACCGGGGCTTCCGTTTTGAGTCGTTCTGGACCACCCTCCCTGATTTCCTTGAGGTGGTGACTACCTCCTGGGGACACGCTGTCAACACGAGGGATCCAATTTTAACGCTGCATATTAAGATGAGGAGGCTGGCAACTGACCTGAACATCTGGAAACGCCTTCAGGTAGGAAACCTCCAAGTGCAATTAGCAGTGGTGCAAATCACCTTGCTTACTGGAACGTGCACAAGAACGCAGGCAATTAACAGACGAAGAACTAGTGTTCTTGCGTTCGCTAAAAGCGCAATCTCTAGGACTGGCCTCCTTGCTGAAATCTAGAGCGAAACAACACTCGAGATTGAAATGGATCCGTCTTGGTGATGCAAACACCCGCTTTTTTTTCAACTTCATGCCAATGTGCGACGCAAGAAAAAATTTATTAGGGAATTAAATACTCCCAGTGGTGCAGTCCTCTCGCAACATAGTAAAGAGGAGACGACTTTTAATTTTTTCAACACACTGATAGGTTCACCTTCGACAAGGGCAGGGGCTCTAGATTGGGAGTCGCTTGGATATAATGCCACCGAGCTATTGGACTAGGAGGACCCCTTTACTGAAGAAGAGATTAAAAAAGTTATCGGGTCTCTGCCTTCACAACGAGCACCAGGACCGGACGGATTTATTGGCTTGTTCTACAAAAACTGTTGGGAAATCATTAAATCAGATTTGACGAACGCAATCTATGGTTTCCACGAGCTGAGAACGAAGAAATTCCACCTTGTGAACGAAGCCCATATAGTTCTCCTTCCTAAGAAAGAAGATGCATCCCGGCTGACTGACTTTCGATCCATCAGTCTGATCAATAGTTTAGCGAAGATAATAACTAAGCTTCTTGCTGAACGTCTAGCTCCTAAGCTCGACGAGTTGGTATCCCACTCCCAAAATGCCTTCATTAAATCCCGGTGCATCCACGACAATTTTCTTTATGTACAAAATGTCATCCGAAGGCTCCACCAAAAAAAGGAACCGGCCTTATTCATCAAATTAGACATCTCAAAAGCGTTTGATTCCGTTAACTGGGCCTATCAACTAGAGGTCCTCCAAGCGCTGGGTTTCGGGCATAGATGGCGTAACTGGATTGCGGCAATCCTTTCTTCCTCGACGTCACGAGTTTTCATCAACGGGAGACTGACCAGGAAAATTAAGCACCAAAGGGGTCTCCGCCAAGGCGACCCACTCTCTCCAATGCTTTTTATCTTAGCTATTGATCTTCTGCAAAAGATAATTGAGAAGGCAGCACTTGCGGGAGTACTCTCGCCCATTCTTCCTAGGCCAGCTGCTCTTCGCTGCTCGCTGTATGCTGACGATGCCGGGATTTTCATGAAACCAACCAGCCGAGACTTGCAAGCCCTAAACGGCCTGCTCTTGTTCTTCAGCAGATGTTCAGGCCTCAATTTCAACCTTGACAAAACCGAGATATATCCGATAAGATGCCCACCTGGGTTGGCCGAAGAGCTCATTCCGTTCTTTCCTGGTAAAATAGTGTCGTTCCCTGGAAAGTACCTTGGACTTCCTCTGCATCTGAGGAATCCAAGACGGATTGATTTGCAGCCTCTCGTGGACAAAGTAAGGGCTAGAATTCCAGGTTGGAAAGGAAAGCTGAACTCCAAAGCAGGTAGAGAAACCCTGGTTAAAACTGTTCTAACCGCCCAGCCTATCTATTTCTTGACGGTTTTCCCTGCTCAAAAATGGCTTATCAGACAGATTGATAAAATCCGCCGCAATTTTCTCTGGAAAGGGGAAGAACCTGAGAACTTAAGTGGGGGTCTCTGTCTCATCAATTGGCCTACCACATCGAGACCGAAATTCCTCGGAGGCTTGGGCATGTTGGACCTGGAGCGGTTTGCTAGGGCGCTCCGGCTTCGTTGGTTGTGGTCGCAATGGAGGCACAGAGACAGGGCGTGGATAGGCCTCGACGTCCCTTGCTCCAAATCGGATAAGGAATTTTTTCCATGCTTCGACAACAGTGACGATCGGGGATGGTGCTTTAGCATCCTTCTGGCATTCTAATTGGTTGTCTGGTACCTCTCCCAAAAGTTGGGCTCCATGCTCTTTTTGCAAAGGCCCGTAGAAAGAACATCTCAGTGCAAAAATCTCTCATGGATGACAAATGGGTTTCCCTAGTTCTCCCAGTGGAGTCAACAACTGAAATCAAGGAGTTTGTCTCCCTATGGGAAGAATTAAGTTCAATCCAACTTTCCCCGGACAGGGAGGATGCCATTCACTGGCGTTGGACCGCTGACGGAGAATACTCAACTAAAAGTGCCTATTTGGCCCATTTGGAAGGCATACGCAGAGCCAAAGTGCAGATTCTTCGCATGGACTCTCCTGCATCGGAAGATTCTTACTGCCGACAATTTGCTGAAGCGTGGATGGCAACACGATCCCATCTGCAGGTTGTGCAAGCAGGAACCCGAATCGATTAACCATCTGTGCAAAGACTGCACCTTCTCTAAGGGCGTTTGGGATCTGCTCCTCTCTTGGTTTAACAAGAATGATCTCCGGACAGTAAGTCAACAGGGATCGGTCTATGTGTGGTGGAAGAGGTTGCGGAAAATGGTGACGACTCAAGAGCGCAGACTCTTTGACGGTCTAGTGATCTACTTTTGGTGGGAGCTGTGGAAGGAGAGAAACCGAAGATCCTTTCAGAATGTTGAGAAATCTGTGTTGGCAGTGGCCTCTTTTGTCAAAGAGGACCTTAATCTTCGTAGAGCGGCTTATTGCCCATAGCGTTTTTGTGTTTCTGTGTTTCTTTTTTTTTCTTTCGTTTTCTTAGTGGGTCTCCTTTAAGGAGTCTTTGTTGTAGCGTCTGTGAGTCGGTGTTGTAGCGTCTGTATCCGGCGTATCGTTTATTTCTCTTCTAATGAATTTTGCACCACAGCAAATCTCTTGCTGTGCGTTTCAAAAATAAATAAATAAAAATTCTCATAAAAATCAGAAACATCCAACCTTTCATTGGCGGATAGGAATATCAATAGTCATTAGATCTGTTTTCTAAGTAATTACCCACATCTATCAGTTATAAAAAGATTTGAGTTCAACTCTCAACTGAAAACGAATTTCTTCTTTTTTTGTAGATTTTTCTCATTTTCAATTTATTTTCTGATTAATTATCTACCTCTGCCAATATGAGAGGTTCTTAGTTTAACTTTCAATTAAAGCAAATTCTTCTTCTTTTTTGAATTTTTTTTTCATTTTCAAATTTACTCTTAGTTTTTTGTCAATTTTTTTCTCATTTACAAATTTATACTACTAAATGATCCCATAACTTTTTTCACAGATACTGATAGAAACTTTTCTATGAAACAGATATTTCATGCCAAATCTTATTATTACTGAATGAAGACTTTTTTAGAGTCTCCTTTTTAATCCTCACAAGATGCGCTAAATAAAAGATAAAATCATAGAAATTCTCACATAATCAGAAACAACATGACCATTAGATATGTTTTCTATTGAATTAACATCCCGTCATCCTATCATGTAGCTCTAATAATAGATCTATTTTCTAAAAAAGATAAATCATAAAATTTTTCACAAAATCAGAAACATCCTGTCATCCATCATGTAACTCTAATAAAAATAGTCATTAAATCTATTAGTGTTTCCAAACAATTACCCACCATGACATTATGAAAGATGAAATAAAATAATTTTCCTAAATTTGTATAAAAAATGCACATCATGCCATTATGAAATATGAATTAAATAACCACTTAAATTTGCATAAAATTACCCACAATGCCATTATGAAATATAAATTAAAATAACTCTCTAAATTTGCATATAAATTACTCAATATGCCAATATAAAAGATAAATTAAAATAAGCCCTAAATCTGCATATAAATTACCCAATATGGTATAATAAAATATAAATTAAAATAAATTCTAAATTTGCATATACATTACCCACAATGACATTACAAAAGGTGAATTAAAACAATAATCTCTAATATTATTATAGACCCCTAAAACTCTAACCCGTGCTCTCGCACGGGTTGATGGACTAGTGTTACTAATTGGTCTTATTTTTGTGGGCTCCTGGCCAACAAAATTTTGCCATGTTTCCTAATAGTGTTAGCAAGGTGGACCCCAGATGATCATGAGGCAACCATTTGTTTTCACAAACTACAAAAAAAAAATTGCCAATATGCCCCATGACAACCAATCAAAGCGTCATTAATTAGGCTAACCCATTTATGATATCATTAAGTTCCTATTGAATTTGTAATTAATGATATGCATCCGTGCAGTGCAAGTCTGCTCGAGATGAATGGAATCACATCTACCGTGTGTGCTTAACCATTACTTACTATCCATTTTCACTTGTCTATAAAGTAGCATATGAGCCTATGATGACGAAGCAGAAGAGTGTTCCAAGTTGATCAAAATATAACAAGCTGAAGTAGCTCTGCATGCTCCTGTGGTTTTGCTATATGGCACCTGCTGTGTCTAGGAATAGGAAGCATCAGCAATGGGGGCGCCTAGAGCGCAACATCCAGTCGGCCTTACAGCTCAGCAGATGGTTGTCCCACCGACATGGATTGCCCTCCCAGCGCAGCTGCTAGGTCTCTCGGCCTTCTCTGCTCCTGCTGCCGCCATGGCGTTCGCCGCGCTCGCTGGCGCACCCACGCCCACGCGCTCTCCGACGCTTGCACGCACTCGCCTAAGCTGCCACACTCGCTCTCACCACAGCCGCTGGAACAGCAAGGCGGCAGACTCTGTCCTGTTGGACTGGTACCTACGGTGCCACATTGATCGGCTCAGCAACTCGCGATGACGGTGTCGGCGCGAGGATGGACAAACGCCCCGACCCAACGCGTCCGCACTGAACGGCACGAATGCAGAGAAAGTACTGTACCTATCCGTGCTCAAGCGGATCAACTAGAGGCTGCTGGCAGCACCGTCTGCACACCGCATAGTGCCTAGCTTAAATATTTATACATGAGTTCTCTATATATGAATATAGAGTAAAATGCACGCGGAGTTCTCAAACTCATTCCGCAGTTCTCATCTAGGTTCATGATCTTTCAAAATACATACAAGATCTCTGAACTTATCACGCATTTCCTCCGGAATTCATCATGGTTCAAAATACACATCCATATCTATCTATTAAGTAAATCTATTACTGTGCCGACATCCAAACAATGCCAGTTGAGCTTATTTTGCCTACGTGGATATGCTACCGGGGCTAGCTTGCAGCTGGGTGCTCCATGTGCTGCCGCCGGCCCTACGTGCCCGTGCGCGCTCGCTCACCCCTCCCCGGTGTGGCTGCCACCGCCTGCCGCATGCCCATGCCCGCTCGCCATGCCGCCACTAGCCCCGCATGCCGCCGCCTCCGGTTGGAGCACCCACACTCGCCGTCGACCCTGCACGCCCCTCCTTGGCTCGCCTGTGTGACTGCCGCCACAGCCGGCCGCGTCTGCTCGCCACACCACTACCGCCCTTACACGCCCGTGCCCGCACACACGAGCATGCGGAGACAACGGCGGCCAATGGAGGCTGTGCTCATAAGAGTGCAATTTAGAGACCTAGAGCTTAGGGAAACGATAGGAACGGGCTAATGCCGTTGCGATGCGCACGCCGAGAACACGCAGGGTTCACACGGAGAAGACGAGGCACTGGTCCAAATAATGACGGCTGAGAGCACTGGTCCATTTGTGTTAAATATTCACTGTTTCTTGAGAACAGGCCTGCATTCCATCGGTGGGCTGTACGTATGCAGAAATTCCCATAATGACACAAATTCGTAACTAAAGTGATGCACTACTGTGGTGAAGGAAATTACGTTTAAAGTCTGCACTGAATACATGTCCTGCAGTGATTTTTCACGTTGATGTTCTTCCTTCTGCTCGCCTGCATCTTGCTAACAAGTGGCCTTAGAGCCATCCCAGATCTATCTATCTATATTCTGAATAGTGAAGCAACCTATCTACGTCATCGCAGGTGCATATGGGCGCACCTGACAGGCTTAAAGAAGGCTTGAGCCCGAGGGGAAGCTGCAAGCAAAGGCCACGAAAGGCACGTTGAATCGTAAGGAGGGCAAATTAAGATTCCCGATACCGCTCATGCCTACGGCAAGCAGGAATTCTACATCCTTCCGAAATCAGAAGCTGTACATTCATCACAACAGCGACACTTGATTATTTGCATTTCCCAACTCAAAAGCTGTTGGCTGTTGAGACTTCTTATTTATAGGAACTAGTCCATCAACTCGTGCGAGACCACAGGTTAAAATTTTAGGGGATATAAATTTAATCCGTAATAATATTAGAACCGATTATTTTAATTCATCTTCTGTAATGTCATTGTGGGTAATGTATACGCAGATTTAGAAATTATTTTAATTTATATTTTATGATGGTATATTAGGTAATTTATATGCAGATTTAGTGCTTATTTTAATTTATCATTTATAATAGCATGTTGAGTAATTTATATGCAAATTTAAAGAGTTATTTTAATTCGTATTTCATAATGCCATGGTGGGTAATTTTATGCAAATTTAAGAGGTTATTTAATTCATATTTCATAATAGCATGATGGAAAATTTTTATACAAATTTAGGAGATTATTTTATTTCATGTTTTATAATGTCATGGTGGGTAATTTTCTAGAAACTATAGTACATCTAATGACTAGTATTATTAGAGCTACGTGATGGATGACACAATGTTTCTAATTTTTGTAAAAATTCTTAGGATTTATCTTTTTTCTAGAAAACAGATCTAAAATATGGAAAAATCTACCAAAAAAGAAGAAATTTATTTTCGTTGAGAGTTGAACTCTAAACCTTTTATAATGGCAGAAGTGGGTAATTATATAGAAAACAGATCTAATTGCGAGTCATTTTTTAGCGGACGTTTGCTAGAAAATGACTTACCGCTAGGCCTTCTAGTCGGCCCGCTTACATCCCCAGTAACTCATGCTGCAGTGGGGAGTGTTCACTCAGATACAGTTTTCTGGTGGATGTGAAATTCCACTGTAGTAGTCGTGAGAGGTGTCTGGAATCTTTCCTCCTTAGGGTTGAGGATGTATATCGAGTAATCAGAACATGGCTGCAGAGCACTTGGCTGGGGACGGCCGCTGCAACTTGTCACAAGGGGCAGGGCTCACATGTCAGTGAGGGAGGCAGTAAAAGCGGGGCCACTTGTCTGTGCAAAACCACCTTGTAAAACCACTAAGAGGGTAATTTGTGTGGTTTTATCAAATTAAAAGGTGTGTGTTGTCCGGTACTAGAGTTAAAGGCGATTTTTCTGATTAAATGACAAATTGAAAGGATAAATTAGACTTCACTCTTGAAAATACGACCCAGTGCTATTTTTTATCAGTTCCATCATTGAGTCTATAAATAAGAAGTCTCAGCGTTCAACAGCATTGAGTTGGAAAATCAGGATAACTTATGGTGTAACGGTGAGTGTTCCCTCAAATGTAATCTCTGGTGAATGTGAAATACCAACGTCTTGCTTGATGCATGCCATAGGCCTGAGTGTTATAAGGAACCTTTTTTCCTTTTTGGGTATGAGGAACTTTTATTCCTCTTGTGTGATAAGGATGACGCAGGCAAACGACACGCGATTTAGTTTGTGACAAAGAATCATGCTGTCTCGCCTCGAGTGCTTCCGTGTAGAGTTCAACCCCAGCAATCATGGGGGACAAGATGTTTCACAAAAAAATCACTGGATGAAGCCATATCATTTGCAGCCGTATGAACCCATGGCAGACGTATGGGATCAACCAAAAAACAAACACACAATAAATAAGCCGACGTGTCTTCTTATCTTGCTATTACTAATTAGATACTACAAAAAAAGCACTAATTGCGAAGCGCGCTAAAAAAAGATAAATCCTAGAAATTCTCATAAAAATTAGAAACATCTGACCCTCCATCAAATAGTATCCAATAATACCAGCCATTGGATCTACTGTATTTTCTAAAAAACTAGCAAGTTGGCCCGTGCAAATAGCGCGGGTAGCTAGTTTTTCCTTAACATTTTGGTTTTGCTTGAATTACTTTAATTTAGTTTTTTTTACTTTTTCTCTCTATGTATCTTGAACAATACATATTGTTTTCTTAGATTTTTAGTGTACTATCATGACAACATATTGTTTTCTTGGATTTTTAGTGTATTATCATTACAATATGTTTTCATGGGTCAATCTATAAGTTTTATAGACATATTTCACTAATAAAATTATTTATATATTTGTGTGTGGGATTCAAAAAATATTGCTATTTTTAATTTAAATCTTGGATTTTAGATTCTATATATCTAAACTAAATTGTGTAACCATTAAAGCATTGTGATTTTGTATTTGAAAACTTTGTATATACTTCCTTCGTTTCACAAATATAATTTCTATAACAATGTCTAAACTTTTTGTCGTTAGGGCACCAACATCTACAATATCAAATTAGTTATATTAATTCTAATAATATGAAATATGTTTTTATAGTGCATCTATTGTTTATTAAAGATGCAGACATTTATTTTAAAAAAAGGCTTAGGACAAAGGCAAAGTCTATGATAATAGTCAAAGTCTTAGAAAAGTGAATTATAATTCGAAGCAGAAGAAATATGACTTAGCTAGGATAGGATAATTGGACAATAACTTAAAACATGAGAAAGCACTAAAAATTAAATTAATATAGATAAATTGGGTTATCTTGCTCTAATTATTGTTAGTCGTTAATGACTAAATTAGGCAGCCATATAGTGCGCTACTGGTGCTTCCCACCAAAAGATTGGAGGGTTGTAGCAAAAAATGCCTGAACGAAGCCATATCCTATTTGTACGATAGATTACAAATTAGTCTATGACAGAATCAATGTCTAGGCTACATGGAAAACACGTTGGATATATGAAGATGTCTACGGGAATATGCTGTATGGACTCACCATTAGATTTTTCATAAAATCTGAAGGTAGAGTTTTTTTCGATTAACGTGATATTTTTGTAAACCTTATCAACGAATGCATGGTGGTTTCTTTTAACCACGTAGAATCAGATAGGAGTATCTAGTTGTCACCGCAGTCGATGAACTGGTAGTTGGCGGTGAGATGGCCGTCTTGGATACACTGTCCATTGGTGTTGGTGTCGATTTTGTTGAATGCTTCTGTTGCCGCCACTGCGCCGTCCCTGGGGAGATCGATCTCCGTCGGGGATAGCGCCCTCGTAGGATGAGTTGCTGGCCCCTCTGATCCATCGCACTTGTCATCATGTCGTCAAGCACAACATACTGGCGCTCACATGTGGATCTCAGTGTTAGGGGCTACAGTGGATCCACGTGCTTGGGCTTCTCTGTACGCTGCCGTGGTGGCGGCTGATGACTTAATGCCAAACAGGCTGCTCTGCATGCCGCCATGGTGGCGGCTACCGACATAGCATCGGCCTAGCGGTGCCCCTGCTCTGAGCGTAGTATCGCGCTCCCTTTTGTTGGCACCCGCATGTCGTGGAGGAGGTTGGCCTAAGCACCGTCACCGCCGCTCCCCTCCCTGGCGGCCGTCGGCCCGCCCCTCTCTGTCCAGATTCATCCTCGTAAATCCTATCAGCCAATGCATGGTGGTTTCTTTAAACACACGCAGATTCAGATAGGAAGAGTGTCCAGTTGTCACCGCAGTTGACGAATTGGTAGTTAACGGTGAAATATGGCCGTTCTGGACACATCTGTCCATTGGTGTCGATCTCGCTGAACGCGGTGTTGTAGTAGTCCATGTCTAGCCCACCGTTAGCTACACTGGTCCACGATCTTCACCGTGATCGATGCGACTATGGCCAGCTTGGGCACCTGCCAGGATGCGCCCGTGGCCAGCTTGGTCACCTGCCAAGGCATCCAACATGGATCGTCCATCCGATGAGTAATCGATCAATCAACGCTGTTGTTTCTTTTACTGGCCGCTACATCTACATGGCGTCCGATTTTGGGCTGAGGACTTTCTCGGGACTAAAGAGTAGCTAGAGTTCGATCAGGTTGTCGGATATAGAGTTGGATTTAATTTTTATATCCTTATTTGATCATGGTACGATCAATGGTGTACTCAAAATTCCTTTTTTAGTTGAAGCCAGACCAGCCGTTAGATCTTGATAATCCAACTGTTCAAAATTCCATTCTTAGTTGAATATAGGCCGTTAGATCTTCGTAAAATCCGACGGTGGAGGATTTTTCTTTTTTCCGATTAACGTGAGAATTTATAAGCCCTCTCGATGAATGTGGTAGCTTCTTTTAACACTCCCTTATTAATATAATAGATAACGTGGGAATTTATAAGCCCTCTCGATGAATGTGGTAGCTTCTTTTAACACTCCCTTATTAATATAATAGATTACACACAATGTCATTACGAAAGACTGTTAAAGTAACCCTCTAAATTTTAATATAAATTATTCACCATACCATTATGAAATATCATTAAAATAACTTTCTAAATTTTCATATTAATTATCCACGATGCCATTATGAAATATGAATGGCATGCAGCAGTGGTTTTGCATACACTGGTGTCTAGGAGTAGGAGGCATCAGCGGTGGGGGATCCTTGAGCGCAAGATCCTTCGGTCCATGCTCCAGCGGGCGAGGCACCCAACAACCATGACAACAAAATCCGGACCTAGCCGAAAGCAGATGGTCGCCGCACCGAGAGGGACCGCCTTCCCGTCCCGGTAGCGCGCTGTCTCGGCGTCGTCTGCTCTTGGTGCGGCCGCGGCCCTCGCCCGCGCACCCACGCCCACACGCTCTCCATTGCCTGCGCACTCCCACACTCGCCTACGCTACCACGCTTGTTTTTCGCCAAGGCTCGCCCACGGTTGCAAGAACAAGGTGACTCCTCACCGCCGCCGCCCACCACACAGGCTGCTCACAACGACGGCAGTTAATAAATCAGAAGGGAAAGGTGCCATGCAACGCCGTCTGACGGCATCACTTGGCCTGCGAGAGGCGTGGCTGTTGGCAGCGGTACAAAAGAACAGCGCAACTGAAAGGAAAGGGCATCGACTCCTGAAACATCTGAAACTTGGTCTACCTCCATCCTTCGGCTGTACTCTGAACCTCTGCGTACGTGCCTTGCTGCTGCTCTTCCCACCAGCCTGTACCTCCAATTCTATCTCCTCTGATCTACGTACCTCGAGTCGGGATACATCTCGGTTTCGACCATGCGCAACGTACTGCTGGAATAGGCTGCAAGGCAGCGAGGTCTGTCAGGTCAATGCACGTGATGATGGTTGAATTTGACAGCTCGGAGTCAAGAATTTGGATAATGCAGTAATGCACACAGCTGGACAATGAACGCTGAATAACTGCGATGAACCAAACAGTATATCCTTATGTGGTTCCCAATCGTCAGCTATGTTTAAAGGTTGTTGGTGATTTAGTTAGCTTGGGAGATCCCAAATGAGAATGAGACAGCCATTCGATTTTTCTTTAAAAAAAAGAAAAGATTAGAAAGGTATATATATGGTCCTGTGTCTATCCGATGAACATGCATGTTCAGAGGAGTACCAACAGTTTGTGAAAATTCAGCCCAACTTATAACAAGATAAGGTAGCATTCATTTCTAGCTATTTTGCGCTATGTCCATAGGATCGGAATAATCTTCCAACCGGAACTGATAAAACAATTAATGCCAAATGAATTTCCAATTGATGGATACTAGCCAATCAACCCGTGTCATGCACGGGCTAGTATTTTTCCTGCAGTGATGATAATTTGTGTCCGTTGGATGTAAATGCATATTTTTGCATACATAAATATGATCGAGATAACAACTTGTGATTATTCTTGGCTAAAATATTTATTTTATTATTGCAAATAGAATACAGTGAAACATGTTATAATACAGAGTTACATTTAACTCATACTTCAATATGGATGAAAGTATGTGGTAATAGTAGAAACACTCGTGTTCAAAAGTGACATTAGGTGGTACGGTTGTGTTTGCGATCCTCTTGGACATGGATAAGGTAGGCACCTTAGCTGGATTTCTTAATAGTCTCGTATTGTCCATTGTTCAACTTGTCAACTGAAACAATCTAATGTTGATGGCACTATTTTAGCTTGTTTTATATGCACAAGTCATTGTATATATGCAAATACCGAATAGACAGAGATCTCCACAGTGAACTCGCCACAGAAATACGAAACGAATGGAGATGTACTTACCAGATGCGTTAGTTGGTGAATTCTAGCTATCCCTGAAAAAGTGTCTGAGATTTCAGTGGAACTCCGGCGGCGAACTCGGCACAATGAACTATAGCTTTTCATTTTTACGCGGAAACACAGAACGAATGGAGATATACTTACCAGCGTTAGATGGTGAACTCTACCTAGCTTTCCGTGAAAAAGTGACAACAGAAATATCAGCTACGTGTGTAGCTATCCCAATAGAAATATGGGATACATGTGTTGTCAATTGTATTAAATAGATTATATCATGGATACGTGGTGTTGTTTGATGTATTAATAAATTCTCTCATGGATATGTGTAGATAGATTTTATTTGCAGGTACGATTTCATACGATGGATGGATTATTGGGACATTAGTAATTTTTTAATAGCGTGATGAGTAATTCTCGTACAAAGATAGGGGATTACTTTAATTCACCTTTTATAATGGTTGGTGGGTAATTTTTTAAAAATAGAATAGATCCGATGGTTATTATTGTTAGAGGCTATCTGATAGACGGTCCGATAATTCTGATTATTGTGTGAATTTTTAGAATTTATTTTTTTCTAGTGCGTTTTGAAAACTAGTGCTACTTTTAGAGCCTTTAATTAGTAATAGTAAGATAATATTGATCTAAGCAGTGTAAAAAGTGAACAGAATCACATCTACCGTATGTCCTCAAGCATTACTGCTGCGGTCTATTTAACTCTTGTCTATAAATTATGATCATCTCATCATCATATATATGTGTGAGCAGAAGCCGGTGTGTGGCAAGCTTATTGATAAGATAACAAGATGAAGTAGCTCTGAATGCTGCAGTGGTTTTGCTACGGCACCTGTGTCTAGGATTGGGAAGCATCAGCAATGGGAGAGCCTAGAGCTCAGCATGCAACCAGCCATTCTACCGCGAGCGAGGCACCCGACAACTAACGCAACACCGAGAGGAACCGCGTTCCTGGCCAAGCTGCGCGCGCTCTCGGCATCCTCTGCTCCTGGTACAGCTGCGGTACATGCTCTTCATCGCCTGCTTGCTCCGTCCGACACTCGCCTACGGTACCACACACGTTGTCGCCACGGCACACCTGCGGCTGCAAAACCACAGCGACTTGCCGGCTCCATGCCGCCGCCACCCACGGCGCAGGCTGTCTCTGACTTGCGCGGTGCAGGCAGATTGTTCGCAGCTCGCGGTGGTGCGCTGTAGCCTTATGTAGATCGTTGTTGTGTTCTAGCTCTGAGCCTGCCCGGTGTCGGTACTGGGAGAGAGCCTGTGGACATTTGAGAATCAAGTGCAGGTGCAGTTACCTCTTTCAGGGCAGGGGAGCCTCCACACACTTTGTCGAATAATCGTGCAGTGCCAACACTGACGCGCGCCTTGACTGGTCTTTCCATCAGCAATGACCACTATGCTGCTGCCCTCCCCTACCCTTGTTCGGCAAACTTATTACATCTGGTTACAAACCATGCGATTCGACTTTTGACTGCCTCGATCGAAGAAGGTCCATGCCTAGCTATCTATCCGCAACAGAGAGGCAAGCCCGGGAGATGGGTTGCGGGACTGACCGGCTTGCGCTGCCGCTTCACGAGCACACGGCGTATTGGAACTTAAAGCAACACGGCAAGTCGCATGCCAGGAAAGAAATGAATGACGACGCCAATGCAACGTGTGGTTTCATGTATGACAATTGTGGGAATTCTTTTCTGATTCAACACTCTTAAAATTCTGTCATGTAATGGATGTGATACCTAGTATTTGTGACTCATGTTTGCGTGGCTTGTTTTTGTGACTTGAAATCCTATATTTTTTACTTGAGATGTAGATTTAAATGAGTGATCAATGATGTGTTCATAAATCATATGTGCATCTAAATCTATTGTGTATTTATGCTTAGTGAATTTGAATGCAATGATATATGTGATATATGGAAAATGAAAACAAATATAATTTTTTACCCCAGATCGGCGCATCAATAACCGACAAAAATAAGCCTATATAATTTTTGCCAGCCCACTAAACACCAATGAAAATAAACCGAAATAATTTCTGTTAGCCCGCTAAAACCTGAGGAAAATAAGCCTCAATCATTTTTGTCGCCCACTAAAAACCGACAAAAATTAAGGCTTCATTTCGTCAGTGTGGTAACCGATGAAATAACCCATTTGTCGCCATTATTTTCATCGCCTAGCTTTTGGCAGATTAGAGTTAATAATTTCCATCGCCAACAAAAATAACTCTTATTTGAGGCGTCTAATCTGTGATGGCCCCCTGAAAATAAAGATTTTGCCGATAAAAAAAGTTACTTTCATCAGCTTTTGGTCTTAGCGGACGAAATTGAATGCCCTCCTAATGTTAGCTACGTAGATCAGCATGGCAATTCACAAACTACAAGAAATCTGCCAGTATATGACGTTTTTCTCATGACAACCGATCAAAGCGATGAAAGCATCATTATGCTAACCCGTTTCTGATGTCATTATGTCACAATTGAATTTTTAATTGATGATATGCATAGAGGTGAATGGAATCACATCTATCGAATGTCATTAAGCATTGCTATTCACTTCACTTATCTGGCTATAAAAGTAGCATATGAGCGGGCCTATGATGGAGCAGAAGAGTGTTTCACTTGGCTGACTTAAAGGTAGCATATGAGCGGACCTTTGAGGGAGCACAACAGTGTTCAAGTTGACCAAGATAACAAGGTGAAGTGGATCTGCGTTCTCTAGTAGTTTTGCTATGCCACCTGTGTTTTGGAATAGGAAGCATCAGCAGTGGGTGATCCTAGATCGCAAGCACCCAGAGAGATGGGAGCGCTTATACGTCGCTGCGGCGACAAAGGTCAATTATGTCGCTGAAGACAGCAGACGAGTAATATTTTTTTCTCTTTGGGCCACACCTCTATGCAGCTTATTTGGGCCTGCTGTCTTGGTGGTCCAGTGAAAATCTAGCAGTTGTGGATTTTAGAAAATCACATTTTTTTTAATCAAATTTGGATGAGCCCAGCATGTAGGTTTCTTATCATATTTTAAGCAATTGTTTTCAACTATTTTGGTCCACGTACATTCTATTTTGACTCATTATGATTTTAATAAAATGTTCTATATACATAATGAAGTATCCTACATGCGAGAATAATCTGTTCTGTGTGCATAGTAGATTGTTCTATGCGCATAAAAGTTTATATGCAAAATAAATTACTCTATACATAAATTAAATTGTTCTACATGTATAATGAATTCTTCTAAACATAAAATAAATTGTTCATGACATAATTAAATTGTTCTACATACATAATGAATTGTTCTACACACAAATTAAATTGTTCTAAACATAAATTAAATTGTTCTACATGCATATGAATTGTTTTACACACAAATTAAATTGTTGCAGACACAAATCAAATTGTTCTACATGCATAATGAATAATTCTACACACAAATTAAATTGTTCTACATGCATAATGAATTATTCTACACACAAATTAAATTATTCTACATGCGTAATGAATCATTCTACTAGCAAAACAAATTGTTCTATATGCAAAATAAATTGTTTTAGGTACAAAATAAATTGTTCTACGTATAATATAATTTGTTCTACAAATGCTATAAATTTTTGTATCTCATAATAAATTGGTCCAGCTAAACAATTTTTATAAGAAATTATTTTATAGGAAAAATTATTTGTTCCACATACATGATGAATTGTTCTTCGCTCTAAATAAATGGTTCTACCCGATTAATGATTTTTATATGAATAATAAGTTGTTATAGGCTATACGTCACACTGCTCTTGCCCAGCAAACGTGCATTATTGGGACACACAAGTCCTTCCACTTGTTGGGCACACATGCGAAAACTGAAGCAGGCAGGACCGAGAGTGGAGGAAAGTGTGCAGTGTGCCTCGCGGCGGGCACGCTCAATAATGATTTGGTACACATCACCAGCGTCACCAACGATCGTTGGGAGGCGGAGTGAGAATCATCTAGGGAGGTAGTCTTCTGCTGTATTTTTTACCACCTTGTCCTAATCGCAATATAAATGTTATATGCTAATAATAAATTATTCCACATGTAGTATAAAGCGTTGCACGCACAATAAACTATTCTACGTGCAATATGAATTAAAAAAAAAACTACAACTACAACTGGAACAGATCATACATATGTGTTAATCAATATGTTTTTGATCGATTAAAAAATTACTAGCATACAAAAAATTTGGTTAAATAAATAACGTATTGTTTATTAAAAACATTTACATCTAGAATGAACCTATACATGTCATGGTTGGTGGTTTCAATTACAAATAAATTAAAAATAAATCCTAAAGTAAATGAACTAAAAACAAGGAAAGAAAAAAAAGAATGTAGAAAACAAAGAATACATAAGAAAAAATGGAAGCTAAAAGAATTAGAAAAATTTGGAACAGAAATTAATTGAAGAAAAAGCAACATAATGATGGAAATAAGCAGACATGGAAGGAACGAAACATACTGAAGTACGTCGTGTGGAAGGACGAAATGTTAGCAGGTATGGAACTGGGCCGTAGAAACAAAGAGAGTAGCATGTAAGGAAGTGGGCCGAAGAAACAATGTGGCCCAAAAACACAGAAGCGGAGGGGAGAAACTTTCGGCGACAGAATCCATCCCAGTCGCCGCGGCGACAAATAGCACTCGCGCATAGAGATGGCCCTCCCAGCGCAGCTGCTGGGACTCTCGGCCACCTCTGCTCTTGCCGCGCTGATGCTCTTGTCAGCCAAGGTTGGATCTCTAGCCCTCCTGGCTTGACCTATGGAGGCACAGCACAGCTGCTGCCATGGCTTGTGAGAGAGTACGCACTGGCTGTTGCAGCAAAAACAGCTGTGAAGCCATAGTTTTGTGGCTGCGCATCAGCCCTTCTGTCTCCGCCGTGCTCGCAGCACACGGCCATCACGCACATGCATGCAACATCAATAAAAAGTTTGCCAATATGTAACGTCCATCGTCTTACTGTTACTAATTGGAGGTTTTTTGACGTTATTTCTCATCAAATACGGTAGAAGAAAGATAAATTCTAAAAATTCTTACAAAAATCAGAAACATCTGTCCGCCGCTCATGTAGTTCTAATAATAGTATTAATTGTTAATTGTTGCTACTATTAGAACTGTGTATCAACTTTTAACACATGTCTCCCAAAACTCTCATGTAAGAGCACATGTTAATGGACTAGGTATGCTAATTGCTAACCCGTGACGTCGCTATGTCGCAGCTGAATTTTTAATTGATGGCATGCATCCATGCAGTGTTAGGGGTGAAGGGGATGACATCGATCTACCGTCCATTTCACTTGCCTGTAAAGTAGCATATGAGCCTATGAGGGAACCGGAAGAGTGTTCCAAGTCGATATGATACTCTATGAGTACAGATATGATAACGGCTGAGATGTATGATTTGTGATATCCTTTGAGTGTACTGGGACTACGGCACTACATAACAACTAGAATACCAGCAATTCAAGATTTGGGTCTTTTTTTTTTCAAAAGACGCGGCAAGAGAATTGCCACGTGCCAACTTTATTAGATAGAAAATGGAAAACACAGTTAAACACTTATCGCCAGAGAAACAACATCAAAAACCAACCCCTGAAAACACTGACAAGAGTAGAAGGAATTAGACACCCTTTGTTGACCAACACCATCCTTGATAATGCCTGCTACTTCGCTTTCCATCTTCTCTGTGCCCCGGAAGACTCTGTGGTTCCGCTCCTTCCAAATCTCCCACTAGAAAAAGATAACTAGCAATCAAACTCTCTTCTTACACTTCTATCAACCTTAGCTTTGCACTTTTTCCACCACCCGTAGACCGAAGAAAACTGCTCAAGTCAAGGCAGTGAGATGAGGTTGAGCCATAATGAAAGTTGTGCCCACACCATTCTAGTAAAAACACAACTTTTAGCCAAGTGGGCAATTGTCTCCGGTTCTTGCTCGCAAAGTTTACAGATCGGATCATTACTCCAACCTCTTTTTTGGAGGTTTTCAGCTGTTAAGATTTGGGTCATTTAAACAACTAGTAAAAATGCACGTACTATGCACATGACAAGATATGTTTTATTATTTTGTTATTTTATGTTTTCTAAAAATGTACCAACACTTGTTCAACCCAATGAATTTTTACATTATTATCCAAGCAAGTTCAAAAAAAGTGCAAATGTACAAAGTACATGTATAGAAAATAATACCATGAAATATTGACAAATAAAATATTGTTAACTTAGACCTAGAACGGCTAAACCAAAGCCTGTGCTGAAAGTGACCCTTTTGATCCATAGATCCTGGTCATCCATCATCTCGTTAGAATGGCCGGCGATAAAACCCTAGGGCCAAATTTCCTCCTCCGTGGCCCCATTTCTTCCCTATCCTTCCAGGTGCCGTTCCCTGGCCCCCTCCTCCTACGACGGCGCTCCCCGCACCCCTCCTCCTTCCCACCCCGTATCTTCCTCCACACCACCCGTGGGTAGGGATGGCAACGGGTACGTACCCTGTCGGGTATTACAGTTCCATACCTATACCCACGAACAAAAAACTTACCCGCTACAATACCCATACCCGGTCGCGGGTATGAATTTTTATCCATACCCGCGTGGGTAAAAAAACCCGTCGGGTGACCCATACCCGATTAAATACCCACTATGCACATATTTAAATAGCACAAATATAATTAAAAATGGCATAATTAAAAATATAAAACACTAAACATGAGTAAATAAATTGAAGACAACAATAAATGATATTGAAACACGCAAGTTAACCATATTTTTGCCTAATATACACTTATGTATGCTTAATTATGTAGAATAAATGTATGGTTGAGCTGGATATAAATTACCCATGGGTACGCGGGTATGGGTAGTATGCACCCGTACCCGCACCCGCGTACCCGACGGGTATAAGATTGTGCCCATTAACGTACCCGCGGGTGGAGAAGTCATCCCATACCCGCCTTTATATCGGGTAAAACCCGTCGGGTACTCGGGTTTTGGGTACCCATTGCCATCTCTACCCGTGGGTGAGCGTGCGGCCGTCAAGCGGCCTAGCAGCGGCACCCTCCCGCTACCTCCTTCCGCAGCACGGCCAGTGGCCCTTCCTCTCTCTCCCGCCGCCTGCTGTCGCCCGACGCGGCCGCCTCCTGGCTCAGCAAGCCCTCGTCACAAGATCCGCTGCCGGGTGGTGTGGAGATCCACCTCGTCGTCTCCTCCCCTTCGCCGGTCGCATAGGTAGGTGCTGCCGCAGCCATCCGCTTGCATTTCTTGCCTTCCATCTTACGTTGACTTCTTAAGAAGAAGCACATTTAGCCTTGAAAAAGCGATGTGGTTTTTTTTTTACCTTAAACAAGCGATGAGGTATTTTTACCATGATATTTCTGCTATGTAATTTCTCATGGTGGACCACCATATATAGTTAATCGATTGCCATTTGAGCCGACAAGCTGGTAGGTCGTATTGACTTCGGATCATTATCGATCTGAGCAGTTAGATAATTTTTAGGTGAAAAAACTCTAATTACGCGGTACGATAGCAAAAACTCGCGTTCCGTTACGCGTAACCGGTTTTTGATAGTCTATATTACTTTGTTGTGGAGACACGGTAGATGCATGCACACATCTTAGAACATATTATAACCTCTAAAAATAATTTATTTATTTTATTTTCCGGAGCGTACACCTATCTTAAAACATATTATAACCGCTAAAAATAATTTATTCATTTTATCTTCCAGCGTACACCTATCGTTTGGACCTTGAGAATCCAGGAGAGTGGTGCCGCGCGTCCCCGGCCTCGCGCCGGGGGCTCTGCGCGCCAGCACCAACGGTGGCACCCTGTGTGCCGCACGCACGCTTCCTCAGGCTCCCAGCGGCAGCGGGTGCTGCCCACCCCCGTTGCCACAGGCTTGCGCCGGAGTGCTCCGGCAGCTCAGCACGCCCACGCCGACGGCGGTTGCGAGCCGCACGCACGCTTCCTCCTCGACGGAGATTGAACCGCGTCTATGGCCAAGCTCTCTTTCCTATTGATTTGCGTGCCTGTTGATTTTGGAGCTCAATAATACCCCACAGCACCGTGGATTCTATGACTCGTGAGGCATGCAGTTGGTGCTATTTTGTTCTTTGTCGTCCGTTTCTTCTTTTGCTGCGCATGCGGCATGCGTCTCGTTTCTTGAATCTTTTTCTTTCCCTGCTCTCTATCTCCATTGGTTCAAAGATCTGCACTTTCGCTCTCGATTCAAGCTAACCAAGCTTCCTCTTCGGTGTTGTTGCCCGGTTGATTGATGATTATTTGTACATGATTATCCAGAGATCGGATACCAATTTGGGATAATCATATCTGTATGTGATGCATTTAACCATTGTGATTTATATTTTTTTTTTATCCAAACAGGTTGTATGACATGACGGGCTCTGTATTTTGATCCAAATGTGTTGCATGATGGGCTTGTATTTGGATGATGGGCCTGTATTTGGTCGTGTTGTTTGTTTGTTGTATTTTATCGGAGGGAGGATTTTGATCTATAGGCCAGAGTCACGTGCAATATTGAGGTTGGAGTCCCGGGATTGTTGGTCGGAGCCTCCGAGGTCGGAGTCCTGGGATCGTTGCTACGGGTCATGTTTTGGATTGGGTGCTTTGCTCGGTGAAAAAAGAAAGCTTAATATGGCAGAAACTCGTAACGATTCGGTTACGGCGCAATATAGAAAAGCGCGAGGGTCGCATATGCTTCGTGTATAAGCAAATAAGACTTGTGGGCCTAGGTGGGTCTGGATCAATACAATCAATGGCTATAATTAAAATCGTAGAGGATCCAATGGATGGATGAGAATTATATAAAAAATAGATTAAGAAAAATTGGCTCTTTTATAAGGTAGATTATGAGTTCCGGCTCTTAGCAGCCCCAGCTAATTCCTTGGCTAAGGCAGTCTAGAACCGGTAGAGATATACGTCTACTTTTTTAAAAAAAAAAAGGCATCGCTCACTACTATTAAGTATCTTACTATTATTAATTAGAGATTTTTTTGGAGCCTCCACGTTAATCCTTACGAAACGCACCAGAAAAAAGATATATCCTAGAAATACTCAAAAATATCAGAAACATCCAACCATCGATTACAGATTGGAATATTAATAGTCATTAGATCTGTTTTCTAAGTAATTACCCACCTCTGCCATTATGAAAGGTTTTGAGTTCAACTCTTAACGAAAGCAAATTTCTTCTTTTTAGCAGATTTTTCCTATTTTCAATTTATTTTCTAAGTAATTACCCACATCTGCCATTATGAGAGGTTTTGAGTTCAACTCTCAATGAAAACAACTTTCTTCTTTTTTTTGTTGGATTTTTTCCATTTTCAAATTTACTCTCAATTTTTTATCAAATTTTTTCCTTTTTTTTCTGTAACTTATTTCATAAAGATGCTAGAAACATTTCTATGAAATAGATATTTTGTGCCAAATCTTGCTATTACTAATTGGAGACTCATTTTGGAGCCTCCTTTTTAATCCTCGCAAGATGCACTAAATAAAAGATAAAATCATAGAAATTCTCACATAATCAGAAACAACATCCTATCATCGATTGTTGAAATCTTAACAGCCATTAGATATATTTTCTATGTAATTAACATTCTGTCATCCATCATGTAACTCTAATAATAGATCTGTTTCTAAAAATAGATAAATCATAAAAATTCTCACAAAATCAGAAACATTCTGTCATCCATCATTTGGCTCTAATAAAAGTAGTCATTAGAACTATTATAGTTTCTAAATAATTAACCACTATGACATTATGAAAGATGAGATAAAATAATCTCCTAAATTTGTATAAAAATTGCCCATCGTGCCATTATGAAATATGAATTAAATAACCCCTTTAAATTTGCATAAAATTACCCACCATGTCATCATGAAATACGAATTAAAATAACCCCCTAAATTTGCATATAAATTACTCAACATGCCATTATAAAAGATAAATTAAAATAAGTCCAAAATCTACATATAGATTACCCAATGTGGTATCTAAAATATAAATTAAAATAATTTCTAAATTTGCATATACATTACCCACAATAACATTACAAAAGATGGATTAAAACAATCAGCTCTAATATTATTACGATTAAATCTTATCCCATAAAACTCTAACACGTGCGAGAGCACGAGTTGATGGACTAGTATATCAAATAAAAAACATCATAAGAGGTTCGAGGTGAACTGGGCAGTGGAGAAGACGTTTTTAAGTAGTGAATAGTTTTTGTCTTAAATTACTAGCCCACCACGCAATGTGTGGGTTCAATGGGACAATATATAATAGAGCAGAATGGGAGTGCAGCACTATATAGAAGGCTAGAGGAGTGGCCTATGTGCCACTTGCTATAGTAGGGTTGGGAAGCGACAGGATCTCTCATGCTAGAAACACCTTTATGAACACCTTTCAAGACATCGAGGGGTTGTGTCTTTATATTTGCAAGGCCACACTCGTGCTCCAAGAAACTAAATTATACAGCCATCAGGGCGGCGCTGGCCTCTGCTGATGGCGGCGTAATCAGGGCCGGTTTTTCGATCATTGGATAATTCTCAAGCAGGCATAGTGCATCCCCGTCATCTCTACGAGCAGACTTTCTTGGTTTACAGAAGAGCCTAATGGACTTATATCGTTGAACATGTACTACCATCCACAAGTCTTGAAGCATTACTACTGCGATCCATTATTTAACTCTCGTCTATAAATAAAATATCATCATATATATACACGCGAGCAGAAGCCAGGGTTTTATTTGCTATGGCGGCGCCTGTAGTGTCTAGGAATAGGAATAGGAGGAATCAGCAGAGTTGGAGCCTAGAGCGCAACATCCAGGGACCCAACCTCTCACAGGTGGCACCCATCAATCAGAACCGCCCTCCCGGCCAAGCTGGGCGCACTCTCGACGTCCTCTGCTGTTGCTGCGGCCGCCACGCTCGCTGGCGCTAGCTCCGACGCCCACGCAAAACCCACTAACCCAGTGCGCGCTGCTGGAATAGGGCGCGAGGCAGCCAGCTCTGTCATGCTGGTGTGGTGCCTGCCGGCAGTGCCACAAGGATCTGCTCAGCTTCTCGCGACGCTGGTGTCGCAGTCGGCCGGGTAATGGCCCAGGTTCCAGTATAGCCTTGTCTATATGTCTCTGCCATGCGCGCAGACTCGCGGTGATGTGGCTGTCAGTCGTTTGTTGGCTGTTCTAGTTCTAGAGCCTGTCTGGTGTCAGTGCACACAGTTCTTATTAATAATATATTATTTAATTAATGAATTTCTCTATATCATCATATTACTTGAAATCAGCTTCAGATTGTAATAGCCGTTGCAATGGGCTTGACCCATAAATAAATTGACCCCAAAACAACCTGAAATAGAATTGAAATTGGACTAACTAGGTCCACCAATCCGCACTGGATTGGAGTTTTAAAAGGTATATGTATTTAAAAGTTGATAGATAACTTTAATTGTAGCAACAATTGATAATTTTAGCAACAAAAATATTAGAAAGGTATATATTGTCCTGTGTCTATCTGATGAACATGCACGTTCAGAGGACTAATCTTGAGACCGGCCAAGTACCAAGCTTCAGCCCAACCTAACACGATAAGTTGCCATTCATTTCTAGCTATTCGCACGATCTCCATATATAGGATCAGAATAATGTTTCAACCGGAACTGATTGCATAATTAATGCCCAAATGAATTCTCCATTGATGGATACTGATCCACACAGGTGCTAAAAGTGAATGGAATCGCATCTACCGTACGTCCTCGTGCATTAATATTACCACTGTGGCCCATTTAATTAACTCTCAGTCTATCAAGTATCATGGTATATATGTGTGTGTGTGGCAATGCAAGGTCATAGACAACGAGCGAGATGAAGTAGTAGCTCTGAATTGCTCCAATGGTTTTATTTGCTATGGCGGCACCTCTAGGGTCTAGGAACAGGAGGCATCAGCAGAGTTGGAGCCTAGAGCGCAATATCCCGGGACCCAACCTCTCACAGCTGACGCACCCAGCAACCCGGGCAACAAAATCGAGTCACAACAGATGGTCGCGGCACGGAGAAGAGCCGCCATCCCCGACAAGCTGCGCGCTCTTTCACCGTCCTTTGCTCTTGCCGCGCCCGCTGTGGTCGCCACGCTCGCCGGCGCTCCCATGCCCACGCGATCTCCATCGCCTGCGCGCTCCCGCCCTCGCCCACGCTACCACGCTCTCTCTTGCCATGGCTCGCCCACGGCCGCAAGAGCAACGCGGAGCCGCCGCCACCCACCGCGCAGGCTGCTGGCAGGCAAAGGCAACGAAGGCAGAGGTTAGTAAATCAGAAGGGCAAGGTGTCGTGGAGCGCCGTCAGACGGGCTCACTGGGCCTGCGACAGGCGAGGGCGAGGCTGTGGGCAGTGCGGTGCAAAAGGACGGCGGAACCGAAAGGACACGTCGTCGACCAGTGGTCCAGAAACATCTGCACCTTCGTCTTCCTCCTTCCTTGAGCTGTACTCCGAAGTGAGGCGCCACCGGCGCATGCTTGATGCTTCGTGGCCACCGCCCCTGACAACAGCAGAGCGGGGCACGGCCGCACGGGGGCAGGGCGCACCGCGCAGAGCAGTGCCCGCTGAGGTGCGGAGTGCAGCGGCATGCATGCCAATCAGGCAGTCATGGCCGTGGCGCTGTGCCGTGCGCCCAAGCATGAGGCGTGGCTACGGGCTACCTGGCGAGCCAGCGCCGGAACTGGGAGTTTGCTAGTTCGGGACCTATACCTACCTACCTCTAAAACACCACCACTCTCACCATTGAGAAAGATATGTTTACCATCATTAAAGATGAAAAGATATTTCAAGCTTTTCAAGATACGAGAGCCCACAAGATTAATCTAACTCATTCTAGTGGTATTTATAAATTCTTAGCTTGTTCTAAAATTTGCTTTATATTATCTTGCTTGTCTAACAAAATGGTAGTCCTCTGAACATGCATGCTCATCAGATAGACACAGGACCATATCTTTCTAATCTTTTTCTTTGTAAAAGACGAATGGTTGTTCTCATTTTCATTTAGATCTCCCCTAATAATCAAATCAACAACCTTTCAACTTAGGTGGCAATTGGGAACCACTTAAGGATATACTGTTTGATTCCATGCAGTCATTCAGCGTTCATTGTCCGGCTGCATTGTGCAAATTATACCACTGCATCTCCATGCATGGACGTACATGAAAGCGCTGCAATTCAAATTCAGACACACAGTGGATGGTGGCAGTATAGTGCATGTTCAACCAAGTAAGTCCATCAGGCTTTTTGCGTAAACCATGCATCAAAGCCTTCTCGTAGAGATGACGAGGATGCACAGCTACCTGAATTATCCAATGAACAGCCATGCCTGATTACCCGCCAGCCACTAGCAGAGTTCAGCGCGGCCCTGATGGCAATATGGTTTTAGTTTCTTGGAGTAGCCTCACCCTTGGCCTTGCAAAGACACAACCCCCCAACATCCTGAAAGGTGTTCGTAAAGTTATTGTATTTTTAGCATGAGAGATCCTGTCGCCTCCCAAGCCTACTAATATGGCAAGATAGAGACAGCATAAGCCAGTCTAGCATGCTACTCAATATAATAGTGTCGCGCTCCCATGCTGCTCTTTTATATATCGGCCCATTGAACCCGATAACCAGGGCAACAGGATCCAGGCCCAGCAGATGGTCGCCCCACCGCTGAGGCTGCTTACAGGGCCGTGAAGGCTAGGAAATCAGAAGTGCAACCTACTCCTTTCTTCTTTATAAAAGGAGCAGTGGTCGCCGTGCGTTCTGCACCCGCATGATCCAGCCATGGCTGCTAGGCCAGCACTGAGTAGGAATATTTGCAACAAAAAAAAATGCTCAAATAGCATTCGACCCTGCTCTCACAAAGACGTCCAAACTTAACCGACCAAGGGAGCCTTATTTCATTTTATTTAGGCTATACATCTTATATTAGTATCGCAAGTATGAGCAAGATGTGCCCAGCCCATCGTGCGACGCGCCGCCCGGTGAGGCAAGAACACCTTGTACCTCTATACGTAGCATTAGATCCCACGAGCTTGCTACCCATCCGAAAAAAGATTCACCGGCCTTAATTCTAGCTATGCAACAATTATAATATCCGATCGAGTGTTTAGTCGTCCCGAGCATTTGATCCAGAATGCATCTCGTGCTCTCCTCGGAAATGCGTTGCACGGCGCCAGATAAACTCAGAATCTAAACCTAACCCAATGTCTACATCCACTTTAATAATGAAAAGTTATATAATGTAAACTGCATGGATTTGGCCCAAGCATCCATTGCACTGCATGGGCTACGGTTAAGCCTCAGGTGACTGCATTGTTTTATTAACTAGATGAATTCCCCGCACGCTGTTGCGTTCGAGATATAGCGATGCATATGCCATAGAAATGCATTTCATGCATGAAGTCGTAGAAAATCAATAGGATATATAAATAGAGGTCTTTGTGGATTGTGACATGCCATGGAACATGGAACTTAGTGAACTCTTATGATGATGTGGCTTTATGCATGTCAAAAGAATTGAAATTGGCCTCCAAATCAGTTGGGCCAAAATAAAAAATGGGCTAGGTCCAAATTATATGGGCTTAGCACAATAGCACCAATATATGGGCCATCCAACTCTGATACCTCCAATTTTTTAGAAATTTGTCTCATGCCCTTCCACCACTGCCCCAAGAAGAAGCTTTCAACTCTGATACTCAGCTTCAGTGCACTAATTAAGGCATTCAACACCGTGCACTGGAGTGGATTGCAGTCCATGATGAGAGCTAGGGGAAATGGGGATTCAGCGAAGAATGGATAGGATGGGCCCAGCTCCTACTAATAAGTTCATCCAAAACCATGCATGATCCATGGATCGACGACTACAAGCGGGTGCTCCAGCAAGGAGACCCCATGTCACCATATTATCTTTACCTTTTGGTGATAAGGCATATATCGGCAACAAAATGATGCATCTGGTGCTTGGTCCTCCAGTAAGTGAGCTTCCAACTCGGATCGTGCACTAGGGTGACATCTACACGGTTCACCTCAGGCACAGAACTATGAATCAATTACTCCAAGAGTGTGCTGGTGCCAATACACATGGAAGATTAGGTATTTTTAAAAATATATATATTTGTTAACATTACTAACATTGGCGAAAGCACGAAGTTAATCGGAGACTCCTTTTGGAGCATCAGCACTAATTACTATTAGAAGTGCTAAAAAAGGGCAAATTCTAAACATTCCCACAATAACTTTAAACATATGGCTGTCAAAAATTGACAGGTAATTTTAATAGCCATTAGATATATTATGTTTTCTAAATGATTACCCACATGTGGCATTATAAAACAACATAAAAGTAACACTAGATCTACATCTAAATTATCAATCTTTCTCTTTATAAAATAAAATATGAAATAGCCCCCCTAAATTTCTATCTAAATTATAGATAAACTATAGAGTCTTAATTTTATATCGAAAGTATGCATTTTCGCTATTATAATAGATAATCTATGATAACCAGTTGAATTTATAGCTAAATTACTCATATCCAACATTATGAAAAATTAAAAAACAACCAAGCATACATCTAGATTACCAACATATATAGGAATAACAAAAGATGGACCTATATATGCTGTGTTCAAATTATGAACTTATACAGTTGTTAATTTATCAACCAATGATTAGCACATATGTATTGTAAGACTCTAACCCGTACTTGTATGGGTTGATGCACTAGTCTTTCTAAGTTTCATAAAGAAATCAATGTAGTTTAACTCTTTTCCTTTTCTTTTTTTGAGAAGAAGCAACCAGGCGCGGAGCACACCCACCTGATGTTTGATTCCTCCAAAGAGCAGGCCTTAGAACATGGCATGCATGTTCACAACACAGATTACATTACTTACCTCTAATACATGTAAGTGACAGTGGGGGAGAGCTGAGCACAATTCCTCGAATTCTAACACATACAAGAAAAATATGAATATATCGTGTATACAATGGTTCTTACATAAAGTCCTACATGCACGGCTGTACAACCCGTGTACATGAACAAAGCACGTGTGCCACTCCACGTACATGTGGTACGTACAGCTGTCTTGACAAATTTCCGATCCAGAGATTTCTGTAGCTGCCGAAAACCCGGCCTCAAAGTTCTCAACGAGCTCTGAACTTTCTGGTCCTTACATGATCAGGTGGCAATTGTTTGTACATGAGGGCCGGGGTGATGACAATTTGGCTGCCTAATTGCGGCCCTTTGTGATGGCGATGGGTCCACCGAGGCCTATCATCAGAATGGCACGCGGAATGACGACGGCCACCGTCTTCTTCAACCATTAGGGCGGAGGAGGAGGCATCCATGGACATCAGCATCAGGGGTGCAAGAACCAATATACTGGTCTTCCAGATGAGCCCAAAAGGGCTGAAAGCAACATGAAGGTTGATGGCTCACGCAAAAAAAAAAAAAAAAACCCATCATTTCTTGCATACAGTTCCATGCCGAGCACTAACAGGTGGGCCCCCAGCGAAAATAGGGCACTGAAACATTGCGTCGTGGGGCCCACTTGACAGCCGAAATCATGAAATCCTCGGTGAAATTAAAGGAAAATCGTCTCTTGTGTTCTGAATCATCTTATTAATTCCAAGATATGCCTGAAAGAAACACTGTACTTGTTGGGATGCACACTAGCCACCTCCCAAATGCCCATGCAATACAGAGGAATTCGTCCAGCAAATTCTTCAAATAAAATAATCCTATTAAAATGTCTTATCCCGAGTTATATATACCTATATTAAAATTTCGTGGTGGCAACGAGTCCAAAAATTCCCCGGGTTAAATTACGTGGCGCCTAATTCAGTCCGTCATCCTGTGGTGTGTCTGAATTGCCATTGGATATTTCTTGTGGATGCCATCTCCAAGTGCTGACTTTAGAGAGGAGAGCAACACGAAAAGGAAGAGTTGAGGGGCAAGATAGGGAAGCAAATTAAAGAATTGCCGTTGGTTGACGTCGCTGCCAAGAAGAATCTCTTGGGAGACTTGCTTGGTGTGGCCACCTTTTGCTGTGCCCCGCCCCCAGCTGGTTCGTTTCTCCATTATCATCTCCTCCAGATGAATTCAGCACGTGTGTGAGAGCTTCTAGACATTGCTTGCCAGAGCCGGCCTCTTGCGATGACCACATCATTGCATTGCACCCCCTCCTCCTTATCCCTCTCGAGATTAATTGCACGAAATCATTCTTTATTTTTATTTTTTGCAAAAAAAAAGTCAGATGATGCAGAAGCTAAGGCCAGATGCAGTGCACTGAATCTGATCGGATTTAATACGTGCTGATCAGAGAGCTGGAGCTTTTGTTTTCTTATTATATCTGTCCCTTGGATGCATCGTGCTGCATGCGAGCAATGAACATGTGGTGATGTGAATGGTGGTGGTTGCTGGATCCAATCCACAGCATGCATGTGTTTTTTCCCTCTCAGGTCCTTTATTTTCTGAGTTCGTGGGCACCAAAGAAGTGTCAAATAGATTCTGAAAACGGGTGGAGTGGAGGCAGCATATTCAGAGATGTTTCAAGTTTTCCTCGCTACCTCTATTCTCACAGGTTCAGAAGGGTTGCTTTTCGTGCGCGCGCGTGTTGATTCTTGAAGCACCGAAATGTTATCTGCTTCGTTTTCAACACGGGTCAGTCGCTTGATGTTTTTTTAATAATGGAAACAAAAGTTTCCGGCTTCATCTCCACGGGTGGAGAATCAGAGCATCATTATTACAACCACACGTCTCCACAAAACACATCGAGAATAGTTCATCCCGCAGTACTAAAACAGAAAAAAAAACGTTCTCCAATTAATTCCAGACACTAAGCAAAGAAAATCATGGCTTGTGCTTGCCATCCAAACGAATTGAAGATATGCAAAGCCACCACTTCGAGACTTTGTGCGCCCTGCGTTAGTCACTGAACATGTTCTTCATTTCGCTGTAACTTGACCCACTGCCGTAGCCAGAAAGTTCCCCTGAAGAGTAACTGCAAGAAAGTTTTTGGTTACTTCCTATCAAAAACTGAGTCATTCCTTTGTAGCCAAATTGTCCAAATTAAAGCTGCAGCTCCTGCCAGAAGTAAGGGTTTATTTTTTCTGCCCCCTAGGCACGACCACTGGTTGAAAAGATGTTCTATGTTGCGAGGTGGGGGGCCTAAAGTCATAAAAACAATCCGCCAAATAAATTTAGCTAAACGGATATCGAAAAAGAGGTGTTGTATATTCTCATTATAATTACAAAAACAACAGCCTTGGTTACCATACAATTCCTTCGAACTAGATTGTCTTTTGTTAGGAGCACACCCCTCTTGACATACCATGTAAAAATATTTGTTTTTAATTGTAGTTTTGTTTGTCAAATCTCTTGGAACACTTTTATACCATTATTGATAAGGGATTTATACATTGATTTAACCGAGAATAAACCCCATTTAAACACATCTCTCTCCTCTCTCACCTCTAAGTCCATGACCTGTCCTACCAACTCATTCCAGGTATGTAACCTCTCTCCATTTAAACTCCTTCTAAAGGACATATTCAATCGACTAGACCTCGTCACGTCCGCCACAGTCGCTTGACGTGGGTGGCACTGTCAAAACCGAAGGACCACACCACACACACTACGCAATGTATTCTGCCAGCGTCACTAGCTACTCTAGCTGCTACAGCATTATACACAAAGGTCTCTTCTGTCAGTAAATAAAGGTTGCCGTCCATTTGGTGATTTGCAGTCTGCTATTCAGTTTATACGCCAGCCGAGCCAAACCAACTAGCTCTGACCTTCTGTTTTCTTTCTGAATCCGGATTTCATTTCGTCATGACTCATGAGCACCAAACTGTTTGGAGAACGACGTTCACTCACTCACTCACTCACAGAATGGTGGTGGTATACAGCAAAATAAATCTCTGCTCTTGCTAGAGTTTACTGGAGCTAGCTGGTCTTGATGACTGAGCAGCACTCAAGAATCTGACCTGAAGAGAAACTATATATAGTAACTATAATATATTAGTGTTGAATACATAGCAGTAGCTAACTGAAGTCCACTAGCTAGCTTGGATGATGGAGCCTGAAAGGACAGTGTGAATCCTCTCAGGAGATCTTGACTGGGTAGACAAAATAACCTTCAACTGATGAGGGGACAAATAAATAAAGAGAAACCAAGAGAAGCACATGGGGTCAGGAGTGGCTGGAGAGACAGTGACACCCGGCCCCCCTCTCCCTGTTGCTGAGTCCACCAGCACACCACCTACAAATACAACCAGTTGCCTCCACACCAAGCCAATACAACCAGTTGCTTGCCTCCACACCACACCACATCACCATTCATCCTTAGCATTTAACTGAAAGGCGCTCATTTATTCTTTTTCCCCTTTCTTTCTTTCATTCTTTGTCATAAAAAACAGTACTATATTTTATATTTATATGTTTATCCAGTTGAGCTAGTTTTATCTGAATAATTATGCTACCAGCGGGCTTGTAGCCCAATGGTACTCCACTTCTTTAGGAGTGTTGAGGTCCTGTGATTTGACTCCTCGTATGAGCGAATTTAAACAGAAGGCCGTTGGCTGTTGAAAAAAATCCTCCTCGTCGGCGCAAGCCGGGGTTCGGGGATTTTCCTCGACCGGTTAAGGTTGGACTTTTTCTACCTTAATTACAATACCGTGGGTCCTCCACCAGTCGAGTTTTTTCTGAATAATTATGCTCATTCATTCCTTGGCGACTTCATCAATAACGTCATGAAGATTTCTTTCAAATGGTGGTGGGTCGATATATATCTATATATACGCATATGAAATTATGGTTTAATCTCATACGTAGCCGATCGATGACACCATATAATATATAGTGACGGCAACGGATAGCCGAACATTGCAGCATATTTGGATGGCATCTTCTGCAACTGACCCGTAAATAATTAGCAACCACATTACATATATTCCCCTGGAATCTAAAACCTTACCATGCATGTTTCCGCTTCAGCGGAACTCAGTAATGGTACTCCAAGAAAAAATAGGAAGGAAAAAAACGCGCCATCTAGCTATGTCAACCTCGATCGCGGTAAATCTGTCAAAAAAAATCCCGCCAAATCCACGGTGATTTCGACGCTATGCGCCAATAAAACTGCGCTGAAAGGAGTGCCGCTCTAATCTACATGGCGTAGTACCAGCTGTCGCGATTAAACCCACGCGCGCGGGCAACCAAGCATGAACACTGCCTTTATTTATCTTATTACGCACGTGCATAATAGTACAAGAAAGATTATTGATTAAGGTAGCGCCGAGCTAGTTGTTTTTTTTTTTAACGCCAGCTAGCTGTTAGCTAGGAGCCTAGAGGATTTTTTTAGATAATGGAAAAAAACATTCCAGCTTATCCTCAAGCTAGAGTGAGAATATCTGGGCAACGTTACATAAAAGCAAAGCTTAGCTTGCAAGAACCTTAAAAAAGAGAGATTGAAAAGGGATTTAACCAAATAGCTGCATGGCCTTGACAAGAGGAACAAGTTCAACCATCAATTCTATATCTAGCTCTCCAGCCAAAATCACCAAAAAATTCCAAGACCAACGCTTCCAACTTCCAACATCCTACCACAAAGACATCTTTATCATCCTCTTTAGAGAGCTTTGCCCAACATGGGATTCAATATATTCCGTGAACATGATTTCTTTAAAGAGTAAAATGCACCATTAGTCTATTATTTTTTCGGTTATGTCGGTTAGGTCAATCAATTTTGGAAGTGCATTTTTAGGTCCAGTGATGCACCGCTCACTTTGTCCCTAGAAATTTTCTTTCTTCTCCCACCTCTAGCACCCTTTGTCCTCTTCCCTCACCTCCGCTGCCCTCCCCACCCACATGTGGCTGCCTCCGGTCATCATCCACCTGCACCACCTCACCGGTGCCACGTCATCGCCGCACTGCACGATGCGCGACCTGGCACAGTGCCACGACCCGTTCATGCTGCTCCATCTCGGCCGCCTCCGCGTGGAGGTGGCCTCGTCCTCAGCCGCGGCGCGTGGAGTGATGCGGGACGAAGACACGGTGTTCTCATCCCGCCCCAAGGCTCTCGCACCGTGGCTCCTATCCCACGGCGCCGAGGGAGCCATCTTTGCGCCCTACAGCGAGGGCTGGCGTCAGATGTACCATGTCTACGTGCTCGAGCTCTTTAGTGCGTGTGATGCCCCCGGCATCTCAAAAGCCTTGACACGCAATTAGGTTAATGTTAATCAAGGATTTGGACTTAATCATGCTTAGAGAAGAACAACAACTAGGCCAGTAAACCACTAAGTCAAAGAATTTTCAAGTTAGATATGCAAAACTTTGCGTTGCTTAGTTGAGTAGTTAGACATTTATACATTTTCATGCAAGACATCAAATACAAAAGTTTTAGTTCAAGATGTTGCCTTCAAATATGCTATTTTGACCATTTTCAAAATCATATGTTAAGGGGCTCAAAAGTTCAAAACAAACCAGGTTAGCCTACACTCAGGAAATTTTGCTAAGTCTAGGATTGACACGCTTTCTCAAATTTCATTCTGAAATTACTTTCAATTTCACAATACAACTTAAAAATCTACCTTTCTATGAAATGAAATTAAACTCACCATCTTTCAAATACACTAGATCTTGACCTGATTGGACATCATTTGATGCTCCAAAATTTGGAAACAAGAAAGACTCTACATGAAGTAAACCTGCTGTTTTACCAAACCTCTGAATATGTTTTGACCTGTATTTCAAAATCTGTGGTGAATTGGATGAAACTTTATATACCAAACTTGTAGACAATTTCATGCTTTACAACTTTGGTATTTTATGTGTTGACATGCATAAAGGTTTGAATGGCGTTTGAGCTCATTTTCTGTCTTCTAGGGAAATCTGTCAAACTAGGCCTGAGTGGAAAATTCAAATTTTGAGCAGCTAAAAGCCATTATCATGCAAAACTTTATATAAGAAAGTTATAGATCCTGAAATTCTAAGCAACCTTGGTATAAAACTCTTTGTATGGGAATGAGCATAAGATAGACTTTTGCAATTTCTAAAATAATGAATGCTGTTGGTCAAACTGGGGTCAGTTGGGTTAATTCAAATTTAAACCAAATTTTACTATAGAACTTGGTATACGTGTCTATAGCAAATTTGTAGAGATACAAGTTTCCAATACTTTTTGTATTTCGAGTTTCATCTAATTCGGCCTCTAGGGTGATCAAAAATGCGAATTTCAAATATATCTCCAGCCGGTCAAACCATCCTTTTCCTTTTTCCAAAATTTCATTTTTTTCGTTGTCTCTATGACGAGCGGGCCCCACATGGTGGAGCCCTCGGATTCCTGCTCGGACGACAGCAGACGTGGGCCCCACCTTAGCTCGCTCCACAGACCTAGTCCATGCACTCGATGCTCATGTTCCTCTACCGGACCCACCTGTCATTGACGTCGGACCTGCGGACTCGGTCCACGCGGCCCTGCTCCTTTCTTCTCCCCGCTCCAGCTAGCCCACGTGGCGCCGGCCTCATTGGCCGCCATGGCCACGCACCCGCCCTCGCTCGGCCTGCTCTGCCCACGCCCCCGGCTCCGAAGTAGAAGGCGCTTTCCCCTCCCTCTCGCCTCGCTCCACTTCTCCTCCTCCTCTCCCTGTGACAGACAGCTCCCCCGTCCTGCTCTCCCATCCAGAGCGCCTCGCCATGGCCGAGCTCCATGAGCTCGCGAGCCACCGCTGCTCCCGGCCTCCCCTCCACCGTCCATGACGTGCGCCGCCATCGCCTCAGGCCCTACCGCCGAATCCCGAAACCCTAGCACGTCTCCCTCAGCTTCTAGAGCCCCTTCCACACGCGGCCGCCATTGTCGCCCTGTTCGAGTTCGAGGCCGCCGTCGATGGCCACCTCCGGCCACAGCCCCCGCCTCCTCAACTCATCCTCTGCGCCCGCCGTCTCCTCGCGCATCCAGGAAGCCAGTCTGTGGCCCCTTCCCTCGCCGGAGCTGGCAGATCGGGGTCGCGGCGCCGCGACCACAGCCTTCCGGTGCGCCTCCGGTTCACCGTCCGTGCTTCACCTCAACGGTCCTCCTCTCGCGATGCCGCCTTGGGGAAAGGAGCCCCACGGCCGGGAACACCTACCCAGGCCACCGCGACGCCAGCTCAGGCCCCCTACACGTCGGCCCCCGCGCGGGCATGCCCCCACGCCGCGCGCCCCTGCCCCTGTCGGGAGGTAGAAGAAGGAGGCGCCCATTTTGCAGAAAGACCCCTTCATTTGTTGGTTATTATTTCACTGTTTAATGTATCTTGCATAAACTATGGAAACACCCCTAGATCTATTAGGGTTTCGCATTCTAACCCGAGCCTTTGCAGTTTTGCAGATCTAACCCTGTGCCCTATAGATTTCACATGCCCTGTTTATTGTGTCTAGGTTTATTTGCATGCTAGCCCCTGCAAATTATAGATAATCACATATAGGTCCGGATTTGGCATATGCATTTGCAATGCTCTAGAAATTAGTAGAAAAATCATAAAAATATGAAATTTCTTTTGTGGGATTGCTTGAGAGTAGCTCTATACAATAGACTAGGTCTTGCTATGTAAAATGACTGTTTTGCCCTTGCTTTGGTAGATGCTTTGTTTTATCAGTTAATTAGCAAAAGTAGGGTAAGTATGCTCCAAAAATTATGAAACTTGGTTTGTATGCTATATATTTGTTGTATTATGCACTTGTATTTTTGTTGCCCCTAGCACTTGCTGAAAATGACAGATTTACCCCTAACACTAATAATTAATAGATTTTATGTATATGAAAAATGCATGCTACATAAAACTTGTCCAGAAAAATCCATAGAAGTTATATTGTTCTCATTTGGTCCAGTGTAGCATAGAAATAAAGTTCCAAGTGTTTTGCTTGCTGTTTGCTACGTGTTTTGAAAATAACAGATGCTATGATGATTTAAATAATAAAATAGGAAAGTGCTCTTTAATATACTCTAAAAAGTCCCTCCAAAAATTTGTGCAGCCATGTTACTGTGCAACTATGCTTATGTGAACATCTGTTTGTATGAGTGTATGCCTGCTCCCTGTTCACAAATATACTCTTATTTAAGTAGTTTATCAATCACCTTTCTGACTATCCATGGAGTGATTGCTTGTGCTTGTGCTTGTGCTTGTGATTGATCTTCGTGCATCTCATTCACTGCATCATGCATACCATTCATATAGCAACGCTTATTGCAGATACGTGATCAAAAAGCAAGTGCGAGAAACTACTTCAAGCAACGGTGTCCAAAAGACCAACTAAGACCCAAATACCACCTGGAGGCCCCTGAAGTGGTATTTGGAAGGAGAAACAGTCCAAGTGATCAAGGGGTTGTCTGGGGCAAAGCCTCACAACCCGGCAAACTAACGTAATTTAGTTTGTTGATTCTGATAAAAATAAACAAAGCCAGGCAGGATCATGAATTTCCCATCTAATATTATCTTGATTGATGATTACGCATCCGCATTAGGAGTTGATTAAAAACCCTTACATTAGACTCCTTGACCGCCCTGGCCCTAGCACCTATACCTAGAGTTCGTAGGACGAGTTGCCTAGAATTGCTAGGCGCGAGTAGACACGAGTGAAATGAGTCACTCGTCGCGTAGGTGGTTTCAAAAATCACATGATTAAATGGAAACCGGGCGGAGAATAATTTTATTTTGGGGTGTGAGTTGTTATACTATTTGGCTCCGCCCGAGTCGTTTAAGGCATGTCCGCTGTTCGGCTATTGGTCGGCATAACATTGCTAGATTGCTTAACCGGGATATGGGACCGGTGAAGTCTTACCTGGACTCGTTCGGAGTTTTCGAGGTGCCACCCATCCATTTGCTGGAGGCCGTTGGGCCCGGGGGCGCTTGTACTCGAGGGAGGGCTGATCCAGTGCGCTGTGGTAACGCTCCTGAGGGGGCATAACCCGGGGGTTAGGTGGTGGCACTTTGAATCTTGGGACAAGACAGGTGGAGATGGGGACTATACGTGGGAACGCGATGGCTAGTAAGCATATATCCCTGGCATGATAATTATTCCCGAAAATTAAAAATCGATTCGAATCGCTGATGGCCACCAGATGTGGGAATGCCAATACATTTGACATTTATCGTAGTAACCACTTGAATATATTATATCTATTACACATGTTTTCAAATACTACATACTTGTATTACTGTGTTGTTTACAATTCTGTAAATTATTATTATTATGTAGTTATTTGCAAATGATGAGACTTGTTAATTTATGATATTATACATCTAATTAAAATCAATGGTTAAGGACCCACATGTTAGTAAGCAAGCTTTGTGTCAGCCCTAAGCCTCTCAATTAAGTCCTACTGAGTAATTAGTACTCAGAGTTTGCCTCCACCTTTTGAGTACAGGTACCGTCGACATCGGGACAAGTGCTTGGAGGAGGGTAGTACTGGTGGGCTCGGTGCTGCTCGCCTCGATCATCATTGCATGAAGACTACTAAAGTATTTTGCTTCCGCCGTGAGATGTTTTCGAATTCGCTTCCACTATCTGTTTCAAACTTGCATTTTGTATGCCATTATGTTGAAACTTATATCTTTATTTCGAACTGATTTGTAAAAATAAGGTTAGTTATGCTATATTCAACTGCCTGTGATGATATAACTGTTGTGGCTCCATCGTGGGCTGGATGTGTATGATGTCGGTTCCTTTGGGAAAAGGTAATATCGGGAGCCTAATTACTTTCGACGGACGACCGGGTTTAGTTTGGTCTAAGTGCACTGCGAGTCAAAGGTGTCAGGTGTGCTTAGCCCAAATTAAATCGGCGGTTCTGCCACAGTGCGCACCGCGTCTGGTCCTTCCACGACGCACGCGAGGCCGAGCTCACCCGCTTTCTCCGTGCCATCGCGGATGCCGCGGCCTCAGGGGAGCCAGCCAACCTCACCCATCTCGTGTCCACGTTCGTCTCCGTCTCCGCTGCGCGCAACAGTGGTGGCAGCCACAGGGAGAGCCAAGGCGAGTTCCTACGCGCACTTGGTGCACTCCGAAGTTCAGCCTCCTGGACCTCTTCCTACCCTCGCACCTTGCAGTGGTCCTCAGCCGCGCAGCATGAGTCGTCGAATGCCATCGCCGCGCGTTGGCGCTCCGGTTCTGGATGCCATCTTGAACTCTCTCATCTAGGACTGTGGCTCCTATCCCACGGCGTCGGGGGAGCTGTCTTTGCGCCCTACAGCGAGGGCTGGCGCCAGATGTACCATGTCTACGTGCTCGAGCTCTTTAGTGCGCACCACGTCTGGTCCTTCCACGACGCACGCGAGGCCGAACTCACCCGCTTTCTCTGCGCCGTCGCGGATGCCGTGGCCTCAGGGGAGCCAGCCAACCTCACCTGTCTCGTGTCCACATTCGTCTCCGCCTCCGCTGCGCGCGACAGCGGTGGCAGTCACAAGGAGCGCCAAGGTGAGTTCCCACGCGCACTTGGTGCACTCCGAAGTTCAGCCTCCTGGACCTCTTCCTATCCTCGCACCTTGCAGTGGTCCTCAGCCGCGCAGCATGAGTCGTCGAATGCCGTCGCCGCGCGTTGGCGCTCCGATTCTGGATGCCATCTTGAACTCCCTCATCTAGGAGCACTAGGAGCAAAGAGACGCCGCCGGCTGCCCCAGCACCCGCACTGACTTATCCTAACTCCGCGCCTGCGCGCCTGCCCGCGGCCGGCTTGGCGGCGGCCATCGGTTGCCTCCGCTCTCACCCGCACGCCCGCTCACGGCAGCAAGGCGGCTTCAGCTCTCACCCGCATGCGCCCACACGCCTATGCACGGCGGCGGCGGAGCAGCCTCTGCACCAACACGTCTGTGCGCCCACCCACTCGTGAAGGAAGAGGACAAGGGAGTTCGGTGGGAGAAGAAAAAAAATTCAAGGCTCTAAATGAAAAGAAAAATAAAACAAAAGGTATAGACCTATGGTGCATCACTTAAAAAGTTAATGAATCAAAAAATACACTTCGAAAGTTGATGGACCTAACCGACACAGCCGCAGCCGAAAAAGTTAATAGACCTGCATACTCTTCTTTAAATGAGTTAGATAAAAACGATTGGAAACAATATCATTCCTACTCAACCAAATGGCCCAAACATAGAGCAGCAGCACTGGATAAAATTGTGGTTCTAACTTCTAAGCATCAAAGGAAATCTTTGCCAAGAATCAAACATATGGGATACATTCTTCGGTGATTGAATACCAAAGGTAATGAAAATGGAATTCCAAACAAGCCTTGACACATGGCAGTCAAAGAAAAGATGTTTGTAACGTTTCATTTGCATTACAGAATTACAGAAAGAACGCTTGAGATTGCCCTTCCATTGCTGCTTAGCCAACTTATCCTCAGTGAGAACCACCCCTCTCTTTAAGAACCACAAAAAGATTTCTGTCTTTAGTGCGGAGACTAGAGGATGTGTTTGGTTTAAGAGTAAACTGATATGAAATGGTTGTGTCACAGATTATAGTGATGGAATAGCTTTATCTAAGGGCTCCATTTTTTTTTTAACATGCATGTTGTCCATTGTCATTTCCACGACCCAAAATGAAATGGTTGTGTTCCACCTATTTCCTATGATCTAGAATGAGCACACCCGGAATGCCAGAAAATATTTTTAGTGAGAAGAGATGAATCAATCCCACAACTTTCCAACGAGACACTGTTGAAATCAGGATAAAACAGGCAATCATTCGTTCTTTCCCTCAAACAGCGACGTTCCAGAAGAAAACGAGTCCTACTTGCCATCTTCATCTTGCTTGGGCTAGCTCCATGGATCACAGAAGCAAAGAACCGTCCCCCGGACCGGCCGGGCGCCGGTCACCGTCGTGGTGTACACTGCCGTGTGGTGTAGGCTCCATCAGGTGCTGCCGCCTCACGCCAGGACAGACCTAGTAAATATATGACACAGCATAGTAGCTGCGAGTGCGAGACGCGTACATGCATCCCTGTGGTACTGGATCCAAACGGACGGCACGGTGGATAGAATAATGGGTGGCCACCGGCAGCGGCAGCATGCATGTGTACTCAACCCTGCTTTCCATTCTGTGTACGCGTGAATCGAAGCTTTGCCTTGCTACAGACGCCGATTCTTCATCACCGCCTTCTTCTGCTTGACCGGCCCCGTTCAATTCCCACGGCCGGCGTCGTCGTCGTCGTCGTCGTCGTCTCCCGGCCGGGCCGGTCCTGCGTGATGCAGTCGTGCGCTCTCCGCCCGGCGTATGTCTCGATATATCGGAGCTCGGAGGTGTGAAAAGACACCTCATGTCGTCGTCTCCGGTGGCAAGAAAAGAAAAACAGGTCGCTAGCAGCGCTACACATGTGTGATCTGATCCATCATGCATCTAGAGCTCGCTAGCCAGGAGAGGTTAGGCAGCCACTACGAGAGAGGTTAGGCTATCTCCAGTATCATCAGTATCGTTGTTTAAATTTCAAATTCTATTCCGTCTAAAATATCGTAACATTGTTTTGAATATCTATTTGAACCAACAACTAGAAATGACCTTATTAGGCCCGGTGCGATGTGCTATGTAAACTTGGCATGCATTCACTCTCTCCGTCTCAAGACGACACACGTGTACGTTGTGCCGCTGTATACTAGGCTACTTAATTACCGATCGACCCCCTGCGCCTGCACGTCGATGTCGATCCAGCTCGATCTCTAGCTCGCACCGTGGCCGGGCCACAATTGTCGAATCAATCCATTTCGTCGCGTCGTCGTCCTTCTTGTTGTTATCATATCATGTTTTATGTTATATATAGCATGTGGTTGAGATGGGACGGAGGGCAACTTGCCGTATTATTTGATGGTCAAGGTCAATGACTCGCGGGTCGCCGGTCCAATTTGTTGACCAGCTTCGTTCGCCTCGTTCATTGAAAGGAATCAAAACCAAACCCAAACAAAGAAACGAGAGATCCATGGATCCATTGTGGGATAATATAATATAAGCCCGTTTGAATCCACTGATTAAATTTTAGCATCCATCACATCGGATATTTGACGCTGGTTAGAAGTATTAAATATAGTCTAATTATAAAACTAATTACACATATGAGAACTAAATGGCGAGACAAATTTATTAAGTCTAATTAATCCATGATTAGCAAATGTGACACTACAGTAACTAGTCGTTAATTATGGATTAATTAGGTTTAATAAATTCGTCTCGTCGTTTAGTCATCGTCTATGTAATTAGTTTTTTAATTAAACCATATTTAATACTTCTAACTATCGTCCGGACATTCGATGTGACACGTGCTAAAATTTAGCCACCGGATCCAAACAGTACTACTGCATATTACAGCACGGGAACGCTAACGTGCGACCAGGCCACGCACCTCCCCCCACCGCACCGCGTCGCGCCGCCTCCTTCATTGCTTCCGCCTCCCATGCTGACCTCCTCACCCTCGCCGTCGGTGCCTCCCCCCACTGTGGCAGCTCATGCCTCCATCGCGAATATCCACCTATTCGCCCCCCGTCGCCTCCTCCTCCTCTACTCCGACGGCTCCCGTTTCCTGTGTCGCCACCCGCCTTCACCGCCCACCGCTAAGTTTGCTGGATTCGCACCCCTCCTCCGGCTGCCGCCTCCGCCACCGTTGGTAGCTGCGTCCACCACTTAACTCATCGACAGGCCGCAGCCACCACTAACCTCGTCGGCACGCCTCTACTTCTGCCACCTCTCCCCTACTACTTCCACCGGCCACCGGTTGTCTTCCACGGTCCGGGTCCAGTGGGCCCCGCGACCCCTCTTCTAGGTCCCGTGAACACAACCCTCTCGCGGCTGGCCGGCCCGAACCCTAACTCTGACTCACCACTGGCAGCGGCGGCCGCACCTTTAGTGGGCCGTGGGCGAGGGTTGCGGGTGACGTTTCTGATTACAGTAGTATACTTCCTGACGACGCAGTTGTGAGATTAACAAGAGGGCCTTAAAATTTAGAGAAATGCTACGTGCGCGTACGTGCAGGACAGCAGCCATGTCTCGTCGTGGGTGGATGCTTATTTTTTGCAGCATGTGTCATTGGTAACCGGCGTCGACGTCACGGCAGGGCCGGGGTGGCCCAGCTGGCCGGCGGCCACCGCCCGCACCAATTCTGCCTACGGTGGGCAGCCAGGGACGGAATTATTTATTGCTTCGAATGCGATGGCCTCTCTGCGGCTTAATTAGTTTCTTGCGTTGGCTAGGCCTGCACGTTACTCCGAGACATGCTGCGGGCTATGTCGTCTGTTACATTTAGGCATTTAGCCACATCAGCATCGACCGTGGTGCCAAGATATTTCATACTACTACTGTATCAACTAGGCTAGTATCAACAATAAATATTAGAAATATATATACGACCCACAATTAATAAAATTTCTATTGTTCAATATATCTCATATGTTCATATCTCGTATGTTCATACTTTAATAGAATGTATGTACAAATACATCGTTCTTTTATCTTTACTATCAATAACAGGCTCTAGCCAATTAATATTTATATTTTATAATAGCATAATGGTAATTAATATGCAAATTTAGAAGATTGCTTAAAATTATCTTTCATAGTAACACAATAGCCCGGTGATTTATATGTAAATTAGGGGGAAACTTATAATTTATTTTTATAACGGTAATTTCTTTGCAAATTTAGGGATTACTTTAATTTATCTTTCACAATGCCATGGTGGGTAATTTTATATTTAAATTTTAGGGGTTAGTTTAATTCATCTTTTATAGTGGCTTGGTGGGTAATTTATATACAAATTTAGGGGTTACTTTATCTGGTCCTTCATAATGGAATAGTGGGTAATTTATATGCGAATTTAGACGGTTACTAATTTTATGGACTTTCATAATGGAATGGTGGGTAATTTAGATGTTTTTGTTTTTGTGGGAATTTTTATAATTTTTCCATCGTGTCTCTTAATTCAGTATCTTTTAATCTCTAATCAGTAATAGTAAGATACTATGTCCATTCCAAAATATAAATCAGGAGTGATGGTGAGCTAATTTGTTCATACTTGGTTTTGAGTCGGCACCAACATCGTCCCGACCGGTCTTCTTGAACGACACCTCACCCCGTGCCCCCACACCTCCCCTACACCCCCCCCGGCAACCACAATAGCCATGTGGCCAAAAGGATGGTGGTCGTGGGGCTTGGTTCATCAAGCTGGCCAGCTTCAGTGACTCAGCACGGATGGGGCTTGAGCTTCTCTCTTCCTAGCTTTCTGTGACGCCAGCTATCGTAAGAGTGGGAACAGTGACGTGCTGCGGGCCCTTTCTACTAGATTTGGTGTCCCCAACTAGGCATAGCTAGAGTTCAAGTGGTGGTTCCCTGTCTCAGCTACGAGGGTTGCACGCTCAGTCGCCTTGCGGGGTCATGTTCTGGGGGCACTCATGCACGACTTCGGTCGCGAAGTGACTTTGTCGGCTCCCATAGCCCAGCATGGTGGGAGATTACTACACCAGCGGCTACTACCATGGAGGGAGGGTATGTTGCCCGAGGACGTCTCCCTCTAGTCTCCTCTAGTTACTAGCGTTGTCGGTCCTAGAGTGCTCAGGATTGGTTGACTACCTTGGATACCATGGCTACATATGGAGCTCAGCATGGTGGTGAATCCGTCCGGCATGGCCATCAATTGGAACCCCTCCCCTTCTGCCTTGCCTTTAGGGCAAGTACGGTGGATCTTGGATGCATCAGCGGATCCATAAAACAAAACCTCTATGTTGATCTAGCATGCTCTGGAGGGGTCTCTTCCTGTCATGGCTTACCTCAATGTCCATCCTCTTTAGAGTGAAAGCAAAGTCGTGTGTCAAAAGATCCGTGCTCGGTGAGTGGGAGGTGTCTCGCATTCACTTGGTCCTTATGCTTTGTTGAGGTTGGCATTGGCTGTTGTCTATTGTCGGTCTAATGGGAGGCCTCCACCAGTGGGTCTATTCTATCGGCGATGTCCTTATTGGTAGGGATGTGTATCTTTTGTCCAGTGGTGCTTTCTTTCTACATCTCCGATCTGTCATTCCCCCTCGAGGGCTCCTCCCCTTGTGCGGTGTCAAATGATGGTATGTGGAGTCTAGATGTGCTTGTGAAAGGCGGTTGTGCTTGCGAAAGGCAGTTTTGCCAGCTCAAAAGGAGATAGTTGTTTCTTGGTGTGCTTCCGGTCGCCCATCTCTGTTTTGTTGGGCAGTCCCTAAGTTGGAGGGCGGTAGAATGGAGCAGTGAAGCTAAGAGGTAGAGATGCAAGCGGGCCTCTTTGTGAACATTGTGGCAAGTCTTTATCCGCCGAATCTACAGAAAAATGACTTACCGCAATGGCCGTGAGTGAGCCCGCTTGCATCCCTACTACTAAGAGGGATGGTGTGATGGTGCAATGGCCTCAGCATACCGATAGACACATTCTTTTATAGTGATGCCGCCTACGCCTAGTATTGATCGATAGCCATCCTCTCAGCCACCAGTCTAGGGCTGCCTCCTGTTTTTCTTGAGCCTGGTGTGTATCAGGATGCGGCTATCGCATCCAATTATATCTCATTCTCCTGTAATTTATGGTCTGCTACACCTTTTAAAAAAAATCAGGCATATCTTCTCTGCCATAGTTACGCTCAAAATAATAATTTATAGAATTATTGAAAAGAAAAGGTCAACGGATACCAAGCTTGCCGATTATTCCGTTTCTACGCTCATAATGGGTGGTAACACTCATAATGGGTGGTAACACTTTGTGAACTGCGCAGCATTCTTCTTCTATTCGACTGCCCGGGCATTATGGATTAACATGATGAAAATCAGCTCGTTACATGATCTCATACATATCTCAAACTCAACAAGAGCGTAGAATAAAAACTTAAATTTGACTATGAAAATTGACCCCAACGTATTAATCCATTGATAACGAACCATACGCGTTTGTGAGCAATTTCAACACTTACCGTAGGTACACCACCATCATCGATCGGCATCAAAGAAAAAGATAGGGTTTATTAATTGGAACACAAAAGGACGGAGATGTATTACACTATCAGAAAAAGAAGTGGGGGGGGGGGGGGGGGGGGGGCGCTCTTGGACATGTCATGAAATATAATATGGTTTGGGGTCAGCAGGCACAAGCCACTTTATTTATTTCCTAGCGCAAGTATGTTGATGCTCATTTAATTGCTGAAGAATACTCCTTTACTGCCACGTAATAAGTACCTAGTTTGGCACACATACCAGTTATATATACAGGATGAAACTCCACACGTTGTTAGTTGTTACAGAGAATTCTTAATCTCATTTTTAAAGTAAAGTTTAAAAGGTGACATTGATATGACTGCAAGAAATGTTTTTCAAATACATTGCAGGATTCATCGGAATAGCTTGGCTGTACACATCCAAAATGGCTGCAGCTAGCTGGCCCTGTTCTCTCCTCGGTATCTACTGTTCTAGCTGCTACAGTCCAGAAAATATCTGTTCCAAACTTCCAATCAGCCGGATAGTTGATAGCATGTTTATTTTGGTTGTGAAAAATAAGCTCTTAAAGATTGATCATTAGTGTGTTTGCTGATGCAGAAATTTTGCAGCATGATACTCACATAGACTAATAGTCGCAAGCATGGATATTATTACCCACATATATTCGATGAAAGATATAAAAAAAGTCTTAGTGGGCATGTCTTTTAAGTTAGTAGACTTATAAATAACGTGGATGTGTTGCATATGTTTCAGAGAAATATAAATAATGATGGCAAGAGCCTATGCTATCCTACCAAACAAGCTAGTGATATATAAATCTATACATAGTTCCATTACTTTTGTAATGAAAACAACACATCCAAAATTCTCCAAAGCTGTCCAAGAGTTCGAATTATTAGGTTCATTATTATCATCGTAGATTATATATATATATATATATCAAATGACGACTTGATTAGTTATTTATGCGGTCAGAATAAAATATATAGTTCTAGTGTACTCTTAATAATTGTGTAGCGACTTGTATGGCACTTAATCGTCCCTTTGGAGTAGTACAGAGAAGTAGAAACTTTTGTTCTAAGTGGCATGTATAAAAATCGTAACTATAAGCTTAAATATATTCTTACTCTAAAATTGCACTGTCCTTTTAATTTTCTAGTGACAAATTGGGATATAGTTGCATGTGATTGAACACAGGAGGGTTAAGGTAGCGTTAGGTTTTGGGATGGGGTGGGATCGTCCCACTTTTGGCTGTTTGGTTGTGGGACGAAGGGGGACGGGATTATCCCCAAGAGGGAATATTTCCTCTAGATGCCGTCCCCCACCATCCCTTTTCGAAAGTGGGACGACGCTGTCCCCGGGGGACGTCGTCCCCTCGCCATCGTCTCCCCACGCCCCGTCCGGCCGCGCCTCAGCTGCTGCCCACCGCCACCCGACAGCGCCCCAGCCGCCGGCTGCCGCGGGTAAGGCCGCCGCCGCCCGGCAGCACCTCGGCCCCGCCCCTTCGCCTCGTCCTGGCCACACCTCCTGCACGCCGGCGGGGAGCGGGAGAGGGGGAGAGTCGATGCCGGAGTGAGCAGAGAGAGGGGTGGCAAGCAGGAGCGCCGGCGGGGAGCAGGACGACGTCGGCGTCGGAGGGGAGAGGGAGGGAGGGAGGAAGCACCGATGGGGTGCAGGAGGAGCGGCCGGGTCGCGAGCGGGGGGCGCCGACGGGGAGCGGGAGCGGGACCGGCAGAAGCGGGAGAGGGATGGCCGGCGAGAGCGGGCCCGCGAGCAGGAGCACCGGCGGGGAGTGGGAGCGGGAAAGGGATGGCCGGCGGGAGCAGGAGCGGCGGGAGTGGGGAGAAGAAGCCTCTATCGGTGTGAGTGACAAGTGGGTCCGCTGTTAATGGTGTTAACGTGACCTCCATCCCATCCTCTACGATCCCTCGAACCAAACAAAAAACTAGACCAAACGTACAGTTGGGACCGTCCCATCCCAGAAAACGGGGATAGGCCCATCACATCATACTTCGCCCCACAACCAAACGCTACCTAAGAGATTTGGTCTTGGTGCTTGGTGCACTGCCACGTCTACGCCAAAGAAATTGTGTCTTGCTTCTGTTTCACTCTTCTAGGTAAAAATTCTTTTTTTATGTTATACAATTGGGAAATGGGAGTTGTTGGAGAAAACTGCAACTAGGACCTATGGTTGCATGTGTTGCAGATTGAGGCCCATGCAAAGTAATTAAGGTCGGATTACTTACACTATTTTGTACTTTTTTTGTACTCTACATGCATCTAGCAAAGTCCATTTTTTCCATCAAACTGAACGCCCTACATGTGTACGTATTGTGGTGGATAAAAGATTGTGGGAGTTTAGCTATTTTCGTTGCTCATTATTTAAAAACTTTTTTCATACTACGGCTTAGTTATATATATCTAGGACAGATGTTGAGTGAACTAATATAGAAATGGATTGAATTGGAGCAGAAAGGAACTTGACTGACGACGACGTACATCCAACGAAATATAATAATTGGGAATGCGGTATAACTGGGTGGCCATGATTATTCAGATGGATCGACTGGAGGATGCATGTCTAGTAAAAGTTGAAGTAGGCATACTCGTCAAAGTATTGAAATTTGAAGTTAGGGATATAAGATTATAAGGAACATTTTATTCAAATGCATTATACTTGATATCATGTTCACCTTGGTTGAGATGCAATTTCTGGTATAGGAATTTTATAGTATGATGTTCGCATAGACTAATAGTTGCATGCATGGATGTTATCATCCACAAAAAATCGATAGGATGGAGTCAATAGAGGTTTCTAATGAATGATAACATGTCTCTTTAGCTTAGTATATTTATAGATGATGTGGTCACAGGTTGAGAGAAATAGAGTTATTGAAGATTATTGGGTTTATATTTGGTAGCATGTTCATCTTGGTTGAAACTCTTAAATGATTGATTATGTTTTTTGATATAGAAGTTTTGTAGGATGATACTCACATAGCCATCATCCTAGGGATTATGATATCATGCTATGGCTGCTACATCCTATACAAAGGTCGTTGCAACCATTCATGAGGGAGGAGGAGGAAGATATAGGTGGTGGGGATCGCAGTCGTGATGCAATAGCAGGTTGATTGGGAGATGGGTAGCCGTCTGGAATGAAGCCTGCGGAAAAAGGAGAGCACATTGTATATAGATGGAGCAATGGAACTCAACATGTGGGCCTACTCTCTATGTGCTCTGGTGGTGTGGTTGAGTCGTCGGGATCCATCGTGGCATGCTATGTTGGAATGTAGAGTGGGTCTACACTATCTCGTTTGGACATAATGGCATATGAGGATAGGTTCAAGAACCTAAAAAATATTTATTTTATTTTTTAAATTTTTTAAGAGTTTGGGTATGGGCTGGATAACATACCAAGACAAGTTTGGATATCTAAAATGTATTTTTTAAGGTTTTGGGTTCAATTAATTTTACTCATATATAATTTTATTAAATATTCCATATAGCGGACATTGGACAAATAAATTTTAAAACCAGTACTAACATCACGAAGACATGGTATGACATCCCGATATTGCAACTTGCTCCATTTGTAAGACTAGATTTCTCGTTTTGGTGGAATTGAGAACCCTGCACCAATATAGTGCCGGTGTTTACTACCTTTTGAGTTTCAGAGGCTGTTTCCGTAGTGCGTTGGATATGAACCAAAAGATAATGGACATATTTGAAAAAAATAGGGCTTGAGTTTTGGAGATATCTCTCATAACAATAATTAGAGATATTTTACGGTGGTTGAAAAGGTACCTACTGGTACTGGATGGTACCACTCCACTTTAATTTTTCTAGCTGAATTATTGAATAACTAAAATAAACAAAGAAAAGGGTATTGGTACCGGTCTCATCATTTCTGATACCGGACTTACCTATTTGGTACCGCCTGGTACCGTGATACTGCTTATTTATAAACCGTTGGATTTAATTTAATGGACGGTTCTTATTTTTTCCAACCACAATAAAAATTGTACAATAACTATATTATGTGCAGTTCCCTCCAAAAATATTTATACTCCGTGAAGGGGAGTCTCCATTATCTCCTATATATGCTCGATTATTACTTGGTTAAATCCCATAGGAAGTTTGTTGCTCATTTAGTTGCTGTGTTTGACACTTTGACGCTCATCCATTTCATGCCTGGGATCTAATTTTGCTCCTATTTAATCATACCAATAACAAATTAAAAACAACAAATAGTTATCGATGCTCCATTATCAAATCCATCATCTTCGCAACAACTCCTATTTATTTGCTACTACTTTACCAGAGATCACTCTAGTAATTTCGCTCTCATATTTTTCTCAATTATTATAAAAGTTGCACTGAAGTAGTAGGTACATTTCTTTGACCAACCGTTCTTTGATTAATACACTATTTTTATGCAAAACCGATGCCATTAGATATTTATAAAAATAATTTTACTTATAAGTTATAATTATGATTTTATATCACATATTAATAGAATAATTTTTAACGGAATGAAATATGGCAACTAATTTCAAGAGAGTACCAACACTGGTGATCAACCTAATAATGAGCAAAATGCAAAAAAGGGCTATGTTGGGCGGCTATCCTAGCATCGGGGATTCACATCCTGTGATGTCCAGAATTGGAAGTTAATATCACATTGACATTGTACATGTACCATCTGCTACAAGAACCCTACCCAACAAAGACTTCTTGGCTGTCAACTGTACTCTCCATGACCCATTAACAAAGCAAGAAACTATATCCCTCTATATGACTTGAAGTGAGTTGGGGAGCATTATTTCTCCCTGCCCCACCGCTTCGATTCAGAGCTAGTATATTTTAGAGACAAGAAAACAAGAACACACACATGTCCAAATGAAACTCCAAAGTCCAAAGCCATCCATGACAACTATGCTAGCATTTAGATATTGAAATCGCTGCAGCACGCGAGTGGAGGAGATAAATGAGAGGGACGCTAACCTGATGAGACAACCATTAGATGTTGATACAACTACTAAATAGTGTATGACATGTACTTACAATTCAGTCGTGTATATATAATCCACACCGAGAAGCACTAAGCTTTGAGATACCTTTCACTCAATTCGTTTTCCATCGACCAAGAGTCCAAAGACCCCATAAAGCCAGGCCAAACTCCAAAGTAAACCGAGAGCTCAGGTCTACTGGTTACGTGAGGATTCTGGTCTACCCTGGTGACCGACTGACCAGTAGTAGCGCCCTTGTGCAGCAGCAGTGTAGTAGGACTGTAGGAGACCCGGCGGTATCCAGCGACCGCCGAGAGCCCCTCAGATCAGATCTGAGCTCCCGTAGCCGGCGACCCCCCGACTCTCCCGCCTCCCTATAACTAGTGCTTCCTTTCCCACTCTCCGCCACCGAGACCAAACGCGACGCCCGCCAGCCTCCCCCACGGCGATGGCGACCGCTCACTCACCCAGCTGAACAACCCCAGCCCACGCGCGCAAAAAGGTCGAGACTTGAGAGCCCAAGCCGCAGCCGATAGGGATAGAGGAAGGCGGCGAGGAGCTCCGCCTCGTCTCGTGTCGTCGGCCATGGACCGGATGCTGTTCGACGAGCTGGCCGGGGAGGCGCTGCGGGAGCTGCTGCGCGCGGTGCGGGGCACCCTCTTCTGCCGCTCCACCGCCGAGCGCCTGCGCCGGAGCGTCGAGCCGCTGCTGCCGCTCGTCCAGGGCCTGGGCCCGCAGCACGGCCAGCGCTCCGCGGGCGAGCTCGGCGAGCTCGCCGCCCGGATCCGGGAGGCGCTCGACCTGGCGCGCCGCGCCGCCGCCTCCCCGCGATGGAACGTGTACCGCGCCGCGCAGCTCGCGCGCCGGATGGAGGCCGCCGACCGCGGGATCTCGCGCTGGCTGGCGCGCCACGCGCCCGCCCACGTCATCGACGGCGTGCGCCGGCTCCGCGACGAGGCCGACGCGCGCATCGGGCGACTCGAGCGCCGCGTCGAGGAGATCGCTGCCGCCGCGCAGCCGCCGCCGCCGCCCGCCCTCTCCGTCCCCGTCGCGCCGCCGCCGCCGCTGCTCAAGGGCATGCCGGTGGAGGCGCCGCTCGCCAAGGCCCCCTTCGCCTCTGTGCCGATGGAGAAGCCGGCGCACAAGGGCATGGCTGACCCGATGCAGATGCAGATGCAGATGCCGATGCCGATGCTGGCGGCGCCCGCCAAGGCCGGGGTGATGGCCATGGACATGGACCTCGCCGAGGAGCACGACGACGAGGGGATGGCTGGCCGCGGCTTTAAGCTGGCCAAGGAAAAGGTGAAGGAGATGGTTATGAGCGGCGCCGGCGGCTGGGAGGTGGTCGGCATCTCCGGCATGGGCGGCAGCGGCAAGACCACGCTCGCCATGGAGATCTTCAGGGATCACAAGGTTCGAGGTAAGAAGAAGACAAGGACCAGATCCTAACCATCTTTTCCTTCAAATTCTTCCAAATTTTGTGCAAAGGGCGCATCTTTTCGCGGGGATTGTTCCGTGCTTTGGACCTTTGGTGCAAAAATTGCATCTTTCCACGGATTATTGTGTGCGAAATTCTCCAAATTGGGGTATGGCATCTTGGGTGGTTGGCGTGCGTGTTTCGTGCAATTAGGTAAAGGTGAGGTTGATGCTTCCGTTTTGCCCCACACCACATGCTTGGTCAAAATTGGCGCTTTGACCAGCTAGTGGCCAGTGAACCATTGTGATGGGATTAGATTGCTTCTGAACTCGCTCAAGCAGCTGATGCTCGTAGATTCTTATTGGACTTGAGTAACCTTGCCTTGTTCATGGTGACTACTTTGAAGATACCATAGCTGCTCAATGAGACTAACCATATCTAGTTCACAGTTTCACACTGACTACTCAAACAGATAAGTGCTAGTGTGTTGTTTTCTTTCCAAATCCAGATCCAAGTAATCTGCTTCGTGAAATTTTTTTGGAGCAGTGCCAATTTTTAGATCGCCTTTTACTTCAAAGAATTGGGATGAGTGACCGCCTTTTAGATACAGCTAAAACCAGCAGCCTTGGTTCATAACTCCATGGCTCTCTATGTTCCACGAAAAATATCATGGTGAACATAGATTCAATTATAACCATCTATGAGAAAGAGCATCTACTCCGTGTTTGCCAGATTTTAGTGACTGCTATCCTAAATCTTAGTTGATCTTAGCTTCACGAACATTTTTGTGATCCACATGGTGATTTTGGTTTTCTCATCGAGATCTCATGCATACATATCTGAACCGTTTTTGCGAGTCTTTTTCTCCTTCGTGATTCTGACATAGTTTCTTTCTTTTTTTTCTATAGCCTATTTCAATGATAGGATCTTCTTTGAGACGATCTCGCTATCCGCAAATCTGGAGACCATCAAGATGAAGCTGTGGGAGCAGATCAGTGGCAACATGGTGCTTGGTGCATACAACCAGATCCCAGAATGGCAGCTCAAGTTAGGACCAAGGGACCGAGGACCGGTCCTTGTAATTCTTGATGATGTTTGGTCTCTCCCACAGCTTGAGGATCTCATCTTCAAGTTCCCTGGGTGCAAGACTCTTGTTGTATCAAGATTCAAGTTCCCCACGTTGGTAACGCGGACATATGAAATGCAGTTGCTTGATGAGGAGGAGGCTTTATCTGTCTTCTGCCGTGCTGCCTTTGACCAGGAGTGTATTCCTCAGACTGCTGACAGGAAGTTGGTTAAGCAGGTCTCTGCAGAGTGCAGAGGTCTTCCTCTAGCTCTGAAGGTCATTGGTGCATCATTGCGAGACCAGCCTCCTATGATATGGCTGAGTGCCAAGAACCGGCTGTCACGAGGAGAGGCTATTTCTGACTCACATGAGAACAAGCTCCTAGAGAGAATGGCGGCAAGTGTTGAGTGCTTGTCAGAAAAGGTTAGAGATTGTTTCCTTGATCTGGGCTGCTTCCCAGAGGATAAGAAGATCCCTCTTGATGTTTTGATCAACATTTGGATGGAGATTCATGATCTTGATGAGCCAGATGCTTTTGCCATCTTGGTTGAGCTTGCAAACAAGAACCTTCTTACCCTTGTTAATGATGCACAGTATGTATCATCCGCCTGTTTTTTGTACTTCAAAATATTCAAGAATTGAGATATCTCAAGACCATGTTTTTAACTCTTTGCTGCTCTGTGTGCAGGAACAAGGCTGGAGATCTGTACAGTAGCTACCATGACTACTCAGTGACGCAACACGATGTTTTGAGAGATCTTGCGCTTCACATGAGTGGGCGTGATCCTCTGAACAAACGCAGGCGGTTGGTGATGCCAAGAAGGGAAGAAACACTTCCGAGGGATTGGCAGAGGAATAAGGATACTCCATTTGGAGCTCAGATAGTTTCCATTCATACAGGTACAAACATCAGTGACTTATTGCTCTTTACTTTTCTGTATATTTCCTGCCAACAATTTGTTACCCAACATCTTTTGTGCACTCATTATGAATTCTTACCGAAATTTGTAGAACAACCATTGTTGTAATAAACAGAAGTGCACAACATAACCAAACGTTGTGTTTGTTCCATGATTGATAAGTTATTCAGTAAACTTAGCATTATCCCTACAATTGCAAAAAAAAAAAAAGTGTTGCAAGAACATGGTTTTGTAGTTCTGTTCTGAGACATTTTCCCTCATAGAGTGTTAGAAGCAATTTCTATCATGTGTTTTCTTCCTTGGCATAGAATGTTCTGACCAACTGTCTCCAAAAATCCAGGTGAAATGAAAGAATCTGATTGGTTCGAAATGAGCTTCCCCAAGGCAGAAGTTCTCATCCTCAACTTCACCTCAAGCGTATATTACCTCCCACCGTTCATTTCAACGATGCAGAACCTGAAAGCCTTGGTGCTTATCAACTATGGCACTAAGAGTGCAGGCCTTGACAATCTATCTGCCTTCACCATGCTCAGCGGCCTGAGGAGCCTCTGGCTGGAGAAGATCACACTCCCACCACTGCCAAAGACCACTATTCCATTGAAGAACCTGCGCAAGATTTCCCTCGTCCTCTGTGAACTGAACAGCAGTCTAAGAGGATCGACGATGGACCTGTCGATGACTTTCCCACGGCTGTCCAACCTCACAATTGATCATTGCATAGATCTGAAGGAGCTGCCATCTACTATATGTGAGATCAGCTCCCTTGAGACCATCTCAATCTCAAACTGCCATGACCTCACCGAGCTGCCATATGAACTGGGCAAGCTGCACTGCCTGAGCATTCTTCGGGTCTATGCCTGCCCAGCGTTGTGGCGGCTCCCGCCATCGGTATGTAGCCTGAAGAGGCTGAAATACCTTGACATATCTCAGTGCATCAACCTGACTGACCTCCCAGAGGAGCTCGGTCACCTGACAAGCTTGGAGAAGATTGACATGCGGGAATGCTCACGCCTGAGGAGCCTCCCGAGGTCGTCGTCCTCCCTCAAGTCCCTTGGCCACGTGGTGTGCGACGAGGAGACGGCTTTGCTGTGGAGGGAGGCCGAGCAGGTCATCCCTGACCTTCGGGTGCAGGTGGCAGAAGAGTGCTACAACCTGGACTGGCTTGTAGACTGATGTCACGTTCTGGATGTCGTTGGCTTCCAAACTGACCATGTACATATGATGTGTATATGTTTCCCTGTGTAGTGCAGGAAGAGTAACCCACTCCACTGGCCAGTTTTGACATGTTCAGTCAGTGTTCATGCATCCACTCTTCGGTGACAAAGCTTCAACTCCTTGTTCCAAAATAGAAATCCACAAATGAAGCCCAAAAAAATACAAAGAGAGTACTGTATTCTCTTGGCACAAAACACGATCATATACGTACATGGGTTCCTAAAAAGAAAGAACAATCATTTACTCGGGATGGGATAAAGTTATGACGCGATAAACAGCCTCTCACTTCCTCAGCAAAGACAGGCCAAGCAGCGGTTCCCGAATTGAACAACGAAAATCTTTTCATGGTTATATATCTGGGGTTAAATCGCTGCACGTGCACATCATGCATACTCCTGATTTTTTTTTTCGTTTGCCTTTTTTAGTTTAAAAATTCAGAACAAAGGCAGTACAGTATGAACCAGTAGCGGCGACAAAACGATCATTGGGTCATAGCTTGAACACAAGTCACTTTGTTAAGCTTGAGCTGATCCAGATCATCAGAAACTCGATGGACTGATTTACAAGGCGGATGGCCGCAAATACAGTTTCCATGCAGATATTGGCATGGTCACATGGCATACACTACCTCTCCACTGGTGTCAACGAGGTCCGAGCCCGAGTCCGAGCCCGATGAGTCCGAGTCTAGGTCCTCTTCCATATCCTCGTCCATGTCAATCCTCTGAGCCAAAAGCTGGGGCGTTCTTCCCTGGGTGGCGGGAGGCGGCGGTATCGTTGCCTCTGCCAGTATCTGCATGATGTCGTTCACGCTCTGCATCGGCTGGTCCGGCTCCTCGTAGCTCGTCGTGCCATCGCCCGGGAGGTCAATCGGGAGGTTCTTGACGAACCATGGGTGGCTCTTGATATCAGGCAGTGTGATCCTCTGCAAAGAGCACACAGCGTGTGTTCACTGTTATCTCACCTCTGAACAATAATCAAGTGGCACTGCAAAAGGGTGCACACAGTATTTGGCAACTCACCATTTGTGGGTTGACAACAAAAATCCTTGACAGGAGATCTCGGCACTCTGGAGAGACGTGGACATAGTCTGGGATTGCATACTGAACTCCCAATATTCTCTGCAAATTGGCATCAGAGTTTAGCTGACTGGACACACAACTGCAGCCGGTGGAAAACTGCAAAGGCTGCTGGCCCGGAGTACCTGAACAATCCTTTTGAAATCCTTAGGGCCTGCCGGATCTTCAAAGGGGTACCCGCCAACCAGCATCACGTAGAGGGCGACACCGCATGACCAGACGTCGGAGATCTCCATCCAATGACAAATTATTAGCGATTGGGCAATTTTAATGAATCTCCAAGGGGATCGGATTGGTAATACCTTGCCATCGTAGCGCTTTTCCTGCAGTATCTCAGGAGCAATGTATGCTGGGGTTCCCACTGTGGACTTTGGTTGGGAATGGAGCACAGCTGACTGTAAAAAAATCAGAGGACAACATGGCAAGAGATCAGGCAGTTGCCAGGCACAGGGAAGAGCATTCTTCAACAGAAGTAGTCCTTTTCGACGGTTTGCAAACTAGTACAGAAATAAGGTGAACAGTGTTCTGCTGTACAATCCATATGACCATATACGCAGACCATGACAGTAATCAGGCACGGCACTGGTAAAAGTGGTAAACTGAGCTAAGTAGTACAGTACCTTTGAATAACCGAAGTCGCAGATCTTGAGCCGGGGCGCGGTGCCGGTGCTCGCATCCAGCAGCGTGTTCTCGAGCTTCAGATCACGGTGGCACACTTGCTTGACAACGACGATACCACGGATTAAATCACGTCACGTGGCAGAACAATTTCAGTCACACCGGTTTAACAGGCTAAACAGAGAGAGACAGAAAGGAGATGGCGGGAGAAACGGAGTACCATGGAGTGGCAGTAGCTGACCCCCGAGATGAGCTGCTGGAAGAAGAAGCGAGCCTGAAGGAACGCACACACAAGAAAGATTCAGAGTGAGCATCGACGCTACAGGAGTTAGTCAGGACAGGAGCATGCAGCAATAATCGACAGGCGCAGGCAGCAGCAGATTTCGTGAGGCGAAACGAAGGGGTGAGATCGGCCGGGATGGACCTCGTCCTCGCTGAAGCGGCCGGCATTGGAGATGCGCGAGAAGAGCTCCCCGCCGGAGGCGTACTCCATGGTGATCGCGAGGTGGGTCGGCGTCAGGATGACCTCCTTGAAGCGGATGACGTGGGGGTGGCGCAGCGTCCGGTGGTTGATGACCTCCCGCTGCACGTTCTCGTCGACCTGCCACACCAGAGCACGGCGCGGCGCGGCGCGCGTGAGAGAGGAAAGGCGGCGGCTTTTTGGGAGGACCGGCGGCAGGCAAGTACCTTCTCCCCGCGCGGGATGTACTTGACGGCGACGAGGTTCCCGGTGGCGCGGCTGCGCATGAGCCGCGCGACGCCGAAGTTGCCGGAACCGATGTCCCGCACGTGCTCGTACCGCTCCCCGTCGTGCATTACCAGCATCCTCGACCCCCGCCGCCGCCTTCTTCCTCTCAATCGCCTCCTCCCCCGCCGGCCGCCGCCGCCCAAGCGACGCAAACCTCCCTCTCTCGACGATCCAACAGCCCCTCTCTCTTTCGCTCGACGTCGCTCGAAATTGTCTTTTTTTTTGTGCTGCTTTTGTAAGCGCTGGCTTTTCTTTATATTTGCCGCGACCAGCAGTGCTCCAGTCTCCAGTGGGGAAAGGACGTTATCCACCAGCCCCGTCCATACCCAGCCGGTAATCCCACTATACATGCACTGACCACTGGGCCCTACTCGAGCCAGGACCCACACGTCATGTCTCACGCTGAACAACAGTCCGGTGGAGGGCGGCGTTTGGACAAGCCGGATGCGTGCCCCACCTGAAGACCGCGGCTGAGACTGCACGTGGGTCCAGGGTGGAGGGGACGGTCTGGGCCCACACGTCGGTGGGTTCTACTGTGGGAAAAAGGGCGCGAGAAATCTGGGCAAACTGCAGTCCATGGACGCGGCAACTGGGAACGGTAGGACGGAGATCATCTACCACCAGCGTTTTAAAAAGAATGACATGAGGTTATGGTCTGAACATAGGTCTGGATGAGCCATTGATCTATGGAGATTGGATTTTTTTTTTGGATGCACAAAGGTTTCTATTTATAAAGCAGTGAAAAGGAACTTTGTGCGCTTCCATTTGGTAAGTGAGCATCATTTGCATTATATCACGTATTCACACGTAACTCATACTTACCATGTAAGTAACTCATCCTTACCACGTAAGTCATCCTTATCGCACTACCGATTGTTCCGTGTGCTATCCAAACTTGTAGCTATATAGGGTGGACCTTAGGGCCAAAAGGTTGCCGATTTGGAGTGACAAGCGTTGTCATAGTTTGTTTTGGTGTCGTGGTTGCAATAAGCCTTCAAAAAGGCCAATTGCCTATCGTCAGCTAGTTGACCATATGTATAAAATCTTGGCAAAATGAGATGGTGTCAGTATGGCTAGAAGCCACTAGTGTGGGATCACAGTCTCATTATGGCTATGGTCTGCTTATTTGGTATGACAACTGCCGATACCATTGCTTCTGCGTGACAATCAAGCAACCGATAAAAGTAAAGCCGTAAAAGGAGGACAATTTCTTTCTATTCCGTGAATTGCTCCAGTAATCATGTGAGCGAGTCTACTGTGTATCCAGCCTTATAGGCAGAGTGAACGTCAGTGCTTGGAGGTTGCCTCTTTGGTGTGACCAGCGATGTCATAGTTTTGTTTCCATTATCACTTACAACGTGCCTTCAACGAAAAGCCATATAAATGTGGAACGGCCGCGAGCATCAGGAACCATAGCACACTTATGCCCACCCTTGACTAGTTGACTATCGAAGATCTCAAAGGGAAAAAGGTGATACTATGTACAAAAGCTAGTATCACACTTATGCTAATTTGGGATGGCAACATATCACATTGTTGCTTCTGCATGACAATCAAGCAATTGATAGAAATGAAAGCCATAAAAAGTGGGGCTTTATTCTATTGAATGAATTCTCTAGCGATCACGCGGAAGATCATTATGTAGCCTTATAGCTAGAGAGGATGCTAAGCCTAAAGGTTGCCTAGAGCAACAAGCATTGTCGTAGTGCCACACTTGTAATGTACCTTCAACAAAATGTCATACAAGGGTGGAATTGATGCCGGCTAATTGACTATAGAAGATCTCAACAGCATAAGATGGTATCACTATGGCTAGAAGCTGCTAGTTTGGGCAATTTTGATATATGGCTATGGTCTGCTATTTTGGGGGTGACAACAACCAATATTGTTTCATTTGTGTGACAATCAAGTAATTTAAAGATGTAAAGCCATGAAAGGAGGGATTTGCTTCTATGGTATGAATTCTTCCTACGATCATGTGGGCAAGTCCATTATATATCAAACGTTGTGCATGTAGGTTGCCTCTTTAATTTAGGGTAACCCATGTTGTTGTAGTTTGTTTTTAGTTCCAGTGTTCCACACTTTTGATGTGCCTTCGACATGAAGCCCCAACGAAGGTGGCACTGATGTGAGCATTTGTAACCACCCATCTTCTTATCATCTGTGGTTTATTGTATAGAGTATATCGACAAATTAAGATGGCGTCACTATGGCTAGTAGATGCTAGATTGGGATCATAGTGTCATTATGACTATCGTCATCCGGTTTAGGACGACAATCAAGCGATCGGTAGAAGTAAAGCCATAAAAGGGAGGGCTTTGCGTCTATTATGTAAATTGCTTTGATACTCATAGAAGTGAGTCTACAAGATACCCAACCTTATGGTTAGATATGGGCAACAGTGCCTACAGGTCCTCTTTGGAGCGACAAGATTTGTCATAATTTGTTTTCAGTGTTGCTTGCAATGTGCCTTCAATCAAAAGCCAAACAAAGGTGCACTGATGTGGGCATCCAGAGCCATATATAGCGCACATCTGCCACCGTCGATTAGCTAGTTTACTACAGTATAGATGAACTTAACAACATAAGGTTGTGTCACTATGACTAGAAGCTGCTAGCTTGAGATCATAGTATCACTATGGCTATGATGTGTTAGTTTGGGATGATAACTGTTGGCACCATTGCTTCTACCTGACAATCGAGCAATGAATAAGAAGTGAAAGTCATAAACGGAGGTTCTTTTCTTCCATTGCATGAATCGCCCCGATGATAATGAGAGCAAGTCTGCTACTTATCCAACCTTATAGCTAATTGGATGCATCATCTTCACGGCGAAGTGCTTCAAGCGGCTGTATACACTAGCTAGCTGACTAGCTCGGTTGTGGCTGCGGATCCATGAGGATCGGACGATGTTTGTTAGGCATTAGCTAGCAGGAGGCTAAGGCTGATGTCACTAGGAGATGTATATGGACGTGCAAAATATTATCTGCGCACCGTAGACAAAATGGAGCTTGTAATATAGATGGTAATAGGGGCGGATCCATCGTGGGGCTGGGGCCCCTACCGCCGTGCCGACGATGGAAGCCCCCCTAAACCTCCTCTGACAGTACGTATGCATCAATAAAGATTAAAAAAGAAAATGTAAAGAATTAGAAAAGAAAAAAAGGAGTAGGACTGTAGGGGGGAAAATAAGCACTCTCTGGTTCTGAATTCTAGATCCGTCAAGTGGCATAGATGAGTTAGTGACACCAAAATAAATAACATGCAGAACCCGCGCGTTTGGTTATCTCTCGCTTAATTTGTTGAATCAGATCCGTAAGCGTGCATGCGTGTATATGTGTCTGCACTCTGCACGGTCAGTGAGAAGCGTCGTGGGCCCCAAACCGGCCCCGCATCCTGGATTGCGCTGCGGCTAGATGAGCGCTTGGACGTGCCACCGCTTCAATTTTAATTCAGCAAGATCCATCACCTACAGTCCTGCACATTGTTTGTACCGTAAATAACCCGGTGATAATCTGATCAGCAGGGCTAGCTCCATCCGATTAGTTAGGCCCACCGGTCAGCAGGGCAGGGCTCGCCTGATCGATGGGCCAGACCAGCAGCAGCGCCCTGTTGTATCCCAACGATTATCCCATGCATGAGCCATGACCACGTACGACGCCGTAAGTCAGGTTCTGTCTCGGACAAAGTTTTCAAAACTATAGTTTTATAATACTATGGTCTATCAAATACCATGATAAAATCATAAGTTTTGCAATACCATAGTCTATCTAACACATATTTTCGAAGCATAGTATTTTAGCCTCACTTCACCCCACAATGGAAAATACCCCAAAAATACCATGATATTAGCAATACTATAGTTTTAGATACATAGTTTTTCTAAACAACTTTTGGTCCAAATACCATGATATTCTCAAATACCGTAGTATTACTTACAAACCACGAAAATACTTTGTTCCTAAATAGATCCTCACATAATCTTCCTCAGGTACATGCAGTGGGATTTGTAGCGCACGTGTTGGTAGCTACCCATCCATTTCAGAGGAATAATCTGTGTTTGGTGCTTACATCAAACAATTTGCATTAATGAAACTGTATGAATCCGCCGGATAAGAAAAATACACATGTCCGATGAAATGGTTGTTGCTACCTGCTTCCATAACAAATTATTGATTTAACTGAATAAGTAAAGAGATCTTGGTTTATTCAAATTGCAAGGACTCCCAAGCACACTGCTGTTTTGCTAGTCTGTCTGTCCCTAATAATTAACTCTCGCTGACCGCGCCCTATGGGGATCATCGAATCAATAGCAATAAGCTTGCTCGAAGGGGCTCATATACGGAACGCCTAGAAATTATACCCGGAGCAGGAGATTCAATTAAGCGAGATTCCGAAGCGACAACTTCGCCTCTTCCATCAATAGGTTTAGCGAGATACGGCTCTTTTTACTGAGAAATATGAAATAAAAAAAAGTGAAGTAAGGGTGCTCCGTGGATATTAGATCTTGCCTCATGCCTCCCTCTTTTTTTCATCAAAAATTTCCATGAAAAAAAAAGAAAGATTAATTTGTCCATTCATTCAACCCTAGTTCGGGACTGACGGGGCTCAAACCCGCAGCTTCCGCCGTGACAGGGCGGTGCTCTGACCAATTGAACTACAATCCCTACAGGGTGTATGGCATTCCTATAATTTTATTTATTCTAAATCTTTCTATTCTGAATTCAGTTAACGATGAGATTTAGTATCCTTTCTTGCACTTTCATAACCCGTGATATGCCGAGTAGGCATGAATTCCCCCAATTTGTGACCTACCATAGGATTTGTTATGTAAATAGGTATACGTTCGTCTAATTAGATTGGAGAATCCTTCCAATTAAGAAGTTAAGATCGTTGCTTTTTATTTTTACTAGAATTAGAGACAGTTTCTATCCATTTTATTATGACATGCTATTTTTTTCCATTCATTACCTTAGGAATAAAAAATTCCATATGCATTTGTTTCTTCTATTTTGATTGCGTATTTTCTCATTTTCCATCGAATCCGATTCTAAAATCATTCCTTAGAAAGCCGCTCTATCAATCACCATCCACTTTAGATATATATTTTGAAACTTTTTTCAAATCCAAAATAACTGACATAATTTTTTATTTTTTCTGATAAAAAATACATGAAAAAGAAAAGAGGTATAAATTTTTTTTGGATTAATGGCGTCATGCAAGTGGTATGGGCCTAGAAGAGTACGTGTACCGAACCACTACTCTCTCTTGAATTGTATGGGCTGAACTTTGAATGGATAAGCTGGGCCTAACTGCCTGCCTCAAAAAGAGGAATCAGGTTGGGCCTGACTAGCAGGCCTCTTTTTGCATAGAAGAGAACTCAGGAAACTACACAAATAGAGCTGCAGAGAAATGCTGTGAATCAATGCTATCAAGGGTCACCTACACCGGCAGTAGTATGAACCGATCGCAGAAGCTTCATTTGGCGCGGAAAAGGTGAAGCGTTGCCATGTGGTAGGCTTAAAGAGAAGCCCTCATGATCCGCTTGGAAAACCACAATAGTATAGTTCCCCTACCCCTACACAAATGGAAGCCCTTGTAAACACACAAGCCCCGTGGACAACATGCGCTCCAAACAAACATATGGTATCATGTATCTTATATTATTACTATAGAAATAGAGCCCCTCGTGAGCCACGCTTGGCTGGTGCAGCAACATGCATGCGCATGGAACCCTAGAAGAAATTTTTCATCTCGATTTTCCAGTAACTCGTTGTTAAAATTAACCGATTTTGTATCTGTATTCCTGAATCCTGATGATACTGCAACGAACCCAAAAAAAAAAAAGATCAAACATGTTCCTTCCATGAGTAATAGCAGTAGCATCATCTAGATGCATGGGGGGCCGGTTGTGGGTTCGTGTGGATAAGGTTGTTAGGTGGGCAAGGCGCAGGCAGCTAGCACTAGCAGCGGTGGTGGCGCGCGTCCAATGCAGATACAATGGAGCCCTCCATCTCACCGTAGTAGTACCTCTACCGTATGATCCGATGCCCCGCATTGTGGAAACGGCTTTGCTGCGGCCGTTTTCCTCGGAAAGGAAAAGAAAGGAAAGGAGACGGGCGACGACGACGACTCTTAGAACGTCTCCCACCAAAGAATTGTCTATCATTATTTTCAATCACATTCTACTTTGTCTGTCTACATCGTCGTTTTGCACCATAGATAGAGACAGTGGATTTGCTAGCTGCCTGCGAATTTGTGATCCAACCAGCACCCAAGGCAAGGCGTACGGCCCAGTGCGGCCCACCAACGAACCTACAGCCCTGCCGCGTCGGCTCGGATTAATGTTCCGTCTCTCCTCCTGGACCTGGAGCACCGCCAAATTGCAAAGCAAGCATGACCGCTAGTAATAATACGAAAAGATCTTTTTTTTTCCTTTTTCAACGGGATCCAGGACTCGCAACCGTATCAATTCCCGTCCAAGTGCCATGCTACTCCTGGATACTACAGTTTGTTGTTGTTGTTGAAAGGTGGAGTATTATGCCGTTTGTTTGCTCAGCAGCTGTTTGGCCTGAGCGCTCGGCTCGGCCATTCAGATGAAACCAGCTAGAACTGCGCAAATCTTTGGGGGGAATTTCAGCGTCCGCTTCACACTACTCAGTAGCACCTTTCAATAATTTGGGAGATTTCGACGCGGTTTTCGCAGCCAACCTACTAGTACTGTCCTGTCGGGCATGCAGTGACGTGGCTCTCCGCTTGCGCTGCCGCCCGGGTCGGGTCGGGTGGAGTGGCGGGCCCCGGTACGCGGCGAACCGATGCCCGCGTCCATCTCACTGACAGCTGCGGCCACGTCAGCGTGCTCGCCGGCCGGCGGCATTCCGATTCGATTCCCCCGTGGCTGTCGGTCCCGGCCCTCATCAGCTCGCATTTTCCTCGCCTCTGAGAATTCCTTTCGCTTTTCAATCCTCTGCTCGAGACGGGACACGTGCCATGACCCATGAATCCGTGCACTGATAATAATAGACTAGGTTTGCGGTAGTAATCTCGGCTAGTGCCCTGTCACCTTCGGGTGTTTGATACAGGACTAGAGTTGAGTCTCATGTCATATCGGATATCGTAGATGTCAGTTGGTCTAATTATAATCACAGATAAGGACTAAACTGACGAGACGAATATATTAAATTTAATTAATCCATGATTAGTAATTCGTTACTGTAGCATCACGAATCTTTCTCTTCTCTTGGGTGGCTGCCTGGCTGGGTGAGTGCCTTATCCCGGGGGCCACGGCAACACCCGTCCGTCCTCACTACGCACAAAAAGGAGCATTTGGACCGGCATGCACTGCACCACCTCATCTCTAGTCGGTCTCATGGCCCAACCAAAAAGCAGCAGGACGCGAGATTAATTAGGAGAGCCTGCTTGTTGATTGCCAAACCTTTTGGCTGATAAAAAATTTAGCGAATTTGACCGTGTTTGAATTTATATAAACAAAATTAATCAAACAATAAATTTTTAATTCTCATAGGTTGTTTAGGTCCCTAAATAACTCATCCGAATGAGAAATTTGATTTTTGGACAAATTTTAGTTTACGTTCAAACACCGTCGAATTTGCTAAAATTTTGGCCTGCTAAGATTTGGCAACCAACTAAGCATACCACATCTCATGGTGATCACCTCACCACACCGCCATTACTAACCAGTATAGATTTCTGCGGGGAGGAGAGGGGATTAAGATAGGATAGGATAAGATAAGATACCGATACTAATGCCCCCTGCATAATAATGCAGTGTGGACAAGATGAAGAGGTAGGTCTTGGGTTGGGAACTTGGGATCTCAAAGATTCTTCTGCCCCTCCCAACTTGTTCAACAATATACAACAATATTTTTTCTTCTCTCCCGGTCGATAGTGTGAAGAATATGAGGGAGGACACGCGTGGGCAGCCAGGTCAACAGTGTGGCTCTTGGGATCTACGACGGGGCAGGGCAGGGCAGCTGCCCAATCGGTTGCTGCTGGTCCTTTGCTTCTTCCAGCTTTTGGCTCTGTCGTTGTCTCGCCTGTGCGTTGGACTTTTGAATGCTGCCCCCGATCCTTTTGGACCTTGGTCCATGCCACCAGCTTTGAATAGGACTACTAATAATTTATTAAAACCACTAACCACGACCCGCGAGGTCTTGTTGCGATGCAAGTTTATCTCTCACGAGCTAGGATCCACTCCTGCGGTTGTCTCAATTTGTCTCAAAATAGAGAGATCGAAGGTTGAAATTTGAGAAATCCGACGGACACGCTGTTTGAGATGGTTTAACGGAACTATACCTGTGAGGGTGTTTAATTCCTATAGATTCTATTGAATCCCTAGATGTATCTCGACGTATACATGTATAGGGCAATCTCACGAACCAAACAGACCCACTCTGGTTGATTAGTGAAAAAGAACAGGCGTCTCTTTCCAGAAAATAATTGATTCCTACTACTATCTACTAACTAGAATATGGCCAGGAGAGGAGACAGGCCTGCAATTCTAGGAGTGCAGCGACGGCAAGAGATAAGATGGGCAGGCAGGAGGAGGACATGGACAGCAGCTTTAGGGTGACAGCAAAATGAGAAATCTGCTTCTCAGCTGACTCGCAGCACCAGGCTAGAAAGTGGAAGAAAATGAGAAACCTATCTTATCTAGTCTAGTGCCCTGGGGCTGCAACCCACCAGGCACGCATCTCTGCAGATACGATAAGGATCCTTTTTTTTTTCCTTCTACTATCTGATAGTAGCTCAGGTCTCAAGCCCGTATGTACTGTATTGCACTGCTACAACAGTCAGCAGCACGCGCGGTTTGTGGTGCTGCAACCATATCTCTTCTTGGTGCGTGCAGTACAGGGTTCACAGCAAACTACTAATTCTTATTTCAGTGTATTCCCAAGCATCGTATTTCCATGCATATTTATAATGTCGCATATATGCATGCCCGGCCCCAAGTCATCTTATTGTGTGCGTTGTCAACAATAAGTACTAGCAACAAACAAGCTACGAGAGAAAAATACGTTTTTTTAGAAAACTTTCTACAAGACTAGTGCATACAAACGGCGCATGCATAGAGGACGTACACAAACGCGTCACACGCGTCATCCCCATCGCAGAGGAGGCCACTGCTCACCCACTTTTATATACAGTTCATCCTCGATCGGTCGTCCCCTGCTTTAATTTGGTCCCGAGGAATCTCTCGCTCGTATCGTATCACCACCAGCATTCAGCAGCATGTGTGTGTTTATTTCACTACTGTGCTAGCCGAGTGTGCGCTCTCCTCTCGTGGCGCCTTTCTACCAAAAGCCACGGTTCATGTAAAGGGCGGCAGCACCTAGTTGCTGTGGCCCTTCCCAGATGCTTCAACAGCGCCATCCACCATGCACCACCACCTATCCACTCGATCGGATGGATCCTCTCACGGTTCCACTCCATGCATGGTTTTAACCTAGCTAGCTACTACACGATTGACCATGGGATGAGGAGACTCGGAGCAGCCCTATGTCGTTCTATCATATGTAGCCGTCCGATCCAGGGTAAATACATGGAAGGCAAAGTGTGTATATATGAGGAAGTAAATAAGCATAAACATTACCCCACAACCCCTCCTTGCCCCCGACTGCGCGACCCCACGTGGTCCACGGCCCACTAAGTGCGAGGTGTGGCGCGCTGTCGCTGGCAAGCCAAGGTTTGGGTTTGGGGCGGGGCATGGGGTTTGTGTTCACCATACCTAGAGTACTGGGGTCGGGGGAGGCCGCTGGCCGACGGCGGAGGCGGCCGAGCTGCCAGTAGCCTGAGAGGGGGAGGACGGTCGGTGGGCGGCGGGGGCGAGGAGGCCAAAGATGGGCTGCGTCGGCAAGGTTAGCAGAAGATGTGGCGGCACTGTGGCGTAGGTGACGGGAGCCACCGGAGCTAGGGGTAGAGGAGACACGATGACGACACCACCGCCGCGAAGGTATAGCAATGGGCTGGTGAGCGGTGGAGGCAGGCAATGGGGGCGAGGAGGCGGAGGTGGTGGGAGGCAGCGTGAGCCCGTTGCAGGTGGGAGGAGGAGATCGGCGACAACAAGGGCGGCCGAGGCAGGTGCAGCTGGCAGGAAAGAGGACAGCACACGAGAGCAGGGTTTGGCGCATGAGTCGTTGCACGTTAGCATCCTCCTAAATAAGCTGGTGACAAATATACAGAGATGAAGCGGCGCTGCACCTCTAAAATTGAATTTACTTAATTAGGTTGTCATTAGTTTCAATACGTGTGCGATGGCACGTTTTTTTTTTTGTTTAATTAGAAACAAGGATCGGGTGCTGAGATCAGAAAAAATCGCTTTGAATGCCGCACCATGCCTTCAGCCGTGTGCCCGCGTGTTAGCAAGCGATTGATATTGCAAAGGCTAGCTAGGCTAACGTGGAGCCACTGCAGGCCATGCTACCCATGTCGAAATTGCTCTATTTTGATGCTTCCCTATGCTTATTCATCTCCTGTTGGTGTGAAGATTTTTTTTTTTGTAAATAGAAAAAAAACCATGTGGGAATGCTTAACCTTTCTTTGCACTGGTGTTTCTTCTATGAAAATTCAAAAAAAAAAATGTTAGGTTTCTACTATTACTAGTACCTAACTTTAGATAAAGACTACACCAGTGCCTTCATGTTGGCAAAAAAAAAAAATGGTGGAATCCACCTAATGATTTTTTAGTGAGGTGTTCTTGCCAACAAAATTGATTAGGCATTCGCAGCAAAAACGTCTTATGGGATGGAATTCCAAAATCATGTGACATATGGCGTGTAATTTTTTTCATAAATTTCTTTCATATGATTAATCCACTTTTGAGGGTATTGAATTTATAAAGACTCAAGCATTAAGTAATTTAGAAGCCTCGAAGGACCACTATTTGTAAACTGTAGTGATATGTATGACATGCACTTTATTATATTCATAGCAACGCCGCCACATGCAAAGTATACGTTTAGCGCTTAGCGGAGTAGCCAGTGGTGTTTATTGAAATCTTTGGCGTAAACACCCAATAAGGAATCAAGACTCATGTCAGCGGTTGCAAAACAACGATTGAACGATTTTTTTAGTTGCACAGTCACTTACATTAGGATGTTCAAGTGGTATTCGAGAACAACTACAATAAATAACAATAATTGGCACCACCTTTTATGCCGTAACCATTAATAATTAAATTGTCAACCTTCATATCATCTTTTACACCCTTCTCATCATATATGTTGCTAAAAGGAAAAGATGTGGTCATGACAGATTAAAAAGTATATTCTCTGCTTGACTTTTCCTCCCACGCGAAAGACTGTCAACTAATTTTTTTTAGATTCGTTTGTACGGCAAGATACACTCCTTGAAACGAGAGCAAAGAATCCTAAGGAGAATAAAACTGTGACCCAATGGACCGGAACACATGCATTTGCGCACACCGATCACCGACGGCAAGCGATTCTGCACGGTCTTGACCCTTTGAGGACACATGCATCGACCCCTCTGATCTTATGCCATCCTTGCATCCAAAGGCAGGCAGGCATGTGGGGCTCATCAGAATCTCCTCAGATCCAAGGCTAATCATATAGCCATCCCAAACGGTGCTGCGTTTTGCTTTGCCTTTAGGTTAGGTTTGGATCTCTTTGGTGTGTGCCCCTTCTTCCCTAATAAGACCAAAAGCCGGTTAAAAAGGTAGGCACAAATCACAAATGCAAAGTTAACCCCTCGAGTTGAATCGTTCGCGTAAGGCGGCCGGTAGCACAATGGTTGAACGGAAGGAAGCCGTGCTCTTCTCAGACAAAGGTAAATGTAATAGAATACTGAACTAACTAGGGAATGAGTGCGTCCAAATGACCAAAAGCCTCGAGAAGAGCAGGGACGACGACTGTAGAATAAGATATAAAGACATGTCTGGAATGTAGGAATTTCATAGAAATTATATAGAAATTTCGTAGAAAACAACTCATAATTTCATAGAAAAAATACAGAAATTAGAAAAAATTCCCTACGATCGAACCATGATCGAAGTTTTGGGATATCGATGTTAATGCACACGCACCTTATGTTGCACAATTGTTGTGTGACAAGTTAAAAGTGTATATCATGCATCTTTTTAACTAAGAAGAATTGGTAAAGGTATGCTAGTACTACTTAGTAGAAACCATAGATTAGCACCTTCGGATTTAGACTACTAGTCGGTTTGGACTAAAAGCCAATCGCGATTGGTATTTAGAATCTTTCCGGTGGTTCATGCTCTCTCTCTTTCCAACCCTACGCATGAGAAAGGGGTGAGAATCTTTAGCTTGGGCAGTGTGACGTTGGCTTGTCGCGTTGCCCTCTTGGAGAGGAGAGGAGAGAGGCGAATCTCTCTCCCTCTCCCCCCGCTCTGGGGGCTGTCGTGTCCTTTCAGCGATGGCAAGAACCAAATCCCACGGAGATCTCATCTCCCTGGCCCCGGCCCCACCGCGTTACATGGAATCCTTATCCCTTCTCGCCAATAATTCCACACTCCGCACCAGCAGCAGCAGCAGCAGCAGATGGAATCTTGACACCGGATGCCTGCTATAAAAAAGTATAGTGCCACGTGGACGCCGGCCATTGGCCAGGCCCGTGCCAAGAGGCCCAAAATAATTGCAGTGTTGGTGCGAGTAAAACCGTCGCTGTCCTTGCCGATTAATACTACTGATGATGGTCGGTAGTAGTACAGTGCAGCACGAGGATGGAGTGCTTTGTGGTGGTGGCGGGTAGTAGTAGCCCAACGTTACCTGGCATACCTGCTAATATCAACCTTTTTGTGTGCGACTGTGTGTGGAGCACTCCATGTAATTGGTGCCCCTCTCCCTCTGTGATATATTATAGCTCATTGTTTACCACAAAGGTACGTACAGACTTACCTTTCCGGATTTGACAGAGTCCCAAGTCTCAACCTCGCATTGTATTAGCGGCTAATTGGTGAGGGAGAGAGGGGAAAACCTCTCGCTTTCATGGGATATATGGGATGACGACACCAAGATATCCCGTGCGTATGTAACTATCCTGCGTTGATGATGCAGCAAGCCAGCCCTTTTGCGTGTGACATTCAATAATAAGTCAGTGCATAGTTCCCGTCGAAAGGCTATTTGTACCGGAACATTCATCCAATTGTCCGTATTTCAAAATCCTCCCAATCTACCACGTGCGATGTGTGCACAGTAGCCAACTGGTGTTCTGGGCAGGGGGTAGGTCTTGGAACCCAGGCGAGAGATGCCTAAAGAAAAAACTGATCGAATGGAATCCAGAGATACTTTGTAAGGAACCGCGGCATACACATTTCGGGTGATCTGGCCTTTGGTGAGCGACGCTTACCCATCATCAACCCTCGGGGATCGGATCTGATCGCATCGGATATTGGTACGCTTTTAGGCTATCATCACCGGACCTCTTATCCAACCTTATATTCTCAATTTGTTTTATTTTAAACTCTGCTCCGTCTACCGTGCGTCTGCGGTGTTTTCACGCCCTTTTACACCAGCCGTAGGCCGTAGCCAATCCCATTTCCATTTTCAATCTGAATCCTAATCCCAAGTGTGACAACAGGCGTCTCATCGTCTCACGAGTCACGGCTCAGCGACAACGAAACCAAGGGCGGGAGTCGAGGGAACCTTCCAGACCACACCGGACCAGACGGGTGAGCTTCCCGCCACCCCTCTGCTTCCCGCGATATCGCGTCACGGTCCCCGGCTCCACCCCGGAGACGGAGCGCAGAGGGGCCTCCGTAGAATTCCCGAGAGGCCGAGGGGCCTGGTCGCAAAGACGCGGGGAGATCCCCCCGCAGGCCCGCAGCCGCGAACGCGCGGCCTCGAGACGCCTCCTGCCTTATTACGCGACGAAACGCCTCTGCTCCTCTCCGCCTCCGCTCCGGCCAACCAACCAACCCCCGTCCAGACAAGGACGCAGCAGGCAGGGCCGCAGCGGCATCTTTTCTCCCCCTCCCACTCCCCCCAAATGACCGTCCTGCCCTCCGCCCTCCCTGCCCCTGCCGCCGGGACCTTCTCCCTCTCCCTCTCCCTCCTCCTGCTGCCGGTATAAACTGCGCGGCCGCTGACTCCCCCAACCAGCCAGCAGCTCCAGGCAACACCGCGCGCGAGCAGCACCACCGCCACGGGACCACCATCAGCACCAGCGGCAGCGGCGGAGATGATGGCGCGCAAGGGCGAGGGTGAGGGGCAGTGACGAGGAGGACCGCCGCCGGCGCCAGCACCTGCGGGCGGCGGCGGCGCGCGCGGTGGCGGGCTCGCTGCGCGGCGCGGCGGGCGCCGCCGACCGCGCCGCGCGCGTCCAGGACTGCGTGCGCTGCCTCGAGGCCGAGAAGGCCAAGATGGAGGTCTTCCGCCGGGAGCTCCCCATCAGCGTCCACCTCGTCGCCGACGGTCAGTTTCTTCAACCCTCTCTCTCTCTCTCTCTCTCTCTCTCTCTCTCTCTCTCTCTCTTTCTTCCCGCCGGCCGGGACCGGAGCTCCTCCTCCTCCGTGCCCCCCTCTCTCTCTAGCTTCCTCCTCCTCCGTGCCCCCCTCTCTCTCTAGCTTCCTCCTCCTCCGTGCCCCCCTCTCTCTCTAGCTTCCCTCCTCTCACGTACTACCCTCGTACGTGCGCGCGCGCAAGCAGTGATCGACTGGCTCAAGGAGGAGCTCGCGCAGCAGCAGCAGCAGCAGCGCCGCGGCGTGGCGCCCGCGGGCGACGGCGGCGGCCTCTTCATCCCGTTCCCGCCGGCGGCCGAGGCCGAGGCGGCCGCCAAGCCCGTCAAGCCTGAGGAGGCCGACGACAAGCGCAGCTGGATGAGCTCCGCGCAGCTCTGGACCTGCGGCGCCGCCACCGCCACCGCCACCGCCCACGACGACCGCCGCGCCGCCGCCAACACCAATGGCGCCGCCGCCGCCGCCAAGCCCAAGGTAGGGGAACGCGGGATCTTTTGCTTTCCTGCACGGATTGCTAACTACTAATCACTCGGTTCATTGCGCGATTTTGCGGGTAAGTTCGTGCTGGTGGTTCTTCGTTTCGCAAATCTTTTTTTTTTTTTTTTGGTGTGTGTGCGTGGGAGGAAGTTTCCAAGGAAGTTTACGTCCAGGACATGCATGTGATGCTGCTGGGTGGGAACATAAAGGCGAGAGGAATCTATCTGTTTATTCAAATTCAATCGAAAGACGCGAAATTTATGCATAGTACAGTTAGTAGAAAACGAAAGAATCTCGGGTTGTCTCAAACAAATTTTACAGTACCAGAAACCCCAAAATGGATGCGTTTTTAAGCTCATTCGTTCTTACGACACCCGGAAGTCAAGCTATTGTAGTACGAGTTCAAATTCATAAATCTTCTACTTCTCACAAGCATGGAGATGCAAATTTAATCCCTTTTTTTCTCGTCCAAGTTCATCAAATCCGCTACCTAACATGCTTATACATAAACACATCCACATGTCCTCGATCATCTCACTCGTGTGTCGCGCGCTTATTCCAATTCCAACCAGCAGGTGTCCAAGGCGTTCATGCCGGTGGCCGGCCCGCTGACGTTGGCGAGATCGCCGGGCGACGACGTGGCGGAGAAGCCCGGGGCCATGCCGGTCCCGGACCTGTCCCTCTCGTCCCCGGCGGCCGCTCCCAGCGCCACCAGCAGCGCCGTCACGGACGCCGCCGCCGGGGCGCAGCAGCAGCAGCAGCAGAGGAAGGCCAGGCGGTGCTGGTCGCCCGAGCTGCACCGCCGCTTCGTCGCCGCGCTGCAGCGGCTCGGCGGCGCGCAAGGTGAGAGCACACGCGGTTGCCGTGCTGGATTTGGATTTGCTTGTGCTCTTCGTCTCTGATCGGTGTTGCTGGCTGCATGCACGCGTACGCAGTGGCCACGCCGAAGCAGATCAGGGAGCTGATGAAGGTGGACGGGCTCACCAACGACGAGGTCAAGAGCCACCTGCAGGTAACCGACCCTCACCTGCTCACAGTTAGTAGTTTACAGCCATCTGAGTCCCAAGTTTTCCGGACACTCACTGACAAGATTATTCTTGGTCTTGGGTGGTGCAGAAGTACAGGCTGCACACGCGGCGAGCGTCGTCGGACGGCGGCGAGCATCAGGCGTTGGTCGTGTGGGCGCCGGAGCAGCAGTACGCGACGTCGCAGCACAGCACGTCGCAGTCCGGGTCGCCGCAGGGGCCCCTGCAGCTGACGGTGTCGAGCAGGGCCATGTCGGCGACGGCCGGGGACGACAGCTGCGACGCCGGCGACGAGGTGGAGGGCGGCAGGTCGGAGAGCTACAGCTGGGAGGCGCAGCACGGAGCCAAAGCGTCGTCGTCGGCTTGATGATCCTTCCTTGCTTCCATCCATGAGCAGGATTTTACAGAAGAAGTATAGAAGAAGAAAGGTGATGATCCGGCTGGGCAGCCGTGAGGCGATGAGGGGGGAGACGCTGTAGATGAGGCATTTTGTTGTACAGTCGTTGAGGGGATTCTTTTTTTTTTTTTTGTCAGGGGAGGAGTACGTGACGAACTGAACTGATGTGAGTGAGTGAGGGATTTGCGTTAGTGAGTGAGATTATATGAGGTGTTGCTACACTACGTTGTACAATCTTCAGGTTGCGAAGCGTTGTCGCATCTGCGAGGAGGGTTGCTATCCCTCTGTTGGTTTCTGCTGTTTTTGCAATCTGAATTGATGCAGATCACACTAATCGTGTCACTGTTTTCTATGGTGTTTGTTAGGTTTCTATGGGATGAAATTATCTGGATTAATGTTATGATCTCAAGCAATCCAAGCAGGCCCTCATTCTCCAGTAAAAGCGGAGAACTCTCGGCATGCTTCTAGATGTTCTTGCGCCGATCATCTTTGATACCTGACGTACGGGACTGATGAGACTGAGTTCGTGACCCGCCGTGCAGTACGTGCAGGCCGTACGGCTTTTCTTCAGGCGGGAACGGCGGCCGGTCCGGTCGCCAGCTAGGGTTCATCACTTCACGGTTCCTAATTATGTTCAGGTTATCAGATAACCCCAGGGACAAATTTTAAGATTTTTATTGACTTGATTTGAATCATTATCTGTTTTCGGAAAAAGATACTACCCCCGTTCTTTTTTATTTAATGCGGTTATCTTTTTTAAAAACTTTAATTTTTTGTCTTATTCAAAATTTTTATGCAAACATATGAAAACGCAAGTCATATGCAAACTACCCTGATGATAAAACAGGTAAAAAAACAAATGATAAGTGATTGAATTTTTAAAATAAGACGAAGGTTAGAAGTTTTTTTAAAAAATCAACCTCGTCAAATAAAAACGAACGGAAAGAGTAATATGTTTTGCATGCATGCTTGTAGGGGAAATTCGCTAAGACGATCTCACCTCTCGCTTGCTTGTCAACAAAATACGGCCCAAGTAGCTTCACACATTTAAAATTTTGTACTACCGTGTTTGTCCAGTTCATTGTATAAGCTGTTTTATGATTCCTTGCAAGCGTCCATCCCTATACCTAAAATATCAGATTAATTGCAATGGAAGGTACATGCTACTAGTAGATCTTAACAATTTTTTAACGTTTAGGGGCCTTTTTATTTTTACATATCTATCACTGTATGTTTTCTATGAAAAAAAAATCAAGTGAAGTTTCACCTTCTAGATCGTGATGATCCCAAACGACTTACATTTATGGCATTGTGAATATATCAAATTTGCTAATTCTATTCGAAATGGCATTTCGAATTTGCATTTGGATGAAGCATTTCAGCAATGACCGACTTAGCAGCAGCAACAACAACAATAAAGATGATGATGATAATATACAAATATACTTATACACGAACATATATGTATGTTTACATGCGCATAGAATTTAAGTAGTAAAATTTACAAGTACGAGTTTGACCGGAACGACTGGTATATACGGCTATAGTACGGTGTAGACACTCTTCTACGCTAGTTGAGGCACTGGAACAAGACATACATCCCCACCGGCACAGGAAAAAAATTGGTAAATATTGGAGTATATATTTGCACTGATATGTGCATATCGTTAGTCTGACCACATTAACCAAAACACGAGCCTTAGAAAATTCACATGTTCAGAGCGTTCTTTTGACTAGAATACGGGCTTGTATAATTTGAAAGCCAAAGTTCTAGAAGAAAAAAAATGCAAAGCCGCCATAGGATGGGCTGGGCCACTCCGTACCCACCAGTTGCTACATAACCATTTGGGCCGTTATGCCCCCTTGGGCCTATACCACTCACCATCGAACTGGGCCAAGCCTCCACGTTCAAAAAAAAAAAAAGAAAAAGAAAAATTCGGGCCAGCCTGATACCCACACCACCCCTAGAAGCAAATCCTCTTCGTCCTTCCGCCGCCGTTTAGCAGTTCGCTCGGCACGGCCGCCGCCGGTGGCTCTCGACTCGACCTCGAGCAGCAGGGGAACCAACACCGGGCGCGGGGATCTCGGCAGAAAAAAGGAAAACTAGGGGTGTAGGGGATATTCGCGGCCGGACCGCCAGGATGAGGGAGGTGGTGACGGTGCAGGTCGGCGGCTTCGCGAACTTCGTCGGCTCCCACTTCTGGAACTTCCAGGTTGGTTGGTTGATTGGCTCCCCTCTCACGCGCGCCGCCGCAAGCTCCTCGCTCCTTCCACCCCGCCCGTGTGCCACCGCGACACGGTTTTGCTCTTGGAGCGTTTCGAGCGAGGCCTTCCTGCTCACCTCCTTCCTCTGCTCCGCAGGATGAGCTGCTCGGGCTCGCCGACGACCCCGGCGCCGACCCCGTGTTCAGGACCGCCGCGCTGGACATGGACGTCCTGTACCGCGCCGGCGAGATGCACCAGGTGGAGCCGCTCGCTGGCTTGGCTGCCTGCCCATCTTTTTTTTTTCGCTCTCTCTGTAGTGTTTTGGTTATTTTCGTGTTCGTTCTCTGACACGGCTCAACTTCTTCAGGGCGTCGCCACCTACTGCCCCCGCTTGGTCTCCGTCGGCTCCCGAGGTAATTGATCGCCCATGTTCTCACTTTGCGCCGAGTTGACCGCAGTGGTCAGCAGTGTTTCTCAGTCGTTGGCGAGTGAGGCGTGCGTGTTGTTTTTTTGTTTCTGGCGGTGTAAATCACGCGGCGGTGGTACTTGCAGGGTCTCTCGGCGCTTTAAGTTCCTCCGGCACTCTGGGTTCGAGTAGTGCTGCTGCCGAGCAGCACAACGTCGTCGCATGGCAAGTCATGTTATAACTTGTAGCACTTGTGCAATGTACTTCTATGTTTCATTTTTCTCACTACTAAATTCATCATGCATCATTGGTTCTTAGTATTCCATGTTTGTATTAGCCAAAGATGATTAGGCAGTTGCTCAATGTAGTTTGGGTTATTTGAGCAATGGGAAAAATGCACTGACCACACACCGAAGATTAGCATCTGTATGTCTAGCTGCTTATAGTTCAGATAAATGGACAATTCAGCTGCTCATAAAATTTTTGGAAATTTCTACTGCGAGTAGCAGAAGGAACAACTAACCAGTATTGGAACAGTGTCCTCTTTGAAAATTGCTGCATAACATCTGCCTACTCTTCTTGGAACATCGTCCAGCTTTGCTTACTATTGCCTGCCGTTGGAAGTGTTGCCATTGAAAGTGTTGCTTTTGTGCTATCCATGCTATGAGATGTATGCCATTGTAAATGTTGCTTTTGTACTATCCATGCTATGAGATGTATGCTATCATCATACTTGTGATCCAACTCTAAGCGATGAGAGAGCACAAGGCTGCGATTAAGCTGACCCAATTATTGCAGGTCCGGAAATGTAACAAAATCAGTGGCAAAACCTCACGAGCGGAACTTGTTTCTGCAAAGTTTATCTGAAGAAGAACAGAACCCAAGTTCTAGCAATGACCAAAATACTGCCAAGAAAAATGTCGAAGATAAGGATCTGGTTGAAAGTCTAGAGAATGGAGTCAAATTCTGGACTGATTATTCGAAAGTACAGTATCACCCTCAGAGCTTGTATGAGTTGTATGGATCATGGACAGACTTTGACAGGTTTGATCACTATGGGACTGCAAGGGAGGTGGTTTCAGAATGGTCTCAGATGGAAGAGATGAATGAGAGGCTCAGGTTCTTTGTTGAAGAATGTGATCATATTCAGGTCTTGTCTTTTTACACCAAACTATCAATAAACACAAATATAAACAACCAGTCGATTGTACTACGTATTTTGTTTATTTATGCATTTACTAAACCTTGTAGATCTTTCCTATCTTGCCCGTTTTATTTATGGAGGTCTCAAACTTATAAATTGTTTGTCTTAATTTACACAGGGTCTCCAGTTTATAGTGGATGATTCAGGAGGCTTTTCCAGTGTAGCAGCGCAGTATTTGGAGAGCATTGCTGATGATTACACAAATACCCCAGTGTTGCTATATTGTGTGCGGAATCCAGTCTCCTATGGGTCTCCCAGAAATCAACGTGAAAACATCACAAGATCTTTGCATGATGCTGTGTCACTTTCGAAACTTTCATACTATTGCAATCTGATGGTACCGATAGGACTGCCTTCTCTAAGTATGCTTCTGTTTCCTTATAATATTTTACATAGAATGCAGTATTAACTTATGTGAGTATCGTATGCCTTTTCCATTGTAGCATGTTTTTATACACAAATTCTTAAATTCTACTAAATATACAGTAAACTCATTTGCGGGACCTCTTATCCTTTTCAGTTATTTGATACTTCTTTCAGTTGTGCTTGGACCTTAGTTTCTCAGATGTTTCTTTCCCTGATCATTGATCGTAAGCTAAATAAATAGTCAAATGCTGTATCCTTCAACTCATTAAATCACATACAACCAAATAAGTAGTCAATTGTTGTATGCTCATTTCTGTTATAATTCACATACACCTACTATTGTCAGCATGCCTATCACTGTCATATTGTTTATACAGAATTATTTATAGCAATTCTGAAAGCTCGTTGAGATTTGTTCTGCTAATAGTGTTTCCTTTTAACTTGGCTCTTCAGGTTACCTGTCACCTTTACTTTCTATAAAAGATGACAAACACTTCCACTCCAGTGCCATTTGTGCGGCAGCAATACATTCAGTATCTGTTCCGCTTAGGCTACAACATGTGGGCCCAGCCTCAGACTCAGCACATTCATCTGGTAATCTTGATATTGGTGAGCTTGTGCACATATTATCTGATCAAGGCAGGCAGAACATGATCACTGCGCTGGATGTAGCAATGCCTGCCCCTTCTTTGGCAGGTACGCAAACACAATGAATGTCTTGTTTGCTCAAATCCAAATACAAAGAATTGATCTTCTTGCTGACTGTAGTCCTGACTTCCAGATAGAAAAGATCTGAGCAACATAGAGAGGAGCTTGCACTGTCTGACCCCTGAAACCAATGACGATGATGAAGATCCTTATGCTGTTGAATCGTTGGTGGTTCATGGAGCTCTAGATGCAGGTCTGTGTATTTTATTCCATACAATCAGTTTTAGCTGTACCCTCTGTTACACAGCTAGCTTTTGTTCTGAGAAGGCTTCGTTAGCAGACATTTTGCAGTATCCATGTCATGGCTAACCTTTGGCTGTACGTTTACACGTAAATTGAAACTACTTAATCTATATTTTGCTGATACAGGCGGGAAAAGAGCTTCTGTATCGCAAGTGAAGGACTATATCTGTTCGGCTTTTGAAGGCAGGGCTACAAAGCCAAAGTTCTCTCATCTCTCAGTATCACCCTGCCCCCTCCCAATCCCACTCCCATTCCCATCAATCTTCAGCAGCAGCATAGGCCACCAAGGGCAGATCCTCAGCAGCCAGGACCCAGAAGGAACCCGGCCAAAGGGTTCACTGGACGTCGTCTCGGTACCAATGGCAGCGCGCCTGAGATCAAGCAACGATGTAGTACCTTTCATCGAGAGGCGATCAGCTAGTCTTCAGAGGCTTGGCATGGCCAGGGGCACGCTGGGCTCCCAGATCCTCCGGGACTGGGGCTTTGGGAAGGAGGAGGTTGAGGACATGGGCGAGCACCTGGCGAAGTTGTTGCGCCCATTTTACCCTGAGATGGATCTAACTTCGGATTCTGACTAGATGGACCGGACCGTCTTTGTGAGTGTGCCACACGAATGTAAGCTCAGTTTTGGTCTGTGGAAACTGGAAGCTCTGATGTAGCTGCCATGAGATGTCATGCTGCGATGAACTCCTATGATCTGTGTTCTATGGATGCTGAGTATTAGGAGTGACCATGTATGTGCTCAGAAAACTGGAGATGAGATCTGACAACATGTTTCTGGATTATTTTTTAAAAACCTGGGCGTGTTACCGTTTTCAGCTCTCCACATGTTATGCACGTGCATCTGGGCGACGTGGAGATGCACAGGCACGTGCAGTTGTTGTAGAGTTAGCATTCTTCAAATTTTCAGCTCTGTTGCAGAGGTCCAGTGCTGTACCTTCAAACCGCAGCAGTTGGAAACTGAAGAACAGAGTGACCGGGCAGACATCTCTAGCAATCTGAAATGTTTCCTTCCATTTAACCTTGCAAGCATCAGTCTGAAAGTCTGAAATAGACTGAAGGAAAACATTTTTTCCCTCGAGATCTGTATTCAGAGAAAAACAGTTTTTTTTTAAAGAAAAGAAAAGCAGGTTGGATCGAGATCAGAAGGAAGAGGACAAATGCAGCAGCATTCCTGCATTGCATGTTGGAGATCGCTGAAATTCTGTATGGTGTCGGTAGTGTCATAAGAATCGATCTCAGCCCTGTGTTCTCAAATATGTAAAACCCTGGATTTCTTCAGTGCGCACTGCGTGCCACATGCTGACACGCATATGGTGGCGACATTCTGCCATGTTTGAGGCAGGCAAGATCCAGATCAGATACCTGCCCAGCTCTCCTTTTCGAGTTTCCCGTGTCCTGGAAATCAAAGCATGGGGCTACCTGCCGCTGCTCGTCTCATGTGTGGTCTGGTCTCTGGACGCTGGACGGGAGCCCTTTGTTATCCTTTTCCTTCTCTCGTGCTTGCTTTTTTGTACTTTCTCGAAACATTTCTTTCACCTTTTCAATAGCTTTTAGGCTTTTAGCCCAAGGTTATGAGCATGCAAGCCTGTAATAAAGCTTGTCATTCTCCTCAACGGTATGGAATCTAGTTCGTTGTCATTGGAGATATAAAGACGCACTATCCCATTCCCATCTAAAGCTCCTTAGCTTGACGTTTTGGAATCAACCAATCTCTCAATCCGTGCCAAGTGCCGAATGTGATTTGGACCACAAGAATGTTTTTTTTAATAAAAACTCTAGCAAATTCACGCTATTACGAATGTATGTTTGACGGGTATTCCAAGGAGACTAACATGGTTTGGTGCTAAAAATATTTGAAGATTTATGGATATATAGTAAGATTGTCCAGAAGGACACCACATCGAATTTTTGTGACACAAGGGTCAGTGCATCACTTGTGGACCTGAGCTAGTACTACACAAGGGTGATTGCAGCTATATAGCCGCAGCACCCCAAACCCACAACAAACAAGAGGGTGATTGCAACATTTCAAGAGCATAGCAGTGCGACAAGCTGAAATTAATGTCACAGACAGGCCATGTTTGAAAGTTAAAAAAAATAAAATATCCGCTAAGTATTAAGCTACCATTAGCATCGAAACAGGTAATGGGATAATGGATTGTACATCTATAACTGATTTATTAGCTATAGACCTCTTTAGGTACGAAAAAACAGGCTAGCTAATGGGTAACTAGTTTTTAGCGCACACACTATAACTATGAATTAGCTCTTAGGCTCTTAGCTTTTGGAGCTAATAATTGGTGGCAACCTTCTCTTATCCAATCATGTATTAGATAATATATCTAAACGAGTTTAGCTAATTTTTTTTAGCTAGAGCTAAAAAACAGTTTAGCTGAATATAACCATAATAAGGTCGTCTTCAGTGGGTTGCTTAAATGGATTGTTTATGGTACAAAACGACACATGCAATTATAAACAAAGCGAAAAGTGATTGAAATATTGATAGATAAAGGTATATAAATACATGTGCCCTCAACGAGAATGGTTCTAAACAAAATAGGCCAAGGAAAGCAGGCACTAACCTCAGATTCCACTTGGTGGGACGTACATGAAATGATGAATGGTGGTAATATAAAATACGGCTGGTGGAAATGATTGAGCCGATAAAACCGCGGCACTTGGCTCACATGGCCCGCATGTGCCGAAAACGCGTGCGAACGACAAGGCCCTACTAGGCTAAAACAAATGGCCACCACGTTGACGCGAGCAGAGGCTGCAGAGCAGACATGGATTTGTTACTGGTTTGTGTTGTTTAATTAAGCTCGCGGCTGGCTGATCGACCGATCATACCGTCCGTGCAAGAGGGCGTGGGCCGGCGACGGAGAAGACGACGACACACCAGGCAAAACGACCATCCAGATCTCACGGATGTGTAGGCCTTTCGTTTTCTCTTTGTTATAATCTAGTACTATTATATACCTGGATGTGCCGTCAATCTCTCTATCTCTGTTTGATCTGACCTTTTTTTTAAAGGGCATGTCTCTTTATCATTCGGTATTAATCGTTGGATTTACATCTAACAGTTGAGATATTTTTATTATATCCTTCCCTCTCTTTTGACACCTTGTGCCCTCACCCCTGTCTCTGGCCGCACTCTCCCGCCTCCGGCCCCTCACCGTCCGGCTCCGGCGGCACGTCGCCGACTTGCCGCTTCCGCTGCTGCCAGCACCATCCTTCCCTATCTCAAGCGTGGCATCAAGCTCCCTTGCCCCACCCTCTTTCCCCATCTCCGGCGGCTTCCACTACCGAATCTGGCCCCACCACCCGCCGCCAGCTAATCCGGCTTCACCGGAACGGCACCGTGACGCCCCCACCGCCGACCCTCCCCAACCGCCTTCCTTCCCTGCCCGGCCGGTGGTGCCTTGCTACCGATCTTAGCCGCCCACCGCCTGCCACTACCGTCGGGCCGTCAGCCGCCCATATCCCTCCCTCTAAGGCCGGAGGTGGAGGAGACCTCCCCGGCAGCCCTCACCCCTAACCCCAACCCCAACCCTAACCCTGAAGCTGATGGCGGCGGCACTTCCCCGGCAAGGTCGCATGGCGATGATGTCACGACGGCGAGGCACGACGCAGCGGAGGTGAGTCCCCTTCTTCCCCGGCAACCGGTGAGCTCCTCCGTTTCTTCCCTTTCTTCCCAGCAACGAGGAGGGCATCGATTGACGGTAAGCAATGCGTCAGCCAACTGACAGAGTAAATCTCATTTTAAAAACACAGACAGTAGATAAATAACAAAAATTAGTTGGAATGTTGGTGAAATTTGGATCTTAGCACGCACGCTTTAGGCTGAGTCCAGCAAATAGGATCATCCCATCATCTAAATTCAACATATACTGTACGTAGAGTACAGTGTAGATTCCGTATTTTAGTCCCTCCGCTGAATATAGCCTTATTGTGTATTCGTGTTCCATGGATTCCATTTTGTTACCAAGGCCACATTTTTCCTATTAACCGCGCGAGGACGTGCAGTAGCGACTAGAAAGACCAGACGAATCTCTAAGTCTGAACTCAACAGTTCCTCCATCCTCTATTACTATTTCAATCACCCTATCTTTGTATTTACAGTACAGAACGGTGGTTTGAGGACTCCATACGAGGGTGCCGCTAGGTTGAGGCTAAGCTTGGGGCCGGGATTCGAAAACGAGATGTCTTCTCTCGCCTTTTTTCTTGTGCCTTTTCATGAGAACAAGGCGCTTATTCTTTGCTGCTCACTCAATCATGATGTTCTAGAAGGAAAAGAAATGCATCCCCGTGCTAATTGATGAGGTGATTGAATTCTCCGACGACGCGGGCCAGGGAGGAACGAAACTTACCAAATAATGTCTGCGCGGTTTCTAAACGTGGGATGTCTCAAGCCACCAACTTGGAACAACACTTTTTACTTACGCATCTAGCAGCCGTCTTCCAAAACGAACGGTACCTAAGTTTATGTCTGTTTAGAATAATTCACTTTTGTATTTAATCCTATCAGCTACACTGTGCATAAAAAGTTCGACCGTGCGGCTTTGTGTCGAGAACATGCATGTTGTTTTTCATTAAGAGCTAGATAAATTTGCCGACACTTTTTAAGTGAGTCTATGCTCCCTCTTTTAGATGTTCAATATATAGATTACAAATATGCATATGGTTTTAAATGTATGTACTTGCCTCGATGAAATGATATCGATGGTTTACCGAAAAACCAGACTGCTTTGGTGCCTTTAAACAAAAAAAAAAAATAAAAAAATGGCACGTGATGGTCTGTTGATATCTTTTTGGTGTTTTTTAGTCGTTTACCGAGGATATTTTACGAGTACTAAAAAAATAAAATTGAAAATTAAAGTGGTAAGCCAAAGGTTTACTAAACCATCAATATATTTTTATATATTTCTTAAAATCTGTACGAGTTTAACTGAAATTGTCGGTGCCTAGCTGGTACCGCTCAGTGTCGACACAGTGCTTATCGCCAATATCCACCAATAATGATCAAGCGGTTCTATGAACACCGCTTAAATCTGTGCATCAACACAACTCATATCAAAATTATAGACCCTAATAATGTCACCCGCAAGGCCGGGCCTGTGCCGTGCATCAAGATCCGGAGGGCAAGCGAGCTGTTGATGAGAGCAGGTTGGCAGGACTGCCTGGGAATCAAAACTAAAAACACAAGGACAACGCAAAGGACAAATCGGGCTCGCGCAAAAGAAACCACGAGAAACACGCTGAGGGTGGTCGCTTCCTAAACATCATGCTTTAGGCGTCCTCAACGTGTAGACTGACATTAAAGCGGCAGCCATAATTACAGAATGTGGAAGCAGGAAGGCACTGTTGCTTAGCTTTGACTGTCCGCATCGGCCATCTCTAAATTTCAGTCCTCAAATGAAAGGAATATTTCAACCGCACTTAACATTGACACCCCCCATATCACCTCTTTTATATCTCACTTTTTAACATTTTATCCTTTTTTATATTTATAAAAATATTTTCTCCACCCACCCACCCACCTACTAACCCATGCTCATTTTCATGTTTCCTCCCGGTCCATCTGTTTGCGCACGGTACATGTCGTCGTACCTGATGTCCTCCTCTCAGATCTGCTACCATTTCTCGTGCCTTCTCCCATCGCCGCCACAACCCATACGCCACTGTCATGCACCTCTCATCCGCTCCGCTGGCGCGTTGAGTTCCACCGGCTCCTCCCTTCTACTAACGGCTAGCTCCCCCACCTTGCGAGCCCCATAGGCAGGTGGCAGAGGCGAAGCTAGATCCAAAAGCACCCTGGTGCATCTCTTCCTCATTCGTATAGCAAACCTATAATTCTCAAGTAATAACTCATTAATTAGCTTGGTAATTTCCTTCCTACCCTGGTGCACGTGCACCAGGGAAGCTCAACGTGGCTTCGCCCCTAGCAGATGGTCACCGAGTCGTACACCCTCCGTAGGTAGAGGACGGCACACCCCTCTGCCAAGATAGGCATTGTTATGGCGGCATAAGCCGCAGCGCACCCAAAGGCATGACACACCCTAATTCAAGGTACCGTCCCATACGCCCGGCATTGCTATGCTAATAAGGAGTCTTATCTATTGAGATTGCCAAGTCAAAGCTGCCGTTGCACCGTAACAGCGGCAAACAACTCGGGATTGTTTGGATCGCCACTTAATTAAGCGTTCCCGCGAACATATAGAACACCACAATACTTGTGCTAGTTTGCATTATTTCCTCACGTCACATGAGGCATGCCGTACCCACCTTACTGCACCGTAGCCCATTTTTTTCTTCGTAACCACACGTCCACACCTTTTGCTAAAATATATTCTTAAATTATCATTGCCTGACAATTATCTTTACCATAAATACCATGGTTTAATCTAAGTCTATCGAAAGTGGCCATAAATATCATAGTTTTGAGTGGAAATACAACCATTAAAAAAATAGCGTGAGAGAGAGTGGGCGGAGGCTTATCTGTCCGCGTGTCGCCTCCTCTGCTTCCTTCTGACTTTTGACCCCCCGCTAAAAAACACACGACGGACTGCGCTGCCAAGTGCGAGGCTCGCCGCGGCATCGACGGCCCGACGCGCTTTCGGAGTATACGGTCGCGCTCGCGGCCTTCGCTGCCACCCCCACCCCCCCATTTCCCCGCAGCTTCCTCCCTCCCTGGTCCCTGCGCAGGCAGCCGCCGTCATCGCTCGGCTCCTCCCCGACCCCTCTCCACTGGCCGTGTCTCGCGGGAACCAACGCCGCCGTCACCGCGCCGGCCCCCACCCCACACCACCGCACCCAGGCAGCTAGCTTTAGTAGTCTAGTTCCACAGGAGTGCAGGTCATGCGCGCGGGGCTCGGCTCCTGACTGATTGGCGCTTTGCTTCCTTCGCCGGCTGACCAGAGGCCGGGGCTGCCGAGGGAGGGCATCTACCGGGCATGGAGAGCTACCTGGAGGAGCGCTTCGGGGGCGTGCAGGCCAAGAACTCCTCCGAGGAGGCGCTGCGCCGCTGGCGCCGCCTCTGCAGCGTCGTCAAGAACCCCAAGCGCCGGTTCCGCTTCACCGCCAACCTCGAGAAGCGCGGCGAGGCGGAGGCCATCAAGCACGCCAACCACGTGCGTCCTTCTGCCGTCTCCCCCCTCGATCCCCTTCCCTCGCTCTCGCTCCTCCGGAAAGATCCGCCCCCCGCGGGATCTGGGTACTGCTACTCTGCTACCGAGCCGTTGCTGCGCCGCTGTGACCTCACTCGACGGCGCCGGGGTGTGCCTGTGTCCGTGGTTCACGGGCCACCTAGCGACCATACACGGAATGGGTTGGACATGGGATGCTTTTTTTTTGGCTCTCTGTTTCGCGAATTTCGGGATGGGATTTAACTGAAAACTTACCAGTGCTAGTTAGTCTGTGGGATCGATCGAACCTTTAATACCACCACAGTCCACAAATATCGACGGTGTTTGTTCTTCAGCTACGGGTGCCCATTTTTGCTGCCCCCACCATTGGCACCGCTGCTACAGTGTAACTGCCCCACCATTGTTTGGGAGTGTCCTGCCACTGGAGTCCCCATCTGATGCAGGATCGCGATTTCTAAAAATATCCAGCCTTTCACCAATTGGCAATTGGCTCAGTTAGCACACCCATTTGCAGTAGGCTGTTGCAGCTGGCTGCTATCAGCTCTGCTCTTAGTTTCAGTAACTAGAACCATAGCAGCATCCATGCATAAAATTAAACCATCTTCCATCGCTTTGCTAGCTGATCCAGTGTCGCCGAAGATCGAAATGGTGCAGCAACATACCTAGGTCTGGCCTCTAATTTCAGGATTTAAGTGGTTAGCCTTGAAATCCAAGTGGGCGGTAGCCTTGCTGTCTTACTGTTGACTCTACTGCTGTTGCCAATAGCTTCTGTTCTGTGCTTGCTCTGCGAGGTTACTCAAGTTTCATACTGCTGGTGTGTAACAGGAGAAGCTACGCGTTGCTGTGCTGGTCTCCAAGGCGGCACTGCAATTTATACATGGTAATTTGCGATGCCTTTGTAATCTTGAAACCATCTCTTCTATTTCCTGACATTGCTAGCGTCTAAAACCATGTTTCTGAATTGCATATGTTCAGGCCTGTCCCTTCGAAGCGAGTACGTTGTCCCTGAGGAAGTCAAAGCTGCAGGGTTTCAGATCTGCGCCGATGAACTGGGATCTATCGTCGAGGGCCATGACAGTAAAAAATTAATCACCCATGGCGGAGTTGATAGAATTGCGGAAAAACTCGCAACTTCGACGACAGATGGGCTAAGTACAGCCGAGGATAACATTAAGCGCAGGCAAGACATATATGGAGTGAACAAGTTCACAGAAAGCGAGGTCCGCAGTTTCTGGGTGTTTGTATGGGAAGCGCTTCAAGATACCACTCTGATAATTCTCGCTGTCTGCGCGTTCGTATCACTGGTTGTTGGCATTGCGATGGAAGGGTGGCCAAAGGGTGCTCATGACGGACTTGGAATTGTTGCGAGTATCCTCTTGGTTGTGTTTGTGACCGCGACAAGTGACTACCGGCAGTCGCTGCAGTTCAAGGACCTGGACAAGGAGAAAAAGAAAATCCAAGTACAAGTTACGCGGGATGGTTTTAGGCAAAGGCTATCGATATATGACCTCCTTCCAGGAGATGTGGTCCATTTAGCAATTGGAGATCAGGTCCCAGCAGATGGGCTCTTCATTTGTGGATTCTCTCTATTGATCAATGAATCCAGCCTAACTGGTGAGAGTGAACCTGTTGCTGTAAATGAAGACAACCCTTTCCTTTTGTCGGGCACTAAAGTGCAAGACGGGTCCTGCAAGATGCTGGTCACAACTGTTGGCATGCGAACCCAATGGGGCAAACTGATGGCCACTCTCTGTGAAGGCGGCGATGATGAAACACCATTGCAGGTCAAACTTAATGGAGTTGCGACTATTATTGGCCAGATTGGACTATTTTTTGCTGTTATAACTTTCATCGTCCTGTCCCAAGGGCTGTTCAGCAAGAAATACCATGAGAAGATGCTTTTAAGCTGGTCAGGAGATGATGCACTGGAGCTGCTGGAGCATTTCGCTATTGCAGTTACCATTGTTGTCGTTGCTGTTCCTGAGGGATTGCCATTAGCAGTCACGCTGAGTCTTGCATTTGCCATGAAGAAAATGATGAATGACAAGGCACTGGTTCGCAACTTAGCTGCGTGCGAAACTATGGGTTCAGCTACAACCATCTGCAGCGACAAAACAGGAACACTGACAACCAATCATATGACTGTTGTTAAGGCCTGCATATGCGGAAACATCAAGGAAGTTAATGGTTCTCAGAATGCATCAAAGTTATGCTCTGAACTTCCAGAGATTGTTGTCAAAACTCTTCTGGAGTCGATATTTAACAATACAGGTGGCGAGGTTGTAATTAACCAGGATGGGAAATATCAGATCCTGGGTACCCCCACGGATGCAGCTTTGTTAGAGTTTGCATTGTCACTAGGTGGAGATTTTAAGGCAAAACGTGATGAAACTAAGATTGTGAAAGTGGAACCTTTTAATTCAACAAAAAAGAGGATGACTGTCATTCTTGAACTTCCTGGAGGAGGATACCGTGCGCACTGTAAGGGTGCTTCAGAAATAGTCTTGGCTGCCTGTGATAAGTTCATAGATGAGACAGGTAGTGTTCTTCTTCTGGATAAAACAACTGCTGACAAGCTCAATGGTATTATCAATAGTTTTGCTGGTGAAGCTCTTAGGACATTGTGCCTAGCTTATAGGGATATGGAAGATGGTTATTCCATCGCAGAGCATATACCACTACGAGGGTACACATGCATTGGAATTGTTGGTATTAAAGATCCTGTCCGTCCAGGTGTGAGGGAATCTGTTGCTACTTGTCGGGCTGCTGGAATTATGGTGAGAATGGTCACAGGAGACAACATAAATACCGCAAAAGCTATTGCTCGTGAATGTGGTATACTTACTGAAGATGGTATAGCTATTGAAGGACCAGAGTTCAGAGAGAAAAGCCTAGAGGAACTCCTTGAGCTGGTTCCAAGAATCCAGGTTGGCTGTCTACATGATATTTATTGACTTTCAAACTTCTTAACCCGCAATTGACATATCTCACCCATCACCTACCTCTGATTCTTTTCATTGAAGGTAATGGCCCGATCATCACCGCTTGACAAGCATACACTTGTAAAACATTTGCGCACAACATTCAATGATGTTGTCGCTGTTACTGGTGATGGCACAAATGATGCTCCTGCATTGCATGAAGCAGATATTGGACTTGCAATGGGCATTGCGGGGACCGAGGTGCGAAGGCTAATCGTTAAGGATCATATCAATGTGTTATTCATTAAGGAGCATATATACCATAGTGCCATGTTTTATCCTTTATGTAGTACATGCAGATAGGATTTGTTCATCCATCCTTGCTGGACCTTAGTGTTGCTAGTTTGATGTCAAATCCTACTAGTCTTACTTGTTTCACCAGTGAACCTAATATAAGCCTTTTCAGGTAGCAAAAGAGAGTGCTGATGTCATAATCCTGGATGACAACTTCTCTACTATTGTAACTGTTGCCAAGTGGGGACGCTCTGTTTACATCAATATTCAAAAGTTTGTTCAGTTTCAGCTGACAGTCAATGTTGTGGCACTACTAGTCAACTTCTCCTCAGCTTGCTTTACAGGTATTTTGCTAATACGTAGGCTCCTAGTATTTCTATTATGTTCGCTTCATTGGTGCCTCTGTATGATGGCTTGCACTTTAAATTACAGGAAATGCACCACTGACAGCTGTTCAACTTCTTTGGGTCAACATGATCATGGACACCCTTGGTGCTCTTGCACTAGCCACGGAACCACCTAATGATGACCTGATGAAGAGAGACCCAGTAGGAAGGACAGGGAAATTCATCACAAATGTAATGTGGAGGAACATTTTAGGACAGTCTTTCTACCAGTTTTTTGTCATGTGGTATCTCCAGACGCAAGGGAAAAGCTTTTTTGGGCTTCAAGGCTCTGACACTGATATTGTGCTAAACACTATAATTTTCAACTCATTCGTCTTCTGCCAGGTATGACTTCCACTGCAAATCAGTTCTTTTCCACTAGTGACCTGTCCTCTTAGTAGCAGTGCCACTGTTGCCATCAGCACCTTAGCTTGGGCTGGAAGCGGTTCTATTTTTCTCATTTTGTAGTATTAGCAAATTCATCACAAGGGGAGGCGGTGAGCATAGACCTAGAAGAATCAGCAAAAAATAGAGTAGGGAGATTGATACAAGTACAATGAATTTTGTGCAAAATAGGATTTATATTCTTTCAGGCGCCATCTCTGCTATTCTCACTTGCTATATGCTGCTCCAGGTGTTCAATGAGATAAGCTCTCGGGAGATGGATAAGGTCAACGTGCTTAAGGGCATGCTGAGGAATTACGTCTTCATGGCTGTCCTCACCAGCACGGTCATTTTCCAGTTCATCATGGTGCAGTTCCTGGGCGAGTTCGCCAACACAACGTCCCTCAACTTGCATCAGTGGCTTGCCAGCGTGCTCCTCGGCCTGGCTGGGATGCCCATAGCTGCCGCTGTCAAGCTGATTCCCGTCGGCTCGTCATGATCATTGGAGATCCCTATCCACCTAGGCATGGATTTATCCACACTGACCAAATTGCATGGTATTCTGTGGGAGCTGAGCTCTCTGTGCATCAAATTTTGGCTTGCATGGAGGGTGTGCTTTGAGAACGACTACTGCACTTTGAAGAGTTTTGTAGCCTGCAAATGTGGCTAGATGTCACCGTATTGTAAGAAGCATCGTGTTTGGCGATGGGGTTCAGGCTCTGGTAGCGTAGCCGAATTGTAAGATTGGCGCATAGACTCTGGAAGTGGAGTTTAGACAGCAGGATATTTTTGTGAATCGATGAACTGCAAACATGGTTCATTTGATATTTTTCCTTCTTTGTTAGAGCTTTTGGTTTGGCCTGATCAGTTGAGCACGGGAAATGTCTCTGCCTACTGATAACATGAATCCAAAAGTTTCCGTTCACAGCATCCTACAGTGCGAGGTTTGACTGCCTTTGGGCGCCCAGCTTTACAGCGCGGTTGAAGTTTTTTCCCCAAAACTTCAAGCGCTCTTCTTATTAAAAAAATCAATTTACCTATTTATTTTGTTGTGATTTATTTTTATGATTATAGAGAGTTTGAGCATGAATACTTTTCTTAAATGTTTACACAATTTTTTTTAATAAGACGAATGATCGAAGTTTAAGAAAAAAAATCAACTGCGACTTGTAGTTAAATATGGAGGGAGTAGCAAATTTAAAGATTGCTTTTAAAGTTATATTTCATAATGGAATCTTCCAATTACTAATTAGATGTTTTTTTGGAGCCTCCACGTCAATCCTTACGAAATGTCTCCAGAAAAAAGATAAATCCTAAAATTTTTCATAAAAATCAGAAATATCCAACCATCATTAGTAGATTGGAATATTAATAGCCGTTAGATATATTTTCTAACTAATTACCCACCTCTGCCATTATGAAAGGTTTTGAGTTCAACTCTCAACAAAATCAAATTTCTTCTTCTTTTAGCAGATTTTTCCCATTTTCAATTTATTTTCTAAGTAATTAACCATCTCTGACGTTATGAAAGGTCTTGAGTTCAACTCTCATCGAAAGTAAATTTCTTCTTTTTTGGCAGATTTTTTCTATTTTCAAATTTATTCACAGTTTTTGTCTAATTTTTTCCCATTTATAAATTTACACTACTAAATGATCGCGTAACTTTTTTCACAAAGATGCTAGAAACATTTCTACGAAACAGATATTTTGTGCCTAATCTTGCTATTAGTAATTGGAGATTTTTTTGGAGCCTCTTTATTAATCCTCACAGGATGCTAAATAAAAGATAAAATCATAGAAATCTTAATAGTCATTAGATATGTTTTCTATCTAATTAACATTCTATCATTCATCATGTAGCTCCAGTAATAAATCTGTTCTCTAGAAAAAAAACATAAATCTTAGCAATTCTCACAAAAATTAGAAACATCCTATCATCTATCATATAGCTCTAATAATATTAATCATTAGATCTATTATAGTTTCTAAAAAATTAGTCACCATGACATTACGAAAGATGAAATAAAATAATCTCCTAAATTTGAATAAAAATTGCCCATCATGCCATTATGAAATATGAATTAAATAACCTCTTAAATTTACATAAAATTACCAACCATGCCATTATGAAATTCGAATTAAACTAACACCTAAATTTGCATATAAATTACTCAACATGCCATTATAAAAGATAAATTAAAATAAGCCATAAATGTGCATATAAGTTACCCAATATGCCATCATAAAATATAAATTAAAATAATTTCTAAATTTGCATATACATCACCTATAATAACATTACAAAAGATGAATTAAAATAATCAGCTCTAATATTTTTACGGATTAAATTTGTATCCCCAAAACTCTAACCCGTGTGAAAGCACAGATTGATAGATAGACTAGTGATAAATAATTTGATATTTATAGGCAAATAAAGCACCAGCAGAATAAAAAAAGAAAGCATGTACAGCTGTGCACAGAGGTACAACCACCATAAGATGAGACTCGACACAAGAGCTACAAAAAACCTACCAAGAGGCTTTAGCCACACAAATAAATGTATAAAACAACCGGATGCACGTGTTGGTGCCATTTTGTAAGACCATTGGCAAAAGATTCCATTCGAAATCATCAATGGGCACACATTATATATATCATTCGTCTAGAGTTCCAGACTAAGCTGAGCCAAATTAAAGTCAATTCTACTCGCTGGGAAAACAATTGCAGGTGCTCAACCGAATATCTGGTGTTCATTTGCAACTGAACTAACCATTATTCCATTAACGATTCTATTGTTATTAACTACACAATTCAAATCCAAAAGTGAAGGCAGCAGACCTCGCTTGGCGTGCCTTAAATCGGATGAACACCACACCGAGGCGGATCCAGTATTCGTTGGTACGTTTGCGCGCGCTCTCGATTGGCCTAGTAGGTTTTTATCACTGCCGCGATATTCCTTCCCATCGACGTGACGGACTGGATTCAGGTCGCGTGTGATGGGTCTAGCTCTAGTTTATTCGTTCTAAGAATTTTAGAGAAAATTGGATCCATACCATTAAAGGAGTGCAACTTTGAGGATGTACCATTAAAAAATACATTCTTTGCTCTGTACCATCCAAAGGTTGCAACGTTATAGGTTATTAGCATTCCGTCATGTTTCGCTGCAAAATGCTAATGTTTTTATTTTTTTCCAATGAAACAATTTTGAAAGGACGTTTTTGCCCCTAGGGTCATAACGAACAGGAAGCTCCCTCGATTCCTTCCTGCTCTTACGCACTTCTCGCGAGAGCATAGAATTGTGAGAACCTCTATTGTTTAATTCCATGATCATCATCAATGGAATGGCTTTTAGCGCAGAGCAGAGAATTAGAGGGAAGGTGAACGGGCACGTGAGCTTCCATTGGAAGACCAGGCATCATTTTAGTACCGGGTAGATTAAAGAGACAATTCTAATGTTTAGTACATTAGTATCGGGTTGGTGGACCACCCGATGCAAATAGTATTAGCACCGAGTGGTTTAACGAACCCCGTCTAATGTACAAACATAAGCACCGTCTTTTTTGACGACCAGATATTAAAGTGCTCCCAGGGTTTGCGACCATGGCACCCGGGCATCCCCAGCGTTGCACCCAGTGCTGATGCTAGAAATTAATATCGGGTACAGTTTTAGCCGATTCGTATGTAAATCTGCAACTTATCCGAAGCCCAGTTCTCTAGTAGCATTCCTTAGGCCTACCGGCTGTTGTGGTTAATTTTTCTGCTTGCTTTTAAGAGGTTTGCTGAGCTTCCTTTTGGGGACATGTGATAGATTGTTGGGGGCGTCAACGTGATCCTATTCTTGACGAAGCTGGAATGGGAACCACGACCCCTTAGGCTCCTGATTCTGGTCACACTTCATTTTGGTAAGTCTGTCTAGTATACTAGTATTATTCATTAATCGTTTTTGTGATATGATTCCCACAGGACACGCACACACACACACCATGCTTTCAGCTGAATTTGCTTTGTTTTTTGAGAAGTCGAGCATCTAACCATGCTGGTGAAACACATTTTTTCAGCCACTATTACGACACTGACGTCCTCAACACTACATCGACATCGGCGTCGTTATGAGGCTGTACATCCATCATCTCTCTTTGCTTATCGACAGCCACAGTGGCAAAAGCGGGAACGGATAGGGAGTGGTTCATTTGGAAAGGTTTACCTTGGCTTTGACAGGTACAGTAGTATGCTGCCAGCTTCTGTTTTTGAGTTCTTCATTAAAGAAAACTTGACTAGTGCCGTACTGCCGTGTGCAAATTGATGTATCAAAGCTACATCGCAAAGCTATACAACAAAAATATCCGTTGCTAAACATGATTTTTCATATTCTGGTGCATGATTCTCAATGAATTAAGCATGAGTTTCGTCCTCAAGGGTTAAGAAATATTAACTGAACACGCCTCATCTTTCCAAGCTACTAGATGGATTGTACGAGCCGCTTATCTTCAAAATCAAGTGTAGAATCATTCACAGCTTTCTATGATCAATGATGCAGTGAAACTGGACAGTTTTGCGCGATTAAGGAAATAGATTTTCCAGACTCATGGAACAGCGCAAGCAACTAAACCGGGTACCTTTTTTTCTTAATTACTGACGCTTCATGAAACATTGCATGATTTACACCTCATATTTAACTGACCAACATGATTTAATTTTTTTGTATTGACAGGAAAATTATTTGCTTAGGCAACTCTCGCACCCAAATATTGTGCAATACTATGGAAGCATTCTAGTTAGTTCTAGTATTCGATGACCCATTACATTTTTCTCGGTTAACCATATGTTTCTGATTCCTGTTATCTGCCATGTTGTTTTTCCCATGTATACATAGTATTTAATACAGAAAAGCTAAAGCACACCTAGGTGATCTAGCAGTCCCTGACGCACATTTTTCAGGCCAATCAGTTAACTCCAGAACCAAATTACACTTCAATGTTCATAAGATTTTTTTCTGAAGTTGAATAACAAAGTAGTTGACAATTCTTAGCGTTTCTAATTGTGTATGTTTCTGTACAGACTGATAATGTGCTTTCAGTCTACATGGAATATGTTCCTGAGGGTTCAATCCATAGGTTACTTATGAAGTATGGCCCTCTCGATGAACCTATGATTCGCAATTACACTAAACAAATTCTCTTTGGTCTTGCTTACTTGCATGGGAGGAATATTGTCCACAGGTAGCATGTATTCTCTAAATCTTCTTGCTTATCCTTTATTTAGTACAAAATGCAATAATCATTTCAAACTACTTTTTTTTGGCAGAGATATAAAAGGAGCAAACATACTTGTGGGCCGTAATGGTGAAATCAAACTTGCTGACTTTGGCATGGCTAAGCTTGTATATAGTTTTCCTTTCCATCCTTTTCTATGTTTCTGTATCTTTCCCTTGTCCTAATATACAGTTTAGACTGTGAATCCTAGAAAAACTTACAATGAGTAGTGCTACTTGCTTTCATAAATGTGTACTTATTCAATATCTTAATGTTTGATGAAGTTAATATGGCTTGCTTGCATTAGGATCAATGTAGTTTCCTTTCCTGAAAGACTTACAGCATGACCTTCATATCCTATATTACTTAAAACTGAAGTGACAATTTTATGAAAAAGCATAGTCAGTCAATGTGCACGCATAAGTTCATGGTTTTCCTTTTGATATGGTGGACTGGTGGTAACCACCATATCCCAAATAACACACACAGACTCCGGTTCTTGTTCTGTTTTCTTCTTCACACACCTACATTTCATTATTTATGTTGCTGAAGCAGATATCTTCTGTGGCTGCGATACACTCTGCTGACAAAGGAACTCCATACTGGATGGCTCCTGAGGTAAGCTGTTTTTCTGTCCTCTTTGCTATAATCCACCATATGTCTCTGAGTAAACTTTTTTCATCATCGAGCAGGTTATAATGAGTGTTCGAAGTGGAGATGGTTACGATCTACTGGTGGACGTTTGGAGCTTAGGATGTACTGTTATTGAGATGGCGACGGGAAAACATCCTTGGCATGAACGTTGTACATCTGGGCAACCATGTAATCATCCGGTATGCATCATTTCACTTAGCCAGTGTATATCTAGAAGATAACTGTAATGGATGATGCTGATGAGTCAAGTCTTCAATCTTGTACTGCAGGTAGCAGGAATATATGTGACTGGATTTACTAATGGTACACCTGAAATCCCAGAGCGTCTATCAGAGGAAGGGAAAGATTTCTTACGTCTGTGCTTGCAACGTGATCCAAGAGATCGCCTCCCTGCACATGAGTTGATGAGTCACCCTTTTCTTAAAAACGTCCGGCTGTGTGATCCTTACATGGAAACCAATACCAAAAGCATTGGGGAACAAAGATTTCACTGGCTTGTTGGAGTGCACCTACCTTGAAAACTCGTCCCCGATTTGGGATATGTGAATGTACCTTGATCCAGATTGCTATATATGCAATGTATCATGCTCTTTGTCTTGACCTTTTGTTGAGGAAAACCAATACTATATATCAGTTTGAGAAACTTTACTCGAGTTATGTATTGTCCTTGAGTTAATTACATATGTTTTACTCGGTAATCTGCTTAAACATGACCATCCTTTAGATGTAGTTGCAGTCGGTTATATATTGAAATGAGTGAGAATTCACTCTGTCTACTAAAACGCATGAGAATTCGCTCCTTCTACGAGTGGATTCACTTTGTCTATATCTAAAGCTCTCAGATTTGTTCATGCAGAAGACTACGGCGCTACCTGTCCTGAGGCGAGCATGCTGTGTGCAGGCCTGGTATGTGAGTTGTGAGTTTGTGACCCTCTGAAGGTTCACTATGTGATGGCGCGGCCGCATCCAATGGCAACGCATGCAAGCTGTGTGCTTACTCTTTTTCTGCAATTTTGTAGGGGAAAACGATAAATGCCTTTTAATCTGAAGTAGTTTGGAGATGGGTGGAATTTGTATTGCCCTTTATCCAAATGTTCAGTTGTCTTCTGTTGAACCCCCGTTTCAATATTTTGAGTTCAGTAGTCGATCAACACGTGCGTTGCACGGATTTGTAGGATATTCAGCATGGCATTGATGGTTTAGTATCATGATGTAGTAAAATAATTAGTATGGTATATAATTGTTTTATTTAAATTTTTTATGGCACATATGATGAGCTGGGCCTAGAGAAATTGCAAGGGATCCCACATGCTCCTTATTCGCTGAAGGTAGTTATAGTAATAACTATATAAAATCTCCACTTCTTGCATGGTGAGGGCATGTCTGAATATTTTTTCGTTGCTTGGTGAGACTCCTATTAGTTTCGAAGACTACAGAAAGACTGGGGTAATATCATAAGATTAGTTCATCAGGTGAAAGTTGAGACAAAAAAAATCATGATTGTATTATACAGAAATAATCATGTACTTGTCATGTGTAGTTTGTAGGTTTTCTTCTAGAGTTGACTCCACGTTGGCCTTGTTATGCAAATATTCAACATTTTTAATATTATTAGTAAGGTGGATATTCTGATTGAACTTCTTTGTTTAATTGTATTCTGTCATAGGCGAATTAATAAAGATAACTGAATAGGTATATTTTGTTAAATCCTTAGTAAATAAGAGAGTGAACATTAACAATTTTGATTACTTATGGATCCCAAATTTATCTAGAGTCAATTCCTTTTTAGTCATTATACAAGTTCGCAATTCCTTCTCAGCCATTGAAAAACCTTTGTTTCATTCTCAGCCATCGATTCAAACTTTCTAGACTCAAACCGTAAAAATTTTCAGTGGCTGAGAAGGAATTGCGAACTTTTATAATAGCTAAGAAAGAATTGACTCATTTATCTATACCTTTTATGCCCATATATGTTAACATTACATACAAAAAGCACATGTTGATGCACCAGTGAAATCTAATCTACCGTGTACATGGTAGCTTTGACTCAAGCAATTCAGTGGAACTAGTTTTACAGTATACTCTAACATAAAAGCTTCACAATCCCTAAATTGGGGTCCCTTTAAAATGCAACTTGTATTATGCTCTTAACCAAAAAAAGCTAGCGTCTTTATAAAAGAACCCATCATGTAAAAGTGTAAGGAAAATGAGCTCTAAGCCTTGTGTTTAGCTTCCTTATGTGATTTTGGTGGTTGAGGTGAAAACAGCGTACCATTTAGGACTAATGTGTGTACAAATATTTTTGTTTAAAGTTCTAGGGTGCAAGAGATGGACTTCGGGTACAAACACCTAAAAGTAGGGCTTAAAAGAGCACAAGAGAAGACTCAAGACTCCATCAAGACGCAAGCAGTATGCACGACATGGCGGTTCCACTAGCCAGTCAGCGGGCCGATTTTTTGGCCCATCAGAAGGTCCGGAGAAGCCCCACCGAAAAGTCCGAAGAGAAGAAAAATGCCAAGATTGAAGAATCAAGACCCGATGCAAATTACACGCATCGAACGGTCCTATGGTGGACGGTCCGATGGTACTTCGGACCATCTGGGTAGTGAAGAAGCAGAAGACTGAGTCCCGGCGCTACAATGCATTTGACGGTCCGATGGTTCACCGGATAATGTAGATAGAACGATCAACGGACACAAGACCTCGGGCATAACGAGCATCGGACGGTCTTATGGTTCCAATGGTCGACTGAAGATTCAACGATCGACTCCAATGACTAGTCGGGAGTACGCATCGGTCGGACGGTCCGATGGTTGTAGAAAAACAGATCAGATTGCTCCCAACGGCTAGTTTGGAGGTGTGGCCTATATATACCCCATTGGCCGGCCTCCAAATTCTGGTTGGAGACTCCTGAACTAACACAAGTGTTGAGGCACCATTTTGATCCATCCATAGAGCCTCACACACACATTTGATAGCCCAACCACCACAAGAGCTTATTAGACATGTCTCGGCATAGCTAGTGCTTAGTTGCATCTTTGCTTAGGTCTATTTGTTTATCCTACGTGCTTGCGAGCATGTCATTTGTGCACAAGTGCGGCTGTAAGTCTTGCGAGATCCTTCGGAGTGTGGAGTGGTCGCCACCTTGCTTGTGAGAGAGAGGAAGGCCCTCGGTACGTTGGCCAAAAACTTTCCACAGTGGAAACGGCAGGTAGCTCTGCGAGAAGGACTCGGAAGACCCTAGTAGCCCCGACAATCCTCTACCCTAGCGTGGGTGAGGCCGTAGTCCAAGACTACGCGAGAGAAGGGCTCGTGTGTGTACTAGGGATATTCGGAGACCCGACCATGGTTACTTGACTTCCGTGGAAGTCACTTTGCCATCCTTCACCCTTGCGTGGGCGAGGCCGTATTCCTTTGAGGACTACACGAGAGTAAAACCCTACACGGGCGCCAAACGAGGAGCAGGGGTAGAGACACGTTGGCCTCCCTAAACCTCGGAAAAAAAATCTCCGTGTCTCCATCGTGTGCCGTAGTCGTCATCGTCATCGGGAGTTTCCATATCTCTACTCATCTCTTCTAGCTTCCGCATTTACATTCTTGCAATTGTATGTTTACTATTTTTAGACTAATTTAATAGGTGAAACTAGCAACATTTAGTAAAATTTTAGTGCACGTAGTTAGATTTATCTTGCATATTTACGTAGATTTTGCTTAGCAGTTATAATTTTTATGATTCTTAGTTTTTAGAAATCTTATTTCACCTTGTCTCAGTCGAAATAGAACGTGATTGAGCACATGTATGTACGAGTTTTCACTGTACTGACGATCGGGTACCCAAGCAAACAAGTACGGATCGAAGACAGGTCACCTGGCTCAGAAGCCGATGATGCAGCAGAGGGGAGAGGAGAGGGCGGTGCTGCTGCGTGCAGTTCTGGTGCAGAGGGCGGCATGGCTCTCGCCTCTCGCTCTGATGGGTGATGGCAGGGTAGGGCTGGGCTGTCCCCGATCTCGAGGTTGACCAAGACTAGAGCAGTGCAGCCGGCAAAGGCACGGCCTCTTCATAATGCCGCCTCAAATTAACACGTCTCCCCACCCACCCAGGGCAGCAGACGGCGATCTAATACGTCTGCCACTGGTAGCTCTCCAACGAGCTTGCATGGTCCTTCGAATGGCCCAAACTATATGCGTTTTATTAATAAACACACTACTACAGGAGTCCAAGGTGGTTCGTAGCGTTGCCACCCTATACATACTAATTCAGTCTATATCTAGTGTATTTGTCCTTTCTATACTTGCATTCTGACTTCGCCTCTGCTCCTCTATACATTAACGACACACTATGGCAATCCCAAACAATCCAACGAATATATGGGATATATATAGCTCAAACCACATCCGCTAGCCGTTGGAAAAATAGTCTAGCACCTTTTTCTTAACGCCGGACGGCCCAATGATGCCTTTATCCTTGACATAGTATTATATGGTGAGCGTCTTCCCCAAAACGAGATGTTTAACTGAGTTTGACAATCGTTGGACGCAGCCATATGACATGCATTGGATCATCCAATGGGTAGACTCATTAGGCCTTCTCATTCCTTCGGCCTCCAGAGAATTAGTCCAGCATCCATCTTCCCTCCATCCAATTTTCTTCGACTTCAAATCTTCTCTTCTATCCAATTATCTGACGTATTGGTTTCCATACTCATCGGATGATCCAATGACTTGTCATTCAGTTTCTTGGATCAACCCTTCATTAATCAGACAAACAAATGCTCCAACGCTTAAAGTCCATGACCAAGCCTAATGCTAATTCTTTTGTTTTGAACATATTGTTAGATCATCGGATAATACATTTTCTTGCTATCTTGACCCTTTCGGAAGAAGAAATCATTTCGACAACAAAATTTGTTTCCTAAATCTTTTTTTTGTAACTTGGAATTTTTATTACTAGAAATTTACCATGATTTAGAACCCATATTATTTTCCTAAACCCTTTTTATCCATTTGGATGTTGCTATAACTTAGATCTTTCTTTTAAATGTATCTTGTTATGATTGGTCTACCAGATCGCTTCCATTCTTTTATGTCTTCATTCCTAAACTGCGTGCTTAAATAATAAGTCCATTACTCTCAGTGACTTGGCTGTCATCAAATCTGTAAAACACTAATAGAAGTATGGTATGAGAGACCATTTTCGCTATAGCAGCAGCGGTTCCGCTGCCCATCCAAAATTGAAAAAACCCACCATCACTAGATTTTGGGTGGAGATGACTTGCCGCCCCCAGGCTCTGAGGACCACGCAAAGAAGCAGCTAGGAGGAAGGAGGAACGAAAGGGAAAGAGCAGAGAAGTAAGGGGGTCCGCCGCCACTTCCAGGACTAGTGGTTGCTGTGGCTGACACATGGCCGGCACCGAGGGTGGAGCTTCCTTGAGGCCAAAGGTGGCCATGCCCCTCCCCCTATGTTTGAATTTTTTTTTCTATTAAGCACTAATTTCCACCATGTACATCTTAAGAAAAACATCGAATCTATATATATTTGTGTTTATTTATTAGCCTGGTGACCACTAGCACGATCTTATTCAAGCTCTACACTAGCGGTCGGCTACATACCGAAACTGTGCGGGTCGGAGAACCAACAGTAGATTTCAATTGTGTGCCATGTAGGGTCAAAGAATTTGTGATTAGCTGTGTCAAAGGTCTGCTTGGTCCATGGGCCATAGGGCCTGGCCAAATTTTGATCACTATTTAACCATATTTGACTTTACATTAAAATTTATATAAACAACGGAATTTTTTATTCACACAGCTTATTTCAGTACAAATAAATCGTATAAATGAAAATTTTGTTGTTTGAATACATTTTTGTCTAGAATCACACATTGTCAAATCATGGACAAAATTAAGCAAGACCACTAAGAGCCTTGAACCAAACTGGACCAAAAATGTTTCTCTTCTTGTGCGTGCCCGCACTACCCAATGCTATGGTTCTCCAAACATAGCATATACGAGAAAGCCGTGTATATAATATTTTTTTTGAACTTACACCAGGAACACTGGTACATCATTTAAGAACTCATATGGACACCCACGCTGACCGCGCGCTCAAACGCAGGTGAGGCTGTCCTGGGTGATCCCAAAACACGCCTACTGAGCAACTCACACACTAACACACATGTACCATACACTACGCTCACGCTTAGTCCCCTCAAGAAATAAATCCCCAGGATCGTCCCGGACAGGGGTCGAACCCGGGTGGGCTGTCCTGCTCGCCGACGGTACTAGCCATCCGAGCTATGCTCGGCTCTCCCGTGTATATAATATATACTCCTGTCTCGATGGTTACGGTATGACAAGGCCAGAATTGGGAGTTTGGGACCGCACGGCATGCCACCCCAGGAGACAGCTCATCACATTCACAAGCAGTAGTGCCATCACGCAAAAACCCAAACAAGCAATACAAAACAAAACCGAAATGTTTCCTTGACCAGATCAGGATTTGCGTGTGACTGTGCTACATGCTGCTCTCATGCTCTCTGTTCTGCTGTGTGGTGCATGGGAAGATATATCTTTGTGCTGGCCTCCTTGTCTTTGTGCAGGCTTGTTTCTAGTCTTTAGACCACACCCCCCAAGTGCTTCCACTGCCCCTCCAGCACAGTGAACAACAAGGGCCACACCCTGCCATTGATGCAAGCAGAAGCAGGCCATCTTTGCCCCAGGCTTTCAGTTGAGGGAGACTCACAGCTGTACACACTACTACTCGCATACCCCATCCCATCGCTAGTAGCTAGGGTTGGTTGGGTTTTTTTACCCCAGTTTCATGTATGGCATTTTAATTAAATGTAGTGGATTTCATGCTAAAATCATACAGCACACACACTGCAAAGTTAATTGGAAGATTGGGGAAATTTAATTAAGACTCTTTTTTTTTCTGAGCTTGGGAATTTTCACAAGAGGCATGTCCAGTTTATGACGAGATTCCTATGTTACATGATACTAAGCACAAAAAAATCGATTAAATCGACGTTTGCTGATACAAAAGTCCTGTATGATCTGAGTTTGTCTACTACTGTTCATAATAGTCAATTGTTGCACAAATGAATGGGGGAAAAAAACTGGTGCTTTGCTAGGACCAGGGCAGCCGGCCATCCAATGAGGAGGCCACTCACTTCTAGGTGGCAGCTGTGTGGTTCTCCTTTGAACCAACAAAATTTAACCAAGCTTTGTCTCCAAGCCTGTTTTTGACTGCATTGGTGACTGAGAAGCTCTGCAGGTTTGTTAACCCTTTCTGGATCCTCATGTTTATTCACCCAACAACCATATGCATATATGCACCTCTAGGTTTGGGCAATCCAGATTCAGTACTCGGAAGGCAGGCATAGTATATCCTCTGTCACTTTATATTCAAGCTATCAGATGTGCTGCCATTGGTTGGAACATGCATTATTGTAGATTATCTTTAGTCCCCCAATGCCATCTTAACATTGTACAGTTGATTAGTTCAAGAAAATCCCATAAACATGTTTGATTTGATCTGCTTTGTGATGGACTTTCAAATTTTTCTAGTGGTCCGCTCTTGACCAGCTCGATCTCCTATGTAGCACACATGATAAATAGATAGGTTTTGAATGAAATTCAATGGATGACAAGGGATCGGAATTGTTTGCTCAATTTTGGGTGCCTCTCTTCTTAATTATTACATAGACACCTAGTTTATTTCGATATTCTCATGTTTCTCCCTTTTGGGGAAAATATGTTCAAACGTCAGAAAATATAAAATTCTTGTTTATATATTTCCCATTCTTCTTCAGTCGCAACCATTTTTGTTTGACCAGACCTACAAAATGGACTCAAGATGTTCAAAACCACATTTCTCCCATGGACACTCTTGATCTACAACTGAATTATTCTAATAAGATACATGTGTTTGTTTATCTAATTGAGCTATCCAAACATACCTAATACACTTTTTCAAGTTTGAGCTCCATACATCTTCCAAGTGCCAGCTGGCCTACCTTCAGAGAAACCACTGTGTGAGAATAGCACAGAAGCATTTGTGACCAACTGCCCATGCTTCAATGCAAGGAACCACTTTCCTTTATATAGCAACATTGGAGAAACAAAACAAAGCCATGAAGGCACATGAATGAGAGAGAAAGAGAGATGGTTGGCAATGGCATGGCTGCAGCAGCCAGCAGGCAGCATGCATGCTTGCAGAGATGGTGGTGGTGGTGGTGGAGTGGTGGCTGGCTCTCAGCTCAGAAAGCCACTCCATTGCCCATGGGGGCAGGGCAGGCATTTTCATTGCCAGAGTGCAGGGGCAAAAGCTCTTTCTACCAGCTGTAAGGCAGGGCGCAATGTAAGACCTGCATTAGATAGTGGATGAGGACAGAAGACCGACTTTAGGGTTTAGGGTTTATCATGGGGAGAGTGAGAAAATTCAAAGGCAGTGGATGTAAAGATATCATCATTATTGTATCCATGAAAGTAGTAATATCATGGGCGTGTGTGTTCATCTTTCTCTGCATGTGCATGGTGTCATATTGGTAACCTTCTCGTTCTTGCGTTGGCTAATGTGTGGACGAGGTTTGTGTTTGAAATTAGGAGTTTTAGTCTTTGAAGGATTATACAATAAATCCATGGTTACTTGTCTATTAGCTTTTGCTCCAACTTGGTGAGCTATGTGATTCGCATGCACCTCATGATCATGTTGATGCATTTGCCCAGAAGAGGTATTACTACGGATCAACAACTTCCGTTTGTTGAAAAATGCACATGGCACAACTTTTTTTAGGTAGTTTGATTCCTGACAACTTGCAAGTTGCTTCATTGTGCTCCACGTCAACTAGGTGTGTAACAAATATCAAGCTCCAACAGTCCACCAATCAAATACATGAATTAGAAGTCACATCACCATTGCTAATCTTTCGGCAATTATTGGCATAAAGTGCTAATCACATGTATCTATATGGCACATTAATACTCACATTCATACGCAACACCTTGCCTTCCTTCCAACACATCAGCACATTGTAGTGTGTTGTTGCATGCTTTGATCAGCATGCATCATAATGACCAAAAGGCCACAGTGTACTTACTACTAATCATGGTTGACATGGCTTTCTTTTCACACCGGCCATCTTTTTACATTACTGTGGATTGTGCAAGTGCTGTGCAACGGTGGGGTTTGGTCAAGATTCATCAAACATGTGCTAAACTGGTTGCAATGTAACACGGAAAAGGTTGCATTGGATCCTCCTGAAGAAAAGCAGAACAAGAAGAAGCGCTGGCATGGGCCAGCCAATACTGAATGAGTGACACTGAAACATTGCAGCGGTCAGTAGAACTGATCAAGAAACCTACAGGGAGGTCACACACACAGAGGCAGGCACAGCATGATGCAATCTGATTCCATTCCTCAGGGACAAGAGGGGTTACAAAAGTACACAGGGTTTGTTACAAAGCAATGTAACCCTTGCAAGTGCAGAGTGAAACACCACTCTCACACCACTTGCACAAGTGAAAAAGGGAAACAGCTCTCTCTCCCTCTATGAACAATGGCAAAACCCTCAACCTCTCAGTGTTGTTACCACTTGTTTTGCAACTTCTCTGCAACAGCAGCAGCGTCTCACCAATGCAATGCAATGCAACATGGCATCCACAATGGCTTATCAAACAGTGCAACTTTGAAGTAAAGTTCACTGGAAATGTGCCCCAATTGGGCACTTGCATTGGGCTTATTAACTTAAGCTCTCCTCTCCATAGGAGAGCTCAGCCCTCTGCTTTGTTCATCTCTTCCACCTCTCACAAACCAAACCAATCCAATCCGACAACATCACCAATGCCAACCCATGGCAATGGCTCAAAGAACCTAAAAAACCTTTTTTGCAAACATATAAGTTAAAAAAGGATGAAAATAAAAAAGGGAAGATCAAACCAAAGCCCCCCTAGACATCTGGCTAAAAATTGTGTCCCCGGTGGTGCTATCTTCTCAACGGATGCCCGGCAGCTCCAGCCTGATCCGCTTATTCGTAACCGCCACCGGCGTCGCAAAGGCGGCGGTGTCGGTAACATCATCAACAAGAACAGAATCATATGTACTAGTGGCAACCTCGTCGGAGCCCGAACATGGCAATGATCTCTTGCTACCTCTCCTGTTCATGTCCCCAACCATCATACTGTAGCAGGCATGTACATGCTCCTGATCAAACAAACAAACAAACACGTCTCTTTAAACAAAACGGTGAAGGTGAAATTCATCTAATCCTAAATTTATCCAGAGAGAACATTCATCTGGTGAAAATGCTACAAAAAAATTAAATGAAAATGGTACATACAAGTATCAGAAGATGGGAGAGAGTGGCTAACCTTGTCGATAAGACAAGATGGAGAAAGGTAGCTCATCTTGGAATCCAGTGCTTCTTTGGTCAGTAGAGATCCATAGGTTGCAGCCAAGCTTGCAGCTGCAGCCACAGTGGACGGCCTGTGATCGAGCACGCTGCCAGCTGCAGGAGCACAGCACAAACCAGTCAGTCAGAGCAATGCATGACAGATCGCTGCATGTCAGGATGTAAGGGAAAAAAGATTCGATTTTCTTGTGTACCACACGGACCTTCGGCGGTGGCCAAGATGAAGCCGATGGCCTTGAGGGCGACGCGGCCGCCGGCGCCGGCGCCGCCGTGCGGGTGGAGTCGGGAGGTGAAGCAGGGGAGGAAGTCGAAGGGCGTGACGGCGCACATGCGCCACCCGAGCGTGGACAGCACCAGCAGCTCCATCCTGCGGATGGACGTCGGGCAGAAATCGTAGCCACCGGCGTCGAACTCCGACAGCGCCGGCACCTGGCACTCCTCCATCTTGGCGGCCACGGACACGCACGCCACGGATAGCAGCTGCGCCGCCCATGGCATCGCCTCCCTCTGCACCCACCAATGCAATGCCCGGCGTCAGGCATCCATTCCCTTGTCCCCCAAAAGCAGAGTTTTTTTCGTTGTTGCTGTTGGAAAAAAAAAGGTTCTTTTAACGGCGGCGCGGTTAGATTACATCGACGCGTCGCCGGAGCCAGAAGCTGTCGAAGTAGGCGATGGCGAGGTACGCCGTCCGGTGGGCGAACCCGAAGCACCCGCGCGTCTGCAATGGAGGATGATGAAATCAGATTCCATGCCAATCTAATGGCGTCGTGGAGCTTAGCTAATCGGAAGAGAGGCGGACGCTCACTTGAAGAATCCACTTGACGGCAGCGAGGCGAGCTTGCCGGAACCACTCCTCGGAGACGACAGACTGGTACTCGCCATCCACGTCGCCGTCGCCGTCGCAGTCGGAGGAGGAGCAAAAGGTGGTCTCCTTAAACACCAGCTGCTCCAAGTACTCCTCTTCGTCCTCGTCGCCGGCATTGTAGAGCGGGAAGAACTCGCCGTCGTCGACGACGCCATCGCCTAGATCGGCGCCGTCCTCCTCGCAGGTGAGCGAGAATGAGCACGCCGACCAGTCCTCCGCCGCCGCCTCCACCGGCATCATCTCGTCACCACGCTTGGTGTGAGTTAGTTACAGTGCACGTCGAGCAAGCAAGAAGCCAAGAACCATGCGCGAGAGGCGCGAGCTCTGAAACCTCTGGTGCTACGGTGGTTGCCGGAGAGGTGGCGGCGGCGGCGGCCGTGGAAGAGACTAGAGACCGGAGTGGAGGAGAGAATGTGATGGCAACCGAAGCCTCATCCTCTCTATTTAACTGGCCCTCGCTTCACTAATCTTTTAACCGTTTTTTTTTTTCTTTAGTGTTTGGTGTTCCTACGTTGCCCTCTGCATTTCAGGATATTGACAGTTTTTGTAGCAGTAAATTTTGCCTGCGATGGTAAATTTAGACAGTTCAGGTAAAATAAAATTCACCTGGGGCTAAGAGTACTATACCAGTACGGCATTCACGAATTCGTGCATCTGTCACCTTAATTTAAGGACCATTTACTCTAAGAGTGAGCTTAATCATACTCTTTGATCGTACTCAAGCCCTGTACAGTTCAGTGTAATTGAAACACTGTAGAAGTTTGTAGTACGTTTTTTATTGCATGAGTGTTTTTTTTCTCTCTCCATGCTCTTACCAATCCAAGACCAGCTCCTTCCTCGCCTTTTATGAGGCTAGGTGCTTTTGGAACGCGAGATTCTAAAATATAAGAATAGAAAAACTACAAAATTAAAATGTCAGTACACTTGAAATTCTATAGCAATTTATAACATAGAAAAGTCACAAACCATAAGTTTCGAATTTGGATCATGCACAGAAAAATACACAGGAATGCATGACACAAAAGAAAGAAAATATGAGGCGGTTAGACCTCATGCTTATTTTTTTTTCCAAAATTACTATAAAGGATGTCATTCCATAAGAATTTCAAAGTAATTAGAAGGATTCAACCCTTTGTTCCAATGGCATTCAAAGGAAAAATTTTCACATGGAACGATTTTTTCCAAAATCTCTTTGTTTCTCCTTCCAAAGGAGGACTTGGGTTTGGAGTCTAGGATGTGTCAAGCTTCTCTCTATTGCTAGGCTTAGGGTAGAGCGACTTGGCAATGGTTGTGGGCGTAGGGTGGCGAGTCAAGGCAAGGGTGACCTGGTAGCCAAGAGTATACTTGTCCATAACGGGCTGGCTCGCCGGGCGGTCTGCGGCTCGGCCCAAGCATAGCACGGCACGTAGGCCGCCGTGCCGTGCCGTGCTTGGGCCGCGAGGCCGGCCCACGGTGCAGGCACGGGCACGGCCCAGTAATTGGCTCGGCCCGGTATTGGCCTGTTTAGAACTTTGGCCCAGTATATAAAAATGAAAACCCTAACGTTCTCTTCTTCCCATCCCCACAGCAGTCGCCGCCTCCTGCCTCCTCCTCCGATGCGCCGACCGCCCAGCCTCCTTCTCCGATGTGCCGAGCCACCGAGCTTCCTGCCTCCACGAGCGCGCCTTCAGGCGGCATGGCCCCAGCCCCACCGTGGCGCTCCGCATCGGCGACGCCAACCGAATCGGCGACGGTGACGATGCTGGGCAGCTGGGGGCTCCTCTTTTTCCTATCTCCACAACAGCCGCCGCCTTCTTGCCTCTTTCTCCAAATCGGCGACGACGATGGTGAATCGTGGTGACGCATATCGGCGACGCGCGTGCTCCTGTTGGCAACCGTGGCGGCGGTGAGCTCCAATCGGCGACGACACACTCATATCGGCAACGGATCTTCCTCCCCAACGGCGCGCTCGCCTTCTTCGGCCCGCTGCCGCGCTCGCCCTCGCCAGTTTGTTGCCTCGCTCCCTCCTCTCGATGCCCGGCGGCGCGGCAAGCACGGCACGGCCCGTGTAAGGTGAGCCGTGCCGTGCCTAGGCACGGTGAAGCCGTGCCGTGCCCAGGCGTGCCCGTGCCGGGCCGGCCCGGCACATCCATATGGACATGTATAGCCAAGAGGCAGTGTAGGAGGGTGTTGGGCTAGGGTAGGGTGAGCGTCAACCAAGTGTGGTAAACATGACGATTTGGTGTGATGGTAGAGTCGAAGACAATGGCTAGTAGAGATGGGAGGAGAAGAGTGGGGGGTGAGGGGAGTAGTTTGGCAGAGAGGTTCCTCACTGATGGAAGATAAAGATTCTTCATCTAGATATAACTGAAGAAAGAAGCAATATCATTTCATAACTATTTTATGAATAATAGCAGTTTTTTAATAAACATTGATTTCACATCAAGCTAATACAATTGGATTCATGATCACAGCTCATATGAAGTTATTTTGTAAGTTTAAATCTGCAAGCCCGCTCACGTCCCGGACGCTGAGTTCAGCGCATATGTTCTCCTATGTTGCTGGCAGATTTGGAAACGGAGGAACAACCATGTTTACAGAGGTGAAACGATGACATGCAACAAGTGGGCAGGGCGTGTAGGGAAGAAGCGTAGTCCTGGGTGTATTAGCTTCGACAAAAATCAATGCTGGAAACCCTTTGTATTATGTTTTGAGCCATCGTTGGGCCTTGATCAATGAATCAGGTAGGATCGTCCCCCTCCGTTGACCGTAAAAAGGACAGAGTCTACATCCAAAGGTAACTTAAGGGGTAACAAAGTTGGTTTGATGTTTTTTAATTTAATAAGAATTTAACTATAATTTAAACAACCCACATACAATTAATTATTCATTGAATTTTTATTAGGTGTTTGGGCATATATATTTTTGTGTTGCAGTGGATAACATCATGAATACAATCAAGTCGATCTCGTATCAATTTGACATAATTTTTTTAAACCAATTTATAAACTAATGAATGCACAATTCCTAATATGAACAAATGTTGTTATATATCTCGTATTGTATATGGTCATCGGATTGTGCATGAATTAACGTAGCACTAAGACAGTTATGCTTGGTGTGAATTCATATGATACCGAGTTTAGCCTGGTGGCCAATCTAACATGCCAAGTTTGGCAGTGGATGGGATCACCTAGGCACATACGTCGGCGTGGAGTCCTTACGCCGAGCTTCAGGTTCATTATGAAGGAAGTTTCGCCAAGGATTATCTATAAAAATGTTCACTAAAAGGGCTAAAATTTAAAAACGCATGACAAAGAAGGACGTGGGGTGTTGGATCTTCAGCTAATGGTTAGAGAATTTGAGTGTGGGAGGACAATGTTTCATCCCTACAATTGTTCATAAGGAAAATCTAAATCAAGGGGGAGAGAGATCTTGATTTATGCTTAACGCAAGAGGTCTCATGATTTGGAATGCATACAACTAGAATCATGTCTAAGATTGAAAAAAATGACTGCCTTCATCTTAAAATAAATATTGTTCTCACTTTATCGTAAGTCAAAAATTTGAAGTTCTGCCAAGTCTATCAAAAAGAGTATCAATATTTATGAAACTAAATAGATATACTACAAAAAATATTCATAATGATTTTATGTTACTGATTTGGTATCATAAATATTAGTATATTTTTTATAAAAAAGGCCAAAACTTAAAAATTATTTGATTTATGATGAAATTAAAACCACAATTATTTTGTGACAAATATAGTAAAAAAGAAGGAAGAAGGGTCTAGGTAACAACATTGACACCTTCAACTCTAGTGAGCTTCTTTTCTTGTCCAGTGATGAATCCAACTTTGATGAGTTTCAAATCTTGGATTAGGATTTGACATTTCAGGTTAAGGGAGGGGTTTTTGTTGCTACTAGATCTCGATGAAGCTTGGGGAAGGCTATTGGACTCGCAATGTTCAGGTGGCATGGGAAGGCATTGTCGGTTGTTGGAGGTGGCTAAGGAGGGGGAGAATGTGCATGTGGTTGTAGGATAACCCTTAGGGTCAAACTAGTGGTTCAACCGAAAAAAACATGAACTAGAACCTCATTCAATCCGGTTACAACTAGGTTTTTTTTTATAAGTCGTTATAAAACCGAACATAAAAGTGCTAGGCCGATGCAAAGACAATTAGGTGGGGGGGGGGGGGGGGAGGAATCGAACACCGGACAGCTAAAGGCCGGTGTAAAATAACCATTTGGGGAAAATGAGACAAAAGGTGGGATTCAGGAGGTAACCATTTGGGGTAAATGGGACAAAAAATGGGATTCAGGCTCAAAACCTAAGGGTTGAGAAGCTTATTACATGCTGCTGAGCCATGTCATTCAAAACATTGAACCATTTAATACTGTTTTTGAATTGATGCTCTAACCAGATAACCAATAAAACCATGAACGGAGGACTTACTATTTCTAGCCTGATCTAGCCCTATCTATGGGCAGGAAGGGTGGGCTATCCTAAAGCGAAACTCTATCTAGATCTCAAAGAACAACAAGCTAGGCGGTAGGGCAACAAACAACGGTGAGTGAGGGAGCAGTAAGGTGACAACCAATAACATAATTGACCTTTCGCAAAAACACATAAATAACCTAGCCTAATCTAGTTTTGTATCAAGCATATTTTTACGCTCACATCCTAGCTTCGGCCCTACATAGCCCTCTCCCTCTACTAGTACACAAGAATACGAGACATTTTACGATGGTCGGAAAGGAATCTACCGGTACCAGACGGTACAATTCCATTTTAATTTTTCTAGCTAAATTATTGAATAATTAAAATAAACAAAAAAGTTATTGGTACCTGATCCCACCATTTCTGGTATCGGACCTATCTATTTGGTACCGCCGGGTACTGGTACCATGGTACCATCTATTTTTAAACCATTGGATTTCAATTGATAGACTACTCTTATTTTTTCGATCACCGTAAAAGTTGTACAAGAATATAACTAGCTTATTTTTTCTTTAAAAAATGTGCCTTCTCTCTCACGACACTGTACATATATGCCCTATGAACATTATTATTAGGCGCGTACATATATCCCCATGGCGTGCTCCAGTACTCAATGGTCTGCATCAAACTATACACATGCGCTCATCTCAAAAGCGGAAAAAATTAAAGAAAAAACAATATCCACACGCTCCACTTGACAAGGCATGCTTACTCCTGACATATATATATTTTCTTCGGATAAAGAGTTTTTGGTCCCTGTGAAAACATAGAATCTAGTGATGCGGAAAAGGCAGGCTGCAGGCTCCTACCTATAAAAAAAGCTACGGATTTGCTTGAGAGGCCAATCTCAACTACCTCCCAGCATCATCTCCTCCTTAAAATTCCTAATACCTCCAAGAACTGCAACGCTCCCCTCCTGCAGAAATGTACAAGCGGTGAGACAAATCACCCGGTTCGGACACTAACCCCCGCGTGGGGCCCGGCCCACAAATCCATTCAGAAAAAAAAGGCAGGGCGATTTGAAAGCGAGCAGAGACATAATACGGCCATGGCGTGGTATCCGCTCAGGAATGACGCAGCTAATCTCTAGCATCTCCACAGAAACCTCATCACGAAATCTAGAGAGATCATCTCAGAAATCTCTATGTTTACAGTTTAAATTTTAAACAGTTTGAAGTTTAAACCTTGTTCAGAGTCGTTCACTGTTTCTGCACCCAAAAGAACAAAAAAAGATTACTGAAACAGTAAGATACAACACCATTGATATGGATTCAGTCATTAACCGTGCCCTGCAGTGTCAATCTACAACACAAATGTTTTTTTGTTCGCGCTCGTGAACCAGGGCAAGCTGTCTTCAGAGTCGCTGTCATGCTACATCCACAAGCCATTAATGGTGGGGTGGGCATGCTACATAATCATATTCATATATATAGATAGATGCATATATATATATATATATGTGTGTGTGTGTACAGATATGAGGTCACATGACAGGAGGGTGCAACGCAACAATGGGCGGGCAGCGAGCAAACCGCATGATTCGAGGGCCAGTGTTCCGGACTAGCGGCACACAGGCGACGAGTGCCAGTTCCACACGCATCGTCCAAGATGCGAATTCACAGTACCGGCTTGCCATTCGAATACAAAATACGTCGAGGGAAGGTGCCAAGATTTGGCCAGAGGTAGCTCACTGAGATCAAGGAGCCACCAGCAGCCAGCGGCCATGGACGCATGCATGCATGGTGGACCACCGGCGCCCCGGCGTTCCGGCGATCGGGACGACCGGGAATTCGCGCCTGAAAACGAAGGGTGATCGCAAGGAACCGTCAACGTTTTCAGATGCAGCAGGTGGGGGAGAAAGACAAATCGCGGGTGGCAGTGATGCTGCTGCTGGGAGTTTTGAGATCTGACCTCTGATGAGAGTCGTCTTGGCTTGGCGGTTCTTTCGATGAACGTTTCTTCAGATCCTGAACACGTTTAGCTGAAGCTCTGAACATGCTTTGAGACTCGTCAGATCAAGATTTGCAGACGCCACGAGGAGATGAAAATTTTCCGAAATTTGGGAATTCATCAGTTCCCACTGCTGCTGCTTGCGCCGTGTCGATGGATCCACTGTGACCGACGGTACTGCATGTGGAGCGCGCTGCTGCATTAAAGATTGTACAAGCCATCCTGCACCACAATGTCGCCTGCGATGGACAATTGTACATGAATGGTACAAGACTGCCATCACACACACACACGCATTTGAATTCGATTTCCGTCATCGGCACGCTGCATTTATGAATCGCAAGCCAGCAGATATGTGTCACGAATCAAACGACCCAGGACACATCTTGTCAAGTTTGCTACAGGGCCCTGCATAGCCCTGCCCTGAATTCAGGTTCCCCAGCCCCCACACTAGAGAGGGAGAGAGAGGCAGACAGGCTGAGGCCATGTGTACTACATCCCAGACTAGTATTCAATAATCTCAAGAATCAGGCCACAAGTGTTGGCTCACCCCAGTCTTTCTAATTATTACTAGTACTCTATTAGGCAAACCTAATGCAGATGAGGAGATGATAACAGCAGCAACTAGCAAGTAAACTAGAGCCAGAGAACCATGTGTGCAGTTGTGCACCCATACCCACTTTGATGAACCAAGGGACTCAGAAAACTGCACTGATGCTGCTATCTACAGTGCCACTTGCAGATTTTTTCCCCCACTAACCAATGTTTTCTTTGACCAATGCTGCAAGCTTTTTAGATAAAAAGGCATGATAAAAAAACAAACTAGTGAAGCCCAGGTTTGGTCATGTCAATGTCACAAGGGCCGCCCGCCCTTGGCCTCTCCACCCCATCCCCATATTTCAATGACAGCGGGGGGCTGTGCCAATCACTAGGGGACACAATGGGCCTTTGCTTGTTTAGAATGAAGTAAGCAAAAGTGGGCACTATGTGCCACTAATGCACACTAAAGCCACACAGTGGCTAAACTCTACTAGTGCCAAACTTGAACATGCTAGTTGTAGCATTAGCCTAGATTAGCCTTTTGGTGAGTCACCAAAGCACCGGTGATGCAATAGTATGGGACCATGAAACTATGATATGGAGCTAGGGAGTAGAAGGGGCAATATCTGGTAGACCAATTTGTTAGTACCTTTTGTTTCCAGGCCTATTTGGGGTCAGTCTTGCTGCCCAAAGAGAAAGCAATTTGCTGATGGAGCACCGCCTCTGCTGTGATGGTGGTACACGTAGTCTGTACCACTGCATCGCAATGTCATGGACAACAATACCGCAAGGATGGGTTGATTGGATAGCTCAGGACAGAGTGCCTGCCACCCATATGCTGCACATATCTACAGAGATTTTAAAGCACGAGTGCAAAAGCAATGTGAGTGGCAACTGCAACTATTAGCAATTAATTGATCCTTCTTCAAATGAGAGGGAAAAAAAGCATAGCTCTTCTTCGGCTGGTGAAAAAAAGCAGACCAAAAGAAGGCAGCAGTTCCTGAAGACTATCTGCCTAACTTGCAGAGATCATGGATCATTTTCACTGATTCTTACCGACACCCGCATTGTTTATTCTCACTCATTGAAGATTGAACAGTGGAGAACATTTGAAAGTTTCAAACATTTGTCAAGCTCTGCCAGAATCCATCAACATCAGCTATCAGCCAGTGGTCGGTTTTATAAATCCTGTTCCAACCATCTAAAATGAAAGGCCCTGTAGGCCCTTGGGGGACTTTCTATGCTCTTGTGTTGCCATCATTGATGAAAAGCTGGATAAGCCCTTGCACGTTGCCTAAGATTACTGGTCAGACTTTATGCCAATCCAATCAGATCAAAGTTGCTAACCAAAAGGTGCAACCTTTACAAGCTTTAGCCAAAATTACTTATATAAGATATAGGTTCCCAATGTTTGACCAGCGTATGTGTTCAGCAACACTGATAGAAGTCCACAAGGATTCGATGCATTTCACAAGAAAGGCTCCAATACACTTGTAACGTGGTAGTTTAGTAGATTAGATAGTGCACTAAAATGTAGAGGAAAAGACAGCCAAAGGTTCAGTAGAAAATGACTTACTGTCACTCACAGGAATGAAATGTCAATGTTTTACATGATAATTTAGTGAAAGCAGGTTGATAAAATAGTTGCACAAAGAAAAAAAATGCAAGGGACCACTTATCTGTAGTGCAATTACCATTTTATTTCCTTCAACTGTTTAGATATTTTGCATTTGTATGTGATGTGTTTATATTTGTATACTTGCTTGGCATTTTGCATTGGGGATAGGATGTGCACCCCTTCAACTTACCAAGGACCAAGATGCATCATTGATCTGTATGTCCGAAAAGTATCCTTTGAATTGAGTAAAGGAATAATAGTTTATAACCACATTAAATACAAAATTCATAAATAAAATGATTGTGTCCAAAAATCATTGGATAAAGTCATCTTGGTATAGTACAGACCAACCAATATGAAATCACATGGAAGTGGAAAACCCTTCAACCATCCAAAATCTGCTATTTTCTAATCAGTACAAACTTTCTGGCATGTAATGGTTTGCCTCATCACTATACAGATTCCAGATAAGTCTGACGATTGAGGAATTACAGAATGCCAATAGCCAAGTCAAGAATATAATGTATGGTAACTGTAAGATCTCACAATCTGAATTAAACAGTGTCATACTGGAGAGAAACACTGCTATCCACAAGTTCGGCTTATGTAAGCCATGTGAGGTACAATCAGAAATGGATCTCTTCTGGCTTTCTTGCACGACAATGGAAAAACCAACATGTGTGTCAGTATAAACCAGCAGTCCGAAGGAAAAATTGTGACTCAATTCACTTAAATCATGAAATCAGTTTTCTTTTTCTCAAGTTTGGGTTTCGCTAGAGCAGTAAATTTCAGTTCTCATCATCATCTTTGTCCAGCAGGCAGTCCGCTATCTGATCTCTGAAATGGAGAGTTTACTGTATCAGTGCACTGAGGGATGAACAGGACATACTATTATGCGAGTGAATGGAGTGTCCAACATACAGAAACAAATGGTTACATACACTATACATTATCCTAAAAAAACTCGAGGTTTCATGTTTGCCTCTAGTAAATCACTGACAACATACACCAAAAATAACCAGACAATGAGGCAGCCCATAAAGAAAGATACATCAGCCTTACCTTAGTGAGCTATTGCTGGCAGATGCGGTGTCTGCTTTCTCAGTCCAAGGCTTCGGTAGTAGTGAAAAGAAATGTTCATACATATCTGTAGCAGTTGGTAGAATCTGGAAATGGCAGCTTTGACAACAATGAGCAGTATAGCGATCAGTTCTCTTCTGATCCATGTGCTTTGTGCTTTCCAAATTCTGGAGTTCTCGTTCACTGAATGGGCTTCCACATATCAGGCAGAGAATCTCAGAGAAAGTGGACTCATTGGTATCAACATTCTGAAACTTGGGACGAAGCCGTGATGGCAGGAAATCGTGATAGCCATTTGCTGAGAACTTGTTAAAAGAGAATGGCTTAAGTTTTTGAGCAGTTCTTAAAATGGTATGCTCTCGAGAAGGGTTCTCTTCCTGTAAATAAAAATGATATAAGGGTTAAAACTTAAAACTAATGTCTTGCGCTGCCCCCATGATATGTCGATGCGTAAAGGTAGTCACTAAACAAGAATACACAGCTTAATCTTCAGTTCAATACAGAATAGCCAGTAAGCAAGTGACATGCAAAGAACAAGAGGGTAAGCAAGTGGCATGCAAAGGAAAAGAGGGCCTACCCTTAGCCGTGAAACAAAGGATGCAACTAAGCTGTTGATGCCACTGCAAGGCCTATCAAGAAGTTGTTGTGTCTTCAAACTGACCAGAGAACCCATTAGAATAAAAGAGATTGTGAGGACAACAGACAACTAGAATAATAAGTGAACAAAACTTACCTATCAAGTTCACAGAGGAGGTTAAGCTCTTGGGCCAGGCAATCATGGAGCGGAAGGACCACGGGTACTTCCCACCGCGTATCAACATATTGTACATCAGCCGGTAAAGAGTAACCTTGACCCTGGGAAAAAACAGGAATTCGAATATGTTATCAATGCTCTTTCATGTTTTTTTCAACCATCGAGCGTCACCAGATGATCACCTATATACCTTCACTGTTGCAGCTAGAACATGACATGCTATTCCAGAAGCACATGTTCCCAGCATGATCTTGGTGTAGCCATTTTCACGTGCAATCTTAGCAAAAAGCCAAACATGAAATGGTACATTCAACTTCAAAAAACATGTGAAAGCATGGACAAGGGCTGAAGAGAAGCACCTTCTGCAGTGAAAGCATGCGCAAGCACCAAACAAAGTCATCCCTCCCCGTCTCATCATCGATCATGCCGACCACCTCCTTCAGCCTGGCTGCTTTGACCCCTGACCCAGACGAGAACACGTCCTCAAGAGGGACAACGTGCACTTTCTTATCGCCCGGTGACAAACTCGACACAATCGACTTGATATCTTCAATCGCCGTCTCGGTTTCATGTTCCGGACTCGCTGAAAGGACACTTTCGTCGACAAATGCGACACCAACACCAAAGGCCGGCAGGGCCTGCGAGTTGCTCGTCTCCCAGCTCTGGATCGCCTTGGATTGCATCTCGTGTATGAATTGCAGAGCGACCCTAGGTTTGTGCGGCAACACTTCAATTCAGTGGACCACAAACAAAATTACAAAATCATGCAAGTGCAGCCACATACAGAAGGCTTAACAGATATCATTCCACAGTGCCACCCATTACTCTGTAATAGAGCTCGAACACAGTGCTACATATGTTGGCCATGTGTATTGATTGTTTTTTTTAGCTGGTTTGGTTCGTATTGATCTTTCGCCACTACGCACTACACGGTAGAGAGAGAAGGCACGGTAATAATGAGAGGGGAAATACGAGAGAACTGGGAACCTGGAGGCGGGGCCGCCGGAGAAGGCGAGGAGAACGGCGTCGGTGGGGCGCACCATGGCGTTGCTGGTGACGGCGAGCTTGAACTTCCCGAACAGGTGTGCCCGGAAGCACTCCACGCACATGCCGACGCCCCCGGCCACAAAGACGGCCGCGCCGCCACCGTCGCACTTGCCGCACGCGGTGGCGGCGGAGATCGAAAGGCGGCCCATCCTCTCCGCCGGAGCATCCTCCTCGGCGCCAGAGGCGGAGGCGGAGGAGCAGCGCTGCCCGCAACCCGCGCCGCCGCAGGCCGAGGCGGCGGCCGCCATGGCGGGCGCGCGCGAGGGGGAGGGAAGGCTTGGGGTTGGGGGGGAACGGACGGGCCGGCGGACGGCGGCGCGTGGCGTGTGGGTCTAGGGGTTTGGGATTCCATTCTCTCACGTCACGTGCTGACGTGCGTGTGCGAAACGCTTGCTGGGCTTCGTTTTGGGCCCGTATTGAGCTGGCACCGCCCATCAAACAAGGGCTCAACTAAGGGGCCCACGGTAATTTGACGGCCCTGGCCTATGTCCCATCAGGCCACCATGAAGCCTTACGGTCTGTAGGGGTGTAAATGTTACGGATATTATCAGTCCGTAATTGAGTTTCGATCCGTTTAGAAAAGCTAAGATTCGATCCGTATTCGAATCCGAATATTTAGTATTCAATCCGTATCCGACACATTCAAATCTAATCTGACACATTTGATCAATATCTATATCCGATCCGAATCCGAAAAAAAATATGAAAACAAATACGATATCAGCAATATCCATCCGTATTCGATCCGATTACATCCCTAACGGCCTGCTGCGCCTCGGGATCTTTTATTTTTAATTCTTTTTTGCAAAAAAACGTCCAGAATAAAAAACGCAAAAATACATATAGTGTAAAATGAGATTGCCGGATTTGAATTCCAAAAATCAAATTTTCTAAGAGAGTGTTTGGCTGCACCCAACTAATTTTTAGACAGTAGCTTGTAGCTAATTTTTGGATAAGACACAATATACCAATTAGCTAGGGATGTTTGGACAATTTATAGCTAATTTTTAGCATCTAATTTTAGTTTGGTGTATCAAACACCCCCTAACACATTCTGGAAGTTAATTATTTTGATTCTTTTAAATGTGCCAGTTGATCAAAAGTCTAAACGTTCTATTGATTATTTTGATACTAAAAGAGTTTAAAAAAAAGGGTTAAGAACTACAAAGCTCTAGATCCCATCAATACTCACATATTCTATATAAACATTGTCGGAGCGGGCGTGCTCTGGCCGGGTGGCGGAATGCACCCGACCAAGATCCTAAGTACTAAGAGTAGTTAGGGGGAGCGATCGTTGTTAGCTAGGTTGGTGGTGGCACGATGGTGACGAGAGGATTTAGAGCGGTTCGGGCTGCCGGAGCGTAATACCCTACGTCCACTGTGGTGTGTTCTTGTATTCCTGTCTGTTGGAGAAGACAGTGGAGATTGTGAGCTTGTCATAGCGGAGTCTGTGGGTTTTCAGAGGAGTCTCTGAGTCTGTCCTCCTGTGTTGCGTATGCCTCCCCTTTTATAGCCAAGGGGGGGCACGTACATGGTGGCCGTGTCCCGACAGGTGGTCCCGGCCCATTCTCTCTATGCTATAGTTATATCCTGTGCTTGATGCCCAACGCTTCCATGCGTCGCGCCTGTACCACTTACACGACCCGGTATGGCCCGGAAGATGCGCCATGCCGTCCTGCCACCCGGATATGGCGCCACGCCGTCCTGTTTTACGCCGTCCTGTTCCATCGGCCGCTAAGCCCGGTGAGAGGCTTCAGAGGCCGAGGGGGCAGGCGACGTGCTGGCATGACAGGACGGGGCGCTCGTAGTAGCGCTGTAGCGCCGCTACCTAGAATTAGGTTGAGCGCGGTCGCCGCGCGTGGCGCGGCTCATGATGAGTACAGCGTACTTGTTTACTCAATATAGACCCCAACGTATGCCGGGGAAGTCGACTGTAGTGTCCTGCTACTGCCGTCGTGCCTCGGTAAGGCGCGCCCCTTTAGAATAGTCGCCGTCGTCTGACAGCGGCGGTGTCAGCGGCAACGGGGGCACGCCCGTCTGACGGCGGCGGTGTCAGCGGGCAACGGGGCATGCCCATCTGACCGCGGCGGTGTCAGCGGGCAACGGGGCATGCCCGTCTGACAGCGGCGGTGTCAGCGGCAACGGGCACGGTCACCTGCCCGCAATAAATGCAGTAGGTGGGCGAGGCCCCTGTCTGAAGGCTCCGCCACGCGCCCTGTGGGCACGTGGCAGCGCTAGACCTCCCCGTGCCCTGTGGGCACGTGGCGGCCCTGGACCACCGAAGGCGCTGGCTCCGGACCTCCGAGAGGTCCGGACCTCACCTTTTCTTGAGGGACTCCTCGCGTGGTTGGGGGGGGCTCGGACCTCGCTGAAGGAGGTCCGGGGCCTCCCCTGTGGGCCGAGTGTGCGGCCCAGCTTTTATAAGGAGTAGGCCAGGCCCGCCTGTACACGGTCTTAGGCCCTCCTTTTACTGCAGCTCTTGCCGATACTGGTGATCTTTGTCTAGTGTAAGCGGGTACCCGGCTAGCTGGGTACCGACAGTGGCCCCTGGGCCCACCTCTGGTGAGTTTTTTGAACGTGAGGTGAGCCCATCATCGCTTACTACTCAAGCCATCGGGAGCCACGTGTGGTTTCCGGCGCCTAGCTGTTAAGCACGTAGTTGGGCAGGGCCAACTACTTGATCTTTGGTCGAGGCTTGACTCGCCTGACCCTGCTGAGGGCCCGGCACGCCTGATCTTGCCGATCGTCCGCCTTACCCGACCTTGGAGGGGGCCTAGTCCACCCGACCCCGCGGGGTGGCCCCGCGGGCCCCCACGATCTGGGGGCGCCCGATCGTGAGAATTTCCCGGGAAACGTGGGGGCTGGCCCGCACCGGGAGCCGCAGCTGCGGTTCACCTACCCTTTCTCCTGCCATTAAGGCGGGGGCAGATGGTTACGTGGGCATCCGTGCGTAAAGCGGAGAGGCAGGGGCCCCACGTGTTGTGCCGAGGCGCACGTTCGCGAGCGGCCGCCGGTTCGCCTTCCTGCCCCACTTGCTCTTCTACCCGCCTGTCGTGACTGCATCCTCGGGCCCCTGCTGTCATAGACCTGGGGGTCCGCGGGTGCGTCCGTGCGCGCGTACGCTTGACGCCCGCGGCTTGTGGAGGATTGGGGGCAACCGTCGAATAGGGTTCTCGACTATTGGCCGAGCACACCCTTCAGCCATTTGCCTTTGCACCCCTCGCATCCGCCGCGGCGCTTCGTCTTCCTCGCAGCCGAGCTCTGGCTTCTTGCCTGCAGTGTGCTCCTTCTCTTCCCCCCACCGCCAGATTCCGCAGCGATGGGTTCGGGCCACCAATCTTTCCGGCAGACCGAGGAGAACCTCAACCGCGTCCGCCGCCTGCTCGGCTGGACGGACAGGGAGCGCTGCGACAACGTTCGCACGGGCTCCCTCCCCCACCGCAACTTGCAGCCGGGGGAGTTCGTCTTCTTTGTCCCCTACCTCTACTGTGGTCTGGGAATTCCGATCTCTTCCTTCTTCATGCTGCTGCTGGAGGCGTTTGGGCTGCAGCTCCAGCATCTCACCCCCCACTCCATCCTTCATGCGGCAATCTTTGCCCATCTCTGCGAGATGTTCGTAGGGGTTCCTCCCTGCGTGACACTTTTCCGCCACTTCTTCTCCGTGAGATGTTCTGGGAGGAGCTCGACCGAGATCGGTCGATACTACTTCCTGTTGAAGGGGTCTGGGGCGAGGTCGGCCTACCTCCCTACCTTCGCCAGCGCCAAGTGGGAGAACTGGCGCAACGACTGGGTGATTGTCAGGGCGGTGCCGAACGACCGGTTGGGCTTCCCTGACAGCAGTCCCGATGCATCCTTCCCGGAGTGGGGTGCTTCGACGGATCTGCCGCCCGAGTTCTCCCCCGTACTGGCCAGGATCGCCGAGCTCGTCAATGGCGGGATTACCTCCATGCATGTCCTCGCGGACTTCCTCAGGCGGAGACTCGCCCCCCTGCAGATGCGGCCAAGGCCGGCATGGGGCTACACCGGCCCCAACGACTGCAGCCGGGTGGTGCGTGGCGAAGACCACGACCTGACGCCGCTCTTGCTGGAGGAATGGGTGCGGTGCGTCACGGACGAGAGCTTCTCCCCGGAGCAGCTGCGCCTGCCGTCCGCCCTCGTGCCGCTCTGCCGCGACCAGGCCTTGCGGACGGCGGTGCTCCGGGAGATGCCGACACTCGACGACGGCGGCCTTGCGGCGCGGCAGCTTGGGGGCGACCCCAACCGGGGGGTCCACATCGGCGACGTCCCGGTTGGGGGTTCGGGTGTCAGAGGCACTACCCTTGCCGACAAAGGCAAGAGGCCTGCGGCGGCGCCTCCCGTTATTCCGCCGACGGGCGGTGAGGGGGCGCGGCGGAGGCCGGTCCGCGGCGACGGGACCTTTGTCTCGGAACCCGACCCGAAGCGCCAGCGGACCTCGGGGGAGGGGGGCTCCTCCGGTCAAGGGGAGCGAGTGCCACCGCCGCATCCGGACCAGCGGCACCCACAGCGCCGGGCACCTCCTCCGACGCCGGACCAGCAGCGGCGGCCCTCTCCGGCACCGCTGGCCTTGGGCCCGCGGCAGCAGCAGCGACCGGCACCGCCGGCCGCGGAACGGCAGCCGCGGCGAGGCTCTGGCCTTCGTGGCCGCTGGTCGGCGCCTAACTTGAGGTAAGTCCTTTTAATTAGCCTCGAACACTTCGAACACTTCGCAGTACTACGGCTAGCTTTTTCAGGCTTCTCAACGTTTCGCCGTGTGTTTTGTTTAGGCCGACATGCCCGGCCGGCGCTTCTCCCCCCAGCGGCTCTGGTGGCCAGGCGGGCACGGCGGAGAAGAGCGCCCCTGGTGGTCCGACGGCGGAGGATGCCTCGCGGGCCCGGGCCACGACTGAGGGGCCTGCACCGGAGGCGGCCCCATCTGTCCGGCCCCAGGCCCCGGGTGGACCGACGCCGGGGGACGCCTTGGGGGCCGAGACTGCACCCCGAGTGCCTGCTGGGGGGGCAGCTCCGGACGCGCAGTCCCAGGCGCCAAGCAGCCTGATGCCGGAAGGCGTCGCGGCCCAAGGGCCTGCGCCGGGGGCGGCTCCTGATGCACGGACCTCAGAGCCTTCGTCGCCCGTCGTCCAGACGGCCGGCCCCAGATCTCCGCCCCCTGCCGAGGGGGAACTGGAGGAGGTTCTGGGTAGGCCGCTCCTGCCCCAGCCGGGTGGAGCCCCTCTCCCTCGCGTGCTGCGTCGGGCGCGCCAGGCCCTGGACGATGCCCAGGAAGCGTTCCAGCTGGAGTGGGCGCGGCTTCAGTAGGAGCACGAGGGTCTGGACGGCTGGCGGGCCCGTCTAGGGGAGCAGATCGAAGCCGCCACCGCCCAGCACACCCGGACCCATGCGGAGCTTTCCACCGCCCGCACAGAGCTCGATGCCGACCGTGCGGCCTTCCATGAGGACCTGCAGAGGCTCATTGGCCGAGAGCGCGCGGTCGGGGTCCGAGAGAAACAGGTTGAGGTGGGCGAGGCGCGGCTGAGGCTCGATCAGGCGAAGCTGGAGTCCGCGTGGAAGGGCGTGGAGCAGCGCCGGCAAGAGCTGGTGGAGGTGTCCGACCGGCAGGCTGCTGTCAATGCTGAGCTCGACAAGATGAAGTCGAGGCTTGTCGAGCGCGAGGCAGCAGTTGCGGCCCGCGAGGACTCCGTTGCTCAGCGCGAGGCGGCGGCCAAGGCCCTCAGGGAATCCGCTGTTCGCCAGGCTGCCACGCTCAAGGTCCGTGAGGACTAGGTGAAGTCCAGGGAGGCAGAGCTGGCAGACCAGGAGAAGCAGCTACTGGTTGAGCGGGCCGCCCTGGAGCAGCTGAAGCAGGGCGCTGCCCAGCAGGCGGCGGCGGAGGTCCGGGAGCAGATGCATGCCGGCCTTCAACGCATCGCCGACTGGGCCGGGGAGGCGAGTTCGGCTCTGGTACAACTCGGACTGAGTCTAATCCGGGTGACAGAGCCACCGTCCACCATTGCGGACGCCTTCCCCGTCCTCGACTCCGCGGTGGAGCGGCTCCGGCGCATGGACTCCACGCTCGTGGAGCGCCTTGAAGCCGAGGGCCGCGAGCTGTGCCGCCTCGTGGTGGAGCACCTCCTGGTTTGCTTCCGGAGCCACGACCCCGCCATCTCCTTGGACCCGGTCATTGCTGGTCCGGTGGAGGAGGAGGAGGCCGCCGCCCGAGAGAGCGTGCAGGAGGTGGTGGAGGCCGTTGCCGCCCGGTTCCAGCGGACCCCTGCGGACGAGGACCAGGATGCACCAGGGACAGGAGCCTCCCCAGCGCCGTAGGGCAGCAGCTCTTGCTGTTTTGTTTTTTGTTGTTTTTTTTATACAAGGCTATGTAAAACATTAGTATGGACAAGTAATATAAGGATGGTAGTTGCGACTTATCTCCATTTACTCCCTGTTGCATGCTGGTGTGCTGTTACCTAACCCCCTGGCCCCCTGGTGGGTAGGCTCTAAGTTTTGAGGCTGGCTACCACCGAGTCAGAGGCCAGACCTGCATGCAACTCACGGCAAACGTCAGTGTCACACCTACGGGACCTACTCTGAGTTGACCTTTTCCGCTATTCGAGGTCCAGAGCATTTGCCGTCCGGGCCAGGGGCCAGGATGTCTGTTCGTGGGATAGCAGGGTGTGTGAGTTAAGGGTACGGAACCAGGCAAAACTGCGACACAGCCCTGGACCATCCTTAGTCCAAAACATCTTAGCTTTGGTCCGGTCCTGCAGCCGTTCGGACCTCTCTTAGCGAAACGAAGGTAACCGCGCTGCCTCGAAGTCCTTGGAGTCGTAGCCGGACCTTGCTCCTGAGGTTAGGGGGTGTGCCATTAGCTTAGGGGGTGGTCCGGAGCACTAAACGCACTGTTCCTGGTACTGGGGGAACTCACGGCGTGGTAGGGAGTGTTCAGTGCTTAGGGTATGAGACCAGGCTAAGCAGCTGACAGCTCCGTGCTACCAAGGTGAGCCCCTTTTCTCTGGACCTGGCACCCAGTATTCCGGACCTCCTTCCCAGCCTCTGTGCTAACCGCTTCACACTCAAGCTGCTAAGCCTTGCTGGTTCCAAGGAGATTTTAGGCAAGAGTAGGATTCCACGCAGGGGTTAGGAAAAATTGAAACAGATGGCAGCTGAGTAAGCAGTAGGGTAACAGCGGAGACAAGGATTTCAGGGCTAAACTCTTTCTTTTATCAAGCAGTACAGGGTGTCATGTGATGTCAGCCAGAGGTCGGGATTACAAGGGCGGACCTTCACCGCTCTGGTCCACATGGTGGTCATATTTAGCTTATAAAAAGAAAGGAGGGTTGCCCTGAATTTCTTGCCTATGGATAAAACTTACGGAGGTGTTCTATATTCCATGGGTTCGGTAGCGGAACTCCTTCCTCCGTGGCGAGGCGAACGCAATCGGGGCGACTAACTTCTGTCACCTTGAAGGGGCCTTCCCAGCTGGGGGAGAGTTTGTTGCGCCCTTCTCGGCTCAAGATGCGCCTCAGGACCAGGTCTCCAGGTTGGAGTACCCTGCCCCGCACGGTTCGCTCGTGATAGCGTTTGAGCGCTTGGTTGTACCGTGCGTTCCGGATTGCAGCCTGCCATCTTTGCTCCTCGACGAGGTCGACGTCGTCGCGCCTAGACTGTTCCTGCAAAGATTCATCAAAAGCTTGGACCCGTGGGGAGCCCAAGAGTATTTCTGGTGGGAGGCACGCTTCGGCCCCGTATACCAGGAAGAATGGGGTTTCCCCGGTTGCTCGGCTGGGTGTGGTCCGGTTCCCCCATAGTACGCAAGGGAGCTCATCGACCCATTTCGCACCGTGCTTTTCCAAGCAGTTGAAGGTGCGGGTTTTGAGCCCCTTGAGGATTTCTGCGTTAGCTCTTTCGACCTGTCCATTGCTTCTAGGATGTGCTACGGACGCGAAGCATAGCTGGATGCCAACGTTGTCGCAGTAGCCCTGGAAGACCTGGCTCCTAAACTGGGTCCCGTTGTCCGTTATGATACGGCTGGGGACGCCGAACCGGCACACAATGGACTTAAGGAAAGCTGTTGCAGTTCCTTGGGTGATGCTCACTACTGGGGTTACCTCAGGCCATTTTGTGAATTTGTCAATGGCGACGTAGAGGTACCGGTACCCACCGACAGCTCTAGGGAAAGGTCCCAGGATGTCCACCCCCCATACCACGAAGGGCCAAGAGGGTGGAATCATCTGCAGAGACTGAGCCGGAGTGTGTATCTGCTTTGCGTGGAACTGACACGCCTTGCAGGACCTTACTAGCTCAGCTGCATCCTGGAGCGCTGTCGGCCAGTAAAAGCCATGCCGAAAGGCTTTACCGACCAGCGTACGGGACCCTGAATGATTCCCGCACTCGCCTCCATGGATCTCCGCAAGTAAATCGCGGCCTTCCTCCCGGGTTATGCATCGCATGAGGATGCCATTGGTGCCACGCCTGTAGAGATCCCCTTCTACTAGTGTGTAGCGTTTAGCCAATCGCACTATGCGCTCAGCAGACACACGTTCTTCGGGAAGGATTTTGTCCTTCAGGTAGTCCCGGATCTCGGAGATCCGTGCATCGGGACTGCCCTGAGCCATTGGATGTGTCCCTGATGACATGCCGGGGTCATCAATCCACACGATCCTTGGTGGACTCCAGAGATGGAGGACCACCGGGACTGCTAGCTTCGAGGTGCTAGTTCTGCCCCCTTCGCCCAGTTCGGCTGGCTGGGCGGTTGGTCTCAGTAGCTGTCTTTTGAAGACGCCCTCAGGTATTGGGCCCCGAGTCGATGCCCTCGCGGAGAGGTCATCTGCCACTGAGTTGAGGTTCCTGGGAACGTGCTGCAGTTCCAGGACCTCGAAGTCCTTCTCGAGCTCCCTCACTCGCATGAGGTATGCTGCGAGCTGGGGGTTATTGCAGCAGCACTCCCCCCGGACCTGTCTGATCACTAACTGGGAATCCCCGTTAACCAGGAGCTGCTTGATTCCTAGTGACTGGGCGATCATGAGCCCAAAGATCAAGCCTTCGTATTCCGCCATGTTGTTAGTGGCTTTGAATTCAAAGCATACTATGTACTTTACTTGATCCCCGTTCGGGTCCATGAGGACCATGCCTGCTCCGGACCCTTTTTCGCGGGCGGACCCGTCGAAGAAGAGAGTCTAGTGCGGCTCGGTGAAAACCCGGGCGGTCCTGTCTGGCCGTGAAGGTTCCGTCTCGGCTTGCGGACCTCCAGATTCCGTGGTGGTGGGAGTCCACTCTGCGATGAAGTCGGCCAAGACCTGGCTCTTGGTAGCGATGCGGGGCTAGAAGTCGAGTTGGAACTCTGCCAGCTCCGCCGCCCATTTGGCAATATTCCCAGTGGCGTTGGAATTGCGCAGGATCGCTCTTAACGGGTAAGAGGTCACCACGACAACCTTATGCGCTTGGAAATAATGGCGCAACTTTCTGGAAGCGACGAGTAACGCGTAGGCGAACTTGTGAGCCTCCAGGTATCTGGCCTTTGCCCCGCAGAGGACCTCGCTGACGTAATACACTGGCTTCTGGGTGGTCCGGACCTTAGTGGTAGGTCCGGGATCACCTGCTTCTGCCTGACTGGCCCCCTAGGTGGCTTGCCCTTTAGTCTCCAGTGGCTCGCCGCCTTGGTAGGACAGTGTGTCTGCCGGACCTCCGGTTTCGGAGCCAGCTGCAGCTTCTGTGGTGGGCGGACCACCACCTTCCACTTGGGGGACCCCGGTGTCTCCCTCATGGGAATGGGCTGGTCGCTCGGCGACCAGGACCATGCTTACCACCTCGGATGTCGCGCGCGAGGTAGAGAAACAGGGTCTCACCAGGCTCTGGCGCCGCTAAAATGGGCAGAGTGGTGAGATGCTGCTTCAACTCCTGGAAGGCTTGTTCAGCCTCTTCGGTCCATATGAATGGTCCGGACTTCCTCAAAAGCTTGAAGAAGGGCAAGGCCCTCTCGGCTAGCTTTGAGATAAATCGGCTGAGGGTTGCCAAGGACCCGGTGAGTTTCTGGAGGTCCTTGATGCAGGCCGGCGGCCGCATAGCCTCGATCGCCCTAATATTGGTTGGGTTTGCCTCAATGCCGCGATGTGACACTAGGAAACCTAACAGTTTACCAGCCGAGACGCCAAAGACGCATTTCTCGGGGTTCAGCTTCGTGCGTGTTGTGCGCAACCTGTCGAAAACAAGGGCTAGGTCTTGCATCAAGGTTGACCCTACCCTGGTCTTGACAACAATGTCATCGACATAGACCTCTACTATGTTTCTGATCAGGTCATGGAACGTGAAGTTCATGGCACGCAGAAACGTAGGTAAAGCATTTCTCAGACCATATGGCATTACAACGTAACAATACAAACCATCTACTGTTACGAAGGCTGTATGCCTCTTATCCTCCTCATCCATCTGGATCTGATGAAACCCAGAGTATGCATCCAAAAAAGATAAAAGTTCGCACCCAGAAGTGGAATCTACTATCTGGTCTATGCGTGGGAGGGGATAAGGGTCAGGAGGACACACCTTGTTGAGGTTGGTGTAGTCGACACACATCCGAAGCTTCCCGTTCGCCTTGGGGATGACCACCGGGTTGGCCAGCCACACCGGGTGATGTACCTCCTCGATGAAGCCTGCATCCAGGAGCTTCCGGACTTCCTGACGGTTGAAGTCCTAGCGCTCCACGGACTGCCTCCGTGGCTTCTGCCGCACCGGCTTGGCGTCCGGGCTGATCTTCAGACGGTACTCGATCACTTCCCTAGGGATCCCAGGCATCTGTGACGGTTCCCAGGCGAACACGTCTACATTTGTCCGGAGGAAAGCAATGAGCGCGTCTTCCTATTTCTCTCCTAGACTCCCCGCGACGCGGGTGGTCTGGGAGGTTCCCGCCCCGATCTGGACGGTCTTAACTGGCACGTCCTCTGGGTCGGAAGGGCGTACCTTGGGCACCTTTGGTTCCTTAACAGGAACCTTGGCCCGAGAGGTCGAGGGGTTGTCCCCCGCAGGGTTCGCTGCGTCAGTAGCAAGAGCATGGAGCTTCTCTACCGCGGCGACGGCTGCGTGGCGGTCCCCCGGCACGGTGAGAACACCCGCCCGGGACGGCATCTTCACGACCAAGTACCCGTAATGGGCAACGGCCATGAAGCGGTAAAGTGCCGGTCTGCCAATGATGGTGTTAAACAGCAGGTTGACATCCGCGACATCGAACTGGACGTTCTCCGTGCGGAATTTCTCCGGGGTCCTTAAGGTGACCGGGAGGTCAATCTTCCCTTTCGGGTAGATCGGCACTGGACCCACGCCGGAGAATGGGCGCGTCGGAGCCAGGCGCGACTTCGGAATCTGCAGCTGTTTGAAGGCTGCGTGGCTGATGATGTTGAGGGCGGCTCCGCCGTCGATCAGCATGTGGTGGAGCCGTATGTTGGCGACCACTGGCGACGTGATGGTCGGCAGCACGCCAGCCCCAGCCATGTTCTTCGGGCAATCGGCCGGCCCGAAGGAGATGGTGGTGCCTCTCCACTTGTGGTGTGGAGCCACCCCTGGGACGCTCGGCCTGACCGAGAGGACTTCTCGGCGCAGGGCCTTCACGTCTCGCCGGGAGGAGACCTCCCAGCTTCCGCCGTACATGACGTACAGCCTGTTGCGACGTTCGTTGTCGCTGGATTCGGAGCTGGAGTGGCCTAGAGCGTAGACGCTCTTGAGCTCCCGCTCCGGGGGCTGGTAGCCCATCTCCTTGCCCCCAGCGGCGGGCCCGCCGTCGCTGGTAGCCTTCCCCTTGCCAGGGCGCTGGCGTGGGGGCGAGTCATCCTTGGCCGGACGCTCGCGGTGCTCACTGAGACGCCGCTGCACGAGCTTCTGTATCTCGCGATAGTCGGCGGCGTTGTGACCGCTGTTGGGGTGAACAGGGCATGAGCCGCCACTGTTCCGCGCCTGTTGCCTCGGGCGCTTGCCGCCGGTGTCGCGGCCCCCAGGTGCTGCCGCGGCGACAGGGGCCCCTTCCAGGAACCTCTCAGGGCGTCGGCCCTTCTTCTTTTTCTTGTCGCCCTCTCGGGCAGCACCGGCTGAGGCGCCTGGCCGGGCAGTCCTGTCCTGCTGTGGGGAGTGCCATGCACGCCCCTCTGCGGCCCTAGCGCACTTGTCCGCCAGCGCGTACAGGGTGGCGACGTTCTGCACTTGGCGGGTCGCCAGCTTCTCCAGCATCTTCTCATCACGGACGCCTTGCCGGAAGGCTGTGATGATGGACGCATCAGAGATGCGGGGTATTGTCCCCCGCACCTTGGCGAAGCGAGCAATGAACGCTCGGAGGGATTCCCCGTGCTCCTGACGTACTGCATGGAGGTGGGCCTCCACACCGTACTGCTGGCATGCACTCGCGAAGTTCGCCAGGAACTGAGTGCAGAGCTCCTCCCAGGATCGGATTGGGGGGGGGAGAGGTTCATGAGCCAAGTCCGGGCCGGCCCAGACAAGGCGACGTGGAAGTATGACGCCATGACGGCGTCGTCTCCGCCAGCCGCTGTGATAGCGGTGACATACACCTGCAGGAATTCTGACGGGTTGGGAGTCCCGTCGTATTTTTCCGGCAGGTGCGGCCGGAACTTCTGCGGCCAGCGCGCGGAGCGGAGACTGTCCGCGAGCGCGGCGCAGCCAACTCCAGCCGATATGACCCCCGGCGGCGCTTGTACGCCAACCGGGGATTGCACGTAAGCCGGGGGCTTAGGTGCAGCAGCGGCAAACGCAGCGTCAAGGTTCTTGCCTTTGGCGGCGTTTGGCTGCACCCGTGGTTGCTCCACGGTGGTGTGGGTGCCCGCTCGCCGGCGGTTGAGCTCAGCTCGCAGGTCTTCCGTCTGCGCGCTCCTCACTGAGGGGAAGCGCACGGATGTTGCCGCATCGTGCTGCCTGCGGCGGTTCGACCTTCCCCCGCTGCTGGGAGGGGGTCACGATCCAGTCCTAGCTGGGCCAGGGGTGACCTCAGCTAGGTGGATCAGGCGATCCACATCGCTCCGCCACTGCGCCAGGGCGCTAGGAGAGGCTGCCGGCCCCGGGGGGTTACGAAGCAGCTCCCTGACTGCGGCGAGCGGGCCGCTGGCGGCAGCGGGGTTCGTCGTGGCGGCATTTGCCGCTACAGCGCTTGCTACTGTAGTGTTTGCAGCAGCGGCGCCCCCCGCGGGGCGTCGAGTGGCTCGCGGCGTCCGTGCCGCGCCCTCAGAACGGTGGGGGGAGGCCTGCGACCCGGTCGAGGCCACCTCCTCTGATGCAGCTGCATCCTCGTGAATGTCGCGGATGCGAACCATCATGCCGTGAGGGATGTGGCTAACTGACGCTGGCCCCCTACCTGGCGCGCCAAATGTCGGAGCGGGCGTGCTCCGGCCGGGTGGCGGAATGCACCCGACCAAGATCCTAAGTACTAAGAGTAGTTAGGGGGAGCGATCGTTGTTAGCTAGGTTGGTGGTGGCACGATGGTGACGAGAGGATTTAGAGCGGTTCGGGCCGCCGGAGCGTAATACCCTACGTCCACTGTGGTGTGTTCTTGTATTCCTGTCTGTTGGAGAAGTCAGTGGAGATTGTGAGCTTGTCATAGCGGAGTCTGTGGGTTTTCAGAGGAGTCTCTGAGTCTGTCCTCCTGTGTTGCGTATGCCTCCCCTTTTATAGCCCAAGGGGGGCACGTATATGGTGGCCGTGCCCCGACAGGTGGTCCCGGCCCATTCCCTCTATGCTATAGTTCTATCATGTGCTTGATGCCTAACGCTTCCATGCGTCGCGCCTGTACCACTGACGCGACCCGGTATGGCCCGGAAGATGCGCCATGCCGTCCTGCCACCCGGATATGGCGCCACGCCGTCCTATTTTACGCCGTCCTGTTCCATCGGCCGCTAAGCCCGGTGAGAGGCTTCAGAGGCCGAGGGGGAAGGCGACGTGCTGGCATGACAGGACGGGGCGCTCGTAGTAGCGCTGTAGCGCCGCTACCTAGAATTAGGTTGAGCGCGGTCGCCGCGCGTGGCGCGGCTCATGATGAGTACAGCGTACTTGTTTAATCAATATAGACCCCAACGTATGCCGGGGAAGTCGACTGTAGTGTCCTGCTACTGCCATCGTGCCTCGGTAAGGCGCGCCCCTTTAGAATAGTCGCCGTCGTCTGACAGCGGCGGTGTCAGCGGCAACGGGGGCACGCCCGTCTGACGGCGGCGGTGTCAGCGGGCAACGGGGGCACGCCCGTCTGACGGCGGCGGTGTCAGCGGCAACGGGGCACGCTCACCTGCCCGCAATAAATGCAGTAGGTGGGCGAGGCCCCTGTCTGAAGGCTCCGCCACGCGCCCTGTGGGCACGTGGCCGCGCTAGACCTCCCCGTGCCCTGTGGGCACGTGACGGCCCCGGACCACCGAAGGCGCTGGCTCCGGACCTCACCTTTCCTTGAGGGACTCCTCGCGTGGTTGGGGGGGCTCGGACCTCGCTGAAGGAGGTCCGGGGCCTCCCCTGTGGGCCGGGTGCGCGGTCCAGCTTTTATAAGGAGTAGGCCAGGCCCACCTGTACGCGGTCTTAGACCCTCCTTTTACTGCAGCTCTTGCCGATACTGGTGATCTTTGTCTAGTGTAAGCGGGTACCCGGCTAGCTGGGTACCGACAAACATTATCTCCATATATGAGATTTTAATGGCTTCAAATGAAAATATTAATAACTAAGAGGTTGCAGATATTATCGATCTTTAGTACTTTCATACAAATTTTATCTCCATATGAGATGTTGTAAAAAAGCGTTTCTTATTTTTTTATGGTGTACAACACATAAATCAATCTCGACACGTCAACTCCCCAGCATAGGAAATTTTAAAAAATAAAAAAAATCATAACATTATGACACCTGAATTGCTAGAAATTTTTTGGTATCTCAGTTGATGGTATAAGTATATTTTTGCAAAAAAAAAAAACAAAAACAAAAAATTCTTTTAAAAAATCATGTCTCGGTGGGGTAGGCGGAAATAGGTGATTAGTGGGCGCATATGGTATGGCAGCTGTAGAATTAAATTTTTGTCGTTTGATTTGATGGAACATTTATTTTGCCATCTTTAGTTGGTGGCGGTATAGGTATAGCTTGTAATTTTTTATTTGTAGCATTATTTTCTCGAAATAAGGACACAAATAATATAAATAAGAAAAGTCACTCCTTGTGGCAGTGGGTGATCAGTGGGCCCATATGATTTGCGGTTGCAAAACTGGATTAAAAAATTTTGAAGACAAAACATCTGCAATCAGGCATGCTGTTCCACAAGATTCAGATTTGAAACGTTCAAAAGTGCAGGCGCGAAGAGGGGAGATTTGGGCAAAACGTCAGTGGTCAATCAAGTGTTGTATTTGCTTCCAAGAGAACAAATTAAAACTTATACAGTTCCAAAGATCTTGTCAAAAGGTGTCCTTTTCCGAAGCCAAGGAAACAAAAAAAAAAGTCCCGTCGAATTTTGGGACTAAAATAAAAGCGTCTGTTGATGTAAGCGTTGCAGTAGGCATCTGGGGATGCTGGTCTTGAAAATTTTCAGAACCTGTACCCAGTATGCTACTTGTGTATCTACCCAGTATGATCCCTCAGCAACTGCTGGTGAACCACGCTGTATAAAAACTTCCAGAGTGATTACAACAAACACATTGATCGGTCAAGTAAGATATTCCTCGGCCACAAACAAAGTTTGGCGACCGATCATCTTCATCTGTCCATGTTCAGATCGATTCCAATGTTCATCCCGTTGTACGCAATCGGCGCATACATCCACATGTCGTCAGAGCTCAGGAGCTGCAGATTCAGAGAGACAAAAATGTCAATGGACACGTCGTTGCACAACGATATGGATGGCACCAACTGAATCAGGCTCTGCAGGTCCTCACCCTGATCTGAAGCTGCAGGAACTTGACATATTGGACGGCCTCCTCAAGCATTGTGCTGATGTCCACCTTGGTCCCGTTGGGCACCAGGTTCTGCAGAATCTTCAGCCTCTCATTGATCCTCTCCCTCCGTTTCTGCATAACCAAAGAACAGCACTTTCAGATTCGAGCAAGAACAGGATTGATTGGTCAGGAAACAAAATGTGACGTTCATGTATAGTACCCTTGCATAGATGCTCTGGGGTTCAGTTGTCGCACCACGGGCTGCCCAAGCCTTGCCTTTGGGACGAGCATCAGCATCTCCAGACTCCAGAGAGGCATTGGAGTCACTGTCGGAGGTGCAGCAGCTTGTCGGGCTTCCACTTGCGATGGCAACACAAGCATCCTCATCTGCGCTCCGCTTGGCCTTCTTCGATCGCTTAGTTTCACCCTTCCTTGTGCATTTCCGACCCTTCATCCAATCCATTTCCATCAGTGTTTACATTATAGAAATATGAACATTTCTGGTCAAAAGTCTGATCATGGTGACTTACTCTTGTCTGGCCATCAGGTTCTTCAACCAAGCGTTTCCTCTTGTTGGCAGCAGCAGCACTTGCTGAGTCGAGCATAATCATGCTTGGATCATCCAGATCCTCGAAGCTTGAGTCTCCATTCCCACAAACATCAAGGGAATGGTGTGGGAACATATTCAGAAACTCAATTGCACCATACTCCTGGATCGAGCTCAGGTCATCTGTTGCAGTGCAGGAGGTGATTCCAAGGGCCTCATTTGAGCTGCTCAAACAGTAGCCCTCATATGCAGGTGGAACAACAAGGCTATTGCCAATGCTGTCACCATATGCATGAGCATCTTGATTGGACCACGGAAGCTCATGGTGACCTTCCTCACCATGGGAGGGGAAGGAACCTAGCAGCTGCGCCATTACATCTGATTCCTCACCATGCGACAAGAAGTCGAACTCAGTCCAGCTGACCTCAGTGATCAGCCCTCCATCCTCCATTGTAATGGGCAATGAGGACCTAGAGGTCAGAGGTGATTGTGTAGTGTTTATGTCTGAGACGATGTTTGCTTGATGAAGACTATGCGTAACAGTGCAGGTGCTTTTATACTGTTCAGGAACTATAATTCAGAACGGTTGCTGTTGCATCATCTTCAAATTTTAAAAATGTGACTACGATTAAAAAATTGAGGTCCACGATTGGATGAAGTTTATTGTGATAAGTTAACGATTAAAATGAACTGCCGTATGTCCTGGAAGTGTGAAGGTCACAAAATCAGAAAACTTCAACTGATGGTTGGTAGACAAGACAGTGACTTATCCAAGATTACAGTGCCGTGGCCTGTCTGTGAAGGAGGTTCAATGATTGGGGGCACTTCACTAATCATTGGTCCATCAAGGGCTACGAGAGGAAGTCTATGATCTCTAAGCAGGGACAGGGTTTACCTCAGAAAATAGAATAGAATAAAAGAGTGTCATGCTGGTTAGAGAGATGGAATAAAGAAAATAGGGGATGCAAAGAGAGGCCTGCACGAACGTTGGTGGAGGGAATCTGAACATTTTTTAGAAACTTAAGGAGATATGGCAACACCTCTACTGATGCACTTCTGCTTCTGCAGAACCTCAATGGTTTTATGTCCTTGCGAAGGGAGGAAAACAACTGCTAACTAAGGCTACATATAGAACATTTGAAACAAAGAATTATGCCAATCCAGTGAAAATTTTCTGAACTAGACTTAGATAGCAATAAGTCTGCCTGAAATCTCATACAATGCAGTTATAAATGCAAGTTAGACTACAGCAGTATAGAGTATATATACTCAAAAAAACTGAACAAATGCAAAGGTTCCCATCAAATGATGTCTAAAAGGTCAAGCAGGCACCAGCTGCAGCAATTTACCAAAGGCCATAAGAAAACTCACTTATATTTGAAATTCGTATTGTGGCACATTTTGTGAATTGACGAGCATGTGTATCATCAAAATGGAGGCCACAATAGGTCTCCAAATAAGGTGTCAGGTTTCCGCAATGCCCGACAAATCTGAATCTCTTGAGGATCTGCTGCTGATATCCTCATCAGCATAAGTGATCTGCATCCATCTAGCCATTAAGAGCTGCACATGACTCAGATCCACCATAATGTACAAATCAATTGTACTTCTGGCATGTCCTCAAAAGGGACCTCTTGCCTCTCCTTGTCAAACAGCAACAGCTAAGATGCTGGCGAGGAAAATGATTTCAATGGAACAAGATGAAGTTTGTTTATGGCCCATGATTCTTACCCTTTAGCTGTACGAAAGAAGCCATGCATCCGATGTTATGCGGCCAAACTGCACGAGTATGCATTATAGTATTATACAATACCTAAACAACCAACAACATAACAATAATAGCATGGAAACGAAGACCATAATATATGATCATTGCCTAGTAAGCACTTAAGATTATTTCCTGACTTCGCAAAGTTCAACTTCAAAGCATGGGAAAGCCAAATTGCTTGTTGGGTCACTCCTTTGGAGATCCTAAAAGATATTCTGTTCGTAGCATTTCTTAGCTCGTAAACTAAGTGCACAGACTGGCACCAATAAATTATGCCAGACGATAGCATTGCTCTGTTGTGCTTTTCTGAAGAACAGCTACATTTTAAGTTGAGTGAGTTTGCTTTCACGAAATAACTAAATCATGAGCTAAAATATTCCAACCAAATTTTGTTTTCCTCCATAAAGAAATATCACTATTGAACCTTATTTTAACAAAATATGAAATACGTTGGCAAGGTAGATTTGGTATACTATGAAGCAAATAAAAAAGGAAAAACAAAAAGCATGAGATTGGATAGTAAAAGCACACATAGCCCATGCATTGTAGTGAATTCTAGCAAACAAACGCACTAGGTAACTTACCAGCTATCATGCGGGACTAAAATGATCACCATACACTGGATTCTAATTCACTCGATACATCACTGTTTACTAGGCAAACTGAAATTTATGTCAACTTCATTGACAATGTTAATGTGGCATTATTTATAGCTTTGATTGTATTGATTCAGCTACACAATCGTTAATATGTTATCATACTCAGAAGCCAGGTCCTACGATGTATTTTCTAAAGTTACCAGAAAAAAACAATGGTGTCAGAAAGGCCCATGCGAAGGTAGCCAAGTATGCGAAGGTGACTGAACTATGTAGCTCTTGGCTACGGGGTGAAAAGGCCATGGCTGATAATTTCCTAATTTATATACTATTTTGGCACCAATTTTGACCGTCTTATTCAAAAAAATTTGTGAAAATATGAAAAAAATTCAATATATAATTGAAGTATATTATATGCTAAACTAAATTACAACGAAAATAAATGATGATTATGAATTTTTTTAATATAAAACGAACAAGTCAAACTTGATGTCAATAAAGTCAAACGCTATCATAGAGGCAAGGAAATATATATGGAGAGAGATTTTCAGAACCATCAAACAAAGAAAAATCAATAGTTCAATTATTTGTGATCAAAACCCTACTTCTAATCACAAATACACGCACAAGAAAACTACTTTATTAATCATTACTGAGAATGAGCATCCATATGCTATTTTAATGCAAAAAGTCAAAGTAAACAGATTGACTATCAAAAGATATTGGAACAAACTAGAAGTCAGAGATTATATACAAAGAGCTCATAGTCAAACATAAAATAATTGATGGTTGAGACACCATTTCCTGAATCCATAACAATCTTCGTGTCAAATATGACTCAGGCAAAGTATTATTGATCAGGATGTTCAGAAGAAAAGCAACAAGAATTTAGTTTACAAACTAAACACCAGTAGGAAGATGCAATCTGAAAAGTATAATTTAATTAAAGCAGTACTTTAAGCTCAGAGCAAAGTTAAGGAAATAATGCTACTTTTTACAAAATATACAAAAAAAGAGACCTATTTTCAGGTCGGAAACTATTGACAGCATCCACCAAAAAAACACTTTAGAGATATGTAGAGCACTCAAGTCACAGTTTGATGCATGGGCAGGGCTGCGAAAGTCACCCACATATGCATCTCCTAGATCAAAATGCTAAGTCCTTCAATTCTCTGAAGGATTTTCGAAAGTACAAACAGGTATAACCAGCCCATGACTACTAGGCCCATCAGCTTTTCACCAACAGCATTATCTCCTCAAATCTCTTCAGAAGTCCATCTCCACCCAACATCAACAGTTATTGCTTTATTGCGACAGCAAATTAGTCATGAATTGTTTCGTGGACAAAGTGAGAAAGTAATGATACTAGAACGACAACAAACTCCAATCAGGATTATCCTTGATGTGAATAATTAGCACTATTTTGACAATCATAAGCCACAGTTTACACGGGCCAGCAATCATGTCTGCATTGACAAATCATTCAAGGACTTACAAATTTTGAAATAAAACTTTATTATGGATCAGCAAGAAAACAGACAATATTGTAACACGGGAAACTTTGTTGTTTCCACAATAGTTCCGATGAGGGAGCATCAACAGAGAAGCCCCAACTTGTGTTTCAAGCATCCGCTTCCACAAGGACAAAAACTGGCCTGTCCCCTAGCTTGTCTCGGCCCTGAATACATGTTGTAGTTAGAGTACAGTAAAGAAAGATTCATGATATGTAATCATAAGAATTTCTTTCTTCACTCCTTGCATAGTGAAAATCATAAGCTGTTTTCTACTCACTATTTTTTTAAAAATAAATACTAAAGATCTATTAGGATGCAAATATAAACTCCTGATTCCTGATAAGAGCATAAAACAACTATATTATGGTATAACATAATACTTTTCGACACCTGACAAGGGAAGTTGATGTATCAGGAGCAGAATATACCTTCAATTCTGGCAATTCAATGACACAAGCACACTCAACAACCTTTGCTCCAACACGCTCTGTAAAGTCAGGGGAATCCAATTGAAGTAAATAAACAACTATACAGCAAACAGCGGGAAAACAATCTAAAATGATATACAGAATTACAGAAAGTACAATTCCTTGAAAGTTAGACAGTGGCAGAGCTTGCCAAAGAAATGAGATGGGGCCAGAACTTAAATAAGGTGGTTATGTTAGTGTATAACCAAGATAGTTAAGAATTAAGTAGTGCCACTATTTGGTAACAACAAATTGAATCTCATAAATTTTTTTCAAAATTCTTGCTGCAACATATCCATATATGCGCACAAAGACATTTTTAATCTCATAATTTAAAATAAAAGTATTCGGTACAATATATTTACTAAAGGAAGAATTCTGAGAAAGAAGGGAACTGTCAGCGTGAATTTATAAACATGCAAAAATTGTTCTAATCGTGGAAGGGAATCATATACGCAATAACAGAGTATAGCATAAAACTGAAGACACAAGCTCACCAATAAGTTTAACAGCAGCGCAAAGCGTTCCACCAGTGGCAATAAGGTCATCGACGACAAGGGCCCGGTCGTTTGCCTCCACAGCTCCAACATGCATTTCGATTTTGTCGGTTCCGTATTCCAAAGAATATTCTTCCGAGATCACCTCACCTAGTATATCGATGAGTGAGAGTTAGCTATTTCATTCATTCTGAGATCTGAAGTATCGGTTCAATATAACAGCACTACAAAGTTAGTGGTAGATATGCAGACCTGGCAACTTTTTTGGCTTCCTCAGAGGTACAAACTTGGCACCGATGGCTAGAGCGATAGGAGGCCCAAAAATGAATCCTCTAGCTTCGACACCTGTTTTACATGGCAAGAAATACGAAAAAAATGAGAACCATAGAACAAAAAAGGCTGTCAATTCCATTGCTTACAAATGCCAACAATTTCAAAGTAAGATCATGTAAAATCTAAAAAATAAATGACCGCATAATTAAACATTTACCAGCAACTACGGTGATCCCTTGGTCCTTGTACCGCTCAACAAAGAGGTCAATCGTGTCACGGAACGCCTTCGGATTGAGCAGCAAGGTCGTGATGTCCTGAAACATGATCCCTGCGGAGAAACGAAACGGACGGGCCATAACTACAACGGACAAATAACGCAACCCCCAAACATACAAATGTAGGCCACTCTTTCACAAGACCAAAAGCACTGCTAAACAGCGCGGTGTTATCATGTTAAAGGTGCGTTTTGTAGCACTGCATAGGAACCGAGACGTGAGTAGACCAGCATGTGCTTTGCGCGTGAAGGCATATAACAAGAGGAGTGCTATGAGTGTTACTGCGAGTGGGAAACTACGCTTGTTCAATATCGCCCGCACCTGTTACAACATTAAGCTTCATATAAGCAGAGTATTATTGGAGATTGGAATAATCGTTCTAGCAGTGACGCAAGTGTGTGCAGTGCAGTTGAGCTAAAGCTAAGCTGCGGAATCCCGACCACGCCAACCACCAATATGACGTGCTACCGAACAGCCAATCCACCACGAACGGTGGCGAGTCAGCCTCGGAACAACAGCGCCGCCGCCGCGGCGGCCGGCGAGCTGGAGGCGCGAAGCTGGGTCGATCGAATCCAGCAACCCGTCCACCCGCGCGAGAGCTCCGGCAGGCTTCTAGAACGAGGGGAGAGGGAGAGAGCGGGGGGAAGCTCCCACCTGGCTTGGGGAAGTCGGGGATGACGCGGATGGAGGACGCGATCCGCGCCACGCGCGCGTCGCCGGACGCCATCGGCACCACCGCCGCCGCTCGCCCGCGCAGCCTCCGCACGCGCGCGCTCGACCTCGCCGCGACGCCGAAGCCGAAGCCGAAGCCGAAGCGGACGCCGGTGGGACGGAGAGGCGGCGCCGACGGAGACGGGGACGGGAGGCGAGGCTGGAGGTGGAGCGGCATGCTCCGATGCTCTCCTTTTTATTTGGGCCTCCCCGCGGCCCGCCGGGCCCTGTGCCGCTATAGAGCGGCTCCGTCACTGACAAGCGGGCCGGCGGGCCCGCAGGCCGTATCGGAGGATGGGTGTGGGTAGGCGAGGCTGGTGGGGCCCCGCGGCGTGGTTCATGCCTCCCCAACTGGGCCGGGGCCCACGGGAGGTTCTGTTGGTCGGCTGACGCGTGGGCCCGCGACGGCGACAGCTTGGGTTCGCGTTTTTCTATTTTTTATATATTTTCTAAAAAGCCAATTGTGCAAGAAACCTATTCCGATGTTGTATCAAGCTCATCAACTTCTTACGTACTACCTCCGTTTTTGTTTATATGTCGTTAGGACAAAAGAAATGAATAGAAAATGATCTACATATAGCTGTCGGAGTGTCATACAAAAGAAAACAGAGGGAGTACTATACTATCAGATACGGTCCAAAAACACATGAGCGGACAAGTTTATACGTTAACCCCCTTGCAGTCCCGTGTCGTTCTTTTTGTTCTCGGCGATCTGGGCAGTTGCGTTAGTGTCAAATACGGTCCAAAAAAGATGTTAGACTTAATCTTACTATTTTATTTATATTTTATAAGTCAGTACATGTGTTAGTGTGTGCGTGTAGTCGGTGTAGATCAAATCAATGGTTTTGCATTGTGCAGCGGGCCGACTGCGGACGCCGTGACGGGGCTACCGGCGTGGTTCATGCGTGCAGGGGAGTGGTCGTAGGTGTGCCGGCCTGCTGACGGAGTTAAGATTTGCATCGAGGCGTTGGAGCTGCATGCTGGCGATCGTTGGTGGTGCTAGATTGTCTTAAGGGCTACGAAGGTGAGATTAGTCGTGATCACCATAGTTAGTCTGTCCGGTGGCCACACGAATACTAGTACTAGGTGCTAGTGCGTGTGTAGGGTATACGGCCGGGTTCCCTCCCCTCCCCCGACGTGCGTTCCTCATGTTCTTCTTCCTTCTCCCGTCCCCGCTCCTCTCGCCGCATCCCGCCGCCACCTCGCGTGCCCGCTTGTGTCAGGCGCCTCGCCGCACCGCCCTCCGCTGCCCACCGCTCGCTAACCAAGGTGCCACTCGCCCCCGCCGTCGGCCCTTTCCAACCGCCATCTCCCTCCAGTCTCCGCCGCCATCTCGCCCGCCACCTCTGCCGAGCCGGCTGCCGCCGACGGTGAAGAAGAAAGGGTCACCGGCGGCCCAACCCCTAACCCTAGCCGCCGCCACCTCCCCTGCCCCCCCCGCCGCCGCCCGAGAGATCGCCGGCGTCTCGGCACTCTCGCCGCGACCTCCCCGCCCGCCGCCCCCTCCCGCGCGGCATCCCGTCCCGACATCGTCACGTGGCGGGCGTGGGAGGCCGCCATGCGTCCGTTCGGTGGATGGAGGGGGCGGTGCAGGTAAATTAAGAATTTGGTCGGGTTGTGCGGCGATACATAGCACAGTGAGTACTATTTAAGTCTGTAACCAACACCGAGGTGATAGCAGGGGTGTGTGGGCAGAGCTGGAAAGAGCGCGAGTGCTGCATCTCCTGTCTAGTGTTTTTTGGAGTGGGTGCAGCACGCAGGAGAGTGCATGTGAGAGTTGGGCTGTGCGAGTGAATACAAAGTGCAGTGTGTGTGCAGTGATCTCTTGCGTGTGTTATTCTCCCTCTGTCTGCTTCTATTGCCCGCCGCACTTTTCTCCGCTAAGCCAAACCAGAGTGTGCAGTGTGAGAGCAGTGAGCTGTCACTACTGGAAAATGGAATAATGAATACTCCTGTTAGTGGAAATAGTAAATACAAAACCGATACAGAAATAGGAAAAATCAACTTTTTGACGGTGGACCGACAGGGCTAGAGCGAGATGGAAATTAGTATTTGCCTGTTGGGGCACTGACAGGAAACAATCTTTTTTGCCACTGTCAGGGAAATCAAATTGCATTAGATTTAGAACAAAAGTTCTATCATAGCTGCACTGATAGGAAAATCGAATTCACCGCCAAAAATAGAAATTCCCTGTCAGTGCAGCAACCATCAAAATAAAAGAACTCCTTTTCTTGTCGGTGTCCAATTTCTCTGTCGGTCACCGATTTCTAGTGTCGGTACATGGCGGCAACGACAGGGTAATAATAATTTTCCTGTCATGAACTAAAATACCATAAAAAATGGCTCCCGACAGGAGTATTCCATTTTCTAATAGTATGGGTCAGCAAAGGAGCAGGAAGCAGGGCTGGCGGCACTGGTGGAGCAAGGAGGAGTGCCCATGGTGGAGAGGTGGTGGTGCTCTGATTGCCAGCCATGGATGGTAGAAGGAGAGCTGATGCCTCTCGCTTTAGGAGAAGAAGAGCAGAGGAAGAAGATGCAGTGTCGCGGTTAATTTTCGGGGGAGAAGAAATAAAATGAGAAAAAAATGGGTAGATATTTATAGAAGCTAGTTAGGCTTAGGGTTAGGTTCTAAATGGGTCTTTAGATGGCTTTAGTTTTGGGTTGAGCTCAATTATACTGTGAATTAAATTGAGCCAAGTTTATTTGGATATGGAAGTACAAATGAATTATATTGTTTTTAACCGAATTCATTGATCCAAAAAGATGGTGTTAAAAGATGTTTTGACACACGCATGAACTGAGATATTTAACCGCGAAATAAATTTACCTAGAATTATTTTAACTTCAGTAGCTCAAGTTTATGTTTGTATGTGCTGATCTTGAGGCAAGTGTTGTCCATTTCAACATTAAGAATTAATTTAATATTTAATTATTTTAATTGGCCACATAACCTGCAGGTCACTTTAGTTGGCCTGGCCTGCATATGTGTTACTGTAGTTTAGGTAGAGTGATTCTTTAATTTTGATCAGTGGGATGTCACCTTTTTTGCAGGTTTCTTATCATTACTCATCAACTGTTAGATTTTGTCCATGCATCCTTTACAATTTGCACCAATTGTGCTTGTTCCCCTTTGGAGAAAAAAATAAGCCAACTATTTAGTCCTTTGGTTTAGCCATTTAGGATAGATTTTACGGTGGTTAGAAAGGTACCCACGGGTATCAGACGATACCACAAATTTTTTAATTTTTAAAGGTCTTTATGCCCTTTGTAGAATTTACAAATAAAAAAATATGGTACCGGTTCTACCATTTTCTGTACTGAACCCTCATATTTGGTACCATGCAGGGCATATGTGTAATGCCCCCGGCATCTCAAAAGCCTTGACACGCGATTTGATTAGCGTTAATCAAGGATTGGACTTAATCATGCTTAGAGAAGAGCAACAACTAGGCTAGTAAACCACTAAATAAAAAATTTCAAGTTGAACATGCAAAACTCTCCGATATTTGGTTGAGACATTTATACATTTTCATGCAAGACATCGAATACAAAAGTTTTAGTTCAAGATATTTCCTTCAAATATGCTATTTTGACCGTTTTCAAAAATCAGATGTTAAGGGGCTCAAAAGTTCGAACCAAGCCCAGTTAACCTACACTCAGGAAATTTTGCTAAGTTTTGGGTTGACACTCCTTCCCAAATTTCATTCTGAAATTACTTTCGATTTGACTATACAACTTCAAAATCTTCCTTTCTATGAAAGGAAATTAAACTCATCACTTTTCAAATACACTAGGCCTTGACTCATTGGAGTTCATTTGATACCCCAAAGCTTGGAAACAAGAAAGACTCCACGTAAATTGAAACTGCAGTTTTACCAAACATTTGAATACAAATGTGCTTGTAGTTCAAAATATAACATGATCTAGCCTAAGCTTTCTATAGCAAACTTGTAGACAATTTCATGCTTTACAACTTTGGTATATTGTGTGTTCACATGCATAAAGGTTTGCATGATGTTTTACGTCATTTTCTGTCTTCTACTGAAATATGTCAAACTAGGCCTGAGTGGAAAATTCAAATTTTGAGCAACCAAAAGACATGATAATGCAAAACTTTGTATATGAAAGTTGTAGGTGATGAAATTATGAACAACATTGGTATAGAAAAATTTTCATGAAAATTCACCTAAAATAGACTTTTATAATTTCTAAGCTGAAAGTTTCAGTTGGTCAAACTGGGGTTACAGCTTTTGAATTCAAATTTCTCCAAAAACTTGAATATAACATGGTGTCAAAGTTTATAATAAAGTTGTAGATCATCAAATTTGGAGCACTTCTTGTATTTTGATTTTTCATTAATTCGGTCTCTAAATCCTTCAAAAATTCGAAATACAAACAGTGGTCTAAATAGTCAACAAGGATTTTCTATTTTCGGATTTTTCTTTTTCATTTTTCTTTTCGCCTGAGTCACTGACCAGGGGGTCCCACCCGTCGGATTTCCGCCCGGTCGGAAATGTCGACATCCTTCCGTGGGACCCACAGGCCGCACCTCCGCGAACCCGGTCCATGCACTCTATGCTCATCTTCGTCCACGGGGCCCACCTATCATTGACTCCGGTCCTACGGACTCGGTCCACGCTGCCATGCTCCCCCTCCTTCCCGCTCCCCTGCTAGCCCACGCGGCGGGCGAAGCCTGCCCGCGCCGCGCCATGAGCGCCCGCACCCCCCGCCCGACCAGCAGCATTGCGCCCGCTCTCTTCGTCCAGAAGGAGCCGCTCCCTGCTCGCCTCCCTCCCGAGCTCACTCCATTCCATCGCCCTCTCGGCTTGCTCGGGTGAGGAGTGCCGAGCTGCCATTGTTGGCACCACGCAAGCTCATGCGCCGGCCGCTCCCGACCTCCTTCTGCCTGAACACAGAGCGCACCCCTTCCACCACCTCGCCGCGCGCTCCCTTGGGGCACTGCATCCCCTCTCCACCACCGAATCCCCCTCGTACCACCTCGCCGACGCGCGCACCACCCGCGTTCACCCGCGGTCCGCCGTGAGGGGCTGTCTTCGAGCCGTCCCCACGCCTCCGGGTGCCACCGCGGCCTTCCCCGTCGTCGCGCGCAGCTCACGCGACTTGCCCCTCCGCCATTTACCTCCTCTCCACGGAGATCAAGCCGCCGCCACCGAACCCGTGGCCGCCGCGGACCTTCCTGGTTCACCGCCGGTTCGAGCGCGTTCCCCGGCCAAGCAGACCTCCCCGTGCGACGAGATCTGGGGAACTTGGTCCCTGGAGCCGGGAACGTATTCCCAGACCCGCGGATGGGGACGTAGCCGCCTCCTCGTGCGTCGCCGTGCGCGGGAATGGCCACCGGCCCTGCGCCTCCTGCCTGTCGAGAGGAAGAAGAAAGACATGGCGGTTTTGCTCTTTAGCCCTCTATGTTTACTGATTTTTCATTTCCATCTCGTAAGTTGTAGCATGAGTCTTGTGTTCCTTACAGTATAGCCCCTGAAGTTTATAAATAATAGCGTTTAGGACCCTGGACGTTATGGTTTTTTATTTATTGAATTTCTATAAACTGAGAGCTTTGAAAATTCATAGTAAATTAAATAAAAATCAGAAAAATACAAACTTTGTTGCAATGTGTTACTTATGAGTAGATCTACAGGGCGGAGAAGAGGGTGAACCATGAAATGACTGATTTGCCCCTGCTTTTGTGTATTCATGCTAAAAATAATTAAAGGATAAAAGTAGAGTAAACAACCTCCAAAAATCATGAAACTTGGACTATGTCCTATCTATGTTAGGTATTATGCACTAGTATTTTTGATGCCCCTAGCTCCTGCTGCAAATGACAAATCTATCCTAGGGTCCACTTTTAGATAATTATTGAGTAATAAAATGCATACTTTATGAATTGTGCTCAAATAACTCCCTAGTAGATATGTTGAACTCATTTAGTCTAGTATAGACCAAAAATAAAGTTTCATGTGCACTAGTAGCAATTTGCTGAGAGATTTGAAAATAAGTAAGGCTATGCAATTGAACATAATAAAATAGAGAAGTAGGGTCTAATAGGCTTCAAAAATCCCACCAAGCTTCTTACAGCCATATTAGTGTGTTTACATGCTTATGTGACTCTAACATAAATTTGTGGCTGGTGTTACATGATAAGTCTAGCAATGCAGTTAGATAAGTCTCAGAAGTAAAGAAAATAAAAGGGAAATGTTAATGTGCTTAGTTAGGCTCGTGATTTGTCCTCTATACGATACTCGACGTAGTGGAAATGTTATAACATAACGAAACATACCCTTCTGCTTAAACCTAGTTAGGTGGTCAAACAACTCAGTGCCTAACATAAGTTTGCCCTGGGCACAAGGGTGATTTCTATTTAAGTAGTTTATCAATCACCTTTCTGCCTATCCATAAGATGATTGTCCAAATGTGTGCTTGATATTCATGCATCCCATTCGGTGCATCATACATGGCATTCATATAGTGACGCTGTCGGAGCGGGAGTGCTCCTGTTCAGGTGGCGGAGTGCACCCGGCCAAGATCCTAAGTACTGGGAGTAGTTAGGGGGAGCAATCGTTGTTAGCTAAGTTGGTGGCGGCACGATGGTGGCGAGAGGATTTAGAGTGGTTCGGGCCGCCGGAGCGTAATACCCTACGTCCACTGTGGGTGTGTTCTTGTATTTCGTGGGCTAGTTCGAGCTTGTCTGCGTCTGTCCTTTGTGTTGCGTATTCCTCCCCTTTTATAGCCCAAGGGGGGCATGTACATGGTGGCCGGGCCCCGACAGGTGGTCCCGGCCATTTCCTCTATGCTACAGTTCTATTCTGTGACCGATGTCCAATGCTTCCATGCTTCGCGCCTGTACCGCTGTCGTGACCGGGTATGGCCTGGAGGCCCGCCATACCGTCTTGTCGCTCGGATACGGCGCCGCGCCGTCCTGCCTCACGCCGTCCTGTCCCATCGGCTGCTAAACCCGCTGAGAGGCTTCAGAGGCCAAGGGGCAGGGGACGCGCACGCGCGACAGGACAGGGCGCCCGTAGCAGCGTTGTAGCGCCGCTGCCTAGTATTAGGCTGAGCGCGGCCGCCGCGCGTGGCGCGGCTCATGATGAGTACAGCGTACTTGTTTTCTCAATATAGCCCCCAGTGTAGCTGGGGAAACCAACTGTAGTGCTCTGTCATCGCCGCCGTGCCTTGGTAAGGCGCACCCCCTCGCCTCGCCGCCGCCGCCTGCCAGCGGCGGCGTCGGCGGGCGACGGGGGCACGCCTGTCTGACAACGTCGGCGGGCGACGGGGGCACGCCTGTCTGACAACGTCGGCGAGCGACGGGGGCACGCCTGCCTGACACTCGTGGTGTCAGCGGCATTGGGGCGTGCCAGCCTGACAGCGGCGGTGTCAGCGGCATCGGGCACGCCCACCTGCCCGCAATAAATGCGGCAGGTGGGCGAGGTGCCCGTCTGAAGGCCCCGCCACGCGCCTTGTGGGCATGTGGCAACGCGAGACCTTCCCTTGCCCGGTGGCCACGTGGCGGCCCCGGACCACCGAAGGTGCTGGCTCCGGACCTCCACGCGCTCTGCGGGCACGTGGCGCCCCCGGTCCACCGCGGGCGCTGGTTCCGGTCCTCCACGCGCTTCTGCACGTGGCGGCCCCGGACCACTGAGGGCGCCGGCTGCGGACCGCCTCGTGCCCACAGAGCACGGGGAGGTCCGGAGCCGACGAAGGCACGGGCTCCGGGCTCCGGCCCGAGAGGTCCGGATCTCTCCTCGCGTGGCTGGGGGAGGCTCGGTCCTCAAGGAGGTCCGGGGCCTCCCCTATGGGCCGGGTGCGTGGCCCTAGCTTTCCCAAGGAGTGGGCCGAGCCCATCTGTACGCGGCCTTAGGCCCTCCTTGTACTGCAGCAGTTATCTACATAGTGATCTTCGTCCAGTGTAAGCGGGTACCCGGTTAGCTGGGTACCGACAGTGGCCCCTGGGCTCGCCTTTGGTGAGTTCTTCGAACCTGAGGTGAGCCCACCGTCGCTTACTACACAAGTCGCCGGGAGCCGTGTGTGGCTACCGGCGCTTAGCCGTTAAGCTCATAGTTGGGCAGGGCCCACCACTTGATTTCTTGGTCGAGGCCTTGACTCGCCTGCCTTTGGAGAGGGCTCGGTCCACCCGACCCCGCGGGGTGGCCCCGTGGGTTCCCATGATCTGGGGGCGCGCGATCGTGGGAATCTCTCGGGAAACGTGGGGGGCAGGCCCGCGTCGGAAACCGCGCAGCGGTTCACCTACTTCTTCTCCTGCCATTAAGGCGGGGCAGACGGCTACGTGGGCAGCCGTGCGTAAAGCGGAAAAGGCAGGGGCCCCGCACGTCGCGCCGGGACGCGCGTCCGTGTGCGGCCGCCGGTTCGCCTTCCTGTCTTGCTTGCTCTTCTACCTGCCTGTCATGACTGCCTCCTCGGGCCCCTGCTGTCATAGACTTGGTGGCCCGTGGGTGCGCCCGAGCGTGCGTACACCTGTCGTCCGCGACTTGCGGAGGATTGGGGGCAACCGTCAAATAGGGTCCTCGGCCATCGGCCGAGCACGTCCTTCTGCCATTTGCCTTTGCACCCCTCGCTTCCGCCGCGGCGCTTCATCTTCCTCGCAGCAGAGCTTCCGCTCCTTGCCCGCTGCGTGCTCCTCGCCTTCTCCATCGCCGGCTTCCTCAGCGATGGGTCCGAGCCACCAATCCCCCCGGGAGACGGAGGAGAACCTCATCCGCGTCCGCCGCCTGCTCGGCTGGACGGACGCGGAGCGCCGCGATAATGTTCGCACGGGCTCCTCCCCCCACCGCAACTTGCAGCTAGGGGAGTTCGTCCTCTTCGTCCCCTACCTCTACTGTGGGTTGGGGATTCCAATTTCTTCCTTCTTCATGCTGGTGCTGGAGACGTTTGGGCTGCAGCTTCAGCACCTCACCCCCCACTCCATCCTCCATGCGGCTATCTTTGCCCATTTCTGCGAGATGTTCGTGGGGGTTCCTCCCTGCGTGACGCTCTTCCGCCACTTCTTCTCAGTGAGGTGTTCCGGGCGGAGCTCGACGGAGATCGGCCGGTACTACTTCCTGCTGAAGGGGTCCGGGGGAAGATCGACCTACCTCCCCACCTTCGCCAGCGCCAAGTGGGAGCACTGGCGCAATGACTGGGTGATCATCAAGGCGGAGCCGAACGACCGGTTGGCGCTCCCGGACAGCAGCCCCGACGCACCCCTCCCGGAGGGTGCCTCGACGGATCTGCCACCCGAGCTTTCCCCCGTGCTGGCCAGGATCGCCGAGCTCGTCAGCGGCGGCCTGACCTCGCTGCACGTGCTCGCGGACTTCCTCAGGCGGAGGCTCGCTCCCTTGCAGATGCGGCCAAGGTTGGCGTGGAACTACACCGGCTCCAACGACTGCAGCCGGGTAGTACGTGGCGAAGAGCACGACCTGACGCCGCTCCTGCTGGAGGAATGGGTGCGGTGCGTCACGGACGTGAACTTCCCTCCGGAGCAGCTGCGCCTACCGTCCGCTATCGTGCCGCTCTGCCGCGACCAGGCCTTGCGGACGGCGGTGCTCCGGGAGATGCCCACGCTCGACGACGGCGGCCTCGCGGCGCGGCAGCTTGGAGGCGATCCCAACCGGGGGATCCACATCGCCGACGCCCCGGTTGGGGGTTCTGGTGCCAGAGGCACCGCCCCTGCTGATAAGGGCAAGGAGCCGGTGGCAGCGTGCCCCGCCGCTCCGCCGGCGGGTGGTGAGGGGACGCGGCGAAGGCTGGCCCGCGGCGACGGGACCTTTGTCTCGGAGCCCGACCCGAAGCGTCAGCGGACCTCAGGGGAAGGCAGCTCCTCTGGGCAAGAGGAGCGAGTGCCACCGCCGCCTCCGGGCCAGCGGCACCCTCAGCGCCGGGCACCTCCTCCGACGCCGGACCAGCAGCGGCGACCCTCTCCGGCAGCGCCGGCCTCGGGCCCGCGGCAACAGCAGCCATCGGCAGCGTCGACTGCAGATCGGCAGCCGCGGCGAGGCTCCGGCCTTCGTGGCCGCTGGTCGGCGCCTACCTCGAGGTAAGCCCTTTGGATTAGCTTTGCATACTTCGTGGTACTACGGCTAGCTTTTTTCAGGCTCCTCAGCCTTTCGCCGTGCATTCTTGTTTAGGCCGTCACGCCCGGGCGGCGTTCCTCCCCCCAGCGGCTCTGGTGGCCGGGCGACCACGGCGGAGAAGCGCGCCCCTGGTGGTCCGACGGCGGAAGACGCCACGCGGGCCCGGGCTACGACCGAGGGGCCTGCACCGGAGGCCACCCCGTCTGTCCGGCCCCAGGCCCCAGGTGGACCGACGCCGGGGGGCGCCTCGGGGGTCGAGACCGTACCCGGAGTGCCTGCTGAGGGGGCAGCTCGGGGCGCGCGCCCCAGGCACCAGGCAGCCCGGTGCCGGAGGGCGTCGCGACCCAAGGGCCTGCGCCGGGGGCGGCTCCTGACTGCCGGACCTCGGAGCCTTCATCGCCCGCCGCCCAGACGACCAGCCCCAGATCTCCGCCTCCTACCGAGGGGGAACTGGAGGAGGTTCTGGGTAGGCCGCTCCTGCCCCTGCCCCAGCCAGGTGGAGCCCCTCTCTCTCGCGTGCTACGTCGGGCGCACCAAGCCTTGGACGACGCCCAGGAGGCGCTCCAGCTGGAGTGGGCCCGGCTGCAACAGGAGCGCGAGGGCCTGGACGGCTGGCGGGCCCGTCTGGGGGAGCAGATCGAAGCCGCCACCGCCCAGCACTCACGGACCCGTGCGGAGCTTTCCACCGCCCGCACCGAGCTCGATGCTGATCGCGCAGCCTTGCAAGAGGACCTGCAGAGGTTCGCTAGCCGGGAGCGCACGGTTGGGCTCCGCGAGAAGCAGACCGAGGTGGCCGAGGCACGGCTGAAGCTCGAGCAGGCTAAGCTGGAGTCCGCGTGGAAGGGCGTGGAGCAGCGCCGGCAAGAGCTGGTGGAGGTGTCTGAGCGGCAAGCTGCCGTCAACTCCGAGCTCAACAAGATGAAGTCGAGGCTTGTCGAGCGCGAGGCAGCGGTTGCGGCTCGCGAGGACTCCGCCGCTCAGCGGGAGGCGTCGGCCAAGGCTCTGAGGGACTCTGCTGCTCGCCAGGCTGCCACGCTCAAGGTCCGCGAGGATTGGGTGAAGTCCCGTGAAGCGGGGCTGGCGGAGCAGGAGAAGCAGCTGCTGGCTGAGCGGGCCGCTCTGGAGCAGCTGAAGCAGGGTGCTGCTCAGCAGGCGGCGGTGGAGGACCGGGAGCAGATGCGCGCCGACCTCCAGCGCATCGCCGACTGGGCCGGGGAGGCGAGTTCGGCTCTGGTACCGCTCGGACTGAGTCCGATCCGGGTGACAGAGTCGCCGTCCACTATTGCAGACGCCCTCCCTGTCCTTGACTCGGCGGTGGAGCGACTCCGGCGCCTAGACTCCACGCTCGGAGAGCGCCTTGAAGCTGAGGGCCGCGAGTTGTGCCGCCTTGTGGTGGAGCACCTCCTGGTCTGCTTCCGGAGCCACGACCCCGCCATCTCCTTGGACCCGGTCATCGCAGGTCCGGTGGAGGAAGCGGAGGCCGCCGCTCGGGTCAGCGTGCAGGGGGTGGTGGAGGTCGTCGCCGCCCGGTTCCAGCGGACCCCTGCAGACGAGGACCCGGATGTACCGGGGACAGGGGCCTCTCCAGCGCCGTAGGGCAACAGCTTTTGCTGTTTTGTTTTTTCTCTCTTTTTTTTTATGTAAAACGTTAGTATGCCAAGTAATATAAGAATGGTAGTTGCGACTTATCTCCATTTGCTCCCTGCTGCATGTTGATGCATTGTTACCTGACCCCCTGGCCCCCTGGTAGGTAGGCTCTAAGTTTTGAGGCTGGCTACCACTAAGTCAGAGGCCAGACCTGCATGCAACTCACGGCAAACGTCAATGTCGCACCTACGGGACCCACTCTGAGTTGACCTTTTCCGCTACTCGAGGTCCGGAGCGTTTGCTGTCCGGGCCAGGGGCTAGGATATTTGTTCGCGGGATAGTAGGGTGTGTGAGTTAAGGGTACAGAACCAGGCAAAACTGCGACACAGCCCTGGACTATCCTTAGACCAAAACACCTTAGCTCTGGCCCGGTCCTGCAGTCGTTCGGACCTCTCCTAGCGAAATAAAAAGGTAACCGCGCTGCCTCGAAGTCCTCGGAGTCGCAGCCGGACCTCGCTGCTGAGGTTAGGGGGTGTGCCATTAGCTTAGGGGGTGGTCCGGAGCGCTAGACGCACTGTTCCTGATATTGGGGGAACTCACGGCGTGGTAGGGAGTGTTCAGTGCCTAGGGTATGAGACCAGGCTAAGCAGCTGACAGCTCCGTGCTACCAAGGCGAGCCCCTTTTCTCTGGACCTGGCACCTAATATTCCGGACCTCCTTCCCAGCCTCTGCGCTAACCGCTTCACACTCAAGCTGCTAAGTCCTGCTGGTTCCGAGGAGATTTTCGGCAAGAGTAGGATTCCACATAGGGGTTAGTAAAAATTGAAACAAGTAGTAATAACGGAGACAAGAACTTCGGGGCTAAACTTTTTCTTTAATCAAGCGGTACAGGGTGTCATGTGATGTCAGCCAGAGGTCGGGATTACAAGGGCGGACCTTCACCGCTCTGGTCCACATGGTGGTCCTATTTAGCTTACAAAAAGAAAAAAGGAGTTGCCCTGAATTCCTTGTCTACGGATAAAACTTACGGAGGTGCTCTATATTCCAAGGGTTCGGCAGCGGAACTCCTTCCTCCGTGGCGAGGCGAACGCAACCGGGGCGACTAACTTCTGTCACCTTGAAGGGGCCTTCCCAGCTGGGGGAGAGCTTGTTGCGCCCTTCTCGGCTCAAGATGCGCCTCAGGACCAGGTCTACAGGTTGGAGCACCCTGCCCCGCACGGTTCGCTCATGATAGCGTTTGAGCGATTGGTTGTACCGTGCGTTCCGGATTGCAGCCTGCCATCTTTGCTCCTCGACGAGGTCGACGTCGTCGCACCTCGCTTGTTCCTGCAAAGATTCACCGAAAGCTTGGACCCGTGGGGAGCCCAAGAGTATTTCTGGTGGGAGGCATGCCTCGGCCCCGTATACCAGGAAGAATGGGGTTTCCCCGGTTGCTCGGCTGGGTGTGGTCCGGATCCCCCATAGCACGCAGGGGAGCTCATCAACCCACTTCGCACCGTGCTTTCCCAAGCAGTTGAAGGTGCGGGTTCTGAGCCCCTTGAGGATTTCTGCGTTAGCTCTCTCGACCTGTCCATTGCTCCTAGGATGTGCTACAGAGGCGAAGCATAACTGGATGCCAACGCCGTCGCAATAGTCCTGGAAGACCTGGCTCGTGAACTGGGTCCCATTGTCCGTTATAATACGGCTAGGGACGCCGAACCGGCACACAATGGACTTAAGGAAAGCTGTTGCAGTTCCTTGGGTGATGCTTACTACTGGGGTTACCTCAGGCCATTTTGTGAATTTGTCAATGGCGACGTAGAGGTACCGGTACCCACCGACAGCTCTAGGGAAAGGTCCCAGGATGTCCACCCCCCATACCGCGAAGGGCCAAGAGGGTGGAATCATCTGCAGAGACTGAGCCGGTGTGTGTATCTGCTTTGCGTGGAACTGACACGCCTTGCAGGACCTTACTAGCTCAGCTGCATCCTGGAGCGCTGTCGGCCAGTAAAAGCCATGCCGAAAGGCTTTACCGACCAGCGTACGGGACCCTGAATGATTCCCGCACTCGCCTCCATGGATCTCCGCGAGTAAATCGCGGCCCTCCTCCCGGGTTATGCATCGCATGAGGATGCCATTGGCGCCACGCCTGTAGAGATCCCCTTCTACTAGCGTGTAGCGTTTAGCCAACCGCACTATGCGCTCAGCGGACACACGTTCTTCGGGAAGGATTTTGTCCTTCAGGTAGTCCCGGATCTCTGAGATCCGTGCATCGGGACTGCCCTGAGCCATTGGATGTGTCCCTGATGACATGCCGGGGTCATCAGTCCACACGATCCTTGGTGGGCTCCAGAGATGGAGGACCACTGGGACTGCTAGCTTCGAGGTGCTAGTTCTGCCCCCTTCGCCCAGTTCGGCTGGCTGGGCGGTTGGTCTCAGCAGCTGTCTTTTGAAGACGCCCTCGGGTACTGAGCCCCGAGTCGATGCCCTCGCGGAGAGGTCATCTGCCACTGAGTTGAGGTTCCTGGGAACGTGCTGCAGTTCCAGGACCTCGAAGTCCTTCTCGAGCTCCCTCACTCTCATGAGGTATGCTGCGAGCTGGGGGTTATTGCAGCAGCACTCCCCCCGGACCTGTCGGATCACCAACTGGGAATCCCCCTTAACCAGGAGCTGCTTGATTCCCAGTGAATGAGCGATCATGAGCCCAAAGATCAAGCCTTCGTATTCCGCCATGTTGTTAGTGGCTTTGAATTCGAAGCATACTATGTACTTTACTTGATCCCCGTTTGGGTCCACGAGGGCCACTCCTGCTCCGGACCCTTTTTCGCGGGCGGACCCGTCGAAGAAGAGAGTCCAGTGTGGCTCGGTGAAAACCCGGATGGTCCTGTCCGGCTGGGAAGGTTCCGCCTCGGTTTGCGGACCTCCAGATTCCGAGGCGGTGGGAGTCCATTCTGCGATGAAGTCGGCTAAGACTTGGCTCTTGGCAGCATTTCGGGGCTGGAAGTCGATTTGGAATTCTGCCAGCTCCGCAGCCCATTTGGCGATATTCCCAGTAGCGTTAGAATTGCGCAGGATTGCTCTTAATGGGTAAGAGGTCACCACGACAACCTTATGCGCCTGGAAATAGTGGCGCAACTTTCTGGAAGCAATAAGTAATGCGTAGGCGAACTTGTGAGCTTCCAGATACCTGGCCTTCGCCCCGTGGAGGACTTCACTGACGTAATAGACTGGCTTCTGGGTGGTCCGGACCCTAGTGGCAGGTCCGAGACCATCTCCCCCTGCCAGGCTGGCCCCCTGGGCGGCTTGGCCTCCAGCTTCTGGTGGCTTATCGCCTTGGCAGGGCAACGTGCCAACCGGACCTCCGATATCGGGGCCGGCTGCAGCTCCCGTGGTGGGCGGACCACCACCTTCCACTTGGGGGACCCCGGTGTCCCCTTCGTGGGGATGGGCTGGTCGCTCGGCGACCAAGACCATGCTTACTACCTCGGATGTCGCCGCGAGGTAGAGAAACAGGGTCTCACCAGACTCTGGCGCCACTAAAATGGGCAGAGTAGTGAGATGCTGCTTCAACTCCTGGAAGGCTTGCTCAGCCTCTTCGGTCCATATGAATGGTCCGGACTTCCTCAAAAGCTTGAAGAAGGGCAGGGCTCTCTCAGCTAGCTTTGAGATAAAACGGCTGAGGGCTGCCAAGGACCCAGTGAGTTTCTGGAGGTCCTTAATGCAGGCCGGCGGCCGCATAGCCTCGATCGCCCTGATCTTGGTTGGGTTTGCCTCAATGCCGCGATGTGACACTAGGAACCCTAACAGTTTACCGGCCGAGACGCCAAAGACGCATTTCTCGGGGTTCAGTTTCGTGCGCGTTGTGCGCAACCTATCGAAAACGAGGGCTAGGTCTTCCATCAAGGTGGACCCTACCCTGGTCTTGACAACAATGTCATCGACATAGACCTCTACTACGTTTCTGATCAGGTCGTGGAACGTGAAGTTCATGGCACGCAGAAACGTAGGTAAAGCATTCCTCAGACCATATGGCATTACAACGTAACAATATAAACCATCTATTGTTACGAAAGCTGTATGCCTCTTATCCTCCTCATCCATCTGGATCTGATGAAACCCAGAGTACGCATCTAAAAAAGACAAGAGTTCACACCCGGAGGTGGAATCTACTATCTGGTCTATGCGCGGGAGGGGATAAGGGTCTGGAGGACATACTTTGTTGAGGCTGGTGTAGTCGATACACATCCGAAGCTTCCCGTTCGCCTTGGGGACGACCACCGGGTTGGCCAGCCACTCGGGGTGATGGACCTCCTCGATGAAGCCTGCGTCCAGGAGCTTCCGGACCTCCTGACGGATGAAATCCTGGCGCTCCACGGACTGCCTCCGCGGCTTTTGCCGCACCGGCTTGGCGTCTGGGTTGATCTTCAGACGGTGCTCAATCACTTCCCTAGGGATCCCAGGCATCTGTGACGGTTCCCAGGCGAACACGTCGACATTTGCCCGGAGGAAAGCAACGAGCGCGTCTCCCTATTTCTCTCCCAGATTCCCTGCGATGCGGGTGGTCTGGGAGGACTCCGCCCCGATCTGGACGGTCTTGACTGGCACGTCCTCGGGGTCGGAAGGGCGTACCTTGGGCACCTTTGGTTCCTTAACAGGAACCTTGGCCCGAAAAGCCGAGGGGTTGTCCCTCGCCGGGTTCGCTGCGTCAGTAGCGAGAGCATGGAGCTTCTCTACTGCGGCGACGGCTGCGTGGCGGTCTCCCGGCACGGTGAGAACACCCGCCGGGGACGGCATCTTCACGACCAAGTACCCGTAATGGGCAACGGCCATGAAGCGGTACAGTGCCGGTCTGCCAATGATGGCGTTGAACGGCAGGTTGACTTCCGCGACATCGAACTGGACGTTCTCTGTGCGGAACTTCTCCGGGGTCCCGAAGGTGACCGGCAGGTCGATCTTCCCTTTCGGGAAGATCGGCACCGGACCCACGCCGGAGAATGGGCGCGTCGGAGCCAGGCGCGACTCCGGAATCTGCAGCTGCTTGAAGGCTGCATGGCTGATGATGTTGAGGGCGGCCCCTCCGTCGATCAACACGTGGTGGAGCCGTATGTTGGCGACCACTGGAGATGTGATGATCGGCAGCACGCCAGCCCCAGCCATGTTTTCTGGGCAGTCGGCCGGTCCGAAGGTAATGGTGGTGTCCTTCCACTTGTGGTGTGGAGCCACCCCAGGGACACTCGGCCTGACCGAGAGGACTTCTCGGCGCAGGGCCTTCATGTCCCGCCGGGAAGAGACTGCCCAGCTTCCGCCATACATGACGTACAGCTTCTTGCGACGTTCGTTGTCGCTAGATTCGGAGCTGGAGTGGCCTAGAGCGTAGACGCTCTTGAGTTCCCGCTCCGGGGACTGGTAGCCCATCTCCTTGCCCCCAGCGGCGGGCCCACCGTCGCTGGTAGCCTTCCCCTTGCCAGGACGCTGGCGTGGGGGCGAGTCATCCTTGGTCGGATGCTCTCGGCGCTCACTGAGACGCCGCTGCAAGAGCTTTTGTATCTCGCGGCAGTCGGCGGCGCTGTGACCGCTGTTGGGATGAACAGGACATGAGCCGCCACCGTTCCGCGCCTGTTGCCTCGGGCGCTTGCCACTGGTGTCACGGCCTCCAGGTCCTGCCGCAGCGACAGGGGCCCCTTCCAGGAACCTCTCAGGGCGTCGGCCCTTCTTCTTTTTCTTGCCGCCCTCTCGGGCAGCACCGGCAGAGGCGCCTGGCTGGGCAGTCCTGTCCTGCTGTGGGGAGTGCCATGCACGCCCCTCGGCAGCTCTAGCGCACTTGTCCGCCAGCGCGTACAGGGTGGCGACGTCCTGTACCTGGCGGGTCGCCAGTTTCTCCAGCATCTTCTCATCACGGACGCCTTGCCGGAAGGCTGTGATGATGGACGCGTCAGAGATGCGAGGGATTGTCCCCCGCACCTTGGCGAAACGAGCGATGAACGCTCGGAGGGATTCGCCAGGCTCTTGGCGTACTGCATGGAGGTGGGCCTCCACGCCGTACTGCTGGCATGCACTCGCGAAATTCGCCTGGAACAGAGTGCAGAGCTCCTCCCAGGACCGGATTGACCCGGGGGAGAGGTTCATGAGCCAAGTCCGGGCCGGCCCAGACAAGGCGACATGGAAGTATGACGCCATAACGGCGTCGTCTCCGCCAGCCGCTGTGATAGCGGTGACGTACACCTGCAGGAATTCCGACGGGTTGGTATTCCCGTCGTACTTTTCCGGCAGGTGCGGCCGGAACTTCTGCGGCCATCGCGCGGAGCGGAGACTGTCCGCGAGTGCTGCGCAGCCAACTCCAGCCGATACGACCCCTGGTGGCGTTTGCACGCCAACCGGGGGTGGCGCGTAAGCCGGGGGCTTAGGCGCTGCAGCGGCGAACGCCGCGTCAAGGTTCTTGCCCTTGGCGGCGCTTGGCTGCATCTGTGGTTGCTCCACGGTGGTGGGGGTGCCTGCTCGCCGGCGGTTGAGCTCGGCTCGCAGGTCTTCCGTCTGCGCGCTCCTTACTGAGGGGGAGTGCGCGGATGTTGCCGCATTGTGCTGCCTGCGGCGGTTCGACCTCCCCCCGCTGCTGGGAGGGAGTCGTGACCCAGTCCTAGCCGGGCCAGGGGTGACCTCGGCTAGGTGGATCAGGCGATCTACATCGCTTCGCCACTGCGCCAAGGCACTAGGTGAGGCTGTCGGCCCCGGAGGGTTACGCAGCAACTCCCTGGCTGCGGCGAGCGGGCCGCTAGCAGCAGCGGGGTTCGTTGTGGCGGCGTTTGCCGCTACAGCACTTGTTACTGCAGTGTTTGCAGCAGCGGCGCCCCCCGCGGGGCGTCGAGGGAGCCGCGGCGTTCGCGCCGCGTCCTCAGAACGGTGGGGGGAGGCCTGCGACCCAGTCGAGGCCACCTCCTCTGATGCGGCTGCTTCCTCATGGAAATCGCGGATGCGCACCATCATGCGGTGAGGGATGAAGCTAACTGATGCGACCCCCTACCTGGCGCGCCAAATGTCGGAGCGGGAGTGCTCCTGGTCAGGTGGCGGAGTGCACCCGGCCAAGATCCTAAGTACTGGGAGTAGTTAGGGGGAGCAATCGTTGTTAGCTAAGTTGGTGGCGGCACGATGGTGGCGAGAGGATTTAGAGTGGTTCGGGCCGCCGGAGCGTAATACCCTACGTCCACTGTGGGTGTGTTCTTGTATTTCGTGGGCTAGTTCGAGCTTGTCTGCGTCTGTCCTTTGTGTTGCGTATGCCTCCCCTTTTATAGCCCAAGGGGGGCATGTACATGGTGGCCGGGCCCCGACAGGTGGTCCCGGCCATTTCCTCTATGCTACAGTTCTATTCTGTGACCGATGTCCAATGCTTCCATGCTTCGCGCCTGTACCGCTGTCGTGACCGGGTATGGCCTGGAGGCCCGCCATACCGTCTTGTCGCTCGGATACGGCGCCGCGCCGTCCTGCCTCACGCCGTCCTGTCCCATCGGCTGCTAAACCCGCTGAGAGGCTTCAGAGGCCGAGGGGCAGGGGACGCGCACGCGCGACAGGACAGGGCGCCCGTAGCAGCGTTGTAGCGCCGCTGCCTAGTATTAGGCTGAGCGCGGCCGCCGCGCGTGGCGCGGCTCATGATGAGTACAGCGTACTTGTTTTCTCAATATAGCCCCCAGTGTAGCTGGGGAAACCAACTGTAGTGCTCTGTCATCGCCGCCGTGCCTTGGTAAGGCGCGCCCCCTCGCCTCGCCGCCGCCGCCTGCCAGCGGCGGCGTCGGCGGGCGACGGGGGCACGCCTGTCTGACAACGTCGGCGGGCGACGGGGGCACGCCTGTCTGACAACGTCGGCGAGCGACGGGGGCACGCCTGCCTGACACTCGTGGTGTCAGCGGCATTGGGGCGTGCCAGCCTGACAGCGGCGGTGTCAGCGGCATCGGGCACGCCCACCTGCCCGCAATAAATGCGGCAGGTGGGCGAGGTGCCCGTCTGAAGGCCCCGCCACGCGCCTTGTGGGCATGTGGCAACGCGAGACCTTCCCTTGCCCGGTGGCCACGTGGCGGCCCCGGACCACCGAAGGTGCTGGCTCCGGACCTCCACGCGCTCTGCGGGCACGTGGCGCCCCCGGTCCACCGCGGGCGCTGGTTCCGGTCCTCCACGCGCTTCTGCACGTGGCGGCGCCGGACCACTGAGGGCGCCGGCTCCGGACCGCCTCGTGCCCACAGAGCACGGGGAGGTCCGGAGCCGACGAAGGCACGGGCTCCGGGCTCCGGCCCGAGAGGTCCGGATCTCTCCTCGCGTGGCTGGGGGAGGCTCGGTCCTCAAGGAGGTCCGGGGCCTCCCCTGTGGGCCGGGTGCGTGGCCCTAGCTTTCCCAAGGAGTGGGCCGGGCCCATCTGTACGCGGCCTTAGGCCCTCCTTGTACTGCAGCAGTTACCTACATAGTGATCTTCGTCCAGTGTAAGCGGGTACCCGGTTAGCTGGGTACCGACAGACGCTTACTGCAGATACGTGATCAAGAAGCAAGTGCGTGAAGCTACATCGAGCAGTGGTGTCCAAAAGACCAACTAAGGCCCAAATACCACCTGTAGGCCCCTGAAGTGGTATTTGAAAGGAGGAGTTGTCCAAGTGAACAAGGGGTTACCTGGGGCAAAGTCTCACAACCCGGCAAACTAACGTAGTTTAGTATGTTGGTTCCGTGAAACATAAGCAAAGGTAGGCAGGACTATGAAATTTCCAGCTAATATTATCTTGGTTGATGATTACGCATCCGCATTAGGAGTTGATTGAAAACAATTGCATTAGATCCCCTGACCGCCCTGGCCCTAGCACCTATATATAGAGTTCGTATGACGAGTTGCCTAGGCTCTGCTAGGTACAAGTAGATACGAGAGAATGGAGTCACTCGTGTCGCGTAGGTGATTTCAAATTTTTTTCAGAAACTTTACTATTATGAAAGTTATTATTATGCTCATGATTTAAATGGAGACCGGGCGGAGAATAATTTTATTTGGTGGTGTGCGTTGTTGTATCATTTGGCTCCGCCCGAGTCGTTTAAGGCCCGTCCGCTTGTTCGCCTCCTGTTCGGTATAACATTGATAGAGTGGTTAACTGGGAAATGGAACCGGTGAAGTCTTACCTGGGTTTGTCCAGAGTTTTCGAGGTGCCGCCTATCCACTTGCTAGGAGGACGATGGGCCCGGGGGCGCTTGTACTCGAAGGAGGGCTGACTCAGGGCACTGTGGTATCGCTCCTGAGAGGGCACAACCCGAGGGTTAGGTAGGAGCGCTTTGAATCTTGGGACAAGACAGGTGGAGATGGAGGCTATATGTGGGAACACGTTGGCTAGTAAGCATATACTCCTGGCATGATAGTTATTCCCGGGAATTAAAATCGATTCGAATCGCTGATGCCCACCAGGTGTGGGAATGCCAATATCACTGTCGGGCAACGTAGTAACTACTTGAATATATTATATCTGTTACTCATGTTTTCAAATACTACATAGTTTGTATTTTATTGATTACATTTCTGCAAGTTATTATTATGGAGTTATATATAAATGATGAGACTTGTTACTTTATGATATTATGTCTCTGTTTAAAATCTATGGCTAAGGATCCACGTGATAGTAAGCAAGCTTTGCGTGAGCCGTAAGCCATTCCATTAAGTCCTACTGAGTAATTAGTACTCAGGGTTTGCCTCCACCTTTTAAGAACAGGTACCGGCGATATCTGGAGAAGTGCTTGGAGGAGGGTAGTACCGGTGGGCTTGGTGCTGCTCGCCTTGATCATCGTTGGATGAGGACTGCTAAAGTATTTTGTTTCCGCTGTGAGATGTTTTCGAATTCGCTTCCGCTATCTGATTCAAACTTGCCTATTGTATGACATTATGTTGAAAACCGATATCTTTATTTCGAACTGGTTTGTAAAATAAGTTTATATATGCTATATTCAACTGCCTGAGATGATGTAACTGCTGTGGCTCCATCGTGGGCTGGATGTGTATGATGTCGGTTTCTCTGGGAAAAGTTAATATCGGGAGCCGAATGACTCTCGACGGACAACCGGATTTAGTTCGGTCTAATTGCACTGCAAGCCAGATGTGGCAGGTGTGCTTAGCCCAGATTAAATCGGCGGTTCCGCCACAATATGAGATGTTATCAGTATGACCGGTACAAATATGACATTCTCACTCAGAAGCATGTACATCCTTTAATACATATCATTCATGCAATCATAATAAAGCATTTGCATTGCATGGTGAAAAGTTACATGGCTAGTGTTATGTATGACTATACCAAAGATTCTACACCCCTAGGGACGTAGAGCTAAGAGAGCCTACTCACCTGTTGACCAAGGTCGAATGCGATGAAAATACCATCGGTCGTTGATCGACGGCGCAGTGTCGATGCAAAGAAAAATGAAAATACCCTCGGACGATGATCGAGGGTGTGCGCCAAAAGTGTGTCGGCATAAAAAAGGAAAAATGAATGAATGAATGATGATGATGAAATGATGAAATTTAGAAAAAAGAAAGAGAAAAGAAGAACGAATGAAATAAAAATGAAGATAATCCCTCGTCCGTTGATAGAGGGTGCACGCCAAAAGTGCATCAATATAAATCTTGTACTTTGATTCAAAGAAAAACCAACCTTCTTTGAATAAGCCGCATGAAACAGGTTAATTCAGCGCTTATAACAATAGCTACTCCGGCTGCACACAAAGAGACGCTTACGAACACCAGCCAAGAGGGCTGGGGGACACATTGAAGAATTAATTTGTCGTATCGTTTGGTGATCTCAAGCTAAGATGAGAAGGCAACGTCAAGCACTTTGCCTCCGCCGACACCTTCGGTATCTATGACTTCACCGAGAGCGGGTCTGTCTACCTCTTCATCTCTACCGACACGCTTCGGACTCGAGAGGCTCTCCCTGCACCTTCGGCGTCTACGACATCGCCGCGAACGGCTCAGTCGACGTTTTCGCATCCGCTGTTCAGCTCGATAGGCTTGCCCGCACCTTCGACATCTTATGACCTTCGCCGAGAGCAGCTCAGACAACCTCTTCCCCTCCGCCGATATGCTTCGGCTCAAGAGGCTCGACCTCACCTTCGGCATCTATGACTTCGCCGAGAGTAGCTTCATCGATCTCTTCGCCTCTGCCAACACACTTCGGCTCAAGAAGCTCGCCCACACCTTCTGCATCTACGACTCACTAATGAGGGCAGACCCATCAACCTCTTTGCCTCCGCCGACACGCTTTGGCTCGAGGGGCTCGCCTACAGCTCCGGCATCTGCGACTTCACCTAGGATCGACTCCGTCGACCTCTTTGCCTCTACCGACATGCTTCGGCTAGAGGGGATCGCCGACACCCATATGACTGTAGGATCAAGATTACCGGCTAGAGGGGGTGAATAGACGGTAACAACTAAAATCAAAGACACTAGGCAAAATCAATTAGAACCACAAGAGAATTAAATCTTCTAGTATATGTTGAGCTAAGTGGGTTTGCAACCTAGGGTGACAAGTGATAATTCAACCTCTATTAAAATAAAGCACAAAGAAATGCTTAAATGTAAATGAGTAAGAGAATGCTCACAACACAATACACAAGAATTTACCCCGTGGTCTCGGTAACTTGCCGGTCACCCCTAATCCACGTTGAGGTGGATTCAATGAAATACTACCGCTCCACACCAAGAATCCACTTGGCATATGAGACGGCTCAGACCAAACAACCTCTCCAAACCTCGGTATCCACTAGAGTTGCTTTTTGCCGCTCAGGCGAGGCAAGCAAAATGCCTCTCACAATCACCACCGCGGCTCTTTCATAATCTTCGTTGAAGAGCTCGATGGAGAACCACCACCAAGCCGTCTAGGAGGCGGCAACCTCCAAGAGTAATAAGCCAATGACCTTGCTTGATGATCTCCCTAGTGCCTCAAAGATCAAAACACTTGATGCAATGCACTAGGTGCCTCTCAATCTCACTAGAATGGAATCCCAACTCAAGAGTGTGAGAGAGAGGTGGGGGAGGGCTCAAATATGCTCAACTAGTGTTCCAAATGGACAAGAGAGGTAACAAAGCATTGGCCACCCAATATATATAGCCTCCCAGTCCTCAACTAACCGTTATGACTGAAACCTCGCGAAAACAGTCAGATCGCTGACTAGCCTGCGGTACAAAACTTGGACAGTCCGCACTTGAAAATCAACTACTAGTTTCGCATTAAATGCCTGTCAGAGTCACTCAAAAATGAACTGTGGACAGTCCGCCCCATAGGGCCCAGGACAGTCCACCGTTCAACCAATGCAAACCGCAACAACTCTGCCCCTCAGAAAGCCTGCTAAAAAATGAGCCTGCGGACAGTCACCTCATAAGTGAAGATAGTCCACTGTTCAACAGAAAAATCTCAACCGCGGCTGCCAGACCCCTGACCAAGCTCCAGGTTACAACTTCGGATAGTCCACCCTCCAAGGCCGGACAATCCGCCGTTGAAGCACTAGAAAACCATCAGGGAGCAAACTCACTCTCGGGGGAAAATAGCACTCAACTGCGGACAGTCCGCCACCTGAAGGCCGGACAGTCCGCCATGGACATTCCTTCCTACCACAGAAACCACCAAGTACTGACCACGAAAGAGTTAGACCTATGGACAGTCTGCCTATCGGGCCCGGACAGTCAGCAGTACAGAATTCCAGCCCTCTTTCAAACAAGCTTTTGAAAAGAGTTTTTCTTTCGCAATTCGAAGCGCTGTTAGCCCTCATGCAATGTCATCAACTAAATATATGAGCGATGAGGCACTAGAAGACTGGTCAAGTAAAGACAATTGACGCCTCTTGATAGTACGGCTATCTAGCCTATTAATCCGGTCAATATCATCCTATAAACACACCGGTAAAACTCAAAACCTATCTTTATAGCTTTGCCTTGAGCTATCCATCCATGAAGCAATCACCATGCTTAATCTACATCACCCGAGCTCATGTATCTGTGGACTCAATTCCCTTCAAAATACTTAATTGAAACATTAGTCCATACAACTGTTGTCACAATTACCAAAACACCAAAGAAGGGCCTAGATCCCTTCAATGGCGTCTTCAACTACGCTGAGAGAAGCAAGCAGTGAAGCCCATGGCATGGGCTCATCGTCATCGATGACCCCTCTCCTTCTATGTTGAAAGAGACCAAGAGCACTTAGATTATATATTTCATGGGCCGGTAGGTGTATATGCTCTTTTCTCTATCTTTTTTTCCTATTGGGCTTTTGGGGTGGAGTTTTTAGTGAGATGTGCGAGCAGGTGCGATTGTGAGGGCATTCATCACTATTCAAGTCATAATAGGAGCTGGGCCTTTTTCATGTTTTAGTTACTTCGTCTTATTGCACCAATCAAGCCAAAGCAAGTTGAGGGGCTAATGTTGAGAAAATAGGCCTAGCAAAGACCTATTCGTAAGAATGAGGGACCTAGTTGTAATATTTAGAAAGGCTAATGAAACATGTAAAAACGACCACCTGCCCACTATATAAAAAGCTCTAGAGCTGGGGGAAGGGGGAATGATTCTCCATATCGCTCTCTTCCTCTCTCTTATGACCGAATCCACCTCCAGCAATACACATTATGATAAACCTATCGAGTCCTAACTACATAGGAGTAATTAATTCAATAATGTGGTGTGACACCGTTTCTAGATTGTTGATTTGCACACTAGGGTTTAAGTGTTTATTTTATAACTGCAATGCAACCATTGGGATAAAGGCTTTTGCACCAATAGGTTGATAATCCATAGGTTTGGTTTGAGTGGATAGTGATAATCTAGATGCCACATAATATTCAATAAAATACGGTTCATGATTATTGGATTTTCACTCTACCATGAACAGAATACTACTATGCTAGGTTCCCACTGTTGCTTAGAGCTGTAACTCTTGAGACAACCTTAAATTATTTATCCCGATCAAGCTCACTAAAAGGTTAACAGGTCAAGCTAAGAAATCTTTATAAAAAAATAAGACACATGGAAATGACCACCAACTCACCAAAACTAACAAATAAGCGAATGAGATCCTGCTACTCTGCAGTTGTGAACAAAGATCAAAGTACCTCGATACCTGGATCAGTTATGACCGCATATACTTGCAAAGTGCAAGAACTGTAGTAGGCCAAGATCTAATTTAGTCTTCACTTCTTGAAGTTAGAAGCATGTGCAACACTGCCACCCTTAGGAAGTCGTTGTCGCTGCCACCGACATAGCCGAGCCAAGGCGTTGCCGTCATGACCCTGTCGAGCCAAAGAAACCGCTGTCATCATGCTGCCACCACTGTGCCCCTGCCGAGCCAAAGCAGCAGCAGGCGCCACTGTGCCCCTATCAAGTCAAATCAGCCGCCGCAGCCACCATCGCCACCAATTTGGTATTGTATTAAAGCAATTGCCAACACCCCCTACAGCAACACCGACTGGATATGGCGGCGATTCCACAAGAGACGACTGAGGAACACCAAGAAAAAAACTAGGGGATGAATCGCGGGAATGCCAAATCTTTCCTCCGTAGAGTCTGCCGGATCTATATCTATATAACATATAGTTATACTTATACTAAATATACTCTATTTATCTTAAGATGCATGCAATTCATGTCATCTATAAGTCCACCAAATTAAAAGCTATACCAATCATTATAAGGAACGTGCTAGGGTATCCGACCCAAAAGGGAAGCGGTGAATTGGGTCGCTAATTCGCTTTTCTAAAACCTAGGGGTTTTCTAGTGCATAAGATAAACCTATCGCATCCTACACATGCCGGTTAAGTCTAAGATTTATCTATGCGCTCTCTAACTTACCCAAAGACTTGCAACCTATAGCCAAACCTAATCAAACTAACTAGGAAAGCTAAAGGCGCTACAAGAAAGTCAATGTGAAAACATAAATGTGGTAAGTAAAGAGAGTAAGTAAGAGGGATACAAACTCCTGAAGAGACATGACAGTTTAATGTGGTTTACTACTAAGGGCTACATCCACGGGCTCGCCATCAAAGACAAAATCCAAGCTTCGCACCAAGTCTCTTCCTATCGCTGCCTTGCGCTCGCCGTCAAGTGGCTTCCGGCAAGCAAAGTCTAAGTGCCACCAAGCTACCAAGGCTTGGCCACTATTAGTGTCTCTTTCAGTCACAAGGCACTGGATTGCACTACGGAGTTTGTAGGGTCTCCTCGTCCTTGCACAAGTTGTCACCACCGCTCCAGTTGTCCCCGCACAAGTTGTCACCTAATAAACGAGGGTCTAGCAATGAGCACAAGTGGCTTGACCGCAGCCTAAAGCTTCTTCACTAGCTCATGTAGGAGCTACACTCAAGAAAAACTCGCAAACTCACTATCTCTAAGTTCCAACCTAGCTTGGATTAGCACTAAGCTCTCAGTATAGCGATTGGAGTGGTAAATATGCTTGGAATACTTCTCTACACTTTCTTTGATCTTCGGTGGCTCCAACACCCTTCAAATGGTCGAGTGGGGGTGGCATATATAGCCTCCAAACACGAAGCTAGCCGTTAGCTGAAAAAGCTGACAGAAAGTGCATAGACCAGATACTTCGGACTCTGTTTTGTGTCTAATTATTGGCACTGAAATTACTCGAATTAATATGATTAGAAAGTAATTAAGTAACAACCGGAGGCTGACCTTTTCAGCGCCAATAATAAACAACATGGCGTCATGGATAATAAACAACTGGAGGCTGAAATTTCTGTTCTGTTCTTCTGAGATCCCCTAATGCATCGGAACAATATGTGTCAAACGCCTTTTCAGGTTTTGCTTGTGCTGTTTAAGTTTCCAGTGTACTGATACTAGCCCCTATCCATGGAAATTATTATTCAGGTATTCGTCTCGCTTGGCAGTACTCAGCATTCAGATCTCGTGGTTAGGTCATCTATGTTTCCAAATGCTTTACAGCAATGAAACGCGATTGTAACATGAAGTTGGCTAGTACTGATTGTCTGCTTCAGTGCAAGATAACCTCATAAACAGCCATTGCGTTGGTCAAACTGCTGACATGCCATACTAGGTTAACTTGTACAATTTTGAATTTCATAGCCGAGGAAGAGGTAGGCGTGTGTCTAAAGCCATTCTGAAAATTTTTGGTTCGGTAGTTTATTATTCTTGCTTTAAGTGATGTTCTACTCCATGTGGCCATGTTTATTTGCTATTCGGCTGCGTGCATGAGCCTGCTTTAACCTCTGCGAACTCCATGGTATAATTTGTTCATCTGTCGTGGTCTTCCATCTGATCAATTTCTACTTCTATACTGGGGGCCACTCTGTTTCTTGCATATTCCTTTTTATCAATATAAGGGTTTGATAAACCGTAACCAAGCAGTATCCTGCACTGCCGTACACTGTAGTAATCAAATCGACGACCACGAAGTTCGCCCAGCATGGCACATCCATCAGAGTCCGGAGTCCCTCGCTTATGCTCCGCAAAGCGGGGCCATGTGGAAGTAGTTCAAGAGCACCAGCGACCTCGTTCTCGAGCACCACTGACTGCTGATGCGACCTGCTGGCGAGTTGTAATACCAACATGACATTATCATCGAAACAGTGACACAGACACAGCTGAATTCAGATGGCTCACGAAAGCAGAGATCTGGAATGGACAGCTGCAAATCTGCATAAACCTGGCACTATTTTGCATGTGTAACTAAGTGCATTCCACATCTCCCTTCAGTCCTTTACAATTAGAAAAGGAGACACGAAGAGAGGACAAATAAAAATACTAGATGGCACTTGATTTCATTGAATATCTATGTACACAACATATGGTGCAGATGGGTCAGCGAGGACAAAATCAGCATATGAGACTACTGATAGTAAATACATACACCCCAACTATCAGTAGGACTAATCAGCATATGAGACTACTGATAGTAAATACATACACCCCAAATATCAGTAGGACTGTACTAGGAGACGTGAGACCTGCAGGCTGCTGTTAGCCAACAGTTAACTAGATACATTGAATGCGTTATGTACACTTGTATAGGAGGTATCGGCACAGCTGCATCAACGGAAGGACGAAATGCTTGGGGTTCCGCTCAGACCGGGTGATGTTGGGCCTGTGCTTTCCCCCTGAGCTTAAAGACGATGATTCACTCTGGAGCTCCGATAGACGCACCTTTTCACGCAGTAGTTTGCACTGCACATATTGCAAATTTTCAGCAGTCAGTCGCATGAAAACACAGAGTTCACATGCGAGGTTGCTTCAGACATCAAAGAGAATATCCATATGCCTCTATGAAGTGGATAAAAGCAGGGAAACAAAAGAAAAAGGAGTCGCTGTGTTCTTTTTTTGGACCAAAGTAACACTAACAACCCCTCCTGGCAAATATGGAGATTATGTCAGCTCAATTCTGATCTGAATTACCACATCGTACCTTTAACTTTAAATCCTCAACTTCGCTTTCCAAATCAGCAATACGGCACTGGAGCTGATTCAAGCATTCCGATGCTTTCAAAAGACTAGCGTCAGATTCAGGGTTCACAACTCCAGCTGCCTGTAAAACAGCAGGATTAGTGTTTGGTTACCAAACCTGCATCAAGCATATGATAGTTGTTAACTCCTGGTAAGATATTCGTATATACCTTCAGAATGCTGGTGCATAAATTTGATAGATTTTCTGCCAGTTTGATTCTATCTCGTTCGCTTTCCTGTTCACAATCAGACAGTTATATCAGTGTTATCAGTCTTCACAACTTTTTCCACAACACTTTCATAAATAAAAAGAAAGCAGACGCACATCTAATTTCTTCTTCAAAAGCTCTTCCTCTTCTATCTGTTCAAATGGATCTTTTCCATCTGAAACCCTGTAGCGGGCAAGTTCTTCCTTTGCACGGGTAAGGATGCTCCCTAGCTGTTGCAGTTTTGCACTTAGCTCTTCATTCTTCTTTCTCAGCAGGATATTCTCTTCCTGTTGAATGGTGGGAAAATGCAGAAGATGATCACACAGGGAAGCACCAATGTTCACAGAAGCCAAAGTATCAAAAGTAATCAATACCTTTGTTTTTACATGATGATTGATTCGAAGCTGAAGATTCTGTTGTCTGGTGAGCTTCTTCACTTCGTCTTCTAGATTAAGAATTATGGTTTTGTAGTTTGAATTCTCTGCCTACAAATATATCAACCAAAAGTAATTACTAAATATACCATAGGGAGAGAGAAATAAACATGGTCTTTCATTTGCAACGGAAAAGTGAATCGTAGTATGTACCTTTAGCAACTCATTTTCAGCTACTGTGAAGTGATCTTGTTGTCGTAATTTTTCTATTGTAATGCGGGCAGCTCCAAGCTCTGATTGTTTCTGGTTTATTTCGTCAAGCCAACTGCACCACAAAATAAATCACATGTTAGTCACTACAACCTATTATTGACATTCTAAGAGGTCACATATGGTAAGTATATACCTCTGTCTCTCTTCAATGAATTCATCAAGCTGCTTCTTCAACTTCATCAACTCATTGGACTTCTGAACATTTATGTTCAAGTAAGTACCAAGAAAAAAAGATAAGTTGAAGCAAAACAACTATGTGGAACTTGCCTCTTTAACTTCCTGTGCTTGAGAAATGACTGACTCTTTTGTCTCCATTTTTTGCTGGTTGTCAGCTAGAGCCTGCAGCATAGATGGTTTAGATGCATAATATTTCACGGATAAACAAAGTGCTCAAATTTCTACTCTTACCGCCCAAGTTGTCATGTTCATTTTAACCCCGAGCATGTCACGAATCACATCGTGCGTCATGCTCTCTGTTGTTGCTAACCTCGCGTTCAGCATGAATATCTTCAAACAAAGGGAAAAAGGACAGGTTGGCAAAATAATAAAAAGCCAAAAAGGAAGTGGGAAATTATGATTAATCTCACCTCCCTTTGTCGACTAGCTGCTATGCCTTCGAGTTCCACAATACGTTGCTTTGCAGCACTAATCTCCTCATCTTTCTCAGAATTCATTTGCTGTACAAAGCCAATGCCAATACATTTAAATGGAGAACCTGAACCCCGGGGTTTTGAGCTAATCTTCTCTTGTCTCACAGAGCAAGCATGTGCTGAGGAACTGTCTGTCTTAACCTGTTGTGCCATGGCTTCGAGCTCCATCAACTAACCAGGTCACTTTTCATTAGTTTTCTTTTGACTATCCACAGGTTTAGTTTCTCAAAATGAACAGATACACAAAATGCATACCTTCTGCTTGTATTCACGTGCTGCTGCCTCAGCATGAATGTTTAACTCTGAGATATGTGCCTTGCACTGAGCAATCTGTAAAGAGCAGACACAATAGTACTGAAATCTACAACTGGGACTGCACTTTACTGTAGAACAAATACATGAATGACTACTAATAAACAATTACTAAATATGTTATTACTTATTACCTCTGATTCCTTTTCAGAAACCTCCTTTTCGAGTATCCTAATACTCTCCCGAGCAGAGAGGAGCTCATTATGCAGATCCGTTGGGTGCCTGCAAGAGCATCAGGGTGAGTAGTGCCTTTTTTCTCTTACAGCTGTAAATATATGTAGCTTGTAACAGAACTGTATAGCCATACAAACCTGGATGGGTCATCTAAATCAACCATTCCATCTTCCATATATCTCCTTGCTTTCCCAGAGGATGGCACAGCTAGCATTTGCTGCCTAACTTTCTGCAGCTCCAGTTCAAGTCCTTCTCGCTGCATTCTTTGCCGCTCTGCTTCTTCCTTGACAATGTCCACCTAAGAAGAAATAGCCAAATCAGTGTTAATAAAGACACGTTTCCGAAGATAAATTTGACAAATATCTAAATACCTTAGAAGAAATAGCCAAATCAGTGTAATAAAGACACATTTCCGAAAATAAATTTGAGAAAGAACAGTAACTAATTAGTCAACATCTAAATAAAAGAAGTGGCACAACTTACTTTGCTTTCCAAAGCACATACAGTACTCTCAAGTTCCTCAATCGACCTCTCCAGTACCTTGACCTCTTCATCCTTCCCTTCAGCATATGCCTTCTGTTCCTCAGCTATCTGCAATTGTCAATGAAATTGGACAGATTGTACAGGAAGTCAGGAACAATAATACAAGTCGTTTAATAAAAATTAAAATACAATAATTTAATGATCAAATAAGTGCTAAGCACCTGCCGAGATTCTGTAGCAATAGCTTCACTTTCTTCTGCAAGTGCCTGAGCCATCTCCAGCTTCTCTTTTAAGATACGCAACTCAGAGTCACAGGATTGTTTTTCATCTGAGAGTTTGGAGAAATCATTTTGCATGCTCTGAAGAAAGATATTCCTTTCATCAATTAAACTTCTCAATTCAATTAACTCTTCTTCAAGTCTTCTAATGACTTCACTTTTATCAGCTAATTCCTCCATAGTGCAACTAATCTCCTCCACATGCTGGAGCTGTGATTTCAGTTCGGCATTCTCCATAGAAACTACGTTTAGCTCATCAAACTTCTTTGCCAGCTCCTCCTCTAGGGCAGCAACATTTATATTACTCTTCAATATTCCAGCTTCTAATTGTTGCCTATCAGAAACAACATCATCAAGTTCAAGTGATTTAGATGCAAGTGCTTGTTCCAAAGATTTTATTTCTTTTCTCAACTCTGTAAGTTCAGCTTCTTGATCTTTTGCTACAGATGCAGACTCTTGTAACAGGCTAAGATCAAATGACAAGCCCTTTGCTAAGTCATCTTTCCTGATTAGTTCAGACTGAAGAAGAGAATTTCGGGTGCTTAGCTCCTCAGCTAATACTTGAATGGTGTCTAAATCTATGGATAACTTGCTCACCATGTTTATTTGATCAGTAAGGTAATTATGTATATGATCAGTAACCTGTTGCAAGCAGCCTTCAATGGTGACAAATAACCTATCAGCTTCAATGTTAGCCATCAATTCAGCCATGTGCAGTTCCTTGCACAGAATATTTAGAATTTCCTGCTTCAACAATTCATTCTCAGAACTGAAATAATTTTCTCTAGAAGTTCTGAGATTAATGGCGTCCGTTTTCAGTGCCAGCTCCCTACTTATGGTTGCATGGGAGCATTCCAACTCCACCAAAGCTTTGTTTTTGGCATCTAAATTTGATTGGAAGGATGTGATACTGGATTCTAAGGAGGCAATTGAATACTTAAGTTTTGTGTTTTCCTCGTTCATGGCATGCAGATTTGCCGTAGCCTGTTCGCCATTTTGCTTCAGGGTCTCCAAATCAGCCCAAGCCTCACTGATCTCCTCATGTAAAGTGCAGATTGCAATATTATCCAAATCGTGGCCCACTTTCCACATAGTTGCTTCTGCCTTCAGTTCTTCAAGTCCGTCAGCAAACATAACTCTTTGTTCATGCAGCTGTTGTTTGTGTTGCTTCAGTTCCAAAGCCAAAACAGTAGATTCTATGTCTTTGGCAATCATATTGATTATCACCAAATCACTTCGATAATCTGCAAGTGAGTTGCACAACTCAAATTCATTGCAGCCTTGATCACTTGAAGGTATGGAGTTATCGATTTCAAGCAGATTTAAATCTACAAGCATTTTATCCTTCACCATAGCATTGAGACGCAAAGCCTCATCTAGTTGGTGGCGCAGTTCATTCTTTTCTTTGGATTGAGCTGCCAACGCACTCCTGTTTGTAGCATCAATCTCTTCAATCAAAACGGAGAGCTCACTGTACATGGAATTTGACCGTGCCACCATTGCTTCTTCTTGTGCTTGCAAATGCAGTATCTTATTTTCAAAAGAATCTAATCTTGAGTTTAATTCGGTTGCTTCTTGCTCCTTCTTTGCAATACGACTAAAACTGTGGTTTATGTCAAGTAATAGCTTCCCTTTGAGAGCACTGCACAATTCCAGTTCACTCTTGGCTTTGTCATTGTGTTCTCTTAGTTTAGATATCAAAGAATTAGATTCACATAGCCCACGCTGAAGGAAACCATTTTCTGCATTCAGCCCTGTGATTCTCTCCAAAAGAATACCCATATGACAGAGGTGCAACACAGAAACAGCACAATCTTTGCCGATTATCTCCAGCCAGTTCTCCTCTAACCATTTTCTGGCCAACTCTGCAAACTGCTGGAGCTTTTCCTTCATCCACTCAACATCAGAAGAAACAAACTCAAGCTTCTGTAGTAACAAATTCTGCAGAAGTCTAATGCCATCTTCCAGCTCAAGAGCTAGCTCGTTTGCTTCAAGCAGGCCTGACTGGAATTTGTTTTCCATAAGCTTGTAACTTTCTTCATTTGTATTCAGCAGCATCTTCAAATTACTAATTTCACTTAGCATGCTATCCTTTTCAGCAGTAAGCAAAGCTTCCTTCTCTCGGTATTTTTCTGCTTGGTATTTTGCCTTTTCATTCGCTTCAACCAGTGCCTTCACCGTAGAGTCTGCATCACTTATAGTTGCCTGTGCTTCTTCAAACTTGGCTACGAGAGTTGCAGCCTCAAAAGATTTCTGGGTCACAAGAAGTTTTGCCTCTGAAACCTCGAGTTCAAGTGCCTGAAAAGAAAAGCATGCTTATGATGTCAAACGACCAATATCTAGACTAGTATTCTTGCATAACTAATATGTGTATATGATCACAGCTGCAGTATGGAATCCAGATCAACTAACTATAGGAAAGAAAATAGGTATTAATCATCAAATACAGACCTACAACTATTATATACTTATATCCATAAGAAAATAACATATCTATTGCACATCATGTCTGGTAGGACCAACAAATAGTATTAGGTAACAATTGAAATTTGTCGTTCAGGTCACCAAGAGTATTGGGTAACAACTTTGTAGCTTACATACCATTGGGTTCTTTGGCACTTTTGTTAACAATTAAAACAGTGTGGCAACAGCAGGAAACCCAAATGAGCCAGTTTACTAGAAATTTCACAAAGCATCATAGATCTCTCTCTCTCTCTCTCCTTTTAACTCTTACTTCTCGCACATTATCACTCTACATGTCCAATGTAACGTATACACAACATAGAATTCTTTTACTGGACAGACAGAGGGAGAGAGAGATTGTGTGTGTGTGTGGTTGGGGGGGTGGGGTGTGCTTCAAAAGGAGAGCATAATGGCTTTTCAAATGTTACCTCCGTTTCCTTATTCCATAAAACAAGTGATGCATCATTCTCTTGCATCTTTGTATCCAGCTCTGTCAATCTAGCTTCGTAGCATCTTTCCTTTTCCATTATCTCTGAATTCAGTCTAATGACCTGACTGTTTAAATCTTTAATTGTTTTTTGGTTCTCCAAATGAAACTCTTTCATATTTTCTTGTTCTTGAAGAAATGTACCCATTTGAGACTGCATTATCTGCATTCCCTGAACTGCAAGATCCATTTCCTTACTTAGTTGGCAGAGAACCTCAATGTTTGGTAGCCCCACAGGTTGGAAGGCTTCAAGTGCCCTCAGGTCGACCTACAACATGAAGTTAAATATGGTCATAATCTGAATGATTGAAGATTGCCACTCTTAATCGACGAATTGCACCAACGTGAGGAACTTACTGACATATAACAGTGGATTGTATGGTTCACCTTGGTACCAAATAACAAGAGCATTAGCTTACCCGATCCTCCAAGTTCAAGTCTGAATTTTGACCACATATATCTGCAGGGCTCATAGAAAGGCTTGACTGCAATGTATTGAATCCAACTCCAAGCTCACGTATGATACCTTTTGCCTTCAGAAATTCAGACATAAGTCTTAACAAAACATCAAACTCCTCATTTTTCAGCTTCTCTGTATCTTGTTCCTTTTCCTGAATCTGACTCAATAAATGTGCTAAATTCACCTTTGACTGGTCTAGTTGTGACTCCAGCTGATGGATCTCTTTTTCCATTTCCTTTTGCAAAGAAATATAGTTCTGTTCAAGAACCTCCTTCTGCACAAAAGTTTGGATGGATTCATCCAACAAAAGCTCTATTCTATGGATTTGTTCTAGTTGGTGATTATTCGCACGTTGTTGTTCAGATATTTGTGATCTTAGAAGATACATTTCTTTGTCTTGATCAATTTTTTCCTGCTGATGCTCTTCATTTACAGCCTGCATTGCTCCTCTTAAGGAACTTAACTTCAAGTCTAAGTCACATCTTATATTATCTGCCTCTTTCAACCTGTTCTGAAGCTCTTTGAGTAGCTCATCTCTTTCAGATATACCACGACAAATCTTCTGAACTTGTTCCTCAACCCATTTTCTTTGAGATAAGGATTTGGAAACAAAGGCTACCTGATCAGAAGCTTCATCTAGAGCTGCATTCCCATCCAAAAGACAATTTTCAATGTCAGCAGCTAAACTGTTCCAGTCATTGGACAACAGTTCAATTTCCTTTTCTTTTTCCTCGACCACAGAAGAAAATCTTTCATTCTCTTTCAACACCTCAAGTAACTTATCATTCAATTGCTTTATTTCTAGCTGAAGTTCATTTATGCTTTGTTTGGCTAGCAACTCACTTTTGTTGCTTGCATCTAACTGTTGTTGGAGTGATGTCAACTCTTGTTGTAAGCACATAATCACCTCTGCTGTTTCGATCTCCACCTGTCTGCGAACTTCATCCATTTCTTGCTCAGCAGAACAGTGGGATGCCTGATCAATTTGGTACCTTTTATTTAAGTTCCGTGCCTTATCAAGTGAAGCTTGCATTCTTTTGAGCTTTGTCTGCAAAGGTGAATCTTCTTTACCAAAACACTTCAGAAGTTGTGTTTTGTGCTCCTCTTTTGTCAAGTATCCATCTCCATGGTGGATGTCAAGTTCATTGTTTAACCTTGAGATTTCCACAGTCCTCTTGTCCAGAAGCTCTATCGCATTGCTGATTATTTTTCTTCAGTTCATCTAATTCATTTATCAAGATAATCTGCTGTGATTCAAGAGCTTCAATAATAGACCTTGAGTCATCCAGCTCCCTTTCCATGGCCTCACTCCGTTTACACACTTGGAGGATACGTATATTTGCTGCTTGCAACTCATCACCTAAACCAGCAGATTTTTCCACAACTTTTGCACAGGCTTTTCTCTCGTCGACAAGAATTGTTTTTAGTATATCCAATTCCAATTGCAGGCTTAATAGCTCTTCTACCCTGTTGAAACTCTCATCGAAACAGTCTTCCATCTCTGCAGGTGCATCGGAATTACATTGGTGCAATGGAGACAAAATAACCTGTCCACAAAATCAAGTCATATGTTCAGAATATTCTCCATTTCACCATCCCCGTAGGCATAGAAGAACATTCACAAGAATAAAGATAGCTCAGGGAGGCTGTGCTCTCGAGAAGAAAGAAAAATGGAGTATCATGCATACCTCGTTTACTTTAGGTTGTTCCTCCTTTGAGATTTTTAGAGCACTTAATTCTTTCTGAAGATCAGATATTTCCCTGTGAAGTGATTCGCCTACTTAAATAACAGAAGTTTCAACCAAACAACTCGTGGTAATGCTTTTTATGCAAATATGCAATTACCTTGTTAGTTTTCTGTTGGACTCTAAGCAAACTTGCAGGTCACTTCTACATGTTTCTAACTCCTGGCTGGTCCTTTTCAACTGGACACAGAAAAGAGAGATTAAAAACCTGTTTATTTTAAAATTTTATTCAATGTGACTAGAAAGAAACAGATAAATGATTCCCTAGAGGGCAAAAGGATACCTCCATATGTACAGTTTCAGCATCACTTGCTAGACCAATGCAATGCTGGTGGCTGTCCTGAAATTGTCAAAAAAGAATGAGTACACTGGTAGGGAAAATAAATGTGCACAGAGAATTTAAAAAGGACTCAACCTTGAATTTGTCAGCAGAGATACTTTGTTGCTCAGCTACTATCTTCTCTTCTAGTATTTGTGAAACCTGTTACAGCAAGGAAAGTTGTTTAAAAAGACTAGAGTACTTATCGAATTACAAAACAAAGTTCAACGTAAACCTGATCTCGAAGCTTGGAAATTTCATTCAATAAAAGCTCTCTCTCCCCTTCATTAAAGAAGTGCTGTGACCTATAAAGACACCAAAAATATTTTACTCTAGTGGAAAATTTCTGTCTCTGAGTGAAAAGTAGGATCATGTCCTTAAGGTGCAGCATATTATATGTGCATACCTCTTCAGTTGGCTTGAGAGACGAATATTTTCGAGTGCAAAGCGAGTTACTTCCGGATTTTTATCAACTCTTGACCTAAGAAGCTCAATTTCTTCTGACAATGTTTTATTTTCTTCCAGTAGATACGATTCTGCTGGCAATTTGTCTTTTATAAGAGCATCCATCCTATGAATCTTCTCATCTCGAAACTTCAGCATCATCTTAGCAGACCTTGTATCAACCTCTCTCTGATGAACCTATGGATTCAACCAAAAACATAATTATGCCCCCTTACTATTTTTATATCGATGAGCGTGACAGAAGCATGTTGTCACCAGAAAATTACCAATTCATTCAACTGTTCAATTTCAAGTTCAAGTTCCTTTATAGTGTTTTCTGCAGTTGACTCTCTCCGTAATGCTCCTGCTAGTGCTTCTTCCAGTGATATCAACTGCAACAAAATGTATGTATGAGCAAATAAAATTTTGGTTTAAATTATTTACTGCGATGCAAAAGGAAAAAAGAACAAAACCATGACACTAGAGATTTGTCTGCTGTCCATGCTCAATAATAGTGAAATCCTTGTAGAGCTCAAAAGTCAAAATAAATGATTAACTCTGATGGACATATCACTTGTAAACCTGGAGGTCATGAGATCCAATTGACAAAAATCCAATGAAGGCAGCTTACATGCTTATTTAAAAATCGTACATCTTTCAAGGAGCTTCTGTTATGGGCATCATTATCATTCTTGTCATCCACACTCATGTTATCACAGCCATCATCAATATCACCTCCAAAAATATCAGTAGAGAACGATAAAGATCTGGTGACATGTTGACGCTTGAGGACAGCAAGCTCTTCCTGATAGAAGTACATTCTTTTAGTTTAGGTTGATGATATATGGAACAAATAGTAGATCTAAGGTTCTCCATTCATCACCTTTAAGAGACGTATCTGATGTTGCAAAGCTAGCACATCTCCTGAAGCATCTTCATTCACAACCGCCTTCAATTTGGATGGGAAAGAATTGCAAGTAGTTAGTATCCTAATATGTTTTGGGGAAGAAGCTAAATAGACTGAAAGGTATATACTAACATTGTTCTGAATGAGTCTTGCACGCTGAGCAAACTTTAGTGTACTAAGTGTTTCATTAGCGGAACTGTATGAAAATACAAAAAGGAGATGTTACGATACTTAACAAGTTCGCATACATTTATAATTAGACCATAAAGAAGTTGAAATTTTTATTACCACACTGAAGGGCTGACATTTGCAATGATCATAGTTTTTGAGTTTCCTCCAAGTGAATCCTGCATGTCAAAAAGGAAATAAAATAAATTCCAGACATCAAGGGAACTCAGACATATTAAAGATCAGTGTAACATGATGTGTAAAGATTGTTACTTGAAGAAGAAATGTCAGTCTGGAGTCTCTATATGGAATGTGCCTTTGTTTCCCATGCGCTAGATCAACTAAACTCATTATCACAAGGCTGCAGTGCATAGTTCATGATAAAAATTATGGGTGGGCAATAGAACATAGAATTTTCTTGTCATAGAATACTATTCATCTAAAATTTTGAGTGGTGAGTACGAACCCAAGTGTTGATAATGATTTGTTAATATTAACCGCTTCCTTCAGCCGCTCACCCTCTGCACCAGATGTCCTCTGCCTGTTTCAAGTGGATTCTCAAGAATCAGAATTGAGCTGAGCATAGTATACTGTGAGACAATTGACAGAATGATCTTCCCACCTTTCAGACCCAGCAAGATCAACAAGATTTAGTCTTGCAAACCGTAAGTTCGATGCCGAATCTTTCTCCCACCTGCTCTCAATGATACAGGTGAAAACACTGTGGGAACGACTACTTTCACGATTCATATTTGTAGCAGCCACTTTCCTGTTTGCAGAACCCTGAAGCAAGTTTTGTGAAAGCACGATATTTTGAATGTGATGAGTTCACCAGATACAAGAAAAAAGATCAAAAAATCAAACATGCACATAGTTACCTGCATCAGGAGATTTATTATGTCACTGACACAACCAACTTCAAATTCAGTCAAATTTTCAACGTAGACTCCCTTCCTTATATCTTCTCGAAGCTACACATTTTTTCCATATTTAGTACATGTAGTGGTGTCACATCGAAATATCATGTCAACTTAAAGCTACAGGTTGAAAGCTTACAGGGAGATTTGTGGATGAAGGATCAAGAAGATCTGTAATTTGTTCGTTATATATCTCTAAGAAAGAACACTTGCAACTGTACTTGAGCTTCTCATCCCTCCTGCTCTCTTCCTCCTGCCATTTTTGATTTCACAAAACAAAGTGGGAATTACAGCACATGCGATACTCTCTTTTTTTTTGCAAAACTTGGGGAGGATTTCCCCACAGTGCTATTTCATTTATACTTATTATTATATAAAAACAAGGGCACATTGAAAAGTGGTATAACAATATATGAGAAACCAGATCATCTAATCAGTAGTAGCTCATGAATTACATCTTCAAAACTTCCAAAAAGAGGAAAATAACTTTATAATATTACCGCTCTAATTCTAGCAAATAAGAACTCAAAAATGCGTGGTGTCATCCCTCTGTCTGGGCTAGGTCTGACATCCAGATCACTTATTTCACCAAGCATTGTATATGTTTTTCCACTTCCAGTCTGCAAACAATTAAGAAAATTCAAAGACTAGAAAGCATTCCTTTGGCAACAAGTAAAACACAAATAATTTGGTAGAACCTGTCCATAAGCAAAAACACAGCTATTGTATCCAGCCATGCAGTTCTCAACCATCGGTAAACCAGCAACTCGGAAGAGCACCTCCTGCAAAAGCAAACTCAGCAATTAACCACAATCCAAGAACTATAAGTCGATCTCAAGGTGAAATTGGATTCTATCCTAACCTGATCCACTGCTTCACAGGCAACATGGTCGAATGTAAAACGAGTCTCGGGCTGCCCAATCCATGTGATGCTCTGCGCACTTTCTTGTTTCAAGCATCGACTGTAGCTGTGCAGGTTCTTCTCGTTGTTATTCAGAGGGCGCACACGGATAACAACCTGGAAAGTGAAGCTCAAACGATAAGTGTTTGCTGAAGTTGACTGTCCAACGTATGTATTTGTTTAAAACTCAAAGCTCAATTGCTCAAACAGATTGCAAAATAAAGACAAAAACCAACCAATTTATCTTGGCATACCCATAGTCCCATACTACTCTATGCAATCATAACTCAATCAGCACAAGTGCTAGTAAGCTAGTTCTTGCCCATTCGATGCATCACCATTTTCCATATTATAAAGTCATTATCATATATATACTTAAAGGTCACTCTCTATCTGCCATCAATTGTGTTATCGGGGACCAATGTGCACAGCGTATACACGTGCATCAAGATCAAATTTCACAGGAACCACGAATTTCCCAAGATAGCAGCAAAACATTTGTAGATCACCTGAACACTGTTATCCATCCAGAACGAGGGGTCCTCTCGGAGCTCGAAATGGGGCACCTCCGCGGAATTGACCACCGTCGCGGGTCCAAGCGACAGCGGCATCCCCCTCCCCGCCGTCGAGAACCCCATCCCAAACCCCGCCCCCCTGGGCCCGCCGCCGCTCACGGGAGGCCTCGACCCGCTCATCCCGACGCCGTACGCCGGCTTGCTCACGCTCTTGGTCGGCGTGCTCTGCGCGGACCCGCCCTCCGAGGCCGCGGGCGCCGCCGCCGCCGCCGCCTTGCCGCGATGCGCGCGGGGTGTGGCGGCCGCGCTGTACGGGGTGGCCCGCGGCGGCGCCTCCTCGACGCGGGGCGGGACCCAGCCGAAGCGGCTCCGCGCGGCGGCCTTGTCGGGGGTCCGGAACGGGTGCTTGGAGGGCGTCGGCGCCGGCGACTCGGGCTTCCGCTTCAGGCCGGACCGCGGCGGGCTGGATGGCCGAGCAGCGGGGGCCGGGCCGCCGCCGCGGCGGGGTCCGTGGCTCCGGCGGCGGCGTCCGAGGCGTCGCCCGGCGCGTTCTCGTCGTTCCCGGCTTCCGAGGCGGAAGCCTTCGCCGGAGTGCGGCGGGGCGCGGCGAGGTCCCTCACCATTCTGCGGCGGCAACAGAAGCAGCAAAACTCAGCACCGAGAGAACAATACAGAGAGAGAAGCGAAGCTGTCGGCGAGCGCGGGAGGATGGCGGGCGCACCTGAGCGGGTGCGGGGCGGAGGCGGCGGTGGCGGCGGCGGTGAGCAGGAGGACGGCGAGGCGGCGAATGGCTGCTCTTGCCGCCCTCTGGGAGCTGAAGGAAGAGGAGGAGGAGGAGGAGGAGGAGGAGGAGGAGGAGGGGAGATCCGCGTCTGAGGAGCAGGAAATTTCAAATTCGGACGGGGGAGAAATTCAGATCGCGGCGCACTCGTCACCTGGTGGAGCTGGAGGAAGAGGAGGAAGGAAGGACGGAACTACGGCGCCGGCGCCGGCTCAGGGAGCTGCCCCTGGCTAGGACTACCCCTCTAGAAGGTTCTAGAACCCTCCCCTCCGTCTCCCGTCTACCTCGACCTCGCTCGCTGTCTGCGTGAGGAAGAGAGTGGGGAGCGAGCGGGCGAAGTGTTTGTGTTAAATGTTTAATGCCCGTTGGAGGCGAGTGGGCCCGGCCCAGTGGGATTTGAATCGAGGTGGAGGCATTCGAAACGGGCGGACGGGATCTCGGCCCTGGGAATGGTCGACGGCTGGGATGGGATCGCGCGCTGCCCCGCGAGGAGGGTTCGAATTTGGAGGGTCAGATCAGGTCAGCACCTGGGGGACAATTCCCTAGCAATTTTTTTTTTTGACAGCGTTTACCATCTTTGTTAATGTAAATTTAAAAGGTATTGTTCCTATGCCCCGCCTGATCGAAATTGGAAGGCCACTAGGAACATGGGGTGTTGGCAAAAGTTTACATTATATTCCTCTCTTCTTAGGCCGTGTGGCACGCCGACATTTTAGTTGGCCAATTATTGGGCTAAAAAGTTATCAATCTCTTGGCATGCGAAATGTGAGGTACTTGACAACTTTCGGTAGGAAAACAAGATGACGGCAAAAAGTTTGGCGAAACCAAAATTTTGGCAATTAACCAAGGAGCCCTAGAATGATTTTAGGCCTTATCAAACAGCTAAGACCGTGTACGACAGAGACCGTAAATTGATGTTGGACAGTCGATTTTACACCGGTCCAAGTGTAGCTGAACGTCCATGTGTATATGAGAGAAGGCGAGCAAAACACATGTACAATGTGTGTGTTGGATTAAAGTCTAAGTCCACGAGAGCATGTATGTATATGTGGAACAAAGTGTGTAAAACGCATGTATGTTGGATACTTTGGATAGCAAATTAAACAGTCTGGTCCGGTCCGGTCCAGCAAAGCGTGCAACTTGATTATGAGTATAGTAAGCTACATTTCGTGGGTCATTTTCCACACAATTTGTCTCTTTTACTCTTTCGTTTCTTCACTTGTCATCAAATGCATTCAGGCCCGTTTGGTTCATGCCAGATAGTGAGAATCTGCCTGAAAAAAATCCGTGAAACAGCCAAACGGCAGCGGATAATGCCCCAGATAACATATTATCCCAGTATCCAGCGCTACCCTGATATTGGTAGATAATGTGGTGAACGGGGGATGAACAGTGGTCCAAACAGTGGAGTAGCAGGGTGGGTGCATTCCTTCCAGCACGTTATCCAAGGCAGCAGCCCCGCAACCAAACGCTGCAAGCCACTTATACGCTACTGTTCACATAGAATCCAGATTCTCAACGGATGTTATCCTTATCCAAACCAAACGCCCCCTCACACGTATTTTGATTATGGGTATCAGAGTGGCGCATACGGTCCACATCGCTCAGGACCTATAAGATTGGTGTCCTACTACTTATATTCACTGGTCGTTGCGTGATGGTTGTCTCATGTCTTCATACATTATGTTCTTTCACCATCAGTCTACTGATTTCGAACTAAACTTTAATTACAAGAGATTTTCTAAGTTACAGGCTCAACTCATTTACCCACGAGCTTATGGCCCATCAGGCCTACACTTATTGAAGTTAATAGCACATAAGCCCTTAGGTGGTAACTCCACCATCAATTACTAACTGTGACAACAAACCTAACACTGGAAAACACAAAAACTATTCATCTCTACTAGGCAACAGTGTGGGCGTGCACATCCAGCGGGCGTGGCCTCGCGCGTCTGCCCACCCCCGCCTACCTGTCCTCCGCGCGCGGGGCTACTCCCGCCATCCTCACCCCGCCACGCGCTACAGCCATCATCACCATAGGTGCCTCACGCGCGCAGGCTCGGGCGCCATCCCTGCTCCCACGCCCGCAATCCCTGCCCCGCTCACGTCTTACCATCACCCCGCGCGGCCACGCCTGAGAAACCTCCGCAGCCAGAAACGCCCCTCGTACCGCGACCAAGAAAGCCCTGCACCCGAACCCTTCTCCACCGCCTCCGCCGCCAACTGTTGGCGCGCCTCCTCCATCGCACCCCACCCTTGCTTCGCATCTCCTTCACCGCTTGCACAATCGCACCTCCGCCGGCGCGCCGCCCTATGCCACCTTCCGCAGCCGCACCTCCGCTGCCCAGGCAACACGCTCGTCGCCTCCGCCGCCACACGCTCGCGTGTCAAGCCGCCGACGACCTTCCCTTCGAGTTCATCGCTCTAGAGGTCGCTCTCGAGGCCGGCTGCTCCTTCCTGGACTCGCAGGTGCCAGTGCCACGTCTGTTTTATCCCCTTGTGGACAACTCCATTAATTCCGCTACGTGACCGTGCTCTGTTGGAGTAGTGGACTAGTGACGGGCCCTTTTGCCCGCTTGGACCAGCCCTTGCGTTAGGCACAGTGTCTCATAAGCACGGTTAACTTTGCTGTCTTGGCGTCTTGCTACTGTGTCCAGGTTTCTAATTCCCGACCACATTGTTTGGATGACAATGGGATTTCCTTCAAGCTTCATTGTATTAGGTGTTACTTTGAAGCGTATTTGATGGCGAATTAAGCTATGAACTTGATTAGTGAGTATCAAATGTGGCTATACATACCACTATAACCTTAAATGTACGTAATGGCTAACCTCACTCATGCCTACATTCTCTTCTGAATGCTAATGTCCTTTTGTTGAGGAGAAATCAGATGCAGTTATACTGAAATTTCTTCTAGTGGTTCTCTGGATTTCAGTCAAACTTCATGTAGTCCTCTGAAATTTCTTCTATCAGCTGCACTGTGCATCGTAGATAATTAATTCTTATGTGGTTCTATATGTAAATGCATAATAGATTAAACTGTAGTCTGATGACAACAACTTCACAATGGTGAATTTGCATAAACCTACAAGCTTCGCCTCAATAATACATACTGCTAGAACTCTGAGAATGCTTTTAATTTAAATTTCTTGCGCAGATAGCAGTTGTGGCTATTTATTAGAAGGGCCGCGCTGGAGAAGACTGTTGACCAAGACTTGTCTCGATTCTATTCAGAAGATGGCAGTTAATTTCGATCACGTAATTTTCCTGACATGTTTAGGAGAATATTGTTGATGTGTTGCCTTCAGCATCTATAGTGTAGATATCCTCTGTAAGGAATGCTTTATGCTTGGCATCAGCAATTTCTAGCTTTTACCCATCTTCTACATATACATATATGGTATTACACTCAATTAAAATTTACATGGGACTGAAACCTTTTCTTTGCATGCATTTCATCAAATTTGATGGGTTAGAATATTTGGACATTTCACCACAGTGCTTTCATAACGCAAAATTGTAAAACTTTCTATTTATACAAGACTACCTATTTCTTGTAGGTATTTACTTATATCTGACTTGCACCGGATGTCTGGACACTGCGGAGAAACTTTTTTATTAGCCTCTTGATATATGAAAGCACTGTGGATATCTTAGTCACACCGGAACTCGCTCGATTTAAAACCCCCGTAGGCATGAGTGGATATCTTAGTCGTGTTTCAGACAAATAAATTTGAAATAGAAGCTTATATTCAACTTTGCTACTTTGCTTTCATGACATGAACTTACTTTCTTATATTAGAACTACATATTTAGATACATGTATTGAATTTTATCCAAACTATGACTGTGTGGCCATGTAACAGAATGTTCTAAATTTTCAATATGTCATGGATTGATCCCGTGTGTGGAATAATGTTTGCATTGCTTTTATTTTGTTGTTGTAGCCTGATTTGCGATACCACGTGTACAGGGATTCAATGTTTTCTCCGTAGCAACGCACCGGTATAAACCTAGTGAACACATAAACCTGACACTGGAAAATGCAAAAATAAAATAAAAATCATGAACACCCAATAGCCGTGGTAACAAATTTGTGGGCTCGCATGATAAGTTGGGCCGTCTAGTGCGGATGGTCTTTTTAGATTTTACTGGATTGTGTGGATTATCCAAATTTACACTATCCCTTGCAAACCGGATACCACCTGAGACAAGCCTATCCAATTGATGGCAGAAGGTACGATTGATGACGAGGAGGGACAGATGCTGGGATGATCTGCCGGGCCCGTGCGAAAGTCTGAGGGAGACAAGGAATGCAGACATATATATAGTGTAGAATGATTATCGACTGTAATGCTGACTTTCGCAAGTTTCCTTGTGCCTTTGCACTCGAGGACCAATGTCCCTTTAGTCTAGCCTGAGAAAACATTTGCCTGTTTCAGTTACCTTTTGAGAGACCTACGCCCTATAGAAACTATCTAATTGAGATTGCCCCCTCGGAGACAAGGTTACAATCCGAGCTCTTACATGGTGACTGAATATCTCACTGATGACTCAAAGCCAGATTTTGTTTTTATGTTCATGGGCTATTTTTACCTTGCGATAATAAATACCGGGCTTATGATGATGATTGGTGAATTATTCTTCTAGCTTAATTAATCCCACTTCTATTTTATTTTGTTTCTAACATGAGTTCATGATTAATTAGACCTACTGAATGATTTTAAATTACAGAACACAAGGCACTATGCTTCCCTTGGACCGTCTAATTAGCATCTAAAAACTCCAAGTATCTTAATCAAGTGCCTACCGGAATATCAATCCACGTTCATTCAATTCACAGGGGAAAACCACAAAAGCATCTAAAGATCAGGTACTACATCCAATCGCAAATAAAAAACTACTATATAAGTTATTTGTCTTAAGTCAATTTTTAATCAATAAGTATCATCCAAATTAAATAGTGGCAGTGAAACTGATTTAATTTGCCACCTGTCACGACACCGGCATTGCAATCGCTCGTCAGTCAGGCAACAGCAGAGCCTAAAAAGGAAAGGTGCCGCTGCTAGAACCAGACACTACAAGCGAATCCTAGTCGAAATCGAGAAATAGATGGAAGATCACAAGAATTCGGAATAGGAGCTTAGGACAGCGTGACTGGATCCCCGCGAAAATTGGCAAAACCCACCGCCGCCACACCGTTTGCATTGCAGCCGATATAAAGCGCACCCACACCGTACCTCTGGAACACCCCTGCTCTCCTCTGCCGCGCTCACGATCCGTTCACCCCAGCCCTCTGCCGCGCTCGTCTCTCGATCTGCTAGCTTCTTCTCCGGCCATGTCGGCGGCAGCGGAGGAGCAGGTGATCGTGGTCCCGCCCGCGTACAAGTTCCGCCCCACGGATCGCGAGCTCGTCAAGCACTACCTGCTGCCGCGCGCCCGCGGGGAGAACCCGTTCCCCGGCGTCATCGCCGAGGACGACACCGGCGGGGAGCACGCTGCCGTGGGAGCTCTTCGCGCGCCACGGCCTGGGGCACGAGGAGCAGGCCCACTTCATCGTGCGCGGCAGTGACGACAAGAAGCCCGGCGCACGCCAGGACCGCGGCTGCGTCGGCGGCGTCGGGACGTGGAAGAAGCAGAACAAGGACGACATGTGCTTCCGCATCGGCGGCGAGGGCGAGACGGTCCGGTGCACCAGGAGCAACTTCAATCTGCACATGGGCAAGGGCGAGGACGGAGGCAGCGTGGGGTGGGTCATGCACGAGTACACCATCGCCGCGCCGCCGTGCCCGCTCAACGTCAGGATCTGCCACGTCGCCTTCACCGGCCACGGGCGGAAGCGCAAGCGCGTGCCGGATGGCCAAGAAGCAGCAGGGCGCCAGCAGAAGAGTGCGCGCGCGGACGCCGCCGTGGTGCCCATCTATGGCTCTGCGGCGCCTCCATGTTCCGGGGAGATGGCCGGCCATCAGCTCCGGGCGATGTGCGCCGACGGCTCTGAGCAACTCCCACCGCTTGTTCTGACCGACGGCGGCGACAACTTCCCGCAGAGCCATCTCCATCTAGGAGGAGTACATGACAGCAGCGACTCCGTGGGTGTCCCATGCGTGGCGTCAGCGTCAGCCAATGCGCAGGTGCCGACTCCAGATACAGATCGAAAATTAGAGGAGTTGTCTGAAACTGAGATCTGGGAGGAAATGGGTATTGATGTTTCTTTGCTTTGAGGAAGGAAACGTATCGATGTTTCAGAGCAATATCTGCTGCTGCGGTGCTGCTACGGTGAGGAGCAGGACTAAAAAGCCCAAGAAGACCGTGAGAAATGGACACTGCCGCCGAAGCACTGGCTGGGTGGAGGATTGGTTAATTAGTGTTAGTTGTTGTTTGGAGATCTGGAACAAGAAGTGGTTGGACCCCCTTGCATCATCAACCTTTTGTAGGTATATGATGTGTACAAAGTGACTTGCGTAATTTACTGGTGGAAAGCCACTGGTAGTGTATTACTCATGCTTTACTGTCTCTGTCTCTGTAACGAAATTGTATATCGAGTGTTCGATTCGACCTCTTACTATGGCTTTTCTTTTTCATTCTGTTTGCACCTTGCAATATAATCCCATGCATCAAGTTAGATTCTTTAGATAACGATGCGCCAAGTTAAGATACTCCTATTTCTTGAAAGGATTGTTTGATAACTTTTTGTTTTCCTCATCTTCCTTTTTTATACCTTTTTATTTTTCGTTATCAGCAACTATTTCTAGGGGTGACTATGGCATCTTTTCTTGCTCTGTCGGGGTGTCTTTTCTTTTTCATTATTCCAAGTAGAGTAACAAATTTATATAAAGCTATTCAAGGCGAATCTTATATTTGCCTACTCATAAACAAGTTCAAAACATTGTTGATGAGAAAAACTGAACATTACACCTTTTTTTTTACCAGAGTGTTGTATACATTGTAGTCAACGTGAACGGATTTTATCCAGTTGTGATAAGTTGTCAGTTCGAACATATGAAATGGTTTTGGGGTAGTACTCTCTCTGTTTACAAATGTATAATGTGATTGACTATTTTACAAGACTTTGATTGTTCGTGTTATTAAAAAATTCATAAATTATTATTTATTCTGTTCTCATTTGATTTATCACTAAATATAGTTTAGGTATGATTTATATTGTTCAAATGTTTGAACATTTTTTTAAAATATGATGAAAGATTAAAGTTGTGAAAAAAAACAACCATGTCGTATATTTGTGAATGAGGTAGTGTTAATTAGACAACTTTTCGCATCATACAGATTTTATTACTCTTTCGAGTTGTGATAAGTTGTCATCTCGGACACAAGAAATGTCCTAGCGGTAGTGTTAAATAGACAGCTTTTGGCGGGGAGCCGGGGAGAGTGGGTAGTTTTTGCAAGTATTCATGTGCATCGGGATTGCCACTTCATGCTGCTATTCTGAGTTGGATAATCGGATTAGGTTTGTGCGTCAAAACTATCGGTAAAAAGATAAGTTTTGATAGTTCCCTTTTTTCCAACTAAGACTCACTGATTATATAGTCCATCGATATAGTGTGATGCAACAGTGCTTACTCGAAAGATGTAATGCACATGCTCCTGTGTGAAAGTCAACCTGAATTGTAAAATGTCAAGTGCCATATCTATGGGATAGAAACAGGAAGGTCACAATCGTGTTTTAGTGCATAAAGTTTAAGCAAATAAAAGTGGAGCATATATCAATGTGAGACTTGCTTTGTTTCAACAGGATGGTCCAGTCTCATTGTCTGAGAAAAGCAGGCATTTTCAGTGTCACGTTTCCCAAGCCTGCTACTCCTTGTCGTGTACAACGTGGGCTTTATTTACCTTCGATTTGTTAGAGGCCTACGTTATGCATTTTTTTAGCAAATTAGATGTAGCTGTTCCGCCGTTTCATTTAAGAAGGGAAGCACAATTACAAGAAAACAACAACCCACCAAAAAAAGAATAAAATACAAATAACACTGCTAAGCCTGGTGGAGGCCTAGGGAGGAAAACAAGACCAAGTATTTACAATAAGTACAGGGAGGAGGCCATAACCATATGGAAGAGGGAGATGTCTTGTCTAACTAGATTTGCAACATGCGCTGCTGTTATAGTCTTGTTGTCATATTTTCTTCTGCAATGCTCATTCCAAATATTCCAACCTGCATAGATGACCACTTGCATTCTGCAATCGTCTCCTGCTGCCGTGGGTGATTCAGTTGCAGCTGCCCACGGATCCAGAGAAATGAGAGAGCAAAAGGAGGAGAGTGGTACAGAACATGCAAACGGAGAAATGGAAATACGACAAAATCATATTTGCAACATCTATACAAATCATCTTTTTGTAGCATCACAAACAACTAAGTGCAACATAAAAAACTTTTGTAACATGTAGCAACTGCAACAACAGTACCATCCAAATTTCACCTTAAATTACAGCAACATCGGCACTTCCCTTGGCCTGGGAGGTGAAAAAGAAAAGGAAAAAACATAAAATGAAGGAAAGAGGAGAAAAACACTCGAAACGAAGGATTCGCGTGCCTCGGTGTCAATTGCAGAAGGGCATACGAATTGGGTCCCAAATTCTGAAATACGCTGCGAATTGAGTCTCAAATCCTGAAATCTCTCCTTCGCCGGCGAACGAGCGGCACATATGTCTAGAAAAAATGAGATAGATGAATAGAACTTGGTTAGGATGTGACTGAGAAACGAATGGACAGAAATGGGTGTGGGTGGTCATACGATGATGAACATGGGGTTATGGAGCGTGTGATATTTTCAACCAGCATCGGACGCTCTGCCCCAAGCATTGGCTTTAAATTACAGCTCCCTCCGTTTCAATTTATATGTTGTTTGATTTTTTAAATATCAAATTTGACTTACTTATCTTTTTTAAAAATTTTCACAATCATCATTTATTTTCAATGTGATTTAATTTAGCATATAATATATTTTAACTATGAATTGAATTTTTTCTACAGTGTTTATAAATATTTTAAATATGACGAGCCGTCGAAGTTGGTAAAAAAAAAATCAAACGGTCCTGTAAATTGAGACGGAGAGAGTACGGTATACCAGACAAATCACCCCCTGGCAGTATTTGGTGGGCGTTTGCCACGTAGACGCTGATTTGGCCCCGACTCACATTAATGGTTCCACGTCAAATTTTTAATACTTTTCTCTCTTCTGTCATCCCACTGTGCACGTTATCTCCCCATCAAGGGTTCACCTTTCCGACCAGGAATCCACCGGTTTTTGGAAAAAAAATTCGTTTCCAGTGGGTACCGGAAAGCGAATTTCGATTCGAAAAATAATGTTTGCCGGTTCTAAATTCAAAAAATATAAAAATCAAATTGTTTAGACAAACCAAAATTTTCACTACAACGAAAAGGCGAACCATGCTCCCATCCGCCGCCCGCCTCCACCCCGCGGAACAACCTGTGGCCGCGCAGGCACCATGGCCAGTTGGCTACATCCTTCCCCGCCGCCGCCGCCGCCGCCGCCTCTGCTGCCTCCTCACTGCTCTCCGCGACTCCCTCTCCGGGCTGCCCCTCCTCATCAGCATCCAAGACCTCGCGGTCGGCGAGTGTGCAGGCCGGGGACAAAGGGGCGGCCGCGGCCCAGGGACCGCGCGGGAGGGCGAAGACAAGCACAGAGGGGGGGGGGGGGGGGTGAGACCACGGCCCCGGGGAGCACCCGAGCGGGAGGCGGCCATGGCTCCGGGTGCCGCGCGGGCAGGAGGCGGCCGCTGCCCCGGGGAGCGCGCAGGCGGGCGACGTACGAGCACAGAGGGAGCGTGGCGACCGCGGCCCCGGGAGCGCTCGGGCGGGAGGCGGCCGCTGCCCTGGGGAGCGCGCAGGCGGGATACGGCGCTGGCGAGGCATGCGGGCCACGACGGTGGCGCCGAGCGTGTCCCCGGCGCGGACGCGGTAGGTCGGGCACTAGAACGTGGCCTTGGCCACCCCCGAGCAGAGGCAGGGCAGGCGGACCCGCAGCAGTGTGGGCGGCGGGGAGATCAGGAGATCGTTGGCAGCCAGCAACGCGCGATGGGAGCGGAGCCGCGGAAGAGACGTGCACACGTCGGCGAGCGTGGCTGTTGCGGTCCCATTGGGCGGTGCATAGGATAGCAACGCCTGGCGCAAGGACGCTCGCGGCGCCGTCGTGTTGCACGCGCACGGCGCAAAAGGAGCGAGGCAGTGGGGAGCAGGCATTTCAGCGCTGCCGTCCTCACGGGAGAGATCCCCAGTCGAGCATGGGAGGTGGTGGGGAGCTGGCAGGGGGCGGAGGCTGCGCCGGCGAGTGCACCACTCATGGAGGCAAGGGATATGGTGGCGCCGAGGCAGAGGAGACTGAAGAGAGGGAGGAGAAAAGTATTAAAGAACTGACACGTGGGACCACCAATGTGAGTTGGAGCCACATCAGCATCCACGTGGCAAAACCCACCCACCAAAACTGACTGAGGCTGGTTTGTCCGGTATTGTATAGTTTGATGCGTTAAAAAACTGTTTCGAAGGTTAGGGGTGAACCGGTGAAATAGACAACCTGGTATATTTCGGGGGATTACGGAAACTTTTTCCATATCTTAATCCATCAGATGGAGACCTTTCTAGGGCTCGAGAAGTGCCATCTCTTCAAAGGCTACATGTTGTATGCTTCCTCCCCTGGATATGCGGTCAAATCGGAGAAGCATATGAAGAACCTCCTTCATTGAAGGTCTCGTTGAAGGTTGCTGCCCTGTACAAATCACAGCTAGCATGAACACTGCCAAAATGTCTTCATTTTGCACTGGGTTTTGAATCCCCTCAGTCAAGAAGATCAACTGACAAGCCATTTTCTTGATATTGTCGCCATGCCTATTGTGCCAAGCTATACTCTGCACCTCCACCATTTGCCACCCGTCCAGTTGTGAGCTCCAGAAGGACCACTCCGAAACTGTAAACATCGACTTTCTCATTCACCCTCCGCTGTTATCCATACTCTGTAAACAAATGAGTTATTACCACGTGACATAAGTTTTGTGTGAATCTATGTTAGTTCTGTGCTAAATTTTACTTTAATTTGTACTAACCTGGAGGCATGTAGCCAAAAGTTCCACCCATGGCAGAAACTGACTCTGGTTCTCCAGCCTTTGAGAAGAATCCGAGCAAGCCCAAAATCAGCTATCTTTGCTCTGAATTCAGAGTCCAGAAGGATGTTAGCAGACTTGACATCTCGGTGCACTATGGCAGGTGAGCAGCCATGGTGCATGTAGCAGAGATCCCTTGCTGAGTCAATGGCAATTTGCAACCTCATGGGCCAGTCCAAAGTCGCAGGTTCACCAATTCTCTCCCTCTGGTGCAGCCATCTGTCTAGGCTACCATTTTCCATGTATTCATAGACAAGAAGTTTTTGCTTTGAGTTTGAGACGCAACAGAGCAGCTTGACAATGTTTGTATGTCGAATCTGACCCAATATATGGGCCTCAGCAAGAAAGTCTTTCTCTATATTCTCATCAAGATTCTGCAAGCTTCAAATTTTTTTCACAGCCACCATACTTCCACCACCTGCTTCATCTGCTACGTAAACACGATACACCTTGCCAGACCTGCCACTTCCAATCCAGTTTTGCTCACAGAGCCCAGAAATAATATCATGTTCTGTGAAATGCAATGCATGGAATGGGGTCAGCTTCCATGGCTGGGGATCTTGTCTTTCCTTTTGCATCCTCAAGAGCAAGAAACTTGCCTACTACTGAACTCAAAAGCACGATGCTGGCAAGAACAGAAAAGAAGGATACAAGCCTTCTGGAGATGTTATTGCTGATATTTGCACTTGCCCTGCAGATTGGGAAATTATGGATCGAACTGTTTGATGAGACACAGAGGCCTGGATTAAAGCGGAGGTCCTATGCTTCGGTTTGCAATGTCGTTGGAATTTCCCCTGTCAGCTGATTCATGGAGAGGTTCAGAATGTTCAATTTTAACTTATTGAAGTCCTGTGGGATCTCCCCAGATAGCGCATTCGCTGAAAGGTCAAGGATTGTGAGCACTGACATAAATCCAAAGGCAGCGGGTATATTACTGGATATCTGATTTCCACTTAGATTAAGTGAATTGAGCTCCTTCAGTACTCCAATTGACATGGGTATTGAGCCAGTAATTTGATTCATAGAAAGGTCCAAATCTGTTATCTGTGAAATGCCTGTCAGATCCCAGGGAATTTCACCAGAAAGCAAGTTGTTTGCCGCTTTGAATACTTTCATTTTGCCTTGCCAATGTTGGAATGGGACCAGAGAATCTATTGTTGTTGATGTCAAGACGTGAGAAGTTCCATGGTAGCTGGGTAGGGAATGTGCCAGAGAAATTGTTGTTTTGAATCATAACTACAGTTAGCTGATTTGTCACCACCGACCAGAGGTTCTTGGGGAACCCCCCTGTAAAATGATTGTTGAACAACATTAGATTGTTCAACTGATAGCATCCATCCAGTGATTTTGGAAGCTTTCCAGAGAAGCTGTTATTGAATAGAACTATGTCATATAGCTGCTTGTTGGAGCAAAGGCCATCTGGCAGCTCTCCCGAGAGGTTATTGTTGGGGACCTCAAGGTTGCCAAGCGGGGAGTGCTTCCCGAGCTCTGGTGGGAGGGCACCTGAGAGCATGTTATTGAACAGCCGGATGTCTCTTAAGATTTGGCAGCAGTCCAATGTTCGGTGGAATCAATCCATGGAGTTGGTTATTGTAGAGAAACAATAAGGTAAGGCTAGTAAGCTTACCAAAGTCTTCTGGTATCCTTCCTGTTAACCTATTTGTGGACAAGTCAATCTCCACCAAACTTAATGCGTTGACATTGGCTGCAATAGCACCTGTGAAATTGTTATCATACAGATACAAATATTGAAGCTCCTTAAGCTGCCAGATCCACATCGGTATTGTGCCTTTCATCATGTTCCCACCCAAGTCCAAGATAGAGAGATTTGAGACGTTTGACAGGTTCTCATGGATCTCACCAGTAAGGTTCATATTCAACAGCCACAAGTAGGTGAGGAGCGTCAACTTGCCAAACTCCTCTGGGATTGGAGCTGGAGCAAATGGATTGTTTGCTAGAGTGAGAACCTCTAGGTCAGCAAGATAGCTGATTTCCTGTGCTGGATAACTTCCATCGAACCCATTATTGTCAAGGAGCAACGACTTGAGTTTTGGGAACCTTCCGATTGATGTTGGAATACTGTCGGCGAACCGATTCGATGATAAATTGAGATGCTCCAGCTGTGCTGATAAACTGCTTATGTCATTTGGGAGGTGCCCAACAAAGAGATTGTTGGAAAGATCCAGGTAAGTCAGGTTAAAGCAATTGTACAGTGTGGTAGGGAATGATGTGGAGAAGTTGTTGTAGGAGAGATCCAATCTGGTAAGGTCCTTGAGGCGGCAAAGGGAGGGAGGGATTGGTTTGATGAAGGTTTGGTTTGGTAAGGAAATGGCAGTCACCGCACCATCTGTGCATGTTACTCCTCCCCAACTGCAGTGAGCCGTGGAGTTCCAGCTTATGAACGCAGGTGAACTCCTCCCCCAATGCTGCTTGAGTCCCAGTAGGATTTGGTGCTCGTCTTTGGACTGATTTGTGGGCTGGGGATACGAATTGGGCAGGAGAGAGAGCAGAAAGGTGGTTGACAGAAAGAAGCTAACACAGTAGTAGCTAGGCATGTCTGTTGAAAGTTTCAAGTGGAAGGTCTCTTGCTAATAGACTGAAGCCAGGGTAATTTGATTGCTTTCTCCAGTGGAAACTTTATGTAGGCCGTTGAACTGCTGTTTTTTTGAGTAAAATGGGAACTGAAGGAATGCATTTGGAAATGCTTGGTTGACCAGCAAGTCTTCTCCCAGCTAGTCAAGAACAGTTCTCTACAGACGAGTGGATGAGCTTGTTTTAGGTGGTCCTCGCCCTGGAGCTTTGTAAAGCATGCTAGGCATAGTTTTCTTCCAGCAGCTGCCAGGCCAAACTTCCACCGTTGACTCACGGCACTGCAGGTGATTGCCCAAGACTCGGCCATGCCCAGGCTCCAAATTGGATGTTTGGAGCAAATCCTCCATGCTTTTCGCCAAACAGGTGGCAGGTAGGCTATACAGACCCTCACAAACTTCCCATAACCCTCGCACTTTTCACCTTGGGTGCCCTCTCTTTTTCTCCTAGTTATTGCGATGCATGTATGCAAATAAACAGACAGTGAAAAAAAAACAGTGTCGCAGTATAAACTATTACACTGTGTAATGGTTTCATCCCATCGACCGATGAACACGGTAAAAAAAAAAGATTAGAGGGTGGATTTTCTACGTGGAAACAATGCAGTTGTTAATGTTCTATGCCTTGTGGAACCACATATCTGGATCAAACCACTAGATTACAGGATCCAAGGGTGGGTACACAATTGAGAAAGTTATATTTAGATGTAAAATGATTTCTCTAAAACTCTCTCTTTTATATTTCTCCTACTATAGGACATAGACCGGCCCCCTACAATTTCACAAAACAAAAATTCTCAGCAGAGTTCTCCACTCTCAAGGCAAACAAACTCGATCATGTAGGGCGCGTCCCCTACATCAAACATGTTCTAGCCTCCCTTTCCAATTACTACATGACTAACATCCTCTTTCCGAAAAGATTCCTGGAGAAGATTTACTCAGTCATCAAGAAGTTCTGGTGGGCAGACATACAGGAGGAAAACCAGACCAATACATTACCATGCCCAAATCAGAAGATGCTCTAGGCATGAGAAATCTCCAGGTAGTTTAACAAAAGTTTGGTGCTTCACTCTTTCGTAACTCAGAAGATCACCAAAGCCAAATACTTTCCTCACACTACTTTCTGAAAGGCGCCTACCAATGGAGCTAAGTCCGTATTCTGGGCTCTATTCTAAAAATCAAACACCACCTCCACAAGTAACGCATCTTTCAGATCCACAAAGGCACATATAAACATTTAGTCTGAACTCTGACCCTGGTGTCCGGCCTGGGCTGATATCCACCCCTATATCTCATTTTCTTTAGAACATGCGGAGCACCTATTTTATTAAAAAGAGGAGGGTAGCCAACAAAACAAGGCCAGGACGGGGCAAAAGCACCCAAAGGAGTAGCCAAAAGGGGAGAAGATACAAAGTGGTCTCATCTTAATCTCCCTCAGCATCCATAAGGGCCCGCCTATTTAGCGAGCGCTCGCTGGATTCATCCCCAGCGAGCGACGCTAGTCCCCGATGTCCACGTCTCCCCTCACCACGCAGGGAGGTGGGCCCAGGTGAGTATTTTTATTTTTTATAACTTTCCGTGCACTCTAAAATTATATCAAAAATTATTATCATAAACTTATGACCCTAAAGTTATGATTGTAACTTTAGATTAGCATAACATATCTAAAGTTATGATCACGATAACATAAGAATAAATTATGTTAGCATAATTTTATGCTAATAAATTATACCAACGAGCTATGTTATGTTATACAATTATGACAAATTATGCTACCGTAAACTATGCTAGCATAAATTATGTTAGCATATTTTTACCACAAAATTATGATAAAAAAATTACATCATAAAGTTAAGCATAAATTATGTTAGCATAATTTTATGTCATACAATTACGATAAAATTATGTTAGCATAAATTATGTTTTCATAATTTTATGTTATAATTTTGACCATACGTTCTAAAGCTGTTATCATGAGCATATATTATATTAGCATAAATTATGTTTTTATAATTTTATATCATAATTGTTAAAAAATACTTTAAAAAAGGAAAAAAAGAAAAAAGAAAACACCTTACCTGGGTCCACCGAGCGATGCTGGAGGAGCATCGCTCGCTCGCTCGCGATAGCCAACAAGGATTCGCGCATCCATAACCCTTCACCAAACACAGTGGCAGACCTCCTCGACCCAAATCCGAGCTCCGACCAAGACATCTCCCAGCTAAAACAGAACTAACCCCACTTATAGCAGCCGTCACACCCTAACAATGATCTGGAAACGCAAGACTTCACTGCCAAAAATTACAACATTTGCATGGCACCTCATCAGGCAGGCCATTGCCACTGCCCAGACACGGGCATGTACTCAGGCCACTTGATAAGAACAGCAAGCTTTGTGGTAAGCTAGAAAAAGACGTGGACATGTTCTTTGTGACTTTTCTCAGAGCTGTATGTTCATAAGTTCCATGTCAAAATTACTGAAACTCTGAATGATCTGAACAATCCACGAGGGCCTAAGCCATGTCAAAATTTAAAAGAGCAAGCTTGTATTTACCATCAAAAGCGGCCTCCTGCAACAGAGTACTCAGAATCAAAAGTTTTAGAGGGACACATTTTCGTGAGCAATGATCACGTGTTAATAAGAACAGACCATGCATACAGACATTCCTGACATCCGCAGCTCCGCGCAACTGAAAACTTGAAGACTGAACATGAACCAAAACATAATTGTTTACCACCGAATACGTTAACCAAACTGTAAGCCAATAGTTGACAAAGGCCAAAGCTGTAAAACCATACATATGGCTAGATTAAGGGCCAAGGCTGAAACATCCTCGACCCTGGGTGAACATAAGGAAAAATCAACACGTGCTCCTCGTCTCTTAGTGCTAATTTCTGAAGTCTCAATAACAGCACAAGCAGAAGGCATAGGCATAGGTTAAGCTCTTCTTAGCGCCCTCCCTTGTACAAGAATATACAGGGTGAACAGGATGTATACACAAAATAACTGAGAATACGAATGCCAGAGAGCACATGAAGTCACTACCCATTACCCAATACCCACGAAGGCACCTAATAAACAAGTCACTTCTTTTGATACCAAGGAAAGCGACTAAAAGGACTAGGCCTCACAAGGGCTGGCTGAGCTAAAACACCAGACTTGTCTGCATGCATCGCGCTGGCCTGCTCAGAAGAAACTGCTGGAGCCAGACACGGTGTCGGAGAAGCATGAAGGAATGGCAGTGCCAGGCAGTGCCAGAGAGACTCCACCCTCTGCTGAAGGGACGGTTGGTCTTGGGATCTGAGATGAGGAGCTATTGGTATGCCGCAATGGGAGAGTGGTTCCACCCTCGACTCTGCCAATCCTTCCCTCCATGCTGACTAATGAAACTCTTATGGGCCTGAGTCCATCCTCGACAACCTGAAGCAGATCTGTATGTGTCAAAGGTTGAGCTAACAGAGCTTGCCCCTGGACTGCCTCTGCCTGGGGCTGATGTCCGGCTGCCTCAAACTGATGGTGCCCGCCAACAACCTCACCACGGGCATCATGGCCAGCTGCTGGAACCTCTGGCTGAAATGCAGAGGGTGGTGGCTCAAAAGGTGCAGCTACTGCATGTGCTGCTGGACTGCTAATTTTTTTTGTCTGCTTCGGGTTCTCGATATTCCTAGGCTTGTACAGATGGTGGCTGGTTTCTCTGGGTCCTTTATATTCAAAAGCTGTCAGAATCATTCCCATGATGTATGGTGCATACAGCAGCAGGTCCTTAGAGCGACTGCGATCTGAAATAAGCAAACCTATTTCGCCGAAGATCAAAGCAATAACATCAAATGAATGTTGCTCCACAATATGACATAGGATGTTCCAGTTATGTGTGTAGATACTACTTCCAGACCTAGGATAGATTGTCGTCCTAAGAATCTTGTTGGCTACACTAGCCAAAGGAGTGAGGCTCTTTGCAGAGGTGTACAAGATCCTCTTGTCATCATCATCAAGCAAAAACTGCGAATGTATCTCAGTGTGAACACCGCTAGGAATGCCAAACTTTTCCTCCCATGCTCTCTTGTTTGTAGTGATCATCCTACCATCCGTCATCCAAGTCATGGAGCTCTTATCAGCGGTGATGTGAACTGTGGAGTAAAATTGCCTAATCAGCTCATTGTCCCAATCACAACGGTAACTCATGATCTGCTCAAGTCCCAAATTTGCAAAGTGCTCCCTAACACCAGCAAATTGTTTTTTGCTATTAATGTACTTCCATTCAATCCACTTCATATCAAAAACCTTAGACCCATGATACATAGAGTTGTACAAGTCCTGCTGCTCAATGGACCAGAACCTCCTGTCTGTCGCTGTCCTTGGTCCCTTATAGTGGTTTCTACTTCTAAGCTTCTTCAGCTCATCAGAAGGGGCCCCCATGTAGTTCACAGGATCATTGGACCGCGCTGAAGCAACTGGAGGCAGCTCATTCTCCTCCAAAACCTCAACCACTGGCTCTACATTAGAAGGCAATACTTGCACCTCTGACTCCAACTCAGGAAGTGACTGATCAGTATCTGCACCACTACCATATAACTCAGGGCGCTTATTAGCACCGGACTGCATCAGTTGCTCACTTGCACTTGGTTCCTCAAACTCTGAGCTCTCTAGCCAGTAATCCTTGTCTGATGAATGTACCTCTGTCACCTCTACATCTGACTGGCCAGCATCCTGCTCCTGCATGTACTGATCTGAAGACTCACCAGGCTCCTTTGACTCCGCAACTGCATTTGTATTCCCCTTTTTCTGGTTTGTAACGTGTGGTAAAGGATGTGAATCAGGAAGAAAAACATCTGCAGCTTCTTTGAATACGTCACTAGATGAGCTTGCATGGCTTCCTTGCATTGGCTCTTCAAAGGGAGGCACCATCCCCGTATTACATCCATGTGTAATTGCGCTGCTCATAGGGCCTGCTTGGTCAGGCCATGAAATCTGAATGTATTTGTAGAGAATTAGATATGTTAAAAAAATTCTTATATGTAAATGTGAAGAACTCCTATAATCAATTCGATATGAAAAGAAACATATAATATGAATACACAAGCATGGCATATGTTCTATAATCTACCCTGCACCCCAAAGAAGGATGAAAAGTAACAGCACCCACAAAGAAAAATGTACGGGCAAATATTTTGGGTGAAAACTTTATATACAAGATCAGAAAATGATATTATGAGCTCAATGAACTAACAACCTCATAGCAGTCCAAACAAATAATATGCCTTTATAAGAAATGAACATGAGGCAAAATAACACTATCTGATAATAAGAATATAACTGAATTACTGGAAATCATAAAAAATATACTTGCATCCTAAGTCCTAACTAATAGGTGGATAGCAAAAAAATGTCATTACCTCTGATTCCTGTTCAGAAACCTCCTTTCTACCTATTCTTCTACTCTCCTTATAACCCAACAGCTTATTTTGTATATAACCCAGGTGCCTGCAAGCGACTCAATGTGAATGTTACACTGCATCCCCTACAACTAAAAACAAAGGCGCCTGGTAACAATATTCATAACCATACAAACCTGGTTGAGTAGGGTGAATCAATTATTATGTCTTCTGGGGAGCTCTCTGATTTCTCAGTGGATGGCACAGCTAGCATTTGCTGCCTGACATACTGCAGGTCAACTTCTAATTTTTCCCGCTGCCTTTTTTGTTGTCTTGCTTCTTCCTTGAATAATTCCACCTTAGCAGAAATGGAAAAAAAAACATCATTGAGGAATAAAAGGACCAATCAACACTAATAAAATACTGGCAGTGCACACTCACTTTATTTTCCAGTGAACACACAGTAATCTCAAGATCCTCAACAGACCTCTCTAATAACTTGATTTCTTCATTCTTCTTCTCAACATGTGTTTTCCTTTCATCTGCTATCTGCGAAATAATAGTAATTGTAAATGGGTTATAAGCAGTCTTAGGTAAACAGGATAAGTTAGAAACCAAGTAGGTTCACATTTGTCATTGGATAGAAATCAAAGTTTGGAGTGCCGGTAAAGTCACCAAAGAATGCAGACTTATGCCAGATGCTATTGAGTTTTTTGACATGTTTGTTTACTAAAGCCAAATGACCTGAAGAGGGCATCACAAAAAACTCCCCTATTAGCTATCACCTTTTGCAAATTCTGACACATGAAAATAAGCATACAACACTGTACATTTTTCTAGAAATCTTTCTTACTGGCGAAAGAGATCCACTTTTTTTTGCAAAGCAAGCCTACAGTGAAAATGCTATATTACAATCCAACTAAAAAAAAAGAAAATAATGTGTTGTCCAGCAATTTTAAAAAATATATATATATGCTTGAGAAGACAAAAACTTCAGCAAACTAAGCCTAGTTGTGTTTGAAAGGATTACCTCTTTTTCTTTATTCCATGAAATAACTAATGCTGCAATCTTATCATCCATTTCTTGGATCTTTATCTCTAGTTCTTTAAGTCTGCCTTCATAGCATCTCTTTGACTGGTCCAGTTGGGACTCTAGCTGACAAATCTCTTCTTCCTTGGATACAATCACCTTAGCTATCTCATTCTCAGCCTGAACACAGACTTCATCCTTTTCTGCCTGATCCTGTTGGTATCTTGTATTTAAGTTCCGTTCTTTCTGAAGCGAAGCTTGCGATCTTTTTAGCATATTTTTTAACTCCCTCTTCTTCAGGAACAAGCTTTTGAAATTGTTCTTCAGCTCATTTGATTCATTTATCATAAAAAGCAGCTCCGATTCAAGAAGCTCTGTAACATCTTTTTCCATAATCAGTTTCTTTTCTATGGCTTCCTTCTGCCTACAAGCTTCAAGGATATGTAAATTTTCTGCTTTCAGTTTATCATCTGAAGTTATTCTGACCTTGGCTTCTGCATGGGCTTTAACCTCTTCAACAAGAACTGTTTTAATTATGTCCAACTCCAGCTGCAGGCATAGTATATCTTCTGAGTTCCGCATGAAAAGCTCATCAGAACAGTTCTCTACCTTTGCAGGTGCATGAGAGTCATCTTGTTGAAATATTGACAAAACATTCTGTCCACAAAATCAGGTAGCATTGTAAAGATTTTCGTCATCATCACCACCACCACAATGGAAATGCATAAATAAACTCAGAAATTATTGTGTATATGAGAAGTTATTGAGTTGTGCTGACTTGGGATCTGGCAATGCAATGCCGCATCTCTAGGTGATAAATCAAACTAAGAAGGAATTAGAGGTGGACAGCAAGTTGACGAATATGAAGGATGAGAGAGAGGTGCAATCTGCATGAATGTTTGATTCTAGCATTGACTTGAGACCTGGCAATGCAATGTGGCATCGCTAGGTGATGAATCAAACTTAGAAGGAAATGGAGGTACAATATGGAGGAAGAGGAGGACAGCAAGTTGGTGAATGAGAGGTGCAATCTGCATGAATGTTTGATTCTAGCATTGCGATATCCCAAGATCCTATTAGTTGCATTCTTTTTTATATCTCAACTAGAATGTTCTGTAATCGAGTGTTCTTTTTAATGTCAGAGGGCATATATCAGTTGAAAAGGTACTGGGCAGCATCCAACTAATTATTAGTTGCACAAAATTATAAGAAATTAGCCGGTTTGGATCCAAACATGTCCATCTAATTAAGCTAATAGGTGTGGAATTTATTAGCACCCATTAGCTGATTGGATGCAACTAATGCTACCAAATTTTACTATCTTAGCAGCTAGAAATGGTTAATAGCATAAAAAATATATTTCACCTGCACATTGCGATTCTTCTCCCAGAACAAGATGGCCTCTTGGACCTTGGAACCCGATACCTGCGTGGAACTTGCCACCGTCTTCCTCAGGCTCTTGGTCGGGCCAAGAAAAGGGCTCGCTGCGCCCACCTGCATCGGCGTCTTGGCCGATGCCCTCGCCCCCAAACCCTTCTTGGGCGTTGGCACCAGCCACCGGGGCCGGTTCGGCGGCTGGATGGCACGGAGGGGAGGCCGGGAGGCCGCCTCCGTCGGAGCGGGGATCGAACGCACCGCGTCCATAGCACCGTCGGGCGGCACGTTCTCGTCTCTCCCAATTGCCTCCGTGGGAGGAGGTTTCGCCGGAGTGCGGCAGACAGCGACGTTGAGCTCCCTTGCCATTCTGCACAAAACGAAAATCCATAAACTTTGAGCCAAACAGGAAAAAAAGATTAATTGCGCAGTCAAAACGAGGGACTAGCGAGCGCGGGGTTTGGTGTCCGTGCTGTGGCGACGCCTCACGGCGAAGCGAGGACCTGAGGTGGAGGCTAGGGTTATGGCTCGGGGGCGGGTGTCGGACGGCCGGCCGGGCTGGCGCAGAGCGGCGACTGCACGGTGGTATGAGCGGTGCGGGTTGCGGTGATGGCCGCGGGGAGGCTGGATGGTAGAGGCCTAGAGGAGGAGGGCGCGGTTGGCGAAGGCGCCGGTGACGAGGATTTCCTCGAACATTTCGGCTTCTCCGTCGAGGACATCGCGGCGGCGGAGGCCGCGCTGCTGGCCTGCTGCGTCACAGGGCTTCGTCCAAGACCACCATCCCGCTCCGCCCGAGCAAGGGGAGCTCGGGGCCCTGCGCCACGCTCCTGCTCTAGTGCTCTCGCACTCCCCCGCGGCGATGGTTCCAAACAAAACCAAACTGAATAAATCTGAGCATTCCCCCGAGAGAATCGATGGTGCACCTGCGCGAGGAAGGAGGGGGCGCGTGGGTGTCCCCGCGACGGCGGCGTCGGGCTGGAGGGTGGCGAGCAGTAGCGCCGGGCCAAGCGAGCGGCGGCGGTCCGCGATCAGCTGCTGCTAGGAGGAACTAGCCAGCCAAGCCAGTTCGAATTTTGGGGAGAGTTCCTGGATGACACAGGGGGGCCCACCCGAGGCCGTTTGGGTTGGGAAGCTCCCGGGGCGGCGCCATTAGTTGGCGGCTTGGCGCCTTAATTAATCCTCCCTCACACTTTCAACGTGCCCGGTACAATTTCGAGTCAAATGTACAACATCACAGTACACTTTCAACAGGCTATTTTGAGTGCTGAAGGTCATTTTCTAATGCGAAATTTCACTTGCACTAGTTAACAAAAATGTCACATTAGATTTTATCTAGGTACACATTCATTCTGAGTTTGATTCAGATGAAACTTTCTTCTCTTCCATAAAAATCTCTAGTATCTCTCTTTCGTAAATACATTGTCATAGTCGCCAAATATGCTAATGTATCAAAAGCACTTAATGAGAACTGAAACTCAAGTTAGAAATGGCATATGTATGTGTTCAGTAGGACCATAGTATAGAACCAAAAGACGGAATCTACATAGAGTAATGTTTGAAAACCTGACGAGTGAGATGGTCCTCCTGCCGGCCATAACCTAAATGCTACCCTACGATATCTAAAAATACCACATAGATTAAAAATGATATTTTTAGGAAAAAAAAATCTCCATAATGCATAATTCGGGCATAAATATTTAAAATAATTAATTAGCATGATGTTTATGTCTATGACAATGGACCCATCAGTATTAGACTTTGTATCATAACTTGAGACATCGCGTCGAAATATTATATACTATTTTTTCTTATCCGTCATCTTAAATGTTGTGCCGCATGATTAAAAAAATATACAACTCATTAGTGAGTATAATACTATCTACCGAGAATAACTATAAACTATAGTCTATCATGCATTGGGCAGATCAGTCTATCTCGTTGTTTATATCCAAACTCTATTCTATTATAGTGTAGCTACAAGTATCATTTTTTTTACTATAAGCGGCCATATAGATGATCTGCTAGACTTGGTCTAGATAGAAAGTGATGGTAATGATCAGTCTTCTCGCTGTTCACTACTTTTCTCCATATGCACTGTGAGATGTCCATCCAGCGGTCGTTTGCTCCTTCAAAACTATTTTTAACCACTTATATTGTCTAAAAATATTATAAAACAAAAACTTAAGTCATACTTAACGTTCATCATAAGGTAAAATAAATAATTATAAAATAAGTAATTATTATAAATATTTAAAAAATAGTGTTCAAATTTAGTGTCTAAAATATCAATCAACATATAGTTTAGAAGCAGGAGCCACGTTTGATTGATGTCTTTTTTATCAATTTCAGAACTACTTAACGACTATGAGTAAAACTAAGGTGGGAAAATAAAAAGATAAAAAGTGAAAACATTTTCCAACCCTTTTTAACTTGCATACGATAAATGCAAGGGGTACAAAATGTTTTCTTTTGGTAAAAAAAGTATTAAAACTCACTCTTTTATATTTTGATGTGTCTTGTCATCAGGTGACTGATATTTAACTTTCCATCAATCATATTTTACAACCATCCGATTTTCATCAAAGGTCTCCATATGGTGCACTGAAAGAATTCAATATATCAGTCACATTTCATACTACTTGTATAGGCGACTGATGAAATGCAATCCATCAATCACATATCGAAATTACATAACACAATACAAAAAATTACAGGACAACCTAGATATAGTAATTTTTTAATATATATATAGTAATTTAACAAAACAGACATAAAAACACTACACAAAACAATTTGAGCTGATAGATAGACAAATATCAGACCATTGAAAAAGGAGTAAATCTATTTATATTTTAGTTATAGTTATATTTTTTGAAAGGCGATCCGTTAGCTTTAGCTAGCGAAAATACGCTGTTTTCCTATAGAGACAGTGCGATACCAATTTGATGCACATACTCTGTCCAAGAGACGCGACGACAGGACATACGCCCATCATGCGCGTGTAGACGGACCATTTATAACTTTAAAAAATCCATATAAACGCGCGCGATTGGGGAAAAAAAGAATCGATGACTAAATACTACTAGTAATGATTGGGTTTCTTAACAAGATCAAAATGAGCGAAGGCGAAGTCGCCCGGCCCCCCGTAGGCTCTACTCCGTGACACAACGCCACACAGTCAGAGAGACACAACGCCGACGCGCGCGCGCCCACACACACCAATCCATGCGCCGCATGACGACCCAACATGCCACAGCGCTCGTAGACATAGGAATAGAGACGGCACGGAAGCCGGCAGGACAGGTCGACGCCATGTCACCGTGCACGCGTGCATTCATGCGCGACAAGCAAGCTACGGAGACGACGGGCGTGTACGTTTACGTCACAGGAGCAGGTGCTGGTGCAGCCCGCCGGCCTCCACCGGCGCCGGCACGGCGAGCTCCTGCCACAGCGCGGCGGCCGGCGGGAGCCTGCCATCGACGGCCATCATCAGCGCGACGCGCACCGCGGGCACTGCTCCAGCCCCATGCCCGCCGGCGGCGGATTCTCGGCGGCCATCGTCAGCGCACGGCGTCCTGCAGCAGCGCGGCGTCCTGCGGCGGCGGCAGCGGCACGGGGACTGGTGCAGCGGCGCCTCCATGAGGTGGTGGAAGATGCTGCGCGCGATCGTCGTCGATGCTCGGTGGTATCCCCGCCGGCGGTGCGCTGTACTGTGAGAGTGCTGGCTGGGAGGTGGTACCTGGTGGTGGATGATGGCGGTGTGCAGTGGCGCGTACGGCGAGCACAGTGCTTGTCGAGAGAGTGAAGCGGCCATAGGGGGGACGGTACGGAGGTGGCAGCAGACGCGTGCAGTCAGCGCAGGGCGGTAGAGAGGGAGGAGGGCAGCACTACTGTCACTAGAGCAGGGGAGGGAGAGTGGCTACAAAGGTCACGTAGCTTTCTGCCGCACAGCTGGAGCGGACGAATCCCTGGCTGATTCTCTTGTTGCCTGCGTTGCATGTCAGTGTCATCGTCGACCACCATGGAGTCCAACAGGCCGCACGCACGCCACGGCACGGTTAGCTAACCGTGATTTGCCGTCCCAATTGGCGTGCGCAATTTCTTGTCCGGGCACGGCACGCTATAGATAAAACTGTGCTGTGCCAGTACGGCAAGCACGGCGCGACCACGTGAGTCCACCAAATCATAAAACAACTCAAACATCTCAAATATGAACGTATAATTCGAAATTTAGATCTAAAATCGTAGAAACATACAAATGCATTCACAAACTGAGTCACAAAGTTACATATCACAATTCACAACCACAGTTCCACACTACCACAGTTCACAACCACAGTCCACAGCTCTACACTACCACATTTCATATTTTACAACCACAATTCACAGATCACAACCACAATTCACAAATCATGACAAATTTCATCTTAAAATTGAGCTTTAGTGCAATGACTGTCTCATTAAAATTCTTTTTAGGAAAAACTCACACCTCGTGAAGAAACCCTATAAAGAAAAAGAGTACATCCCGGCTCATTTAGGTTAAAGTTCAATACTGTCCTAGCCACAAGTCTCAAACCACAGTTACAAAAAAGAAATTACAGAGCCTCAGGCTCAACCTCAGTATCAGATTCATCATGAAACATATTCTCGTATGCAGCTTCCATCTCCTTATCCTCCACAGTACAAAGTGTATTGCATTTTATTTCAAGAAAGTTTAAAATTTTATCTTAAAATTGAGTTTTAATGTAATGCCTGCATCATTAAAAACCTTTATAGAAAAAAACTCACACATCGTGAGAAAACCCTTAGAAAGGAAAAGAGTACAACTCAGCTTATTTATGTTAAAGTTCAATACTGTCCCAGCCACAAGTCTCAGACCACAGTTACAGAAAAAAAATACAGAGCCTCAGGCTCAGTCTCAGTATCAGGCTCATCCAGAAACATTCTCATATGCAGCTTCCATCTCCTTGTCCTCCACAGTGTGCTGTATTCTGTTTCAAGACAGTTTAACCCACCAGAGCTTGCTGCTTGCAGCAAAGCAGATGTAGATGTTGCTCTAGACATGTTAATAGCAGGAGCAGAAGAGAGGAATGAGAAATCAGAACCTAAATCATCAGCGCAAATCATTTCTCAGTTTTGGTTTCTCTTACCGGTTCATGTTATGGGAGCTAAAGGCTTCGGTAGCCTAACTGCACAAAACTTAGTATTATATTTGTTAAACATCATCTTAAATTTAGCTCGCACATCAGTGTAATAGACAGAGTAATCATTGATTTCTAACTGAGACAATATTATAAGAATATTCTGAAATCTCTCAGCTTTGCTCTAGGATCTAATATAAAAGCAATTGAATATAGGTATGGTATTGTTTTTCAATACTTAAGAAACTTCTTTTTCATAGGAACAACAATAGGTACATCCGCTCATCATACTCATAAGTATGTAAATGTTTAGCAATATCAAGGATGGTATGCATCATGAGTGGAAAAACAATTGCATCGTAGAACAATTCAAAGAATTTTAGCAATTTTGCAGCCACGCACCAATATCTGCGCGAACTTGCAGCTGCAGGCCAGGCCAACGGGATCGATCGATGCATGGGCATGGCTCCCTCTGCCTCGTCGTCGATCGTCGACAAGGCTAGGTCCCTCAAGTAGGACGAGCACCCCAACTCGATCGCCCGGCAGCTTCATTCTCTCTAGCTGGCCTGGTTTATACTCCTCATTCTCTGCTAGCTCCTCGTGGAACGTTTCGTAAGGATGCGGGCGGGTATAGTACGTACGTAGCAGAGACCACAATACGTACGAGGAACTGGTGGTTATTTGGATTATTCACTGCCTCCAACGTCTAACCATAGCCAGCTAAACTATAATTAAGGACGTACGGCGACAATGCGCGACCCCGTCATCAGTAACCGTACGTACAAGTTTCGGCAAAAAAGAGCGGAACCGCATCATAGCACAACCCGCATGCATCCAATCAGCACGAATAATGACGTTTTCGAGATGACCATGTAAGCGAGAAAAAGCTAGCATATTTTATTTTATCGTTCATTGCTTTCTCGTGTGGCGTCCTGCATGTTTGTTGTGGCACATTCTACTTAATGAGATCGTATTTTTTTTCGAACGTGCAAAACACGTTTTTATTAAGAGAAAAGCAGAACAAATATAACAATCTTAATAAGACTAAACTAACCAAAACACTACACCCAATAACAAAGATTTAAACTAATGTACATACCAAATTTTCGACTCTAGCGACGAAACAACAAACTCACGCACAATGAAGCGACATGTGTGGCCACGGAGATCACACACATTCCCAAAGACAAAAAATATGTAAATCAATAAAAATACAGATAAACGACTGAATGGATCGAGTGCCCACAAACACGTGGCTTCAGATCACCGCCGCCGCAGCAGAGATGTCTCCGAGAGCGCGGAGAACGTGGACTCTGAGACCGGCCCCTGTAAGGACCTACGGTAAGCGACGACGGCATCAACACCAATAGTATTGGTCATCCGTATTAACCTGGCCCAGCTTCTTAATCAAAACATTCCGCGCTTGTGCTTTGGCATTTGAGGCCCTGAACCTCCTCTTGTCTGGCAACCTGACGCTCCTGCGAGTCGGAGGTGGAGGCGGCATGGAATTTCGGAGTATGGGAGCAGCATCAATGATCGGAGTTTGTAACGGGAGGCGAATCGAATCAACAAATGCCGCCACAAGAAGTGATGGTGAGACCGCCTCATCAGCCTGCACCAGCGAATTCATTACTGATATTAGGACGTGGAGATCTCCCAGCATCATCACCCAAGACATCAAGTGAGGCCACGCCAGCCTGCTCCACCAGTCCAACAGCGTCAGTAATCTCAGCTTCTTGAATGTCCAGCAACGACGGTCCAACATCCTCAACCTCGCCTAGTAGGTACGGGTTTTGTGTAATCAGCTCGGCAACCGCAGAGGAGTGCTCCTCACTGCATCGCCATACCGTTGAGCAGACGTCAACCTCCAGACGGGAATCATGTGGCCACCCAGACATGGGAGGCAAGGCATTAGACACCTCGGACTCAAGCAGCATAGGATCAAAAGCTGCTTCAGGGACACGGACCACAACGGAGAGACTGGGACGTAGAGGCCACCTGCTTGCCCGCGCGCTGCTGAGGAGGGCTCAAGGATGGCGCGGCATCACCATCATCAGACCCGTCGTCCGACGCGGACAACACGGATCCGCTGAGCTGTAGCCGTTCCGTGCGAACCGACGGCCCCTCACCGGAGCAAAAGGGGGCTGCACTGGGGTAGAGAGTGGATGTAGGTGCCGGAGTGGCGGGCAACGGGGAGGCAGGTCGGAGGAACTGGCACTCCGGCGAGGCTGGTAGGGACGGCTGTGGGGAAACTGGCATCGCGCGGATCTCATTCCCATGAGCACAAGGAGCTGGGAAAAGCCGATCGATCGGTAGATCCGGACGAAGAGGTTGCGGATCTGTGGAAGGAATGTGTGATTTTGCGATTTCTTGGGTGGGATTTGCGGGGATTGTGGTGGGCGGGGTCGCCAGGAGGTGGGTCGCTGCTGACCATCTCTTTTCGTACGATATATTCAGCTAATGAGATCATATTAATTGCAAATGTTTCGTATATCAGGTAGCAAGTTATATAAAAACCAGTTGAAAGTTGTATATTAAACCAATAGCAAGTTTTATCATTATAATGTCGTCTCTAAACTTGCTACTTATGCTTTTACAGGTTATATTCAAAACTAATACAAAGATGTATACATAAGACATAACTTGTTTTAGGTACCTATCATCTTTTTTATAATAAACTTGCATATGAATTGTGTAGCAACTTATATATTAGACTCATGTGTAGACTACATACAACATAGATAAAGATGGTGTAATTACTTAAAGACATTATGTCAACTTACGTAGATATTTATTGTATTATAAGTTATATGTATGCTTATTGAAGGTACAAATGCACCGATTTATGCAAAGATTGTATAACAACGTATCTAAGTGAATACAACCATTTATGAGTTGTAAGTTATATTTTATTTGTGCTTAGCGTGTAGCAAAACCTCTAAATAGGTAACAATGCCGGATGATAAAATTTTGTATCGATTCATATATGTATAACTTGCTACATACTTAAGATAGCTACTTGATATTAACATAAGTTAGCAACACATAATCTAAAAGTAGTTACAAATAATATAATAATATGTGGATCCTTTAGAAAGGTAAAAATGTTGGGTGAAAATAAATTATGTAGCAATTTGTATATAAAAGTTGCTACGTATTCAATCTAGAACTAGCTATTGTATATTCAACATAAGGTTTTGATACATAAAAACTATTTGAAATATATGGGTTATGGGTCTAGTTTTGTAGATCTCATATCAACACAATGGTGCAAACGGAATTAAAAACAGACACTATATGAAAAAGTTATCACGTTATTTATAAGTAAAGTCGAGTAGCTTACTTGGCTCAGCCCACTCCATACATGTTGTATCACAGGTTTAACAAGCCCATATAAGCACATGGCAAAAGGCCAGGCTGAAAGCCCACTTGCGCAGGGTAGCGCTTCAATGTTTCTGTGTAATTAACTGGTTGGCAATAAGATTTTTGGTACCAGAAAAAGTGACAAGAGTTACTATATAATTTTCTCGCAACTCTAACGTTATAGTCAATTTTACAACACCTGATTTCAAATTTTTTTACGAAATTTGTCCAGCATCAGTTAGGTTGCAGGTTATCTAAACGGCTATAAAAATCCCTTGCAGCGGGTGTCTCCATGACAGCATGTTTGTAATCGAAAACAACCACTCAGTCTTGAGTCCTACTCTATCGTCTGCTTTACATCTCGAAACATCTCTTCAAACAAAGACTTTTCGTGTCAACCGGGCTAGTAATATATTCTACCGCTTTTGTAGCTGTGCACTTTATAACCAGCAAGGGTAATATATAATCTATTCCGTTGCTTTCTCCCATGTATGAACTTTATTATATCAGCACGTATAGAATTTATTCCACACGAGTGTGTCATCTATATATAACAGGTGCCCATACCGCAATACTCATATACCATATCTGCAAGCCAGTTCTGGTTTTAGGATTATATCAGTCGTTCTCATCACTACCGCCAAGGATAACATATGGCCGACAACGGTAAGTATTACATCACTCTTTCTTTTTTTGTCTTGGAAAAGGATTAGCGAAAGCCTTTCCGACTCTTCTACATCGTATCTCTTTGTATGGATGGGTTGGTCCAGTACAAAATACTAAATCCAATTTCTAATCTCAGATGTCGAGGCATTGTTGTCTTATGACATGATATATGTTGATCTAATTTTAAAGTATAAAAAAATGTAAACAAAACACTTAAAGTATTATTAATATTTTTTATTTTTTACATAGTCGAAAAGTCAGTGGTGTCATATATATTCAAAACAGAATGCAGTTTTACGCAATGAGGGTTATCTTATTTGTGATGTAGTAGTAGACTAGTAGTCAACTGAACTACCAACAAGACAAATTTCAGGTGCAATAATTACACACGCTTGTTCAATATGTCTACTTGAAATTGTAGTACATAATATAAAAAAAATCGAACGCTAGCTTACGATGGAAATGTAGTTGCATTACTTGTAAACACCTCTCGTAAAATACACAAAATAATGAATGGTTTCATCATTATGACATCAAACAACCATACTCAATGGTTTAAGCGATTTTATTTGCATCGGCCATTTACTAATGATATGCCTACTATTAGTACTCGCTACGTTTAGAAATGATTGACTTTTTTCCATATCTTTGATAACTCATCTTATTAAAAAAATATTAGACATGTAAAAGTACAAAATCATGCTCAAACTAACTTTAGTAATAAAGCAAATCACAACAAAATAAATGAAAAAATATATTATTTAATAAAAGAATAATAAAAGTTGTAGAAAAAATGAGCCACATCATATATTTATAGATAGAAAGAGTATTATTTATTATTACCCTATCACTCTGGATATGAATCAAGGGCGTGTTTGCGCCATGGCCTTGAGTGCTCGTCAGGCATCAATCATGGCCCCAGGGGCGCTGGAAATCAAAGGCCTGGGTGTGATGCCTGTGCCATGCAGCTTTTCTGGGAGCTAAGCAAATAGGCCCTAAGTATACAGTTGTCTTTCACTCTTTCTACATTTTGCTGGAACCTTTACCCATTCCTAATTGCGAGAAACTCACGTATTAGGCTGTAAGATATTTTTTTTGTGGCACTTTGTATGGAGACTCAAATGGAGAATTAATATGCAACGTGTAAAATGCCGTATAGGCATTTCTGAGTCATTTATTTTGTATGATTGTAGCACAAAAAGAGCTAGATAACTCAAATTTATATAGACAAACCATAACAATTTATGTATAGATAATATATTAACTTATGTGGAGATTCTGTCCCTAAACTTGCTACACAATCTCTATATAAGTTGGTATATTTTCTTTACATGAATTGGATGTAAAAGTTTACGTAGAGACAATACATCGAGTTATATATATGTCTTAAGTGGCAAGTTTAGTGGTGTCCTTAGAATAATAACTTGCTACTACTTTGGCATAAAACTTTCAACCGGTTTTGTATATAACTTCTACTATATGTTATATGTCTAGAAAACATATGCAACATGGGTCTCATTTTGTAGATCACGTCACAAGAAATAAAATGGTGCGATCGGATTTAAAAATGGATGTTTGGTGTGAGAGCAGTGATCATCTAAAGAAATGACCCCCTTTTTCCGATGTCATCGTGAAATCGACCTATATTATCCTTTCGTGATTATCCAAACATGTGTAGCAAATGAAAGATGTAACGCGGAGTGGAGGAATGGACCGAGGCTGCGTAATAAAAGAACAGGTTGCGGCACCATAGAGACATTTTATGTTGTGTGAGATATATAACATCTGCAACATATATATTGTTGAGTCATAAAAATAAAGTCACAGAAGTATTTCGACCTGACAAATTTTTTGTACGAAGAAAAGTGTTAAGAATCCAAATTAAGTTCAGTAGCGTATGCTTTAGGGAGGTTGTTGACACTGTATTATTTCTCAGACTATGAGCTTTTCAACGTCGATGAAGGAGAACCTGGATGTCCAGCCGCAAAGCTCCAGGATTATTGTACTAATTCTATCTCAGTTTCTATTTGGATTATTACTTTTTTTCCAGTTTTTTGATCGTATATTTTTCCATGCTTAGTGCACACTTTATACAGATGTATCGATGTATTTTGTAGAATATCAACTCTCTCTCTCTCTCTCTCTCTCTGTAGTAGTAGTAGTATGTATGTATGTATTATGCATCTAATGTACAAGAGAAATATCTGCATTAGCGGTACTTGAGCTGATAGACCGGGGCACCACGCACTTGCTGGCCGTGAACCTGAAGAAAAATTGATGGTATCACTGGCAGCAACAATTGTAAATCTTGAAGTGATTACATGATACCACTACCATCTACTGTGCGAACTTGATGATAATTAATATGTTTCTTAAGTAAAGTGATAAACATTTGTGGTCATCGTCTGTTCTAGTACCATCCTAGTCAGTTAATTGGAAGACATCCCAACTTTAGCTCATTTTCCATGTGAAAAATGTACTACTATGCATCTCGCGAACATTTAATCTTGGAGTGGCTGGCTAGCTGACGACGATGAGGAAGAGAAGAAGCAGCCGCAGGAGCCCACAGAATTCACCAAGATGATGGAGGAGAACGTTAGGACGGCTGCGGTTCCTGCACAATCCACACAGCCGCCCACCATCTGCGAGGTCCCGGAGGACCTCGCCAAGGGCAACGAGGGCGCCTACATCCCCAAGGTCAGTCTGCATCGGCCCGCTCTTCGACAGCAAGACGCGCGGAACGGCCGGCATGCTCAGGGCTCGAGCGCTACAAGTGGTGCTGCGTCCGCAAGCTCGTCGTGGGGCGCCGCCGAGCTGGAACCTTGGATTCGGCGGCGGCGAAGGCAGGCGGCGGCCAGCTGGTCACCGGAGGTCGATGAACCGCTGCTTCGCGAGTGCTTCTACAGGATGGCTGCGCCTGGTGCCTCGGATCCGCGCTTCGTACTGCAGCCGCAGCAGCAGCGACGTCAACAACTCCGAGGTCGGCGACGACGACGAGCAGCTGGCGCTCAACATGCTGCTCGACGGCTGCTTCGTCCTCCACCGCCTGCTGCTCAAGAACAAGAAGCACGACGACCACCATCAGGACGACGACGACGACTGGACCCTGCGGTTCGGCCGGTGCTGGATCTGGGGAACAGTCAAGCGCGACATGCTGCTGCTCAGCAACCAGGTGCCCTTCTTCGTCGTCCGGAGGCTGTTCAAGCTCCTCGGCAGCAACGAGGGCGAGGACGTCCTCGTCCAGTGCGGCCTCCAGCTCTTCGGCTCGCTGCACCCTCGGCCGCTGCACTCTGCGCCCGTCGCTCCCCGCGACGTGCACCATCCTCCTCCACCTGCTGTACCTCTCCATCGACCTCCCGCCGGCGCCGGACTACGACGACGACGACGACGACCCCCACGCCGCAGCCGCAGAGCCGTCGTCGGAGCTCACGTGGTGGGTGCCCTGCGCCAAGGAGCTGGAGGAGTCCGGCGTGACTTTCAGGCCGCGGAAGCGCGGCGCCGCCAGGAGCTTCCTGGACGTGAGCTTCAGGCGCCGCGGCGGCGTGCTGGAGATCCCGCCGCTGCAGCTCTTCGACTACAGCGTGCCCCTGTTCCGGAACCTGATCGCGTTCGAGCAGACGTACCCGGCCACGCCCGGCCGCGTCACGGCCTACGCCATATTCATGGACTGCCTCGTGAAGACGTCCGAGGACGTGCGCATCCTCCACCGGAGCGGGGTGCTGGTGAACCACATGAACGGCGAGAGGGACGACACCGCCCTGGGGTTCTTCAGCGGCCTCTGCGCGGAGGCGCACACCTCCGCCGACCGCAACTACCTCGCCGGCGTCATGGAGGAGGTTGCCAGGTACCAGAGGGGAAGGTGGCCGCAGTGGCGGGCAGCGCTGGTGCGGGACTACTTCACCAACCCGTGGGTGACAACGGCGGTCGTGGCCGGGGCCATCGGCCTCGCCCTCACCGTCGTGCAGACCTTCTACTCCGTCTACGCCTACCACAAGCCACCCAGCTAATATAATAATAAGCTAACGTACGGTTTTGTATGTATATATACTGTGTGTGCTAATTATTGTATGTACGGTTCTTCTGCTTTATAATAAGATTAGCCAGCTTGTCTTGCATCTACTAAGATGCTGTATGTTATCCTTGCAATAATCGCGGACGAGCGCTGGATTTATTTTTCAGAGGGAACGGAGCGTGTGTGGGGTGTGTTGTTTTGTAGATGAGACAGGTTTATCTGTGTTTGAACGCGTGGTCAGCTGTAGGTATCTATACGAGTTCTTAAATGAATAATCAATGCTCCTAGCAAGATTTAAAAAAAAAACCCTTGCAATACGATAAATAATAAGGCTCAGGCATGTTTGGATCCACCGATTAAATTTTAGCACCCGTCACATCAGATGTTTGACGCTGACTAAATTTTAGCACCCATCACATCGGATGTTTGACGCTGGTTAGAAGTATTAAATATAGTCTAATTATAAAACTAATTATACAGCCTCATCTGCGTCTGACCGCGCGGTCAGTGTAGGTGGAATAACCAGTGCTCCTGGCAAGATTTCAAAAAAAAAAAATCCTTGCAATAATCGTCGCCACACGACGATAAATAATAAGGCTTAGGCCCGTTTGGATCCACTGATTAAATTTTAGCACCCGTCACATCGGATGTTTGACGCTGGTTAGAAGTATTAAATATAGTCTAATTATAAAACTAATTACACAGATGAAAACTAGATGGCGAGACGAATTTATTAAGCATAATTAATTCATAATTAGCAAATGTGATGCTACAGTAACTCGTCGTTAATTATAGATTAATTATGCTTAATAATCCCGGTCTCGTCATTTTGTCCTCGTCTATGTAATTAGTTTTTTAATTAAACCATATTTAATACTTCTAACTCTCGTCCGAACATCCGATATGACACGTGTTAAAATTTAGCCACTGAATCCAAACATCCCCTCATGCATATGCCCTCATGCCCAAAAAGTGTACACGCGTGCTTATACATTTTCCAAATATGTACTGTATATCCCTCCTTTGGAATCAGACCAACTAGCTCGACAACGTCCGTTCAACAGTTAGGGCGAGATCTTGACGTTCAGGGACACCAGTTTTGGATGTGGCATGCTTTGCTTAGGGTATTGATTTTTCCAGGGATGCTTAAGGTATAGATGGCCACATGGCCACGGCCCAAACAAGGCATCTTTACCACCGCGCCTGGGCATGGCACGGCTCGATGGCAACTCGTGCCGGTGCCTGTCCGTCCCATCTGTAGTGCTGTGCTTAGGCTGCATCCTAGTCACATCGTGCCATCCCGATCCGCACGATTACTGTAGTCTACAATCTACCATGGACTAAACATCAAAGTAGGCGGTTCGACTGGTTAGTGTGAGTGAGGAAGGGCGCATGCAGCAGGGTCCTAGGTTTTATTCCCATCTAGAAATCGTTATTTACAGAGGCGGATGCTAACATATCTAAAAAACAAAGTTTAAAGCCATCTCTAATCAAGGATGCTATAGATCCTTATTTACAAAGGTAGATGCTGAACCATCTCTAGAAGAATTTGGAAGGCCGCCGCGACCGTCACCCTTAACGACACCGATGGCCGACGACGCCACCACCCCTAGCAACGGTGCCGATCCCTAGGCAGATGGTAACAATAGTTTTTAGAGCCACCTCTACTCAAGGATAGTAGAAAGAGTTTTTAGAGCCACCTATACTCAAGGATAGTAGAAATCTGGACCATCTCTAGAAATATCATTACAGAAATGGGTCATGCCAATGTCTACTCTACAAATACTATCCTGCCGCTAGTGCTGCTTGTTGACACCAACCCCGACACCACCACAGAGGGACCCGATCTCCCTCTTGCGCCCAAGTGACTTGAAGGCCGCAACCATCGTCACCCTTAACGGCTTTGTAAGGAAAATGGGCCCTAAACCTTGTTCTTAGTTTCCTTATATGATTTTGGTGGTTGAGTTGACAACACGTACCATTTGGGACTAATGTGTGTGCAAGTGTTTTTGTTTAAGTCTCAGTATGCAAGAGATGGACTTGAAGTACAAACATCTCAAAGGAGGACTTAAAAGCCTCAAGAAAAGACCTAAGATTCCATCAAGGTGCAAGCGTGAAGTCCTGATACGGCGGTCCGCTGACCGGTCAGCGGGCTGGATTTTTCATGCACCGGACGGTCCGGTGACACCACCGGACGTTCTAGGCCGAAGGGAGAAGGAGAGGCTAAGTCTCGGCGTTTAACGCACCAGACGGTCCGGTGGTACCACCGGACATTCTGGACTGAGTGCACTCCAAGTTGAAGACCGAAGCTCCAACACGCACCAGACGGTCCGGTGGTGCAGCACCGGATGGTCTGGTGGTTCTAACGGTCGAATTTTCAGTCTAACGGTCGACTCCAACGGCTAGCCAACTACATGCACCGGACGGTCTGGTCGCGCATAAAAGTGAAGATTGCTTCCAACGACTAGTTTTGAGGCTTGGGCTATATATACCCCTTGGCCGGTCTCCACTCTATGATTTGTGACTTCTGAGCTCATTGTAGTGTTGAGACACATTCTCCATGCCCATATTTGAAGTGTAGGAACACATTTTGTGAGCCCAATCATCACTAGAGCATAACTAGATACATTCTAGCATAGCTAGTGCTTAGTGCATTTTTCTTAGGCCTTGTTGTCTATCATACGTGCATGCGTGCACGTCCTTGGTGTACAAGTGCGATTGTAAATCTTGCGAGACCCTTCGAAGTGTGGAGTGACCGTCATCTTGCTTGTGAGAGGAAGGAAGGCCTTCGGCATATTAGACAAAAGCTTCCCATAGTGGAGACGGCGGGGTAGCTCTGTGAAAAGGCCTGCGGAAGACCACAACAGCTCCGACAATCCTCTACCCTTGCGTGGGCGAGGCTGTAGTCAAAGACTACATGAGAGAAGGGCTCGTGTGGGTGTGTATCAGGGATATCCGGAGACCCGACCATGGTTGCTTGACCTTTGCGAAGGTCACGTTGCCATCCTCCACCCTTGCATGGCGCGAGGCTATATTCCTTTGAGGATTATGCGAGAGCAAAGTCTTACAGGAGGCAACAAACGAGGAGTAGGGGTAGAGACACGTTGGCCTCCCCGAACCTCGGGAAAAAAAATCTCCGTGTCTCGATCTGTGCCGTCGCCGACATCATCATCGAGAGTTTGCATTCTCTACCTATCTTTAGCTTCCGCATTTATATTCTTGCAATTGTGTGCTTATATTCCTAGACTAGCTTGATAGGTTAGTTTATAGGTGGAACTAGATTACAAGATTTGGCCATGTTAGAATTAGCAACACTTAACAAAACCATAGTGCACATAGTTAGATTTATCTTGCATATGTTTTGCTTAGTAGTTGTAGTTTTTAGAGAGCCATAGTTTTAGAAATCTTAATTCACCCCCTCTCATGCATCGGTTCAACCTTCAGACACCTATGGCCGACGACGCCACTACCTTTGGCAACGGTCTCGATCCTCGGGAGGAGCAACGCCGCCGACAAGAGGAGGCGGCCAAGGCGGAAAAGAAGCGCCGCCAATGCAAACAACAAGGAAGTACCGTTGCACCTCAGGCAACATTCGTGCCCATCTCCAATTCTCCATGCCCGAAGGTGATACCCGTCTCACTACTCCCTTATCTCTCTCGCCCTCAAGATCTACACATGAACCATGCATGTGAACGCTACCTAGATCTTGCTAGTGGTGGGGCTTTCATGGGCACTAGATCCACCCTAGGACCTTAAAATGGTAAGGCTGAGTACAACAGGGAGGAGCAAATGATAGATTTGCACTGTTTAACACTGTAACACTGTAACTGTGTGAGTAGGAGAGAGAAAATGGAGGGTGGGATGCTCCCCCTGTTGTACTCAGCCTAATAGACACATGTTGCTTGTGCCCAACCTACCTAGATCGAACCCTCGGGTCAAGAAGAAAATAAATAAAATCAAAAGATTAAGATGGAAATGGCTAGATCTTGAGCCTGTTGGTTCAGATCGAAGACAAGAGCAGGCTGCATCTTCTGGACCGTTTACTTGCTATGGAACCGGGTTATAGGGGCACCGCTGCATCTGCCCTTGACAACGAAGTATTGACCCCCCTTAGTTTTGTTGGCCTTCGTATCTGCCTCATGCGGTCTTTTTTGCATGACTTCCCCCTATATCTGTAGTTATGTGTGAACTTTGACATCTTCAAACTTTCTTTCACCCTTTTTCTGTGATTTTTTTCTTTCTTTTTTTCCTCTAAGTCGTTGCAGCCTTAGGGCCTAGAGGTTCTTTTTTTCTTGTTTCCCTTGCTAGGAAGGGCTTTTACAGTTTTACTCTTAAACATCTAGACATGCATATCAGATACTAAACTGCTCTGTGTTCGCATTCAAACATCGTTGGCATGGTTGTTCAATTCAGAAATACAAGTTTAATGACATTACTTTAAATATGTTTCTTTCTTTTTAAAGTTCTTCAAAACAAAGCCTCATGCTCTATTCACACTTGAATAGTTTTTTCCAGGAAAACATAAGGCACCGGTAGGTTGGGGGACTCGGTCAGCCATCTCACCCTGTGCAGAGCTGCAGCGTCCCATATGGGATATGGCAACATCCACTCCTCCAACATTCTTCTTAATTACCGGGAGGTACGAGGCACGTGTCTCAGAGCATGGCCTCAAAATATTGGTAGTACCTCCAACATTATTACCAATAAAAACATTGCACAAAAGGGTGATGTGTATAGCTTGGGTGCCGTACTACTCGAGATGGCCACAGGCAATCGAAGTCGCTTATACGCACAGACACCTCTGGGGAGCCAGATTTGCTCGATTGGATTTTATCAGTTCGTCATGAGGAGTGGGCAGCGGAAGTAATTGATTTGAAGCTCATTATAGAAAGCAACATCTTGCAGTTCATTGCTGTGAGAAGAATCAAACCTTGAGACCAGCTAGCTATGTCAGAAGGCGTTGTTCAACAGATTGAGGAAATCCGAGGTTCTATTCTACTACCTCTGTGGATAGATAGTTTACGGAGAGCAATGCAGAGAGAGCCAGAGGAACAAACTTTCAGCCAAGGAACACGATGACACCAATTGCATTATGATCATTGACCACGCATTTCTGTCCAAGCATTTCTCATTGTCTCTAAATTGTCTCCGACATCATTTGAGACCCCCTAGCTTTATTTTTTTTAGTTTTTTTTGCCATTTTTTCTTTTTGTAGCATACATGCTATCTATGAAGGATGGTATTTTGCTGCAACTCCTGCTGTTAAGTTAGTGTACTTTTGTTGCCATCTGATGTAAAGCAGTCTTCTTTAGAGAAAACTAATGCAGTGTAAGCACTGCAGGCTGCACACCTGCTCAACCATCAGAGGTTCATTGTAAATAAAACCGCATTACGTTTCAGTGGCCATCAATATCCCGGTTACATTTCTTATTAACTTCGCTTGATCAGAATGGAAATTATGCTACACGCATGAGGGCGCACATCATCTTATTAGGCGCCGCTACTGCGACGACGATCCTTGTCGTCCTGTGCAAAGCAAAGCTTTGCTGAAGAAGAAAATAAAAAGAGGTGCAGAGCAATTTGCTTGAGTATTTATCGACGATTTCCGTTTTTCATATGGATGAATATAAAAACGAAATCCGATGGAAAACCGTCGATTGTCGACCGATCGATATTGTGAACCCTGAATAGAGGGGTGAGCGAGCGCAAGGAAGCTTCCACGGCTGACGCCGCGGCCATGTCTCTCGCGGCCGGCCACCCCCGATCGATCGATCACGCCGACCGCTTCTCGATCGGCCTGTTGCCACGTGCCATCCGACATGCGGGGCCCTTTGCCAATGGAGTGCGACAGATACTGACGCGCGTTCTCCATCGTCCGGCTCCGTCGCTGCGGAACACTGGCGCCGCCTTGCTGCCCGTGCTGGGCGGTCGCCGGCTCGCGTTCAATTTCTGGTCAGTCAGGGCTATTTGTTCCCCAGGTAATACTACCACCGGCACCCAGCGATTTGTCATCTACACGTACGATAGCAACTTGGCGATCAAAGGGTGATTTAAGAAATGATCTTGAAAAAACGTGCTACGCAGAACTAAATTATGGTAGTTACTATAGTTCTAATTCCAGTATTCATGTAGCCCATCTTGCGATTTGTTTCAAGGCTGCAGCTTGTTACAAATTTTGTTTGCAGGATCAAAGGACACGCTTTCAAAAATGTGGGTGAAATGGTAGCTGCGTGCTGAACTATATGTAGCATGTTGAAGACTGTGGGGGACAAAGTTATTAGCTAGCTCCTCTGGTTATCAAAGAGTTTGGTTCTATATTATGGCAGGTACGGTGTGACCAATGATCTTCAGGAACTCCAGGAAACATGCTGAGGAGATCAACGATTTTTTTTTGTTGCAAACTGTAGGTGATAAAGCGATTAAAAGTGACCGGTCATATAATTGGCTAAAAAAAATTGAAAGATGCTACCTATGACGCTCAAGACTGACGAACATGTAGATGGTGGCGTCAAGAACGCTGCAGCAACATGCCTGTGGACAAAACCAAAATTTGCTATGTTTATATGGAAGACAGCTCACGAGATCAAGGCAATAAACATGACAGGTAGAGGGACGAGGTCCAGGGCCTCAAGGTCAAGGTTTAGGAGCCAGGGGCGAAGATAGACAAGATGATGAGGCAGCAGGAAGACAGAGGAGAGACGATGGGTCGGCTGCAGGGAGACTAGAGATAATTCATCTATTAAGAGTGGGTTCGACTTGTTGGATTCTAGCCTGCTGGTTGAATAGTTCAATTTACAGTGGCTAGGAATTTGTTGCAGTACTCCTCCATTGATCCTGTAGGCTGCAGCAGCTTCAGGTCGATCTCTTAGGGGACTATCTGTGGTTGTTGGCCTCCGAATCTTGAGTGTGTACTAGCCGTACAAATCTACGCCATGGGGTGCTCCAGAGTTGAGCTCCAACCTGTAGTAGCTTAGAAGTTGTTGCAGATCCGGTAGATTCAGTCTCAAGATCAACTTGCTGATGGCTCTTCCCTTGTGTGGTTTTGAAGCATTCAAGAACAATCTTAGTTCTTAACCTCGTTAAGAAACCAGGTTGAGATAGAGGGAGGCTGTTAGAATTAATATTCTCTGTTATGTGATATCGAGTTGGATAATAACAATCTAGTCTTGTTCTGTTATACGCTTCAGTTCCTAGAATCCCATGTAATCTCTAGTTAGTTGCAATAGATTGGTTTTAGGCATGTAAAACAATCCTTGATGTAAATCTGTGTGGCTCATTTCCTCTATTAAGATATGCAACCGTGAAGGCCAAGGGCAATTCACATTAAGCTTGAAACCTTTCACTGGGAGCTTGAGAAGAGCTTCAAATCTGCCAGCCTATTTATACACTACTCCGACGATCGCGGTTACTTAGCCGCCACTCATTTTGCGTGGCCAGGCTGGTGTCGAGCGAGTCAGGCTTATGTGACCAAATCGTAGCTAACACTATAGACGTACTGTTAAAACAAAGTAAAAGTTTAAAACATAGATAGTGAGATGGTGAAGTCAGTCTAGCTCATTCGTTAATCCATTCGTGTGTCATCGTCAACATCATGCATGGGGTGGATGCCTGCCTGCCTGCATGCATACCTGCAACGTCTATGTCAATAATACAAGCACCGATCGAGGCCAGGAAAGATTAGCATATATTCTTTATATTATTTCTTGATGAGCTAGGTTCCTATGAACAGATGCGCTACGAGGACTCTCCATATGCTCTATATAGAATCCCATCCTGTGCGAGGACAGCCAGAACAAAGTTATGTGCCATATTCCCGCCGTGATTAATCACATGCATACGTGCTTCTGGAATCATTTTTATTTGCAAGTGACGTGACCTAGATTGTTATCTTCCCCTCCAACAGCTAGCTACCATGTCGGGTAACCCCTGCCTCTACCTCTAAATATCTGATTAAAATGACTATGGCTTGGTAGTTTCTACACTCCATCCATTCTAATCACTACAGGAATACCAACAATTTTCGTTGGCCATAAACCAACAAAAATAAGGCTTTTATGGACGAAAATAAGGACTTTCGTCAACAAAAACTTTATTTTCGTCGGTTTTTTTGCCAAGAATAAGTGGTGAAACTTACACTAACTTTCATCGGACGAGAAAACTTGGTTGACGGAAGTTAATAGGGGGCGACAAAATTCATTGGATTAATTAGCCGATTGTAACACCCGGATTTTCAGTACATGAAAATTCCTAGCAAAAATAATTTAATTGAAGGGGGGTTATGTGTTTTGCATGACATTATTAAATATTTATTCATTTTTCTTTATTAATCAAGTAAAATCAAACCTAGAAAAAAATACCCTGGTTGAGCATGCATGCTGCTGCATATTTTATTGGATGATTTGGAGTTGTTTGGTTGAATTCAAATTCATTTAAATCTATGGCAAATATTCTGGAAAATTTCCTTTTTCCTCCCTCTCTTCCTTTTCTTCTCTTTTGGCCCAACCCGCAGAGCCGCCACCGACCAACGCCACACGTTGCCACTCGCTGTCGCCATGTCTCCGGCCACCCTATCTACACCGGCTAGTTCTTTACGAGGCAAAGAATCTAACTGACCCGGCTCCCTCGTTAATCGCACCCCACAATGCCGGCAGTTGCTTGCCGGAGCTCGTCACCGCTCCGCCCTGTCGCCAGCTGCCGCCGGTGCGTGCGCTGCTGTCCCAAACCCCTGACCCACCTTGGCGCTTCGCCCACGCGCTCAAACCCCGCATGCTCAACCTAGGCCACCGGAGCCGTGGATTCGCACAACTCCGTCCGCGTTCCGCGGGCGGCGCCGGCCAAAGCCATCGTCGTCTCCTCTCTCTCCTGATCTAATCCTGAATGGTCAGATCAGATCTCAATCCAACGGCTCACGGCGGCGCATGCATTTTTGCTCAAGAGTCCCTGAGCTTTTGGCAAAGCAACCAGCAACCACGTACTTTACTTCTTTTGGTCCCTCTCTCCACGTTGGAAGCGGTATGCTAATCAAACAGTTTACTAGATGGACTCTCGGCAGCCCAAGGATTAGTCCCTTTAATCCTAAAACCAGACAGGCCACTTGCCCACTTCAATTCAGCCAGCCTATGGCGCCAGTAATGGACTCTCGCGAGGTGTCCACGACCGTATAAACGCCGTCGTATCCTGCCTTGGTCCGCACTCCAAGCTTGGTCGCCCCTATAAAAGCTGAGGCCATCGGCCTCTATGCCCTAGCTGCGCGCGCCTATCGTCGCCCATGTAGCCACCGCCGGTCATCCACCACATGCTCGCCTGCCTGCGCGTGTCCGATCGTCGATAAGCGCCTGGTCCTGACCCGGTGCCCTGTTGTGCTTCGTCCCGCCACTAGCCCGGACCGGGAGGCTGACCGTTCTCCTTCCCTGCTTGGTCGCATGAAGCCCCAGGCCGGCTTGCAAACCAAGCCGGGCGACGTGCGGCGTGCAGCATCCGGTCACCGGCCATGCATGAGCATCCGGATGAGTTCACGTGAAGGGTAATCATGTTTCTTTCCTGTTTTCTGTAGTTTATCGATTGTAATACAAATTTCTTTGCATCTTTCCAAACATCGCATGCAATCTATGTGATTTTATAGCTGGCTAATCCAAGCATCACTCTTTCGATCTAACCTTGAGATTCAGCTTATTCGCAAGCACTATTCATCAAGTCCCATGAATTTTCTGTCATCCACGTTCATACCTATCGATCTTAAATCTCATGTACCTAATTCGTTTTAGCTCTGTTTTAATCCGTTCTTGTTGCGTCAGACTCATGACAATTTATACTACACTTTAGTGTTGGTATTTACCATGTTGTGTATTCCTAGATTTCAAATTAAATATTAATATGATTAATGCTATTAACATTGTTTTTCTAAATGAATGCGATCCATGGTCTAACTCAGTTTTTCTTAAGCTCTTGATTAATTTAGATAAATCTTGCTCTAATGCTTTTTAATTAAATGATAATTAGGTTTAAACCTTGTTTTATATTAAAGGCATGTCAACATGATTAATTAATTATATAACTGCCTTCTAATTAAAATATGCATAGGTTAATACCTCGTTTTTTATATAAAGTTATGATAATTGGATTAACACTGACTATCCTATGTTTTTAATTATAACTTAGTCAAACACGATGCATGCAAGGAAAAAAGCCCGAATAGCTGATATCACATACTTGCCTTTCTAAAGTTAATTGTTTAAATGGTATAATTAATATCAAGCACTTATAAGTAAAATATGATTAGTTGCGACCACGGTTTTCAGTTCACATATAATTTGGATTAATTCTAATCTAGCTATTTCTATGAAATGTCCTTTTATATTATTTTGGTATTTAAAATAAATACACCTTAACCAATAATGCAAGCCTTTTCGTTAGTTACATCTTCTCAACCTTAGCACCGTTTTTAGTGTTTCTTTCGCTCACGTGACCTTATCGACGAGCCCTCTCTTTTAGCACGTTTTACCAAGCTTTTCTTTTGAGTGAGGTATTGTTCTTATGCATGTGTGTCTGTCTACTTGCATGTTGCTCGTTTTGGATGCTTGTTGCGTGTGGAACGAGAGCAGTGCACGACCTTTAGAGATCAATACACTAGCTACAGTGATCGTGGATTTGTAAAGAGCAAGTCCTGCCAAGTTCCACAGTTGATTTTTTGGAGCAGCTATATATATACTTAGGAATAAAGGCAAGTATTTTTTGACCTATGTCCTATTCACGTTAAAAAATTATTTTATCGCACAACCAAGCATGCTTAATCTAAGAATGACTAGCCACTTATTTTTCTGTCAATATTTCATCCTATGTGAGGGCTGTGATGCTTAATTTAATGCTAGCGCTCACAAATCTTATTTATGTTGCTACTCTTGGTTAATTAATGATGAATTGATGATAAAAGTTTGGTTATTGACAATATGGGGATTTGAGCATGTTTGGTGGGTTTGCTCGACTGCCTCACTCTAAGGATCGGTTCGCCGAGCGATCACCTAGTAAAACAGTACAACCACAAGCGATGGAATGGGACGTCCTTGACTGATTAATTAGATGAACTAGAGCGGGTGGTTTGCTTACATGAGAGATGGCGTAAGGGGGGCGTTGCTGGGTATAAGACTTGCTCTTCTGAGTGGGTGCAGTTTGGTTTATTTGGTTTTTGTCGGTCACCCTTCGGGAGGGGACTTTTATGCCTGGTAACGGAAACCTGGAACGGGCGGCTACACTCTAGGAATTCTTTGTAAAGGTCTCGTAATGAAACCCTGCCGATTCATCTAAGGTAATGAATATATGGGGTCTGATCCACCCTTAGGCATATGGGAATCATGACTTGTGGGTAAAGATGTGCAACCTCTCGAGAGTGTTAAAACTGATATATCAGCCGTGCTCACGGTTAAGAGCCACCTGGACTCTCACATATTAGTGTTTTAAAAGAAAAGGCTCTTATGGCATAATAAAGGGAGTGATAATGGTGATGGTGACAGTTATGACAATGCTTTAGCCTCATTTACTTTACTGTTTTTATGATATTACATTTATGGGATGGGTTGTACTAATTATTATTAGTACTAAAATTTGACCAACTAAAAGCAACTGCTATGCCAGTCCACTATAAAGCCAGTCCACTTTATCATAAACAGAATACTTGATGAGTACGACACGTACTTACCCTCGCTATCCCAAAAATATAGCTCTGCTTTATTCAAGTTGATGTGGACATGAAGACGAAGTGGATCCAGAAGTTTTCTCGGTGTTTAGGCGTACGTGCCCCCAGTCAACCTTTCTGCGATGATAGAGTTCCGCTACGAGATAGAAGTTCCGCTGTACTCTGATATAATGATCTTTGTGTCAAATGTAAGTTTTATACGCTTATAAAATACCTGTCTTTTGATGTTCACTAATAAAGTCGGCTATATGTGTGGAAAATAGATCATGGGCATACATATAGTGTCTTCTGGTTTTGTTTCTAAAACCGGACTGTGACACCGATGAAAATAAATTAATTTTCGTCGTTTTTCCAGGCTGACAAAGGTAAAGGCTGCTAATTTCTATTTATTTTTATGCCCTGCTAAAATTAATAAGGTTAATTTTTATCGGTTTATATGGCCGGTGAGAATTAATTTGGTTAATTTTCGTCAGTTTTATGTCCTAGTAAAAACTAATTTGGTTAGCTTTCATCAGTTTTAGGTGGCCAGCAAAAATTAAGCTATACCGGCCAGGGGCAAAAACAGCCCCTTAAACTTCAATTCTCACCCTTTCATATACATCACACATTCAAATTCATACAATACATAACCAATTCTTGCATAAATACCTAGGTTTAGTTCATTCAAATCACATATTACACTCAAGTAGTTCATACACATTCAAATTCAACATCAAATGTCCACATATAAGACATATAAGTCCACATTGTGTACTCACAAGTCACATATAATTATTACATCGACTTACACACAAGTCCTACATCCATACCATCTCAATATTATATAATATGAGGCTCATTCGAGTTGTAGGCGCTATCTTCAGAGGCAAATAAGGTGTCACCAAACTGATATGGTCTTTTGGAATCATCTCCAAGTAATAGTATCTATGCCGGTGGAGTTTGGTACAATTGAAACTAACATGAATAATTCTTGGAAAAATGCATGTTGACAATAGATTGATGGCATGGTCGTTAATATTAATCAACACTATTTTTTGATGACGAGCCTTGATTTTGATGATGCGTCATGATTATGATTTGATTTAGTTCTATTTTCATCCAACGATGAATTTAGACTATTGAATTGAAATAAAGAATTTTTTGTTTCAAGCATGTGTTAATATTAACCAACGTTAATGTTACCCGTGTAAGATATTTGATTCAGAAAGTTGAAATGGGATTCTGAGCATGTTTTAATCCAGACCAACGTCAAGTTTAACTCATGCTAGATACTTATTTCAGAGAGAATGTTTTGAGCCTATTTTGATCTAAGATACATTTTTTCTTATGAAGGATCGAATGATATTATGACTCTCAGATAATGAGGAACATAGAATTGCTAAACGGGGTTGACAACTCAAGTTAGCATGAGAAAGGTAACATGGTGACTGCTCTAAGAGAACTAGAGCAAGCACCATAGACAACAGCTCCAAGATAGACAACAAGAGAAAAATATTATATTTTCCAATTCATGCATGCATTTGTATGTGCTGCAAGAAGAAAGGATTACGTGAGAAGAAGATGCTGCCAAGAGTAGCTACAAGAATTGAATTTTTTTGCTGATGCAAAAGAATGTATGTAAAAGCCATAAAGAATTTCTTTTAGAAATCGATGAGAATTAGATGATGGCTTTGTATGTAAGAGATATTTATATGTTTAGAAACTTGATTTCAGATTATATGATAAAAAAATGAGCCACATTCATGGAAATTTTGAGAATCATGAGTGTATTATTTAGTGTAATAATGAGAATGAGAGTCTCACCTTCCAATGAAACATCCGATGAGACATGATTTATTAGTTTTCCCTGTGCGATGTTTTGTGAATGAGATAAATGAATTCGAAAGAATGTGAGTCTCACCATTTGATGTGACATATTCTCCTTTTGCCTTCCTAGTATAAAGTTGAAAAGAAAAAAAATACATCTATTGCTATAAGCAATAAATGACACGGTGAAGAAACTTTCGTCGAAATTGTGTCTTTGTTAGGCCACATTTCGAGTTAGAGAATTAGAAAGTTTACTTGATTAAAAGAAGAAACTCCACATCCACTAGGCTTCATAGACAGAGAATGATGCATTAATTGAATAGAAGAATTTTAATGAGAACACATTTTAAAGATTAAAGAAGTAAGATTCGATCGTGGGGGAGTACCACGGTTGTTCATACACCATGTTGACAAGTTTTAGGAACATTTTGCTAGGTGCCTACAAGAAAATGAGCAAGATCCCCAGTATATGACACCGGGCAAACCTGTGGATGGAGGGCATTCAAAGCCATCATTCATACACCTAATCGGATTTCAAGTACGTTAGTACTTAAGATACTAACTAAGATAAATAGAGAGCCCATGATAAACTATTTATAAATTGAGGCCATTTAGCTGAGGCTATGATATTTATTCCTGCTGACAGGAAAGTTGGATAAGAAGATAGTAAGGTGCCATTCCATTGGCTATCCTGTAAGATTTAAGTGTTTCGGTTTTCACTGTCAAGACATACATACGAAGTATTTATAAACAAGACACGTAGTGTTTCTAGAAATTGGTATGGTCAGGGGAGCATGGTATTCTGAGAACTGAAGTTGAGGAATAAATGATGTACATCCCCATTCCAATAGTAGAAGAACTCTATTTCTCGATACCTGCTGACGTTGCACCTCTGTTTTAAACGGCTATTGCTGTGACCCCTGCTATGGATGTTGGTTCATTAAGCATGACAATGAATGAACAAGAATGTTTCTCGCACAGTGCCTGAGCCTCTGGCTCCTACTGTGGGTAAGACTATAGCTGATGATCCACCACTAGAGCAGCCAAATAGAAATAGAATAAGACATACTTATAAGAAAGTTAGAGATCAGTGATCCCTAATGACTATGAGACATATCTCAGTAAAGATATACCCTCAGAGGGAGACACTTCTTGGTATGAGAAAGACATAAGAAGTCCCAACTCCTTTAAATGGCTTGACGCCATAGAAGATAAAATTAGATATATGTGCTTGAATTTAACATGGGACTTAGAAGAAATTCCTAAAGGATCCAAGACAGTAGACCATTTCTTTTAGTCTACAAGACTAGAAACTTCAAAAGGAATACAGAAACATAGAAAGGCTTGTTACATAGGCTTCACAGAAATATGAAATTGACTATGATGAAACTTTTTTTGTCATTTTCACCAAAAGACTCCTTTAGAATCATTATGGAACTAGTTGCTTATTTTGGTTCAGAATTAGATCAAATGTCAAGACAACACTCCCGAATGGAGAGCTGAAAGAAAACATTTATATGGCTCAACCTAAGGGTTTTGTCATGAAATAAAAGAAAAGGATGGGTTGCCACCTAAAGATGATGAGATCCATTTATGGGTTAAAGCAAACTTCTAGGTGTTGTACCTAAAGTTAAGATTATTAGAAGTTTTGATGTTAAAGGAGGAGGACAATTGCATTGCTTTTGTGCAAGGATTAAAGAATGGGAGGTATATCTTCCTAAAGCTATGTGTAGATGATATTGTACTAGCTAGAAATGAAATGATGAGTATTTACTATACCCAAATTATGATATAAATATGTGGGATAGGCACCCTATGTCCTAAGGATTCAAATCCATAGAGACAGAAATGAGTGCATACTAGAAAATATCCTGAAAAGAAATAGTATGCAACCCTATAATGTAGTGTCTGCTCCAATAGTTAAGGGCGATAGATAAGATGAAAGTGTCACAGGAACATGAGATATATGAGATGAAAGTGACACAAGAACATGTGAGATATTAGACGAAATTAATTCCATATGCTTCAACGATTGGAGGCAAAACATGTGCTCGAATATGCACTCTCCTTGACTTGACGTTTATGACCAAGATATTTGGTAGATATCAAACGAATCTAGAGAAAGCACTAGATGGATGACTGAAAACCTTACGATTCTTGCAAGGGACAAAAAAACCTCATGATGACTTATCTAATAACCTAGAGATATTTGGGTTGTAAAGATACAAACTAGACACGGTGTAGAGACATGAAGCCTATGTCAAGATATGTGCTTACTCTAGTAGGAGGAGCCATGTTATAGAAAAGAGCTGTAAATGGTAATGGTCGGTTGATGCATCGCCAACAATGCACACTGAACCTTGTGGTTTATCATGAGGCAATAGAGCAGACAATGTGGCTAAAGATTTTGTACCCGGATTAAGAGTGGTTGACATTACAGAGAATAGAGAAACCGCCTAAGCCATACTACAATAATGTGCCAGCAGTGTATTGTACTATCACAACAAGAAGTCAAGTGTGGCTGCCAGGCACATTGACATTGAGATTTATGTTGTGAAGGAGAAAGTCTAGAATCAGACAATTGAGAATGAGCACACGATAGTTGAGAGGATGCTCGCGAATCCGTTCACTGAGGCCTTCCACCCAGCGTGTTCAGAGAACACGTAGCCGGCATTGGGATTATAGGAAAGCCTGCGATTCTGGATTTAGGGCTAATTGAACAACCTTCTCAAGATGAGAAGAAAAATGCCTCATTCTAAGATAGAAAGGTGTATTGTAGCCAATGAGTTCAGTGCCACGTAACTGGCCGTCTGCAACACATTTGTCTCGATATACTGATCTATTAAGGGATGGAGCATGGAAGTTATCAAAGCTAGAAAGACCGAGATCAAAGGAGAGAATGTTGGAATTGATCTCGGGCTTTGGAAACTAGTCGTCCTGACCAAGCCTAGATTTGGAAATAGGCCTTGATCGGAGGCCCAAAACCCCCATAGGTTGTGGCCCCCTTTCACCTCGCATCACTATAAAGATAAACGTGGAGGGGCATGCGAACTAACATTCGTTGTGCCTCCTCAGACCACACAGAAACCCTAGGCACGATCACCTAGGTGCGGGAGTGAAGGGAAGAGCGACAGCCGCTAGCGCCACCTTTGTTTGCGCCAGCATTGCCACTGCTGCCACCACCCCTGTCCCCATCCTTCGCTATGGCCGAGGAGCACGGCCACCACTAGGAGGGAAACCCGTGGCCCTGACGGCACCGGTAGAGCCTGTTGCACCCGAAGGTACTCTCTTCTTTCTCTGTCTCTTACCATGGATCACGAGATCCACCGATGACTCTCTCACGATCTACACATGAACCTCACCAAGAACCCAAGAACCCTAGTGGTCTTCCCAGGAGGGACCCCATCAGGTAAGATGGCGGCTAGAGTTGCTCTAGAATCGGCAGGCTGCCGAGAACGCCTCCATATCGCCGTCGAGGCGCTAGGAGAACAATATAGGAGATCGGAAAAGTAGGACAAAAGGGATAAAAAGTAAAAACGATAAAAAGTAGATAAGTGGATCGATTGTGGTGCCTCAATCGCCCGTAGTCCCTTTATATTTATAGGGATGGATGGTCTTACCCCTTTTGAAGAAAAACACGTCATAAACCGACCTAAACTCAATTGGAAACTCTTTTCAGATAAAACAGGGTTCTACCGGACTATCCGGTATAGGGGACCAGATTGTCCGGTATTTACGGAGCAAAATCCGGGTTGTACCGGACTGTCCGGCGTAAGCTACCGGATTGTCCGATATTGCCCAGGCATGCAAATTTTCTGGAGATCGTATCTTCTCCATCTGGACTCCGAATTAGGCGATCCATATATCCGATTTGATCGGCACGACGAGGGCTACAACTTTGTGCATTCAAACTCCTGATTTGGCTTCATCTTGATGCAGTTACAAGGATTTTTTTGTGTCTTCAATGAAATTGGCTCAAAATTTTCCAACACGTTGCTCATTACCTAAAGAACACAATTCTATACCAAATATGCAGAGAAACTGCATTAACGCTGATCTGCCCAGTTTGGTACTCAACAGATACATGAAATGTTTTTGAAAATGTAGCCATCTTTGTCTCATTTTATAAAGTAGTAGCAACATAGATACACATGAAAATAGTAACTGTAGGGACATATCGCGCTTCCGTGGGGACCTGACGCGATCGGGCGACGCGTGGAAGGCAGGCTAATCGGATGATTGACAGACCCGCAGATTTTCTTGGCCATCGCATGAGCTCTCAGCCAGGCTCGTCCTGGTCCGTCGGCTCGTTAAGCTCCGCTGCTCTTCGTACGCTGGTCCGCCGGCCGTGACATTCATTGGACCTTTTTATGAATACATATACGATCACTTGATCAAAGGCAGCAATATGATTGGTTCACTCTAGATTTACTTTTTTTTGTTTAATCAATTCATCTTAGTTTTTTTAATATACCCTAATTCAAATAGTTTGATGCCATGTATAGTAAAAACAAAGTTAGTTCTCATTCATCAAAACATTGCAATGGAAATGGATTCATTCCAAAAATGTTCTTTTTTTTTGGAGGATGAAAATTAAGTGGTTCACATCATTTGAGCAATAAGCATGATGGATCTTTATATATTATAAATGTAACATGACACATCGCAAGTAAATTAGATATAATAATTTCAGATAAATACGAGTGAAACATGCCATATGTATTTTAGATAAGCAAATATAGTGTACATGTTACAAAAGGTATCTGAGGTATTGAAAATGTGACCACTACAATCCTCATGCACTCTCAAATTACAACGATAAAAAAACTCTAGGTGATTACAAGTATGATGACTACACTTCTCAAACTACAGCACTGCGGCTGTGAAGTTCAAATTCCAGAATTTCGGCAACCTCTTTTTGAGTGTCTTTTCTTCTCGGACTGCTTTGTCCTCATGATAGTCACTGCATGCAAGATGATGCCAAGAGCCCTTCCTTTGCGTGCAGCGAAAAAATGAACTAAGGAAAGAATACTCTAGTCCATTCATTTGCGCGCGGCACTGCAGCAGAATAAAGGAGGTTGTGCTTAAATGCTTCGTCGTCCCGTCGCTGATTATTGCAGCGGAATCTATTCCCGTGTATAATAAATTAGTTACTAGAATTAATTAAAATGAGGATTTGTCACAATTCGACGACAATATGTCTTGTAGAACGAACATGACACAAATTTACTAGAACCTGTCACCGCTATTCGATAGTAAACAATTTACTAGGATCTGACGTCACCAAGAGTAAACGGTTCTCTGGAACTGTTTATGAGCAAAGTAAATGGTAATTAGTGCACTCAAGTTATGGTATGTAGACTTACTTGGAATAGTGCATGCTCAATGTACATACCAACTTAGATGATCGTATAATCACATACTCTACATATACCATGCCTTTCATTGGGTGAGATGCGCTCAAAATGTTGAGATGCATATGCAAAGCGGATTTTCCAAATGCATATGTGCACACATACACTATCGTAGCCGTTGAATATGCATCGAGATCAGTGCAGACAAGAGGTAGGTGTAGGAATCCATGGGTAGATGAAGGAATCATGTGTTGGGATTCGTGCGGCAGGAGGAGAATGAACGGCCACGATTGTGCTTGTGGGCACATATGCATGTGGTTTTGCATTTTCCGATGCATATGGGTAGATATAGCTACACGCATATATGGTTTTTTCTATAAATTTTACTACATCTATCTTTTTATATTTGACGTCAAACAGTTTAGAAATGAACTACAAAACGTTAAATAAAAAAAATGGAGAGAGTGTTAAGCAACCTAGCTTTTTATGTAAGATAAATTATGATTGCAATTTTTTTTTTTTTGCGTACTAGGTACCAATAGGCATGCATGTCGACGGTGACACGCGAATAAATTAAAGAAAACTAACCGGCCGACCGAATCGAGTTCGAGTACTCCCTATATAAGTAGGCTGGCAGATTTGAAGCACTCCTCAAGCTCCATTAATTAGCTCTTCTTCTTCCAACAAGGACACAGAGTAGCTAGAGCTAGTATATGGCTGCGGCTATGGCTCCGCTGAAAGCCCTAATAATAACAGCACTCCTGCTCCTGCTTGCTTCCACTTACACGCTCGCCGCGGTCGGCTCGTTAGCGGAAGCAGCACCACGGTCGTCGTCGTCGGCGGCGGCGGCCGTCTACCGCTTGGAGCTCATCCACGTGGACGCCAACGGCAACTTCACCAAGGACGAGCTGATTCACCGCGCCGAGCACAGGAGCCACGCCAGAGCGGCGGTCACCTTCACTGGCGGCGACGACGACGGCCACACATACTTGGAGACGGCCAGCTTCGACTCAGCGGAGTACCTCCTGAAACTCAGGATCGGCAAACCGGAGAGGCCGTTCCTGGCCGTGGCCGACACCGGGAGCGACGAGACATGGACGAAGAAGCGGGAGCTGTGCGATCCCAGCGGCTCGTCGTCCAGCTTCAGCAAGTGCCAGGACCAGCATCTGTGCGATTTCAGAAGGACGTACGGCAGCGGGAAGGTCACAGTCCAAGGGATCAAGGCCGACGAGGTGCTTACCTTGTCGTTGTGCCGCTACAAGCTCCTCGGGCCGGTGGTGCGTGCGGACGGAAAAGAAGCAGGTCAGCATCCCCCTGGGCTGCGCCGTCAGCTGCAGCAAGGGCTGCGACAAGGTAATCCCCGAGGGCGCCGACGGCATCCTGGGGCTTGACCTGAGCCCCAGATCGTTCCTGAGCCTCCTCCGGAAAAAGGAGAAGATCACCAAGCTCTCCTACTGCCTCAGCAGCCGGCTCCAGCCCCATCTGAGTAGCCCGCTCTGGTTCGGCGGCGCTGAGCTCGACCTCGCCGCCGCCGTCCCGCCAGTCCCAGGCGTGCAGAGCGCGCCGCTGGTCAGCATCGCTGCGGCGACCGGCTCCCCGTGGTCCTACAAGTACTACGTCGAGCTGGTCGGCGTTTCAATGAACGTCGGTGGCGGCGCGCACCGTGTCGTAGAGCTCTCCGGGAATGTCTTCAACCACAGGAGCAACGTTGGTATCAAGAACGGGGTCATGCTGGTGGATTCCGGCTGTTCCTTCTCTAAACTGGAGACTCCTGCGTTCAATGCGATCAAGAATCTGCTGGAGGAGGGGCTGAAGACCGAGTCGTTCCTCCCCGAGGACAAGGACAAGCGGCAGTGGACCTGCTTCCACAAACCCTGGACCCACGGGGACCACCCAGATATCGTGCTCACCCTGCACTTGGGCGGCGGCGCCAAGATGCCTCTACCATGGAGCAGCTATATGATGCCCATGAACATAGCGACGAAGGACGGTGAGCCGCCGAAGGAGCTCAGCTGCTTGGCCATCAAGGACGCGGACGAAAATATCTCCATCCTGGGCAATTTCCAGCAGCAGAATATACACATGCTCTACGACCTGCAGCCTTCGAAGACGAAGGAACTGTTGTTTGCGCCGGTCCAAGACTGCAGCAAGCGAGAACTCTGAGATGATCGAATTGATATATCGGTGATACACGCATGGCACTCCTACTCCTGGCTCAGCTCGCGCGAAATAAAAGAAGCTACCAGCATCGATCACTGCATCAGCATACATGCATGCTAGCGTTGCTTCGGCTACTGTACGTGTTGTGAGTTGTGACCTACCACATGATGTAAGGTACTACCTATATACCAGTACAGCGTTATTACTACCTACGTACGTACTACTTGTATTATATAGTATAAAATAAAGTACACGCTTTCTTTCCACTAGCACACATGCACGTGCGACTAAAATTACATTGCAATCTTGTTAATGTAAATATGAGTCAAGGATTTAACAAAGGAATAATGTGAGAAAAGCGTGCTATTCTTTTTCGACTAAGTTTTCAGTATCATTTTTATACCCATAATATTTCTCAATATATATGCGATATTTTGACCTTTGGATTAAGTATTTCTAAGATTAGCTCATGAGTATTAATCCATGTAACTGACATTTATTAAGTGAATTTTATTTTCTAAATATTCCCTATGAATATTTGTGCAAACATTATTTATGATTTAGAAGCATTATCTCTATGAGCTATAACGTTCTCAATCACTTCTATTTATGCATTATCTAATTAATTTTATGCTTTAAGCGAAGTTCTGGAATTTCTAATGATTTATGGACCGTCTCAAGCCTGCTTCGCCCCATGGCTCAAGCTGGAACAAAACCTGGTGCGAGGCCGATGGAACCCTAGCACCCCTCCCACTGCCGGCCTCCTTGCTCTCCCCCCACCCGTCGTCCAACAAAAATAAACATAGTCCAAATACTTCTAAAATAAACAAATCACATGCTAAAATTCTTAACTCAATGTGCAAATTTAACACAAACCGTCAAATTTATGCCCAAAATAAAAAAACAAGTCACTGATTTCGGCCTTCCATCATGTTGGGCCACAACTAGTCCTAGCCCGTCTCGCCTTGCCGTCTTGTAAGGACCGTCCGATTCAATCGGATAGCTCCAGTGGCTCAGACCGCAAACAAAAACCTGGCTGAACCCTTCCACACCACCCCATACCACCACCTACCTCACTCCCCCTCTCAGCTCCCAAATGCAGCTGCCACGGCCGACTGCCCCCCTCCAGCCCCCTCTGGCCCGCTTGCCGCTCCCCACCACTCCCTCCTCTCACGGCGGCCACCTCCTCCCCTGAGCCTCCTTCCTCCTAGCTTCGCCAAGCCCGGATCCATGCCCTCGCGCATCCGGTGGCCCTGGGCTCTGTGTACAAGGCCGCACCCTTCTCCCTCGCCTCTCGACCGGTCGGGCCCAGACGCACCTCCTGTCAGTCCCAAACCGGGCGCATCCACATCGTCAGCTGCTCCGCCGCAGCCTCCCAGACCCTCTGTCACTAGAGGCCCTGGATCTGGCCGCTGCCTCCTTCCACACACTCCTTCCTCGCGTCGAATGCTCCGCCGCCCACTGCCATGGAGTTGGTTCTCGTTGGGTTGAGCTCTGCCCGCCCACATCCCAGGGCCTGTCTTCTTCCTGGCTTGTCTCTGATGCCACAAGATTTTTTTTCAGTTTGTCTCGGATCTGTCATGTCCTGTCATAGCTTGTTGAACGAAGTTTATGAATATGCTTGAGATTGCAATTTTGGATTATAGTCTGGGTTTGTGATGTATATTTGCTTATCGTTGTTGGGCCTTTGTCGATTTGACCTATGAAGCACTCCACTTTCATAATGGGACTAAAATGTGCTTTATTACTATCACAGGAGTTTGGTAATCACATTCTTACATCAGAGGAATACAGATCCGCCCTAAATGGGTCAGACACAGCAAGGGGCGCAACCCTGAGAATCTAAGTAGCGGAATATAGAACGTAGGCCCAACTTCCACACGACACGGTTGGAAAGCAGGTCGAAGTCCTCATTCATATAAGTACATGGTTATCTCCTTTTTACTAGAAAAACATCAACATAGCAAGGATGAGTACGTACGTATTCCGCAAGCCCACCTTCCTCCTATAGAGTTGGGGAAGTTTGGCTATCACTATATGCAAGGTAATATATAGAGCTTAAGTGGTTTTGCAGAAAAAACGATGCAAGGTTCATTTTAGTTGCCAAGTTTTAGTTACAAAAACAGAGCTTTATTTCATAGGGGTTGCCACTGGACTTGCTGGTCCATGTGGCTCTTTTCTTAACCACCATCATCCAGCATTCACTGCTGTCCCAGCCAATCCACCATTTTAGTATATGAAAACTTCCAAATTGAAGAACCAAGCCGTAACCCATCCATACCAGTGGACACAGACTATTTGAATAGGTTTTACTCTAATCAGAGGTTGTACTATGACCCACAAGTTGGACTCAGCGGCAATTTACCATCGTAAAGGCCCGAATTCCAAACCAAGCTCTTGACTTTGTTTCATCACCTAGCAGTACTTTAGGGATTCGAGAAACTGAGTCACTCCTAGTAACCCGCGGTACTCCTGTGACACCCAATCCCTTCCCTAGCCCCTTGTGTGCCAACACAGCAGCCACTAGGCTATCCACTCTGGCTCGGGCCCAGCCAATGCCTCATACAGAGCGAGTGGTTGTACTAATAGAGTTAGACGAGATGAAAATCAACTCGGTCCTTATAGGGTGCAGATAGAACCATTCCCTCTTTCCATTGCTCATCACCGCAGGCATCCACATACCCGGCCTCCTCCACTGAAGTCCTGGGACCAAGGTAACCGCGAGTTACTAAGCTACCCATTCATACCTAGCCCTTAGAAATGGCATATCCCGACCCGTGGGTCAGTTTGCCAGGGATTCTTCCTCATTTTTTTTAAAAACACATCCACACAACCACTTCCCCACACCCAACAAGTTCTGCAACCATAATCCAACGTAACGTCAAGATTATGATAGATAATTATGTGACCGATCCCTACCTATGCGCGCTACATCTAAATAGGTTTGGGTGACTAACCTACTAGGGTGAAGCGCCCCTAGCTTCCATAATGGGACTAAAATGTTCTTTATTACTATCTCAGGGTTTGGTAATCACATTCTTACATCAGAGTGATACAGATCCGCCCTAAACGGATTGGACAGCAAGGGGCGCAGCCCAAAAACTCTAAGCAGCGGAATATAAAACGTAGGCCCATCTTCTTCACGCCACAGTTAGGAAGCAGGTCGTAACCCTTACTCGTTCCTGGACCAGTATATGTCCATAGCACTGAAAAAAACAACAATAAAGTAAGGGTGAGTACATACGTACTCAGCAGCCCACCTTTCTCCAAAGGAATTTGGGAGAAGGCTAATACTGTATGCAAGGATATATATCTAGAGCTTAATGATAGTTTTGCAGAAAAATACTTGTATGCAGGGTTTGTGAAAGTTGTCAAATTTTAATTCTTCTGAAAACTGAGTTTTTCTCAAAAAGGAGTTCTCACTAGGCTCATGGCTTTCCTGCCAACACATTTTCCATACACCCAACTTGCACTGCTGAACCAACAACCATTTTATCCAAACCGAACCAATTCTGTTTTATTTTATGAAAACTGCTAACTGAAGAACCAAGCCGTAACTCATCCATACCAGTGGACACGAACTATTCGAATAGGTTTTACTCTGATAAGAGGTTGTACTAATTCCCACAAGTTGGACTCAGTGGCACGTTACCGTCGTAACTGCGCGAATTCCAAACCGAGCCGTTGTCTTTGTTTCATCACCTAACAGAACTTTAGGGATTCGGGCTTCTGAGCCACTCCAGTACCCCGCGATACTCCCGTTGGCACACCACCCATCCCCTAGCCCTTTGTGCACCAGCACAGAAGCTACTAGACTATCTACTCCGGCTCGGGCCTGGCCAATGGCTCATACAAAGTGAGTGGTTCTACTAAAAAAGTTAGGCAAGATGAAAGTCATAACGGTCCTTACGTAGAGCTCAGATAGAACCATTCTCACTTTCCAATGCTCAACAGAGCGAGCAATCCACCTACCCGTTATTATCCACGAATCCTGGGACATGGGGTAACCGCAAGTCGCTAAGTTACCCGTTCATACCTTGCCCTTATGGCTGTTTCGGTGCAGTAGCCGTATTCCTGATAAAGTCGGTTGCCGGGGTTCTTTCCCATTTTATTTCAAAACCACACCACACATCTACTTTTCCCATACCCATCATATTCCATAACCATAACATCAAGATTATGATGAGCGATCCCACCTATGCACGCGATATGTAAAATAGGCTTAGGTGGCTGTATATTTTGCTTGGGTTACCTTAGCGAGCAAAACATACAAGTTTTTTATGTGATTAACAGACCAAGGGTTGTGTTTGCAAAACATAGAAAATTTATGCATCAAGTGAGGATTCCTGTGGGCTTGCCTATCATTTTGTTGATATAGACGATGCATCGGTTGCTGGTGACGAGGGTGTATCGTTCCGCCGAATGCGTTGGTGTACCATCATTCGCCGGGCACGTTGGTATACCAATCGTTGGTTGCGATGGTGTGCCATCCACTGCGCATGTTGGTACAACATCTGCTGCAGGCGCCGGTTGCTTTCTTCAAGCGCGGCAAAGGCCCTCGCGAGAGGTGTACTGACTAAGATCGCTGGTACCACCTACGTGTATAAACAGGGGAAAGCATACACACAACGACTATAACATGAGCTCAATACTGATTTTAGGTGCGATGGAGCGAGCATGAGGTTTAGTGTTTATTTGGAGCGTTTAATCTTACCTAGAGGTGGCGGTTCGGGTAGGTAGCAGGGTGGAGTGGGATGATGTTGGCCCCAGCTAGTGGGCATGGTAACGGTTATGGAGGTAGTGCCAGGGTAGCGAATTCGAGCGGTGGGAACGAGAATGACGGGAAAGTGGCCTCATGGTGAAGTCCAGAGTTTGAGTAGGACAAGGAAGGGAGCGATGATTTTCAGATGATTTTTGGTGTCGTCATCATTTGAACTCAAAGCCCTGAAAAGACCAAGGTAGGAGCCTCTAGGATTTCTGAAGATTAGGAGGTCAACGGCATCGAACACCAGGCTCACAATATTTGTGCGACCGGTGCGAAGCATTAACTGGGCGTAGGACGGTGTCATGGAGGCATGACGGTGGCTTTCGGCTAGGGAGACAGACTTTGTGGGATGTGTGGATGGACAAGGGTGGATTTTAGATGAATTTAGGTGCAAGAATCGCCTAAATAGGAGTCCGAACTGAGAAGATATAGAGTATTTAGTGATTAGGGGTTAGATGTGAACTTTTCTGGAAGTTGGAGAGGTAGATTTAGACTTTTCTTGGTGAATTGTCGAATTTGGCCTGCGGGGTGGCAAACATGGCCCGGGGAATATTTCAGCCTGGCGGCCTAAGCCCGCAGCGCGCGCGGCGCGGCGGCCTGGTGGGTCGGCCCATTCTGGCGGGGATGGCAGCGATTGACGCCGTCTGGCCTGGGCCCGCGCGGCAGCGTCACAGTGGGGGAGGAACGACGTTACGGGGGCGACGTCACGCGGCGTTACTGTGGGGCATGCGTGGCCGTGTATGGGAGGGTTGACGGTGTCGGGATAGGTGGACGGCGTTGGTTCGGCCTAGGTCGGGGGCAGTCTGAGTGAGCTAGGGCGCGGCGGTCAGTCTGAGGGAACCCGCCGGCGGTTCTCACTGCCGGCGATGGTTTCGGTGATGAGGGGACCGGGGCGAGCACCAGCTTAAGGAGCCGGACGCGGTGACGAGCTCAGATGGGTGGATTGAAGGCTGAGGGGTGGGATTTCCTCGGAGCAGTGGTGCGGCACGCTCTGCTGGTGGAGGGGGGGTTCGCCGGCTACGGTTCTGGGAAGGAGGTATAGGGGGAGTGGTGGGCGGAGGTGGGGGTGCTCGGCAAGCTCGGTGTGGGGGGACAACGTCCGGCGAGGCCTTTTATAGGCGGAGGGGGAGCGGCATTGGCGCGTATGTGGTGTGGTGGTGCACACCGGGGCCAGGAGCGGCGTGCTTGGGGTTAGGGTCGGTGCGGTGACGCGGTGGTGCGGTGCGGCGGTGGGGGGGTGCCAAGTGGCGGCGAGGTAGGGGTGCCGGATGGTGGCGGGGTGCACGAGCGGAGGTGCAGGTGGGGCCGGGACGCGGCGTAGAGGGGTCTGGGGGGTGGTGCGGCGGCCAGAGCTCCTCGCGCGTCGTGGTGCCGCGGGGCCCGGCGTGGCCGGTCGCAGCGGCGGCCAAACGCGGTGCGCGGGTGGGGCCCGGGCGCGACGTGCGCGCGCAACGCGCTGGAGGAGGAAGAAGGGAGTAGCACTGACGGGCGGGTCCCGTAGAGCAGCCACTGAGCTCGTGTGCCCGAGGTGGCTGTGGGATGGAGGCGGGGGAGCGTGTTGGGCCTTGGTGGGCTGGATTTGGCCAGAAGAGGCAGGCTGAGGTGGGGGGGAGGGGTGGGCTGCTGCCCAGGGAAAGGAAAGGGGCTTTCCTAAATTTGGATTTTAAATTTTTATTTTGGATTTGGACTTTTGGTTGGGAATTTGGGTAGGTTTTGGTAGGAGTGTTTGATGGGTATTTGGGAGGGGATATGTTTTGAAATATTGAGCTCATGTTACCGCACTCAAAATAAGCAACAACCTAGGTTTTTGAGAATATGATTTTGAATTAGGGTGGAATTTAGAAGAAAATTTTCGAGGCTAATTTTCAAGGTGTTACATAGGGTTTTCCTTAGCAAGCGATAACATCCAAGTTTTTATTGGTTGAAATGGCCAAGGTGAATTTTGTAAATCTAAGAATTTTATGCATCAAATGAGAATTCCAGTGGACTTGCCTTACAACTTCAAGATAAAGCGATTGCCGCACGGACAACACACTAGCTCGCTCCGGTTGCAGGTCGAATGTCCTGGAGACCGGACCGATCAGACTTTCCGATGCATCCTACATGTACAAACATGAAAACACACAAGTCATTGTAAAATATAAGCTCAATAGGTTTTTGGCGTGGCAATTGTCGTGATAGGAGTTTGGATGGAGAAGATAGAGATTATCGGGGTTCTTACCGGTAGTATTATTTCAAGCGGTTGGGGTTGTGCAGCGAGCTTTCAGGCAAGCTGGCAGGCTCGTTAACAGCAGTTACGGAGGCGCCAAGGCAAGAGTGGTGGAACGACGGTGCGAAGGCGGCGACGCCAAAAGGGTGGCGGTCGCATGGTGATGACATGGCAGGAAGACATATGTGGAAGATAGGGATGGAGCAAGACTTAATGAAATGCACGTGGTGATGGTTTTTAGAGGATTTTCGGGATCGACATCGTCTAAACCAAAGATTTGGAAAGACCAAGACAAGAGCTCGTTGAGTTTATGGAATGTAGGGGGGCAACGGCATTAATCACTAGGCACACAAAATTCGTGCGACCAGTGTGAAGCACTGACTAAGCGTAGGACGGCGTCATGAAGGCATGGCGGCGCCTTCTGATGAGGGGAAGATAGTAAAAAGGTATATGGATAGATAGAGCTTGATTTTAGATAAATTTTGGTGGAGAAATGGCTGGGTTCAAACGGAGGAGATGGAATTTTGAATGGATGGTGATATATATATTTGGAAAAAGAAAAGGAATATTCTAGGAATATTTCAAAATTCAAATATTTAGAAAATGGAGAATAAAATTGGATTTTTGGATTTTGGAGGAACGGAAAATATTTTTGGATTGCTCGTGAGCAGAACTTTGTTCTGGTGTTAGCGGTTCACGCCTACGGTATCAGATGTGGCACCGGCTTGTAGGCGGGTTTTGGGAGCTTCTAAAATTATGAGGTTAATCTAGACGGTAGATATTGATTTTAGATGCATTTAGAAAGAAGGACTAGCGGAATCGGAGTTCAGATGAGTGAAATATTAATCTAGGGAATAAAGGATAAACCGAAATGATGATACAGAATTATCCTTCACGTGAGACTGGCTGTTGGCGTCAGAGACAAGGGCGACAGCGCCCTTGTAGGCTAGGCCCACTTGTCACAGGCATGAGAGGGGAATTAACAGAGAGAGGCAGGCTGCTCGGCTGCTCGCCTCGCGCTGCTGTGCGCAGCGGCAGAGGCTCACCGGAGCTTCACCGGTTCAGCGATTCTGGCCGTCAAATCCAAATCCCAACACACCGGGAGAGAGAGGAGGGGAAGGGGAACCAATCCACGGGGTCTTTGGCATGCGAGGTGCAGCAGAAGAGGGCCGGCCGTGGGCGCCATTGGAGGCGGCCTGGGAGCTCGTGGGGAGTTCGGTACAGGCAGGGACAAGGGGGGAGCGGCTTAGGGAAGGTGGAGGGAGGTGGTAAGAAACTCACGGTCGGAGCAATCGAGCTATGGCAACCCGGGCACGAACGCCGTGGCGGCCATGCTCGCAGTCAAAACAGAGCAATGGAGGGGGGAGATGGCGTCTGCGGCGGCAGTGTGCGGGCGCACCAGCAACACCGGCAGGGTGTACGCGTGCTGGAGAGGAGTGACGTGGGGAGGTGGCGTCTGCGGCATTCGGGGCCCGGGTTGAGCCGGGGGCTGTTCGTGGCGGCACACACCGGTGAGTGGTGGTGGAGGCTCGACGGAGGGGGAAGCGCTACCGACGACACCCTTTTATAGGCTGGTGGGAAGGGGCCGAGCTCGGCACAGCGGCGGCGTGGCGAGGAGATGGAGGCGGTGAGGAGCGGTGGCGCAGCGGGGCCAGCAACGGCGTGTTGCAGCACGCAGCGCGCGTCCGGCCAAGGGAGAAGGAGGGGGGCGCTAACGTGCGGGCCTGCAGTGGCTGAGAAAGAGGAAGGGGAAAGCAGGCCGCGTCCGCCTAGGCCGGGGAAGGGAGAGAGGAATTGGGTTTTGGGCCGATGGCGACCTGGAAGGAAAGGAGAAAGTTTTTTTTTTTCCTTTTTCTGATTTAGATAATCGGTAGGTAATCTTGTGAGAAATTTTTGGAAGAATTTGGCAGGGGAGTTTGGAAAATATTTTGGAGGGGAAGTATTTTGAAATATTTGGAGATTTTTGCTAAGCTCATAAGCATACACTCGACAACAAACAAGGTTTTGAAAATCGATTTTGAATTAGAGAGAGATTTAGAAGAAATTTTTTGACGCTAATTTTTGGGGTGTTACAACCTAAGAGGTTAAGAGGCCTCCAGAATATCTGACGATCGATCGTTAGGAGTCCTCTGCTGTTATGTATCCGATTTTCGCGAGAAACTAAGATCGGGGGGAGGGGCGTGGGTATAAGCAAGGCGGGTAGATGATTTCGGTGCAAAAAATAATGATCGATATGCAGAAACGCGTAAGTATACTTTGTAAGAATCAAATCTTAGCCGTAGAGCACAAATAATGATTAGATCTAACCATAGAAAAACGTGGCAATTAGGTTAATAATTGTGTGTTTAATATAGCCCCTGGGCCAAAAGATATAATCTAACCGATCTAAGGATGGGTGTCATTGATCTAAGGATGGATATAATTTTAGGTAGATAAAAATAGGGTGAAAATTATTAATTTCTAAACTCGTTCTTTTATAGGATAGATTATTTAGTTTTGGAAATCGATCACCTGCGTGGCTGTGTATAATCATGTGGATGCGCGTGAGAGTCTCGGCGTCTTCACAAATAAATGTAAATAATAATAATAACTAATAAAAGAATGAGTTCTATAAAATATATTTTATACCTAATTATGATATACCCAAATCTATACCCACCTATCAGATACTCCTATATTTTAAATCGGGTCCACAAATCTTTTATTTTGTCTCTCCCGTGCTTTGTTTTTGTCTCGATTGTGCTGTCCACCTCTCCGAGTCCATATTAGTTTATGCCGTATGACATGTGGGCCATATTACTTGCTGTAATTAAATCATCTTACGCGTTTCCGCCGTATGGTATATTTCTTTTTCACCGAGCTTCTTACCCACGGGCGCCGTCCTCCCGAGAACTGGTCAGACTCTTGTTTTTCCCTTCGGCCCTTCCCTCCTTGGGCAGAGTCTATGACGGCCCAACCGTAATCCTTGATTCTAAGATGATCTCAAAGGTCCAAAGTCCATCTCAGCCCATCTAGATTTCTCTCTTCAAGATCAAAATCCAGGCCCTAACATATAGCTATCAATATCAACAAATAAAACATATATTTTCGGATTGTAATCCCAAATCACCACGCTCACTGTGAATAATCATGTACAAATATACATTGTACCAAAAAACAAACAAGACACAGAAGCATTAAGAAATACGGCAGGGCGAGGAAACCAGAGACGGAATGAATTCTTGAGGAGACGAACGAGCCATACACGTTGGCGAGGGCGAGGGCTCGGTCGTCGTCGGCCGCGGCGTCGTGGAGCGCCCTTGCCGGGCGCCTGAGCCACGAGCAGCGCGGGGCCGAGGACGGAGGAGGGGGTGACGTTGGCTGGCCAGCGCGGATGCGGGAAGCAGACCAGGCGGACGCGCCGTGCTGGAGCAGGCAAGCGGCGTCGGTGCGTGCAGGAGGAAGCCGGTGGAGACACAGCGCGGGAGGCGATTCCCGGCGCAACGGATGACTACGACGTCGAATGGACGAGGCAGGTCCGGGAGTCCGGAGGCCACTCTCGAGCAGGTTGAGCTTTCCGTTCGGAAATTACCGGATTTCGGTAGAATTTTCCGTTTCCGCTATTACCCGGCAAGCGAATTTCGATCCGGCAACGGATATTTTCCGATTCTAAATTCAAAATTATAAAAGTCAATTTTTTTTTTCAAAAAACGAAATTCAATAAACAGTGAACGGAATTATGAACCCAGCTCTCGAGTCTTCTGGGCGCCGGTAAAGATAAGATAGGTAAATTTTTTTTCATTTTTTTATGTCCCAACTCCGAGCGGACCGCACGGTCCTGCATGCTATTCCATACATTCACTTAAATATGTTCTAATACACATGAAATAAAATGATACACTACCTTCGCTTTTTTTTTTAATAAGACGAGTGATCGAAGTTTTAAGAAAAAATCAACCATGTCAAATAAAAAAAATGGAGGGAGTATCAAATGCTTTTGAGGGAAAATATAGATACGACTTTCAAGTTTCAAAATTAAATAATGTTGTGGAATAGAATAGAACTCATTTTTTAGCTTAAAGCATAAACGCTGCTAGTTTATTTGAGGAGGAAAGAAACCGAGTCTTACAATAGACCTATTACAAATAAAGAGAAAGACAAATAAAAAGAGAAACATGAATAACGGTCTAAGCTATGCATGGTCGACCACACACGGACTTTCTAAGTGCCATTTCTTCCCTGGCCAGATTGAACACACCATTTGTCAGAGAGGCTTGATTGCCATAAAAAATGCGCTGATTTCATTCCTCCCAAATATTATAGATGGTGTACATCAATAATCCAGTTATGTGCTGCTCCTTTGGTTTGCTCCACTCGACCACCAAGCTTTGATGCTCTGGCCGTTCTAACTTGGCGGTGAAATCAGATTATTTATCCATGACCCGAGAGACGTCTAAAGCAAATGAACACTTGAGGTAGAGATGAAGAACAGAGTCTGACTCCTGATCACAAAGCACTTGAACTGGATTGCTAGACCAATATCATTGAAGTAACTTGTCAGACCTGAGGATCTCTGCGTGTAGAAGTAGCCAAGCGAAACTTGTGTTTCCTTCTGCATGAGCCTGCTAGATAGATTTATCCGTGAAAGCTGTTGCATAGTATCCATTCTCTACACGCCCCTTGTCCTGCTTTGGTTGAACAAATTTTTATGCCAAGCCAACATAAACAAGCTTGGGGTGATGTGGATCGACGCTTTGCCTGAGAGCCAAGAGTCATGTCAGAAATGAGTGTCCTACCCATTATCGACTGCGACTTTAGTGGAGACTCTTAATAATGCAGGGTCAATCTTATCACAAGGCAGCCGTTTTCACAAACTAATAATAAGTATAAGTATGAACGATGGAGTCATCCCATCAAATTTTTGGAATATAAGTTGATCTATCACTACTCCATTATGGTTAAGTTGATTTCTCAATCCAAACAACACCGTAAGTGAATATTTCAATCAATACCATGTTAAATAATTTGTTTTTAGTCACGTGCGTCCCGCACGTGCATTTTGCCTAGTAATAACTAAAGGGTGGCCCGGCCCTTGTTATTGCCTTCGGTCACTTATACTACTAGTATTATTATTATTACTGGTGAATTAACCCGTGCGAGTGTTAAATAAGAACACATTTAAGACCTCGTTTTGGTGACGTGTGTTGGTGTGGATTAGGCCTAATCCATGTGTTTTGTGCATGAAGTGTGTTGGCTACTACTAGCTAGATATGTGTGCGGATTTTTCCATGCGTGGTTAGTTTCTCACGTGTAATGCATATCCACAACTTGCCAAACGAAGCCTAAATGTCACATTAGCACTAACCCTATCACTAACACTATATATACATATCAATAGACACATCCCACAAAAATGTTTTTAGAACTCGTTTCAATGTTTACACCACTCGCACACAGACCATTACGACAATCATCCTCCATCCCTCAATACTGATTCAGATTCAGTGTGATAGTAGTCGCCTTCTAGGTGGACGACACGACCTCATGCATAACGAACAGACAATCATTGCACATGCGCGCTAAAAGATCCCAGAATTCATATGCTTTTTAGATGGAAACTTATTTGCATGAAAAGGATGCATCTCAAAAGTTTGTTATACTAGGAGCCATACACGTGCGGGAATGTTTAATTTTTCTCCATCCAGATGGCTAATACTACCCACTCGTTCTAAATTGTAACAGATTTAGGAATTGAAGAAATTCATACAATATTTCATTTTATGTGTGTTTAGATTGGTCAACATTTATATGAACATGGGAAGATAACATAAGTGCCAAAATCCTTTACAATCTTAAATGAATGCATACCTCTTTGTGAATTTTTTACCTCTTTATGATGGAACAATGACACAGCTCACCCCTAAACAATGAAAAATCAATAATTGCACCTAAACAATAAAAGTAATGGCTCACATCTTATTTTAATATCATCATAAATATTTTTAAAGCATGCTTAAAAGGACACGGCATTATTAAGTAACGAATAAGAAGAAAATAAAAACTAAAAACCCAATTTCTGGCCCCATTTGCTGAGTGCTCAGCAACCTCTAACACAACACTATCATTCCCCTCTCTCACAGCAGCGTCCTCACCTGCTGCTACTCATTCGCACGGGAGCTCCTTTGAATGATTGTTCAGATCAGAATCATCATATGCCGATTTAGGATTTTATGCTTGTGTATTTTAATCCAAATATATTGTGGTGCTGATTTGAGATTGTGTGCTTGTATATATTCTAATCCAAATATATTGTCCCTCAAAATTTGGTCCTCTAAAGAAATATCCCACATCCATGTGGCTGTAAAATTAAGTGCTTAATAATTTATTAATTGATCAGTGCAGAAAGACAGTTTTTGACTGGCCACGTGCAGAAATATTTCCATCGCGCTGCACACACCTCAAAAAAAAAAAAAAGCCAACCTTATCCCCTGCCGACGCCCCTCTCCCAGGCAGCCCATCTTCTCGCACTTTCCGCCGCCCATCCGCTCGCTCTCTCCGTCGCGGCCTGCGGCCCTCCCTGCCTGGCTACCCTCGAGCTTCTCTGGCCTCTTCTCCTCCCTCCTCTTTGCTGCGTGCCGGCCATTGTGGGCTCCGGTGAGCTCGATCTCATCCTCTATTCTGCTCATCCTCCCGCTCTCCGCTTGCTTGAGATTTTTTTTCTTCCTTCCCTTGATCTCTCAGCAGCTTGGTTGTGCTGAGAGATTATGGTATATAAATAGGATAATCTACAGTTCAACGGCTGATGTGGTATTATGCAATGTTTATATTTGTATATTGTACAATGTCATGACATACTTGTTCACCGTTGAGTTTGGCCGATTGTAATTTATGACCAAGTTTCTATCTTGGATTTGGAAAAGGAATTCTGGACTCAGATTCTATAGACTAGCGCTCGGCAATGTGGGTGAAAAAAAACGGCAAGAGTCGGCAAAAACGCGTAATAATTTGGATTCATCTTTTCTTTCGTGCGTAGGATTTGGCGGTCGCTTTTTTCAACGTCTACGATTATGTCCGAGACCGTGGAAACTTCTCATGGCGAGGATCACAACCGTGGTCCGTCTCGCTCGCCCTGCGCCGCCCGTCCTCGCGAGGAGCCGGCGCGAGAGGCCCTGCCGCTGCCGCCGGCCTCACCTCTGTTCCCATCGCCGTCCTTTGCCTCCTCATCCTCGTTGAGACAGCACTTGCACTCGCACGGCGCGCCCGTCTGCAGCCGCCGACGTTGGGCCACGCCCACAGCGCCGCCGCCGCCACTGTGCATGTTGTTGTCCGCGGCCGCGCGGAGGCGGTGCACACGCTGTTCGAGGGGACCAACTGTTGTTCCCGCCCGACCTCAACCTCGACTTCTCGTCCCCGGCGTCGTCGTCTGCCAGGGGCGGGGCGTTGTTGGCCGCGGTCGCGGGGAAGTGGCGGGGGCGATGGGCGAGCCAGGCAGCCAGCTGCCTCTAGAGTGCACGCACGCTGTGGCCTGTGGCCGCCCCCGACAGACAGCCACCAGCCAAGCATGTGCAGCAGCTGATTGGATACTTAACGAACCGGCGTCGCCGTACGAGGACGTCGAGCAGAACTGCAGAACCTGGCGTCCTACTTCCTACAGGAGTACTCTTCGCAGGGCTCACGGCGTCCGGACGCTGGGCACCCTCGCGGCGGCGGCGCACGGCGCTGCCATTCCAAGAGCTCAGCCCGTGGCCGGCAACGGCGCCATCCTAGACTCGTTCTTGGAGGCCGCCGCAGCGTCGTTGGAGCCGCAGAGGTTCCACATCCTCGACCTGAAGAACACGTTGACGTTCTGCATGCAGTGGCCCACGCGGCTCGAGGCGCTCGCCGCGCGGTCCGCGTCCGCCGACGACACATCGCACCTGTTGATCACAACCGTCATGTCCGCCGCGCCTACGGCCGCCGTACAGCCAAGGTTCTATCTAGCGGTATAGCCGGTTACAGCTGTTTTAGCACATAAAGCGTTTGCGCTGTAGCCTTATTTAGCCGTTATAGCCGGCTATAGTCTGATATGGTCCGCTATTTGTTTTGGGAATGACAAAGCTAAACTTCATATCCCGTTATTTAAAACCATACGTACAACGCGTGGTGCTGGAGATCAGGCAGCGGATGGTGAAGTTCCCGCTGCTGATAAGCGTGCCCTTCAGCTTTGGCGCTATGCCCATGCATCTCGCCAAGATCTCTCGGAGCTTGATTCGACGCGCTCGACCTCCGCGACTGAGGCGCCTTCACCGCCTCGTGCCTTCTGACCTTGACGGGCTGACGCATCCGAGGAAAGCGGTGAGGAGAGGCGGCACCGAAGAGGAAGGGAGGCATATATGGGAAGCAGGAGCTATCGTATGCGGACAGGTATGGAATGCGTCGGCTCCCCTGGTGGGAAAAAATATATGGACTTACGGTAGAAACGCGTAATAGTTTCTATGTTATTGCAAGATCGAGCCGTAGAAGATGAAAGTGGATCTAGATCTCACCATTAAAATACCTGACAAACCATGTGGACGTTTAGGTTTGATATTTGACTGTGGACCCAACATCTTATCTAATCGACGAATCATAGGATGATAGGGCAATCTAAGGTCGGGTATACAATTGGCTAGATGAGTTTTGGGTGAACAATATTTTTTTAAAAAAATCGCTCTTTTATATAGAAAAAAAGTAGAGTAGATAGATAGATATAACTTCGTTAAATATCACAAATCCATCCGAATATGTAAAGGGCTAAAGGCCACTAAAATATTAATTGAAGGGCTTGTTAGGGTGATTAGAAAGTACCATCAGTACTTTCCCAAAAATCCGTAAGTACTGTACTAACAGTACTTACGGTTTTTTTTTCTCGAATTTATATTATCAAACAAAAAGTCTCAAGGGCAACATAGGAATTGCACAGGTGGTAACACGAGGGACCTCCACGGAAGGGGATCGATTACCTGGAAGGCGGATACCGAGTGCACGGGAACCCCTCTCTCGTTCTCCGTCCTCATCCTCTCCGCCTCTCCGGGGATCCCGATGGCGGAGCGCATCGGTCCCGATGGCAGTGGGGCAGGTTTGGGGCGGGGACCCGCGGGTTTTGGACCCGGCGGGGGTGGTTTTCCACCCGCAGGTCTCGGGGTTCGGGGACCCGAAGTTTGGCGGGGGCAGGGGCGGGTTTTGAGTTCCACCCGCGGGTTTTCCGCGGGGGACCTGAAACTGGATGAACACCCAACATCAGGAGGCCCAACAAGCAAAAGGCTCAGTCCCACTCGCCTTCCACTCCCACTCCATACCCTAGCAGCCTGCTCAGATCCACGCCCGGCCGCCCGGGTGCCTGGTCGGTAGCCGCCTGCCCGCCTCCGCTCGTCTCCCTCCTGCCCCGCTTGGCCGAAGCGCCTCCACGGCTCCGCTCCACGACCACCGCCGTCCGTCCTCTGGGCTCCAGCTTGTGACCGCCGCCGCGGGGCCACCTCGGCGCCTCCTCCCTGGCTTGGGTGACCGCCGCCTCAGGGCCTTCTCGGCGTCTCCTCCCGGTAGGGCCGCTTCGGCACCTCCTTCCCGGCTCAGACGATCGCCGCCGTAAGGCCACCTCCTGGCTCCCGCCATCCCGCGCGAATGCCGCCGCTCGGCCTCCTCCTCCCCAGTGCCCGCGCCCGCCGCCGCCAGGCCGCCTCATCCCCAACTCTCGGCCACTGCTGTCGCCAGGTAGCTCCTCCTCCCTAGTTCTCGTCGTCGGTCCTCGTCGGGTGGCGTGTTCCCCGTCGGGTCTTGGGTAACCGGCGGGTTCGGGGGTAGGGGCAGATTTTCACCCACCAAGGGGTTCGGGGGCGGGGCGGGTTTCAATCTCAGGTTTCGGGGGCGGGTGCGCGGACGCTCCAGATGCCCCGAACCAGCCCCGTTGCCATCCCTACCCACCACTCCGTGTGCCTCCTCTAGTTAATCTCCTCCCCCTCAGTCCGTGAGAGCTATCTCAGTGGCGGCAGCTTGGGCGACTCATCCCTTGCGGCGAAGTTGAGCTTGCCCATGAAGCTGTCCATAGGGAGGCTGCGGCAATGCTGGGTCTTGCCCCCAATGTCCTTCCTATCAAAGGATGTGCACTGGCTGTCAGCCTCGTTCTCGTTGCTGTCGGCGGTGCTTCCCACACTAGTGCCGCTGGCACGGCTGCCATGGTCATCGTGGCGGTCGTCGTAGGAGTTGAGCGGGTCCAGGCCGTCGAGGGCCATCGAGGACTTGACGAGGTCGTAGTGTGCGGCGACGTCGCCGGCCATGGCGAGGACCTCGCGCTTGATGGGCCCAAGCGCAGGCAGGGGCAGCAGCGAGCTGAGGATGGCCAAGGTGAAAGGGATCTCGCTCTGGGAGCAGCGGTGGCCAGCTCTCCTAGGCGATAGTCCGAGCGGCGGCTGTGGGTGCGGCGGGTCAGCGGAGGGCGGCACTACGAGGGTGCCAGCGGGAGCGACAGGAGGCTGCGGCTGCGGCTGCGGGTGCGCCGGCCAACGAAGCGACAATGGAACACACCATGTCCAGTGGCACCGTGGCTGGCCTCTGAGCAGCTGCGGCGAGAGGTGGTGGTGGGGAAGGTGGCACTATGGGGGTGCCAGCGGGCGCAACGGGATGCGCAGCGCGGCTACGGCTGCGGTTGCGCTGGTCTAAGAATCTAGGCCCCAAGGTGAGTTTCCGTGATTGAATGACAAACTTAATTGTGTTCTAATAAGCTCATGAGTGCAGGGTTAAATATCAAATGGTTGCTCATTGGCTTTGTTTAAATGGCCCCTAATTTAAATGATTTATTTCATGGTGTCAGCCTTGGTTTTCATCTGCAGCTCGAAGGCTAAGGACTCTTCTAGAGTCAATGATCAAATGATATGGAGTATCCTTGCTTAGATAGGGTTTCATACTTTTTTAGTGTCCGCACTATTAAGGGAGGTCAAAGGCTAGTAACTTGTTCATGAGATACTCCAAGGTTTGGATGCACACACAAGATAAAAGACTCAAAAACATCAAAGGTGCAAGCAGCAAAGGTACAAGGTCCAAAAGAATCAAGGGATAGATCAAAATGGTTGAAGAAAATCAAAGTCAGAAAATAAATGCAAGTACCATATAGTCCGGTCTCAAGGTTCATGCAAAAGCGTACCATCACAAGCTGGGACTAATATTCATTATTGCCATGCAAATCCAAGTAGAAGGATGGCCCACTAACCCACGGACCAAAGAACTCAACCATACACATTTGAAGGAGGAAATGAAAATGCATGGACCATACAGTACGGTCTAGAAGACCGCATGGCAACCGTACCAAAAAACCCAAAGGTTTGCACTTGACTGAAAAACCCAGTTTACATGAACCGTATAGTATGGTCTTTACAAACCGTCTGTCGAGCGTACCAAGTATCTCAAGGCTCTGATTTCTGAGAAAATAGCAAGATTAAATGGAATGTACAGTACGTTTGTGAAGACCGTCTAGCAAACATACCGAGAAAACCGAAGGTGTGTACTTCGGTGGAATTCAAGTGGACCACGTACCATATAGTACGGTCTGTTAGATCGTCCTTAATATTGGACTAAAGTACAGCGACATAAGTGTTCAGTGACCGTTAGAAAATTTAATAGACCGTATGGCCTGATCCTCACAAAAAAGCATAGACCATACCATCAGGCCTCCTCTGCGTCAGTCATGGTTTCTTTACAACGGTTCTCTCGCCTTGAGGGCTATATATATGTGGGTTCCCGCGGTCCATTCATTGCTCTTCGACACTCCAATAGCTACAGCAACTCAGAGAACCATTGTGCTTCATCCTTTGCATTAACTACTAACATATTCATACCTTTGAGAGCTAGATCAAAGTCAAGAGGCTTGTGCGCATCCATCTCAGTGAGGATCAAGATCAAGGGAAGAGCAAAAGCTTGTTACTCTTGGTGTTTGGCAACACCTGGGAGGACTTGGTGACCGGGGTGCGTTCTCGGAGCTTGCTAAAGAGATTGTGGAAACTCGAAGAACAAATGTGTACAAGGCGGCTTGAGCTCCACCTTGCCGGGATGGCGAACGGAGACTCTTAGTGAGTGCCCACGAGCATGTGAGGCGGAAAAGACTATAGCGTGTGCCGCAACATGGACTAGGGGGTGCCAAACCTCCGACACCACGGGAAAAAATCCGGTTGTCTCTTCCCTTCGTCTTTCTACTTGATGCTCCTGCTACCTTGCTCATTTTCATGGATTGCATCTTGTAGTTACCATGCTTAGCTTCCTTTTGGCTAGTATCTCTCTTGGTATGATCATCTATGTGCTTAATAGCATGAGTAGTTTATTTCTTCAATTAGCGTGAGTAGACTTATTTGTCACTAGTTTAGTGTTGTTTCGCTTAGAGGGTGAAGTGGGCTAATTGTAGTTCGTTATATTAGGAACTTTTAATTAGAGTTTGAAATTAGCCCAATTTTAGTCCTTTTTAGCATCCGATCCATGCATTTAACAGAGAAGGCAGTTTGGGTTGGGAAGCTCCCGGGCGGCGCCATTAGTTGGCGGCTTGGTGCCTTAGTTAATCCTCCCTCGACTGTCACTTTCAACATGCCTAGTACTATTTCGAGTGAAATGTATAAAATCACAGTACACTCTACAAGCCTCGTAAAGCTATTTTCGCTAAATATCGTACTACGATATGCAAAAATACCACATAGACTAAAAAATATGATATTGTTAAAGAAGAGCATCATCTGCAATACATAATATCGGATATAAATATTTAAAATAATTAATTAGTGTGATATTTGTGTTTATGACAGTCTACCCATCATATTAGATTTACTGTGGTGAGATATCTTACAATTTTCTTGTCCGTCATATTAAAAAGAGCGGCTAATGCACGCATAGCCGTAAAAACAGACTTCCGCATGCACACCCCAAATCAAGAAACTTCAGCATGCACACACTCCAAAATCAGAAAACTAACCCCCGATGTGCAGTCCTAATTAATCCCTGCCTTAACTGCACAACAAAATTTTCTCTCCCATGTGATTTTCTGGCCCAACATCAACAAGCGCTTTCATTCCACACAAAAAGGAGGGAGAGAAAAATGCAGAACACAAATTTCACGAATATGCAATTACAGTACTTTCTATTAGGCAAAAATACTAATGTCACTATGAAAAATACTGGTATTATTAGGCAACAATAAAATGATATTTCGCCTAATGAAAAACAACAAATTGGCTAATGAGAACCAACATTTTACCTAACGAGAACCTCTAAATTTGCCTAAAGGGATGCGATGGGGAAGGCAGGAGAAGTAGAGAGTGGAGAAAGGCGATGGGCTGGTGGAGCAGGAGTACGAGATGGCTCCCATGGAGCTTGGTGGCGATGCGGGGTGGAGGGCGCTCAAGAGTTTACCTTGGCAGCGGTGGAGGAGGAGAGCTCACCCTCCTAGCACGCCCTGGCCATCGCCGGTGGCGGAGGCTCTCTGCCGGTGGGACATGGTAGGGGGCGAGGCTATGCTGGGAGTTTGAGATGGTGGCCATGGAGACCAGTGGCGGAGCGGGGGCGGAGGGCGCACGAGAGCTCACCTGGTCACACGACGGCGGGGGAAGAGAGCCTGCCCACCTCGTGTGCCCTAGCTGACAGATCTGGGCCAGGGGAGGAGGGATCCGGCCATGGTGGCCGGTCACACGACAGCGAGGGAAGAGAGCCTGCCCACCTCACACGCCCTGGGTGACAGATCTGGGCTGGGGGAGGAGGGATCCGGCCATGGTGTCCGCGAATCCAACCCGGACCTCACCGGAGACCGTCTAAATCAAACTCCACTGCCTCTGCATTGTAGCTACAATGAGTATGATATATTATCTACTGAAAATAGCACAAACTATAATATATCCTGCATTGGTTGGATAGAAAGTAATAATGATGTATTTAAGTTCCCGATGCATCGTCTCCTCGCTGTTTACTACTTCCGCCGATTGTGAAATATCTATCCGTGGCCGTTTGCTTTTTCAAAACTAAATTTAACCACTTATATTATCTAAAAAATATTATAAAAAATAAAACTAAGTCATAATTAAAGTTTACTGTATGGCAAAATAAATAATAATTATAAAATTCTAAATAAAATGAGTGTTCAAATTTAGTGCCCAAAATATCAAACAACATGCTGTTTAGAAATAAGGAGATTCATTTAGTTGACGTTCTTTATTTTTCATTAATTTTAAGACAAAAAAAATACCTGACAACAATGGGTACAAAACAATGTGAGAAAATAAAAGGATAAAAAAATGAAAATATTTTGTCTTCTATTGTTAGACATTTTTCAACCCTTTCCAATTTGTATAGCGTCAAGGTGAGGGGTACTAGATACAAAAAGTATCAAAAAACTTGCTCTTTTATATTTTATATCTAGTTATAGCTATGTTTTTCTTGAAAGGCTATCCATTAGCTTTGGCTGGAGAAGATACTCTGTTTTCCTATACAGGGGCAGTGCGACACCAATTTGATACCCAAAAACGTTGATCCGCCTCTGTCCAAGAGACGCGACGACAGAAAAAAAAAAGGCCGATCATGGGTGTAGACAAACCATTTTTAACTTGAAATACATATAAACGCGCACGCGATGGGAACAAAAATGAATCGATGGCTAATACTAATGACTGGGTTTCTCAACAAGATCAAAATGAGCGTAGGCGAAGCCGCCCGGCCCCTCCGACACACAGTGACAGCCGTGCATGACGCTGCACACACACCAATCCATGCGCCGCATGGCCCAATATGCAACAGCGTTCGTACTTGATACACAGGAATAGAGACGACGGCACGGAAGCCGGCAGGACAGATCGATGCCATGTCACCGTGCATGCAAGCGCGACAAGCTACGGAGCCGGGCGTGTACGTTCTACGTCACAGGAGCAGGTGCGGGTGCAGCCCGCCGGCGGCCTCCACCTCCACCGGCGCCGCCGCGGCGAGCTCCTGCCACAGCGCGGCGGCCGGCGTGAGCGGGAGCGGGAGCGCGCCGCCGGATTTCCATGTCGCCTCCTCCGCGCGGTTGCCCTCTAAGATGGTCGTGGCGGGCCACAGCAGCGGGCCGGCGGCGCCGCCGAATCCCAGTCCCAGCTGCTGCTGCATGGCGTCGGAGTCGCCCAGCGCAGCAGGAGGTTGGCCGAAGCCGAGGAAACCGCCGGGCGAGGACGCCGGAGGGCCCAGCAGCAGCGAGCCGAGGAGCCCACTCGCGCTCGCGCACTGCAGGCCCGCCGCGGGCGCCGGGGTGGGCACGAACAGCGGGCCCCCGGAGGTGCCATTTGGCGCAGCAGCAGCACCCGCCGCCGCCGCAGAGGCGGCTGCGGCGACGGCGGCTGCGAGGGCGCGGGTGGGGCGCGCGGGGCGCGGGCGCTTGCGCGTGGACCCGCCGACGGGGACGTTGCGTAGGGAGCCCCCGAGCGTCCAGTAGCGGCGGCAGGCGCGGCAGAAGTGCCGCGGCTGCGCCGTGTTGTAGTTGTTGTAGTAGCAGAACTTGGTGTCCCGCGACGCGCACCGCGGGCACTGCTCCCGCCCCACCGCCGCCGCCGGCGGAATCCCGGCGGCGGCCATCGTCAGAGCGCGCGCCGCCGCCGCGTGCTGCAGCAGCGCGGCGTCCTGCGGCGGCGGCGGCGGCAGCGGCACGGGGGACTGGTGCAGCGGCGCCTCCATGAGGCGGTGGAAGATCGATGCTGGCGCGGTCGTCGTCGTCGATGCTCGGTGGTGGTGGTCGCCGGCGGTGCGGTGTACCGTGAGAGAGCTGGCGAGAGGCTGCTGCTGCTTATATACAGCTGCGCGAGGCGCGCCCGCGGCTACGGTGGTAGTGGTGGCCGGTGCGGGCCGTGGGGGTGATGGCGGTGTGCAGTGGCGCGTACGGCGAGCGCAGTGCTTGTCGAGGGAGCGGAGCGGAGAGGGGGGACGACGGTACGGATGTGGCAGCGGAGGCCGGACGGGTGCAGTGCAGGGAGCGCATGCAGGGGCGACAGAGGGGGAGGAGGACAGCACTAGGCGCTAGAGCAGGGGAGGGAGAGTGGCTACAAAGGTTACGTAGCTTTCTGCCGCAGACGGAGCAGCAGAGCAGACGGATCCCTGCAGATTCCCTTCCGGCGTTGCATGTCACTGTCGTCGTCGTCGACCGCCATGGACCATGCATGCATGTGCACGTAGCATGACATGCCTACATGGAGCCATGGAGGTGAGGAATGGATTCATGCATGGCCATGGATCGCTTGTCCCTATGAGGCTATGGCCCTAGCTCTCTCTGTCGATCTCTATCGATGCTAGCTGTGCGATGACGCAGAGAATGGAGGCGGGTGGTCGTATTTGGCTCGTTCGGCTTCGGCGAGGATACTATGGCCGGCCGGGCCGGGATGGACGGCAACGCAAGGAGCGGGGAGCAAGCTCATCACACAGTCACGCTACTGTTTCGTGGTCACCTAGCTTGCTGGTCTCTGGCTATGCGCTATCCGCTCTTCCGCTGCAGGTGCAGGACGACGGGGGGAGGCCGCGGTGTAGCTTGATGCCCGGCCGAAAGCGACGCGTCACGTACGCCTTCATGGCTGTGGCTGGCCGGAGACCCGGACCCCGAGGCTTAAATTCCTCTGAGTCGACCCGGCGGCCCATCGGCCGGCGGCTAGGCTTGGTCTGGCTGGCCCCTGTGACCGGCCGGCCGGCGTCCGTAGGCCAAGCAGGCACGAATGCCTGATGCCATGCCACCCCCAAGCTAGGCCTCTGTTTACAGCGGGCCGGCGCACAGGTACGGTGCTCATCGGCAGTAGTGGTATGTACAGTACTACCGTAGCAGCGTGTACCACGTGGCGAATTGCGAATAGCCGAATACCGTTTTCAGTATTGGCGCCGACCGACGACTGATGGACGACGGCCGTACCGGCGCGTCGTCGTCGTCGCGCGCGCGTACATGTCCGGCGCCGGCGGGGCGGTTGATCGATCGCCGACGTCGATGCATGGGACAGCTGATCGAGCAAAGCCATATCCCTCGCGTAGAATATGCACCTCGGCGCTACGGGACGCGCGGCCCGCCGGGGGGACAGACGCAGCAGAGCGCTGGCGGGCCGCCCTTGTCTTGTCCGGGGGCGACGAATTAAGGCATATGCAGGCGCGCGGCGCAGTTCCAAGCGCAAGCCGCCACCTTGGACGGATCGGACGCATGCACGCAGACGCCGCTGGTGGTGGCCGGCCGGATGGCACGCCGCGGCCGCGCGCCCGCGCGTATATACGCCGCCGGTCTCGGTGCCAGTGTGCCAGCGCTTTCGCCGGACGACAATCTCTGCACGCGATATGAGGCGATCGTTACGTAGCGAGCGAGCTCGGCATCGGCATCGGCATCGGCGCCAGCCGTGGCGTGGCGTGGCGGCGGCGGAGCGGAGCGGATGGCGGGGTTCGATCGATCGGGCGGACGGGTCCATGCATGCATGGCTGATATGATGATGACGGTGATCCCATGCATGCCGATCGAGCTGCATGGTCGCGGTCAGCAGCAGCACTCAGCAGGGCGGGGCGGGGCCGGTTCGGGTGCATGCAGTAATGCGAGAGCAACACGTCAGGGTATGTCTGCGGCGAGCTTGCTGCACTGCAGCTGCAGGCCAACGGGATCGGTGCATGGCATGGCATGGCTGCCTCTACCTCGTCGTCGTCGTCCAGGCTAGGTCCGTCTCAGGCAGGTATAGGACGAGCAGCACCAGTCTCTGTGCCCAACTCGATCCAAGAGCCCGCGGGTACAGTACGGTAGAGGCCACAACTTCTAACCATATATACCCAGCTAAAATTAACTGGCTATTTGGATTCACTAACTGGTTGGCTATTTCATACAGATGTGGCCGATCGAGCACGGGTACATACGGTAGAGCCCAGGGCGTTGCAGTAATATTTTCGGTACTAGGAAATTACAAGAGTTACTGCGATAGTGTTGCTAGCGTACATGTGGCCGTGTACGTGTTCAATTCGCTGGCCGCCTCTCGGGGGCTTCGTGCCTTCGTCGTCGCGGGGGCTAGCCTCGCAGCCATTAGATGTTAGTTGGACCAACGAGTTGAAGTGAAGTCGTCGAATCGTTAAGCTGAAGGCCACCTTCTTTCCATTCTTCATCTTCACTAGCCTGGCACAAAGCCTCCCTGAAAACATTGTTGTAGAAATAAGGGCCAGGGGGTACTCTTGTGCAAGTTCAGTGACGAGAAAGGGGCCGGCCTGGATGCAAGAATGTCATCTCACCCTTGTTAATGTAACAAGGCTCTCAATGTAGGGAATTATGTTGAACAAGTAGATACCCTGCCCAACAAAACAAAACCGAAGCCGCCGGACTTGGGATTAGACCTTTAATATACACCATGTTTCCGCTGCTTGGAGTTAAATATACAAAATTAGACCTTTAATTTAGACCATGTTTCCGCTGCTGATGATATGATTTTAATGTGCATTATCTCTGAATTTTTTGAAACCAACGTGAATAATTATTTAGAGACATGCATGTTATTAGAAATTGTATGACTTTATCGTTGTTTATTTAACCAACGTTAAATTTAATGATGAGTCATGATTATCTTTCTGATGTTATTCTTTTTTTCATCCAACGATGAATCTAGAATAGATTTTGGATTTATGCATGTTTAAATTTCGACCAATGTTGATTTTAACTTATGCATGTGGATTTTATGCTGCTATTGAGCATGATCTGATTTGATTTATATTTCATTGTTGATGAAGGGCTTAATGCTGCGATGCTCCTCGCACAGATGGGGAAAATTGATCCGCTCAAAGGGAATAACTATCCCTCTTGGCGATAGAACATCGACATGATGCTCACTTTGAGTGATTTGGATTTCGCACTCTAGACTGACAGACCCACTGAGCCTGCTGCAGGCGATGCTCAGTATGAGCAAAAGATGATGTTGTAAAGCATCGAGAAAAGAAAGCGGGAGATTTCAAACAATAAGTGTTTGAAGATTATTAGACACCTCATTGACGACTCGACTGAGGGGTCCACACCAGAGTGCACTACTGCTAAAGAGCTTCTGGAAAGACTGAAAACTCAGTTTATCGGATCCTCCAAGGCGTATGCTAGCGCACTGGTAGATGATTTCTGCAATACGAGGTGTGACAGTTCTGGAGTGCGAGCTTATATCCAGAAGATAACAAGCACTATTACTAAGCTGAACAAGTACTTGGGCAGGGAACTACGTGAGGACTTTGTTGTGCACATAATCATGAAATCGCTTCCAAAAGAATATGAGACGTTTTATGTGCACTACAACACCACTGTCAAGGACAGATGGACAATTGACCAGCTTATAGCACAATGCTTGCAAGAAGAGGAGAGGCCGAAAAGTCACAAGAGTGACTCTCTCAACTATGCCTTGCATCAGTCAAAGAAAATGAACAAGAACTCCAAGCCAGTCTTCAAGAAGGGGCCTAAAGGAGATTCTGGACAATCCTCGAGCAAGCCCCCTCCCATTAACCACAACCATGGCAAAGGGAAGAACCCAGACAAATTCTTCCATGTGCCATGGAACACTTCCCTGCACTGCAAACAAGAGGGGCACCACAAGAAGGACTGTGCAGAATGGTTGAGGTCTCTCCTCAACAAAGACAAAGGTACAAATTATGTGACTTTTATTGATGAATCCCTATATTTAGAATTTTCCACTAATGACCGGTGGATTGACTCGGGTGCAACTGTGCATGTTGCGAATTCTTTATAGGAGTTCAGAACAAGGAGGATGCTGGAAAAGGGCAGAAGAAGCGTTAGAGTTGCTAATGAAAAAGAAGTCCCAGTCAAAGCCATTGAGGATCTTTCTCTAGAATTGGATGATTGTTTTGTACTATTATTAAGAGATATTCTTTTTGTTCCCTCATTAAAGAGGAATTTGATTTTTGTCTCTAGACTTGATGATGAGATGATACATTGTCATTTTAGGAATAATAGATGTGTTATTCGATCTAATAACAAAGATGTTGGTCTCGCCATCCGACGAGACATGCTTTATTTGCTTTCCAAATACAATGTTGTGAATGAGATTGACGCATCCGACCCTGTACCTGAAATGATTGTGACAAAGAAACGAAAAAGAAACGATGGAGAAACTTTGTCGAAATTGCAGCATTGTCGCTTAGGCCACATTTCGAGGGGGGATAGAACGATTGATAAAAGAATATATTCTCCATCCGTTGGACTTTACTGACTTAGAGCATTGCATAGAATGAATCAAAGGAAAATTTGCGAACCAAATTAAGAAAAACGCAAAGCGTAGATCGGGAGTATTGGAGATAATCCATAAAGACATTTGTGGTCCTTTTTCCTGAAAAGACTATGGACGGCTATGACTCGTTTGTAACGTTCATAGACCATTACTCTCGATATGGCTACATCTACCCCATCAAAGAAATATCAGAAGAGTTAGACAAATTCAAGTTATTCAAAACTGAAGTTGAAAATCAGCATGACTTGAAGATAAAGATTGTAAGATCTGACCGGAGGGGGGGAGTACTACGGTCGACATACGCAGTATGGACATGTTCCTGGACCTTTTGCAAGGTTTGTACGAGAAAATGGAATACTAGCCCAGTATTCTACACTGGGTGAGTCTCAGCAGAATGGAGTAGAAAAAAGAAGAAATCGCACCTTGATGGACATGGTGCGAAGTATGATAAGCTACTCGACTCTTCCGGTTAGTCTGTGGATGGAGGCATTAAAAACCACTATTCATATACTTAATCGGGTTCTAGTAAGTCTGTCCCTAAAACGCCATATGAATAATGGACTAGGAGAAAGCCCACATTGAATGATTTGCATGTTTGGGCTGTCCAGCTGAGGCCAAGATATTTAACCCATCACAGAGAAAATAAGACGAAAGGACAGTGAAGTGCCACTTTATTGGCTACCTTGAAAAGTCGAAAGGCTTTAGATTTTATTGTCCAGATAAACACACGAAATTTGTTGAGACAAGGCACGCGGTGTTTCTGAAAAATGACATGATCCGGGGGAGCATGGCACCTCGAGAAGTGAACCTTCAAAAAAGAGGACGTATGTCCCATTTCCAATGGTGGAAAAACCATACTTCTCGATGCCTGCTAACATAGCACCACCAGTTCAGTTTCCAATGGTGGAAAAACCATACTTCTCGATGCCTGCTGACATAGCACCACCAGTTCAGTAAACTGTTGTTGCAACCCCTGTTGTGGACGTTGATTCATCGAGCACCACAATGAATGAATGAGAATTTACCCCGGTCCCTGAGCCGTCTCCTGCTGCAATCAGTGAGCCTCCGACTCTTGCTGCAACTGAGGCCACGGAATCGGAACAAGAAATTGTGCCTGACGATCCACCACCAGAGGAGCCTCAAATGGAGGAACAAGATATAGAAATGCCTGTGAGAGGGTCACAAAGAGTTAGGAGATCTGCGATCCCTGACGATCACGAGATGTATGTCAGTGAGAATATAGCTCTAGAGGAAGATCCCACTGCATATGAGGAAGCCATGAGAAGTCCCGACTCATCCAAGTGGCTTGCCGCTATAGAAGATGAAATGAGATCTATGGATACGAATAAAGTCTAGGACTTAGAAGAGATTCCCAAAGGAGCAAAGATAGTAAGCTGTAAAGAGATTCCCAAAGGAGCAAAGATAGTAAGCTGTAAATGGGTCTATAAGACCAAAAGAGACTCCAGAGGGAACATCGAAAGATATAAAGCCCGATTAGTGGTGAAAGGCTTTACTCAGAGAGAGGGAATCGATTACAACGAAACCTTCTCACCTGTTTCGTCGAAAGACTCCTTTAGAATTATTATGGCGTTAGTTGCTCATTTTAATTTGAAATTACACCAAATGGATGTAAAGACATCATTCTTGAATGGAGTGCTTAGTGAACATGTATTCATGGCTCAACCTAAGGGTTCTGTTGTGGAATGAAAAGAAAATTTGGGATGCCACCTAAAGAAATCCATTTATGGATTGAAACAAGCTTCAACAGTGGTATTTGAAGTTTGATGATACCATTCGAAAGTTTGGTTTCAAAGAGAATGTTGAGGACAATTGCATTTATGCAAAGTTTCAAAACGAAAGGTATATTTCCTTAGTCTTGTACGTGGACGATATCCTACTAGCTAGCAGTGATATGGATTTGCTCCCGGAGACAAAGAGATTTCTAAGCTCAAATTATGATATAAAAGATCTGGGGGAGGCGTCCTATGTCCTGGGGATTCAAATTCTCAGAGACATAAATAGAAGCATGCTAGGATTATCTCAAAAGACATATATTGAAAATGTGAAAATGTCTTGATAAGGTATGGCATGCAAGCCTGTAATGCAGGGCTTGTTCCGATAGCCAAGGGCGAGGAGTTTGGGAATTTTCAATGTCCCAAGAATGAGTATGAGAAAGATCAAATGAAATCGGTTCCATATGCTTGCGCGATCGGGAGCATAATGTATGCACAAGTGTGCACACGCCCTGACTTGGCATTCACAATTGGGATGCTTGGAAGATACCAGTCAAACCTAGGAAGAGCTCACTGGATAGCTATGAAGAAAGCCTTGTGATACTTGCAAGGGACGAAATACCTAATGTTGACATATAGAAAGACAGACGTCCTACAGTTAGCAGGGTACGCAGGTTCAGACTGGGCAGGGTGTAAAGACACCAAAAAAATCCACGTCTTCTGGTAGGAGGGTCCGTATCATGAAAAAGTTGCAAGCAATCCATCGTTGCATCATCGACAATGTACGCTGAGTTTATTGCTTGTTTTGAGGCAACAGGATAGGCTATGTGGCTAAAGAAATTTATACCCGGATTGAGAGTGGTAGATAGCATTGAAAAACCACTTAAGATATACTGCGACAATTCATCAGCAGTAGACTATTTTCACAACAACAGGTCAAGTGGTACAACGAAGCACATTGACATTAAGTTTTACGTTGCGAAGGAAAGAATCCAGGATCACACTGTTGACATTAAGCATTTAGGAATCGAGGAAATGCTTGCGGATCCACTGACTAAAGGTGTTTCACCCAAAGTGTTGAATAAACACTTAGCCGGCATGCGTTTATAGAAAGGCCTATGATTCTGGATTGAGGGCTGATGAAACAACCATCTCACAGAAAGCCTGATTCTGAGATAGAAAGATACAATGTAGTCAATGAGTTCAATTGCACGTAACTGCCTATTTGAACACTTTGGTCTCAGTATGTTGATATGGCACAGAATGATTTTGAGACTGATGAGACTGAGATCAAAGGAGGAGAATGTTGGTTTTGATCTCGCCAACGGTCATGAGACCGAGTTTGAGAGATCCCCGCGCCCTAATCGGGGGTGCGACCTCCCTTTGTGGTTGTGGCCCCCGGTCACAGTGTGCCATATAAAAGAGAGACTAGGGGCCGGCACGGAAGCGAACGCAATCACAACCGTCGTAAACCCTAGCCCAACATTTTTTGAGGGACCCGATCTCTCGGCGCACCAAGTGACTAGAAGCGCCACCGCCTTTCCACGCCGCCGACCCGATGGCCGACGACGCGAACGGCAACGCGGGCGACGCTCAAGAGCAGTAGAGGTTGGAGCAGGAGGCCAAGGCGACGGAGGAGCGCCACCTCAAGGAAGAACAGGAGAGGGACGCCGAGGACCGCAACCTACGCGAACAAGGAAACACCGTTGCCCATACGGCACCGATCGCGCCTTTCCCCAGAACCGAAGGTGATCTCTCTCCCTCTCTTTCTCTCCCTCCTAGATCTACGTGAATCCTATGAACACAATATCTAGAACTCGTTAGTGGTGGGCTCTCGGAGCTTAGATGCACAAAACAACGCCAACACGGAGGAGTATCCGGTCACTCCAAGGCTCCAAGCCTCTAGCAAATCAATGACATAAAGGCGGCGCCATTGATTATCGCCGTGGTGATTGCCATATCACTATTTCTGACAGCAGGAGCTGGGCCAAACACAATTCTCCGTCTAGCTCAACAAAGTCAAGCCGCTTAGGCTCAATCCAGCGGTTTCCGATATTGGTTCTGCAAAATTAAATGCTGTATTGTTACTGCACCAGAGAGAAGAATAGTGTGAATAGTGACGGGAAAGAGAATGGAGGAAGGGGGTGGAGGATGCGCTGGAGACAGCCTTATGCGATATCAAAAGCGGGTGGGATATGAAACTAAAGGTGCATTTGGTTGATGGGACGGAAAAGAACGGGATGGGACGATCCTATTTTACGCTGTTTGGTTGTGGAACGGAAAAAAAATGGGATCATCCCGGGATGGATTCATCTCTTAAAACCGGGGATGGTGTTGTCCCCCGAAATCGGGCGGACCACACCGTCCCCCGCGGCCCCCCGTCCCCGACTCTTCTCCTCTCGCACGGGATGCAGGCCAGCGGCGGTCGGCGGCACCCAGCGCAGCTCGCTCCTACGCGGCCCGGCCTTCTTTCCTGTCCTGCGCGACGACTGCACCAAGGGCCGGCGGCGTGGTTCTCCCTGCAGGCCCGCGGCGTGGCTGCACCAAGCTCGACGAAGCTGGAGGCGCGCATGGTGTGCCCGCCCGTGCAGCTCATGGTGTGCGCCTGCTAGCGCGTCGTGGCGCGGTTGCGCCGGGAGCGTGGCGGCGCATGCGCGGTCGCGCGGGCCGTGCAGGAGCTGCGCAAGAAGGGTGCCGCGTTCGATCTATCCAAGGAGCCGCATTACGGGGTCACGAGGACCAAGTGCACCAGCGTCAACGGCGGGGGCGCTTGTGCCTCGTTCTTGGCTGGCTCCGCTGCCATGGACGGCAAGCTCGTCCCTTGTTTTTCTTTTTGTCTACGAACGAACGGACCTTCCAATCTTCCATTTGTGGGGATCGGAACTAGGGAGGAAACAGGGAAAGGGACGATCTCACCGGAGAAAGATTTGAGTTGAGGCCGGAGGGCGGAGCGGCGCGACCCATCGCCGGAGGTGGACAGTGGCGGAGCGGAGCTCGATAATTTTCACGCCTAGGACCGCTTTCACGTGTAGACAACCCATACCGCACCGCATGCCAATGATTCACGTAAGCAAGCGATAAAATGCAATGTATTCCAGTTTCCATGCCTAGTTAAACAACAAACTATGATGCAACACAAAATAAAAATATGGCCATAAAATAGGCATAGGCATAGCCGAATAAAAGGATCTCAATGTCCAATTCTCTTTGTTATTTAATTCTATTTTTCTAATAATGTCTATAGAATTGGAATGAATGTATAACCGTATTTAAATTTGTGCAATTAAATTTAGAACATGCTGCTAGTCTAAAGAGGAATTGTGGAGTTGCTAGTCCACAGCAGCCAGCACCCCCAGGCCCTAGGCGTCGCGCGGAGGCACCCAACAGGCAGCACTCACAAGCTGAGAGCCGGAGACTGAGCGTAGAATCTATAAATTTTTTTACCTGGGCCATGGAAATACAAAGGGAATATAAGAGGGGATTTGGGCCATGGCCCTAGTGGGTGACCCGCCGCTGAAGAAGGGGCGGAACGAGGCGGAGTTAGAGTATCGATCCTAATATTTTGTCTTCCAATATGTTTAGATTGGGTCTTCCTAAAAGTTTACAAACCCAAAAAAGCGGAATAAAATTGGGTGGAGACGGACACCCGACGCTCGGCTCCTCCCAGAAGCTTGGCTAGCCTTCCACGCGGATAAGCAACTCCGTCCCTGGCGACGGCGAGCGCGCGCCGACGAAGGTGCGTCCACGACCACCCCGACAAGTACCAGAGGAGCGACTCCGCGTCGTCTGCCGGCTGCCGCGCGCAGCGGGAGGAAGGATTCTAGATCCGCGTGAACTTGCCGATGACGACCGGCGGCTTGGCGAACGAGAAGCGGTCGACGGCGGCGTCTTGGTCCATGGTGAGGTCGGTGAGCGCGACCGCGACGGCGTAGCCTTCCTGTAGGAGGACGTTGGCGAAGTGGCTGACAAAGAGGACGTGACAATGAACTTCGGGGAAGATTGTTGATTTGTCAGGGGCGTCGGAGACGAGGCAGAGGCCGTCCGGGATGCCTACAGCGGCACGGAGGGGGTGGAGCAGAGGTTGGGTCGCTCACGGTGGTGTTGGGGGCGAGCCGAGCGCTGGGCGGCTAGGCGTGAAGGTGAAGAGCTGAGCCGATACGGGAGAGATGTGCCGTGGAGCCGGCCTTCAAACTGCCGTACGATGGGCTTTCGACGTAGATTCCGTCGGGTGTCCATGCGGGTACACATGGAGACCGTCTCCACACAATTTTATTTTATTCCAAAAAAGCGCCATACCCTCCAACAGCTCCTTATTTTATCCCAATAATATCCCCACGTGGCGGAAGGCGGTAGGCGGTAGGCGGGGCCGACCTCAGCGACGACTACATGGTGCGCCCCGTGCTGGATCTCGCTATCAGTCGGTCCTAGCGCTGGAGTCCGCCCCCGCCTCTGCCTCCCCATGCCGCCTCGGGCACCACTCCTGCCGGCTCCACAGACGCCAGGTCGCCCCTCCCACCGACGCGCCCTGCCTCAGCTAGCACGGCCGCACTGCGCTGCCCGGCACCACGGTGTCCTTTAGCTTGGCTTTCCGGAACACCCGTCGTAGCGACGCGTCTCCGTTCCTACACCCCCTGGAGCCGAGGCTGGACGCAACGAAGCCCAGCGCGTTCGCGGTGGAGTAGCGTGCATGCCCGTCATCACCGCGCAGGAGGAGCATGGCGGCCAGCACGCTTCCTGCACCGGCGCCCACCATGGCGTCGAAGAAGTCGATCACGCAAGCGCCCGGGTCCCCTCTGTGCACCCGCAGCGTGGCCTCCAGCCTCGCGAGCGTGGCCGCGGCCAGCAGCGCATCGCCGCAGCCCGAGCTGCACCCATTGATGGCCAGCACGCGGACCCAGGTAGGAGGGAGGAGGCGGGGCGACAACAGTGGGAGAAGGAGGCGGGCGATGACGGTGGGAGAGAGGAGGCAGTGGCGACAAAGGCAGAGGGCACGAGCAGAGAGAGAGCGGTGGCGGAGAGAGGGAGAGAGCGGGTAGAGGGAGAAATAGTTAGACACACTGGCGACGACGTGGGTGAGACACGTATGATCTAGCTTTCCCACGAACCTGTATGGACCCTGTGTGAATCATTTAAAAAGTTTGTGGACTTACGATCAATGTTAAATAATTGATGAACCTAAATGAAAAAAAAGTTTGTGAACCTACCATCAAAATTAAATAGTTGATGGATCTAAGTGACCCAACAAGAAAAATTAATGAACTAGCTTAGCCATGCATTTATCTCTATATTTTGAAAGCCGTCGGAGATGCTCTTACCACGGGGAACATGCTGGAGCCGCGGGGAAGAAAACAATGGAAACAGAGGCTGACATATGTGGTCCACTTATCGTATGCATCTAATCTCATTACGCTCGTCGCCCAACCAAACAAAAACCGTGTGGAATAGATCTATTCTCAAAATCAGAGATGGAGTGGAATAGGACCGTTCCATCTTTTGCTGTCATCGAACCAAACGCTGCCTAAATTCCTCATCTCCTAAATTGAGGCGGAGGAACCCGCTTGAACTCTCAGGGGAATCCTCGTCTACGTGGAAAAGCAGAGCGCCCTTGAAATACATCGACTGCCGTTGCCAAACTGGCAACGGAGGATCCTCCAATGGTAGAACGGGATGTTGCTGGAGAATGTGGTAGGCCAGGCCTCACCATCGATGACACTGTTGAGGGTGTGCGGGGCGACGAGGAAGGACGGCGCTGTATCATGCCTGGATGCGGACTGCTGCTTGAGATGCATGATGATGAACGGTTGGCTGGAGATGATGGCGAACCAGGCCTTGCACACAGACCTGCATCGGGCAAGAGTTTGAACGGGAAGCCGGAGCAGGATCTCGTAGACGAGCTCGTCAGGGAGTGCTGGACCACGGGCCCTCCTCTTATATGTCTTCAGATTCAGAAGAAGAGCACTCGCTTTTGAGTTGTACGAACAATCTACAATGTTGTTATGCTTCGTTGCAATCAAGCCCATGGCCTGAAAAGACAACAAATACTGGACTCGTTAATCGATCTGGGTGGAGCAGAGCAGGTGCATATATAGTTTATAGACAGGTAGACTTCACATCACAAATAAACATAAACGAAATCGGACTCGCAGATCACATATACCGTCTCCGTTTTGACTTTGGATCATCGTCTTAGTCTTCTTCTATAAGTTCGAGCTAACACGTATGGTAGTACTCGATCGGTTACTTATACACACACGAGGCTGAATCAGCAATAATATGGACATGGACGGAACCCGCGCCAAAGCTGTGTAGTAGCACGCTGATGACACATCTCTTCTTTAATTTGGACAAAGATATCGAAAAAGAAAAAAAAACATGGAACAGTTGCTTTGGACATTTGAACAACAGTATCTACTAGTGCCAAAATAAACTTGACAACAGTGGTTTCGGTTAAGACAAGGAGAGAGAATCTTTTACTTAGACTTTTTAGAGTGGCGCGGCGGAATGCGGCCCATTCAGTACTTTAAGGCCACCTCGAGCATCACAACTATCACATTTATCAAATTTAAAACTTCACTCTGTCTCCAACGCCAAATCCTTCAAATTGAAGCAACCGTTAGAGCTAGCCTAACCATCAAAATCACATTAGGCATATTAGCAACAAGGGTAATATTCATTTCCTTACACCCACCATCATTATTTACTGATGTAGGACTAAACCTAACATACACACTCCCTCCGTCCTAGATTGTAAGCGGTTCTGGCTCTCTTTTTATTCGTCTATATTCATACAGATGTTGATGAATTTAATTAGACACATGCAGATTAAACACACACATGGAGTAATTTAATGAATTTAGCATATGTTTAGAACCCCTTACAATTTGGGACGGTGAGTATAAAGAAATTTTAAAAATTTATACAAAAGTAAACAATATTATGGGCAGGAACTAACTGAGATTGGTTGAAAATAAACTAGGTAGTTTGAATGAAAAACTACAGCTAGTTGGTGGAATATTGGTGCTGATAAGCGTTACTCTATGTACCTCTTTTTCTAAATAACGTAGGAGAGTTACGTATCATTTCATTGAAAAGAAGGAAGGGTACAACAGAACTAGGACCTATCAAAAAAAACTTTCTATAGATTATTAGTAGCCGCTCTTAAAAATATTGATTTCAAGAATCCCACGAGATAGAGATAAAACTATTCCTAGAAACCTCATGACAATTGGAAATAACTGGTCATGAACCCTTGCTTTCGCACGGATTAAAGTTTTATTAGTAAATATAGATTTAATCTTTAATAATATTGGAGGTGATTATTTTAATTCATCTTTCGCAATGACGTTGTGGTGATTTATGTGCAAATTTAGAAATTATTTTAATTTATTTTTCATGATAGTATATTGGGTAATTTAGATGCAGACCTAAGGCTGATTTTAATTTATTTTTATAATAGCATGGTGAGTAATTTATATGTAAATTTATGAGTTATTTAATCCATATTTTATAATGGCATGATGGATAATTTTTATGCAAATTTATGGAGTTATTACAATTAATATTTTATAATGGCATGGTGGGTAATTTTTATATAAATTTAGAGGGTTATTTTATTTCATCTTTCATAATAAAATGATAGGTAATATTTTTAGAAAATATAACACATCTAATGGCTACTATTGTTTGAGCCACATGGTAGACAACCAAATCTTACTATTACTAATTAGAGGCTTCTTTTGGTGCCTCCACGTTGATCCTCACGAAACGCACCAGAAAAAAGATAAATCCTAAAAATTCTCACAGAAATAAAAAACATCCGACCATCAATTCACAGATTGGTCGCATCCGTTTGGCTAGAAAAAATTAGAACGGAGCTAAAAAATCATGAAGCAGAGCCACGCCAAACAGGCACTTAATAACCATTAGATCTGTTTTCTAAGTAATTACCCACCTCTGACATTATGAAAGGTTTTGAGTTCAACTCTCAACGAAAACAAATTTTTTCTTTTTTGGCAGATTTTTTCTATTTTTAATTTATTTTCTAAGTAATTATTCACCTCTATCGTTACGAAAGGTTTCGAGTTCAACTCTCAACGAAAGCAATTTCTTCTTTTTTTGGCAGATTTTTTCCATTTTCAAATTTACTCACATTTTTTGTCAAACGTTTTTCACATTTACAAATTTACACTATTAAATAATCTTGTAAATTTTTTCATAAAGATGTTAGAAATGTTTCTATGAAACATATAGTTTGTGCCTAATCTTGCTATTACTAATTAGAGACTACTTTTGGATCGTCTTATTAATCCTCATAAGATGCGCTAAATAAAATATAAAATTATAGAAATTCTTACAATAATCAGAAACATCATATCATCGATTGCAGACTAAAATCTTAGTAGCTATTAGATCTGTTTTCTATGTAATTAATATCACGTCATCCATCATGTAGCTCTAATAATAGATTTGTTTTCTAGGAAAAAGATAGATCCTAAAAATTCTCTAGAAAAATCAGAAACATCCTATGATCCATCATCTAGCTCTAATAATAATAGTCATTAGATATGTTATAGTTTCTAAAAAATTATCCACCATGACATTATGAAAGATGAAATAAAATAATCGCCTAAATTTGTATAAAAATTGTCCATCATGCCATTATGAAATATGAATTAAATAGCCTCTTAAATTTGCATAAAATTACCCAACATGCCATTATGCAGTACGAATTAAAATTACCCAGCATGCCATTATGCGATACGAATTAAAATAACATCTTAAATTTGCATGTAAATTACTCAACATGCCATTATAAAAAGTGAATAAAATAAACCATAAATATGCATATATATTACCCAATATGCCATCATAAAATATAAATTAAAATAATTTCTAAATTTGCACATACATTATCCACAATGACATTACAAAAGATGAATTAAAACAATTTGCTCTAATATTTTTACGGATTAAATCTATATCCCCTAAAACTCTAACCCGTACGAGAGCACGGGTTGATGGACTAGTCTTATTATTACTAATTGGAGGCTCCTTTTGAAGCCTCCACGTTAATTCTGGTGAGACGCGCTAGAAAAAAAATCCTAGAAAATCTCAAAAAAAAAAACATCCGGACATTAATTCGGTGACCTATAGTCATCAACAACGATAATAGCCATTGGATAGAAAACATAAAGTAACCCCAATAGATCATAAAAAGTTACCCACATATACCATCAATCAATATAATTAATTTAAGATCTATCTCACCCGAAACCCTATCTACACAATCTATTTTATCGTGTAGACGGCACAACTCGAGCTCCGAGAGAGGATCACGGTACATGCATCAAGGGTGTCTCTCGCCATCTATCATTAAAGTCCGATTGAATTGCTTTGCAACTTCGTCATCAGCTGCATGGAAACTGGGGCAGATGTTGTGGCGCGGTCATGGAACGTCAGCCGGCATATCAACACTGGGAGCGGGCAAGAAAGGGGCATGTGCATCAACGCCCTCATGATGCATGCTACGAGCCTACGATTGGCAAGGGCGGAACGCCGAGCCCCACGCATGGCGTGGAGGCTTGCTTCGATGTTGGCCGAGGCGGCGTAATCACGAAAACTGAGGATTTTTGTTCACATGAAAAAAGGTAAGGGTATTCTGTTCAATCTTGCATATCCCAATCCAATTGATTTAATGCAAAATTGCAAATAGTGCAGTGAAGTTTATTTTATTGTTCATTCTTGAAATTTTGTTATGCCGATCATGTCTCTTTGCCCCTCTTTTTAGCATGCATGTAAAGCAATTATTTGGGTACAAATATTAATATTATTTATCTATCACGTCTATTGATGCCATGTTTGTTTCTATCCGATAATATAATCTATTCCTTTCATTCCAAAATATAATTTGTTTTAGCCTTCGAACTAATCAATCATTGTTAAATGAAGGTGTTTTGTAGACATGTCTAGATTTATCAATATACATTCAAATATAAATGGAAAGAAAGATCGCTAAAAGGAACTATTATTGGACAGAGGGTGGTTGCAAAAAAAAAAAAAAAGCCTTGCATCGAGTGAGATCCATCGATTGGTATTAAGAAAGAGTTGCTAGAAAATACTAAATAGGTGTGATCGGTACTAAAAGGGTGGAACGTGTACCATATAAATTTATTTTTTTAATTCGCCAAAAGACTTATTCGTAATGTCCAGTAAAAATTTAATGGAAGAGTTACTTCTTGGTGCCGTGAGTACTTTTCCAACCACTATAAAATGCCTCATGATCTTAAATACCAAACATTAATATTAGCTTATTGGTTACCTAATGTAATCTATATATAAATTATGATAGTAAATAAAAAGTATATACACTTTATATTAGACTACAATGACAAAAAAGCTAAGGACATTGGTGTTGTATTTATTTTATATAGATGTGCTCATGATCTATATATAGATGTGCTCTTATCATTTATATTTAAAGTCTTTAATGGAATATAAGGTCACAAATCGTAATTAGCGTGGTTCAAGGAATCCCTAATCCATTAGAGAGCTAGAGTTTAAGGATTAATCGGTTATTGTAAATTAATTGGTAGGTATAATTGTGGAAATAATAGTGCAAAAAAAAGATATCAAGACATCGATCATGACAAAAGCACACATAATTATAGTTCAATTCTTCATGATAAGACAAACTAAAGCAAGGTAATAACCATCAACCATCAACCATGAAATCAGTACAATTTCCCTCGTACTAGAAAGCAAACCAGAGGGATACAAACCAAAATAAAGAAATGACTCAAATATTGATTGCATTAGCATACAAACAAATCAGGGCCGTTAGAATCCCTCATAAGCTCACCACTCACCGGCGACAGTTGTACATATATGTGAATTTCTCTAAAGTCTTATCAATGAAGATGATTATACAAGCTAGCTAATAAACAAGTTCTCTATAAACTATTCATATTTTATTTACATACTAAATTACGAGACATACGTGCGTATCCTATAATCCCTGTGCAACGCACGGGTTGATAGACTAGTGTTTATAATTTATGTGAGAATTTTTAAGATTTATCTTTTCTCATAGCGTACTGGTGAGAATTAACGTAAATGCTTCAAAATAAATTTCTAATCAGTAATATTAAGATTTCGATCGCAGTGTTTCTAACAAGCCACCCGTTGAAAGTTAAATTTTCTAGAGGCAGGTTGTCCCGGCAGGCCAATGGGGAGTTGATTTTCAGAGGCAAGCCTTCCCATCGGCCGCACCTGAGTCTATTTTCAGGAACTTCAGGTTGGACAGCTCGTGTCGCTAAATGTCTGATGCGACATATCACTATTTCCGATGTGAATAAGATCCTCTGTGATTATATATCATGCAGTTGAGTCTTGACATGCTGGCCCCACCAGCCACCAGTGACGTTACTGCGAGGAACTCCTCCCTTTCCAACTGCCATGGTTGGCGGCACAAAAAAGCGACTCTACAGATAGCAATCGAACCGCTTGTGGTACTAGTATACTTTCCGTAGTATGCAGTGTTACTTTGTGTGCTGGAACTCGATCCTGATCCTATGCTGCTGAGTGCTGACACACGACAAGCAATAGAACGACGAATCTCCATGGTGCATTGGTGCTGGCTTGGAACAAATGGCGGCACGGCGTTGGATTTTACCGACCGTGTGCTCCCGTCCCGAGCGGGAAACAAAACCTAAAACCTTGTTCGGTTTGTCTGGTTTTTAGAGGGGATTGGAGGAGATTTAATCTCTTTCTATTCAAATTTGATTAGCAAAGGATTAAATCCCCTCCAATGCTCTTAGATTTTTCTCTAACCGAACGAGCCCTCGGTTAGAGGAAAATCCAAGGGATTGAGTGACCCAATATCCTTTCAATCTTCTCTAATCCTATTTGGATTCGGATTCTATGCTAACCGAATAAGGTCTCAAGGCATGTTCGGTTGTTCTGGTTTTGGAGAGGATTTAATTCCTTGCTGATTTGAATAGAAAGGGATTTAATTCTCTTCAATCTTCTCCAAAATCAAGACAATCGAACAAGCCCTTAACACAAGCGAAGGGGATTGAGTGAGATTGAGAAGGATTAAATCCCTTGCAAATCAAAATACCACATAATACCTTCCAATCCTCTTGGAGAAGGGATTAATTGAACAAGGTTAGGAAAGAATCCAAGGGGATTGAGTGGTATTGAAGAGGATTGAACCATTTGCAAATCAAAATACCACTTAATATCTCCCAATCCCTTAGAATTTCTCTATAACCGAACGAGGCCCTATGTTGGTGCACCGGAATGGGTTTTCCGTGTGCCTCTCTGTAATTAACCATTGGGCGTGCGTGCTTTTTTGCCTAGCGAGCGAATGCATGCAAAGGACCCTAGTATTTTCCTCCCTCAGCTCGTTGTTTAGTTTGTTGTAGTATTGATAAAGCACCATATCCACTAAGGCACCATACCTAATTCAAGCACACCGGTGCACGAACTAGGCTAGCTGCGCGCGAATAGTTATTTAGAGGTTAATTATTCCATCCAGTGGACGCACTACTATAATAAGCAATAAAACGGCAACTCTACTTTATCAACAAATTTTGGTTGCACACACAAAGGAATCTTTTGAGGTGCAGGATTTTTATAGGAATATCACATGAAATAGTTTACTGTTTTAAAGAAAACATATAATTTGGGAAACAATTTCCAGTAATACAAAGGGGGCCAATATGTAATTTGATGAACTGAATACTTCTAAACTAAAATTTCAATAGGAAGAGCATGAAAAAAATCATGTGACTACTTTTTAGGTTGATGGTAGCCCAAAATCGTAGCAGCATCAATAATAAGGTATAGTTAAGTTTGTTACTCCGTTCATACAACGCAGTTGACCTTTTCTCGCAAATTCAACCAATCGTCTTAATTATACAAATTATCATTCATTTTGTTGTGATATGGCATATCACTAAAGCTAAGGTTGTGGGGTTTTCCATGTTTGAATAATTATTGCGAATAAAAAATAATTAAAGTTGTAGAAAAAAACAACCACGTCGTGAGTGAATGGCATCCCATCATGGTAGCTTACTCATACACCATTCACAAGCATGGTGGAACATGGTATTTAACGTCGAATCTACTAGCTGAGGAACCAAAAAGTGGTAGATTTGGACACAGAAAGAAAAACAATAAAAAAATGTAGAGACGTACACTGCCTAGAACCCTGCAGTATAAATAGGGATAGTACGTGCTAAGCTCGTGAAGCACAGCAAATTAAACCCCTAGATAAGTAAAGCACGCACCTCGATCTCTACCAACTTGTTGTTGCAACAATTGATTAGCCATGGGAAGAGGCCACTACTGCGGTGCTACCCTCCTGGCTGTCGCTTTCATGCTTCTCGTGTGTTCAGCGGCTGAAACTTATGTTGTTGGAGATTCAAAGGGCTGGGGGGACGACTCCGTGTCGTACGACAGCTGGTCTGCTGGGAAGACCTTCGCAGCCGGTGACACGCTTGGTACGTATACGTATACTATAATTATTAATTTTATTAGATGACATGAACACACGTGAGGGAAACTAATTGATCAGTACTACATTATCATAATATCATGCATGCAGTCTTCAACTACCCGGCGGGCGAGCACAAAGTGGTCGCCGTGACCGCGTCCGAGTACCGGAGCTGCAAGGTGACGAGTAGCGCCGCCGCGGATGCCGCGGCAGCTGCTACCACTATGGCTGCTGCTGCGACGACAACGACCGCCGGAAAGCATCCCTGCGGCTGCAACTGCACCGCATGCACAGCGGCCAGAGCTACTACGACTAGCGATGCAGCTGCAACGACCTCTTGCGGCTGCGGCTGCGGCGGCGACCACCATCACCCCCATGAGTCGTCGTCACAGCCTACGACTAGTGATGCTACTGCAACGACCTCTTGCGGCTGCGGCTGCGGCGGCGACCACCATCACCCCCATGAGTCGTCGTCACAGCCTACGACGGCGGCGTCCGCCGCCACCACCATTAGCACCACCAGGTTTGTCCTGAAGAGAGGCACCAACTACTTCATCTGTGCCGTCCCCAGCCACTGCGCCTCCGGGATGAAGCTCCGAGTCCTTGCCAACTGAGGACCCAGCGGGCGCTGGCCATTAAAAACACTACTAATATTTGTGCGCGTTTAATTAATTTCTCGTCGATCCCCCATAAATAAAGGACTAATTAATAAGCATGGTCCTACCGAGCTTATTACTGTCCAGCTTGCGCAGGGATCCGCCGGATGTGTATTTGCGAGTGTGTGGAACTACTACCAGTGTGATAAGTGTGTGATTTTACGAGTGCTTGAATATGGAGTGTATCGTCTGCGCTTGTCATGTCATGCATGTATATATATACGCAAGATAAATAACGGTATGGGTGATCGCGACAAATCTTCTGATGAGTTGCCGCCCAGTTTCTGATGACTCATCTCCAAGATTATTTGGCTGCTAACTTTACTTTGCACACATGCATGTTCAAACATACAGCTTTGCCAAATTCACCAATAACTGTGCCTAGTTCCAACCGTACTGTAATCTAAAACGGCAATTCTACAAATAATATTCGGCAAGGCAAGGCGAAGCCAAGGCCGTTCGATCGGTTTCTTTATTGCTAGATTGCCGAGAGCAAAGCCAAAACCTCTGCCTTATTGACAGCTCCGAGGAAGGCAGCGAGGCATCCAAACGCCGAGCGCAGTCCTATTGTTAGAATAGATTCAGAGTGAATGGATCCAATGATCCTTGTGTTCTATTTCCATTAACAGTAAACACAGATATACACGCCGAACGGACGGCTCCGTTCGGTCCTTTTAATCACGTTTACAATATGTGGATTAGAATTACAGGGAGATTAGTATCTACTAATTTACTAGAATGTTCCTGTATGTCCTGGATGAGATCACCGTCTTCATTGTTCTTCAACGCTCCTCCTCGATCGAATCCATCTATATCCTATTACATTATTATATCTAGGAGTACAGAAATTATTCTATATCAATCCTATTACGTCTATTATCATCTTACGAAAACCCTATGGAAAAAATAGATGATATGACATATCTCCTATGTCGATATTATCTCATTAAAAACTTTATATGATAAAACCTCTATGAGGATGAAAATCCATATAAAGAAAAGAGTATAATATGATGTTAACTGAATTATATCTTGAAGAGTATTACTCCCCTGATTCATGCAAATCCCTAAGTCGTCTGATGCATATTCCTTTAACATATTTCGAAAATGTGGAATATAGGAATGATTTAGTGAATAAATCAACATGATTATCTCAAGACTTAGTTTGCAGTATATTTATCTCCCCATCTTTTTAAAATTCATGAGGATAAAACAATTGTGGAGCAATATGCTCTGAAATATTATTTTCAATATAACCAGTTTTCATCTGAACATCATAGGCAACATTATCTTCATAGATAATGGTTGGTGAACCAATTGCACAAATACCATGTGACTGAGTTATGTGGTTTATCATTCCGTGAAGCCAAACACATTCCTTTAGAGGCTTCATATAATACAATAATTTCATAATGATGAATAGACGTAGCTACCAATGTTTGTTTGGATAATTTCCAAGAGATAGCAGTTCCACCTTGTAAGAATACAAAAATCGGTCTGCGATCTGGCACTATAGAGATAAGATAAATAGCCAGCATCAGTATATCCAACTAAAGTTTGATCTCTGGTTTTTTCCATAAAAAAATACCAAGGTCTTTTGTGCCATTAAGATATCTAAAAATATTCTTTACTCCAGACCAACGATGTTTGGTGGGAGCTGCACTATATCTGGCAAATAGGTTCACTGCAAATGCAATGTCCGGCCGTGTACTGCAAATTGCATATGAACATTTTTGCATCATGTATAGATTTACATCCTGAAATTCCTACATGAAGGGCCCATGGGCACTTACGGCCACAGCTGGCAATCTGGCATCTTTGCTCCATGATTCATTCAAACATTCTAGGATTTAAGCCACACCTTGGTGCCATTATGATTACACATTTGGAGATAAGCTTCCAAGCACGTCCCATCCCAGTAATTTGCTTTCCTCTGAATATATACTAGTGACTAAACTTAACTGACGAAACAACATGACTCTGAACTAAAGACTTATGTATCGAATGTGAGCCGCAGTCCAAGTTAAAATTTTACTTTATTACCTATGTATCCTGGATTTATATAAAGTTGCACCTGGCAAGGTTCCTTTCCATGAGCCTCCGTCGTCTTCACCAATAGACTTTCAAATTAGACTGCCTGCTAAATGTTGCTGTTTCTCTCCTCAGATCACCGAGATAACCAAAGGATTTCAGCTTCTCTTCTGTCTATTTTGATTGTTTTATGCTTGACTGAGCCCACATTACAATAGGACGGCAAACAATATTTGCTTGCTGAAAACACTTTATACAAGGAAGTCTTTGTTTTGCGATATGCAGTTCAAAAAACTCTATTGAATAGTGGTGAACACAAGGACTGAGTTATCTTTCCCGTGGTATTACCCTGCCTATGTATACTCTGACTGCCTTGCTCAGCCTCTATCTGAAGTAGTAGCCGCATAGACAATCTTTTCTACTTCGCTATTACCATCCCTCTGTATGGTACTATGGTGTCATCAACTATCCTCACCAAACAGAGCTCAAGTTCTCTTGCATCAAATCAGATATATCCAAATCAAATCATATTGAAAGACGAGTTGAATGGGTTAATATAAATACCACCTTCCACCTCTTTAGCAAAAAAAAAAGAGGCCAATCTAGATGGACGCGCGGCAACGTGTAGGGTTTCTAGTGGGTGGCTAATTCAAGGTATAAAACTCAAAAAGAAAACGCATACAGCTGCTGCTCAAGATATATATGCAGATTAACTTCTGAGTAAACACAGGTCAACTAACTGAATAGCGGACCGAACCAATGCAATTCTTGGGCATGGTCTGATTGTCATATAGAATATCGTAGGATTCGTAGCAGTAACCAGCGAATGAAATAACAGCCCAATTCCTGTCTTTATTTGCAAGGAGTGACGAACAAGTGGCAGCCAACAGTAGATCAAACTTGTATATACAGACACGTAGGATTTGAAACACAGGCGTGCCTCACGCACAGAGACTGCAAATCGTACCACCAAACATGTACAGACAGAGAGGCAGGCACAGGTTCAGGCAGAGCAATATAGCTGTGAGAAAGAAAAAACGATACTCTCCTCTGTATCTCTTCCTGGATCATTCGCTTCTCACATCAATAAAAGCTTCAGCTTCAGTCTGCTCCATCAACCAGAATCTCTTCTTTCCAACATTCCTCCAGAGTCCCAACTATTAGTCCTGACATTCAGAGCCATACATCAAAGGTGGAGTCGGCCATTGTCTTGTCAGCTCTGAAAAAATATGCCCGTGTCGTCTACTCCAGGCATGAGTCCGGCAACAAGACTTTCCGGTTCCAGTTCTTTAGCATTGAAACCACAGTTTTCAATAGTTGGCTCACTGCTGCAGATTCCGGAAACAAAAACAAGCCGTCAGTGTCTTAGGCATTCACATGGCAGTAGTGCAACACAACAAGGGCAAACGTTTTGGGACTACATAGTATCATTTCTAGTGTGCTAGTAAGAGCATGCAGCATACACATGTGGGTATCGAGAGCATGTAAATTCATATACCATATCCTCCTGAGGACAATGGGTACTGTTCAGGAGGGGGGGGGAGGGTGTGGGGTGTGTGTGTGTGTTCCTCAAAAAACAAATTGTCTACGCATGTGTGATAGAGAGGAATATAAATATAAATGTCTCGCCTGGGCATGTTTGTTTACCTTAGAATATGAATTGATGGTCCTGAAGCTCTTAGTCCAATAGAAGCAAACCCGGAATATGGGAGACAAGGTGCCAATCCTCCCCCACTCCTTCCCTGCAACGCCTAGCCAGTTCAGCATTGTGGATTATTATTAATTTCTCTAGGGCAAGTCGTCGCATGGAGTGGGGCAAAGATGTAAGGCCAGGGCATCTCTAGATATAGAAAGTTCTGAGTGCCGAGAGCTCGCCTAGTGACTCAGGAAGCAGAGTTAATGCCTTACAACTACCCAAGTTGAGACATCGAACTGAGGTGAGGCGCCGCATGCTTTCAGGAAGGAAAGTCAGGGCAGGTAAGAATATTACAAGGTCACGGAGAGAGCAGAGTTCCCCGAGTTGCTCAGGCAGCTGCTGGAGGGCATTGCATCCCATTATGGCAAGGGATTCGAGGGATGTGAGGTGCTGTATTGATTGAGGGGGGATTGACATAATTGGGAGACCTTCGATGTGCAGACTCTGCAGAGATTGCAGTTCCCCAAGCCACTCCGGCAGCACGCAAAGATTATCACAATCTCTTATCTCCAGTTTACGGAGGCAGGTGAGGCATTTCATGCTCTCAGGTAAATCACTAAGGTCTTTGCACTTGGATATTTCCAGGACATGAAGGCCAGTGAGGTGCTCCAGCACATCCCAACCAGATGATGATCCTATCAATCGACCGAGCTTTAGTTCCGTGAGGTGAGGACGCTTCACATCCACAATACAGAAGGAAGACGAGGGCTCTTCACCATGAGCATGACCTCCATGACGTGGGTGCAAGAAGCATCCTGAGGAAAGCAGTTGCTCACTGCTTGCTTCCAATGTTAAACTCTGCAAAGATGGTGGAAAATACGGCTTCACGCTCAATTTTGGACAGTTGCTTATTACTAGAGTGGAAAGGGGAGGGAAACAATACTGTATTTCATCTTCTTCCTCCCCATTTGCTAAACCGGTCATGGTGGTAAGCAACTCCAACAACTTGGGCATTCCTCTCAGCTCAAGGATCTTTACCTCCGGCAAACCCACAAGTCCCATCAAGTGCTCCAAGTTTGGTAAGTTTTCCAGCACTAAATTAGTCAAATGGCAGGATCGAGATGGGCAGCTAGGATTTAGCATATCACCATCAGGCAGATCATAAAAGTCATTTTGCTTCCTCATCCATCGCGGCAACTGCAGACCCTGATAACCACCAATTCTCAGCTCCTCAATTTCTGATGGTGGCCCAAGACAATTGAGCAAATGCAGCGCCTTCTCCATATTTAACAATAATTCATCTTGCGTGTCACTAGAGCGAACCTCCTTTGAATACCAATCTAATGGCAATTTCTTTATGCCATTATTTTCCTTCAAACAAGCCTTTTCTGCATCACTTGGATCTTTCACATATCTAATGTTTTCAATTTGCAATTCGCCACTTAACTTATCAATATTTTCAAGCTCAGAGATCCTTGCATGCTTACTACTATCTCCAATAACAAACAAGCACAATTGCTGTAAACAAGTCAGTTGCCCGCAACCGGCAGGCAGGCCAATCAATTTTTTACACTCCTTCAGATTCAAAACTTTTAAGTTTTTTTAAGTTACCTATACCTTCGGGTAATTCTACAAGCCGATCACAATAACAAAGGTCTACATATTCTAGATGACTCAAAGAAGTGATGCGCTGAGGCAGGTGTTGGAGACTTCTACAATAAGTTAAGGAGATAGTCTGTAAGTTGCAAAGATTTCCAAGAGATTCTGGCAGTTGAAGGAAATTCACGCACCTTATAATACTAAGGACCATTTCCAATAGAATTTGGTATATCTTTGATTCCACAGCTTTCTATGTATAAGCTTCGAAGATTATCACAATCACAAATAGATTCAGGTAAAGTCTTGACTTTCAAAGCACAATATAGTTCAAGAGTTCTAAGCTTCTTAAGCTTACCCATAGATTCGGGGAGAACTGCAAGTCTACTGCGATAGCGAACATAAAGGGCTTGCAAATTCCAACAATGTGAGATAGCTTCTGGGAGTGCCTCACAGTTAACATTCGATATTTCAAGATACCCCAAATGTTCATATTTTGATACAAACATATGCAACGATGCAACACTTATATTCTTCAATATGATAGTACGGATGCAACACCGCTTGTTCATTGTCTTGTAAAATGTGAGATTATGCCCAGAAACGTAGAGAGCACGGACCTTGTCAAATATTTTGCTGTCAAGCTTCCCAGTGCATGAAGTCAATGATACATATCTGCACCTCTTTATTTGATTGGTTATTTCTATCTCAGAAACAAACTCATCCTGTAGAATTTGTTTAGCGAGATCATGAACCAGGTCATGCATTTTGCATGTTACATCACCACCTAGAGGTCATTGACGTTGATCTTGAAGCAAACCCACTTTCAGAAGGGAATCAAAGTAGCCAATTCCAAGGTCTTCAGGCTGTTGAGTTTGATTTGCTGGGACGAAGCCATGGGCTATCCATTGGGCAATCAAATGGCGCCTGTTGATTAAATGGCCTCTTGGAAACAGAGAGCAATGTACAAAACAATGCTTTAAATGATGTGGTAAATGAAAATAACTCAACCATAAACAAGAAAACACTCTGCGTTCATCATCGTCAACATCTATAACATGTCGATCTCTTATGGATTGCCATTCTTCTATTGCCTTCATTCCATGGAGGACATCAGCAATAACTTTAACTGCCAGCGGCACGCCACCACATTTGTTCACAATCTCTATTCCGATTTGTCAGAACTCAGGATCCAAATACTTCATGGCAACTCCAAAACATTGTTGGAACACATTCCAGCTGTCCTCATCTGACAAGAATGGTAGGTCATATGTACATTTAGAATCCACAGCTTGTGCAACTTTCCTACTGCGAGTAGTAAGTAAAATACTACTTCCAGGCGCGCCACGCTTGAGATGTACCATGAATCGCTCCCAATCAACACGGTCCTCTGTCCAAACATCATCCAAGACAGCTAGGAACCTCTTTCCAGCCAGCTTGTCTGAGATCGTTCTGCTCACACGCTGCAATGGAAGGTGATCAGGCTTGTCACCAGCGATAGCTTCAAATAACTTGAAAATGCTTTTACAAACAAATAAGGGCTCGACCACCCATGTCATGTTTGACTTGACTAACGAGACAGAAATGAGGAAATGGGAAGGAAGGTGCCACCCGTATGTGATTAGTTGGTGCAAATTCTTATTAAGCAAGCAGTGAGCACCAAGGAACATCCAAAGTGGGTGACGAGGTGAAGATGCTGATGCAGGATAAAACCGCGCCGCCACCACACACACGGTCTCCTCCCTCCAAACCAGGTCAGAGTCGAACAGGTTGCCAGTTCGTTCCTAGAGCTGCTCCAAGACATTTCCACGAACACCATGTGGGCAGGACAGGAGCGCGTTCCGCGGCGCGGCTGAGCATATCGAGCCGTACGAGCATACCTACCGCACGCGCAGAACAGAGGAGCACAGGAAAACAGAGCTCGCTCACCCTCGCTCGACGGGCTCGCGGTCGCCGCAGGCCGTGCCGAACCCAAGCCTGGGGGAGCACAGCACGTGGCGTCGGCCGGCTCCTGTCCACCGCCTCCGGCGAAGAGTTGGAGGGTGGGGACAGCAAGGCGTCGCCGGGGTTCGGCGGCGTTGGGCGAGCCGGGCATTTGTCGGCCTTACGCCGTCGCCGTCGCCGCGCGCACACGAGGCTTCTCTGCGGTGCGGGCGAATAGCGCGAGCCCAAGCTTTGCATTTTCAGTCACTGGGTGGGTCGTTACAGGAGAACTCTGAGACAGACCGGCCACTGAAAGGGACCTCTGAAGGTTACAGGTAGTATGCAGGCTGTGTTGCGCTAACTGCTATGGTTTTCTTTAGATAAAGAAGACTGATTACATTCACCCAGATGGCAACCAAAATGCACTAATAAGAATTTAACAACAGGAGGTGCAACCTGCAGCACAACAGCATCTGCTTGTGCAGCAACGCGTGCTCATCGAAACGTTTGGTTTCATGTTCATCTTGTTCCTTGGCTCAAGGTTCGTTCCTAGAATTTGCATTGGCTTCCAGTGGAGTTGGTAGATGCGGTTTGATTTAGCATTCTTGAACCGTAGTAGTACGTACCCGGAAGCAGAAGCAGCCGGAGCGAGCTGCACACCTCTGGGCTCGCGCGTCCATGGGCACGGACGGGAATGCCGGTGCGCCGGAAGTTGAGGCCGCTGCCGCTCACCCGGACGACCTGCCACCGCCGCCCCGCCCACCCACTGTCAGCTCCGTCGTCTCCGTTGGATGGTAGGCGGCGCTCCACCAGATTTTGGTCGCCCACCGCTGCAGGGCATTGCGCGTGAGGCCAGGAAGACGCGCGTCGGGCATGGGGTGCGTCATCCCAGTTAATCTGACTATCCCATGACTAATGGTAGCGAGTTGAACTTTAGCCAGATAAACTTTAGTCCGAGCTAAACTTTAGATCTAAATTATTCAAAGACAGCCAATATAGCCTAATATAGTGGACCCAGCCGATGGAATTCTTGATGTAACCAGCGAGTGAAATAACAGCACCATTCCTGCCTTTGCAAGGAGCAAGTGGCAGTCAACGTCACATCAAACTTGTATATATACAAACACGATTTCAAAACACAGAGAGCCATGCCTCACGCACAGAGACTGCAAAACGTGCCACCAAGCATGTACAGACAGAGAAGCAGGCACAGGTTCAGACAAAACAATATGGCTGTGACAAGGAAAAACGATACTCTCCTCCGTATATATCTCATCCTGCACCATTCGTCTTCTTACATTAAAATCTTCGGCTTCAGTCTGCTCCATCAACCAGAATCTCTTCTTTACAGCATCCCTTCCAACTACTTAGGTCCTGACATTCAGAGCCATATATCAAAGGTGGTGTCGGCCATTGTCTTGTCAGCTCTGAAAAAACATGCCTGTATCGTCTACTCCAAGCATGAGTCCAGCGACAAGACTTTCCAGTTCTTTAGCATTGAGACCACAAATTTCAATAGTTAGCTCACACCAAACCACTGCAAATTCTGAAAACACAATCAAAGTCGTCGGTATCTTGAGCATTCACATGGCAGTAGTACAACACAAGAAGGTCAAACATTTTGGGACTACGCTATGTTTTGAACTAGTATCCTTTCTAGTGTGGTAGTATGTACACTGAGAGTCTGAGAGCATGGCATCATACACATGTGCATACTGATGTGAGAGCATGTAAATTGTAATAAATACATTACGCACCATATCCTGAGAGGACGACAAGTAATGTTCAGGGTAGCTATGGGAGGTAGAAGGACATGGACCAGGGCCATGGGGTTTGACCTTGGGCACCTGGGAGAGGGAGAAGACAGATAGAGGAAGGTTGATCTATTGCCTAAGACCCCTGCAGTACAAAACAGCATCTTAATATAGGCTGGGCATTACAGACTCCATAACCAACTCCAATTACTACGGCATATTTGGGCAACAACTCAATCAAAAGACTGAAACTGGCAAATATCTGACAATAGAATCCTATCTAGTAGCCACTATTATGCTGCTCCTGAATCACAGCCTTCTTCTTGCTGCGCCTGGAGTATGTGTGCCTGTACATGGCAGTGTGTCCCCCAAAAACAAATAATGTATGCGCGTGTTACAGAGAGGAATATAAATGTCTCACCCGGGCATGCTTTTTGCCTTAGAATATGAGGTGCCGATACCCCTGGTCATGTAGCTCCAAATTCGGAATATGGGAGACGAGGTGCCAATCCTCCCCCACTCCTTCCCTGCAACGCCTAACCAGCTCAGGATTTTCGCTTATCAGTAATATCTGTAACGCAAGTCGTCGCATGTAGTGGGGCAAAGATGTAAGGCCAGAGCAGCACTGGATATAGAAACTTCTGAGTGCCGAGAGCTCAGCTAGTGGCTCGGGAAGCTGGGTCAACGCACAAAAACCCAAGTTGAGAAATCCAAGTGAACAGAGGCGCCACATGCTTTCAGGAAGGAAAGTCAGGGCAGGTAAGAATATTTGAAGGTGACGGAGAGAGCAGAGTTCCCCGAGTTGCTCAGGCAGCTGCTGGAGGGCATTGCACCTCACTATGGTGAGTGATTCGAGGGATGTGAGGTGCTGTATTGATTGAGGGGGGATGGACTTTATTGGGAGACGGGTGATGCACAGAATTTGCAGCGAATGCAGTTCCCCAAGCCACTCCGGCAGCACGCAAAGATTATCACAATCTTCTATCTTTAGTTTACGGAGGCAGGTGAGGCATTTCATGCTCTCGGGTAAATCACTAAGGTCTCTGCACTTGGATATTTCCTGGACATGAAGGCCAGTGAGGTGCTCCAGCACATCCCAACTAGATGATGATCCAATCAATCGACTGAGCTTTAGTTTCTTGAGGTGAGGATGCTTCAAATCCACAATACAGGAGGAAGAGGGCTCTTCACCATGAGCATGACCTCCATATCGTGGGTGGAAGAAGCATCCTGAGGAAAGCAGGTGCTCACTGGTTCCTTCCAATGTTAAATTCTGCAAAGACAGTGGAAAATACGGCTTCACACTCACCACTCTTATTCATAAAAACCAATATGGGTTTATCAAATCAAGGACAATCCAAGACTGCCTTGCTTGGTCCTTCGAATATCTACACCTTTGCCACCAGTCCAAAAAAGAATTGGTTATCCTAAAGCTAGACTTTGAAAAGGCCTTCGACAAAATTGAACATCAAGCTATAGTGAGTATAATGAAGTACCAAGGATTTGGTGAGGTTTGGCACTCTTGGATATCAGCAATTTTCAACTCAGGAACATTGTCGGTGTTGTTAAATGGTGTAGCTGGAAAAACATTTCATTGCAAGCGAGGTGTGAGGCAAGGGGACCCACTTTCTCCTTTGTTGTTTGTGCTAGCTGCTGATTTGCTCCAGACTATCTTGAATAGAGCAAAAAACCAAGGGTTGTTGCATCTCCTTGTACCAGTTCACTCGAGCATAAATTTTCTCATCGTTCAATATGCCGATGATACACTTATAATCATGGAAGGGTGTAGTAGACAACTTTTTATCTTGAAAGCCCTGCTTAACACTTTTGCTGATTCCACAAGGTTGAGAGTGAACTACTCAAAATCAATAATGATCCCAATTAATGTGGAGGCTGAAAAATTTGACGCCCTCGCAAGAACTTTTGCTTACTCCAAAGGAACTTTACCTTTCACATACCTAGGACTTCCTCTGGGAATTACTAAGCCAACAATTGAAGATTTCATGCCACTGGTCACTAGATGTGAGAGAAGACTTATCAGCACATCCATTTTTCTTTCACAAGCAGGTCACCTACAGTTAACAAACTCAGTGTTTACCTCATTTCCGACCTTCTTCATGTGCACATTCAGATTGCACTCTACGGTGATAGAACAGGTGGACAAGTTTAGGAAGCATTGCTTATGGAGAGGGTCCGACGTAAATGCTAAAAGTCCACCAAAAGCTGCATGGCCCATGGTTTGCAAGCCAAAGGATGAAGGTGGTTTGGGGGTCATAAACTTGAGGACACAAAATGATGCTTTGCTGATGAAAAACCTGCATAAGTTCTTCAATAAGGAAGATATCCCATGGATTCAGCTAGTTTGGGAAAAACATTACAGAAATGGTAAGTTGCCAAGTCATATAAAGAAGGAATCATTTTGATGGAGGGACACTTTAAAGCTTCTAGACACCTATAAGGGTATTGCGACAGCTATCATTGGAGATGGCAAATCATGTTTATTTTGGGATGATCTATGGGGAGGAAGAGTCACTTGTCAAGCATACCCAGAACTTCACTCTTTTGCTAAGGATAGACGCATAACCCTCCACAAAGTAAAGCAAATGACAGATCTGTACTTTTTCTTCCACCTTCCTTTATCGGTTGAAGCTTTCGCCCAGCTACAAGCTTTACAGCTTGAGTTAGAAGGAGTAACATTATCACATGAAACGGATTGGTGGACATACATTTGGGGTTCTCACATTTACACATCAGCCCGGGCCTATAAGTATCTAATTGGGCATACTGAAATACATCATGTTTTCAAGTGGCTATGGAAATCCTCTTGCCAGCACAAGCACAAAGTTTTCTTTTGGCTGCTCTTAAAAGACAGACTAAGTACTAGAAATATTCTTAGGAGAAAAAACATGGATCTCCCCTCCTATAATTGTATCCTATGTACCCAGTGCGTAGAAGAAACAGTAGACCACATTTTCATCAAGTGTGACTTTGCACAGAGTTGCTGGACTTTGTTAAACCTCACCTTATAGCAACAAGATGACTCTTTGGTTGTTCTTGAGAGCTTTAAAAGGCAATTGGGAGTTCCATTCTACATGGAAATCATTATCCTCATGTGTTGGAGTATATGGACTGCAAGAAATGACTTCATCTTCAGAAGACTTCAACCACAAATCCAACACTGCAAAGCCATCTTTAAGAAGGAGTTTGCTCTGGTTATCCATCGAGCAAAGAAAAAATATTTCCCATCTATTGAGCAATGGCTAGAAGCTTTTGTGTGATTGCTTTGATCTTCTTCTTTTCCTTCTTTGTTCCTTGATGGTTTTTCCCTTTGTTTTGCCCCTTTAACTTATTATCTTAATATATTTCTAATCAGTAGGGGTTTCACCCCTCCTGTTTCCTCAAAAAAAAAAATTTCGGGCAGTCACTTATTACTAGAGTGGAAAGGTGAGGGAAACAATACTGCATTTCATCTTCTTCATCCCCATTTGCGAAACTGGTTGTGGTAGTTAGAAACTCCAGCAACTTAGGTATTCCTCTCAACTCAAGAGTCTTTAGCTTTGGCAAACCCATAAGTCCCAGCAAGTGCTTCAAGTTTGGTAAGTTTTCCATCACTAACTTAGTCAAATGGCAGAATTGAGATGGGTTGCTTGGATTTAGCGTATCACTATCAGATAGACCATAAGAGTCAACTTTCTTCATCATCCAATGTGGCAACTGCGAACCCTGATAACCACCAATTCTTAGCTCCTCAATTTTTGATGGTGGCTCTAGACAATTGAGCAAATGTAGCGCCTTCTCCATATTTATTAATAATCCATCTTGCATGTCACTAGACTGAACATCCTCTGCTGAATACCAATCTAATGAAAATTTCTTTATGCCATTCTTTTCCTTCAGACAAGCCTTTTCTGCATCACTTGGATCTTTCATATGTTTAATGTTTTGAATACGCAATTCACCATTTAACATATCAAGATTTTCAAGCTCAGAGATCCTTGCATGCTTAGTAGTGTCTCCAATAATAAACAAGCCCAACTGCTGTAAATGAGTCAGCTGGCCGAAGCCAGATGGCAGGCCACACAATTTGTCGCATTTCTCCAGATTCAAAACTTTAAGTTTTTTTAAATTTCCTATACCTTCGGGTAATTCGACCAGATTACAGCAATACGTAAGGTCTACATATTCTAGATGGATCAAAGAAGTGATGCATTGAGGCAGCTGTTGGAGTTCAAAACAGTAATTTAAGAATATAGCCTGTAAGTTGCAAAGCTTCCCAATAGATTCTGGTAGTTGATGTAAATAGGTGCAACGTTCAATTTGAAGGACCCTTAAATTTATCATCTTTCCTATAGAATTTGGTATATCTTTGATTCCACAGCAGTCTATGTGGAAGCTTCGAAGATTATCCCAATCACCAATAGACTCAGGTAACATCTTGACTTTCTGAGCATCATTTAGTTCTAGAGTTCTAAGCTTCTTAAGCTTACCAATAGATTCGGGTAGAACTGCAAGTCTACTGCAATAGAGAACATAAATGGCTTGCAAATTCCAACAATGTGAGATAGCTTCTGGGAGTGCCTCACAGTTAACGTTTGATATTTGAAGATAACCCAAATGTTCAAATTTTGATACAAAGATATGCAACGACACAACACTTATATTCTCCAACATAATAGTACGGATGCAACACTGTTTGTTCATTGTCTTGCCAAATGTGAGACTACGGCCAGAAACGTAGAGAGCACGGACTTTGTCAAATATTTTGCTGTCAAGTTTCCCAGTGCATGAAGTCAATGATAGATATCTGCACCTCTTTATTTGATCGGGTATTTCTATCTCAGAAACAAACTCATCCTGTAGAATTTGTCTAGCGAGATCATGAACCAGGTCATGCATTTTGCATGTTACATCACCTCTTAGCGACCACTGATGCTGATCTTGAAGAAAACCCACTTTCAGAAGGGAATCAAAGTAGCCAATTCCAACATCTTCTAGTAGTTGAGATTGGTTTGTCGGGATGAAGCCATGAGCTATCCACTGGGATATCAAATGACGCCTGCTGATTAAATAGCCTCTTGGAAATATCGAGCGATGTATGAAACAATGCTTCAGATAATGAGGTAAATGAAAATAACTCAACCATAAGCATGCAAATACTCTATGTTCATCGTCCTCAGCATCTAACGAATTACTATCTCTTATGGATTGCCATTCTTCGATTCCTTTCATACCATGGAGAACACTTGCAATAACTTTAATTGCAAGAGGCACACCACCACATTTGTTCACAATCTCTGTACCGACTTTTAGGAATTCAGCATCCAAAGCTTTCATAGAAATTCCATAACATTGCTGGAACACTTTCCAGCTATTCTCTGCCGACAAGAATGGTATGTCATATGTATATGTTGAATCCACCGCTTCCTCAACTTTTCGACTGCGAGTGGTGAGTAAAATACTACTTCCAGGTGCGCCAATCTTTAGGTGCACCATGAATCGCTCCCAGTCAATGCGATCCTTCAATTAGATGACCGGTCATTTTTCATTGCTTTACCACCTACAGTTTGCAACCAAATGTTGATCTCCTCAACATGATCCTGGAGTTCCTGAAGATCCTTGGTCACACCGGCTATAGAACTGAACTTCTTGGTAACCAGGGGAGCTAACTTGGTCCCCACAATCTTCAAAATGCTACATACTAAAGCAGCTTCCATTCCACCCATATTTTTCAAAGCGTTACCTTTGATCCTACCTGCAAACAAAATTCGTAATGAGCTGCAGCTTAAAATAAATTGCCAGATGGACTACATTAATGTTCCAATTAGAATCATTAACTACTATAATATTGTAATTTGGTTCTACATAGTATGTTTGTTCATGATTGCTTCCTTTAATTACGCTTTCATCGCTAACTAGCTATCGTGTAGACCACATCTAACCTGGAAAACAGCCTGCCCAGATTTTTGCGCTACTGGAGTTTTCTTTGCAGTTGACGCCCTCTACTATTCTTGTTCCTAAGACCACCAGGAACCAATATGCATGTGAGGAAAGACATACGCAGTAAGGAATACATGAAACTGAACTGTTTTAAGATAGAGAGATTGACAAACCAAAGCCTGTAGCACAGAAGAATAAAAATGTCTACAGCATCCTTTAATGATTGGATTTTTCAACCTTCGGGACATAGAGTCCTCCCTGAGAAGAGGCAAAATGGATGCAAGTTTACTTGCTGAACAAAACAGCAGATGCCAGAGAAGAAACTGACGAGCACATAGAGGGTAATCTGGTTTAAAAAGTATCAAATGCCTCGAGATTCCATCTAATGATATGTTCCTGCAACCTCCTAATTTGTTTTGTCCGTGCAAAAATCAGGTTATGCGGGGTTTGTGCTGAAGAAACTCTCTAGGGAAGGGAGTATGGGTCTGCAGCAGCAAACTGATACACCATGACCCATGGCCATGGGAGGAAGAGATGGGCGACGACTTAGAAGAGTCACTCAGGTCAGGTCTACTAAAAAGACAAGAATGGACTGTCGAGTCGAGTGTGTCCATCGAGAAAGAGGAAGAGGAAGAGAAAGAGAAAGAGATGGGCGACGACTTAGAAGTGTCGGGTCTACTAAAAAGACAAAAAAAAAAAAAAAAGGGACCGTCGAGTGCCCCAATTAAACAGAAAGTGAAGTGAAATGGGGAGCCGAGAACCAAAAGGACCGGATGTGTTGGGTTGCTGCGAGCACTGAGCAGAAAGGAATTTCCAAAGTGGGTGACGCAGGCGTGTTTCTCCCGCAGCAGCACCACCCCCACAATCTCATAGAACCACACCAGTGCAACGTCGAACACGTCGCCCGTTCGTTCCTAGAACCGCTTCAAAGACATTTCCACGAACAACGTGTGGGCAGGAGCGCGTCCCGCGACGTGCCGATAGGCGGCAGCCGCGCAAGCTCCGGCAACCAAGAACAACTCAACCGCTACTACAGCTCTCACAAATCAAATACTCAACAACTAGTAGCAGGATGTTCTGGATAATACAGGGAAGATTAATGGAGGAAGGGAAGGAGGTAGGGAAGGGGAAATCTAGCCTAGGCTAGCCACGAGCAAGAGCTCGCCGCCGGGTTCTTCGTGTGGTCCGACGACGACTTGTTCTGAAGCCGTCGCCGATGCATATACTCTCCTGTTGTTGGACCACGCCAAGTCCCCTTGTTTCCACCCAGACCATCGGTTGGCCCAACCAATAAGGATACTGACAAGCTACCGCACGCGCACGATAGACGGAGCAAAAATTAGCTCTCGCGGTCGCCGTCGGTCCGAGCCGAGGCAGGAGCAGTAGCACCGAGCAACGTGTCAGCCTTGGATGGGACCCGGCGACCACCCGCATCATCTGGCGAAGAGTTGGAGGGAGGGTCTCCGGGCAGAAAGGCCAAGGCGGCGCCGGTGCTCGGCGGCGAAGGAGCCCGGACGACGGAGACATCGGCGGCCTTGAGGACTCGAGGGCGCCGGGGTGTCCGTGTTGGCAATGGCCCCACGTGTCGATGACACGTGGCAGCAATTTTATATTCCGTCAGCCAGGTTCTTCTTCCTGCTCACAGCTCTGTGACTGTGAGGCGTGGAAGCTTCCTCGCAGGAGTTCGGCCTGTCACATATCCCTCATGCCCGCACTAAACACGGACACAGAGAGCTTGTCGCCGGCCACCACTGATACCCACAGAGAGCATGTGGGTATTCTAGGGAGCCATTGCGGGCCTTCCTTCCTCCCCCACCCCTGCCACGCTTCACATGCGTCGCGCGCGCCCGCAGGCTTGCCCGCTCCGCACGTGCCGTGTGCCCGTTGTCACCCGCCCCGCGTGCCTGCCATCGACCCCACCGTCTCTCTCGCCGTCTCCCCCGCTAGCGCGGTTCCCCTACATCTTCACCGCCTCCGCGACGCGGTGGCCGCCGGACTGTTCCCTACGGCTACGCTTCGCCCGGCGTCGCCCGGGGCCCCGCCCCTGCCCACGGTTTCACCGGCGCGCCCATCGGTTCGCCGGCGCAGAGCCGTGCCGGCCCTTCCATCCTCCCCGCACGCTTCTGCCACTGCGCACACCTGTGCGCCTCCACCTAACCGGCTCCTCCGCGTGCCGACGCGTCGCGTGGGTTCGCCAGCGCGCCTGCCTGTTTGCTAGCGCAAAGCCGGTGTCGGCTCTTCTCCTTACTCCATGCGCGATCTTGCCGCTGCACCCGCCTGCGCACCGCGTTGTAGCTGTCTCTCGCGTCGCGTGTCCGTCATCGCCTCGCAGCACGCCGCCCCCTCTAATGCCCGTGGAAACGGCCACCGTCGGCCAAGGGGGGGCGGGGCGAGCGCGCCCACGGGTCAGCCAACGCAGAGCCGTTCTGAGCATCCCCTTCCCCATTCCTGACGCCGCAGCTGCCTGCCTGCCCCGTGCGGCCGCCGTCGTGTTGTGGGCCGCCACCACCGCCGATGGCCCAGCGCGTGCCGGATCCGTGCCTTCTCGAGCCTGATCCCTGCCGAGCCTGCGCCGCCGTCAGCCCGCGGCCTGGTGCGTGCTTTGCTCGGCCGGATCCGTGCCGTTGCTTGCGCCACAACGGACGCTGCGCCTAGGTCCGGCGGGCGCGTCGCCAGGTGCGTCGGCTACACGCGTTTGGTCAACGTGCTCCTTCGCCGCCCCTCATACCTCTACACCATCTATCATCTCCACTACTTAACCACGGTCCTGCCGTCTCACGGACAGCGGTGTCCATTCCTCTGTGGCCGTCGTCCGCGCGTCGCCCGCCTATCAACAGGGCGTGGCGGCGCGCACCCGCCATCCTAGTTGTTCCTCTTTTTCTCAGAGCAGAGCTCCCACAGGAAGACGAGGATCATCGCAGTAGTAATCGGAATATTAATGACCTGAAATTTATGATGAACCTCTGATGAAGGTTGAGTAGTATGCAGACTGCAGTAGTTTTTCTCTAAAGAAGACTGCTTACATTCAGGGTTTAATTTGATACATACCGTTACAATTATTGAATATTGGAGATATACCACCGGTATTCATCATATAGGAACAAAGCCATTACAATTCTCAATATATTTGAGATATGCCATTATATACCCATTGGAGAGTAATGGGCCCACGGGCAGGTCACTGTATTTCCGTATGGAACAAAATACCCCTCCCTACATGTCACTGATGCGCAGGCCCCATTCAGCAGGAGTCATCTTCTTCTTCGCAACCGGTGCTCACTCCCAACCTCCTGCTCTACTCCGGCGGCCTCGCCTCCCCGCGTGCGCTGGACGCCGCGGTCCCGCCTCTCCCGCGCGTGCCGGCAACCACGGCCCACCTCCTCACTCGCGCGACGACCCCATCGGCTTCGCCTCCCAGTGTGCGCGCCGGCGGCCGCGGTCCCGCCTCCTCCCCGCGCCACGCCTGACGCCGCGGCTTCGCCTCCCCGCACGCGTGCCAGCCATCACTGCGCTGCCATCCTTGCTCGCGCATGGCGGCAAGCGCAGCCTCGCCTCCCCACGCGCAGCGAACGGAGGGAGATGGGCTCAGCCGCTCAGGACTCCATATCTAGATAGACTGAGGACGAAGGGAGGGTGTGACGTCTTGAGCAGAGGGTGGGAGAAAGGGTATGACAGGATGGGCCCACACGTCATAGACTAGAGAGAAAGATATGGAGAGGGGCATTTTGGTCCATACGGAAATATGGTGACCTGCCCATGGGCCCAATACTCTCCAATGGGTACATAATGGCATATCTGAAATAATGAGAATTGTAATGGCTTTGTTCTTATATAATGAATCAAAATAATTGTAATGGTATGTATCAAAATAACCCTACATTTAGATAGTAACCAAAATGCAACTTAATAGCAGAAAAGTAGCCTCCTTCGTATATAGCGTGTATGTTAAAAAAATAAAAACTTGGTAAAAAACGAAGCTGGCAATCTGATCTCATATGGTGTTGGAGACAATGAGAAATGCTTGTGCAGAAATGTGTGATCACAATACAATTGGTTTACTCATGCTCTTTGGCTGCCCTCGGGGTGGAGCTTGATTGTGGCCAAAGAGGGCCATGCCCCCCCCCCCACCGGTATTTTTCCACTAAGTCCTTGTTCAATTAGGGAAAGATTCAAGGGATTGGAGAGGATTTAATCATTTCCTATTCAAATTGACTAGCAAGAGATTAAATCCCTTCCAAAACCAGAAAAACCGAAGAAAGCCTAAATGAAAAGTAAAATCTGCACGGTTCATTGTTGTTTTAAGCTCAATTATATAGGCTCCACCTGCGAAACTATACAAATAAGCGAATGTTATTTTATCCCATTTCTGCTTTTTAGCACAAATAGAGGTGGTGCAAAAAAGCGTGCCAAAAAAACTGGAAAAAAAAACGTACCGTTTGACTGCTAGTTTCGGTTTATTTTGACTATAAGTACAAGCTATATCGAACAGAGCCTTAGAGTGGCCCTCCTATTTTTACATTGCTCCCTGTAAACTGCCTATCTCAAGCCGTAGAACATCGGATTTCCTCAATTTATTGAACAACTTCTGACATCGCTGGTCTCAAGGCGGGGTTCTTGTCACAGCAATGAACTGCAAGCTTGAGAAACTGAACCATCTCCTCTACCACACTTATACAATTCACAATGAACCTCTGAAGGTAGTATGCAGACTTATACAGTGCTAACTGCAATAGCTTACTTTTTTTTTTTGGAGCAATACAATAGTTTACTTTAAATAAACAAGACTGGTTACATTCACCGTTCACCCATATGGCAACCAAAATGCACTAAGAATTTAACGACAAGAGTTACAACTTGCAGCAAAACAGCATCTGCTTGTACAACGACGCGTGCTCACGATACGATTGGTTTCATCATGCTCCTTGGCAGGTCTGTTCCTCCCCCTCTACACAGGTGCCCCCAAAAGGGTCATACCCCCATGGTAGATCCTCGGATAGACGGATTTCCTTGATCTGCTGAACAACTTCTGACATCGCTGGCCTCAGGGCGGGTTTCTTGTCACAGCAATGAATTGCAAGCATGAGAAACTGAACCACTTCATTGGGGATTGATAAAACCCAATCGAGCAAATCTGGCTCCTCAGAAGCGTCTGCGTGGACCGGCGACTTGCCTGTGATCATCTCGAGCAGGACGACACCGAAGCTGTACACATCATCCTTTTGTGCAATGCTAGAACAAAACATAGTATAATGAAAGTAAGATGCTAGAACAACCCAGTTGACTCCAATGCAAACTAGTATAATGCTTAGCAGCAGTCTAAAAGCATTACATGCTTGTACTGTGCATCACCCCGCCAATTACCATTTACAAACAAAGGAAGAGGCGAAGAGCCCTCTGTAAGCAACATTATTTTTTTTTTGTGAGATCCAAAACTGTACTGGCCATAAACTGCAAGTACTATTCCAAGCGTCAACTTAACAACATCAAGTAAGGAAAAAGTGGCAGACGCGATTTGGAACCAAGAGCCCGAAAATGGTACCAGCAAACATCATGTAAGGAAAGAGATGCTGGTTCAGGTTAAGACAGATCAATATAGTCGTGAAAACGAAAAACTATATGCTCCTATCTTTTCCTGGATCATTCGTCTTCTAACGAGCAAGCTTCATCCTCAGTCTGCTCCACCAACCACAATCTCTTATATGCAGTGCTCTGCCTTCTTGACCTTCAAGCATCCCTCACCCACTTCCTGACATTCAGAGCCATATGTGAATGGTAGTGTCTGTCATTGTATTGTCAGCTCTGGAAATTGGAAAACATGACTCCGTCTTCTACTCGAAGCATGAGCTTGGCATCAATAATTTTCATGTCTTCAATAGTTAGTGCGCACCTAGCCACTGCAAATTCTGAAAACAAAAACAAGTCAGTTCCTTGAACACCCACATGGCAGCACTGCAACACAAGAAGGACAAACATTTATGAGAATAGGTTGTGTTTCCATCTAGTATAGTATGTACGCACACTGAGACTGCGTTCTTTTCCTCGGCGGAGCACAGCGCGGCCCGCCAGCTGTCGTTTTAGTTGTTTTTCCGCGCCAAAAGGCAGCTTCCTCCGCCAAACGAATGGGACCTGACAGCACACGACATACACATGTAGATACTGAGAGATGTAAATACATATACTTATCATATCCTGAGAGGACAATAAATAGTGTTCAGGAGGAAAAGGGTATGTGCATGTGTTCCTCAAAGAAACAACATTTGCACACTATTGTGATAGAGAGAAATAAATGTCTCACCTGGGCATTGCTTGTTTGCCTTTCAATATGAAATGATGATCCGGAAGCCCCTAGACCTGTAGCATCAAATCCAGGATATGGAAGATAAGGTGCCAATCCGCTCCCACACCTTCCATGCAACTCCTACACAGCTCAGGATTATTGCGGCTTATATATCATTAATTTCTCTAGCGCAAGTCGCTGAATGGAGTGGGGCAAGGCTGTAAGGCCAGGGCAGCTCTGGATAAAGAACTTTCTAAGTGCTGAGAGCTCGCCTAGTGACTCTGGAAGCTGGGACAATGCCAGACAACTATACAAGCTGAGAGTTCGAAGTGAAGTGAGGCGCTGCATGCTTTCAGGAAGATGAGTTAGGGCAGGTAACTCAGATATTACAAGGGTACGGAGAGAGGAGAGTTCCCCGAGTTGCTCTGGCAGCTGGTGGAGGGCATTGCAATCCATTATGATGAGGATTTCGAGGGATGTGAGGTGCTGTAATGATTCAGGGGGGATGGACATTATTGGGAGACCATGGATATGCAGAACCTGTAGAGATTGCAGTTCCCCAAGCCACACCGGCAGCACGCGAAGATTATCACAATACTCTATCACTAGTCTACGGAGGCAAGTGAGGCATTTCATGCTCTCGGGTAAATGACTAAGGTCTCTGCACTTGGATATTTCCAGGACAAGAAGACCCGTCAGGTGTTGCAGCACATCCCAATCAGACGATGATCCTATCAATCGACCAAGTTTTAGTTCCGTGAGGTGAGGACGCTTCACATCCACAATACAGGAGGATGAACACTCATCGCCATGAGCATGACCTGCATGATGCGGATGGAAGAAGCATCCTGAGGAAAGCAGATGCCCACTGCTTCCTTCCAATGTTAAACTCTGCAAAGACACTGGATAATACGGCTTCACACTCAAATTCGGACAGTCACTTATTACTAGAGTGGAAAGGCGAGGGAAACAATACTGCATTTCATCTTCTTCCACCCCATTAGCTAAACCGGTTGTAGTAGTAAGCAACTCCAACAACTTAGGCATTCCTCTCAGCTTAAGGATCTTTAGCTCTGGCAAACCCACAAGTCCCAGCAGGTGCTCCAAGTTAGGTAAATCTTTCAGCACTAAGTTAGTCAGAAGAGAGAATTGAGATGCGCTTCTTAGATTTAGCATATTAATATCAGACAGATCAGAAGAATCATTTTGCTTCATCATCCAACATGGCAACTGCTGACCGCGATAACCACTAATTCTCAGTTTCTTAAGTGCTGATGGTGGCTCGAGACAATTGAGCACATGCAGGTCCTTTTCTGTATCTAATAATAATTTATTTTTGATGCCACTAGATCGAACCTCCCACTTTGAATACCAATCCAATGATAACTTCTGTATGCCATTCTTTTCCTTCAAACGAACCTTTTCCACATGACCTGGTTCTTTGACATGTTTAATGTTTCTAATTCGCAGTTCACCATCTAACTTATAAAGATTTCCAAGCTCAGAGATCATTGCATGCTTAGTACTGTCTCCTATAACAAATAAGCCCAACTTCTGCAAACAAGTCAGTTGCCCACAACCAGCTGGCAGGCTGCGCAATAATCTGCATTTCTTTAGATTCAAAACTTTAAGGTTCTCTAAATTCCCTATACCTTCAGGCAATTCAACCAGCTTATCACAGTATCCAAGGTCCATAGATTCTAGATGACACAAACAAGTGATGCACTGAGGCAGTTGTTGGAGATTCCGACAATGATTTAAGGAGATAGTCTGTAAGTTGCAAAGCCTTCCCAAAAGATTTCGGTAGTTGATGCAAATTCATGCAATGCACAATACTAAGGACCCTTAAATTTACCATTTTTCCTATAGAATTTGGTATACCTTCACATCTATCTATGTATAAGCTTCGAAGATTAACACAATCACCAATACACTGAGGTAAACTCCTGACGTTCCGAGCATCATTTAGTTCTAGTGTTCTGAGCTTCTTAAGCTTACCAAGAGATTCTGGTAGAACAGAAAGTCTTGTGCAACGCCGGACATGAATGGCTTGCAAGTTCAAACAACGTGAGATAGCTTCTGGGAGTGCCTCACAGTTAACATTGGATATTTCAAGATATGCCAAATGTTCAGATTTTGATACAAAGATAGGCAACGAAGGGACACTTATATTCTTCAATATAATAGTACGGACACGCAACACTGCTTGTTCATTGTCTGGTCAAGTGTGAGATTACGGCCAGAAACATAGAGAGCACGGACTTTGTCAAATAGTCTGCTGTCAAGCTTCCCGGTGCATGAGGCCAATGATAGATATCTGCACCTCTTTATTTGATCAGTTGTTTCAATCTCAGAAACAAATTCATCCTGTAGAATTTGTCTAGCGAGATCATGAACCAGGTCGTGCATTTTGCATGTTACATCACCACTTGGAGACCGTTGATCCTGATCATGGAGAAAGCCCACTTTCAGAAGGGAATCAAAGTAGCCAATTCCAACATCTTCAGGCTGTTGAGCTTGATTTATTGGGATGAAGCCATGAGCTATCCACTGGGAAATCAAATGACGCCTGTGGATTGCATAGCCTCTTGGAAATATCGAGCAATGTATGAAACAATGTTTTAGACAATGAGGTAAATGAAAATAACTCAACCATAAGCATGCAAATACTCTATGTTCATCGTCCTCGGCATCTAACAAATTACTATCTCTTATGGATTGCCATTCTTCTATTCCTTTCATACCATGGAGAACACCGGCAATAACTTTAATTGCTAGAGGCACACCACCACATTTGTTCACAATCTCTATTCCGACTTCTAGGAATTCAGCATCCAAAGCATTTTGTTGACATTCCAAAACATTGCTGGAACACTTTCCAGCTATCCTCTACCGACAAGAATGGCATGTCATATATAAATGTAGAATCCACGGCTTCTGCAACTTTTCTACTACGACCAGTGAGTAAAATACTACTTCCAGGTGCGCCACTCTTTAGATGTACCATGAATCACTCCCAATCGACACGATCCTCTGTCCACACATCATCCAAGATAGCAAGGAACCGCTTTCCAGCCAGCTTGTCAGAGATTGTTCTGCTCACATGCTGCAATGGAAGTTGGTTGGCCTTGTCACCAGTAATAGATTCAAACAGCTTCTCCACAAGCTTTTCAACATCAAATTCTCTTGACACATGAACCCACAATAGAACTTCAAAATGCTTCTTTATAATGTTACCATCATTGAATACCAGTTTTGCAAGAGTAGTTTTACCAGATCCACCTAGCCCAATGACTGAAACTATCTTTATGCTTTGTTGGTCATTAGTCTCTGTCAGCTCAGATATCATCCTATTCTTCTCTTGATCCCTGCCAAATATTGATGTCTCATCCACAATAGTCCAAAGTGGCACCTCCCCAATCGTCCTCCCTGTATATGGAACAGGATGGTCCATTGACATGCTGTTTGCTATTGTGCTATAGTCGCTTCTTCGCTTCACAATTGCATCAAAGCTCTTCTTTATTGCCTTGATCTTGCGAGCTGTCTTCCATTCGAACATAGAAAATTTTGGTTTTGTCCACAAGTATTTGACTGGAGTGTTCTTGACACCAACACCTACATCACGTTTGTCAGCCTCGATATAGAACTCATTGACCAAATCTTCAGCATCATAAGTAGCATGCTTCAATTCTTTGAGCCAGTTCAATGAACGGTCATTTCTGATGGCTTTATCACCTACTGTTTGCAACCAAATGTTGATCTCCTCAACATGATCCTGGAGTTCCTGGAGATCTTTGGTCACACCTTCTATAGAACCAAACTCTTTGATAACCAGAGGAGCTAACTTCGTCCCCACAATCTTCAACATGCTACATGCTAAAGCAGCTTCCATTCCACCCATATATTTCAAATCGTCTCCTTTGATCCTACCCTGCAAACAAAATTTGTAATGAGATGCAATCTTAAAACAAATTGCAAGATGAGCTACATCAATACTTGAATTAGAACTAGTAACTACTATAATTTGGTTATACATGGTACGTTTATTCATAATTATTTCTTTAACTATCCTTTCATCGCTAACATGCTATCATGTATACCACATCTTACCTGGGAAGTAGCCAGTCCAGATTTTTGCGCTACTGAAGTTTCTTTGCAATTGAAGTCCTCTACTCTTCTTGTTTCTAACATCACCAGGAAGCAATATGCATGTGAGGAGAGACATTGCGATGAGAATGAAATGAACTGTTGAAAGACAGAGAGGTTGACAAACCAAAACCTGCAGCATAGACGAATAAAAAAGTGTACGCCGTCTTTTAATGATCGGATTCAACCTTTAGGACAGAGTCCTCCCTGGGAAGAGGCAAAATGGATGCAAGTTTACTTGCTGAGCAAATAGCAGATGCCAGAGAAGAAACTGACGAGCACAACAAGAGGGGAAAAAAGGAAATTAGGGTGTAATCTGGTATAAAAAGCATCAAATACCTCGAGATTCCATCAAGTGCTATGTTCCTGCAATCTCCAAATTTGTTTTGTCCGTGCAAATCAGGTTATGCACTTATGCGGGGTTTGGGCTGAAGAAAATATCGAGGGAAGGGAAGGGACTATAGGTCTGCAGCAACACATGGAGAAAGAGATGGGCGACGACTTTTTTGACGAACTGATGGTGGGCGACGACTTTTTTGACCAATTGATGGTGGGCAACGACTTTTTTAACCAACTGATGGGCGACGAAAATGGACTGTTGAGTGTCCATCGAGAGAACGCGAAAGAGAGAGAGATGGGCGACCACTTAGAAGTGTCGGGTCTACTAAAAAGAGAAAAATGGACTGTCGAGTGCCCCAATTAAACAGGAATTGAAGTGAAAGGGAGAGCCGAGAACAAAGGGGACCAGAACGTGTTGGATTGCTGCAAATTTATTACTATTGAGCTGAAAGGAATTTCCAAAGTGGGTGATGCAGGCGCGGTTCTCCTGCAGCAGCAGCACCGCGCACTCTCATAGAACCACACCAGTTTAGCGTCGAACACGTCGCCCGTTCGTTCGTTCCTAGAACCGCTTCACAGACATTTCCACGAACACCCTGTGGGCAGGAGCGCGTCCCGTGACGTGCCGGCGCCCGTCAGGCGGCAGCCTCGCACCGCACGCGCGGCTCTGGCAACCGAGAACAACTCGACCGCTACGAGCATATAGCTACCGCGCACGCACGATAGATGGAGCCAAAATTCAGGGCGCTCACCCTTGCTTGTTGACGGGCTCACGGTCACCGCCGGGCAGTGGTGGAGCCAGAAACGTGGTAATGGGGGCTATGTAGTGAAAGGCTAAAAATCATACTAGCGTTAAACCAAATGATATCATAGTAGATAGAAAAAACACAGCCAAATATGATCATAATGTTCTCCAGATATTGCCATCAACAGGACAACCCTTGCTAAGGTTGGAGCATCTCATATCACAATCATGTATTGTGCTTGTGGGTGGGGAGGCAAGGCATGCAGTCGTTGCTGAATAGCTGCCGGCTAGTGCTGCAGGTCGGGCGGACACAGGGCTTAGCAGGTGCAGTTGCCGCCAAAGATTAGCTACGTGTAGGTGTAGCAGCCTAACTTTCTGTAGAGCGTGCGTGAAGTATAGATGGTGATCAGAGAGAGTGAGAGACAGAAAGGGCACAAACGGCAGCAAACGAAAGGGATCGACAAAACCAAGCAAACGAGGGCTCCTGTGCTGCATGCCTTCATCTTGCCATGGCTAGACCTTTTTTTCATGAACTGAGCATGGGATATAAACACATGGGGGCCTTCAGTTTTACTTGGGCTGGACCGGGGCTGCAGCCCCCCAGCCCCGGTCCTAGATGCGCCCCTGCCGCCGGGTCCGAGCCCAAGCAGGAGATGAGCGCCGAGCGACGCGTCGGCCTTGGATGGGGCCTGGCGACCACCCGCCACATCTGGCGAAGAGTTGGAGGGAGGGTCCCGGCAGCGAGGCCAAGGCGGCGCTGGTGTGCGGCGGTGAAGGAGCCGGGCGCCTCGACGACTGAGACATCGGCGGCCTCGAGGACGCCACGGGTGCAGCGCGGGTCCGTGTGGGCAATGGTCCCACAAGGCGATGACACGTGGCAGCGATTTTATATTCCGTCAGCCAGGCTCTCCACCTGTGCTGTCTCTGGTGCTGTTCGACTTGCTCATCCTAGCCATTGCTGCACAGCTGTCACATATCCATATACGGCTGCCTCCAATGCTGCAGGCTGCAGAGAGAGAGCGCGCCGCTGGCCAGCGGCCACCACTAGTTCCCCTCCGACCGAGCAATAAGACTGAACCTAATATGAAAATGATATTGAATCCGCATACATACTGAGTAAATTTTAAATATACGCAATAGAATAGACAATCTACTAGACTCTAGCTAAAGCCAAGTGACCATCCAATTATCCAAATTTAAACTTCACTATGTGTATTTCTCTCCACGTCGCCGTGGCCATATGTCAATTGAGAGAGAAAACCACCCCACGGTTAGTATTATAATGTAAAGGTGTAATTGGTTTAGTAATCTGAAGGGTTATTCAAACACACAAAAAAAATGTTGGATTATCCAGACAACATGTATAGGCGGATGTAGCAACGTGGACTTTTCCTTTTAAAAAATAAGTAAATTTTAAAAATAAGGAAAAAAATGTATAGTTTAGGGAAAAATACTCCTTCTGTCCCAAATTGTACGGGTTCTGGCATTCATTATTTTAATATGTATCTAGATTCATCGATATCTATGTAAATGTGGATAGATAAAAATAATGGCAAAACCACTGGAATTTGGAACGGAAAGAGTACAACATAAGGTCAAATAAAAATATAAAAAAATCAAACAAAACTCAAAATATTAAAGAAAAAGTAGCTATACTCGCGTTATTTGTATGAGCCTGTTATTTACAGTGGTTTTTTTTTTTTGGAATACGTAAGAGAGCTGTCTATCAGTGTATTGAGGAGAAGAGTTTAACAAGTACAAAACATCACATGGTAGTACCGCCAACACATGAACTGCAACGCTAATTCTCCCCGTTACAAACAACTAATGCCGGGATAATGGCGCTCACCGGGTCAGCCACGTCGCCCGTGTTCCGAGCCCTTTGGCCCCGCCTAGAACCCAAAGCTCCGCCGTATACAGTGGTCAGTGGGTATTGGAAATTTGGAATCCAAATCCTCGCGACCTAGTTCAGTCTTTTTCTAGATCCTGAAAGTTTCTAGAACGATCCCTCTCATAAGGAGTGAATATGAACCTTTTCCTTCGTATGGTGTGGTTTCTCGGATGCCTGTCGATGGCATCACTGATTTCAGACCTTAATTTGGACAGATAACACGGTAAGGCCTTTAGGTACATAGAGATCTCTTCAAGGCTTGCAAGGTGCTCGATTCCAACAACTGAACCTCCATTGAAAGTCAGGTCTAGAGTCTCAAGCTTCGGCATTGCCCTTGGCTCAATTGTTAGCATTACTATGCTATACTTGAATCTGAATTCCTTCAGGCATGGGAATTGGTTGGAGTTGACCTGGATCCTGATGCTTCTATCGGCAGTTTTTGCAGCTCGCAAGTCGAGGTAGATGAGGCAGGGCAGCCCTGCAAGAACTTGGACATCATCGCTGCAAAGCTCTTCAACCTCAAGTATCAAGCTTGTTAACCTTACAGCCTGGGCGATCCACTTTGGGAAAGTTGAGCTGCAATAATCCAAATGAAGTCTCCGTAGACAGCGTGGATGAGTGAATAAACATGATAGAACACAACCAAGTGTTACTTCAGGATGAACAACGAGAGAGCGGAGGTTGCTGTTCCCAAGCTTGCATATGGACACTGCCAGGGCTTCATACTTCATTCTATCCATGTGTGTAAGAGGCTGAAAGACGCCTCCTCTGTCATCATGTCTAAGCATGAGCTCCTTTAGATTGGTCAGTCTTCCGAGATCTTTTATGTTCTCTAGGGAATTCTTGCCGAGATCAAACTCTTCCAGGGTATGTAGAGGAGCGACCAGTTTTCCAATCCCATTAGGCAGAACAGCACCACGTGGAGCTGTTAGATGTCTTAATGATGACAAGGAAGTAACATCTGATGGAATAGCAGAGACCACTTCGCTGTCTCCTATATCCAGCGTCGTCAAATTCTGCAGTTTCCCAATTTTCTCCGGCAGCTTCAAGTGCCCAAATCCTCTGGCCCGCAAATATCTCAACAGAAAAAGGCTGCTTACATCAGATAAATCAAGGCACTGAGAGTCAGGTGAAGGGTTCATCTGCAGGTTCAACACTCGTAGATGCTTGAACTTCGAAAGTGGGTGGCTGCATACAGTTAGAAGCTGGGAAGGTAGTAAAGGATCGAACTTTCTCCAGACTCAGATTTTCCAGGGCCAGGTTCTGATTACTGAAATGATAGCAGAGGCGACGAACTGGAAACAAGTGTCTGTTTCATTCTTTATTGCTTATCGATTATAGTGATAAAGTTTTCAGTGGTGCTCTTGGATATGATAAAGTCAAGCATTAGATCATGAACTCGACAATAATACATCTCACCTCGAATAATTTTACCGGGCTGGATCATACTTCTATTGATCAGTGCGTCAATGTAGCTCTCAGCAACTTCCTCCAGATCTAAACCATGTGTCTCACTGACAAATCCCTCGGCTATCCATCGTCTCACCAAATCAACCTTTTTAATCGGATAATCTTCTGGATATGTAACAAGGTATAGGAGGCATGTCTTCAGTTCATGTGATAGATCTTTGTAGCTAAGACTTGGAACATGCCTCATCCATTCTAGTGCAGGATTTTTTTCCAATTCAGAAGACAAGGAATTCTGTATCTTCTCCCATTTCTCAAGATCCAAGCCTTGGCTAGCCAAGAGTGCAGCAATTCTTGTTATTGCCAATGGCGCCCCTTTGCATTTATGTAAAATTTCTTCTGTGATCACTCTGTATTGCTCAGGGCAGTCTTCCTCGGAATCAAATACCGTTTTGAGAAACAACCGTCTTGAGTCATGCTCATCCAGAGGTTGCATCATGTATACTTGGCCATGGCAATGTAAACAACAAGCTGTAGCTACATCTTGGATTCTTGTCGTTGTTATAACTCTGCTACTTTTATTATTTTCGATGAAAACACACTTAATAATATCCCAAGCTTGAATGTTCCATAAGTCATCAATTACAAAAAGGTACCTAGAAATATACAGAAAATACCCTTTAGCACAGTTTCTATTCAGACAACATGCTTGCTGCTTTAAAACAGATTATACATCACAGTTTTGTTAAGTAGTAGGGACATTGGAAAAATTGTCTAAACAAGATAAGTAGGTGAAAACCAAATAAATTCTACATTTAGTTGTAAGAATAAAGAGAACTGTGCATAAGCTCATAAATGAAGTGTGTTTGATGAACTGCAAATATATCATACCTCTTATCTGCAAGGTATTGTCTAAGGGCATCGATGGCCTTTTGCTGGTGATCTAGTATGTGGATGCTAGAACATCCAACGCCTAAAAGCATCTCATTCAAAATCTTTAGCATGTCAGGGTTTTGTGACACCGACACGAACGCGGTGCAGTCAAACATGTTTTTGATATGATTGCACACTTGAGTGGCGAGAGTTGTTTTGCCAAGACCTCCAAAACCAACAATGGACACAACTTTAAGTTGCTGTGAAGAACCACCTTCTTCTTCTCCCAATAAACATTGGCACCTTCTTCTTCTCCCAATAAACATTGGGCAATTCTGTCCCGTGGACCATCAATCCCCACTAGCTTGTCTGTCTCCGCATAAAGAGAAGCTAATCGAAAGTCAATGTCACCAGATCTGGATTCTGAAACAGATTCGTTGACCCTGTACCTGTTACGCCGCTCAGCCTCCTCCGCAACACGAGCCTTGAGTTCTTGAATTTGACTAGCAAGACGTCGCTGCACTCGCAGCTTCTTGATCCGGCGTGCACTCTTGCGGATCAAGCCAGCCTTTTCACCCTCACAACCAAGATTATGCATAACGACATCGATGCAATCCTCGAAGTCATAGGCCAGCTCACGCACCTTGTCCCTCCACTCCCTTGCCTTAACATCAAGCACTTCCATGTCGCCCAGCTTCCGCATCAGAGCATTCATGCTGCTCAGCTCAGCCTGCAAGAACCTGACGTCATGGCGGACACTCCTGAGCAGCTTGTATTCATCTCCAAGCAGCCTGGTCAGCTTGGAGAGGAGAGAGTTCATCACCCCTGCGGAAAAACTCACAACCGGATCCACCATAGTATCTCTCGCACTCTGCTCTTTTTCAGGTTTGTTTGTCCTGCTAAGGATGAGGTCGAGTTCTTTTCAGTAGGCGGAAATGCAGAATGGTGCTTTCGGATGCCAATCTTTTCTATGAGCCTATACATTGATACCTCCAATGTGGATCAAGATTCAGTTTCCAGTCCTAATCGACCTGAATTAAAGTAACACCAGAATTTTTTATTTAAATTTGCCATTTTATTATGAAACGTGATTTAAAATAACCCTCTAAATTCATATATAAATTACCTTACCATGTCATTATGAAAGACAACTTAAAGTAACCCTGGTATTTTTTAATATCCACCACACCATCATGAAATACAATTTAAAGTTTATTTAAATTATCCACCGTGACATTACGTTGATAATTTTAAACAACCCTCTAAATCCATGTCTAAATTAACCACTCTATCATTAGAAATGTAATATGAAATAACTCTCGAGATTTGTATCTAAAGTATCCATATTTGCTATTACAATATACTCCTTTTGTCCCAAATTATAAAGGGTTTTTGGTTTCGAAGAGATTCATATATTATTCTACGTATGCTTTTTATATGTGTCTAATTCATTAACATGCTCATGAATATAGGACGGAGTAAAAGAGGGATAAAACTACTTAGCAATTTGGGTCATATGGAGTATAATCTAAGATAATCCTCTTAAATTTATTCTAACTTACTCACATCTATCATTTTTATCATAATTACATATAAGCTAAAACAACCAAAACAATCTAAATTACAAATATACTATTATGAAAAAAAATAAAAAAGAGGCATATATATGTTTTAAATTGCTAATTTATGTTATTACTAAAAATTATCTACCAAGTTCCAACATGTATACGTCTTCTTAAATCTCACACCGGTTCATGGACTAGTACAGTTTTATATAGGATTATTACCTCTGTTATGCAAAAACATACAATATAATATAATAGGGAAGAAACACTTCGTTAACTGCTTGGCAAAACACCACCTATTTCACAAGGAGCTGATATAATGGTGAAGGTGATACGCGATGGTGGATCCAGAACGAGCTAATTGGAAGAGCTAGCTAGCTGCTTACCTGTTTCTTCTTCACAGAAACAGAACAATTTGCGTAGGCCAATAGCCTATGAAAATTAACCAAATACCCATGGAAATTAGTAACTTTCGTCAGTTTTCTGTTATTTTACGTCGGCCAATGCCCATTATTCCATTAAGGACGAAAAGTAATTAATTTTCATCGGCAAATTAGTTAATTTCTATTGCCCGTAGTTGGTCCACGGAAATTAAGCAGCTAGCCACGACCCACGGAAATTACTGTTTTCAGATTAATTTCTGTCGACTTAACTTATTCTACGGAAATTAATATAGCCGACAGAAATTGTTCTCTTTTTACCTCTAATTTGTTTCTTAACTAGTCGATCAACCCGTGCTCTCGCACGGGTTAATGTTTTAGGAGATATAGATTTAATCTTAGTGATATTAGAGGTGATTATTTTAATTCATCTTTTGTAATGGTATTGCCGGTAATTTATATGGAAATTCAGGAATTATTTTAATTTATCTTTTATGATGGTATATTGGTTAATTTATATGTACATTTATGGCTTATTTTAGGTATAGTTTACCTTTAGCAAAAGTCAAAGACAGGTAATTTAGATATAAATTTAAGCTATTATTCTATAACATCAATCATAACTTAGATAATTTAAAAGTTTTTTTGTTATCTACCATACTATAGAGGTAGGTAATTTATTGTCGTAATAATTTCTAGAACTTCTATTTTTCTAGTGCCTCGTGGGAATTAATATAAAAGCTCCAATTGATTATATCAATTTATTCTATTTTTCTTATTTAATACAATAATCTATAAGTTAGGGGTAGATTATTTTTTCATAATAACATAGGTGAATAGTTTAGGCTTAGAGATATAGTGTGTACTATATCTAGATTATTTTAATAACAGTATAGGCGATTTTTTTTCTTGAACATGTAGAAGAAAGGCATATTATTTCAGCCAATGTTATTTTAAGATTATAATTTATGTGCATGTCCGTAGAACTTTTTTATGATGGCATAGACAACTAATTGAAATGGATACTGGGTGTATATTAACTTAGTTTTCCAAGATGCCAAAGTGTTGTTAATTTAAATTTTATTTTAATTCTTTTTCATAATGACGGATGTGGGTACCGTTTTTAGTTATAGATCAGATCCAATTAATGGCTAGTATTGTGAACCGTGATTAAAATTTACCAAATCGATCGTAGTATGTTTCTACAATAATTTTGACATGACCGAGAACATTGATAGAGGGACAATTTATCATTTCATATTTGTAAATATATACTTTATAGATCTACATTCTTATGTTCGGCTATGGTAGTACATACATTAATTTCGTTTGAAGCACGATGCATATATACTTTTAGCCAGTGATTAGTTAGGGTGTTTACCTTTGTTAATTGGGCAGCTAAATTGAGGCGCTTGCAGCTTTCGTCTTCGTGTACGACCTCTTTCCCACCGGGCGGGTGATGCACCTGTATTTTGGCGTGCTCGTGGTGGCCACGGTCCTAGAACCTGTACGATGCATGACAGAGTTGTCAGGCTGCGTGTCGCACCACCGTAGGCACCTCCATACATGTCATCAGGTCGTAGCAGCTGCCCCGCTGCACGTAGGGTAAAAATCTAGGGCATATAGTAGATGACGTGAATACGTGATGCCTGCGGATTGACCTGGTCAGCCTGGACCTTGGTGATCTGGTGGTAGTATTTGCCTCGATCGCTAGCCTCCTGGACCTTCATCGGATCCGCCAGCTGCTTGTAACTTGACGCAGTACGTGCCTTGTGCCTTGATCCAGTGGCACCCTACACGCACGCGCGCATGCAGGTCACTTGATTCCATGCCCCACGACCCGAGCAGAGAATACAATCTGCCGTTGCCATGAGAATACAATCTGACGTTGCCACGGCTGAGATCATGCATGACGTGAAGGAAAAAAAATTTACCAGCTATCCCGTCACCATTCAATCAAATGGCTGAAGCTGGTTGCACATCTCAACGTATGCATAGTAAATGTGCCTACCGGTGTTCATGCAGAAGAACTTGAGCTGGTCCAACGTGCAGCAGCCGAGCATCTGGCCCAGGAGCATGAACATCCAGTTCATCTGGCACTTGTCGGCGGCCCAGGAGCAGGAACATCCAGTTGATCTGGCACTTGTCGGCTGCTCTCTCCGGCCACATGGCGGCCTTGTGCCCGCACGCGCCACAGTCCGGCAGCGCAGGGAACATCCAGGCGTCCGGCGCGCGGTCGTACATGGTGTGGCAGTGGGTGGAGATGTAGTTGCGCAGCTCGCGGAGCTTGGACTGGAGGTCGTAGGCGATGGCCTTCCTGGCGCCGCAGCAGGCTCTCCAGGCTGTCGTGCGTAGCTAGGGTAGCCGCGTCGGGGAAGAGGCTGGTGCTTACGTACGGTAGGGCGCGGCGGCTAGCTCATGTAGGGTTGTGTAGATTAATATCCAATGGTTACGATGATTACACATTATAAATGGATGGCCGGATATTTTGCTTTTTTGTGAGAATTTTTATGATTTCTATATTTTTCTAGAGCCTCTCGTGAGAATCAACGTGGAGGCCCCAAAAGAAGACTTCAATCAGTAATATTAAGATTATTCTATCCATTTCCATAAATTGTTAGGAGAAAGAAGCTTAGAAAGTTGAAACTCTATTATCCACGCGGCTTAGGGAGGACCGGAGCCTCTAGCACCACATTGAATCTACCCGCTCGCTGCTAACACATTCAATTTACAAAGTTGCCAACCTTAAGGCTGAACTAAAAATCATAAAGAGAAAATAAAGAAAATGCTCAGGAGCAAAGTTTGCTATTGACTCTCCATTCACTTTTAGCGAAAATATCCATCACAACCACCTCCGGTGCCTTGCACACCAAGCCGGTAGTTTCCCTTTTGTCCTCACGTGGCAACAATCTATCCGCTGATGGGCATCTATTATTAATCAATACCCGCTGGTAAACATTGTCGCTTATCGGGGAATCCATCGTTGTCAGTTATAACCCACGTGTACCGAACAGTCCAATCTTTGTTTCGTCATTGCTCACATCACTTTCCTTGTCGCCTATTTTTAGTTCCACGATGTCTTTCTGCTTAATATCAGTAGGAAAGTATCAGTTTCGTTTAAGAGAAATTATTGTCCTTGAACTAGATATCGCCCGTACCATGGATTCTAAATAAACAAATTTGATGCTGTAGATGTTTTTTTTTAAAAAAGTGCTATCAATGTTATAGAAAAAACTTAAATTTGAAGGGGATGGTGTTATCATAGATGCTCCACGAGGTCTTATCGCAGCCGATGGTGAGTTTAGTTGTCCTTAATTTTTCTAGTCTCAAAAAATCTGTCCACGGCAGGATGTTACTCATGGGACACCTGCACCATTTCTCCACTATAATCGAAACGTTCACCATAGCCCACTTCTCCCTCATCTTCTAAAATCATGTTATGCACAATAACATGTGCTTTTATGATGTCATCTAGTGTCCCTTCATCCCACAATCGAGCTGGACCTGGAACAATAGCAAAACGAGATTGAAGAGCCACAAAAGCACGTTCCCCATCCTTCCTCACTGCCTCATGTGCTTTGGCAAAATATTTTATTTTTATTGCCCTGTGGTTTTGGTATAGTCTTCACAAATGGTGCTCATGATGGGTACATGCCATCAGGCTAGCTTCACAAATAGTGGATTTAGATGAGGAAGGAACATTGGTATCATTGTGAAACCCTGGTAAATTTTTAAAAAAAAAGACTGCCAAATCTAAAGATCTTTGGAAGTAACTGCCTCTAAAATTATTTAGGCTCGTGCAATAATTGGCCTGATTGCATACCTTGCCATTTTAAATGGCTAGTTCTTCTACCTCTAGTCTATGCAACCTAGCATACTAGGAATGCTTCTTTCCTCTCCACTTGCAAGCAATCGAGCCGTACATACTCATCTTCAAACACTTCGATTGCTGCCTCGACGAACTAGTGGACATGTTCGAAAAAGGTACTCGCTCCATTTTTATATATTTGACGCCTTTAGTTTGTTTTTTACAGCGACAAATATAAAAAAAAAAACAGGAGGAAGTAGCAGATACCTCGAAATCTCATCAACTGCTGTGTGCCCTGCAATCTCCAAACATTTTCTCCCTGCAAAAATCTTTGTTATCACCACCAGCTCAAAGTCGAACAGGCCGCAAGACATTTCCACGAACAGGCCGCGGGCACGATGGCCGCACGAGCGCGCTCCATTCCATGACGTGGCACGCGCACGCACGGCTTCCATTCCACGTCGACAACCACCTGCACCGTTTGCTTGACGCAGATGGAAGAGGCACGCACGGTAGAAGAGGAACAAACAAAGCGCGCTCACCGTTTGCTTGACGCGGTCGCGTCGAAACAAAGCACTGCTGTGCTGCCTGGCCTGGGGGGCCGACGTGAAGGAGAATATGCATCGCTGATCGCACTACCGGCAACACATTCAGCACCATAATTCATAAGACAGAGTCCAGAGTTGGGCGTGTAGTTTGATTCGATGTATTTCTCTTGTCATATAGTACAGATATACTGGATCAATTTTTTGGGGAGAGCTAGTGTACTCTTGAGATATACAAGTGACGACTATTAAACAAATTTTAAGGAAAACATAATAATTCCAGACAGCCTATGCTAAATTCAGGATGTAAATATATACAGGAACAGGTTTCCTTTGCCCCTGCCTCCTGGGCGTCAAACCGCGTCAGGAGTGGAGTTTCTGGCAAAACAAAAACCTGGAGAGATAAAAGGGACCCAGCAGGCCAGAACTATTTTATGTCCCTTCTGATGATAATTCAGAGGTCGACGCCGAACTTTTTAGCGATAAACCCTGACATGTCTCACCAGTATGCAGCAGTGCCTCTGACTGGTCTCCCTCACCATTGTTCTTTTCCGTTTTCCATGTCGAGTAAGAGCGGGCTCTTCGTAGTGCTTGTTGGATCTGTCGCTCATGCTCTCTAATAATCTCATCCGCCTTCACTCCAGAAGGCATCAATGGTTCAAAATAGTGGATTCTGTTCTTCTTGCTGCCATTCACCTGAACAAGGAGAAAAATTCTCATCATATGGCACCAGCAATCCTACACTTTGGCAGCATGTGAGGAACACACACCATGTGAAGCCATTTCCAAATTCCAATTGCATTGTATGATTGACACACAAGCATTTATAAAGTATAATGACCTCTAAATGTCAGCAGAATATAGGAATGCAGGAAGAAAACACTGACTATATCAATATGCAGTGACCAAAGACTATTTTAGGAAGGCATTTCGACAAGACGTCTATTATAACAACCATGGAGATTTAAAAGCTCATCATTGTTGACTCTTTGTATATCACAGCAGCATATATCCTTCCAATTGGAAGATCACGGTCTTCCTTGGAATTGAGGAGTCCATTCAGGTCTCTCGGAAGGATTAGCAGCAGTGACTCTCCCAAACATTGTCTCTTGGCACTTTCCCAAAGGTTGGATATCTTAGGAGCATTGCCTCGCTGCCCAGACGCAGTAGATTGGCTGGACATGGCAGCAACAACAAATTGGGGGACATGTGAAATCTTTGAGCATTTAGAACCATTTCGCTTGATCTTCCCAGAGTGGACTAAGGGCCAGCATGCATCGAAGGGACACGCTGAGGCTAACCATTGCTACCATTTTGGCACTTTGATGACTCAATAATCTCCCAGCAATAATGTTACCAATTTGACACCAGCAAATAGAACAAGATGACACTAATGTAGTTTTTGTGCATATTATCAACTTTCACTCAAAAGGCATCAATGTTTAAAAGGGGGGTATTCCCAGCACCTGCAGTCCACCATTGCCATGGGGTGCAGCAGGAAGTTCCTTCCTTCTTCCAGCTCCTGTTTCCTGTCCTTTAGCAGCCTCTATTTGCCTACAAACAAAGGCATGAGCTTAGATTAAATAAGAAATACACAAAACAGAAGATTGGCCGTGTAGATTCTTAGCATGACATGGTTTCTGAGAGGGGCTGACCTAGCTTCTTCATCTCCAAGCTTAGCATCGTATTCCTGGCTTGGAGGATATTTGGGTAGACTTGATGAATCACAGGCAGGCGTTATTGTCAAGAACTATAAAAAGGAAACAATACATAAACAGTAATGTCATTAAACTTGTATTTCTGAATTGAGCAACCAGATCCATGCCAATGGTTTTTGGATGTGAACACAGAGCAGTTTTAGCATGCATGTCTGAATGTCTAAGAGTAAAAGCCATTCCTGGAAAGGGAAACAAGAAAAAGAACTTCTACAGCCCAAGGCTGCAACTTAGAGAAAAAACAAAGGAAAAACACAGAAAAAAGGTGAAATAAACTTTGAAAAAATGTCAAGTTCACCACAGAAATACAGTACACCAAACATAAAGATGGAAATGGAAGGGCCAATTTAGGGCACACTTGAGCCAGACATGCAGATCAACAAATCTAAGGGCCAGTACTTACTTCACTGTCAAGGGCAGATGCAGCAGTACCCCTATTCCCTGGTTCTACAGCAAGTAGATGGTCCAGAAGTGCTAAAGCTGTAGTAGGGAAGTCCTTATATACATCATTCACACATCGGCGGTACGAATGCTTAGGCTTGAATATTGTAGCTCGGTACGACTTCCAAAACTCCTCTGGTGGTGAACCGCAAAGCTTAAATATATTGTCCAACTGTTCTACCTGAATGAGTTAACATAATAGAATCAACCATTTGAAATTTGTATTGATGTTCTAAAATCTAAACTACAAGGATGTACAACAGATAAATTGACCATTTATCATGAAGATAAAAAGTTAACAGATAATATTATTTACTTTAAACTGGTATTGGTTTATGCGAAAGTAAAATGAGGCTATTATCACTCAGCCTATATATATGTTAATAACAAGAATATGCTGTTGGATATACATATTAAAACATTAGCGATATCTTAATGCATAAATTACAGGCATCTTGAGCCAAACATTATACCATTTTCCTTCATAAACCTTTTATGCACCGAAATTGTTTTAACAGATAGTGTAACAAAAGAAACGACAGATCCACAGAAATATTATAGCATTGCTAGGGTTCTTGGAGGTAGAATATAGCATTAATCTTAGAATGCAATCATCTGCAAGTTCGGTCACAATAAGAAAAGTCAAATAATACCACAGATCTTCCTGGCATGATAGGCTTCCCTGAAAGCAACTCAGCAAGAATACAACCGGCACTCCATAGATCGACAGCAGCGCCATAGTTAGTAGCACCCAACAAAAGCTCAGGAGACTGGTACCACAATGTTACCACACGACGTGTCAAATATTGCTTTTGGTTGGTATTAAAGAATTTAGCTAGACCAAAACCTGCTATTTTAAGAATGCCATTATTGTCAAGTAGGAGATTTGCACCCTTTATATCCCGGTGCAAAACACCACGGTTATGACAATGGTCAAGTCCAGAAAGCAGTTGTTTCATGTAACACTTGACCTGAAATGATCATTTTCTGAAGTGAGCACTTAAACCTCAATACGAATGGAAAAGCTTTCAAATAGAAAGCCAAAGGACAAATCTAGAGGATAAACCTGAGGCTCTGTGAATTTTAAGCCTGTAGCAGCAAGTCCCTCAAGGTCTTGCTCCATGTATTCAAATACAAGATACAAGCTTTTTGACGTCTGCGACGTCACCAAACCTTCAAGCTTCACAACATTTGGATGATCAAGTCTTCTTAAGATGTGAATTTCCCTTGCAATAAATTGGACACTCTCAGGATCAATATTGAACCGCACTTTCTTGAGAGCCACAATTTTTCCGTTCTCAAGATCACGTCCTTTGTAAACACTGCTATATTCACCTTGCCCTATCTGAAATATTTAAAGACGAAATGATAAAAGTGAGGTCATATAGGATCACACATTCGATACTAGTTCCAACTGCAATCAGGAATTTATTCTGTATTGCTGCATTCTATAAAAAAAGTAGAAAAAACGGTTGCATCATTAAATGTGCTAAACAAGTTGTCATCTAGGAGTAGCATTGCTCAAGATGGTGGATGTTTTGTTTGTCTACTTTGTGCAGTGTGTTGGTATGTCTGGACTCTGGAGTTAGTAATGCATTTTATGCCAGAAATGGAATAGTGTGACCTGGTGAAACAAAATAAATTTCATTTTGACATAAAAATGGAGACTGGCATGAGCACTGTGTTCCTCGTGTTGCAATTGTTTTTTTTTTTTTGACAACTTCAAACACTCCAGAATGACATTCCCAAAAAAATATGAAACCTAGAAATATGTATAGTTCAATACTAGTACCTATCAAAATATAAAAAATCAACAGCCTAAAAAAGTTGTCGCCCAATACGCCAAGAGGCAATAACTCATGATACAGAAGATAGCTAATGAAAAAGGTAACAAGGATGATAAATTTGTCACATAAGTAGCAGTCATCATAACGGCAAATGCCGCAAACCTTGTCCAACTTCTCAAAAGACTCTGCTCTCCGAGGCTGCCATCCATGAATTGCCTCTGCCGCCGCCTCCGTGAGCCATCTTGGCCACTCAGCAGCCACATGCTCCCCCTGAATCCCATTGGGCACATCCATGATCCTTGGCTTGGCCTCCCCCTCAGTCCAATTTTGGGGTGGTTGTTTGCTTCTCCATACCCAACCAAACAGCCCTACCTTCTCTTGTGACTGATATTGAGCTTTTCTAAGCATTCGAAGGCGTCCTGCCACATCTTTCATTTCTGGACGTTTCTCTATGTCCATTTCTAAGCATTCTGCTGCTAGTTTTCCAACTCCATCAAGAATCCTCAAATTGTTGTCATCTGCAACTTTCACATCATAAAATTCTCGTAGCTTCTTTCGTTTTGCTACAGCTTGAGTAAAGTTTTCAATGAGGCTAATTTTACCATCATCGACAGCCTTTCTTCTAGTAATCAGTTCCAAGAGAACAACTCCAAAACTATAAACATCACTCTTCGAGGTGAGACGTCCGCTTCGAGCAAACAAAGGATCCATATACCCTATACTCCCTAGTACATGTGTGGTGTACAAGGTATTATCTGTTGAAAGTAACTTTGATATCCCAAAATCTGATATTTTTGTATTAAGTTTTTCGTCGAGAAGTATGTTGGCGGGCTTAATGTCTCCATGGATGACTTTACCATACATTTGTGAATGCATATAACTTAATGCTTCTGCACACCCTATAGAAATATCCAATCGTGTTTCCAAAGATATGGAAATCTCGCTACAGTGAAGAATATCACTGAGGTTTCCGTTGGAGATATATTCAGTCACCACCATCAGTGCATTTTCGCCTATACAGCAACCAATGAGCCTAACTACAGTTCCGGTGATTTATTTGGCAATGGACAATCACTTCTTTGGCAAAGCTCTCATTCACATTATGGATGTACCTCTTTACAGCAACTGAACTGCTATCATCAAGAACCCCTTTATAAACCTCTCCAAATGACCCTTTCCCAAGGAGAGTGTTATAGTTGCTAGTGATTATTCTTATCTCTTCTTATTTGAAATACCTTATATTGTGATTGTTATGTGCTGTCCACATTGGTTTGCCTTTATCCTGGATGTATCCTCGTAACTCATTTTCTGGCAGATCCATGTTAAGCCAGTAGTAAAAATACAGAGCGTTGAATCTTGATAACCTGTGATCCAAAAGAGACGTTGATAATTCTCACCTGAAGGCACAAAGTGCAGTAAAAAGTTAGTGTCAAATTATACACCCATACTTCAAAGAGAACACATTGATATAGTATGCTATGGGCCTAGCTGCCAGCCAAGGGAGGGCCAGGGTTGACCCTTGCGATTATTGGGATAGAAAGTCTAGTTTGTTTAGGAGATGAGACTTGGTAAAAGTAGGAAATAGAAGATAGCTAGGAGTCCAATCTATAAGGACTCTAGTCGTACTGTCCTAGTTTGCTTAAGAATCAATTCATCGAGTCCTTCATACACGAGGGACATGTATTCAAAACATTATTCCGCGCTTTTTGCCTTCTAGCTACTGTCTCCGTCGGGTACTGTTCACATGAATAGTAACCAAACCCCCCTCCTTCAACCATAGAATAGTACATTTAGGCTGATAAACCATTTTAGAAAAATCTTTGCATGATGTATTTTTAGGGGACTCTGGAGATATTTACATAACTCAGAGATTACAAATTTTACAAAATAGGCCTCAATTACTAAGAACTTTAACAATTGGATAAAAAATATTAGCAAGTCATCAAAGAAGTTCTTTTCTAGTAGAATTAAGAGATCAGATTCCAATTACAATCAAGGGCAATTGACATTATAACCTGATGGGAAATAATCCACAACGAATATGTTAGTATTACAAAGAATGAGTTGATTTGAGGAGAAAATTTTGGGCTTCGCCGGTGGATGGTTCCAAAGTAGGCATTAAGTTAAAAAAATCATAACAGTTGAATCCTAGGATTTTAGGACTAGATGATAGTTTATGTTAGCTTCAATGTAACATTTGAGCTTGAAGAGTACTTTCCTTATACAGAACGGAAGAATATTGCTGACCATGCAACTCACCTTCATTGGGCTATGGAGGATATAATAGTTAATAGGTCAAATGGCTTTTGTTGTCAATGATGATTAGAGTCCTGAATAAATGGCCAGATATTATTTATGATATTTTCTAGGATTTATCTTTTTGTAGTACCAGTTGTGAGAGTTAACGCGGTGGCTCCAAATAGGGTCTAATTAGTACTCCCTCCATCAAAAAAGGGGATCATCCTAGAGTATTTTGGACAAATCAGTAAAGTGTTTAAATGACCATGATACCCCTCTTAGATATAATGGAAAAACAGAACTGTCCATGCAAAAGATAAAGTAGCACATGCAAAGGGTTGTTCAGCCTTTTTTAGATAACAAGCTAAATTAATTTGTGCTGAATGCAGGTGCTGACTTATTTCTTGGGCAAAATTTGAAGTTTAGGGTGACTTGTTTTTTTGGACGGAGTGAGTGATTAAAGAATACACTGTTTCCATGGACTATATCTTTAACCATCTTTTTTCCAACAATGATCTGATGCAATGGATATCAATGTGCACAGTTGGTGGGAGGTAGTGTTGACAGACCTAGGAAAAATAAGCTTTGGTGTTTGTGTTCTTGAAATGATGCTTCTTTGCAAGCAAACCCTTGTGTATTCTTCTTGTGCTGGTCGTGTGTTCAGCCTTCAGTACAGTACAGAGTCCCCCTGAGAAGAGAGAGGAAAATATCACGTCCAGGCTTTTGCACTCCTGAAGCGTTTCTTTGCAAGGAAACTATGTTCATCCTATTTCTAGCATCACCAGGAAACAATATGCATGTGAGGAAAGGCATGGTACGAACTTGAACCTTTTAAATATTGAGAGAATAAGATACCAAAGCCTCTAGCTCAGAAGAGGAAAAAAAAATGTCTCCTTTCACTGATTGAACTTTTAACCTTCTGTACATAGTCCTCCCTGAGAAGTAGCAAGACGGATGTAAATTTTACTTGCCAAAGGAAAGAGGTGATGATGGGAGACAGAAGAAACAGAGGAGGCAAAAACGATATGAGGAGTATAATAGATAGATACCTCGAAATCACATCAATTGCTGTGTGCCCTGCAATCTCCAAACCTCTCCTCCCTACAAGGGCTTTGTGCTGAAGAAACTTTGTAGGTACGCAGGAATTCAGAACTGCCGCGAACTTCTCTCTGTGCTTTGGGGTTCCAACACGAGAGGGATGGGGAGAATCATACTTAAACTGCAAACGCGGAGTGTCGATGTCTAGTGACTAAGCTAAGTCAAATTAAACGGGAAATTGCCACAGGGCATACCGCGTCTTGTCTTGTTCAAATTATTTATTAAGCGAGCACCAACCGCCAAGGAATTCAGAGGGGGTGACGCAGGGTTTGCGGACCTCTTTGAGCCAACACGTCGGGCGTTCACCCCGAAAAAATTGCCTGAAGACATTTCCACGAACAGGCCGCGGGCACGATCGCGCTCCGCTCCACTCCACTCCACCGTGGCAGCTATAAGTTGGCTGGCGCCTGGGCAAAGCACCTCCAGACAAGCAAAGAGACCGAGCAGAGCATGTCGTACTCGTACCTACCTACTGCACGCGATGACGGGATCGCGGGTTGCCGCTGGTCGTGTTGAATCAACGCGAGCTTGAGGATAGGGAATAGGGATGGAGCACGTGCGCGTCCGCCCTGTAACGCGACTGCCCACCATCTCCGGCGTCCGGCGAGCGCCGGGATTCGGCTGTGACATGACATCACCACTGCTAATAAGCTCAGAAATCCTCGTGGCACCCTGTGTTTTGCAGCACTGGAGCTGGCGTGAGTTTGAGAGAGGTATACTGGACCTTGCAGGTTGCAATACCGCTGCCTGTTTGCGTAGGTATAAAAGAGACTAACTTATCGTTAGCCGTTACACTCACTGAACATCGGTTTAGCTCTTGGGATCTCAAATACTCAGGCAGAGCATTCTGGGCAAAATAAATAGCTTCCTTTTTGCCACATATTCGGTAAACAATAACCCCAGATCTAATCCTTGAGTCACTGTGACATAGAAGCGGTTGAAAATTTTCATTACAGAACGACCGCGATCGGAATATTGATTGATGGCCACTGAAACTAATGCAGTTTACAATGAACCTCTGAAGGTTAAGTAGCATGCCGAGTTGCCGACTGCAGTGCCAGCTGCAATAAAGAAGACTGCTTACATCAGATGGCAACCAAAAATCCAAAACGCATTAATTTAACAGCGGGGGTTGCGGCAAAATAGCGTCCTTCGTATGTAAGCATGTATAGTTGTTAAACAAAAAAAAATTTGGTAAAAACTTAGCCAGTGATCTCAAATAGTGTCTGAGATGAGACATGCGGACCAACATTAATATCTTTTTGAGACAAGAAGAAATGGCTGTACAGCCATGCGTGCTCACAGTACAATTGGTGTCCCTGTTTCTTTCTTTAAGCAAATGGCAGGAGCTTTGTCTTTCAATTAAATAGGGAAAGGGAGTTTGAACTCAAATCGGCTCCGTAAGAGGAGGCATCAGATGGTGACTACACCTACTGGTTAGTCCATAAGTTTAGTTTTCCACATTACATTTACATTGCTGGTCAAGTTCCGGCTAAGATTAGTTTCTGGCATGCATTAGATCAGTTTCTACTAACCCTAACATCTAGGTCCCTTTTGGAACGCAGGAAAATTTTCATATTTCTACGTTTTTCTTGTAAAATTGAATTGTTTCCTGTAAAATTCTTGTAGTGTGAAAATCCTGCGATCCAAAGGAACCTAAGCAACTGAGCTCTCACTTCATCACAACGTGATAACATTAACACTGATATGGTGGTGATCTGGCCCTGTGCCTCGGAGGAGTGAGACCGTGCAGAGCAAGACACTGATGATGAATCAACCATGCTTATGGGTGGTAATGGGTCATGGCCTAAATGCTTCTTCACGATCACTTTGGGCTCTTAGTCAATTTTAGTTTAGAAATGGGTATGAGTCGGTCGTGACTGCGAGCCTGTGGGCAACTGGTGATGCATGGTCGCGTTACGCTGTATACAACGGTTCTTCCACTCCACATTTTATATTCAAACTCTACTTTATCTGTCGTGTAACTATAGTGCGTGTTTTGTCTATGCCTGTCCATATGGCTGCTCTGCTGGAAACGACCTTAAAAATGTGCTCGCCTGGTATGTGTGGTGTGGGGTGGGCCGGAGCTGGGCACCGGACCAGTGCAGCCATAGAAGGGGAAAAACAATCATGCCACGTTTTGTTTTTGTTTGTGCGTACAGGACGAAAAACAGAAATTCAGGAAAAGCACCGCACGGCATGCAGTTCTGGACAGAGCATGCTGGCCAATGCTTGAAAGTTTGTGTAGCAGAGGAACCGAAACCTTGCAAATAATTAAAGGAGGGAAAGAATAGATGAGTAACAACCCCTCATGGTTTATCGGACAGCAATAACTAAACGCAGTACCCCTAGCTTGTTGAAGCAAAGAAGGAAAAAAAGCATTAAAGGGAGCAAAGAAGTGTCCCAACACATAAATTATTCGGTAATGAAAATAACTCTATGAATAAAGAAAAATAGCAAACTATTTTTCTTCATTTAATAAGTTAATCAAACTTACCAGGTGCCGTTTGACCAAGCTCGAGCCTTTTATCTACTGAGAATAATCTCGCCACAGTTATTATCGAAACATAAGCTACTGTTTTCTCCATCAAATGAAGCAGCAAATGGTTGGCACGTTGTCTCCAGGATAAAAAAACGTGCAAAAAATGCCATCAAACGTAATATGTATTCTGTTTTCTGATTATGTTTGATAGGGGGGATCACCGCGCCTGACGCCCGGTAACGTAATATGTTATCCGTGCAACACTTACTACAACCGCATTGGATTCACAGAATGGATCCATATCAGATGTAGATGAGGCAGACTAAAAGATAGATGTAGAGTGACAATGCTCTGCCTTCTTGAGAACCCTCCCAGCTAGTATCAGTCCTGAAACTTGACATTCAGAAGCATATATCAACAGTGGTGTCTGCGACTGTCTTGTCAGCTCTGGGAGGAAGAACATGCATCCGTCATCTACTCCAAGCATGTGTCCAGCAACAAGACTTCCCAGCTCTCTAGCATTGAAGCTATACCGTTTTCAGCAGTTAGCGCACAGCAACTAGATAGACACTGCAAATTCTGAAAACGAAAAAAAAAAACTTGTCAGTTTCTTGAGCGCCCACATAGCAGCAGGGCAACACAGCAAGCGAGGGCAAATGTTTTGGGACTATCTATGTTTCTACAGTATCAAGTATCCTTTCTAATTTGAGAGCATGTAACATACACACAAGGATAACAAATAATGTGTGCACGTGTGTTACAGAGGAACATAAAATGTCTCACCTGGGCATTCTTATTTGCCTTAGAACACGAAATTATGATGATCCTGAAGCTCAGGACTCTAGCACCAAATACGGAATATGGGAGACGAGGTGCCAATCCTCCCCTAAACCTTCCCTGCAACGTCTAAAAAGCTCAGGAATGTAGCTTATCTTTAATTCCTCCAGCGCAAGTCGTTGTATGAAGTGGGGCAAGGATGTAAGGCCATCACAGGTCTGGATATGGAGTCTTCTAAGTGCAGAAAGCTCGCCTAGTGACTCCGGAAGATGGGTCAATGCTTCACAACCACACAGCTTGAGAGATCGAAGAGAGGTGAGGCACTGCATGCTTTCAGGAAGGTGAGTCAGGGCAGGTGAGTAAATTATTTCAAGGTGGTGGAGAGAACAGAGCCCCTCGAGTTGCTCAGGCAGCTGTTGGAGGGCAGTGCAATTCGATATGGTGAGGAATTCGAGGGACGTGAGACCCTGTATTGATTGAGGGAGGATGGACATTATTTCGAGACCTTCGATCCACAGATTCTGCAGAGACTGAAGTTCCCTGAGCCACTCCGGCAGCACACAAAGATTATCACAATATTTTATCACCAGTCTACGGAGGCAGGTGAGGCATTTCATGCTCTCCGGTAAACGAGTAAGGTCTCTGCAGTGGGATATTTCCAGCGCATGAAGGCCCGTGAGGTGCTGCAGCACATCCCAGCCAGGTGATGATCCTATCAATCGACCAAGTTTTAGCTCCCTGAGGGGATGAAGACGCTTCACATGAGCAAGAGATTGAGCGGTGAGTTTAATACAGGAGGAAGACGAGGGTTCATCACCCAGATGAAAGAAGCACCCTGAGGAAAGCAGCTGCTCATTGCTTCCTTCCAATGTTAAACTCTGCAAAGACGGTGGAAAATGCGGCCTCACACTCAGTTTCGGACACTGACTTATTACTAGAGTGGAAAGTCGAGGGAAACAATACTGCATTTCATCTCCTTCCTCCCCTCTCGCTAAACCGGTTGTTACGGTAAGCAACTCCAACAACTTAGGCATTCCTCTCAATTTAAGGATCATTAGCGCTGGCAAACCCACAAGTTCCGGTAGATGCTCCAAATTTGAAAAGTTCTCCAACACTAATTTAGTCAAATGGCAGAATTGTGATGGGCTGCTTGTACTTTGCACATCACTATCACACAGATCATAAGAGTCGTTTTGCTTCACCATCCAACTTGGCAACTGCGGACCCTGATAACCATTAATTCTCAGCTTCTCAATTCTTGATGGTGGCTCAAGAAAATTGAGCAAAGGTAGGTCCTTCTCTGTATCTGGTAATAGGTCCTTCTCTGTATCTGGTAATAGCTCCTCTTCCATATCACTATCCCATAACCCCAACTTCGAATACCAATTTTTATATAATGGACGAAATCCAGCCTCCTCAATAGCCCGGAACCCCCACTCTGAATACCAATATAATGACAATTTCCGTATGCCATTCTTCTCCTTCAAACAGGCCTTTTCTGCATCACTTGGATCTTTCACATATATAATGTTTTCAATTCGCAATTCACCATTTAACATATCAAGTTTTTCAAGCTCAGAGATCCTTGCACATCTAACACTATCTCCAACAATAAACAAGCCCAACTGCTGTAAACGTGTCAGTTGCCCGAAACCAGCTGGCAGGCCACACAATTTATCGCAACTCTTTAGATTCAGAACTTTAAGGTTTCTTAAATTTCCTATACCTTCAGGCAATTCTACCAGATTAGAACAATAACTAAGGTCTACATACTCTAGATGACACAAAGAAGTGATGCATTGAGGCAGGTGCTCGAGACTCCAAGAACGACTTAAGGAGATAGTCTGTAACTTGCAAAGCTTCCCAAGAGATTCTGGTAGTGCATCTAATTCCATGCACCGTACAATACAAAGAACCCTTAAATTTACCATATCTCCTATAGAAGTTGGTATAAGTTTGATTCCACAGCTTACTATGTATAAGCTTCGAAGATTATCACAATCACCAATAGACTGAGGTAAACTCCTTACATTGGGAGCATCTGTTAGTTCTAGAGTTCTAAGCTTCTTAAGCTTTCCTATAGATTCAGGTAGAACTGCAAGTCTTGTGCAATACTGAACATGCATGGCTTGCAAGTTCCAACAATTTGAGATAGCTTCTGGGAGTGCTTCGCAGTCAACTCTAGATATTTCAAGATATCCCAAATGTTCAAATTTCGATACAAAGATAGGCAACGAAGTAACACTTATATGCTTCAGTATGATTGTACGGACACATCGCTGCTTGTTCATTTTCTTGTCTAATGTGAGACTACGGCCAGAAATGTAGAGAGCACGGACCTTGTCAAACAATTTGCTATCAAGCTTCCCAGTGCATGAAGTCAATGACAGATATACGCACCTCTTTATTTGGTCGGTTGCTTCTATCTCAGAAACAAATTCGTCCTTCACAATTTGTCTAGCAAGATCGTGAACGAGGTCATGCATTTTGCATGTTACGTCACCACTTATAAGCCAATCTAGGTCTTGATCTTGAAGAAAACCGCCTTTCAGAAGCGAATCAAAGTAGCCAATTCCAATATCCTCTGGTAGTTGAGCTTGGTTTGTTGGTACGAATCCATGGGCTATCCACTGGGAAATCAAATGACGCCTGCTGATTACATAGCCTCTTGGAAACATCGAGCAATGTATGAAACAGTGTTTTAGATGATGGGGTAAATGAAAATAACTCAACCATAAGCAAGCAAATACTCTATGTTCATCATCATCAACATCTAACAAATTACTGTCTCTTATGGATTGCCATTCCTCTATTCCTTTCATTCCATGGAGAATACCAGCAATAACTTTAATTGCAAGAGGCACGCCCCCACATTTATTCACAATCTCTGTCCCGACTTTTAGGAATTCAGCATCCAAAGCTTTCATGGAAATTCCAAAACATTGATGGAACACTTTCCAGCTATCCTCTGCCGACAAGAATGGTATGTCATATGTATATGTTGAATCCACCGCTTCTGCAACTTTTCTACTGCGAGTAGTGAGTAAAATACTACTTCCAGGTGCGCCACTCTTTAGGTGCACCATGAATCGCTCCCAGTCAACGCGATCCTCTGTCCAAACATCATCCAAGATAGCTAAGAACCGCTTTCCAGCCAGTTTGTCTGAGATTGTTCTGCTCACACGCTGCAATGGAAGCTGGTCTGGCTTGTCACCAGAAATAGATTCAAACAATTTCTCGACAAGCTTTTCAACAGCAAATTCTCTTGACACATGAACCCACAGCAGAACTTCAAAATGTTTGTTTATAATGTTACCGTCATTAAATATTAATTTTGCTAGAGTAGTCTTACCAGAGCCACCTAGCCCAATGACTGAAACTATCTTTATCCTTTGTTGGTCATTAGTCTGTGTCAGTTCAGATATTATCATATTCCTCTCTTGGTCCCTACCAAATATTGATGTCTCATCCACGATAGTCCATAGTGGCACCTCCCCAATTGTTTTGCTTGTATAAGGAACAGGACAATCCACTGGCATACTATTTGCTATTGTGCTATAGTCACTTCTTTGCCTCACAATCGCAGCAAAGGACCTCTTTATTTCCTTGATCTTGTGAGCTATCTTCCATTCGAACATAGCTGATTTTGGTTTTGTCCACAAGTATTTGACTGCAACATTCTTGACACCATCGCTTGAATCACATTTCTCAGCCTCGATATGGAACTCATTGACCAAGTCTTCAGCATCATAAGTCGCATCCTTCAATTTTTTGAGCCAATTAGATGCCCGGTCATTTTTCATTGATTTATCACCTACAGTTTGCAACCAAATGTTGATCTCCTCAACTTGATCCTGGAGTTCCTGAAGATCTTTGGTCACACCTGCTATAGAAGTGAGCTCTTTGATAACCAAAGGAGCTAACTTTGATCCCACAATCTTCAACATGCTACTTACTAAAGTAGCTTCCATTCCACTCATATTCTTCAAAAGTGTATCCTTTGATCCTACCCTGCAATCAAAATTTGTCATCAGCTGTAGCCTTAAAATAGATGGCAAGATGGCAAGATGGCCTACATTAATATTGGAAACAGAATTAGTAACCACTGTAACTGGTTGTACACTGTATGTTTGTTCATAATTATTTCTTTAGTTATCCTTTCATCGCTAACTTATTGTCGTGTAGATTATTTCTTAACACAGAAGTTGATTATTGATGTGGCGAATCAACGGGTCATAATATTGACCACATCTTACCTGGGAAAATAGGGCGTCCAGATTTTTGTGCTCCTGAAGTGCTTCTTGGCAAGTGAACTCCTCTACTCTTCTTGTTTCTAACATCACCAGGAGGCATATGCATGCGGGGAAAGACACACCATAAGAAATAAGTGAAATGAACTTTTTAAAGATAGAGAGATTAACAAACTAAAACCTGTGGCTAGAAGAATTTTAAAAACATGGCGTCTTTTACTCAAACGAATGCAGATTTACTTTTTTTGAGGGGTACGAATGCAGATTTACTTGCTGTAGAAAATAGCTGATGCCAGAGAGAAGAAACTGACGAGAATAACAAACGCAAAAAGGAAGGCTTGAATGGTATTAAATACCTCAAGATTCCATCAAGTGCTGTGTTCCTGCAATCTCCAAATGTTGTTTTGTCCGTGAAATCAGCTTATGCAGGGGTTTGGTCTGAAGAAACTCTCTAGGGAAGGAACTGCGGGTGTAGGTCTGTAGCAAAGCTGAGATATTATCACTTGAATTTCTAGGGAAGAGGCGTTGTTGTAGTTCGTTATTTGCATCGATAAAGAGAGAAGACTCTTCTCAAGCGGAGACTTGAAGACTCAGGCCTCCTAAAGAGACAAAACTGGGGAACTGAGAACGAAAGGGGGTATGGATTGAGCAGAGAGGAATACCAAAAGTGGGTGCGGAGGAAGATGCGGGCGCGGATCTCCCTCAGCAGTGAGCACGAGCACCAGCACCACGCTCTCCTATAGCCACACCAGCTCGACGGGCATTACCACGAGCACCATGTGGGCGCGACCGCGCTCGGTGCCTTGGCACATGGCACCGGATGAAGTGCCGGTAGGTGGGGGGAGCCTCGCACGCAGACCACGGCTCTCGCTGGGGCACCGCTTAGGCTATTCTCAACCCCATTGTCAAATGGTGCTTTCTTTCTATCTACGGTAACACTACAGTATCAAACAGTGATATATACGTCTAGTTTTATTTTTCCATTGAAAATGGATCTTACGGTGCTAAACGGTGTGCCGCATTTAATTTTGAAGACTCCACAGTAAAGACATCGCTGGATTTAGCCTTAGACCGAACATCTCTCTGCCTAGGGTGCTCAGCGGTCGCGGTTGCCGCAGGTCGTGCCGAACCCAAACGCCGAGCACTTCCTCTGACAGCATGTATGCATCGGCCTTGAAGACGAAAATCCACTACCTCCAGCGGGGAGATCTGCAGTCATCAGTGACCCTACCTCCCAACTGCACAGCAGTAAACTGCAAGTGGCACCAGGGTTCCGCGGCCATGGAGCCGGACAACAGAGACCTCAGCTATGCGGCTTGCTGGCAGTGCTTTAGACCGTCTCCAGCGTTATACCTAAAAACTTACTGTATCCCTGTTTATCCAGTATTCTAACTATCTCTTCTCTATTCACAGTAACTTGTCAAACAGTACCATATAGTCAGTCCATTAGAGACAACCTTATTAAGTCCAGCCGTTCTTGTGTACAGTCCTTCGTAGTAGTATGAAAATAGAATAAACGATCAGCTAAGCCAATCTAACGATGGCCACCATGCCCGTGCACTCCGCGTTGTCCAATTGCTCAAGTTCACATCTACGAGATGGACAGGTTGCGCTCTACCCTACCACACCCAGGATAGAGTAGCCGCTACTCCACTTCCCCTTGACCCCCCTCCCTGCCAACTGCTGCCGCCATAAAACCCTAGCGTGACGGGTCGCCTCCTTGCACTCCCAGATCCCAGGCGCGAGACCCACCAACGAATCCGGCAACCTTGTCGAGCAGCGGCAAGGCCAGCGGCGGAGAGGCGAATGTGGCCTAAGATGCTTGATGCTCTCGCTTGCTCTTCACTTAGAGCTTGTTTGGAGCAAAGTTTTTCAATACCTTAGTTTTAAATACCATGGTTTATATTGGTTATAACATAACTATAGTATTTCTTCTCTTTACTAAAACTGTTGTATATTTTAAAACATGTTTGGATCCATAGCCATAATATGGTTTTACTAGTCTTTTGCTCATTTGGATAAAAAAAAAACTTTGTTATAGAGTGAAGTTTACAATATTTTAAAAATACCATAGTATTGAAAGCACCATAGTATTGAAAACAATGTTTTTTCAAGATCAGCCAAACATTTTTTTCAATAAAATACTATAGTATTTTTCGATTGAAACCATGAAATTACATTGCTTCCAAACGGTCCCTTAGACTCGAGTTTGGGGATACTTATGAGGTGTGGTGTGTGTTGCGGGGGTTTAGTAGGGCGTAGACTAAGGTGAATTCTCAGTTTACGGTGCTCGTCTGTGGTGGGATTCGAATCTCGAAGCTTGTGGTATATGCTACGTTGTTGATCTGGGATGGTCATTTGATTCCGGGTGTGAGTTTCTAAGTTGTACTAGCAGTGCCTGAGACATGATGATGTCGCACTAGTTTGACATGCTAGTGTTCGTGTTAGGGCATGTATCTTTTGCCTCCCTAGGCGGGGCAAAGAGAGCGACGGGGCTATGTGTTTGGATGGGATTGCCAGCCTCCTCGGTACATGTGAAACTAAGTTATTGCTTGCTTGCTCATGAGAGCATGATCAACTCTCCTTAGCTGGCAAAGCTACACAAGGCAAGAAAACCAAATATCCCCCCTTAGTTGATGTTGCTGTCGCTGTTTAAGAACCGTGGCCAGCTCATATTTTTCTTTCTATTTATGTTTGTGCTACAGTTGCTTCTCCAAAAACCCTTATTTATTTCTATCTTAGGCTTAGCTTGGTGCTCTAGTTGGCCCAGCCCATGAAAAGTCTAGCATGTTATTCTTTGGCCCGGTTTCTTTTCGTGGTTCTACCGCCGGGTGCAGAAATGGGCCTTGTGAAGCGGCTTATGTGGTGCCTAACCGACAATAATCACCTTCCAAAAGAACGGTGCATTTATCCGGCCTTAGCCACCTTATTGCCTTTTGGTGGATTGGACCTAGCAAGGTAGAGAGTAGAGAGAAGACAGCTTTTAGAAGAAGACAACTTTGTTTCGAGAGAAAGTATTTTCGTATAGTCAAACCCCGTATTTAACGTAATACAAAATAAAATGGAAGCATGCTCTAAATAATGTAGAATTTTAGACTCAGATGGGGGCTTTGTGTTTACATTTTTAGCTGCTCCTTTTTTTAGGATTCTAGGTCATCGTATGAATGGACTTTGGTTGGGCATGTCTTGTATTTGTGATGTATATATAATGTTTAAACAACTACCAATGTTGCTACCATGTTTGTTTTGGCTAAATTATGAAAGAACGAGCGGAAACCTAGATTAGTTGCTATTAGCTGAAATTATTTTGGTTATGGTACACAATGAGGTAATGAGAATTTAGAATCTAGCTAATGGTCTGTTTGGATGTAGAAATACAAAACAGATAAATAGAAAAAAAAATTAGAGCAATAGAGTTGAGCATCAAGTGAAAACCTAACCAAAAATAGAGGAATCGGGAGTGAGCATGGCCAGTGGATCTGGTGGTTTGGATCGGAAACCAGTGGAAAGCTGTGAGTTTGGCCACCCAAACCACCAAATCTTGTTTTGCAGACAGCAGACTGCACCAAACCCTTCGTGAGTCTGCAAAAAAGTCGCAACTCGCAAACGCTTCCAACCCCCAGCAGCTTCTGTACACCATCCCACCGACGGCTGGGCCCCGCGTCCCTCCCCGTGCACCATGACGTCGTCCGTGGACCGCGCCTACCAGATCCCGTAACGGCCAGCTTTGCCCGTGCACCCCCGTTGAGTCCACGGACGGACAGCTTGCGCCCTACCCTGCCACATCCAGGACGGAGTAGCCGCTACTCCACTCTCCCCTTGACCCCCTCCGCCGCCATAAAACCCTAGCGCGAGGGGCCTCCGCCTCCTCGTGCTCCCAGATCCCCGGCGCGAGACCCACCACCGGATCCGGCAGCCATGTCGAGCGGCGGCAAGGGCAGCGGCAAGGCCGGCGGCGGAGGCGGAGGTGGGCTGCGCTCCCTCTTCGCTTGGACTCGAGTTTGGGGGGGGGGGGTACTGATGAGGTGGGGCGTGCGTGCGTGTGGTTTGCAGGGAAGAAGAAGGAGGTGAAGAAGGAGACCAAGCTCGGGATGGCCTACAAGAAGGACGACAACTTCGGCGAGTGGTACTCCGAGGCGCGTCTCGTTTCGATTTCCATTTTTGGGGAGGGATGGGATGGATGGTTGTCGCGGGGGTTTTAGCAGGCCGTCAAATTGGGGGTGGATTCTCGGTTTACTGTGCTCACCTGTGATGAAATTGGAATCTCGAACTTGTGGTACATACTAGGCTGTTGAACTGGGACGGGCATTTGATTCCGGGCGTGGGTTTCTAAGCTGCACTAGCGGTGTTACGTGATTGCTGCCGCACTAGTTTGAAATGCTGGTGTTCGTGTTAGTTGCTGCTGCTGTCGCTGCTTAAGAACAACCGTGGCCAGCTCATACGTTTCCTTCTGTTTATGTGTGCGCTGCAATTGCTTCTCAGAAAGCGCTTATTTATTTCTATATCTTGGGCTTAGCTATCAGTTAGAAGAGTATAGGATGCCGTACTAGTTTCATTGTGCTATTGTTTCTTCTGGAAGCGACGCCACCTGTTACCATATCCGTACTATTTCTCGTTCACTGCTCCTTTGCCATTGCCACGAAAGAGATACATAAAACATCCCCTCATGCATGATGAGTCGCTTCTTGGCCAAGTCCTTTTTCTATTTGCTTTTTGTGGTAGTGGTTGGGGGTGCACATTCTAGTGAAGTGGCTAAATTCTTCCTCTGTTGTTGTTTTTCCCCCTCCCTGCAGGTCGTCGTTAACAGTGAAATGATTGAGTACTATGACATCTCTGGTTGTTACATCCTGAGGCCATGGGCAATGGAAATTTGGGAGTTGCTGAAAGTAAGTGTTTCTCAATGCCAGAAGAATTTCATCTAACAGAGATCTACTCCCTCTGTTTTTCTTTATGTTTGACGCCTTTTAGTTCAAACATGAACTAGCTGGTCACAAACATTCTAGAACGGCGGTAGTACTTAACTAATCGAATATGCTTCCCTTCCAATGTATATCCTATAAATGTCACATTCAAAACTGGCCTACTCATCTGCTGCTCTAACCAGTGCCTGCTGACTATGAAGTATGCGGAAATGTATAATTTTGAGCATTGGGGTGGTTTGCTGCTTTTTTATATATGAATCTATAGTGACATTGTCATAGTCCTGTTTCTTATGTTAATTACTATATTATTTGTTGCAGGAATTCTTTGATGCAGAAATAAAAAAGCTGAAGCTGAAGCCATACTATTTCCCTCTGTTTGTTACTGAGAATGTTCTCCAGAAGGAGAAGGACCACATTGAGGGCTTTGCACCAGAGGTTTGACTATTCCTTCTGTTTTTTATACTGTTTTACCGATTTTTCCATAGATAAAACCTACATGGAATGATGTCTTCCAGAAGCTTTGGAATAGCCTTATTTTTCTTTCTTTTTTGATCTGAACACATCACTCAGTTTTGGTTCACTTTATCCGAAGAATATTTCACATTTAATGATTTTTAGAAGTTGACTAGAAATTATGATGTATCAGGATTATTCTGAGGATCTCACTATTTCTTCTGTCTGTTCTAGTGTTCATCTCTGGTTATGGACCTCAATCACACCTTTTTGAATTGTGAAAGTGGAAATAATTACATGAACCACACCAACTCTGTGTCAGTGATGAAGCTATTGCGTTGGCTGAAAGTTTGTTTTTCCATGATAATTTAAAGCCAAGAACCCTCATGAATCAGCATCACACCTTTGCAGGATAAAATAGTTGAATGAATGAACAATGTGGCCTGACGGGCTCTCTTAAACAATGAAGTAGCTTTATGGAGTGTGCTAGCAACAGGTTACTTGAGCATTCTGTCAGAAACATTGGAAATAAATAATCGAGTGGACATTGTTGTTGGCAGCTGGCACTGATTTTTGCATTGTTTCTGAGTTAGGCTTTCAGTTTGATATACCACATGTTTTTATGAATATTTGATTTGGTTTAGACTGCACCGCAAATATTTCATCTGACATCTGTTGATACTCTTTCAATTTGAATATCTTCGGATGTCCAGTTATAGGGTTAAATTGGGAGGAGAATGTAACTTGTTTATTTTATTTATCTTGTAGGTAGCCTGGGTTACTAAATCAGGGAAATCTGAGCTGGAAGCTCCTATTGCAATCCGTCCCACAAGTGAGACTGTCATGTATCCATACTTCTCTAAATGGATAAGAAGCCACCGTGACTTACCTTTGAGGTGTAACCAGTGGTGCAATGTTGTTAGATGGGAGTTTAGCAATCCAACTCCTTTCATAAGGTAATATTTGTCTATGTGCTTCTACTTGCCCGCCTTATTTCCTGATTATTTGCATGCTAAGGAAAACTATTTATAGTGGGTACAGAGTGGACTATTCTTTTGCCTCCTTCCGCACATAAATTTTCATCAGCTGCAACTGTTCTTTTCAGGAGCCGTGAATTTCTATGGCAAGAAGGGCATACAGCTTTTGCAACTAAAGAAGAGGCAGATGAGGAGGTATTAGCTACTTTTTGCACGATTTTTATGGTTCTCTCGTAAACTAGTATTATGGAGTTGGCTTTGTTGACTCTGCTGTCAAGTAATAAGTATCGTTTGGCTTTGAATATGAATGGTAGAAGATGTGGCTAATCTCAAGCAGCAGCCAAAATAATGTAGTACTCCTTCCGTCCCATAATAAGTGTTGTTTTTGTATTTTTAGGACAGATTAGGGAGGGTGGGATATGATGCATGTGCCCCTAATTAACTGATTAATCTTTCCCTTTTCTGGTGTACGTGTTTTTTTGTGTCAAGGGGATGATTATATCTTAATATATGGCATTATTCTTAGGTTCTCCAAATATTGGAACTCTACCGAAGAATATATGAAGAATTTTTAGCAGTTCCTGTGTCAAAAGGGAGGAAAAGTGAGATGGAAAAATTTGCTGGTGGACTTTATACCACCAGTGTTGAGGTATTGCTATGAAATTCCTTGTTCAATCCATTCGGGCTTCGGATATAGCTCTTTGAGACTGTCTTGTTGGAAAATGAAGCAACTCTCATGTTGTTGCAATCCACTGCTTGCTAAAGTATCATTTTTCAGGCTTTCATTCCAAACACTGGTCGTGGTATACAAGGCGCTACTTCACATTGTCTTGGTCAAAACTTTGCAAAGATGTTTGATATCACTTTTGAGAATGAGAAGGGTTCAAGGGAAATGGTGTGGCAAAACTCTTGGGCATACACAACCCGCTCGGTAATTCTTTGTTCGATTGGAAAGACGGATTATCTTTGTGATTCTCTTCTTGGTTTGCTTTCTTTTTAGAGGCGGTTCTTTTATTTTGTATATATGACACATGATAATTTATATCTGTTGTGAGTTAAAATATAGTGAATAGAGTAAAATGCACCGCTTATACTTGCATTCCGCTGGTTAGGTTCCTAAACTTCAGAATGCTACTTGACACTTTTAAACCTTATGAATGGAATAACAAAGGTCTAGAACTCCAGATGTCACAAAGTTGTCAATAAATTTCTTGCCCTTAGCTTGATCTAAGTCGAGTTTGATCATATGATCGCCAAGTGAAACCATGTAAAGAAGACAGTTGTGATTCGAGCACATTTTTTAGGATCTGCACATAAATTTTAAGAGCTATACTTTGATAATAACTGAACAAGTATATCCTTGAACATTAGATTACACAAGGTCAATGTGTCGTTTCATTGGTTTTTTGAGATTAGATTGCCTTTACTTGGGATTTCAAGTGGTATAGTGATCAGCAAAAAAGTTTGGATTTGCAATATATAGCACCTAGTTTCTTCTTGTAGATTGGGGTGATGGTGATGACACATGGCGATGACAAAGGCTTAGTATTACCACCAAGGGTGGCACCACTCCAGGTGATTGTGATTCCAGTGCCTTACAAGGATGCTGACACAACTGCCATAAAGGGAGCATGTGAATCAACTGTTTACACACTCAATGAATCTGGGTTTCGAGCGGACTTGGACACCCGTGAAAATTACTCTCCAGGATGGAAATATTCTCACTGGGAAATGAAAGGTGTTCCTTTGAGAATTGAGATCGGTCCAAAAGATCTGGCAAACAAACAGGTACGCTAATTTCTCACTGATCATCATTCATGTTTATATTCGGTGATAATTATTGTTTGCTTGTGTAAGTTTGCATAGATCAATGTGCCACATAAATCTCTCTTGTAATCTTGCTTCTTTTTCTCCAGGACTATCTGCAGTAGTTAACAGTATTTGTAGCCTTTTAAAAGAGAATCAACCTTTTTAGTTTGATTTTGCTTGTATTACTAGTGGTTCTTTGATGCTACCTCCTTTTCTTTGTATAGGGCATATTAGGGTTTGAGGAACTAGTCAGAACTAAACTTTAATTTCTTTAGTTATCATTTGGTACAAAATTAATAGTATCATAGTAAAGATAATGTGAAATACAAACAAACCGGTGCAATTTTTAGACATTAAACATGCCTAGCATTTGACAAATGATTGTTGGGTAAAATTTACAAACTCTTGACCTTTTCAATCGACACATCTTCTCCAACTATCAATCATCGAATCTGTGTGCCTTCTCAGCTAAATTCATAGTAGCAAAAATATGTTCTGATTCCTCTGTCTGCTTGAACGCCCAGTTTGTTATGTTTTTATGAACTTAATCTCCACAAGTAAGTGAAAAAAATAATACTATTCTTTTTAGGTTCGCATTGTCCGCCGAGACAATGGCGCAAAGGTTGATATTCCCGTGGCCAATTTGGTTGAAGAGGTTAAAAGGTTACTGGGTGAGATTCAAGAGAACCTGTTGAAAACAGCCAAAGAAAAGAGAGATGCCTGCATTGAAGTCATTCACACTTGGGATGAATTCACAACTGCTCTGAATAACAAAAGGTTGATCTTGGCTCCATGGTGTGATGAGGAGGTACTTGGAAGATCTTCTCTATATTCTCCTGTCCTGAGTCCATCTTCAAACCTTAGCAGCAATTGACTAATATAGGTGCCACCTCATACTTTATACTGTACGACTGGTAGTAGGGGATATGTAAAAGGTAACTGGGAAACTCTTCCTAGAAGTTCGTTCCATTAGCATCACCATCACCTTTACTTTTTTCACTTACCACAGAGAGGGGATTGCAAATGTGAGAATCAAGTACATGGCTCAATGGCAACCATGAAGCTAGCCTTTCTTGGTCCTTCTTTGACCTCCAATAGTATTGTACTCTTTCCTCCTGCTATGTCTATAAAATTTATTTTTTCCCATACAGGAAGTTGAGAAAGATGTGAAAGCTCGAACAAAAGGGGAACTTGGAGCTGCAAAAACATTGTGCACTCCATTCGAGCAGCCAGAGCTCCCAGAAGGTATGTTACTATCATACTATGTGGCTCTAATGCAGGTTACCTTTGGTTTTCACTGGCACATTTGTTGTGCTGTACTGACCTGTGTTGAATAACTAAAATTCAGGTACCCTGTGCTTCGCTTCTGGAAAGCCAGCGAAGAAGTGGTCATTCTGGGGCCGCAGCTACTGATTGATCTTCAGTGTCTTGGGCGGGCTGGAAGTTTAGGATTCTGTTCCACAGAATCATGTAGTTTCGGAAATAGATCCAAAAATACATTTACCTTGTGTTTACAAAGTCTCACTAGAGGCTCTCATGTGTCATGTCAATACATTTGGCAAAAGCCGTCAATTTGATAGACCTGTAATAGTGGGCATATTGTGCTGGGTTTGGTTATTCGCGAGGATTAGACATGCATCAATTTCATGGCGTGCGGTTTTGCTTGTAGTAAATACATTTTTTTTGGGTACCACGTCATTCTCACAGGAGTTTCCATTAACCTCGTATGTCCAAGCATAGTAATTTTGTGGCCCATGAAATACCTGGTACCAGCATTTACTTAGAATTTTCGCCAGGATTTCACTGGGATTTCTATCATCTGTTTTCACGTTTTGTTGTACTGGCCTAGCCGCAACCACAGGACTGCTTGCACCAGTTACTTGTATGAACAGCCGCACTGGGCTTAATCGAGATAGCAAGGTAATACCGTAATAGGCGGATTGGGCCAGACCAGAGGCTGGGAAGACGGGCTTCCGCCCAAATGAAACTGGAGGGATACAAGAAAGAACTTGCCTGCTTCTACTCGTGCTTTGCTTTCGATATACTGTACTTGCTCAGTCTAATTCATAGATCGTTTGATTTTTTTTCATCAAGTTTGATTGTGTCTTATTCAAAATATCTGTGAAAATGTAGAAAAATCAATTCATAGTTAAAGTACATTATATGCTAAACTAAATCACAATAAAAATAAATGATAATTGTGAATTTTTTAAATAAGACAAGCGAGTCAAATTTAGTGTAAAAAAAACGATCCATAAATTGAGACGAATGGAGTAATATACATGTGAAGACTCTGGTGTAGTGGTGTTGTAACGATCACAACATTCTGATACAATACATAGAACTGCCTGTATGATCAGACTCACCCCCAGAGTCCCAGACACAACTACGGTCGGGAACGGACAGGTACGAAAATGTTTTTTTATTGTTCTAGCATCAAAATGATGCATGCGCCACAAGATCAACCTCCCGCTCCTGTTAAAAAAAATGCACACAGCCACAAAGAAACAGAAAAAAAAAAGAGTATATCAAGTATAGTTTTCAGCGACACGATGAAAATAAAGCTAAAAGCTTGTTAGACAAATCGGCACACTCAATGTATTGGGTTTAAAAGGTGCCAAAAATAATTTAAATAAAAGTGGTGCTAAAATTGATTCTCAGTGACAATGACCTTGGTTAATTTAATCTTCCATTTTCGGAAAAAAAGTGACAACTTGACGGTGAACACTCATAATGTTCTCTTGTATTGATCATGTCCTGTAGAATTGCAATACTCGTGCTCTGCAGTCCCATGAATTTAATGGATAATGCGTGGCTAAATAAATTCGTGAGCCTCATATTAAATCTGTGGGCTCACTCACGAATTTAAGGTTTTTTGACGGAAACCATGCATTTATATAAATTCGTAGGTTTCTGCTGCAGCACATGAATTTAATTGGATAAATTCGCGTGTCTCCTTTAGGCCCACAAAATTATAAAAACTCATGAATCTTCATGCGTTTCTTGTACTTGAAAACAGATGCCTAGGTCCGATATGGACTATATATGTTTTCAATATTTTACATATTGACAAAAAACTAAAGTGATAAGTTTTGCAACCAACTGACACTACCCAAAAATTGCTCGGAGGTAATGGGAATCATCTAAATAAAACGACATGAATAATTTGTCAGGTGCTGCGAGGAAGGCCACATGAAATCAAATGCCCAAGTTGCATACTGCCTTCAGTTTAGGCGTTCTACATATTAAGAGTAAGCTAAAAATATTAGTTTTCTAACCCAACTGACATGAACCAAATTCACTCGGAGTAGATAAGGACCATCGAAGGAACATGCCATCATAAGAGAGGAATGATTTTGTTAGAGATCGGCACGAGATAAACACAGCGAGAAATATCAAAACCAATCACAGAGACACAAGGATTTAACGTGAAAAACCCTCCAAGACGAAGGGAAAAAAACCATGAGCACCAGCCAACCACAACTTTTACTATTTTCGTGGAGTGTTTACAAAACGTCGTATGTTTCTCGGCGGCTTACAAGAGGATTATATATAGCAAACTCTAATCCGCTCTGGCCCAAGACTCCGGCGACAGGCCTCCGCTACGCTTCCCAACTTGGCCGTCTCATGAGAATTTGGATCACAATTCAATAGATTTTCTTTTGCTTAAGGTTTGGAGTGACACATGCGATCGGATGTCATGCTTCTATGCTCGTCCATTATATATGGGTTCTCTTGGGTACGGTATGGCCAGCCATAGTCATTTTTATATTTTCCACTTAGCTTTACTTTGGGCAGAAGCAAGATGGATGAACTACTCATTATTAATTGAAATTCATGTTCACGATGCATTCATTGTTAATTGGAATTTATGTGACATCGGCCAAAACATGTCAACAGCATGACATATTTTCCGTATCTCCTTTTTTTAGGTAGCGTCTTATTGCATGACCTATGTTCCATAGCTCCACTTTTTATGTAGCGTGTTTAACAAACTTGTTTGTGTGGTGATGCAATCTACTCTCCCTTCATCTCAAATTATTCATGGTTTTGGTTAGCTTCTATATATGTGACGTTTGGCTATTCATTTCATTTAGATCTTTTATAGGCTGTTAGGTTTGCGTTACGAAGCCACTTGAAGAACCATCTGATCCATCCAACAATTCCAACATCGTCCATGAACAGTTTGGTCTATATTTGTATTTTGATGTGCGATCTATAATCACCGTCTGGCAGGTACTAGTTCACATAGGTTACGATGAGCATGTGAGGTGGTGCATCGTCTGACCACGACTATATACTTAGCAATTGGGTCATATTGCAATAAGCAAGCTTTATTTTTCTTTCTTTATTGTCATCGACTTGTCTATTATTGAACACGTACATTCATCTCTGAATGTCAGTTGGAATGATTGTAAGACGTGCAAGTCATGCTAACTAATAACTGGCCAGAGCATGCGTTATAATTGTAGAGAAGCTGGTAGGTCTTGTTGTTTCACTGCAGAAGTTATTGTTCAACATATACTCTGGAGTGCACCCTGACTTTTGTATACCATATAAGGGCTTAATTAATAACCAAGGGGAACAATCAGACCGTAATAATTTCGGGAGAATCAGTCTAGGCCTTGCTATTTTGTTTTTGTAAATTGTTTGACTTGCTAAAATCGTCACAAACCAATTTTCCCGCTACCATTTTGTTTAACTTGAAACTAAAAAATATCATCTGACATTTGGCATATCATAATCTGGCTGGCTTCGCCATGGACCCTTAATTTATATTTACTATAATTAAAAAACAAGAGCACGCATGCATGTCTATGTCTACGCTATAAAAGAGCGAGCTTTTAAAAACTTTTTTTTATCTAATAAGGCCAAGGTATACCCCTGACGCTAGCCCCATCGCGCAGTTTGGAAAAGGTTGAAAAAGGGGTTAAAAGACTCAAAACCCATATATACAAAATGTTTCATCCACTTTCTCTCTATTTTTTCACCTTATTTAGGACTCATACCCACCAGATACTTTTCTCGTCTTGGAATTAACGAGAAAAGAAAGATGTCAATCCATCAGGTCTCCTTTCTTTTAATTTTTCTTCCTTTTCTTCTTTACTATAGCTTAACTGATCATCTCATAATATGTATGTGTTGCACGTACGTCTACGCTATTAGTGGTGAAACATATATGCTATCTCTTTGATTGTCCTCTCTAGCAAGTATATGTAATAATATATGCACTGTGGTATATCAAAATGAAGGTCCTACCTTCGCTGTACATTAATTCTCTCTTGATCAGTTTTTCTGTGCCATAACAATCTGCTATGGACCATTTGTAGAACACTGAGGAAGTTTGAGATGTGTACACAAACTATTACTAGAGGCGATTGGAAAGGTACTTTCAGACACGATTCTCAGAGCAACCTCTGCTATAGGGTATCTAGAAATCACTGTTTGTAACAACTAATGATGGGCGCTGAGTTATCCTTAGGTCTAGTTTAGCAATCTTATTTTTTAAAGAGAATGGAGGGAATTTAGAGGAATTAAGGAAAAAACGAACTATTTTTTTCTCTTTTCTCTCCATTTCCTTCTATTCCCTAGGGAAAATAAGGTTGACAAACTAACTCTTAGAAATCAAAATTTCCAAGGCCCCACTTCATACCACGAATCGCTCTAAAAATCTATTTCTGGAAGCTACACTATATATCTGTTGCTCCTAGAAATGTATTTCTATGGGCAGCTCATAGTATAGGCTGTCTTTGAAAATTTATTTTGATGAGAGGTGGCCGATATTATAAACCGCACTACAAATAATTCTAGAAATAGCATTGGCGCAAACTATTGGACAATGCATAGCTTTCTCATCATTTGGAAACTACAATACTGCAAAAGTGGCTAGCTCTATCGGTTTAGGGGCACATGTTTCTCATCAACAACGTTTATCAAAGGCAACCCATATATATGATATCACAGACAACATACACATGCATATATTTATGTCAATAAATTAGACGCATACATATTAACGATACTCAATTATAATATTTCACATATTTCATATGAATAGCAAATATCTACAATTTAAAGGTAGAAACTATGATTTATATTTATAATCTCAACCCCTAGAGATCTTTCTACATAATCAGATGCACTATCTATGATTTATATTTATAATCCAAGGTGTTTATACTAGTATATTAATATTAACAAGGTTAGCGGACGGGGCACATGGCAAATGGCGATATGAGGACGGTGCGGAACGAGGCGGCAGAGGATGGTCAACGAGAGCAGTGTGTGCAGCGAAGGTGTACAACAACATAAGCAGTGGCTAGGGCATCGGTACGGTGGTCGGTGGATTGATTGAAGGAAGGCCAGCGGTAGCGGCGGTCAGAAAAGCCAGAGGAGATTATTGGTGGCAACCGTGTGGATGATACATTATTGGTGTGAGGAAGAAGATGAATTGAAGGTTGGAGACACACTATTAACAGAGACAAATCACCTAAGAACAACACGCTATTAACAGAGACAAATCACCTAAGAACAACTCCTGTTTTCTCACGCATCCGACATATGGCAATTCCTGTAGAAAACGACAGCATGGCAGGCTGCAAAATTAGATGGGTCGAAAACTCGAAATAGAAGCCCCCATATTACGCATTTATTTATTTATTACTCCCTCCTCCATCCAAATTTATAAGTTATTTGATTTGTTGACGCTAAGTTTGATTTGCTCGTCTTATTTAAAATTTGATAATTATCATTTAAACTACAAACCAGTATTGCTTTTCTATATTTTCGTAAATATTTTGAATATGATGTATTGGTCAATTTTGATGTCAAAAAAAATGTGGAGCAGCTTATAAATTAAGACGGAGGGAGTAATTACCGGACCGAATCTATATATTAGCTCAAGCGGCAGATACATGCGTATGCATGCTACATTTTGTGAAAGGTCAAGCTGAATCCAGCGGATCATCTATCTATATTCAAATTCCACTTTGTTAGTGTAGTTATAGTGTCATCTTCGTACTATAAACGATCCTCGAGACAATATGTTCGACTTGGTCTTAGAAGCTATCAAAAATGGTCGTCAATGCTCCGTCCTAGGAGTATACCCCGTATATACTATCGTATAATAAATCAGAAAGCACTATATATGCAGGTGGAGTCTGCACTCGCTGCTCGATCGCTCCCGCGTTCCAGCCTCCCAACTTCCACAAGCAGCACCAGCACGCACGTATACGCCACTATACGGTATACCAAGTGAGAGCCAACCATGTCGTCCGCGGCGGTGGTGGCGACGGCGTCTGAGCTGCACGTGGTGGAGGACTGCCGCGGCGCGCTCCAGCTGATGAGCGACGGCACGATTCGGCGCAGAGCGGAGCCGCCGCCAACGGTGGACATCCAGGAGGACGACGGCTGCGGCGTGGAGTGGAGAGACGTGACGTGGGAGCCGGAGCACGACCTCAACGTGCGCCTGTTCCGCCCGCGCCGCCACCTCGGCGGCGCCGGCGCCGGCGCGCGGATCCCCGTGGTGGCCTACTTCCACGGTGGCGGCTTCTGCATCGGGTCCGGGCGCTGGCCCAACTTCCACGCCTGGTGCCTGCGCCTGGCCACCGAGCTGCCCGCCGTGGTGCTCTCCTTCGACTACCGCCTCGCGCCCGAGCACCGGCTCCCGGCCGCCCAGGAGGACGGCGTCAAGGCCATGTGCTGGCTCCGCTCCGCCGCCGCGGAAGACTCGTGGCTCGCTGCCGACTTCTCCCGCGTCTTCGTGGCCGGCGACTCGGCCGGCGGCAACATCGCGCACCACGTCGCCGCCGGGGTCGGCACGGCCGGGCTCGGCCCCGCCATCCGCGTCCGCGGGTCGCTCCTCATCGCGCCGGCCATGGCCGGGGAGGCCTGGACGCGGTCCGAGCTGGAGTGCCCGCCCGACGCCGTCCTCACCCCCGAGATGTGCAAGAGGTACATGCGGCTCACGCTGCCGGAAGGCTGGACCTGGGACCACCCGGTGATCAACCCGGCGGGGCCGCTGGCGCCGGGGCTGGAGGGCGTGGCCATGGCCCCCGTGCTCGTGGTCGGCGGGGGCCGCGACCTGCTGAGGGACCGGAACAAGCAGTACGCGCGGCGGATGGAGGAGGAGTGGGGCAAGGAGGTGGAGTACGTGGAGGTCGCCGGCGCCGACCACGCATTCTTCCTCATGGACCCGTGGTCGGAGCACGCCGACGAGCTCGTCACGGTCATGCGACGGTTCGTCGTCGAGCACATGGACAAGCTCGTAGTAGGACGGCAACGACCTACTGATCTATCGTCATGAACAAGGCTTTGCCTTTGCTTCTCATCTTGTGTTGCGGTTAATTTGTTCTTCGTCATGTACTATGCTCATGTGTGTCTCGTCGACGCGTGGCCAAGCACTCAGGTCAAAAGCTACAGCTACCAACAGCAACAAGAAGATTTACTTAAGTTTTTTTTTACATCTGTTGCTCATATTGTTTTAGATAGCCAGACATTTAGCTGCGAGCTTTTCGATCAAAAGTACAAATTCCAGGATATATCAGAATATAGCAGGCGAAAAAAGATGATAACCTGCTAAAAAGGTTATAGCGGAAGCTACAGTTGCCTAGTAAAACCTTGATGTGCAAGCGTGATATATAATACTCCCTCCAGTTTTTAATATATGTCGCGGTTGACTTTTTTTCAAAACTTTGATCACTCGTCTTATTCAAAAAGTTTTATAAGTTAGCATTTATCTTATTATGATTTGATTTATCATTAAAGGTAGTTTGAGTATGACTTATAGTTTTACATGTTTGCTTAAATTTTTCGAATAAGACGAGTGGTCAAAGTTTTAAAAAAAAGTCAACCGCGACATATATTAAAAACAGGAGGGAAGGGAGTATATGGTATCCCATAATATATTCACGTTGATTCTATCAAGAAACAACACATTCATTTGTTTGTTGATAATCTAATTATTTTTTAGGATGGTTCTAGGAGTATACGTCGTGGCTAATGTGTTGCAGCCTGCAGCTGCTAGTTTCAACTCTTGATGGTATCAAAGTAACAACTCATCAACCATTGTTTTGTCTGTTGATGATCTAATTATTTTTAAGGCTGGTTAGGCTAGTTCCAATAAGATTCTTTTTCTAATGTGGCAACACATTAAATAATAGGGGAGAAGAAATCTTGTACTCCTCCATGACAGAATAATGGATGTTTCAAACAGCAACAAGGCCATAAGATACTATTTTGACCATGATTAATAGTATACATATTCACAATATACCAAGTGTGTAATATCTTGAAACTATTATTATAGACGAATCTACTTATACCGATTTCGTAATGTGAATTATTTGAAAAGATACCGATGGTCAAATCTAAAACATAAATATACGGAGTATAATGCTATGCATTGCAACTATATTATACATTTATACTTTTATCTTATGTGCCATTATATTTTTCGATATTGTAGTGCACTACTATGTCTTAGGGCATCCTCGATGGAGCTATTTGGATTAGATATTTGCTGCTGACTAGGTTCAGATAGCTAATATATGGAGGAGGGGAGAACAGAAAAAGTAAATAGCTATCTCATGTTTCCTAGTTAGTTCTAAGCATGCCATTCAAGGATTGGTGGGTGGTATCCAATAAATTCCTGCCAAGTGGTTATACGAAGACAAAAGAGAAATAAATTCATGGACCTCACGTGATGAGGTAGATTTGTCTTAGGACCATGGGAGAAGCCCTTAGGGTGCCTCAAATGGCTATCTATTTTACTAATTAGATATGTTCTGTCCTACACGGACGGAAAAAGTGGAGAAAACGAGAATAGCCAGCGACGACTAAATAGATAGGAGATTTCACATGTTTCAAGAAACTAAGGGTATTATGTATGGGACTAAATCATAGTGGTAAAATAAGTTACTATTTTATTATTCTCTCACCTCCACATCAGCTACCTATATATTTGCTATAACCAATGTAGACACCCTTAGAGGAGTATAGCGGGTAATAATGCGTTGCAGCTGTTAGATTAAATTCTTGGATGAAGTAGGCTACCCCTCGTATAGTGCGAGTTGTTATGACACAAAAATTGAGGGGAAACTACTTAGGACCTTTGGAACACAGAAATTTCATATGAATCGCATAGGAATTTCACAAAAAACAATTTAATTTTACAAAAAAAAAACGTAGGAAGGGGGAAGTTTTCCTTTCATCCAAACATGCCCTTAAAATACGTAGTAGTAGGTTGTTAGGCACAAATAGTAATTAAAACATGAGTTCATTTATGCATCAATCAAGAGTACGAAATTCAGCCCATTTATTGACTTTTCGATGTTGTCCTATATTTCTAGGCCATTAGTCATTATTGCATTAAGTACAGAAAACTGACTATTACAATTGTCATCCAGAAGAAGTCTTTAGGGCGCCCACAGCGGTTATAACAAATAGTAGCCAACTGATGTGAATGTGAGAGAGGAATAAGAATAATAATTTATCCCACCACTAAGACTTAGCCACACACGTAATACTTTCAGTTTTTTGAAATATGTGAAATCCATTATCTATTTGGTCACTAGAAATAGGACATCCGTTGAAAAATGCAAACAGTAGTAGCTGCTTAGGTCGTCGAAATGGCAACTGCAGCAAACCCACCATAGCAATTAGTCCCCCGTACTTTACAGTTGACAGCTTCGCCATCCATTCATATTCCCCTGTTCTCCATTGGCCAGTGCTACACTACATGCATGTTACCCAAATGAAAGTCAAGAGCATGGGCTCGATCATATCCTAGTGAGAGATGATGATGCCATGATGGAACAAAAATTCGGGGATCAAGCTCACCAGGATACCGCTGGCCGCAGGTGGCGTGCCCTTAATTCGTGGCAGCCTGGCCAATGTCCATGGTACCATATGCAATGCAACCTGGTTAGTGATGACTCACTTCACGTGGTGAGCACAAGTTAGGAATCTCAAGTAACTCTTTGTAAAATTTAAAGCTCAGTCTGAGATAAAGCAAAATCAAAATATGAGAGACCAAAACATGCACTAAGTGATGGGCGGCAACCAAGCTTGACGAGGGGGAGATGATGACGAGCCTAGTGGGAATCGAAGATGCATGGGCATTGGCATGAACTTTGCATAGTCACACGACTCATACCGGACCTCCAAGATCGGTTTTACTAATTAGCCGATAATTCGCGGAATGCATAAGTTATATATGCACGAAAAGCATAAATCATGTGCTAAAGTTATGAATAATTAATTCATGTACATAACTTGCGGAAATCATAAGTTATACACGGAATGCACAAAATTATATATAGGGAACTCATGCATAATATACTGTGGACGTATAAGTTATATATATACATAGCTGCTTATTTTATGTTCTTTATTTTACCCTGTTTCCTCTACATCCGAATGATTTGCTGATTAAAATTAGAGCAAAAGCACGTCAAAAGAGAAAAGCAAATGAAGCATAATAATAATTAAAAAAAGGTGCGTCTGCTTGCATCGTATACAGCAGCTAGCGGCAGTGCAACATGACCGGAAAAAGAAAGGCGCCAAAAGGAAGCATGCTAACAGAAATGGAAAAAGGCATACGTGGAAACCTTGTCGCATCATTCACTGAAACTTTTTCTAACAAACGTTCAATAATTAGCAGCCCCGCCATGGATTCCGGCCCAGCAACCACTTGACTTCCAATTCCGGTAACCTATCTGTCACCACCCGCCCTCCTTTGGCAACGGCACCATGAATCCATGATTCCCATAACATCCCATCACCTAGATCAGCAGGCTCCACTCAAATTCCAGCTGCCCAGGGTCCTCTCACCCTTAGTCATGTGTTAGTCACCCCACAAATTATTACAAATCTTATTTATATTCGTCACTTTACAAATGATAATAATTATTTTGTTGAATTCGATCCATTTGGTCTTTTCCTGAAAGATCTTCGCACGAGGAATGTGGTCACCAGGTGCAATGACGGGAGGAGCTAACTGACGAATACCCATGGCAAGACCATAGAGCCAGGAGATCACGCATTTTACGGTTACTCCTCCTTAGATACGGGCTCAACAATTTCCGTTACAGGAATGCTATAGATAATCGATTGTTTTAGGGAATCCAACACTCGAAACTTTCAACCAATCCAAGAACGCCATGTCACCCCTCTTCCCTAACTCTGGTCTGCGAGGTTAGGGTTTGGTGTTGGGATGAGGGTTACCTATGTCGCCACTGGCCTTAGAGGGGGTGTCGGGGAGGTCGGCGGCCCGGTGGTGATAGCAGATCGAGGCGGTGGGCGGTGCAGGCCGCGAGTGGTGGAGGAGGGCGGTTGGGTCAGTGCCGGTGGTAGGGGGGTCCACGCCACCTCGGTTAGCGGCGGCGGCGGTGGAGGGTGGTAGCGGAGGTGGCGGGTACACCACCGAAGCTTGGGAAGAAGTTGGCAGTGGGTACGACAAGGCGCGGCGGGCAGCGGCTGATCCAGCATCTAATCCGGCAGTGGGAGCTGCTAGAGACGGTCGGGTGGCGGTGGAGACGAGGGCAAGGAGGCGTGGCGCAGGGCGACGAGGAGGAGGCGTAGTGCAGGTGATGGCAGCGGCGAGGAGGAGACGCGCTGAGGAAGCAAGAGAGGCTGGTGAAGGTCACAAGGCGGGTTAGGGTAGGGAGGGTATGGAATTCCGGTCCATCTCAATATCCAAGAGTCTAAGAAATTAGGTGTTGAATCTCTCCAAAACAATCAATTATTGGGTAGACGTACTCACTTGTACATGTTTGGCTTGTGGGACAGAAGTACATATGTATTTATACTTCAATTCACATGTATTTATACTTCAATTCACAACCCATGGTAACTTGATCAGGGTCCATGGCGTGCACCAAATATTTTTAATCAGCACGGTTCAGCGCATGATTCATTCAACGCGTACAGAAAAGTGCAGGTCGATCTATGCCGTACGTCGTGTTGCATGCGACCGCGAGACGTCGCTCTGATTCACAACGGGATTACGTCGTTGGGCTGCTTTCTCGCGTGCAGCCTGCTCGGCCGGGCTTGTATCTCCGAAGCTCATCGACTCGACGCTCGCCGTGGTTGAGGCAGGACTTGAGTGTAAGAACGAACTGAACTATGCATTAAAATATCACAAAATACAGTGCAAACTTTACTGACTGAAAGAGCTACCGACGAAAAAGGGTAGAATTAGGCACAACCGCCCCTCTATATCATGTCTAATGTAGGCAAAACTGGGTGTAAATAATGGCGGCGGCAGCGGGCACAGCGGAAGAGTTGAGGAGGAAGAGGCATGGCACCACGCCCCAATGGGGCAGTGCGACAAAGAGGTGCTTGGATGTGATTTTAGGCATGATTGGTGGGTCCAATGATTAACGGCGATTAATGGAGTTAGAGTTGTTCTATCCATGTTTCTCCAACCAAACAAGAAACTAGAACCATTCCATTCCTCCAATCAAAAGTAGAGATAGAACCGTAGTCCCTAGAATCAGGAATAGAGAATTTATTCTACCTCGCTCTCCAGCCAAACAGACCCTTGTTGATCTCGGTGAGTTGCCTAGAGTTTTACAATTGTACCATAAATGGAAGCATTTACCATATAACCTAGGTTATCTACTTACACGAAGTACACAGCCCTAACTTGGTGTCCATGTCCACGGCATTAACATGCCTCTATAGGAAGTCGAACATTTGATATTGACCGTATATATCCCCTTCCATAGAAGGAGTCCAAGTTAATGGCATCTCCTCCATAGAACATACTTCCTCCAATGTCAAAATAATGGATGTTTCAGATATGACACACTCACCAAGACATCATTTTAACCATCAATTAATAGTGGTACATATATTCAAAATATATTAAGTGTCTATGGAATCGCTAATTCATAAGATTAAACTCACAATCTCAAGCTTAATATATCCTCTCCAAAATCACTAAGAAAACAAAACAAAACATACTATATATACACTAATGTTTTAAATACTGCCTTTGTCCTAAAAAGCTAGTCCAAAAGGACGTATCTGAAACAATGCTTGTTTTTTGGACAAGTTTTCCAGGATGGAGGGAGTAGCAGGCTACGCCATTTAGAGGCTTACTAAAAAGGCTATAAGAAGCTATAGACAAATAAAGCAATTTCATTTAACGATTTTGTAAAAAATAACATTAATCGTAAGGATAGAAAATGGAACTTAGAATTTTTTATGGACAGGGCCATAGTCTTTAATTAAATCAATATACCTATGTCTCTAATTAACATTCATGTTCATTCAGCATCAATGATCAACAACGTACCAATAATGCAACAGTTTACATTACATTATTCAATGAAGTAAAGGACATGATAGAGAGACGTAGCGTCCCTAAAACCTTTTTACGGCTAAGCAAAATTGTTATATTTAGTGGAGCTAAAGCAGCGTGTGCGGCCGTAGCGGAATAACTCTAGCGAAAGGTCCTTAATGTAGCGGGCTATTTAAAACTATGATGTACAGTATAAGCCGAAAATCCGGTTCTAAATAGGCCTGTTAGCCCAATGTAGCATGGCCAGCCCAACACGGGCCGATCCCTGCACTGGGCCATGCCTGCCCGGTCAAGCGCCACCGGCCGCGCGACTTACCTTCTTGGGCCGAACTTGCACTGGGCCGCGAGCTCGCTCCTGGGCCAGCCCACCTGGATGCACCATGATTCATGCATGTTTCCTTTACCAATAGATCAGGTTTCTCTTTGTTTCAAAAAAAAAAAAAAAAAAAAGACCAGGTTTCTCTTGTACCTAGTTTAGGTATGTTTCACATAAAACAACGCATGCACATGATCATATATTAGGTAATTATTAAATGGCATGATGGATAATTTAAATACATATAGGTTACTTCAAATCGCCTTTTAATAATGACTGTTTTTTAAAAAAAGAACAGAGAATAGACCTTATGGCTATTGTTATTAGAGGCTACTAGATAAATAGCTATCTCTTTCTGTTTAATTTTCTAGAATATGAGTTGTTTAAGTATCCTATGAGTATTAACGTGGAAACTCCATTGCAAAATCCATAATAATATTGCAAAAGCTGTTGGCTTGCATTTAATTATAGCAATAGCAATATTATTATGCTTGGAACTGCTTGCATCGGTTACTTGCAACTGAATGGACGCACTGAAGTTCAAAGTAGCGAAAGGTCTCGTCAAAGCAATAGCAACTAGCTTGGTGCTGCACAGCAGCGTGGGGATCAATTAAATTGTACGGCGCCACAACCCTTGGCTGTTTGGCACTTACAACCACTGCAACTATGAGCTAAATTATCCGTATGTACATACACAAGTTCTGTATAAGTATTTACACTGTGCTTTTTGATGCTTTGCTTGCTAAAGCTTCATGTGCTTCAGCAAAAGGCCTCTTCTGTGCATCCCTAGGAAGCCTGACCAGCTGAACTGTTGCACTCATCTAGACGTCTCGTGCTGTTTCAACTTTCATGCCCTGCTATATTGCGTTCTTTTTCTTTGACCGCAACATGAAAAGTTGGTCTCTGTATTGAGCTGAAAAGTTTAAGAAAGCAAAGACATCAGCCTATTTGAAGGATTATTATCCCAAGCAAAGTAAATGAATAAATTAGTTAACCGAACCCAGAAAAAAAAAACATCCATCACTGCAAGTCAGCAGGATCGGAGCTCACCAGCATCTTTGTAGCGCTCTTCTACTGCAGCGATGAGCATATTGCGGACCAGATCAAACTCCTGGGCCTCACTGCAAGGCTGGTCATCAGGCCTGCAAAATGGATTGGATTGTAGTTGCAGGAAGGCTTAAAAAGACACTAAATATTTACAGGAACACACAAAACAGAATCTGTATGGCTACCTGTCAAGCCTTGTGATTTGTATGTCGTCTGAACCTATGAAACTCTCAGCTGGCTTTGGTGGCACAACTTTCAGTCCATTGTTATATGCAATACGCCTGTTGACTTGTATAGGAACCTATGGATGAATGTAGACCAAACTGGAATAAGTATCACATCCATTGAGCAATAAAACAACTTATGGAATTCCTCTGCTTATATTCTATTCGAAAAAATAGAAATCGTCTACTCATATCATCCACCATCAGCAAGGCTTAATGTCAAATAATCAGAATAAAATGGAAATGTTGATTTGCTGACAGAACAAAGGAAACATGTTGCTTTGATTCTACAGCTAAATGATGGTTAAAACTCATAGTACTACAACAGTCGTCACTAGGCCAGAAAGATACAAGGAACACCTCCAATAATATCATCAGCAATCACTGTCGTCCACACAAATACTATCAGCAGAGCAGGAGCTGAAGACGTACAGATAGCAAATGCATACCTTGCAACGGAAAGCAATGTTGATAGCATCTGATGGCTTGAGGTCGAAACTAATAGTGTCTTCGTGATTCCCAATCTGGCATCATGATGTACCAATAAGAATTGTTTATGCGTGTAAGGATTGTTTGTGCTTGTGATAGATAATTTGCATTGGGGATGCAGTTACCTTTGCAAGATATAGTCGAGAATAGTAGGCGTCATGGACCATTTCTGTAATCCGCACGAAACGCACCTGAAAATCAGAGTGCATCAGTGAGGCAGCATATATATTGAGACGAAACCCTGCCTGTCCAATGGGATCATTGGGATATGTTTGACAGGAAGAGGGCACTTGTGCTGTTCAGGTGAATGGCTCAAAAACAGTAAAATGCAGTACAAAGCTAACTGAATCAGTTGGTAAATAAATCTCTTTTTTCCCCTTAAACACACCTCATATCCCATCCTTGCAGTCATCTCCATCACCACGTTGTAGATAGTTGGCCTTGGCTGCAAAGACATGATGTTTAGATGCAGCTTAGCCATTTAAAAGCCATGTGGATGCAGAAACTCTAATTTATTCAACTAATTGAACCCAGCTCTTCACAATTCGGATGTTCCGCAGCGCAGCCAGCAGCATGATGCTTCGGCGTCTCCACTGGATGAAGAGTAACATGGGCAAGTAACAACAATTCAGAAAAAAGTTTCTGCGGACTGCGGCAGCGTGACATGCCTCCAACTATATGTCCAAGCTAAGAGTTTTGATGCTTACTGACGATGATGGGGAGAAGCAGGTCGCTTCCATCCTCCATCTTGAGCACGATCGCGTGGTGCGGCGCGGAGTCCCGGAGCCTGAGCACGCGGGGGTTGTTCTGGACGCATCGCAGGTTCTTGCCGTCGCGCATCTTGATGACGAAGCCGTCCGACACGCTCCTGAGCTCGACTGCAGGGACAGGACAGGACAGATGAGATCAAAGGGCGCAGCTCATTCGACCAGTGCCACCACACAGCAACAGCTATAACTAGTTACCAGCCTCGATGACGGTGGAGTCGACGAACTCCTCACCGCTGGCGTCGAAGTCGGCGGCGGCGGCGCCGTCGCCGTCGGAGGAGGAGCCGAAGCCGCAGCCGACGCGCCAGCCGGCCCTCCCGTGCCACGGGTGCGGGGACGACGGGGGGCCCTCCAAGAACCTGCGCGCCCGCACTGCGGCGTCGCGGCTCGCCCCGCACGGCCTTCTCCCCCCGACGCGGACGCGGCCGAGCAGCTGCAGGTGGCCGCTGGCCACAGCGCCCAGTCGCGGGCGCCGCGGCGGCGCTACCGCGGGAGGCTGAGCACCGCCCCGTTCACGATCTCCATCCTCTTCCTTCCTTCTTGGACTCGAAGGCCTAGCTCCGGCGCAGAATTAAGTAGAAAGAATCTGTCGCTCCTGTGGCGATTGATTCAGACAGCCCTCAGCTCACGATACTCCGCTGTGAATGCAGGGAGTGCGCAGATTCAGAGCACCATTGCAGATGGAGGTTGGCGTGGGGCTACGCACGGCACGCGGCAGGAAGCTCTCGCTCAGCTAGACGATGCCCACGGGCAGACAGACTGCAGGTCTGCATGCATCGAGCAACTTATCCAGCAGACCAGCGCTACAGAGGAGATATTTTTTTGGGTTGGTCTTTCGGACGGGCGGCGAGAAGATATTACGGGGATGAACGGAGGACAAGAAACGAGATATTATCGCGCGCACACACGGAGAAAGAGATGGGAGAAGACTTGGAGATACGAGTACTTATTAAAGTAGTACCATCGTATAAAACTGAACGGTGGAGTGTGCGTCGCCGTCAGGCGCTGCCGAGCCAGTCCGCCGCCACAGCGCCGCCGGCGCCGGTAGGCGGCTGCCGACGACGAGTCACCCTGTGTCCGGTGGGGAAATCATCACTGCGACAGCGACGCGAAGTGTAGTACTGGTACGACGGGTGGGCGGCCTGACTCTGCTCGGTATGGGCTTCTCAGCGGGAGTTTTTTTTATTTTTATATTTGTTTAAATCGTTTTTTGCAAAAATAAATGGACGATTCAAAAAATTGCAAATCTATACCGATACCGCCGGACCATCCGGCTTTATTTAAAAAACGCCGCCCTATCCGGCGGTTTTATGACGTGGCATCCTAACTACCACCGAATTTTGGCGTTTTTTAAATAAAACCGGCCCACCCGGCGATATTTAAAAAAAACCGAATGGGCCGGCGATTTTTATTTCCCGTGGCGGTATTTAGGTCCTGTTGGCGTTTTTAAAAAAATGGCTGGCGGTATTTAATCCTTTTGGCGTTTTTTAAATAAAGCCGGCCCATCCGGCGATTTTTAAATAAAGCCGGTCCATCCGGCTATTTTTGCTCCATGTGCATTTTTAAAAAACAAGAGCATGGTAATTTGTTAAATAAGCAATATGAGTATACGTAAAAGCAAATGGCAATTAAAACACAATTTGAATGTGGGCATGTAAACTATTGTAATTAGTACCGGTAAATTTGTATTTCTTTATTTTATGACGTAAAATATTTGTTTTCTTTTTCTTAGTATGGAGGACAGACAAAAACAAATTATGAGAGTACACGTTACATTAAATTGAAATCACAGCGTTATATTGAGTACGACATGAACAATTGATGCAGAAGTTAAAACGCAACATAGATTGAACTCGGATACATAATTCTCAACGTTGACAGCGTAGATTAACGACATAAATAAAGTTGAACACATTTGCGATGCCTTGTCGTTGTAGCGCGTAACTCGCGCTACACAATTGACTTGGCTTAGGTAATTTGAAATGCTAGAAACGTAAAAATAGTAGGAAGTTCGTCTAAGCGAATTGGTTCGGATAGTGCTGCGACGGGCCTCGGAGATCATAGTAGCCGTAACCTCCGGATGGTGGAGACTTGGGGGGCATACGCTGCCGCGGGTGGTACGGGCATTTGCAGAAGGGGTCAAGACACAGGGGATCATCTTCGAGTCCAACCACTATCGCGTTAGCGTCAGCCTCGTTTTCCAGAGAGTTGACGCGACACTCAAGGTCGTGAATCTTGTTCTTCAGGTGGTTGATATAGTCTTCGACGTAGGCATGGTGTGGAGGATCTACCCACTTGGTGAAGCGGCATGCCGTGTCAGTGGAATCCTGCAATCATATATATCTCTTTTTAGAAACAATTTGAGTTATGTCAGAACAAAGTGTAGAGAGCGAGTTTGAGGACACACATAGCCAAAAGGGCATCTGTAGAAGCGACGACCTCCATCGATGAACTCATCGAACACCTGCACGACACAATACTCACCACAACGGCACGTAGGCCACACCTCCGTGCGATCATCGTAAGGCCTAAGCCTGCGTTCGCCAACAAAGGCGTCTGGTCCCTCTAGCGGGAAGTCCTCCAGTGGATGTGAAAACACGTCTGGGCCTTGAGGACCTCCCCAGAGGAAGTGGTGGCTACGACGTCCTCCACCCCTCCCTCCTCGGCCTCGGCCGCGGCCACGCCCCCTTCCTCCCGGCTCGGCCATTCCTCCCTCGCTCTGGTAGTGTGTTGTGTGTGTTCTTTGAATGTGTGCCGTCTTTTTGTAGTCGAGATGGGGGTTGAGTTGTCTTCTGAAAACGAAAAAGTTGTTAGGTCAAACTGGAAATGGTACTGAAAAGGCCACGCAGGTGTTGTCACGTCGAACGGAAAAGGCTACATAGGTGTTGTCACGTCGAACTGAAAAGGCTACATATGTGTTGTCACGTCGAACTGAAAAGGCTACATATGTGTTGTCACGTCGAACTGAAAAGGCTACATATGTGTTGTCACGTCGAACTGAAAAGGCTACATATGTGTTGTCACGTCGAACTGAAAAGGCTATGAATGTACCTGTAACTGAAAAGGCTACGTCTTGCGCTGTCACGTAAAACTGAAAATGTTACATATGTATTGTCATATAGAACTGAAAAGGCTACGCATGTACCTGTAACTGAAAAGGCTACGTGATGCGCTGTCACGTCGAGCAGAAAAGGCTACGGAGGCATATGTATCTAAAACGATTGCCTACGTGTTGTCACGGCCTACTGCAAAGGTGAAAGTGATAAAATACATGATGACGAATGTACACCTAACTAATGGAAGTCAACTCTGGAACTATGATCTAGCTACGACCCCTCTTGCTCCTGCGTGCAGCTCTCTGGGCAGCCCAAGTGTGGCGTGACCCGTGACTAAAGGGGTCGGGTGCCTGTCGAGTACGTCGGCCAGGGACTGCATCGGGCACTGGCGGCTCCTGTGACTGCTGAGTTTCGTGGGGTGGCGCCTCCTGTAGCTGTGAGTAACCAATCTCATCATGTCGCGGCGGCGACGAGAACAAGGACTGCACCATCTGTTCTGCTGCACCTGGTGGACTGTCAGGAGCGTGGCCGGCTCCGTAGCTGTCGTCAGGGGTCGTGCCAGCTTCATATACTGCAAATTAATCGCATGGATTAAAAATGTAAAGTAACACTGTAACAGGCATGACGAGTCTGCTGCATGTATGTGAATGCCACTTACCCCACTCAACGTCACGAGTCCGTGATGTCCCTGCAGCGAAGACGTCGTGGTGGTAGGTAGGGTGATGAGACGATGACCCAACATGGGTCCCGTACTGTGTACCTGTTGCACGGAACATCCATAAATAATTGACGAACTCGTGTTTAATAAAATTGACCTGTACAAGAAATACCTGGTGGCGGGTAACTGTCCGTGACGGACGGTGTGCGGCGGGGCAACTCCTGTGGGGTCGACAAGACACGCAGTCGTGTTCGTGGGAGGTACCAACGGAGGTAGTGACCCCAGGCTGCATCGTCATGTGGCCTACCCTCCATGACGAGGTCATCCAAGGCCGTGGACCACTTCGCCACGAACTCGGCAAGACGTGGTGCCCAGATCTGGCCAACGTTTTGGCCCTGTCTCGTAAACCTGAAAATAAAAATAGTTTTGTCGGTGGACTCAGCATGTGAATTATGTGAAATATATAACTTTACGGTAATGTACAAGGTTGGCACGAACCGGTGCACGTGTGGCGGCAGTAATCTCTGAGGGACGACCACCTCCTGCCGCAAGCCTAGCTGACGGAGCACGCGGTGGACTGCGTGCTCCTCGACGTAGATGTCGAAGACAAGTGGGCTGCGCGTTCTCCAGTAGTCGGCGTCGCGTACGCACAACGACGACAGCCCGTCAGGTGCACGACTCTCCACTGCCTCGTCAGAGTAGGGCGTCCAACGAACATCGTCGTCACGCGGCGTCTCCATCGGAACACGTGCGCGAAACTGTGCAAGGGAGCTCCCCAATACCGCACTGAAGTACGACCGGTGCTTCTTGTCCGTCGCTGCATCGAGCAGGTCGGGGGTCACGTAACCCTGTGGGGCATCCATCCCTAAAAAAGATTGATATCGTTAGTCCACATTATAAACCAAGTATAAACTAACTAAAACATTAACATAAGACTGCATGTAACTCAAAATAACATCACATAACAATAACATAACATTACATATCATAGCATCGAATTCAAAATATTAACAAACTAAATGCATAGTCACATAATATTATTACAATCCATGATAGCAAATCCACATATACAGAATTTCAAGTAATGCAAGAGTAACGTAACAGAGAAAGGTTCCAAACATTATGTTATTACAATCTATGACAGTAACCAAAAATCATTAAATGACTTCATTGGTTCCTGCACGATCGCGTCGACCGTGACTCGATGATCCTGGCTCAGGTATGTTCGACACGGTTCCTTGAGGTGTATTAGTGCATTTTTTGTAGCTGTGCCCGAACTCATTGCATTTCGAGCATATGACAATTCTTGGCCCAGCTTCGGCGTCATCCATGTTGTTACGAATGCGACGAGTCTTGCGTCGCCCTATCTGTTGTTTCATGTCAGGGTGAGGATTGGGTATGAAATCAGGAGCACCCTCTGCAATACTAGTGAAAGTCCCCGCAATGGCGAAACCATATATCTCAGAAGTCCAGGTGTGGTAGATTGCATCCTTCAGGTAATAGGGGGACACAAACATACGAGCGTTCAAACCTCCAACTTCCTGACATGCAGTTATGACATGTGTACACGGCCTGTGGTATAACCTCGGCTTGTGGCAGGTACAAACACAATGGTTATTGTACAGGACACATTCTTGCACGTGCCTCTCATGATTGCCTCCTCTTCGGCCTTTGTCCCGACAAATGATCTCAAATCGATGCTCAGCGACACCCATGTTCCTGACACGATGTCCTGCGGCTTTTTTGTTTGCTTTGGCCATATACTCAAAGAATTTCTGCCCATATACGAGGCGGTGGTCTAGAAACACATTCTTTGCTGCTGGATGACGTTCCCGAAAGTATTGTGTTGTACGGTATACGTAAAATTCCACAATCCCGACAAGTGGCATGCTTCTGCTTCCACGTAACACCCAATTATACACCTCGGCAAGGTTCGTAGTCATAATACCATAACGTGCACCTCCTTTATCATGCAACAAAGACCACTTCTCCTTTGGCTCATGCTCAATCCACTCCGAGAATGACTTAATCGAACGACCAGGCCTTCGTCGCACATTAGGACCATCGAGGCCCACATTTTCCATTGCAATTGGCTCATCATCTTCTAAATTCGCCCCTCTAGTACTTACTTCCGTAGCGTTATTCTTTGTGACTTCATCAAGTTTTTTCCACAAAACATTGAATTTCCTTTCTTGATTCTGACTACACAACCTCTTAAAAAGTTTTGTTAGTTTCTTGTTCTTGAACTGCTTCTGAAAGTTAGCTCCCATGTGTCTCATGCATCACCGACTCTTCAGATCGACCCACTTTGCTATTCTGTGACGTTGTACATATCCTTCCTGTAAATCTTACACCGCTTGCATAATGCCTCCATGGCGATCATGAATCACACACACATCTCGCCGATCCTGAACAATACATGCTTTGATCCGCTCTAAAAACCAGTACCAACTGTCCCCATTCTCACTCTCAACAAATGCAAAAGCCAGTGGGAGCACCTGATTGTTTCCATCTGCCGCAATTGCAGTCAGAATTGTGCCATTGTACCTCCCTGTTAGGAAGGTCCCGTCGATGCATATCACTGGGCGACAATACTGGAATGCATTGATACATGCCCCCAAAGCAAAGAAAGCACGCTGAAGAACACGCTTTGTCCGGTCCTAAGGCAAATTATAGTGCTTAATCTCAAAGTAACTACCCGGATTCCGGTCACATAGTGTGTTCAGCACACGTGGCAGGTTGTGGTACGATGCTTCATACGTACCCCATCTCATTTCCAACGCCTTCTGTTTTGCCCTATAAGCTTTGCTGTAACTTATTTTGTACTGAAAGTCATCCTCTATGCTATTGATTATTGCCTTCGGCTCGTATGCAGGATTATTTACTATCTTTGAGTACATATGTTGAGCCACGAAATCAGCTGTCAAGTTACGGTGATGACTCTCAAGCTCTTAAAGGACGCATGTATGATGTTCAATTCTTGAAACGGTCCAAAAAATATCATACTTTCCCAAAAAAGCATGGACCCTAAAAGGACAATCATCTCGTATGCACTTCACATCATAGACTTGTGGACTGCTCTTTTGAACTCTGAACTCTTTCTTCAGGCACTTAGCCGACCATCTTTGCACGGCCTCTTTTAGCTCTATCTTGCTATGGTAAATAGCTCCCACAGATACTTCATTTTCACTATATTTCCATGGAACCATTTCACCTTCATTTACTAGCAGTTCTGAGTGATCAAAGTTGGTCCATTGACTTGGAACCTGGTTCAATATTTCATCTTCACTGTCTGAATCTTCATCAACAGGGACATTGGCCTCGGCATCCTCCCGCTGCATCTGTTCAACCAAACCTACAATTTCTTCACCCTCATCTACCTCACCCCTTGGTTCCGTACTGTTTCATTAGCTTCATCTTGCTCACCTATATCAACGCCCACCTCGTTAACCTGATTCACATTATTTTCCACCACTTCTTCAATTGTTGTTGCCTCATCACAGCCCTGTGAGCTTTCTTGTTCAGCATTCACCTTCTCGTATGCTTGCACAAAAAGAACCAGGGGTAACCCATGACGCAACCTAACGTCAACAAACCTACTCCATACGGCAGTGCTTTCTATTTGCACTAATTCATAATAAACAGTAGATGAACTCCTAGTTGTTACTGCTGAGACGCTCAGTTGACATTCATTATAATCCAACTTAAAACACTTCATGAACCAGTTATACACTGAACGAAATGGCCTCTCAATTGCTTTGTCCAGCCCTTTTGTCACTGACCGAAACCCACTCAAATCTACCCCGAACTGACCGTAACGTATCTCTCCTTCACCAAAATATATCTGAAAATATGTTTTCTGTGACATGCCTGACCACAAATGCGACAAACAAGACAGTACTTAGCACATATGTAACCACATTTCTATATAACACTCAATTTTTCTTATATTATAATGATTGAATATTCTATCTAAATCTAAAACTGGTAAATGTGCTAATGTCAACTAAAATAGTATGAGTATTACATAAAACGAGACTACATCCGCTAATGGTAATTCAAACTAGTGCTAATATTATATAAAATACTACTACTGTTACCTAATCTATTAATATTGTATCTAAACTACTACTAATATCAAAGAATACTACTAATGATATTTAAAATGCTAAAAAATACATGTTTCAAAGAAAATTTACCTGCAACCTTGGGCTCCTCTACTCTCCCTCTCTCTCTCCCTCTCTCCCTCCCGGGCGGCGCCCGAGCCTCTCTTCCTCTCCCCTCTCTGCTCAGGTGCGCGGCGGCGCGGGCGGCGCGGCGGCGTGGCGGCGCGGGCGTACGGGCGGCGACTAGAGAGCGGCGAGGAAGAAGAAGAAGAAAAGAAAAGAAAGGAGGCGCCGCGGGTATATGGGCTAAAAATCGCCGTCCCCGCCGGCGGTATTTAAAAACCGCCGGACGGGGCGGCGGTTTGTAAATACCGCCGCGCCATCCGGCGTTTTTTAATCGGCGGGCCCACCGGTCACAGCGCCCGCCGCACTGCCAACCTCTTCTGGCGGTATTTAAAAAACGCCGGTTGCTCCGGCGGTTTTTAAAAACCGCCGGATAGGGCGGCGTTTTTTAAATACCACCGGATGGTCCGGCGGTATTGGTATAGATTTGCAATTTTTTGAATCGTCCATTTATTTTTGCAAAAAACGATTTAAATAAAAATAAAAATAAAAAAAACTCTCTCAGCGGGGGGTTCAGGATTCGGCCCAATTACTAATAAGGTATCGGTTCGACTCTCTGACGATGGATGCTGCTCGCCGTTTCCAGAACAGAAACGCTGCCGCGCGTTAGCGAGGGCCCATGGCCCATCAAGCATCGCCGCCGCGGTCTGCTGTCGTGCTCGCCGCTGGCGAGCCTAGGGTTGAGGTTAGGAGCAAGGTTGCCGCAAGGGTTGAGGTTAGGAGCAGAGGTTGTCGGGAGGGGGTTTCTGTGTGCACCGAACCTAGAGGAGGGGGTCGGAGGAGGCAGCCGATGGGTGGGGGAGGCGGTCGCCGAGCGGTGGAGCGGAGGCAGTGGGAGGAAGGCCGGTGGGTGGTAAAGTCTGTTGGGCCCTCAGCTTCCTCGATCTATTAAACTCGACTCGGCTACACTGAACGAAAGGAGTACAGCGCTATTTAACACACGCCCACGCACACACTGGAGCCACGTCCTCCACGCGCGATCCACTCGCCGCGGCCTCCACGATCCGAGCTTGGCGCGCTCGTTCTCCTGGCCACGTCCCCGCGAGAATGGCGCCATGCAAAGCGTGCAGCACCTCCGCTCCTCCTGTCTTCACGTCCAACCTGTAGACTCGATCAACACGCACACGACTCAGACTCAACACTGACCTAGGCTCAAGCAGCAGGACGTGCGATCGGTGCGAACCCTCTGCACACGCCTCACACAACACACGCGATCCCGCGCCTGGCCACTCACGCACGCCCGCACATCCAGCGCTCCCCCGCCGAACGCGCCGTCGTCTGCATGCGCGCTCCCGTGCCCCGGCGCATGCGCTGATCCGCACCCTGGCACTCGTGCGCACACAGACGCGTTTATTTTCCAACAAAGTCCGCGGGCCGGAGAAGGAGCACAGCGAGAGCCGCCGGGGCTAAAGGAGGCGACGACAGCAAAGAGGGCCACAGAGGTTCGCGGTGGGAGACATCAGCGGGCGGTGACAGAAGCGGCGGCAGTCGCCGAAGTCTAGGGAGGTTGCCGACGGCAAGGGCGAGGTGGCAGCGCAGTCGGTGGGGAAGAAGAGGGCGGTGACGCGGTGCTGTGTTCGCGTCATCCTTCCGAAACCCCGGCACTTATGTCACGGTAACGATGGCAGTTGACACGTTACTTCATTATTAATTTGTCACGATAAATACAAAGTATCTCATGGGTAGAATGTAAGTAAATGGATGCACATACAAATAGGGTCTACACATGGGTAAAGATGGCCCGTTGTTCAAGTGAACAGTGTTTTTCCATCCTCTTGTTGCTTTGAAAAAGGCCCATCAGACCTAGTATATATAGAACTCCAACCACTTAGGCTCTGTTTGGTTTAGGTGGATTCCACCCACCAAAATCCAATCAAGCAGTCAAACGATACAGATTCTAGAGGAGATTTTCGCCGCACGGTGAAAATCCCTAGTATCTGGCTGAAGGCTAATACTAGAAGATATTGTGGTAGAGTTTAGACGAAAAGACGAGTTTGCGCCCTCCTTGAAATTGTCATCGATGTTTCTCGGTCTTCGCGCAGGCACCCCACACCCCTTCAACTTCCACCACCCATGCCGCTACACTAGGAACTACACGCGTTTGCGCTGCTGCCACGGTGAGCTACTCCCGCTCGACTATGAGTGGTGCCTAGTCACACTGCTGCCGCGAGCCTCTGCCGCCTGGCACTCGCACCTCTGTCACAAGTTTTGCTACCCTCTTTCGCCCCCTTTCGCCCATGTGTGAGGAGGACGGTGCCACGGTGGTGTGCGTGGCAAGCGAATGAGGTGGAAGCATTGGAGGGAGGGGTCCATTGTGTCGCTTGAGAAAGGGAGGGACCGCAACAACGACGCGAGGATGAGGTGCGCGGTGGCGGCCTATGGGGCGAGGCGAGGTGGTACAGCACACAAGGGACCACAGTAGGGTCGGCGCTGTATGCGAGATTGGGGGCATATGAGGTAGTTGCAAAGAGCCATGTGGATATTATCTCATCCTCTAAATGGACCAGATAAATAATATTCGTTATCATATTCTAGCCCAGCATCTACATTCTCAAAATCCTAAGCCTTTCAAACGAGACCTTATAATGACCAAGATTTAAACAGTGCAAAAGCATGGATTGACAGATTAGCCATCCTTGCATGGGGGAAGTACTTTTATCTCTCCATGATAAAGAACTAGTACAATTTCATGGATTCCACCGACGGCTCAAGGTCAACACTGTGATTATACATCGAATTCAATTCGGTGATAGTTATCAGACAATGTCTGAGTAAGAGGAGGACCCTATGCAAATACATGATTGAACATTTATGACCGAAGCTAACAGGATTGAAGACTCCAACAAATTTGCATGCACCGGATGGTTTAATAGATACACCGGACAATCCAAACGGTCAATTGGAGCACAGTTAACTCCAAGAGCTAGTTAGAAAAAAAATATAGCATTGGATAGTCTATGTGAGCACTATATATATTGCATGGAAACTCACTTGTGAGGAGGGAAGCCCTCAGCATTTTGGATCGAAACTCACCCATTGTGGAAGCGGTACGGTCATACGGAGAGCATCCGGGAGATGTTGCTGGAGACCGACTTGTGCGTCGGGGAAAGCTGGGATTATCCACTGTTAGGGGGTTTAGTCCCACATCGGTAATTGATGGTGGTGGAGCACGCCATAGAAGGCGGTGGCAGGCCTCACTTAATGGACCAGTCTTTTGGGCTGAGTTAGACCTGTGGGCTTTATGTGTCGGGGACTCCGGTATATGGGCCGGGACCAGAAACCACTGCGCCACTCTAACATCCACGAATTTACTTGACCGGAAGCTTGGCCCTTAAGAGGACAACTTTGCCTTTGATCTTTGTGTGCATTTTAAGGAAGAGGAAGGCTCTTGCCAGGAGCTCCAACAAGGACTAGGGGAAGGTTTGTGCAGCTTCTTGATATCTTGGTAAAATATCCAACTCGTTGTTGTCACCGAGAGTTTGTATTTCTATCGATGGTAAAAATATAGTAGGCCAGATCTCTTCCACTGTTATTAAAAAAAATGGATGAGGCTTCTTTGTTTGCACGCAATCGATATGCCCCATTTTTCTTTGTAATATCTACATCCATGTTGAAAACAAAATTACTACATCAAATTGGTACACGATCTTGAGATCACTTTTGACCCTGCAATACCCCGAATGCACACGTAAGTACCTATATACATGAAGTTTAAAAATTAAGGTCGCAGACGCACTAGTGTGAATCTTAACGCTGATCACAAATCACATGGCCTACTTAATTGGCTTGCTCAAATACAGACCCAACCTGAGTGGAGGATCATCACAAGTCCTGAACGTACGCTGCATGCGACCATCTACTCATAAACATGAACTGACAGTCGATCTGGCACCTCTTGCAGAGTGTACTTTACCATCACACAATATATGCTCAGTTGCTTACAAGTTGAGAACCAAGAAGCTTGTGCTAGATCTTGACATCTCCCCCTGTATCGTGTGCATCCATTCCGTTGACCGTCACACGTACGTAGAAAACCCACAAAGTCAGAACGTATTAGCCGCATCATAAAAAAAACGGAATTCAGAGCTTCATGCAGTGCAGATCCGGTGATATGTAGACCACTACTGACACGGCAACACTTACACTGATCCAATCTATCATTCCTGCGTGCATGCAGATGCACGGTGGTGAGATACCATGCTCATAGAAGGCTCAAGATCGACATGCTACTATTGGTCTATGATCTTCTTCATCATGGTAAATAAACAAAAACATGCTGCTACTGCACGCCGTCAGAAGGAGGCACTACAGTTGTTTTGCCTGCATATATATAATCAGGCTCATTGGCCATATTCAAGGGATTAGCATGCAGCAACTATAGAAATAAAGATGCTAGTAGCCTAAGTTCAGCGGATTATCTATCTCGTTATTTTCTGTATTCAAACTTCACTCCGCCTACAATGATACAGTGACATTCTCATATTACAGAGGACTATCTAGGTTTGCAGGACTTAGCCTTATGACTACGAAGCTGCAATGCTACATGCTAAAATTACCACTGGTCACTGAGACCACTCAACTCATCGGGAGATTAAACTAAACCAACTGATTTTTTACCACATGCACGGTACGGTGTCAGTATAAATTAATCAAACGAAACAGGTTTCAACCCCTCCGAGCGAGATCCATCCTTGGTGTTCCACGCAGGCACCCAGAGCTTCTTCAACGCTTGCAACCAGACGCTCACGCCATCTCAGCTCCAGACCTCACCTCGAGGCTGGAGTCTGGAGAGAATCTGGTGGTGGTGCCCGGCCGCGACGGCGACGACTGCATGCGGCCGCCCCGAGACGACAGGTAACGAGCTCTCAAGCATGGCGCCGGAGACGGACACGGACTTGTGAGCCAGCACAAGGCAACAACGACAAAGTTTACTGGGAGTCTGGGAGGAGCAGCTCGCTGCTCTACGCAATCCATGTCCATGCATAGGAGGTCAAACAGGCAAAGTGCTGCTACTACATGTATAATATATATACTAGGGTCCTGTGACTGTACTACTAGACGGCGATTATCGTACACTAGTTTTTCTTTGTCAAATGGATGGTAGTGAACCGGTGATTACTGATTGGTAATGGTTAGGAGAGGGATTAAGGAATAGAGGACGAGCTAGAATAATGAGCTAGCAGATTCCATCCCACAGTCAAACCACTACTCACTCCCAAGGAGACCAAGCAGAAATCCTGTTGCCACTACTTAATACACTGACGTGCAATTCCAGCGTAGGAGATCGAGGGAGAAAAATATTAGACACTCAATGACGTGCAATGCCTGCGTGCAACGTTTTCTGCTTCTCTTATCACAAATCACAAACGCACGTACATAATAGGCATATCTAGGTTTGTACTAATAAGTCAGAATGATTTTACCTTTAACTAGCAATATGTGTGCAAACTAATACTATATCATATCTTATCTTGATACAATGCTACTAAAATTTGTTTGGAGCCTCCACATTCATCTTCAAAACACGTTTAAAGAAGGAATCTTCAAAACACCTTTTTCCCCAATAGTTATAAACATATGGCCATCAATTCGATAGATTGGAATCTTAATAGGAATTTGATCAGTGCTATTTTCTAAATAATTATCCAATTCCATCATCATAAAGACAAATAAAGTTACACCCTAAATCTATGGCAAAATCATGAAAGATGGTACAAAACAACCCTAAATTGATACACTGGCTAGCTGTTATGGTAGATATTATGAAATAATCTATTAAATTTATATCTAAATTACTCATCATAGCCATTGCTAAATATAGACTAAAACAACCAAACCTGCATATAGAATTATCAACACATGTTATTATGAAACAAATTAAATAATAAACATATACGAATGTTACTAAATTACCAGCTTCTACCACAGTTGAATTTATCTATCAATTTTTCACATATATGCATCCTAAAAGTGTAACCAGTGAGAGAGCACACGTTGATAAACTAGTTAAATAAAATTAATTTACAAAAGAAGTTTCATACTGATATAATAATGTCAATCTTGTATTGTTAATCAACATAAAATCTTTAATAATGATGATCAAAGCTGGAAAGTTTGGTTTACGACCAATGCAAAAATGAGCTTATATTTGTGATCGAAAGAAGTACTACCTCGTTTTTTTTAAATTTATGGCATCTTTTACTTTTGAACATGACTACATATGAAACTTTATGCAGGTATACAAAATATAAATCATATTTGAAGTGCTATTCATAATAAAAACAAGCCACAACAATAACATGATACTACTTACATACTCCGTATATGGTTTTCTTAATAAGACGAATATGCAAGTCAAAGATGTCGTATATTCAAACATAGAGGTAGTTTTAAACATCTTTTGAACAAAAAAAAAATACAGGCAGTTACGACAATGGGCAAATCTAAATGAGGCCATCGCATTAAAGAGCTAGCAACACAGAGCAGAAGAGTACAACCTAAATATTCCCAGGCTCTTGAGTCTTCCCCGGGCAAACATACTCTCGAACTCAAAACTCCTCCAACACCTTGGCCTTTGAACTTCGAAGGGAGAGGACTCGAGTGGAGTGGAGGCCTCGTTACCTGAGCTGTGAGCCTGTGACACACTGCAAGCGACAACCAAGTAGCCGCCCAAAGCCAGGGGCTCAGTTAGCGTTGTTTGGACATGTTCTGCCTGCGACCTTGCCCATGTCCTCACTCACTCACCCAACGCAAGTGGCCATACACCACCAAAAAACCAGTATTACACTACTTCTGACCGTAGGTAGCCTCCATAAAAATGAGTAGGTTTTCCTTGGACCTGTACTCCAGCCTTTCACAAAAACCTGCCTGATTCTGCAGACGTTTTTTTGGCAGCGTGCATGCTGATTCAGTCAGGCTTCAGAGTTCAGACCATGTAGTAGTAGGAGTAGTATGTACGCGTAAATTATTGCTGTTTCATTTCGGATCGGTTTGTCAATGATTAGGTCAGCGAGTTGCAGCAAGTGACATTGTGGCAATGCAATTTGCAGCTAATCCTGTTCTAAGCTGGGGATGGACCTTTAACAATTGTGAATTGAGTACATAGGGACAGTATTTTAGTGCATGGGAATCTGACTGGAAATGAGGTCTCGCGCCCTGCATGAGCTCACCTAGGAAGTCAGTAGTGTGACTTGCCTGCCCGGCGCCAGTTGATCAGATTGCTACTGCATTTTCATTTTTTTTTGGAACAGATTGCTACTGTACTACTTATTATGATCTTTCCCGAATTCCTGATCTGTAGCCTTTACTTCTTCTTTCAGTATAGATTCAATTCTAGGGCTGGCAAAGCAGAGACATGAATAATTGGAAGGTACAGCAACATGTCCTGGAGTTTGTTTATCTCTCTCCTTGTCCTTACCCCATCTATGCACATTGCACAATGTGGTCCTGCATCTGTCAGCAACAAGCCCACACCAGCTATTAGACAGAAACTTGGGTTAAATTTTAGGCTTGATTGCTGAACCAAAAGAGCAGCTGTGATTCGACAGAAATGGACTAGGAAGAAGTAGAACCGATAACCTGGGTGGCAGGGTTCCAACTGTTATGGCTTCAGTATTCAAGTGAATTATCACTTCTATAAACTGCAGTCAAACTTGTGCTTTGCTAACAAGTGCTATCCTTATTCAGTCAGTCTATCACTAGGTCTCCAAACTACATGAAAATGCTTGGAAAAATCCATTTTAACGAAATTTTTATGATATTTTTATCACGCAAAAGTCCAAAAGTAAAATTTTGACATGAATTTCTTCGATGAATTTTGACATGAATTGACTTTGGGACACCTAGACAAAAGCTCAGGGCCTGTTTGGGAACAAATTTTCAAAACCATAGTTTTACAATACCATGTTCTATCAAATGTCATGACAAAACCATAATTTCAATAATATGGTCTATCTACCACATGTTTGGAGGTATAGTATTTTAACCTCATTTTCTTCCCACAATGAAAACTTTAGTCTAGACCAAAGTTTTTTATACCCAAAAATACCATGGTATTGGTAATACCATAATTTTAGATATATAGAACTCCCAAACACCTTTTGATTCAAATACCGTAGTATTCTTAAATACTGTAGTATTATTTTGAAAAAAAATATTTTGTTCTGAAACATGCAGATGAACTCAGATGAGATGAGGCCGAGCACGAGGCCACGAGCAGAAACTGCTGCCATTATTCAGTCTGAGTGGCAAGATTGGATGGGGCGATGAAAAAAAGCTCCCTGGGCCTTTCCGGCGACAGCTCACTGTTTCACAAGGCCTATGTGTCCCATTTGACTTTGTCCTTTCCACTGACACGCTGGATTCTCTGTGCAGCAGCAAGGCGCACACATGCACACACACCTCTCCTGCTCCATCCATCCACATCACGGATGTCATGCCAAGTTGACAAAGCCAAGAAGATCATAGTCATACGGATAAAGATATGGTACATGCTGGAGGGGAGGAGATCTTCGTGTTCTTCCAGCACGCATCATCGGATAAACACAGAACACCAAGAACACTGTTGAAATGTCAATGGAAGCACCAACAGTCCCTCTATGATGGAAGTCAGCGTCAGTTTGGGGTACCAGTAGTTCTCAGCATTAATTTTTCCAACTAGTGCAAAGAACTCATTTGCTTTGGGCCTATCTAAACTTGGGTGGGACCCGATTCAAAGATAAGGAGCTTGAACATATACAAACTTATTATATATATAAGAGTGTTTGGATCTAGCAAAAATTTTAGTCCTTCTCACGTCGGATGTTTGATACTAATTCGAAATATTAACTATAGTTTAATTGTAAAACTAATTAGGAGTAAACAACTAGACAAATTTATTAAGACTATTGATTTATGATTAGCAAACGTGATGCTACAGTAACCATCGCTTAATTATGGATTAACTAGGCTTAATAAATTTGTCTCGCCGTTTACTTTTCGACCGCGTAATTAGTTTTCTAATTAAATCATATTTAATATTTATAACTAGCGTCTAAACATTCGATCTGATGTGTGCTAAATTTTAGCCCCGATCAAAACATCCATAAAAAACAAATCATCATGAAGAGCAAGAAAAGTACCACAAAACTAGGCGCAAAGGCCAGAGACAGCTCCACAATCAGTCAAGAAGATGATCATTGTGCAATGCTTTTGCCTTTACCCCTTAAACAAAAAAAATCAAGACCAATAACACTGCATTTCAATGTGGGGGAAGTTTCCCTAATAAAAAATGGAAAAGTCAATGCTCAAGCACTTGTTTGGATGCAGCTGATGCTTTACAGCCAGCCACACTACTCTCTGGGGTTGGCCCCAAGGGGAAAAATAATTGTACCAAACCAAATACTTTGTTTTTACTTGGTGGAGATAGTACACTAAAAAAAGCTTTCACAACAGCTGCCGCTAAAATAGTGTCTGTCAGTACTTTATTACTCCAGTCCAGAGCGAGAGAGGCAGGCGGAGGGAGGAACAAAGTCCAGAGCAAATAAAAAAGTTAGTGGTGTGCTGCCGCCTGCCGCTGCTAGCAGCTCTCGCAAGGCAAATGAATGCAACCTCCTCCTCATCATGATGCACTGTATTTAGTGGCATTGAAAACTCTTGCAAGGGGTTTGGTGAGAGAGAAGCTAGGGTGCGGCTGGTTTCTGCATCTGAAGCTTGGGTATCTTCTTCCCCACCGGTGAATCGAGCTGGGCTCTGTTCTTTCTCCTGTTTGTTGCTGTAGATTTGCAAGAACTATTCAATCACACCTCCCATTCCTTTTCATTTCACTTCACCAGTGGTTCTTTCTTGCTGCTGGACAACTTAATAGGGGGGAAAGAGTGGAGTCAAATCTTTTTGTGTTTCTCTACTTTCTTTTTTTTCTTCCTTGTTTGATGCTGCGCCCTGTTCTTTAATTTGAGTTCTTGATCCTGCCAAAAGCAAAAGCCCTCACTTTTTGTTTGCAAAGGTGAGGGGTGTCCTGGCATTTCAAACCCTCACCAATCCCTCCCACTCCAAAGCTCCAATTCCTATCTGCAGTTTACCCGCCTCCGAATCCGGCTGCCTTCCACGAAAACCTCAGATTTCCACTCCCACAGCTCCACCGCCGCAGTTCTTGTTTCACCCCAAACCCACTTATACAAAGATCCGGTTTTCCTGCCAAAGCTGCAGTTTTCTTGCACTTGTTGGTCCAGGAACACACCGAAATCTCCCCATTCCCCACGGAAATCTCGGGGGTTTCCTCACTCCATGCATCGCTCAGCTCGTTGATCCAGACCGCCACCGGAAAGCTGCGATTTTTCCGCCCAGGAGCGGCGGTTTCTCGATCCGAGGCCCATGCATCTCTCGCTATGGAAGCCGCTCTCCCACTGCGCCGCCGTCCTCCTCGCCAAGAACCACCGGCGCCGTGGCGGCAGGCACGGTGGTGCCAGCAACGGCCACCGTGACGATCCGTCCTCCTTCCTCCGGCAGCTGCGGGACGCGCTCGACGCGGCGTCCGAGGATGGCTCCCTCTGCCCGCCGCCGGACGCCACCGGCGCAGATGCGGACGCTGCCGTGTCCCGCTCCCGTTCCCTGGCGCGCCTCCGCGCGCAGCGGGACTTCCTGCGCGCTACCGCCCTCGCGGCCGCTGCCGGCCCGTTCCGGTCCCTCTCCGACCTCCCCCTGCTCGCCCACGCCATCGCCACCTTCCTCTCCATGTACCCGGACTACGCCTCAACCGCAGATGTCGACCGCCTCCGCGTCGACCATTATTCCCACCTCGACGCCCCCGGTGCCAGCAGGGTCTGCCTAGACTACTGCGGTTTTGGCCTCTTCGACTCCAGTTGGGATTCCTCATCATCGTCCTTTACATTGCACGAGCTCAATGCCAATTTGAGCAACCATGCGCTCTATGGCGGCGCCGAGCCTGGCACTGTGGAGAATGATATCAAAGAGCGAATCCTGGAGTACCTGAATGTGCCAGCCAGTGAGTATGCGCTAGTGTTCACAGTGAGCCGTGGATCAGCGTTCCGGCTGCTTGCCGAGTGCTACCCCTTCGAGACCAACCGGAGGCTGCTGACCATGTTCGACCATGAAAGCCAGTCGGTCAACTGGATGGCGCAGAGCGCACGTGCAAAGGGTGCCAAGACGCGCACCGCGTGGTTCCGCTGGCCGACACTGAAGCTCTGCTCGACGGAGCTACGGAAGGAGATCGTGGGCAAGAAGAAGGGGCGGCGACGGGATGCTGCAGTTGGGTTGTTTGTGTTCCCGGCGCAGTCGCGGGTGACCGGCGCCAAGTACTCCTATCAGTGGATGGCGCTGGCACAGCAGAATGGGTGGCATGTCATGCTTGATGCCGGTGCACTTGGTCCCAAGGACATGGATTCGTTGGGGCTCTCACTGTTTCGGCCAGACTTCATTATAACTTCGTTCTACAGGGTGTTTGGTGCAGACCCGACTGGGTTCGGTTGCCTTCTGATCAAGAAGTCAGTAATTGGAAGCTTGCAGGGAAGAAACGGGTGTAATGCATCTGGGATGGTGAGGATAGTTCCTGTGTTTCCTCAGTATCTCAGTGACTCAGTTGATGGTTTTGATGCATTTGATGGGCTTGAAGATGATGCAAGCATTAATAAAGATGAAAAGCCAGCTTCTAATGCTCAAAATGGGTCGCAGCTGCCAGCATTTTCAGGTGTCTACACGTCTGCCCAGGTTAGAGAAACTTTTGAGAGTGATCCTGGTAGGGACAGCAGCTCGGATAGGGATGGTGCAAGCACTATCTTTGAAGAAACCGAGAGCATCTCTATGGGTGAGATCATGAGGAGTCCAGCATTCAGTGAGGACTGTTCATCAGAGAACTCTTTCTGGGTTGATGTTGGCCAGAGCCCATTGGGGTCAGAGAAGTCTGGCCAGTTCAAGAAAGGGAAACTGGGATCACCATTACCATCTTCTTGGTTCAACGGAAGAAAGTGTAACAAGAGGATGTCACCAAACTTAACTTCCAGGATATCAAGAAGCCCACTTTATGATGGTCATGTGATTTCCTTTGATGCAGCTGTGCTATCAGTCTCACAAGACACAGACTGCCTCAAGGAAAACCCTGAAGAAGAAATCTTTGAGAATGGCCGGAGAACTCATTTCAGGCAGGTTAGTGAGATCCAAGAGGAGCCAGAAGTCGAAGAGGTGGCATGTCAACGTTCTATGAACGGTGGTGCAGAGCACAAAGAGAGTGCTATAAGAAGGGAGACTGAAGGGGAATTCCGGCTGCTGGGAGGGAGGGATGGCAACAGCAGATTTACTGGGGGTCGACTCTTCGGTGTTGAAGAGATTGATGGAGGTTTAAGCATGGGGCGCAGAGTTTCGTTCAGCACAGAGGCAAATATTATTGCTGACAGGCTGAATCGGGCCTCGGATGCTGCTGAAGCTTCTGGATATACATTGCGGGAGGATGATGGTTGTGCAAGTGATGGATATGATGATGCTCAGGACTGGGGCAGGAGGGAGCCAGAGATAATTTGCAGGCACATTGATCATGTTGATATGATGGGGCTCAACAGAACTACTCTTAGGTTAAGGTACTTGATCAATTGGCTAGTAACTTCACTTTTGCAGCTTAAGCTACCAGACTCAAAAGGTGGTGATGGAGTCCCTCTTGTCCACATCTATGGTCCCAAGATTAAGTATGAAAGGGGAGCAGCAGTTGCTTTTAATGTAAAGCAAAGCGATGGAACATTTGTTAATGCTGAAGTTGTTCAAAAGATTGCTGAGAAAAATGGCATATCTGTTGGCATTGGTTTTCTCAGCCATATAAAAGTAGATATGAACCAGAAACAGTTAAATGGCGTGAATGATATACCTGAGGCTTCGTTTTATAAGAATGGACGCAGGGACAATAAAAAGGTGACTGTAAGAGTTGAAGTTGTGACGGCTTCACTTGGCTTCCTTACTAACTTCGAAGATGTTTACAAGATGTGGGCTTTTGTTGCCAAGTTCCTAGATTCTTCGTTTATTGAAAGTGAGCGCCTCGCCATTACTGCTGACCATTCAGAAGGACAAGGTTGAGCATGACATGTAACATAGCAACCAACAAATGAGAGGAAGGTGATTTCTTCTTCTGTTGAAGCATATGTTGTCTTTTATGCTTTCGAGGGGTAATCAGTAGTGGATTTAGCAGATTTGTTTATTCTTTGCCTAGTTCCTCGATATATGAGTCATATGACTTGTTTTTGTTCATGTAGAGTTTGCTCTAATATGTATCAGCAGCTCATCAGTAGAGCTCTTTCCCATGGAACAATGTTTGTAAAGCAGCTCTCTGGAAATGAAATAGTTTGAGTGGCTTTGTGCAAAGTTCTATTTGGTCAGATGTGTGTTCTTACTGCGTTTTTTTTTTTTTTACATCTTCAGTTAATATCTCATTTTGGTGTATTTATGCTTGCTTCTTGCTTAAACTTAGCAACCTCAATTGTGTTCTGTACTTCTGTGGATCCTTGTAACACATGGATGTTGCTGAATACTTTTGATCTGTTCATGAACTGAACCCAGAAAAAACTCTGCGCCCCATTTTCCTTTCAAGTACTTGGTAGAGTTTACATCATGGTATTTAGAGCAGTTTCAGCAGAGTTTCGTTCATGAACTGAACCCATTTTTGTTTCCAATCGGCATCTAATGCTACTTAATCTGTGCAAATGTGCAATACATGTTTATGTTTTTTTAATAGTAGAACTATCCAGTTCGTATGCAGTACCATTGTTTTCTATGAGCATTAAGCAGATATCAACCACATATTGCATGTGTTGTATTGTGCCATTTAAAGTTACTGTTATCTCATAGAAAAGATTGTTTTATGTTGATTTTTTATGAGCATTGAGCAGCAACCTGGGGCCATCTTTGTTCAATACTTCAATGTATTCCTAAAGTATTTTCTTGTCCTACTATTGGCCGACGGCATACACATTTGTATGATCGTCTAAAATGTAGATGATGTCATGATATGACTTGTCAGATCTGTACAGCCTTTAATGTTCCCTTTGTGCTAATAAACCAAAAATCAGGAAAGTGAGCTACATATTTGTTTTGTGCATTGCTACTCTCCAGGGAAGACAACCGCTATTTGTACTGTTCCAATTCATTTTGTTTGTGACCTTCAATGGTTCCCATTCACTCTTGAATTTCATCAATCATCATAGATCCACTCTGTCATGATATAGGTCCAGTTGCTGGTCCCTTTGTGCTAGTCATCTGAGATCAGAAAATCATAACAAAATTCTGTCCTCTATCTGTATTAGATCTTGCCAATCAGTTGTAATATTTTTTGGTGCTGAAAGAATCTGGTAATCGCATGATTTTCCTTTCAAGTACTTGCTAGAGTTTACATCATGGTATTTAGAGCAGGCATAGTTGCTCTCATGAAATTAGCGGGCTATAGCGGTTCCAAACAGTTGTAGCTATGAATACAGCAGTAGAAATAGTGGGATATAGTGGCTTTTATAGTGTTTTTTTGAAGGCTGCCAGCTGCCACGAAATCCTATAGTCCTCTATTTAAAACACTTAAAACACAAGAGGGAGATTATACTATCAGGAAAGCGTGACGTTTTCAGATACATTTTAAATTGTTGACAATGTAGCATCATAAGCTGAAAAAGGAATTAAGCAATGGGTTACGTTATCCGCAATGGGATTCCTCATTCCACTTTCTCGAATCCCACTCCACGTCATACCGGCTACGGTGCCAAACAATGTTGCTATAATATTTTAGAGAACTCTTTTAAAAAGTCATATTGCGGATAGCTTTATATGGAATTTTACTGGTTCCAAAATGCTTTTTATTCTGATTCCTCAAATCTTGACTTTTTAGTTCTCATTGAAAGCAAAACCAGTGTCATCATAGGTTTTTGAAGTCTATATATGGCAGAAATCCCTGATTATTCCTAACTGGCCAGGCCTTGCTGTTTCTGACCTGTCATGCCTTACACTGCTTACTCATTTGCCTGAGATGCTGAAACGCCTCGTGATTTTTACCAGAACCTGTCTAGACCAGTAGACCTGCTGTTTGACTGGCCATGCCTTCTGATTAGTCAATTCAGTCAAGGAATTTTAGGAAATCTCTCAAGGACACGAAACAGTGCGGTGTCACATTTTTCACTGTTCTTAACAGAACCACCATGTTCGTTTTAGGTCCGTATCTCTCCACTTCCCTATCATTTTATTCTACTCCTTTTGTGCATAGTGGGTTTTAGTTGCATTCACATATAAATTTTAATTTTAAGGGACTGTTTGGAAAGGGTGGATTAGTATCCGAATCATTTGGATCAAACAATCTGAATTTGAACTGAACTCTAAAAGTTCCTAAAGCTTGAATTGAATGTGGTTGACTTGCAACTTGGTTTCGCCTTCGGTGACCTTTGTACTTCCACTGCTGATACCCATGCTTTGGAGTAGTGAGCTGTGACAGCTAATGTGTTGCAATTTGCAAAAAATTCTGGCAATATCTTACTCTGGCTTCTTTCATTATTTTACAACACAAGAAGACAAGACCCACTACAACAATTTTTAAAGATTGGTACTAGTGTCTAATGGGAGGTTGGATACCCTTTTTATACTATTCTCTTTCTTGCTTTCTCATAGAGGGAATAACACATATGTCAGAAGATTCCTTGCAACTTTCAGGCTTGTGAGTCAAGATTCCCAGTGGCAGGGCCAGTGATTATGTCATGCTTTTCAAGAAAGGTCATATTTTCAGCAAAAGATATGCTGACCAACTGTTTGTGCCATGTACTCCACGAATACAGGCAGTTTGGTGCCTGCCCTGCCTGCTTGCTTGCCTGGGGTTTGAACATCTATGTGCAAAGTACTCTTTTAGGCCCCTTTTGGAATGGAGGAATTTTTTTCTATTTCTGCGTTTTTTCTGTGAAATTAAATTGTATCTTGTGAAATTCCTGCACAATTTCTATGAAAATCCTGCGTTCCAAAGAGGACCTTAGCTTGTAGAGCTTGCTGGGCAAATAAGTTACCTCTTTTATAGATGAGTGGAGGGGGCTTGGTGCGGCGTGCTGCTCTGGTGTGAGGCAGTGGCGACTGGCGACGAGGGAGGAGGGAGGGGACAGCGGCATGGTGTGAAGAAGAGACGAGAAAACGAGGCAGGACACACTCGTCATTATTGGCATGCAGGGCCTACAACGGCACATCAGAAAACCACCTAAAAACTACTCAGGGGATATTTTGTCCAATTTTACATAGTTTGATGTGTCTTACGTCTAGTTTTATAGTTATAGGTTGCAATTTGCAAATCAGACAAACCATGACCAATGGACTTGATCCTTATTTGTATACTAGTACTCTCCTTTTAATTTGGTATAAAATTGGCACTAGCATATCTGCATGTCAGCAGATTCCTTGCCGCTTGGTTCTCAGTAGTCTAGAACTCTAGATTCCCAATAGAACTGATCATACCATGCTTTTTTTGCTGCATCTATTTTCAGAAGTTATGGTTACCAAAGTTGGCTAATGTGCTGAAGTGTAAAATCACATCTTGATCCACAGAAACGCAGGTACAGGATCCACACGTGTAGGCAGTGTGGTCTTTGGTTCATTTTCAAGTGTCCCTTGCCCTATAACTAGCCTGGAGCTTGACCATTTGGTGTTGAGGCTTCTTTTTTTCAGGTGCATCGACTTGTAGAGCTTTGTGCCAAGGTTAGTGGCCTCTTCATCCTTTTTAGATCAGGATAGTCCTGCTCCTGCATTTATGCATCCTGGAGTTCCAACTATTATTATTATTAGGGATGTAAGCGGGCTGGCTAAAAGGACTAGCGGCAAGTCATTTCAGCTAGAAAATGACTTGCCGCTAGTCCTTCTAGCCGGTCCGCTTACATCCCTGATTGTTACTGTTCAGAAAAAGTGACAACTCACACTTCAAAGTTCGGATCTTCGATAAAACTTGCGGTGAGAAAGAGCTCTCCTGTGTTCCAATAGATGGCGCTCCGTGCTCCTTGTGTGCAAGAAAGGAAAGTTCCTCATGGTATTATGGTAATCATACGCAGTCACCAACATAATAGTTTTTAAGGCGTCGCCTAGGCGTCCAGGCGACGAAAATTCTTTGGCGTCCACCATCGCCATGATGAATAGGAGAAGAATAGGAGGAAGAGGTAGTGTCGGGCGGAAGTGGAGCGGCGGCGCGAGAGGCGGGAAGGAGGAGCCGTGGCAGCGGCGCGCGAGGCGGGAAGGAGGAGCCGCGGTGGCGTCGCGCATGCAGGGAGGAGGACCCGCGGCGGCGCGTGCGAGGGGAGGACCCGCGGAGGCGCGCGCGAGGGGAGGACCCGCGGAGGCGCGCGCGAGGGGAGGACCCGCGACGGCGAGCGTGAGGGGCGGAGGTGGATCCGCGGCGGCACGCGTGACGGGCGGAGGTGGATCCGCGGCGGCACACGCGAGGGGAGCAGCGGCGGCGCGTGTGGGGAGAGTGGAGACAGTAGAGGAAGAGCGGTCTGGTGGTGGTTGGGCTTCTACTGGGCTAGGCCAGGCTGCCTCCTTCCCCTTTCTCTCATTCTTTTTCCTTTTCTCCCTTCTCCTTCCTTCTCTTTTCCTTTTTCTTTCTTCATCATGCTGTCATAAGGCGTTGCCTTGCTCGCCTAGGCGTCCAGGCGGGGGTCGCTCGCCTTGCCTTGCCTTACCGCCTTAAGAACCATGACCAACAGGCAAAAGGATGGAAATTGGTAGCCCAAGCGGTAGTAGAAAAACATCAAAGACGAGGCCAATAGACTCTCCTTCAAGGAAGAAAGGTAGATAATCTAACTTAGATTTCAGCACCTATTGCTATCTTTGTGTACTAAAATTTTCTTGGTCTATTGCTATCTTTGTGTACTAAAATTTTCTTGGTTGACATTATGCAGCTGAACATGTCCCATCTTCCGAAGGCATTCAGGAGCCCACGAGATCAAGTGGCTTTGAGAAGCCCACCAAGTCTTGTGTTGTCTTACCAACAGGATTCAATATGACAAGTGAGCAAGCATCTGAAGTTATTGCACTTGAGCAGAAAATCCAACCCAAAATTCCTTTCTACATCACGGCCATACACAGGAGATGTGTGGTTTATGGAATTATGGTCAGTAAATGCCCATTTAAGATATTCTTGACTTCATGACTTGTGCGTCATACATGTTTGAATCTTAAACCTTCACCTACACTGATAAAACCTTGTAAAAATAATATAGTTCTAAATCATGTGCAATAGGTCTTCTCCAAGAATTATGCCATGAAACACCTCGCAAATGAAAATGGGACCATCCGGCTTTCTAAGCTCGATGGTAGCAATACATGGGCTGTCAGTTTGGAGATAACCACTGATGGTCAATACGCTGTTTCTACTGGCTGGATGGAATTCATTCATGACAACAGGTTGCAAGAAGGTGATATCTGCATTTTTCAACCACCAGCGAAAAACAATGGAGTGGCATTGATATTTCATCCTCTTGAAGAAGCCGGCGTCTGCAGCCACCAGGTTATATTTATGTGTCGCATTTGGAGTATCCTTTAGATTTAGTTCGATGGAGCATGCCCTCACTTTGATGATCAAAATTTGTCATTGGGCGTAGTAAGTCCTAGGCAAGGAGTTCCCAATCCTCCATACATGCTCCTGTGACACACAGCTCTAGATGATGACCAGAAGAGCAAGGTAGAAGAGGAAGTTCGAGCTATTCAATCGGATATCCCCATTTATGTGGCTGTCATCAAAATTTGTAACGTTGAGCAAGCTTCTAAGCTTGCAAGCTCTCTGGTGAGTCAACATTTGTCTTGAGCAGTGTTAGAGGTAAAAAGAAAAGCGACATTTCATCTTTTGGAAGTTCTCCCTGTTGATTTGGTAGCCACAACATGTATTATCAGTTGTAGCTTCACTTGTATTCTGAGAAAAGTTACAGAGCAGGAAAGGTCCCTTTCTGGTTTCTGCAACGTCGTTGTGATCTGTTTCTGATAAAAATCCTTTCGTGTTTTCTGTATGCAATCAGGAATTTGGTTCAGATTATGCAGCAAAGTATCTTCCACACGAGGACCAGACTTTGAGGCTTCAGCGCCTGGGTCCCATTAAGGACCATACATGGGAAGATGAACTCCAGATCAGGAACAAGAACAAGAGGCATACCCTTGGTAAAGGCTGGAGGCAGTTTGTGGATGACAACAGGCTGAAACTAAGCGACATTTGTCTCTTCAACCTGATGAAAAACACCAAGAAGCTGAAGATGGGTGTCCATGTTATCTGAAAGGGATCGGTGTAGTTGATCGGCATCAGAGCTGCTCATGCCGAATGCCTGTGAAAATGGCAGTGCTTTTGTGATGGCAATGACCATATGATGTGGCTGCCTTTGTCTATACTATCCATCCGGACTCATAAGCCAATAAGAGAGGTCATTGGTGTTCCAAACCTCGTGGTACCCTGAACTATTTGTGCTCGGCTCGTTACTAATTGAGTCTGTCTAGTCAACAATTGGTTGATTTTTTCCCTCCCGTCGATTGATTTGTGGACCATTGGATCCTAGATGGAGGGCAATGATTCATCCCCAATCTCCACTAACCCTACCCCTCGGCCTCTTTCCTCGCTCAACCAGCACTCTGCCACGCTCCACCTCGCCGCCGCCCCCTCGCACCGTGCCCTCGCCCCGCCCTCCTACCGCGGGCTCTGGCTCTCGTTGCCCCTTCCCTACCCACATACCGCGTCTCCTGCGGCTCCCGCCGCCGGATAGCCGCAGGATCTGCTGGTGCTGCCCCGCTTCCCTCTAACCTGGCTTCGCCGGGGTGGTGAATCGGCGCCCCCGCCGCCGGCACTAGCCCGACCGCCGTCCTCCGACTCCCGCGGCAGGCGGCTATCACCGGATCGAACCGCTGCCGCCGGGTCGCCGCCTCCCCAGCCACCCCTCTATGGCTGGAGATGACATAGGTAAACTTCCCATCCCCCACCCTGAACCCTAACTCGTCATCCGGAGATGGGGAAGATGGCCTACGTAGCATTCTTGGGGTTGGGAAAAATGATCGTTGGAAGTGGATGAAACAATCGATTGATGTTTAGCATTCCTCTTATAGATCCCAAAATAGCTGAGTCGGATCGAGTAGAGAGTTGGGAGATATCACATTGTTACAGCACTGTTTCGCACTGCAGAGAGAGTGAACTTTGAAATGGGAGATTGGGAGATGAGTAACGGGGGAACCGTTAGAGTTAGCCTTACGAAACCAGGAGGTTTTTGTCACTTCGTACCACTATACCGTCAGCTTGAATCGTCGTTAGGGCATCATTGTGTGTTGCGGCTGTCCTGTGGAACTCTGCTGCATCGGCTGGTGAGGGTACACGGAGTCGCCGCCGCCGATGCGGTGCTGTCTCCCATGCCAAATGCTGCTCCTTGTGGCCCAAGATGCAAAGCCAATCCTTGGGCGCCGAGTGGGCAGTACTCACGTTCTCCATCTGCGCGGACGGCTTGCTGCTCCAGGATGTCCTCATCTAGGTCGACCACGCTCCCCTCACTGATCTCCATGATGACGGCGCGACGAAGGTGTTTGAGGAAATTCTCCAAAGGGACGTCGCTCCAGTTCACCGAGGGCCTGGAAAGATGGTGCCAGCGCAATATTGCAGGCCGCAGCACCGGATGTTTGAGTGTGATGACATATGTCGGTGCCTAATTCTTCCGTCAAGCCGATTGGAGAATGCCGTCCACTGACTATCACGGCCACATCGGCGTCCTCCATGTTCAGCAGCACCACGCAGGACATATAAAGCTCGTCACGTCTCCTTAACGAGTCCCTGGCATGCTCCAGCACGAACAGCTGAGGTAAATATAGATTCTCATCCCGATGATTGATGAACATAAAAAAACATGCAGAACCTCAGAGTAGCAATGGAAGGAACAATGGAATTTTATGCAGCAAACTCAGCCGAGGGTAAACAGGTCATTTCATCATGCTGTTAGCTTGGAGTACCATTGAAGCCAATGTGCTGGCTACTTGCCTGCCTCTATTGAAGCAATTACTGTTTGCTTTGGAGTTGTGCGTTTTTACAGTGATCAGTTGCAGAACAACCTGCTATTCTCTTGCTTTGGCCTCCTCCATTGTTTTCCAAACTCTCATCTGTTGGCTGCTGCGCAAGATACAGACAATTTTTTCTTTAACATTAGTTTTTTTAGATAATATTATTTGTACATATATTACTACTCAGCTTATATTAGTATAGAACTGGCTAGCATATGTCAGCAGATTCCTTGCAGCCTTTTTGTTCTCTGCAGTCGATAGCTCTATAGATTCCCAATAGAACTGATCAGCCATGCATGCCTTTTTCTGCGTCTATTTTCAGTAGAAGCTATGATTACCAACGATGGCCAGTGTGCTGAAGTGTAAAATCAAATCTTGATCCACAAGAACACGGGTGTGCTTGGTTCATTTCAACAGGTGCCTTGCCCTATATAGGCCTGAAGCTTGGCCATACGGTGGTGTTGAGGCCGTTTCTATGTAGGTGCATCGACTTGTAGAGCTTTCTGCCAAGGTTAGTGGGACAGTGGCCTCGTCTTCATCTTTTCTAGACCTTGATCATCCAATCAGGTCAGGACTGTCCTGCTCTTAGATTTATATATGCATCCTAGAGTTCTTAATTTGCTTTTGGATTCCCATTTATTTTCATTTTCGTTTGGCCTGAAAAATACTAGTGTTGAGAGGTCTCTAGTTAGGGGCACGAAAATACGTGCTTTTGTATTTGTGCATACATTACCCTACAAACCAAAATTGTGTAGAGTTCTTGTTCAGCCACCATGGTGTTTATTTACCTCTCCTTTTTGGGGACAAAAGAACAGCACCGGGCCAGGTATAGTCGACATACATGTGAACTTACCATGCCATATTTGCAACATACTTTGCTTCCCTACTCAGGGTGTGTACGAGTGAGTTGATGGATTAAATTTAAAGTTCCCCTAACATCTTCATCTCAAATTACATTAATTGTAGCAGAGGTGATAGGATGGACAAGTCTCGCACAGTATGCAAAGCGTGCGTTGCACACCATTATTGGCACCACATGGATGATCGGAAGCGTTTTTTCAAGATTTTGGTGGGTGATTTCAAAAATAGATTGGTAAGACCTTCTCAGTGACTTTCTTGCTGTCTTGGGCACAGATAAGCACTACTCTGTATCTTTTAATTTGATAGGAGGCCAAAATGATCCATTTCTGAATCCAAACGTGAACACTTTACCCTTTAGTCATCTATGTTCCAAGTTTCCGCTTGAAATTAATGGTGTAGAAAAGGGCATCACACTTCCTAAACACTTGTTGGGAAGAGAACATCTATGCTCATGGGTTTCATGAAAAAATTCTTAAGCATCGACCTTGCTGTCAGAAAATCGTAGTTATGAAAATGCTTTATATGCCCTGGTCATTACTGATTAGTACCTGTGGTGGTTCCTGACCGTCCTTTTCACTTTACTGCAGTTTTCACCTCTTGTTATGTAAAGAAACTAATTGGCTAACACATGCAGATCATACCGAAAAAGTTTGCAGCCAATTTCAGAGGGCAAATATCAGGAGGAGTCAAACTAGAGGCGCCAGATGGCAAAACATATGCCGTTCAGGTTACCAAGGAACAGAATGAGCTGGTCCTTTGGTCTGGATGGGCAGATTTTGCCAGTGCTTACGAGCTTGAATATGGTGAATTTTTAGTGTTCAGAAACAGTGAGAACTCGCACTTCAAAGTTCGAATCTTCGATAAAAGTTGCTGTGAGAAAGTGCTCTCCTGTGTTCCGATAGACGGCGTCCCTTGTGTGCAAAAAAGGCAAGTTCCTCATGGTAATCATACGCAGTCACCAATAGGCAAAAGGATGGAAATTGGTAGCCCAAGCGGCAGTAGAAAAACTGCAAAGACGAGACCAACAGACTCTCCTTCAAAGGGAAAAGGTAGACAATCTTAAGGGCTTTAACTACATTTTTCAGCACTGCTTATTGTCTTTGTGCTTAAAAGTTTCTTGGTTGACTCTTGTGCAGACGAACATGTCCCATCTTCTGAAGGCATTCAGGAACCCACAAGATCTAATGGATTCCAGAAGCCCACCAAGTCTTGGTTTTTCTTACCAACAAGATTCAATATGACAAGTGAGCATACAGCTAAACTTATCGCCCTTGAGCAGAAAATCCAACCCAAAATTCCTTTCTATGTCACAGCCATGAGCAGGAAATGTGTGGCTTATGGAACTATGGTCAGTAGGTGCTCATTTAAGATATGCTTGATTTCATGACTTGTGCATCATACGTGTTTGAATCTTAAACCTTCACCTACACTGATAAAACCTTGTAAAATAATATAGTTCTAAATCATGTGTAATAGATCTTCTCCAAGAATTATGCCATGAAACACCTCGCAAACGAAAATGGGACCATCCAGCTTTCTCAGCTTCATGGTAGCAAGACATGGGCCGTCAATTTGGAGATAACCCAAACTCTCAACGCTCTTTCTACTGGCTGGATGGACTTCGTTCATGACAATAAGTTGAAAGAAGGTGATATCTGCGTTTTTCAACCATCAAAGAGCAAGAATGGACTGGCATTGATATTTCATCCTCTCGAAGAAAGCCGCCATCCACAGCCATCAGGTTATGTATATGTGTTGCATTCGGAGTCTCCTTTAGATTTAGTTCTATGGAGTATGTTCTGTCTTGGATGACCAAGTTTGTGATTGGGCGTCTCTGCACTCTGCAGGATATGTCCCCTCAGATAAGAGTCCTAGGCATGGAGTTCCTAATCCTCCATACATGTTCCCGCGACGTACAGCTCTAAATGATGACCAGAAGAGCAAGGTAGAAGAGAAAGTTGGAGCTATCCAGTCGGATATCCCCATTTATGTGACTGTCATGAAGATTAGCAATGTTGACCGTATGAGCATTCTGGTGAGTCATCATTTCTCTTGAGCAGTGATAGAGGTAAAAACAAAGCTGACATTTCATCTTCCGGAAGTTTTCATTCCTTGTCGATGTAGTAGTCACAGCATGTATTATCAGTTGTAACCTTACTTTTCTGAGAGTCAAGTTACAGACCAGGAAATAATCTGCTTTGATCTGATCAATTCGCTGCAACCTGTTTTCTGTTCTTGTATTATCACTGAAAAATTATTTCGTGTTTTCCATATGCAATCAGGAATTTAGCTCAGCGTACGCAGCAAAGTATCTTCGACACAAGGACCAGACTCTGATGCTTCGGCGCCCGGGTCACATTAAGGACCATACATGGGAAGCTGAACTCCCGGTCAACAAGACGAGGAGGCAGAGGCGTTACCTTGGTCGAGGCTGGAGGCAATTCGTGGGTGACAACAAGCTGAAAGTAGGCGACATCTGCCTCTTCCACCTGGTGAAGAACACCAAGAAGCTGACGATGAATGTCCACATCATCCGAAAGAGATCAGTGTAGTTAATTGATCGGCATCAGAGCTGTTCGCGTCGATGCCTCTTATAAAAATGGCAATGCTTGTGTTTGAAATGATCATTTGCTGTGTTGCTGCCTATGTATCTACTAATCCATCCGGACTTATACCAGAGGTCACCAGTGTTCCAAAACTTGTCTAGTCTCCGGCATGAAACTCTGAATGATCTATTTTAGCAAAATGCGTTGCTTACTGAGGGGGAATTGGTTCCCGATCTTCCGCGATGTGAGGATAAGTCAATTGGTGGAGACCTCGACGTTGGAGAAGAGGGCTCCGAAGCAACACGTTCGACCCTTGCAATCACTACGCCACTGCTCCGTTGGTTATCAACCCGTGCGCACACGAATTGACCTCGCCAATAAGGCTAGTCCCTGCAAGTGAATCGAGAACACAAACCAGAACGAGGAAGATGCAACTGAATTTGCACGATGAATGATTAAACTCACACGGTGGGGTCTCACAAACCGTAGCGACGGTGACTGTCAATGACAGAAAATATCTAAGCAAAACCTAAACCCTAACTTATGCGGTGGCTACTGATTATGTAGAGTTAGGGTCGCAACATAACCCCTGGACGCGCCCCTAATGGGCTCTCAAACGATACACAGACCAAAGGTCCAAAAACGGTGACGCAGCACCCTGACAGATTCTGGGCGCTAACTTGTTTCGACGTTTTCCGTTGACTCCGAAGGAATTTTGAGGTGAAACCAGTTCCATCAGAAAGCTTATGAAGTTATCTTTCTATACATATGTGGATTATCGAAAAAGGAGTTCGGATGCGTCCTAGACCTCAATTTTGGTACAGACTGCCCTGGAGACCGAGGGGAACTCGAAGTCTAGTTGGACCTGACCTCCATCTTATCCGGACGTCCTAGCTGGTCCTCCTTGCCTTCTTGCCCTTTCCCACCAAGTTCCAAGCCTGATCCATGGTTCTTAAGCATAATCATATCATTAGGTAGCATCGTATTTCCAAAATTACATAAAGAATTACTTAGGAACGAACTCACATGGATATTCAATTGTCGTGCTCTAGCCCTTGTGATTGGTCCTTGTACATTTATGGAAGGATTGCTTGGATCATGTGTAGTGATGTCCTCATCACTTACTTTATGCTAGGTTTAAAACTTTAAGTCCTAATTTAGAAACTCTCAGACCGGAGAGATTGGACTGTGTTTCAATATATCAAAATCATCCTCAATCCCTCTCAATTCAATCCAGTTGAACCCCTCGAATCCGAGGGCTCCCAAACTAACTAGGCCTAAATGGATCAATCGCCCTGAATGGCACAGTCAACGATGCTAGCATAGAATCCGTCGTGCATTTATTTGCAAAAAAGAAGAGATGATGCTTAGAATGCGGACTAAAGAAGTATAGAAGATAACCGTTAGCATAGAACCCGTCACCGATTTTTTAAATTAAAAGTTTGACTAATTTTTTTCGAACCTGATACAAGTCATTTATTTTATTAAAAAGTAGCAAATTACAACTATAATGAGTAAGTCACTGCTTACGAACTATGGTAAAAATTTAAAGAGAAAAACCTCTCAACACACCAACGCCCGCCACCAAAAAAAACCCAACTACAAGCCGAAAGAAAAGGCCTAGGAGGCTGAGACTGCTCGACAAACCAAGCTCAACTACGGAAAGAACACTTGATGTCGCCTTCGAGAAAGGAAACGATGCTTGAAGCGCCGCCACCACCAGCCCAACGGCCAAAGCTTTCACAAGAAACGAGGTTAGGGCAGCGGACAGTTTGCTAGAAAATGACTTGCCGCTAGGTCTTCTAGCAGCCCCGCTTGCATCCCTAAGGGTGGCAATGATACGGCCTATCATGGCATAGATCCTGCGGGCATGCGAAGGAAGACAAATGACTTTTGTGAAGATCAACAGACAGTTCAACACAATGGCTCATAATTTAGCTAAGCAGGCTAGACAAACTTTACAGGGAACGTGCTCCTTCTCTTGTTCTAACCAAGAGCACATGATATGTACTGTGTTAGCCTCCTTCCAATCCCTAAACTGGGATCCTTTTAAACTGCAGCTTGTTTTATGCTCTTAATCAATAAAAGCTGCCGTCATTATAAAAAAAAGGCCCCTCTCATTCAACATGCTGGTTTCTTCGGGGAACCCTGCCTAGTATCCACTAGGCGGGCGGCGGCGGCGGCTCGACATCGTGTCCCTTCTTCAAGGCGTCGTCCAAGAGATCTCAGTCCCTGTTCGTGCGGTCGCTGGCCATCGTGGTGGCGTTTCGTCGCTCTCCTTGGCTCGAGGACTTACGAGGCCTCCCTTTTTTGTGTCTGCTCGCTCCTGGCACACAGTGCTTGGGGACCAAACTCGATGGTGGAGAGTCGGAGCTGCTTTGCGTGGGTGGCGTCGAAGCTCGGCAACGATGACGCGCCTGCATTCTTGGTCCTTGAGTGCTAGTGCTAGTGTGTAGGCGGCGCTAGGGGGTTTTGGCTGTTCGTGTTGCCCACCGTGGAAAGTCGGAGCTGCTCGTCTCTTTGATGAGCTCGGCAACGATGACACATGATGGGAGTGTATGTCTCTTCCGGCGGCTTGTGAGGGTTTTGGGCCCGGTTTTCTTTAAAAACAGAGTCAGTTCACTTCTTCTTAATTGAGATGCAGAGCTCCTGCCATTATGTTCAAAAAATTATAAAAAAAAGGCAAGTGACCAAGCATCTAAAGTTATTGCCCTTGAGCAGAAAATCCAACCCAAAATTCCTTTCTACATCACAGCCACGCACAGGAGATGTGTGGTTTATGGAATTATATGGTCAGTAAATGCTCATTGAAGATATTCTTGACTTCATGACTTGTGCGTGCGTCATACATGTTTGAATCTTAAACCTTCTCTTACCCTGATAAAACCTTTTAAAATATAGTTCTAAATCATGTGCAATAGGTCTTCTCCAAGAATTATGCCATGAAACACCTCGCAAATGAAAATGGGGCCATCCGGCTTTCTAAGCTCGATGGTAGCTATACATGGGCTGTCAGTTTGGAGATAACCACTGATTGTCAATATGCTGTTTCTACTGGCTGGATGGGATTCATTCATGACAACAGGTTGCAATAAGGTGATGTCTGCATTTTTCAACCATCAGTGAAAAACAATGGAGTGGCATTGATATTTCATCCTCTTGAAGAAAGCCGGCGTCTGCAGCCACCAGGTTATATTTATGTGTCGCATTTGGAGTATCCTTTAGATTTAATTTCATGGAGCATGCCCTCACTTTGATGATCAAAATTTGTTATTGGGCGTCTCAGCTAAGAGTCGTAGGCATGGAGTTCCCAATCCTCCATACATGTTCCCGCGATGTACAGCTCTAGATGATGACCAGAAGAGCAAGGTAGAAGAGAAAGTTCGAGCTATTCAGTCGGATATCCCCATTTATTACGTGGCTGTCATCAAAATTTGTAACGTTGAGCGAGCTTCTATGCTTGCAAGCTCTCTGGTGAGTCAACATTTGTCTTGAGCAGTGTTAGAGGTAAAAAGAAAAGCGACATTTCATCTTTTGGAAGTTCTCCCTGTTGATTTGGTCGCCACAACATGCATTATAAGCTGTAACTTCACTTATATTCTGAGAAAAGTTACAGAGCAGGAAAGGCCCCTTACTTTCTGGTTTCTGCAACGATCTGATCAATTCGTTGCGACCTGTTTCTTTGCTAGTATCGTCACTAAAAAATTCTTTCGCGTTTTCCTGTATGCAATCAGGAATTTGGTAAAGGCTGGGGGCAGTTTGTGGATGACAACAGGCTGAAACTAGGCGACATTTGCGTCTTCAACCTGATGAAAAACACCAAGAAACTGACGATGGATGTCCATGTTATCCCAAAGGGATCGGTGTAGTTGATTGGCATCAGAGCTGCTCATGCCGATGCCTTTGTGAAAATGGCAGTGCTTTTGTGATGGCAATGATCATATGATGTTGCTGCCTTCTTCTATACTATCCATCCGGACTCGCACCAGCCTTGCTCCGCCTCACCGACTATTCCGGAGCCCACGTCCTCGTCGGAACCACTGGTAGCTGCGGGCTGCGGCACCTCCCCTCCGGTGACGACGGCGCCACCTCCCTCGACGGCCTTTCCCCCGCGCCCTGCTCCTGTGAAAGTGTATTCACGGAGGGGCGCTAGAGGCAGCCGTTGGCTGGAGATGCCGAATTTTGAGCAAGAGCCGGGGCCTGCCCTCTCGGAGCCGGTGCAGGCCTTCATCGCTGAAGTTACAATGCACTCTGATGGAGTGCTACAGAAGCCGGCGGTCCCAAGAAGACGGGCTAAGCAGCTGCCGCCTGACTTTACTCTTCGCCGGAGCGCCAGATTGAAGACCAAGCGAGATAAAGCCTTGTCTGCCAAGGGACAAACTCAAATCGACCTGATGCAGCAACTTGATTTGGTGGAGGCAAATGCAGTCATTGGCGACCATGACCTACAGAGGTACTGTAAGCTCTTTGATATGCCTCTCTCCCAAGCCCATGTGACGGCTCTGGCTGCTCTTTTTGGTTGGCCGCCCCCAACTCCTGGAGATTTATCTTGGGAGGATGTCATTCTTCCTAGCATTGCTGCAGAAGAGCAGTGATTCAGCGCTGTCCTTCATCCTCTGGTTGTCTTTTTATTGTTTCAATGATTGACAATATACTAGTTTGGAATGTAAGAGGGCTCAACCGCAAGGCAAGGCGTGACAGTGTCAGATGCCTAATTAACTCTGTAAAGCCAGACATTGTGTGCTTACAGGAAACGAAAAAAGAAGCCATCTCTGGTCGTATGGTCCTCTCTATGTTGGGCAGTGATTTTGGGCAGTTTGTAGTACTTCCTGCAGACAGAACTAGAGGTGGTTTGCTGGTGGCTTGGAGATGTGGAGTGTGCTCTGTACTTTCTTCCAGGATTGACACTTACTCTGTATCAATTCAATTTGATTCCCATGAAGGGGAACCATGGTGGTTTACTGGAGTGTATGGCCCTCAAACTGATAATCAGAAAATGAATTTTCTTCAGGAGCTGCGCAATATACGCCAAGAGTGTCACGGACCTTGGGCCATTGGAGGGGATTTTAACCTCATTTACATGGCAGTAGACAAGAATAATGCAAATGTCAATAGAGCTATGATGGGTCGCTTTCGGAGATTCTTGGAGGACTCTGAACTAAAAGAAATCCCTCTTCTGGGACGCAAATACACTTGGTCCAATGAACGCGAAGCCCCTACCTTGGTTCGCTTGGATCGAGTCTTTATGACGTCCGATTGGGAACATTTATATCCAGATTGTATTCTTCAAAGCACTGCCTCTTTGATTTCAGACCACTGCCCACTAATCCTTGGCCTGAAGGATAATATACAAGGGAAGCGACGCTTCCATTTTGAGAGCTTTTGGACCAAAATGGAAGGTTTTGATCTTGAAGTTGAGAGCTCCTGGAGCAAACCAGTGGTAGCCTCATGCCCTCTTCAACTTCTCTCCATTAAGCTGGGCCGCCTGTCAAGTGACCTGCAATCATGGAGTCAGAAGAAATCCGGAAACGTCAAGATACAACTTAGCTATGCTAAGGAGATCATACACAGGCTTGAGATGGCACAAGACAACCGTGAGCTGTCCACAGAGGAGGAGTGGCTGCGTCGCCAGCTAAAGAGGCATGCTCTGGCCCTCGCCTCCCTTGAGCGTACTATTGCCAGGCTGCGTTCACGTTTAACTTGGCTAAAAGAAGGTGACGCAAATACAAAGTTCTTCCAGCAGCAAGCGAGATACAGGAAGAGAAAAAATTTTATGGCCAAACTCAAAGTAGGTGACCGAGTCATTGTTGGGCAGGAGGAGAAGCAAGAGGCAGTGTGGGATTTTTACTCAAACCTGCTTGGTGTGGCTGCTGATCGTCACTGTACCTTGAACTTGCAGAATTTCATACACGAGAGATGGGACCTCTCAGCCCTTGACGTGTTCTTTTCTGAAGAAGAAGTGTGGGCAGCGATCGAATCACTACCTTCTGACAAGGCTCCAGGGCCGGATGGATATACAGGAAGGTTTTATAAATCCTGTTGGCCGATCATAAAAGGGGACATTATGGCTGCTTTAAGCCGGCTTTTGCAGGGAGATATCAGCAAACTTCATCTGCTAAATTCAGCATATATCACCCTAATTCCTAAAACAGCTGAAGCCATAGCGGTAAAGGACTATCGCCCTATAAGTTTGGTGCACAGTTTTGCTAAGCTTGTGACCAAGATCATGGCCAACCGCTTGGCGCCCCATCTCAAAGAATTAGTTGCTCCCAACCAAAGTGCCTTTGTGAAAGGAAGATGCATCCTAGATAACTTTATCTTGGTGCAGCAAACAGCCAGAGTGCTCCATAAAAAGAAAGACCCACGAATTTTGTTAAAGTTAGATATCTCAAAAGCGTTCGATTCAGTTTCTTGGGCCTTCTTGCTGCAGGTGTTGAGACATAGGGGTTTTGGACCTGGTTGGTGCAATATGCTATCCAAGCTACTGTTATCCTCTACCACAAGGATGTTGGTTAATGGAGTACCCAGAGAACCATTTCAGCATCAAAGAGGTCTTCGTCAAGGGGATCCTCTGTCACCCATGCTTTTCATTATTGTCATGGATGTCCTTAATGCGCTGATAAACAGAGCAAGTGAATCGAGGCTACTGCAACCTATTCTTGCTAGAGGGCCTACCCAGCGGGTCTCTTTATATGCAGATGATGTGGTACTTTTTCTCCGGCCTTGTACAGAGGATTTGAGCCTAATCAAAGAGATTCTT